>CM062844.1:8825497-10320970 GCA_031772345.1 Himalopsyche anomala | reverse complement strand
AACCCTTCCCTTACTATGCAAAAAAAAAGCACAAGCTCCTGAGCTGTGAATCATGACAATTATATGTAGTACTGCTGTAGTAGTGTTATATAATTGTCACGATTCACTCCCATTTGCCTGATGTTTAACGACTACACAGCTCAGGAGCTCGTGCTTTTTTTGCATAGTAAGGAAAGGGTTAACCAAATATGAGTTAAAGCAACGATATTCAGGTAGAAAATGATGAATAGTGGGATCAATAGACAACGGTGTTTACTGTGACCATATGGTCACGCTCGTCCTTGGAGGGTTAATATGATTCTTAAAACATCCCAGTTTAGGTAGCGATCTTTATTGTTATATTCCACCAATCCAATGGCATGCTTAAGCAGTGAACTCTTACTTTTTATTAACTACAATTTAAATTCGAACAAATGAGTATATTATTTTTGAATATAATGCCTTTCCACCAACAAGTGAGGAGCTCAACACTCAAAAAAGTGATTTGTCACAATTTTTCAAAAATGCCGTTTTATACCGGGTCATAATAAAATCTATGCATGGAAATCACAATGAGTGTTCAAAAAAAATTTTTTTCCTGTAAAAATTAAATCATAAAGTTGGCACATTCAAGCAAACCGTGACGTTTCATTATCATTTCCCAAGCTCTGTATTTGTGTGACAAATTACTTTTTGAATGTCTGCTCCTCAAGTATTGACAGTGAACCCCCTTAAAGTGAAAATATGAATAATACTTGATTTCGATGAACGTTCAATTATTTCCTCTCATATTATATCAGCCCAGAATAGGTTATTTGGAGCTATCCGACTAATGAACTAGACTACTGAAAAAAAATAAGTATTTATCAAAAAAATAAAAGTGGATTATTTATTAAGATAACATTTAAACAACGAGTGGAATGGATATTGCACGTTAGAGTAGAAATATTTTAATAATACTACCCACAGCAGATAAACAACCGTTTGGTATAAATTATAAACCAATATAACTTTAAAAATAGTATTTATTGTGTACACCTGGGAATAGGCTTACGAGTCGTAAGTGCTCACTCTTATAATCCATCAAGAGCCTTTATTCGGATTAAACAACTGGTAATATTTCTATCGCCTTTATATATATTTAAATACGAACTAAAATATTTTTAATCTAGGGTGTTATAATTTATGATAACAAAATATGAGCACTTTATTTTTATAGGTATTTATCTTCTTCTTCTTTGGCCATGTTCGCTCCCTATGTGGAGCATATGGCCGCCACGCGGCACCTCCATATTTCCCTGTCTCCCTCCAATTGCTTCGCTTCCTCCCATGATATGCCAGCATCCCTCAGTTCCGCCGAGTACATCCTATAGATAGTACCCGACGGACGTTCGGGGCGCTGGAATCCCACAGGTCGAAAGAAGAGGCAGGTAGGATTGAGGCTTTCCGGAGGCATCCGCAGCACGTGACCCAGCCAGTTTCACCGTCTCTCCATAACCACTGACGTGACAGGACGCTGTCTTGTACGCTCCCTTATCTCTGAATTCCTCACAAAATCAAACCGTCTCACCCCCATTATCCAACGCAGGCATCCGTTCTCGAAGCTCAGTCTTTGTCAGGTGCCATGATTCGCAACCGTAAAGCAGTACCGGCAGCATGCAAGCGTTGAATAAGTGGCATTTGGTTTTAATCGAGTACAGCTGTGCGTCTAAGAGAGTCCGCATGGAGTTGAATGTGGCTCCAGCCATTCCTAAACGAATGGCGAGCTCCTTTTTTGCATTTATAATACATCAAAATACAGCAGTCGTTTTTTTCTCTGATGTTAAGACTTTTGATTTGTAAGCAATCGAGACAATCACCCTTTTTGTGAATATTTTCTGTTTTAGAAAAAAACAGAATGAAAATTAATGCATATTGGGTGTATTCGTATTGCAAAATTATTGTTATTTCAACCATTTTCCCAAACTATGTTCCGCGGAACACTGGTGTTTCACAGAACCTAAATAGGTGTTCCGCGAATACCAACATAATTTAAAAACCACTATTTTTCAATATTTTCCGAAAACTAACAATTATGATTCCTTGGGTTGGAATCCATTTTCCGTGACAGCAAAACCAACATGCTTAATTCAGTGCAAGTGATTATGAAAATCTAAGTGATTTTATCGGTGATTCTGATATAAATGTCCTAAAATTATTTCTCGGCGAGTTTGTCCGAAGATTCTCCCAACGAGTTAAAAAAAGTATTTTATTGTTTTACTTCCGTTTTAGTTAACCTTTTTATGCCAAGAAGGATTTCTTTTTTATGTTGCAACGAAGTCATAATGCAGGAACAGACTCGATGCCAGACCACTTAAAAATGATAAGTGTTTTGATATAATTTAAGATTTCGACTGAAGGTGCTTGGTGGAATTTCAATATTAAATCAGTTCAAGTTCATCCGTGCGCTTGAACGCCTGAAGATGCCGAAAGGCGAAACCCGGGTCTTTAGTGACAAAATCTGTGGGAGTGTACATAATTTGAACGATTCAAATTTGATAAGTGTTTTATTAACATTTTTTTTGTTGATTTATACTATTATGAATTACCCAACCTAAAAAGTAAGCCAAATGTTCCGTTAAAATTTTCGGATTAGCAAAGCGTTCCATTGTGGAAAAAGTTTGGGAATCCCTGCCTTAATAATTGCAATGCAAATATTACACAAATTTGTCTTGGGTCACTTAGAACCCCGTTACTTCTCGATCCTATTATTGACGATTAATATACTGATTTTTTATCACCATATTGATTGTTAATTTTGATCTTAAGTTAAATCTATTAATGGCCACTAGATTTTTTAACAAATATACGTATAAAGATCCAAGTAAAGAAACCATTTCATAATCACTTTTAATTATATCCGGATATACTCTCAAGTGAGAGTCCATTGAAGAATTCAATTAAATCTCATCGCGATAAGTTGTCCATCCATTCTTGCCAGAAGATACTGTATTTTAAAAGTACGTTTTTATATACTTATAATAAGTATAATATAAAGAAAATAGTAATAATAAGCAGATTTTACATAAATGTTGCGGGATACACTTGTACTATATGAAACTCTGTTCTGAAGCAAGTTTTCTGTTTGCCACAAGCATTGTTTTTTGTTATTGATCATGATGTTCTACTTTATAATTAGTGAATGGTTCGAACATTGCATTTACCGAAGAATCATATTTCTTAGCAACAGTGCGGTACATGAGGTAACGAGATATTAGAACAAAGTTTTCAGCAATAAATACTTAAACTATGATCAAAACTTCATCTTCGAACGGAGCATAATATCATGCACTTAACAAACATAAACTATGAAATTAATATTTGTATTCAAAACAGATAAAAAGAAAAATCCTCCAACTCCTCCTTGATTTACACGATAAATATTTCATATCATAAACCTTTCATAAATAAATATGTAAATTAAAACCGCGTTAAAAATATGAAGCTTGATATAATCAATGAAATATGTTCAAGGGCAAAAATACCGCGTAGAAAAGCATTTGGAAATATGGAGATATGAAAAAAGGGTATATGGGAATACGTTCGCGAAAAAAATGGATTTTATATTCGCAATTGATTGATTGTACAGGTTAATCGCCAGAAATATTTGAAATTTGATATACTATGATGATAATTATCTGTTGCACTCGAATAATTTCAGCGAGGTGTATTAAAAACGCAATATTTTGTTTAGAATCACGCATAATAAAGCCATTACAAAATATTGACAGAATATCAATTAAAAATGCCTCATATAATCATGTTTTTTTTTGCCATGTCCGCTCCCAATGTGGAGTATATGGACTCCTAATAGAGTTTATCTCAACATATGTGTTTCTACGGGAACTGCTTGTTACTCAGTTGCTCAACCTCTCTTTTTACGAAGAGAGTAGGAATAGAAGGATAAGGCTATGACAGGACTAGTGGTTAGCTAATCGCTCTCGATACGCCCCGTTCATAGGATAGGATGGGTGGGGGGTGGAAATTCAAGACATCACATACATCCATGTCTTTGAACATAATTTTGTAAATAGATTGAAAAATCAATTTATAAAACTGTCTGTACTGGGATTCGAACCCGTGCCCTCCGTAGCCGAAGCTAACGACGTTGACCACAGGACCACACAGGCGGCAATAAAAATATAATCAATGCAAAGTTTTTTTTAGTAATTTAAATAAAGCTTTAGAATTCTTTATGTTATTGTTTGATTGGTGCACATGTTAAACTATTTTAAATAAAGAGTGAGCTATTTGAATGTTGTCATAAGGACTGATAATTAGTTAAGCTAAAGGTAATATGTTTTTACATATGTAACAAACATTCCTTTTTTTAGAAAAACGCTTTGTCCTTACATTACATTTTTTTAATGATCAGATTGAATATATATATATATAGAGTCCGTGGTCAGCGTCATTGCCTTCCGAAGGTATGGGTGTTTGTGATGTCTAAAAATTCTCTCCCAATCTTACAATATAAAAATAGCAAGTCGTAGCGAGAACGACTAACAACCACTAATCATGCTCTAGCCATATTCTTTCCATCCCTAAAGAAAGGCAGAGCAACTGAATAACAAACAGTTCTTGTAGCAAAAATCTGTTAAGATACTTTCATTAGAAGACCATTGAGAGTTTAAATGGATTTAAATTGCTTTAAAAATAGCTTAAATATGTATATGTACCTTTATTTTTAAAAATTTAAAATATAATTTTTATACTTCTTTTGAACATATTATTTAGCATATTCAATGAAGTGTTAAAATAACACTGAAAAACTTTTGTTAATTGCTTTTTGTTAACATTTAAATAACGTTACAATTTGATAGTAAAAAGTTAATAAGCATTCGTTAGAATCAATTACGATGACTAATTTAGTTGCTGTGATCAAATGTAATAAATCTTAATTTCTTCAAATTTTATTACAAGAGTTTTGCATTTTTTTTATTACTTTTTCAATACACATTGTTTATTTCCTACTTACATTCACGAGCTGGAATTTCATCATTTATGACTTTCTCTATTTCGACGAGCATCCACAATTATCAGGATTAAAATTTCTATGTCAAGACATTCCAGACGATCGGAACGTTAAGATTCCGACAGGAATATGTGAAAACCGAATTCAGAATTTTATAATGATCATGACTAAGAACCTGACAGTATTTCGTAACCTAAATAAATTCTACAGGTGATATATTCTTGCTAGACTTAAAGTTTTTGAAAACCAGTATGACACTGCCTTGATTTATCATTGAAAAACATATTTTGTAACGACAAACATTGACATCCCATCAAAATAAATATGTAGTTCACGCGAACAGTTGATTTTTTCGCAACTTAGTTTTAAAATATTAAAACTACTACAAAGGTCAGCAGGACAGCAGTCTTATCATCTCATGTGGAAAGTTCACTTTAGCAAGAGAGCCTTTCTACTACTAATTTACTTTCTCGTCAATAGTTTAGTGAAAACTTTTCTCATTAACAATCGCACATAACCATAGATTGCCCTAAAATACATCTCTACTGACATTTATTTGTGATACGAACATAATATGCCAAACTGAGCTGTGTTTAATTGCTTTTTCATTCAATTTCTTGGTTGCCACGTTTTCTTTCTGTTACCTGATTTTTCAACTGTTTTAAAATATATAATAAATATTTCAAAATATTACCAAAAAAGGTGATTGTCTCGATTGCTTACAAATCAAAAGTCTTAACATCAGAGAAAAAAACGACTGCTGTATTTTGATGTATTATAAATGCAAAAAAGGAGCTCGCCATTTGTTTAGGAATGGCTGGAGCCACATTCAACTCCATGCGGACTGTCTGGGACACACAGCTGTACTCGATTAAAACCAAATGCCACTTATTCAACGCTTGCATTGTGCCGGTACTGCTTTACGGTTGCGAATCATGGCACCTGACGAAGACTCAGAAAAACCGTATACTGAGCTTCGAGAACGGATGCCTGGATAATGGGGGTGAGGTGGTTTGATTTTGTGAGGAATTCAGAGATAAGGGAGCGTACAAGACAGCGTCCTGTCACGTCTGTGGTTATGGAGAGACGTAGGAACTGGCTGGGTTACGTGCTGCGGATGCCTCCGGAAAGTCTCAATCCTGCTTGCCTCTTCTTTCGACCGGTGGGATTCCGGCGGCCCGGACGTCCGTCGGGTACTATCCATAGGATGTACTCGGCGGAACTGAGGGATGCTGGCATGTCATGGGAGGAAGCAAAGCAATTGACGGGAGACAGGGAAACATGTAGGTGCCGCGTGGCGGCCATATGCTCCACATAGGGAGCGAACATGGTCAAAGAAAAAGAAGAATATTAAATGTAAATCATTTTACTTAAATCTTGTTATTTTAGAATCTCGGGGTGCGCATTCCTATATATCTTTAACCTATTATACGTTCGTTAGCGCAATAAGGTTCAAAACTCATAATATAGATGCTCTATCGTCTTCATGTATAATAATTTACATTTGACATTTATAACAACAACAAAAATGTACTTTTAGCACAAAGATAGGTATTGCATATAAATGAGTATAATGATTTAATAGTATTTTCAAAAATTTTCATTATATGAAACGGTTACATCGTAGTCTCTCTCGAGTGTTTTAGCTATGGATTTTCTAGCGAAACTTGGTGATTTATTGTGTACTGATGGTCAATATTTTTTCATTACTTAATTTATTTTGAATGTTTTTTAATAATAGTGAAATAAACTTTTTATTTTCAATATTATTGCGCCCATATAGGCTTATGACGTTTTTTTGAGACCTTTTTAAATAATACTACTGTTGTATTTGCAAAAAAGCTGCGGTTTGATAGAGCTGATCGCTTACAATAACCTTAGCGCATATCGATCTAAATTTGAGTTAAATATGTGTATAATTTTACGCTTCATCGGGCCAAGTGATCAGATAATTAAAAAATGAAACCAAAATACATTAATGCCAATAAGCTTGTAAGGGACTAACAATGTTGGTATTTTCTGGTTTGTTACGCGAATATTTCTTAATGTCATAGTACTGAACCTGACCTATGCGCTTAATCCGTAAACAGCTGTTGATAAAATATACAAATATTTGGCATACTGATTATTTATAAAGCATTCAAAGCTTCTGATAAAATCGTTTATCTCTACCAACCTCTAGTGTCTACTAGGGCAAAAAAATGCCCTGTTAATAAATAAAAATATATATATGTTTTAAAAAACACCATGAGGTATCATATCCCGAAGGCATACAATTAATATTGTTTAACCGATGAAATATTTAGGTGACAAAAGGTCTATCTGGGGATCGATCGTATAAAAAGATTTGATTTATAAGTAAAGCCGGCCATATTATATATTGTTTATTACCCAAATAATTTATAATATCAAAAACTTTGGCCTTATAATTTTTAGCATGATAACATAATATATTTATTACGTTGAAATCAAAATAGCTTACAAATTTATACGTAAAATGGTGATATAAATAAACGCCACATTTAATTATTTTTAAAGTAAAAACACGCTCTATTTTTTATTAAAAGTAGCATTGTCCAAATACAGATATTTCCGAAATGACAATGATAAAATAAGCTACAGAAAAGCTGTTATTGACAGATTTGCGCCGTTACTATTTATTAAGATTTTTTTAGCCTTTTAAACAAAAACGGAAAACTCTCAGACAGATTTATTGAATATTTCTTATTTATAATCCATTTTCAATGATTTGTATTTGAGGATCGACTTTATTTGTTACATTTAGTTAATATCATCTTATCAATTTATGATTGGAAATCTTTATTTTGTATAGGATATTCGTTATTTCTCCTATCATTGGCAACGAATGTACAATATTAATTAAGTTAATGTTGGTCAAAAATAAAATATAAAACCATAATTTATAATTAATTAATAATTATCACAGCAACAAGTTGGAAGATCATACGAGATATACTCGACGAGAATTTTTGAAAGTCACATGAGATTAACTCAAGGAGAATTGACTTCACAAACACCCATGTCTCTTAGATCTCAAATTAAAATTGAACAAATTCAATTTGACATTGGACCTTACCGGGAATCGAACCCGGACCTACCTGATCGGTAGAACAAGCTCTTACCAACTAGACCAAAGCGGGCGACATGTATGTGCATTTAAAAATATATATACCTTTATTTTCAAATGATATATTATCTAAGTGTTGAAATGTTTTTATTCGGAAATTTATTAATAAAATAAATCCCGACGGCCAGTTTTCGGTTAGGTAATTTCGTAAAAAGCTTTGTATTGTGTTTAAAAATTACAATTGTTTTAGAATAATAATGTTAATGAAAGTTAATTTTCGAGATTTAAATTAAACTCATAACTTGTAAGTCTTATATTCGTAATTAGAAGAAGAAAACAAAATATACGATATTTTTTTTGTTTGTATTATAATTAATCTGTGTTTAAATATTTTATAAAAACAAAGTTCTTTTTAAATGGATACTTGGGTCACTTAGTAAGATTTCTTTTGATAACAAAGGTTTGATATTAGATATCATATTAGGTTTTATATTTTATAATTGAATGTAGAAATATAAAATCTTTCTTACCTGAATACGTTTTTCTGTAGGACGTTTGGCAGGATGAATCACAGCTATGAGAACAATATTCAGAACTTCATTGAAGATTGCACTGATTTTATCAACGCGAAACAATTACGAAAACTTTCCCATCAAATAAAAGGGATTTAAGAGGGTAGTACGCAGCAGAGAAACGTCTGCAGCGAACGAGCTCTTCTAGTTAACTGTGCGAGAAACTAACTGCCTCATCCGGAAAAGCGACGCTGTATTTATACTGGGGACGCCGGCGCTCCTTGCGCAAACCTTTTCATTCCTGGTAATAACACAGTTGATGTATTGGAAACAATGCACCGGGAAATTTTAGCTAAAGTCTGCGTTCAAGCCAACAATCAATATATATATATATGAAGAACATTTGTCTATATATTTTACATTGAAACAGTATTGTAATATTTTGTACTCCAGCGTAGGAAAGATTAGAACTCAAAAGTGTTAGCAAACAACAAAAATTTAAAACAATACTCTCACTCACAATAAACCTTGCTTTTAAAAAGTTTACAAATGAAATATTTTATGCCGCTCAATTCTCGGTGAGATTTTGTTAATGAATCATGCGGTCATTTTTTTATACCAATTCATCTCTTTGTTACTCTAGTTTTTATTAAAAATATACAATTAAGTCGATTGCTTCAATGTGTGACAAAAAAATTAACCAGCGTAATTAATAAATTTTGTTGCATATCACAGTTACCATTTTTTTTAAAGGATAAGTCTTTTCATTTATGCAAAAATGTTGTCTGATTGTAATATCTATTGGCATTTAGGGCATTCAATCCTGGAATCCCGTCCAATGTCGCGATCCCGTACTCCCGTACACTTAATACCGATCCCGGGATTCACTATAATATGGAACAATTCTAATTTACTATGATATATTTTAATAATAAAACAATTTTCGACAGTGTACTTCAGTTTGTTTATATACATATTTTTGTATATTACCAATTTGTAAAATAAATGAATTGTGGTCTTACTCCTTAAAATTTAATTGCAGTCATTTCTTTTTCAGGGTGGTATAGAAAGAAAATAATTTTTATTTGATATCTTGGACACGGGTGGTTGTGATATCTCTTCTGCTCGAATTGTTGCCAAGAAGCAGTGGCTTAGTAAAAAAAATATGTCACCTTGGCCGTTAGCTATAACTTCAGTTATTTTTTTTATTAAAATTAGTGATATGTAAAAAATAAAAACATGAAATTATGGTTAATGAGCAATCCCGAGATCCCACATATGAATGCAAAAAATCTATGCCCGAATTGGAAGAAAAAATATCTTGAAAATTACTTAAAATTAAAAATTAGTTCGATTACTTGAGGACCTCAATTTCAAAACCTACCTAAAGACTATTTTTTATTTTTTTCAAATTTTGATGCCAACTTGTTCTCTATTTCAATATCTACACAATCAAGAAACTTCAAAACATCTCTAATAAAGAGAAAACGCATTTACAAAAACGTGTTTAGTGTCAAAATGTATTCAAATCAAAAAAGCCCACAGCAGTTTTTTGTACTTTGCATACAATTTTGGTTTTTGGAGTTAAGTAGGTTTTGAATCTAAGGCGCTCACTTACGTCTTACACTTTCAATTCTAAAAAATATATTGACTGCTTTAAATATTAAGTAATATATACCCAGACTGACATATAAGGAAACAAAGTGTTTTTTATTATTTTTCAATACTAAAAATAATCATAATACACAAAAAACTAATTTAGTAAAAAATAACTCAATTTTTAAAGTATATGTTTATGTATTCACGTTAAAAGAAACAAATTTATAAGAAGTTTATTTTTTCTTTTCCTGCCTTATTCTATAGAAGGCGGGTAAGGAAATTAGTTGGCTAAATACTAATATAACCTTCTCCCTTTATCGGGAGATAAAGGGAGAAGTCTTTGTCTTCTACGAATAAGAAATGTTGACCGTCTGGATAACTACTAGTTTTGGTAAAAGTATCTTAATTATGTTGAAATATTCTATTATAAATCCATGTAAGCAAATTGAATGATTACGTTTATTTTCGATGGCGGAATATGCGGTGGAATATGCAGCAAACTAACACCACAGCCTCGAATCAGTGGGTATTCAGTGACAAATAAACAAACAATCGTTTGTAATATGAACAAAATTTAGTTATGCTGCAAACCTAAACATACAATAATTAATATTCCGAACAGTTGACCATGCAGCGTGTGCCATGCAATTTTGATTGACGTCATTCATGATAATTTCATTGTACATATAAATAAACTTAGGATATTATTGATATGACAATCCTAGGAAACTGCTGTGATATTATTCATTATTTATTGCGAAACAAATGATTTAGTTAAAATTCATTAGTAACAAACACCCTTGTCTGATATCTCAAATTAAAATAGAAACACGTATTTTTTACTGAGACTCAAACCTAGACCGGCCTGGTCGATAAAGTAATCTATTGCCAACAATTGTGGATCACAGGGGGTGGAAAATATTTAACATTTTTTAAAACTTTTTGTATAGAGTAGATACGTTCCATATAAAAAGTGATAGAAGTCATAGAAAAATTAAAGATTGGTTTACTGAATTTACTGGTTTACGAAGACCCATTAAGTAAATTACACAAAATATTATTCATAATATGTATTTTAATCAAGAAAACATAATAATATTCATCGCTTCTTGATTGTATACGGGGACTTTTATGAGGTACTGGACATAAATCGCTTGTATCTCTTGAAATTTCTGACACGTTTAATGTGTTAGGATCTCTTAAAACCTTTGTTTGTTATTACTGTTTCGTTTGTTGAATTTCTTGTTATTAGGAAACCCCCATCACATACAACCATGCTTTCGAACAGAAACAGATTGAAAAAAAATGCTGTTTGTGCTGGGATTCAAACACTGATATACTGACCATTCTTATTTTTATTTTTACTTTTCAACAATTTTATTGTGACGTATAGGCGGTTGTTTTCCCCACAGCGGTCCTGTCAGTTTGATTTTACAACTGCATGAATTAATCTCAATATTAAATAAATAGATGAACACGTTTTAAATCATAGGCTCCTAATCTTTTTCGGGTGGTGACCCCTTTTTATAAAAGTCGTGTGACCTGCGACCCCGATGCAATTGAAAAAGGCATTTTTTTTCAATAAGGTAATTTTAGTTGACTGAAGTTTTAGTTTTGTTGTTCAAATCCAAAATCTAAAAAAGTTGGCGACCCCCTTGGGGGTCGCCACCCATAGGTTGGGAACCCGTGTTTTAGATAAAGACTCGAAAAGCCAAAAGCTCAACCATGGTAATGTCAGTCATTTTCTGGACTGTAGGTAGAAACAAAGCAAGTGTGTCAATAATAATTGTGTTGTACGTTAAAATAAACTTTACAACCCTAAAACTTTCCGCAACCTACACACACGAGTGCTTTTTTCAATACTGTTGAGGATCTTTTATTTAAGTTATAACGAAACTGTGATAAACAGAACGGACTTTGCTAAAAATGAAGATTTTAATAAAAGTTGAACAAGTTATGCCACTACCTAAAATCTTCATCTTTGAGATGAAACACAGGAAGTCACGTCGTAGGCAACGGGTTGCAAAAGTTTTTTTTAACACACAGAGATAGTTGCTAGAAAACAATATTGTTGATATGGACGAAGAATACCTTTTATGTTATCTTCTTTATAGTTTATTTTTTTATTCAGATAAAATAAATTCTTTTTTTTAATAAATCCAACGGTTTTTAGTTATTCTGGTACACTGAATGTAACTTTTTTTGAAAAACAAAATTAAGATCATTTTTAATGATTATTTTTACACAGTTTTAAAATAACACTCTCTAATAAAAATATAACTAATACTATATGTTCACACGAGTGATACTATATGTTCTCACTCGATTATCAAACACAAAAAACACAAAAGCGGACAACGGATTTTCTAATAACAAGAAATTTAACAACACAAGACAGCTGTAATAAAAAATTCCAACACATTATACGTGTCACATTTTTATCAATGGAAGCGATTTATGTCAGTACCTCATAAAAGTCTTCATGCATAATTAAGTAGTGATGAATGTTATTATGTATTCTCAATTAAAAAAATACATATTATAATTTAAATTTGAATCGTTCAAATTATGTACACTCCCACAGATTTTGTCACTAACGACCCGGGTTTCGCCTTTCGGCATCTTCAGGCGTGTACATAATTTGAACGATTCAAATTTAATACATATTATAAATCATATTTTATGTATTGAATCTTCTTATTTAACTTTTTTTACACGATTTTCTATACCAAAAAGTCGTATTTTTTTTAATAACACGGTTTTTTTATATATTCGCGATCCAATCTTCTATTTTATTAATTTGATTACACTGTTTTTTATGGGACGTATCAGGGCATGTATTATGTTTGGTATGAAGGAGAAGGTGATACGGATGGAAACGTCTTTGCTTCCTGCCTTATTAACTTCTTGATACGGATATCGAGAAAAAAAACCATTCCCGAGGTGTTTTATAGCGCATTGTAAGCTGGTAGATTAATATACATTTATTTGCATTCTGAAAACTTGTACTCTTTAAAATACCAAGGTGCAATGTTCCCGCTAACCTCCCAAAATGTGCCCGCACACATTTTTCCATCTCCACACAGGCCGCACACAGAAATATTGTGAAAAGAAGTTTGTTTCACCAAATTTTATTTTCGTTTAAATGCTTATAAGAATCCCACCAAACCTTTCACATTACCTACATATTTGCGCACATTGTTTTATTTCGTTGAAAATTTACTGCACTGCTCACAGAAACTGATGGTCCGCACACACAATAGAAAAATTAGAGGGAACGTTGCCAAGGTGTGCAACATTTTTAGACGTTATTTTCTTCCTACCACCTCGTTGTTGCCATAGGCTTTAAAATGGAGTCAGCCGATTACCTACACCGATTTCGTCAATACAGCCCAGGATAGGATAAGGATCTTAAGATAATATCATTAAACATGATGCGTCAGCAGCAATATATAGAGTAAGTTTGTACATTAATATATACAAAACATTTTTTACTTAAATTATATATATAAGAGGTTAAAGGTTAATCGGATTTTAAAGTTACTGCTGAGATTATAATAAAACAATTTACCATAAGTTATTGTTTATAATTCGCGGGAAATTAGAATTGCAATCAAACCGACAGATATTTTTTTAAATTTGAATAATAAAGCTGTTTTATAGCAGCTCATAAGAGATATACATTAAAGCTGGATAAAATTAAGTTAAATATTTTTCCGAAAAAAGCGCAAAAAAGTTTTAGCGTGTCATTATATTATATAGTATAACTATCATGGAACTAAAAACGTTTATATTTTCAACAGATCCGGCGAAAGCTTCGTGGCAATTTATTTTGAATATAAAATTAAATTTATACAAAGTTTCTAACTTTGTTATAATTCATTTATTCAATAAAAAATACTCATCTGCAATACACTTACAAATTAAAATCTAAAAATATAGTCACCGACGAAAACAATTTTTATAAGAATCTATAAAATTAAAATTATTGATATTTTTGTTATTTCTGTATTTCTGATTGTGTAAAAAAATGTCTAATTATTGTAAGGTTATTTGTTAATTAAGAAACATTGATTCAAAATTTTGACATAAATAAAAAGGTGAAGATTGTGATTCTTTCCTTTCTACTGTACATGAATGTGGTTAGATACAATCAATTATAATAGTAGTTACAAATATTTGTATGATATAAGGGTTAACCCTCTCTCTGCGGCCATTAGGAACAAAAAAAGCATAACATTCGTGTTGTAATTTACAAGTTAAGAATTAAATTCATTGTTTACTTTGTAACCTGACGAAAGTTAGTATGAAGATCCTTTAACAAAATTTGTAAAACAAACATTTAAATAACAAAGTTATCAAATGTATTTTATGTATTATTTTCAATTAAGATTATGTTTTACTGTAAATCAAAATTATTTCTATATCATTACGTTTAGTTTTGTTATTAATAGAGTTCTACAGAGAAAAAATAAATTTTCCATCCTATACTAATGTGTTTGAATGTATATATATACAAACAAGCTTTACAACCCTTCTTAGACCAGGTTTATGAACGTTATTTTACCTCCCTCAGCTGTCGGCCTATGTGGTCTAATGGTAAAATCTGAACCTTAACGATCATATGTGACCTGAAGTATCATTTCTATTTATGTGACATCTCCATTTTCATAGCTTAAAGATAATCACTTTTAATATGTACTGACAGTTTTTTTATGCAAAAAAATAAAACCTAATGATTTTAATGATACCTAGGATCATCACTTGATAATGATCGTAATTATAAAATCAGTTTTGATCATTATTAAAAAAATAATTGCAAATGTGTCAGGTATTCATATTTTTTTTTTTACCGTATCCGCTCCCAATGTGGAGCATATGGACTTCTAATGGATTTTATCTCAACAGAAGTGTTTCTACGAGAACTGCTTGTTACTCAGTTGCTCAACCTTTCTTTTTCCAAAGAGAGTAGGAATAGAAGGAAAGGGCTAGGACAGGACTAGTGGTTAGCTAATCGCTCTCGATACGCCCCATTCATATGATAGGATGGGTGGGAGGGGGGAATTCAAGACATCACATACATCCATGTCTTTGAACAGAAATTCATAAATCGATTGAAAAATCAATTTATAAAACTGCCCGTACTGGGATTCGAACCCGTTACCTCCGTAGCAGTAGCCAACGACAGACGTAGTGACCCGAAGATAGCCGTATTCATTCGGATTGTCCAGCACGATTCGAGGGCATACGGCAGTAGTGCACAACCTGCGGCCCGCGGGCTGCGTGTGGCCCGAAATGGCATTTATTGCGGCCCAAAATAACAAGTACTTTATCATCAAATTTTTCATTGAATATGATAAAAATTTGTGTTTGATATGTGAAAAAATTATGCAGTAGCAAAGGTTTATAATTTGAATCGTCACTGATAAAAAAACTTAATATTATTCTTAATTGTTTAATATGATTATATTTTCACGGGTATACATTTGCGCCCGTAATTCATCTTTTTACAATGAGTGCAGTCTGTGGTGTATGTTTTTAGATTATTGTTTTCAAAACACCTTTTGTTTGTTGTTCAAAACATTTTCCAACCCCTTCTCAGTATCCATCAACGAGACCGATTCATCATTGCAACTAGAATTGATCGATTTGCAGAACAACGATCAATTTAAATAAACATATCAGGACATATCAGATATTTTCCATTGTTTTGAAAATTATAAAAGTAGCGTCACTAAAACCACTATAACATGCGAACTAAAAGTCAGATTGTAATGAATTTATGACACGTATTATTTGACGGTTGGTACTTTCTAAAAATCATGGATTTGTCAAGAGTAAACTTATTGAGTGATTGATGTGTTAATATACCCAATCCTTTTTTACGCGATACGTTGGTTCCAGAAAGTGTCGTGTAAAAAAATGCCACTCATATAATGTGATAAATCGGTTCCAAAAATCAAAATATCGCGTAAAAAAGAATCAAAAATGTATAATAAAACAAAAAATGCTCTTCAAATTCGTGCATTTTTTTTTTTATATACAAAATATAATTTATCTGTTGATTATAAAAATACAGATACATATTGTGTATACATGCATAATTGTATTCACTTATTTATTGAATTGATTAACTAATGTATGGAATTTTGCTTTAATCTGAATTTTGCACTGACTCATTTGATGAAAGGCTGTTTTTCCTAGATTCTTGATCTGAGTCAATTATTATTACATCGGATTTGTTTTGTTGGTCGAACGAACAGTTGAAACTGATTTTTTAAAGTACGTTGAATAACTTTTATTTTTAAAAAACGAGTAAAATATTTTATTTTTAAATGCAGGTCTTTATTTGGTAGGTGCCTTATATTTTTTATAAATTAAAATATATATATTTTTTTTTAATAAAAAAATAATATTTCCATCTTAGGTTTGTATTTAGAGTATTTGGACATTTAGAGTGCATTTATTTGACAACGTAACTGCCGGTGATAAAATTTATGAACGGGAAGCGTGCTATTCAACAAATTTAATAAATGAATTGTATTTAAACAAGTTTTAGAGCAACATTATATCATATGATTTTGCGCAGGGTCACCATTTCTAACCTTTAAAAAAAAGTCGCGTAACATCGAATAAATCGCGTATAAAAAGTAATAGTGCCGTCCAAAAAATCGCGTAAAATCAAAATCATGCAAAAAAGTCGTTTAAAAAAGGATTGGCATTATTTTTCGACATTTTTACTCTCTGCGGCCCGCTAATGATTAGAAAATTGATAACATGGCCCTTCGTTCAAAAAGCTTGTGCACCACTGGCTTAAGGTTACAGGGATCTAACTACAAAAATGCATGTTTCATAGTGACACAAAGCAACATATGTCTCGTACATATAACCGTTTACAAGATACTGTTCGGTATATTTACAAATAAAATTATATTGTTAAAAGCTCAAAGGTAAATCTCCTGTTATGTTTTTGTAGATAAACCCATGTGATCCCATGCCCTCGTATCAAGCGTGGTAATTGCACGAAACTAGAGTCATCGCGGATCAGAACAGTTTTTGCGTAACGAACACGTGCGAGTTTTTTTAATATTGTATTATTAAAATTGGAAACTAAGTATGTATAATAACTTAATAAGATCCTGTACAACGAATCGCCATAATAAACTGCGTACAGTCAATAATCAATTAAAAATGCATAGCGCACAAAGGATTGAAAAAATGGTCTACCGTGATCTTTGTAGCGGGGTAGAAAAATACAAGTGGGGGTTTTTGAATCCAAGGGACACTTATGTGAACTGACTACGAACGATGCTGGAGGATTATACTTACAAAGGCGTATAAAGAAGAGGAAGAGAAATTTTCTAAGTGCGTCTTTATTTATATACATTACAATATATATACATATTTTTTATAACAACTTGGAATTTGGTTTTATTAAACAAGCATGCAGCCGCCGCGGCAAATTGACCCAACGGAGTTTTAAAATGATATTGCTTAATACGCGAAAAAATTGTTTAGGAAATTATACGTATAATAATTTGTTTAAATATCAAGAATTTTAATGTCGACGCTCTACGGACCCAATCGACTATTCGAATACATTCAAACCTTTTTAAACTGTTACATATTCGAAAATTAGGGTAACTTATTGAATCGTATTCATAATATTTTTTCATTACGATTTCACTTAAATTCAAATCACAATTTCTCAACATTTCAAGAATAATAATGAACACCGCAAGTAATATTTTATCACTTTGTCTGAGTTTGACAAAATATTAATTATCAAAAAATATTGTAAAAGAAATTAGAAAGAAAAGAAAGGTACCGTCGGCGTAATCATCCAAGGTAATTATTGCGTAAAATTGAGAAGGGACCTGTGCGTAAAAAATATTTAATCATTTTGTTTGCTTAGAAGAAGTAATGAAGTTATGCAATTTTATTACCGGCATCAAACCGTAATTAAAATTAATAATGGTCCTTTTATTATTGTGCTACGTAGCCGAAGTCTTATAAATTTCTCACTTGCTTTGATAATAAAAATGACGTCCAGAAAATATGGTAATGATTTTTTAATTTCGTTTAATTAATCATTGTCTTTATTATGACCCCAACGAATTTATTAAACAAACATGATTACTGAAATCATATAAATGCAAATGCTCTCGCTTTTGTAACACTTTCATAACCTATTGCGAGCGCAGTTTTTTCAAATCTTGTATTTTAATGAATCTTAAATTCAGCCTAAATTACATTTAATTTAACTTCAAATAATTGAATGTTTTCAAGCTTCAAACTATTTATTGTCCATATCATCGAACGAAAATTATGATGACACTCAATCATCTTTTAAAATTCAAATCGGGTGTGTAAAAACGATACCTATATCACATGAAAACAAAACAGTTACATTGTATTAGACCGTGTAATTTCGAAACCATGCCGTTACATATTATTAAAGATAAGTGAAGCGGTCTTCAATTATTAAAAGAAAAACATGCGTGTAATTGATAACATCTAGATTACATGGAGAATTGTTAACAAAATAAAAAGTTAATATAAATCTTTTATAATTTGTCTTATTGTTGCTGTAGACCGCTAGATTCAAAAAAAAAATTAAACTACTTCAATAATATAAACTAGGCATACATTTTTTACGACACCTGGTATAGTACACGAACAGTTTTATTTATTGAAGACCAATTACTTTTGAAGTAGTCAGTCATATTGTTTTTTATACTATAAAATCAAATTAATAAACGGTATTGTGCAATGAATAGTTTTTCATACACAACAAGAAAATAAAGCTGATGTAAAAAAAAACTGTGCTAATTTTCAACGTGTAAACCAAAACGCAGTCGTCAATAATTGACATTGAAAAAATTAAACGGTGTTTCTACGTCAGAATAATAAATTATTAAAACATATAATATTATAATACAATATAGATATAACATTTTTTAAATTAAAGTAACTTTAATATTGTTATTGACTTTTTTATTAATAATACACATTTTTTTAAATGACGCCATGTTTAAAAAAACAAGTTGTATCTAAAATTTGAGATACTCGAGATGTTCAAATATACACTGTATGTCAACGAATTCAATTTTTTTTTTAATGAATTAAACATAAATGGCAATATTTGTAACGCCATTCGCATAAGGGTTAAAGGTATTATGAGAAATGTCACGTGTACTTTGGCTCAAAGATTTCTTTTATACGTGAGACTTTCATAACTGTTTTTTGTTTTGATATATTTTTTTTCATTTCTGTCACGAGGCATTCTTTCATTTTATTAAATTGGATAAAAGTAACAGTTACTTAACATTTCACCGCCACCTGAATTAAATTACATTGCTCACCCACACTCGATACATACGTATTCATAAAAACAATTAATTTTCGAGCTTCCATGAAAAGAAAAATGCTTTTCGAGCTTTTTCATTTAATCAGGAAGCAGAGGTAATTTTCCGAATTTATTACGTAAATTATGACATTCAAATATTGTTTATTTTGGCTTTGTTTTCATAAAACATGTCTGACCCTGTGTTTGTGAAAAATATGTACATATTAATTAAGCTGTTATAAAAGAAAATAATTAAGCCATTTCCAAAATTCAAATTGACCATTTTTATTTTTTTAAGACATACCTACAAAAAAACGTGTATTGAACCGTTTATATTGAAATAAAAGCCATATTTTCTTGAATCGAATTTAGTAATATATTATCTATTTCAATTTGACTCACTAAAATATGGTTATTTTTTTAAATGAAGACGTCATTATGAAAATGGACAAGATTAATTTTGGAAATGGGTGACTCAATTATTCTGCTTTTCTAATGGACTGTGCTTACAACTAATCATAATGTTGTCAAAATTATAAAATCACACTTTGAATATGATTTCTATTTAGTTGAGCCATATAAGAATCATTTAAACCTTTAAAGTATTTCGACGCGTCTATCCTATTCGGTATCTGCGTCTAACGGTAGGAGCATTATCCTAGCGAAGGCTGGCCCTAAGCGTGTGTGAAGTGTGCGCAGGACCGGCGCCACCATACAGGCGAAACAGGCAACCGCCTAGGGCGCAAAGCATTAGGAGGCACATAAGTAGAGTATTAAAATTATTTTTATATACTCTAATAATAATAAATAATAGTATATTTAATTTAATCTTAATTTTTGTTTTTGTTTGTTGTAATTATGTATCTTTTTCTATATGATTTGAAAAAGAGAGGTTGGGCGACTGAGTGACAAACAGTTCACGTAGAAAAACTTCTGTTGAGAGACTTCCACTAGGAGGCCATATGCTCCACATTAGGAGTGGATATGGATGTATATAAAAAATCTAATGATTCCGAATTGCATTTTCTTCATTATTTCGAAAAAATGGGACAATTTGTTTTAAAAAGGGGGCGCGCCATTAACCGATGGCCTAGGGCGCCAAATAACCTCGCGTCGGCACTGAGTGTGCGGCGCACACGGGCGCCGACTCTAAAAATAATCAGAGGGGCGCAGATTGGTGGATCGCTTTTGGTTTTTTGAGGCGCCGAACTTCGGCCGAAGGCGCCTCGCACACAGGCGCAAGAATCCACGGGCCGGCCCTGATCCTAGCTATCAGACGACACTTGGTTCAAGACCCGGCAAGTTCAATATAAAAAAGTCAATACATTACATTTTACTTCTTGGGTAGAGCTGTTTTTTTCTCAAGTTGGTTCTCGAGTGAGGTAACAATTCTATCATTGTTATTTCATAATTAAATCAAAGCTTTGGATTGGTAGTGTAAAAATTTAAAATGTAATGTATTTTAGCAGATAATAAAAATAAAGTAATATGAAATTATATATCATTTTTTAATGCCGTAGTCCTGATTTAGATAGTATTTCCACCAAGTAATTGCAAAAAAATGTTTTCAAATTATATGCTTGGAGAACGTGATGTGCTTGCAATAACATAAATAGTGGGTTCACTTGATACCCATCGTAAACTTTTAAGGCACCCCATTCTTGCTCAAATTTCTGTCGGAAAGGATTACCTCAGGGCAGAATTTCACAATGCTCTTGTTCCTCGCCCATAAATATCAGATTGCCCGTCTCCATTCACCCCTTACTTCAAACAACGAACTAAATGAATTTCTCAATATTGCTCATTCGCGACAAAATTTTCGATTCATACTATATTATTAATTTGCAATGATATTGTTTAATAGAACCATTTTCTCACAACTATTATTAATTACATGCCATAAATTTTCGAATGCGCTACTCAAAATATATTTTAAGCTCATAAAAATTACAAAATTAAATTATTCATTAAAGAATAATTTAGGTATTAAGTTAAGGCATTTAAAAAAATTAAAAATAAATTTGGTTATTGGGTAAAATTTAAACATATTTTTTTACTATTTATTCTTTTAAAAAATCATTTTTAGAAAATAATATGTATATTTTATATACAATAAATAATATTTTTGCATGATACATATGTATAAATACAAAAACACACATATAATATTGTTGTTGGTGGCTTCAGTAGTCTTATTAAATAAGTAATTTGATAATAAAATATTATCATAATAAAATGTCGAAGTGGGTAATTCAATTACCTGCGGGTAGTAGGTTGCCGACCACTGATGTAAAGCCTAACTCTTTTTAGATTTCCCTAAAAAACTATAATTTGGGTCGTAATACCATTATTTCTTCCGTTGTCGCGGTTCTTCAATCACCTGTATTTTTATAAAACTTTCAGGTTTTATGCTCGAGTAGGCTACATACAATGAACACCGTTTGTGAAAGAGGAAGACCTACTTTATCTAACGTTTTACCTCGTACCTTATTATCTCTCGCGGCTCGGAGACTAGAAAAATACTTCTCTGCCGATGGGGGTCGTTTAGGGACCCCTGTGGTTTCCTCACTATTGGCCTTATTCTTGTGAATTTAAAAAAAAAAATAGTCTAAGGGCTTTAAAATATCTCTCTGCATCATTCCTCATACATTTTTTTTATAAAAATCCGTGGTTTTTTTAATAAATAATCATATTTTAAGTTGCGCGTAAAAAAGACGTCATTTCAGTGCAAATATGTATTTGCAACTGATGCGTTCACGCGTAGTTATCTTACGAACGATCGTTTATCGCGGGCGCTTATCTCGTAATCGCGTATTTATATAAACTACAAAAGGTCCAAAAAACTATGATATAAGAATACCTTAATTTTAAGCATTGTATCATCTATATTAAAATAGATATTTAAGAAAATGTGGGTATTGGGGTCGCATTTCTTGAGCTTAGAACCGGAAAAGTTATCTGTTGTCCCATAAGCTAACATAACCGGGAACTACCACCGACATACATACATTAAAGGGAACATTATTAATCGAGATTAGAAACCGTGATTTTCGGGAACGTAACGCGTCATATCATCTATTCTTTCAAAAAAGAACCATTTGTTGCAACCCGCGACTTCTGTGAACGGCACGTAACGTATTACCAGTGGCGGATTATTCTATAAGCAAATGAGGCGCACGCTTGGGGACTCCAAATCATAGGGCCTTCAAAAATAACTTATATTTTAAAATCCATATACTTTTGTTCAGATTTAATTATTTTACATTGAATTTTTTGTCGTTTTTATGTTATCTTAAAAACAGGGCCTCCAAATTTCATTGCTTCTAGGGCCTCTCATGTGATTTATCCGCTACTGCGTATCCCATATATGTAAAAAAACAATTGTTGGGACTGGAATTCTAACCGGCGTCCTTCACAAGCGTAACGGGAGGTATCAATTATATTCTGTCGAAAACAAACAAAAAAAAAATTGTTGAAACCGGAATTTGAGCTCACCACTTTCGTAACGAAACATAATGTATCCTACACATATTATATAGAAAAATAAAAAACACCAATCTATTTATTTCAAATCATCAATTGGGATAAGAGTATTTGGTAGCTGACCAAAAGGAAGTTAGGCTTAAAATGTATTGTTGGAAGTGAAGCGACCAGATGTTCTTTTACTCGAAAACTTCTCGAATATTCTGATTTATTGAAATTTTAAGAATGTAGTACAGGTAAAATAGAATAAGACAAATTAACAAATAATAACCCCAGACCACAATATTTAGTATTCGGTCAGCTTCTCATAAAGTTTGGTAACCCCTGGTTTAATTAAAACTAGTTGGTGGGCTGCACATGGGCGCATTCACACGCGATAAAATAATTGTGTTTGCTTTAAAACCAAAAACAAGGTGTTTTTTTAGTTTCACAGTATGTAACAAAATTGTCCACTGTACTTTAAAATTAGAAAAAAAAACTCTCAACACGCTTCATTTACACACATTTTCTTGCGTTTCAAAAGTTACATTTTACTCAAACGCAAAGAAAGCATTTGTTTGTAAAGCCGGGTCCAAAGTATATCCATAGACTAGTACAAAAAAAATATGCATAGACACTTTACTTTAGTCTATGACAGTTTACAAACTGCAGAAATAACAAACTGTCAGTGATAGATTTCAGTATATCGTTTATGATGGATGAAGGCTGCGAAAATGATTAGAATTTCATAATATACGGTTACAACTATTCAATTAACATAATAATGTACACATTCATAAAAATCTCTTACATACTAACTTACACATTTTCTTTATATCATTAAAAAAAACATAAATACTGCCGGTAAAACAGTGGTATTTCCAATAGAACATAGATTTCAGGAATATGGACCAACTGCACATTCAGAGAAATTTAATTGAATGGAAGTAGAATATATTTCACGTCTGCAACGTAATAATGATAAATGTTAAAAGGTAGAATTCACTCATCTTTTCTCTCTCAAAAGTTGTAAGGTTGTAGTCAGTACTTATAAATCAGTATATTCTAATAAATTACATAGGATTCATTATAAAAAGCCAACTGCTGCTAATATACCTCTTCCCAGGGCCGGCTCTTAGCGTGTGCAGAGTTCGGCGCACATGGGCACCGCACTAGGATTTTAGCACTCCACTCATTTGGATCTAGTATTTCGAGGCGCAGAAATCCTCGAGACGGCCCTGCCTCTGCCCTCAAATATTGCTATGATTCTCCTTAATACATGAGTAAATACATTATAGTTACCTTTATAAAAAGTATTACTTATTTTGGTCTGCTAAATGGATGAATCAGCCGTGATGAACATTCAGTAAGCGAGTGTTGTTCCGAAGAACATACAGCGTACCTTGGATTTTGAGATCAATCAATTTATCAGTATCCTATATAATTTAATTTTATGGTTTTTTAACTGACAGCAGCTTAAGCATTTTTGCAAACTATTTTCAGTAAGCAGAAAGAAGCCACTACTACAGGGTGCTTGCTCAACAGAAAATAATGGATACAAAAGAAAGCACCGAGTGTTAACCATTATCTCATTCAATATCAAATATCAAAATGCATGTACAAAGATCGGTAATTACTTCAAACAAAAAATGAAGTTGGAAACTTGAGAACTATTCACCACATACAATTATTAGCCCAGACTTGGTTTTAATAGCTTTGAAATTAGGGATTTGATGTAACTCAGCGGGGGGCTGCCAATATCTTAACAAGGAGCTCGGTAAATGTTATCCATTTTTGTCCGCTCCCAATGTCAAGCATATAGTCTCCTAATGAAGGTATTTCACCAAAAGTTATCTTTCTACGAGAACTGCTTGTTACTTAGTTGCTTAAACTCTCTTTTCCAAAGAGAGTAGTAGGGATAGAATGATAAGGATAAGACAGGAATAGTGATTAGCTAATAGTAGCACCCAGTTGAATTGAAGGATCGTAAGAGTGGGAGACAATTTTAAGACATCACAAACACCCATACCTTCGAACAGAAGATAGATAAATTGATCAAAAAAATGCTGTTTCGTACTGGGACTCGAACCCGTGAGGTCCAACACGGAAACCTGCAACGCTGAATGAAAAAATGAAGGGACAAATTATTTTCAAATTTAACCATCTACAGAAATTTCAGTTATGTAATGATTTGATCTAAGACAAATGATTTTCTTATCTTAACAAGGGGCTCGCCGGCTTCGCCGAAATTTAACAAAGGGCTCGTGCGAGCCCCCTCCAGCCCATCCCTGATACTATAAATAATTATATTGCCAAACATCTTAAATCGACAATCTTAGCATCAGGTTAATATGATCACTACAAGTCATACTTATTTGTAATCACCATTAATAAATAAACCCGCTTCAATACAGATAGTCCTCGACTTATGACCGAGATACGTTCCTGAGCTTTGGTCGTATGTCGAATTGGTCGTAGGTCGAATTTCATACAAAATATGTCGTCGCTGCACATCAAATATGGTATATGTGACGATTTTATGAAAATTAGCTAAATATACAGTTTTTTTTCTCAGCCTTCTTAAGTATGAACCATGTAATAATATTACATACTAAAGGAGATAAAAAACAAACTATGTGTCATCATTCAAAAATTTGCATTTAAACATGAACCATGTGATCTTATTTTTGTATCATAGTTTTGTATGTGTAATTTATATTTCATTCTAAGTCTCCTTTTTCAGGAAAGCATTTCTATGAAGATATCAAGGGAAAAATATAAATACATTATCGTACTTTGTGGAAGTTCATTTTAATAACTTTGATTATTCCATGTATTGTGCTACTAACTGTGACACGTGTTTCGATAGTAAGATTGTGTGATCTGTGTAAATATGGGTGCTGTAAGTCTGTGTGTTATGACCTAAAGATAAGGGTAAATACCTTATGGGAAGATAGAAAAAACATTAGCAGCTGAAGTCAAATAAATGTTTGTCGAAACAGAAAATTAATAAATTATTTTATGATAAAAAATCATATCCTCTGCATACACGATTCATAATTCCATTGTCATAATATGTCCACAACATTCACATACATGTTTTGATAATAGAATCTCATTATTAAATTCTGTTAACTTGACACTAGTGACTAAACTATTGCCTAGTTATCAAATTTGAATTATTTTTCATAAAATATTTTGACAGCAAAATAAAATGCCATTTTTTTGTTCAAAATAGTAAATATTTGCAATATGTGCATGTATTCTTATAATGAATAAAATATTTTCCCCTAAATATAAGTGTTATTTTCCGTTTCGTTTTTTTAAACAGTTTTTATCGATTATCTCAGAATGCACCCAGTCATATAGATCATATTTGATGTGCATCGACGATATGTTAAAATAAATCATTTTTATATTATTTTTTCATTGTTAAATTTGTACATATGAGCAAATATGTATTGCATTATCATTGTTACGTCATTTTACTTTACGCATGCATCTGCTGTGATGCCCAGTGATGCAATTAAAATTTAAAAAAAAATGCATTTTTTTTCGGTCGTAAGTGCAAATTGTCTTATGTTGAACCGTCGTAAGTCGGGGAGGGAACTACCCATATATTTAAAATTTTGAACTCCTACCTAAATACACAAATCACCTTCTCATCAATTTCAATTCATTATTTTCCTTTATATTCAAAGGTGATTTTTTCGATCTGTATAATAAATTAGTCCCTATGAAGCAAAGACAAATTACCGACATCAGTCATTCTTGGCAAACCATCTCCTTTTTGTATTTTCAAAAAATGTATGCAGGGCTGGCTTGTGGATGTTTGACGACACTGTGTGTCCTCACAAAACTATAACCAAAAAAATAAACAATGCATAAACTAGAAAAGCTGCACCAATACACTTCAAACACGTGACGAGCTAACTCTAACATTTATGTTTCTTGTAAAAAAAATTAAACTTACTTTGACATTCTCTAATAAGATGATAAAGTAAAAAACTTAGTGAAGAAGAAGTGGAGGCAGATGTGTGAGGAAAATATGATAAATATAATTTCTTCATAGGTTATCGAGACTGTTCGAGAACACTTAGTAAACGTTTATAGTAATCGAGACTCTTATATATGAAAATTACTAATACAATTAAACTTTCATACCGCCCTTTACTTTTCTAAAATGCATAAATGCTCAAGTGATAATGGCTGAAAGAAAATAACATCAATAAACTTACTACTTAGCATCAGTACACAGATGTTATTTTACTGAGTAAAACTTGGCATTTCCTAAACCGAAGGCCTATGAAATATAATAAAGTATGCAAGATGGTGCTGCAATTTGAAAAAACCTTAGAATTGTGTATTAAATACAAGTAAATCAAGGATCCATTAACTATCAGACTTGATATAAAAATATAAGATTCATGAGGTTTAACTGCAAGATTTGTTTAGATGACAACATTTTCATTAAAAAAGTGTACTGTAATATTTAAATTCCATTAAAATTATCATAAAAATAACAAATTTAATGTGTGTTAATTCTACAACTTGATAATTGGTAATGTTATTTTACCATTTTGAATTCATATCCAACTCTCCGGCAGATTCTTCTGAGGATAGAATGATTAGATGAAACAGGAGTAATCAATATTGTTATTTTCCATTTTTTTTTATATATCTGCTATAACTTATGTGTGAAAACATCTTTTTTCTTACATTAAGTATATTTATCATTCTTTTTTTGCATGATTTTTTTGAAAATTGCATCAATAATTTAAAATTACCATGGAAATACTAAGTAACTTGTCATATATTCATCAATTTTTTGTGTTATCTCCAGGGGTAATGACAGTGAGTTATAATATAAATGAAAGAATCACACTAAATCAAGAAATAAATACAAAAGTAGGCTGAAATTATTTTTTAAAAAGTCAAAATTTCCATACTGAATATGACTGGAAAAAAAAATTGATCACCTATATAATTTCAAATGTATACTTACTTCTTTGTTCATTTGAGCAGTAAATATGACTATTCAGATTTTAACACATGATATTTTTTTACCTAAAATTTTAAATCTTAACATTTTGCTCTTGATACCTACACACATGCACACAATTACACTTTAATCATATTTGAGGAATAATGTAATGACACCATCAAATAACAATAGTTAAAAAAGAAAAGTCTGATCGCAACAATTAATAAATATAAATACATGTCATTGCCTTGTCGCTGAAGCGGTAGAATTTTAATTATAAGACACAAAGCAATGCCACCTCTCTGTTTTCAAAAAGCAAGTTAATAATAGAATTATTAAGCGTGACATTTTTGTGTATCTTCTAAAAATACTCTGCAGAGGTGTAATATAAGATTATTAGTCTGTGTGTGAGTTTCACTTCTTAGCTGATTTCATTCATCTCTGTTTAATTTTCTCTTCTGAGGATTGGCAAAATTCTGCTGGCGCTTCAAAAACAAAGCTGAAAGACAACCATTATTCGGGTTGAGTAATATAACAGCATTCCTCACCCAATACTTATGTCCTTCCTTAACAGTCGACCATAAATAAAATTTTGTTGAATGTGATTTGCATATTTTAGGAAAGGGATGTTGTTATGTGAAAAAAAGGGTACATCAATAAATTAGGGATTTTTTGTCATAAATTTATACTATACTAGACAATTTAAGACATATTATTTTCTATACTGTTATTCAAAGAATGTATTTTACAAATGATTTTAAGAAATTTATGGTACTACCATTCTGGGCGCAGCCAGGACTCACCCCAAGTTGTCACATTGATGATGATAAGGATAGTTTTCTCGATAATTTTGTTCATTCATTTATATCCTCTTAGAAATATGCAATTTGCATATTTCAGTAATTTTGCTGATACATAGTTATGGGTGTAAATCATAAAAAAGGCTAGACTAGGGGTGTGGAACCTTTTCTTCTCATTAATTTTTCTGATTCGATATAAGGCGCAGTAAACGTTGACTAGGGAAACTTTAGTCGGAAACAATTTTATGCCAATTTCTAAAGCCCAGTCTTCCAAGGATTTTGACATCGAAAATCACAAGAATTTACTGATTTGTCCAAATTAGCAGCGTGGCACCTTTTCCAGGAATTTACGAATTTACAAAAATTTGCAGAGTTACAGAATTGACCAGAAGGCCGCACCAGAGTAGCCAAAAGGCCGCAGGTTCTCCACGCCTGGGCTAAGCCTATGAAGCTTGAACAAAAAATACTTGTTAACTGGATGATAATTATTCTTTCCTTTACTTATTTATTCAAATCATTTATTTTATATATCAATTTTCAAATAACTTGACTGAGTGACCAAACGGTCACTTATTGAACTGAAAAATATTTATAATAAGTTTTCTGCCAATAATGAAAGAATGAGGATCAACTGGATGCTTTATATATATTTATACTCTTACGATTAAGAAATTGGAAGATTTTTTTACTTTCATGGTGCGAACAATCTTTAATACATAGTAGATAAATGTAGGTACATAAACTCTATTCACAGTTTTTCTTTTCCTATTCCTCAGTAGCAAAACTCCATGATCTAGTATTTTGAATTTGAAAGCAAATAAAAATCCTTATTTTACATTTTGAGATTTCCTGAGTAAAAATTTCAATATTTGTTCAGATTTTTTTTTATCCATGTCCACAACCAATGTGGAGCATGTGGACTCCTAATGGAGGTATCTCAACACAAGTTTTTTCTACGAGAACTGCTTGTTACTCAGTCACTCAACCTCTTTTTCATTGAGAGTAGTAGGGATAGGTGCCGAAATGCCGAAAAATACATTTTAAATGCCAAAAATATAATCAAATATGAGTATACAGTAGTTAACTTTATCGAAAAAACCTTCTTCAAATACGGCATTTACTGATGGCGGCACTATAGACGGCAGCTTTGGCGTAAATTAATAATGGCGAGCGGAAATGGCCTGTGTCATAAAAACTCTTAAGGAACATTTTTATTTTTGGTACGTAGATGAGTTGAGGATTAAAATTTCTATAAGCAATTTTTAGTACTTTTTCCACTTAAAATTTATTTGATCAGGACCGGTTTCGCTCCTCACGAGCATTATCAACTGATAAGGAAAAAAAATTAAACAGTGCTATTTATACAAGTTAAATTTAAATAAAAGGTGTAAGCAACTACTAACAATGAAAAGAATTACATTATAATTACACAAAATTAAAATGCAATATAAACACAATTAAATTTTGGGAAATTTTAATTGTGTTTATAATTGACATCATTTGCCACTTATATTTATTGTGATGATTTTTTAATTGTATGTTATAGGTCTTAAGCATTTTAATTTTGTGTAATTATAATGTAATTTGTAAATCCTTTTAATTGTTAGTAATTGCTTACACCTTTTTATTTCAATTTAACTTGTATAAATAGCACTGTTTATTTTTTTTTCCTTATCAGTTGATAATGCTCGTGAGGAGCGAAACCGGTCCTGATCAAATAAATTTTAAGTGGAAAAAGTACTAAAAATCTTTTATTATTTTTATTATAATGCCATTCCACCAAGTATTGACAGTGAACACCTTAAAAGTGATTTCTATAAGCATTTTTATTCTTAGAATAATCGGAAATAATGAAAAAAATACAAAATGACACTTACACGTTTCATATGTTTCTTTAAAAAAATAGTGAGGGCGCTATTCTAAACTTTGTCTAGAGGCGGCACGGCACATTGCCTAGGAATGTCCTGAGCCGAGTCGTCAAAGTTTCTGGATTTATTTCCCTACTAAGTTGCATGATCAAGGTTTCCAACCAAGAAATGGAAACGATCGTACATTGATTTTTCAATCTATTTGTTTTCAAAGGCAGTGATGTCTGCAATATTATTACCCTTTCTAAAGGCGATCTTATCATGAAAAGTGCAAATATGTAACTAACTACTAGTCATAATCTAAAACTAAACTTCTATTCTTGGCCTCGCTAAAGAGAGAGATGGAGTGACATTTTTTGAAAGTCGCTCCGTATTGCTTAACATTATTGAGATTTTGATTCTGTATTTTTCTTGACATTGAAAAGGTGATAACTTTTCGTTCGTTGGTTTTCACCTCCGTTTTGTATGACAAGGTTGAGAGAGCAACAGTCGTGAGACAACAATCATTGTTTTTCGTGTAAAGTAGATCATGAAAGGTGCGTATTTCAAGCCAGCGACAAGAACGCAAGACAATACAATGACGACCAATAATTAATTACTGTGTAATGATTTAATTGTGATTTACTTATTAGTTGTATGTGCATTAGAAATAATGCAGTTGATAATAATAAAAATTGGCGCCATCGACAGCACGTTTTATAACTCATAATTATTATAATCATTTGTATCTGTCGTAAATGAAAAGAAATGGCTATCATTTTAAACGATGTTAATTGATTTTTCTTACGGAAAAACATATTTACAAGAATAAACCATTTCATATTTCACTTTTTCATTCACGCTTAATCACACTAAAATCTTTGTGAGATTTGGTTAGTTGTCTTTGTAAAGATTAATTCATTTTTTCTTCATTATTTAAAATTCTTGGTTTATAAAAAAATGTAGCCGGTCCTTGTACAATGTTTAATATATGCACAACAAGCCACAGTGCATACGATCTCTATCTGTCTATTTATGTATTGACTGAATGTTGACTGGTGATACAGCCAGTCGGTCACTTTTAGTTGTATATCAACAAGCATGAGTCAAAAAAGTTGATTGATGTTTTTCTTTACTTTTATTCGCAGACTGTGGATTGCGTGATGTTATTGTAGAAAATATTCACTTATTTCAATGCTTAAAATACATACATTTTGGATTGATTTTTTTAAATGGTCATGCACCCGTGAGTACAATAGTAAAAGTGAAATAATAATTCTCCTCGGCTTTTTCATAATATATATTAATTTGGTACCTATCTATTTATCAATAATATTAATAGCAAAGTCACTCTCACTTACAAATAATAATGGTAATTGTTAAACAGCATACACGCAAGGTGATACACGACATCACTGGTTACTCTTTATGTTTGTGTCTTTTATAAATATCATAAGTTACATTTTATTTCGGCATCGTTTCAACATATCACAAAAAGTGTTAAGCCAACTTATTTGGACATTATATCATATGTGTTAATTTTCAAACGATAACACGAGCGACCAAAAACTTTTAATAAAATATACGCACATCGGCAAACGATTGAAATAATGTAACAAGTGCAACTTTAGCCATACATACTTACAAACTAAGGAGATGATCGTATTATAAATATTCTCTAAAGCCCATCACAATTTAAAATTGTATGTAATATATTATATTATAATGTATTTTAGTTTATACTCAGAAATCTACTTCATTTCATCGCTACCGTTCATAGTTTTTCGCTGTTTGCAATCTTTCTTGCAAGTTAACCCCCAGAGACTAGAGCTTTTTTCGATAAAAAAAATATTTTTAAGCCATATTGAAGTCACGGATAACTTTTATTACTTACAATAAAAAAAAAAAAAAACGCCAAGTCGTTGTATAGAAACCCCGCATGACTATATGGCCATGCTCATTGTTTTATTACCGTGAAATATTGTGTACGGACAGTAGTAAAGATGAGCGTGACCGTATGGGCACTCATACAATTGAGGTTGAAATATAGCTAAACGTGAATTTTTTTTAAATATTTACAATTTGACCTATTTAGATCAACATAATTTAAATACAAATTTATTAGCAAAAGAACTGTAAATAATTTGATGTTTTGATAAAAAAAAATAGCTAACAGTTACAGAAAGTCCATTAAAAACGGAAATTCAAAAAATCGCATGTGCTTTTGGTGGCCGTTTCTGTCCCCGCGGCTGATGACTTACTGAATTTTGAACCCTTCTTAACCAAATATGAGAGAAAGCAATGATATTCAGGTGGAAAAGGGATGAATAGTGGGATCAATAGACAACGGCGTTTACTGTGACCATATGGTCACAATCTTCCTTGGAGGGTTAGTTAAATATATAACAATAATCGATTCTTTGCACTATCAAATCACTTATACTTAAATCAAAAGCCTGTCCAGCTTTCTAATTTTATAACCAAAACTTTATTATATTCATTTAAAGCATTTTAAGCAACTAATCGAAAGTTTCTGCTTCTTGCTTGTCAAACATTTGGTATTATTGCAAGGCATGTGCATAGTTGGCTACTGTTTATAATATATAATTGATTTTAACGCCAGTTAGATGAGATGAAAAAAAAAATTGTCTTCACACAATCGTTATCTCGACCCGTTTTCAAAATTAAAAGAAGAAAACTGTCATCCACACCATTGTGCAGATTATGGATTGAAAGTACAAGCCATTAGACAGTTTTATTGCTTAATTGATAGGAGCATGTTACCACTAGGGTATCCAATCCCGGAACCTTTTTCCAATCCCGGGATTTCGGGATTGATAAATTTTCAATCCCGGGATCCCGAGGATCCCGATTAATTTACCGAGGAATTTGAAATCCTCGATTTGGTATACTTTTCCCCGAATTCTCACGAAACCTCGTTTTTTTTTTTTTTTTAGCTCACCGGGGAAATTGGAATCGACAATTTGCCAATTTCGTCTCACTTTTCGAGATTTACTCAAAATTTCTCAATCCCGAAATCCCGGGATTTCGAGATCAGAAAATTGAACGGGATCCCGAATCCCGGGATTGGATGCCCTAGTTACCACGTAGTAAAATAATATAAATCTCGCATTGGATAAATATAGTACAAATATTGGATACAGGTGTTTTTGATAATTTTGCGAGGAGCACTCGGTTGAAGGTTTGTATAGAATATGATCTACATATAAAGTGAATATTTTTTCAAGAAAAATTAACGCTGTGTATAAAATAAGAAGATTCAATTGCAATGCTTAAACTATTAGAATTAATTACTTGCGAATATAATAATATAACAAGCTAATCACTGATTCAATTATTGAAAAGTGTGAGAATCAATCAATGTGTGCAACGTAGGATTATATTACATGTAAATTATATCACAAAACCTCAAGAGAATTTTTATGTTATTTTGCATTGATTGATTTAAACTTTCATTTGATGCTACCTTGGAGCTCATTAATCGTTTATGGCCACTGCATTGTCACCGTTGTGAGTAAGAGAGGGTATTTATCTTGCAGTGAACTATTGTAGTTGTTTAAACATTATAACAAACCCAGTACCAAGACTAGTATTGCGCAAAGCAGTTGTCTATCAAGGTCTTCTAATTCTTTATTCAAAATATCACACCAAAGACAAAAATATTTTGTGTGTTGCATGCAACAATAATAATCACAATTATTTATTTATGTATGTATTTTTGTATTTATGTATTTATCAAATATGGAAATAGCCAAATTTACTATGGTTGTCACAGTTCTTTATAATTCAATAAGTTGTTGTGTACCAAGTGAAGTGGACAGTCAATTACTGAGTGGGAATGTTGACAAAGGACTTTTGTATGGATACCAAATTGGTGATATTACCCAAGGAATTGGATATGGGGTAAATTATTTTTTTTCTTCATTAGTTAAATAAATTAATGAAACATATGACTCGTGTCTATCGAGTTGTAATAATCTTTGAAATAAATTTTTCATTCATAATTAAGAAGAACATTTTTTTTATATAATTACGAAGTGAATAATTTGGGTAGTATTTTTTTAGAAAAGGGTATACTTATTTATTTATTTTAGAAAGAGGTAAGGAAAAGGACAATTCCCAATCTTAACCAATTAATGGAAAAAAAACCTTTTTTTTGTCAATTTTGTATATTTTTTAATTAGCAAATATGCTTTACCGAATTGATTTTCAAATTAATGGTTTGGTTTTAAAATCATGAATGTCTTCTATTCTTTCAAGTGTGCTTGCGTGTTTTTTGGAATCACAATATTTTGCATAAAGATTGCTTTAAGATGAAGTGTCCAAACATTTGTAGAGATAACATCCTTTTTCATATTGCAGGAAAAATGTAAATGTTTAGCAAAATCAAATTAGATGTATATCTAAAAAAATAACCGTGAAATATCGTTTGCTAATTCCCTTGTGACAACGTGTAAATAAAATAATGTATATTGATTATGTCACTATATTGTTTTGCCGTTAATTCCTTAGATATATTTTTGCTTTTTAAATTTTATTGTTTTATATACTGACATACAAGCTCGTTATAACGACAGATATTAAATATTTTTATTATATTTGTTTATTTAATAGTAGAAAGTCTCAAATATTATATATGAAATAGCATTTATGTTTAAATTTCGGCGCGCATATCCTCTCAAAATATTTTGTTTCAAAATGGTAATTGTGTATTTTTTAAAATAACAATAGCAATATTTAAGAATCTTAATATCAAACGGAGTGTAATGAAAATGGTTTTTTTTTTTATTAACTCCTTATCATGTATGTATATTCAAATTAAGAAACATAGTCAACTTGAAGTGCACGAAGACTTGTAAACTGGTGCTTAATTGATTTAATCTAATATTTAATAAATAAATTGTTTGAGAAAAACCTTTTTTTAAGTCCTTTTTTGCTGGTTGCAATTTTCACATGCCCTTCTTTTTTCAAATTCGAAAGCTAAATTTAGATACTAATTTGGCATTTGCGCAGCATACATCCTTTTGATAAAACTTATGTCAAGTTGTACATATTGTGAATATCGAAAAAAAGCTGTTTTAAAATACTGTGGGTTACGTTTTTTTTCCATTCTACATCTGATATGAATTAAAGTATAACTCTCAGTGATTGTTTCAACTATACCCACTCAAAATATAAGCGACTTATTCTTTTATATTCCTTACAATAAAGGGTAACGACTATTGAGAGATTGGCTCTACGCCAACCATCGCTTAATACATGTTTTTGAAATTTTAAAACGATAAATAAATCATCAGTTTTATAGACGATTGGCATCCAGCCATCGATATTTTTAAAAACTCGCTGCTTTTTTGTATATGTAAATGATATCAAGGCACAATTGCTTAGCTAAAATTATAGTTGCGCGAAATTAATTTCCCATAAATTAATGAATGCAATAAAGTGATTAAATTTTGAAAAAGACGCTAAAAGATTTAATGCAATGAGAGCCACAGTGAAGATATTTTTAATGAATTTATATGGAGAGCTTTGATGATCTTATATTGAAATATTTTGTCTCGGTTCATTAAATTATGACCCATATTTTACATGTTATTGAAAGATATAGACTGTGGAAAGGAAAAAGGACGTAACCCACAGATATCAAATTTTATAGGAGGCGTAAAAAACGTGTTTTGATGATTTTGGGGCATATGCAATTTATGAATTATACACAACCTTGAAGTGCACGGAGACTTCTAAAGTGGTGTTTAACTGACATAATCTAATATTTATTAAAGAAATTGGCTAGGGAAAACCTTTATTTCAGTCTTTTTTCTTGGTTTTAATTTTTTACAAGGTCATCTTTTTCAAACTTAAAGCTAAATTTAGATATTAATTCGGCATTTGCAGCTTGTATCCTTTTGATAGAATGTGTATCATGTTGGATACATCGTGATTATCGAAATTAACCTGTTTTAGAAAAACTGTGGGTTACGTCCTTTTTCCCTTCCACAGTCGATATAAATACCGTTGGAGAACATTTTTATAATATATTACTTTTTTTAAATGAATATTTTTTGCTGAAAAATAAACTACAATTTATCAAGTGGCATGAATATACAACTAAGTAAATAATTTGATATTTTTCATGTTTTCTTTGGTTTTACAGCATTATCTGCACCCATTCTACTACCAAGGAGCTTCAAAGAAGTATTACAAATGTGCTGTAGAAGGTAAACATCAGATCAGTTTTACAAAAAGACAAGACGCTTGGTTTCTTTCATATTTATTCAAAGTTAATAAGTTAACTTGCGTAAGAAATAAAACAAAAAAATATTATTAACTTGATTGACAATTATTTTTTGAATTATGTGAAATAATTTAGGTGTTACATTATATATTTATGATCAGTGGCGGATTATCCTATAAGTGCATGAGGCGACTGCTTAGGTCCTCCGAATCTTAGGGGCCTCAAAAATGGCTTAAATTATAAAACCAATATACTCTTTCTTCAGATTGTAATATATATTTACTGTTTTACATGAAATATTTTGATGTTCTTATCTTATTAGAAAAACAGGGCTTCCAAATTTTATTGCGCCTGGGGCCTCTCGTATGCTTAATCCGCCACTGTTTATGATAATCTACCAACAGTCACATAAGTAGAAATTTCGGGTAAAAGAAAATGGTACAATAAGTGATGTAGTTTTAAAATATAATTCTGTTGTCTGATTAACAATTTTGACTAATAAGAATAAATTTTAAACAATAATTTAAACGATTGAGTTGTTTCGAGTCACTATCTCGATGTTGTTGTTCATTATAAACCCAATATAAAAAGTAGAATGCGATTCCATTCGCATAGAAAATTGATAAGCATTATTATCGGAATTCGCTCAGAAAACTCTAAAATTTAAAAAAGTAGTTGACTCTTTACTTTAACGTACAAGGTTAAGTTTGGCACGCTTCTCGCCATAATTCAACTTGATGTCTGCTGCGTCATGCTCCAGTCGTCTAAACTCTCATGCCCAATTTCCTTAAAGTCACCGCTATTTTCTGATGCGGGACAATTCTATTTACCAACAACATTATTTTTTACAGATGAATGGAAACCTCTTTCCGGTTATCGAGCACCTGTTTCATCAGACGATCACCATCTGCAAAAACCACAGAAAAACATTTCCCCCGTAAAGAAATATCAGCATATCGAGGAAACATTGAAAAAGAAATTAGCTTACGGCAAAAAAGATTTCATTACGCCAGTGCAAAGAAAAAAATATGGCAATTCTGTGACAAGAAAACATTATCGCATGCAAAACAGGAACGATTACGATATATTTGAAGGGGAGCAGAGATTACAACAAGATCACGATAATTTGGTAAGAGATATCAACGATTTATCCGAAGATCAACCTTTCTTAAAAAGATTTTCTGAACAAGGTCAGATCTTAGCATTAGACTCAGAAAATGATTCGAACATAAATGTCGCTGAAAGTGCAGGGAAAGAATACATGACTCACGATGAATCTCTCACCGACACTTATCAAAGTTCCGGATACAAAGTTCACGAAAATACAATGGATATTCCGCCAATGCTGGCAAAACCGCTACCCCAACAAAAAAATTATCATCCACAGTCCAAAATGCCATTCCAAAAGTACAAAAAGTTTCGAATAATAACCGTCAAGCCGCAATCGGTTATTCACTTAAAGTATTCTGGAAGTCCAAATAAAAACACGCCCCATAAAGAAGTAATGGAGCCGGTTCATAGTTTAGCAGTACGTCCTCAATATTCACTGCAAGAATCTATCCCAGAAGGTCATCATTATTCGTTCGTTAGTACTACTAAACAAAATGATGTTACCAAAATTCACCGCTACCACCAGAGGCCACACTATGAAATGTCTTTGAAGCCTGTAGCATTTAGACATGGACGAAACTATTCCCCAGCTGTTGTTCCTCGACACCCTCGATTGACAGTACTAGAACAATTTCTTCTTCTTTTTCCTAAACTAATACGGTGATTTCCACTACATTAATAAGTCTGTTAAATTATTATATTCATTCAATCATCTCCAGGAGTTGATTAAATAGGAAATTAAATTAACTAAACAATTTTGGTTTGTTGTTATTATGTAAATATGTATCTTTACCAATTATTGCTAATTATTAGCCTCCGATAACGTGAACCTTCTGTTTATAGCTGTATCATTATGAGCCTTCGAGAAGTGAAATGAGCAAAGTAGGAAATTGTTAAGACTTTTCTATTGGATATATTGTATATGTAAAATTACGACTTTACTTTGTGTCTAGATGAATTGCTTACTTTCATTTTAGGGATATATCCCAACTGTTTTGTGTTTAACTGAGCTCACATCACTCTTATGATACTTTAAGGCAGGCGTCGGCAACCTGCGGCCTGCGAGGCGTCGTGGTGCAGTGTAATGACATGTGACCCAAATGCGGCCCGCACTAATCCCCACGTGAAATATTTGGCACTTCTACAACAAAAGGTTGCCGATACTTGCTTTAAAGCATGTAGAATATTATAATAACACATCCAACTCAATGTGTAATAAATACCACTTGGCTCACTTCACCTCTCATGGGCTCATTTATATTGTTCTAAAACTATTTTCATTGATTGGTGGATGATTTTTTTTTTAAACTACTCACCATGTTTTAAAAAAATATTTTTCTTTGTTTTCAAAATATTTTTAGTATATACATACAATTTAAAAAATGGAAATGGTTCAACCTTTATTAAGACACAATTTTACATTCTCTAGAAAACATATATCTTTTCTTGAGTGAGTTAAGAAGTTATCTATTTCGTATCGATATAATATATCATTTTCTCAATTCATAGCTCTTAAAAAAATGATTTTATAATTAATTATTCAATTTTAATTTATTTTAGAATAAGTGATATTAAACATGTTTTAATGCTTTTGTACTGTTTCCGTATGTATAATATATAAATGAATAAATTGCTATTTCGTGTAAGCTTAACAATGATCCTTTTTAAATCATCGTAAATAATAAAAAAAATGTGAAATATTAAACGATTTTTATTTTTAAATGATTACATCCTAATCCTCAAAACTCCATTTATAATAAAATATTATAATAACTTACAAACAAATAAATACATAGTTTATTAATATATGTAAAGTCAGCTGTCTTTAATAAAATAAATATTAAGATATCAAAAAAACAGTATAAGTAAAAAATATTTTACATTTAATTTTGGGGTCATTTTATTATATTATATTGGTTACACAAACAATTTTATACATACATATTATTTAAATTACAAAATAGTCTTGGAAAAAAATATAAAATTTCGTGTATTTTTCTGTTAAAAAAAATTGATTTGAGTATGTTAACATTTGTATTAACTATGCATTTTTTTATAATAAAATTCAATAGATTTTGTAATGATTCGTAAATTTAATAAGCACTATTTTACTGGCGGTTAATTATAAGCATACAACAATTAACTAAATATTTTATTTATTTGAATAGTTACCTCACAAAAAATACATTACATACACCATCCTTTTTCATTAGTCTAGTAACTGTTAACTAATATTTTGGTGGCATAACCTGGAATTTATACAGATCTCAAACCCTATAACTTGTGTATTGTTCACCGTCTGTAGTTCGAATACGGTTGTTCGTACTGGGCTGGCTTAAAACGACCTGACGATGGTGGACTATAATCAGGATCTGGAGTGTTCACTTCACCGGGACGTAAATTAGATCTTTCCCATGGTGGAGGGATTGGCTTCGCAGGGCGCTTCATTATGCCGGCTGTCTTCTGCTGTTCAGGATATCTATTAAGAAAAACTTATTAACTCCTTTTATTTATAAAATAAATTTTATCAAGGTTATTCTTTAAGCTATAATTCATAATTTACTATCACCCTATTTATAAAGAAAAACTTATTAACTCCTTTTATTTATAAAATAAATTTTATCAAGGTTATTCTTTAAGCTATAATTCATAATTTACTATCACCCTATTTATAAAGATTCACTTTAAGTAATTTGGAAACATTGTGTTAAAATTTTTCTCTGAATATGGAACGTGTTCTTAAATTCTTAAGAGACTTGCTAGAATGTATAAATATATAAAACACCTAAGAAAAAAAAACCGATTTTTTAATAAAAAAAACTACTCAATACATAATATCACGGATATTTCCGCTAATTGTGGAATCGAACCGTACAATTCTTCTAATAATGATGAAATTGATTAAAACCAGTTATGAAAAAATGGTTACAATCTTAAAAAACAGCAGCGAAAATCAGTATGTATAAATTTTAGTTTTCTTGCAAAGCTTTAAAAGTTTAATGAAAAAGTCCTTAGTGAACTTAAAATAATGTTTTTTTAGATAGACCCCTGTGATCTAAAATCTTTGAATGTAAGTAATGTGTTCACAATAAATCAGAAACGTACTATTAGAATACTTTATCTCGAAATTCATTATAAAATATATCATTATCAAATTATACGAATATGTACATTAGGGATTCTGGGTTGAGACGTCCCGGGACTTTTTTGGAAAATTTCCCAGGAATTGTGACTGTGATTTATAATATGCTAATAACATGTACATTTTAATTTTGAAAAAAAGCAATCCTTGTGGTTAACAAACCCTCAAAAGGACTGATGTGTATTGAATGAAAGAAGATATAAGAGAGGAGCCCCAAGAAAAACGGATATGACATGATCGGGACGTGACACTTATCCGGGGTTTTAAGAAAATTAAGTATGCATATATAAAAAGGATCTAATAGAAAAACAGATGTTCGGGATTTATAATTTTGTAGAAGTTTCAAAAGGCATGTGTTTATATATTGTAATATAACTGTAGCAAAAGCAAATTAAAAAATATTAAAATTAAATTTTCATACCTGATGTTGTTTTATTTACAAATGTTTTTTCACTATAATACAAAGGTACCAATGTCTCAATATGACAAAAAAAAGTCTAAAAGCTGTATTGTGAAGTTACAGTCATAAATTTACTTCTGACTGCGGTCGAATACATTGTCATTTTTTCAATACATGTACCGTTATCATCCCTTCTTAGTAAAAATGAACCTTAAGCATTTAATTTATCCATTACATAAGAAAAATAATAATTATTAAACATTATATAAAAAAATCGCTATTTCTACTAAGGCGCCGAGTGTATGTAATACATACGTACAAATATTTAATTTTAGTAAATTTATAATTTTATTGAAGAGGAAATACAAGTCTCGAGTCCCGGGAAGTTTCGGGACTTTGACTTTAACACGCCTCGGGTCCCGGGACTTTGAAAACCTCGAGACTTATCCCTAATGTATATGTGTATCCTACTTTTTTAATATCGTGAAAAATTATTCTAACAGTAAATTGTAAACTATTCACACGGGAAATTATTCGTGATTATTTTTTACCATCAATTTTCCACGATCATTATTTTGCAACATGAAATAATTTGTGAGTAACTACCTGTTGATGTTATTATTCGAATTCATATATGCCGGGTTTGATTCTCCTTGATAACTGCGATTGTAAACGCTTGATGTAGGATTCGGCTCGTAAACATGAGGTCTGTCCATTGCTTCAGCACCGGCCAACCAACGAGATGATCTTGCCTCAATAGACCTGAAACAATAACATATTTTTTTAATCGACTGATTAACAAAAAATTCTCGTAGAAAAACTTATGTTGTGATACCTCCACTAGGAGGCCATACGACTAGTCTAAGAGGCTTATCCTGTTATCCCTACTACTCTCTTTGAAAACAAGAGAGGTTGAGCGACTAAGAAACAAGCAGTTCTCGTAGACAACGTTATGTTGAGATACTTCCATTAGGAGTCTTTATGCTTCACATTTGGAGCGGACACGGATAAAAAAAAATAAACATGTATCCAATACGTATAATTACGTTTGCGTTGTAAAATATAAAAAAGCAATATCATTTGTGTAGATAAATACACTCACGGATCAAAAGCTCTGATTGGTTCTCGGGAATGATAAGTATTTCCATTGTCTTTATCCTGAAATGAAAATATGTATTTTTATGTAAAAGAATATCGACTGTACTGTATTTTAATTTCATGTTATTTTAAAGATTGTAATAAGGTAAGTACAAAAATATAATATGTACAACAAAAGCCAAGCAAATGACTAGTTTTGCTGTAGATTTTGGACTAGATTACTAAATATTTGTTATATATTTCATAAACATAATATCTTTTCATCGATATTGAATTTTACTTAATAATATTAAAGTGGTTTTTATTAATACTCACGTTTTCGTTGATAACCTTATGAATTTCAAAGATGCACACCAATAAGTAAATTGATACGGCTATGTTAATTATTAGTAGCAAGAATCCTTGCATAGCAACGGTCATCATCGTTGCTGACCAACTTCTCAATAACAACATTAATGGTAACAAAGCCACTGTTGACGGAGAAGAAGGAGACAAGTTGTTCTGGGGAAGAGTTTTTAAGTTGAATACCAGTACAAAAAAATAGCTTTTATAAACCATACATGGACGATTATTAAAAGTAGAGCTAAAATAATTCTAGAAGGTTTTGGATGCCTTAAACGTCCAGTGATGTTTGAATACACTGATTCTATAGTATATATGAGCTCTCAAGAATTGAAGCGAGCCAATAGTAAAATAGTCAATCTTTTCTATTGGGCTTTAAAAGTACAATCACGTCATTACCAAGTGTTTTAGAGGGTTGAATATTTTTATTTCAGGAACATAAAACTATTGCGATGTGTATTTATTAAGTTTACTTCATTTTTACGATACTTTAAAACATTTTGAATATTAAAATACATCTAACTCACCTTTTTCTAAAATACTACTTGGCTCACTTCACCTCTTAGATCCTCATATAATATATAAATGTAACTTTTCCTTTATTGGCTTAAAGTTGAATATAGTAAATATCATTTTCATTTAGTTTTATTTTTATTAAGTTTATTCAAAAATTGCAATCAAAACCTAAACCAGAATATTCAGTCTTAAACGTTGTTTTGGTATTATGACATACTATAAAGTATATCCAAGAATGTAAAGCAAAAAAAATGTATTTATAAGGATTTTGCAATATAAATAACCATTTCTTAAACTTATTATATATTTTCACAAATTTAATTTAATTTAAAAAATGCATAACGCAATATGACCATGGATAGTTAAATTAAGATGCAAATGATTTTTGGTTCTAAATTTTATATAAGAAATATCTGCCTCAGTGAAGAATTTGCGATGAGAGATATTGGTTCGACAAATTTCTAAAGCTTTTCATTGTTTAGGTGTCACCGGATGATTGAAAACTAAGAAAAATGTAATTCAAGACAAATTATGTATCTTAAAAGCGTTCGTTCGTGATATAGCAGCTTCAAAAATAACAAATGGCCATAAACAAAAATCGATTATTAAATTTATTTATTAAAAATGATTTGATATTGAAGCTGCATGTAAACTTAGATGAATAATACATTTAATTATGCATTTATTTATAATTTTATCGTGTAATATATTGGTTTAAAGATATCAAATATCACAACTGCTAGATTAAGCTAACTTGTTTTGCAGTGTGTACACATAAACTTAAATTAATTAATAAGAAAAACTTACTAAGGCAGTAGTGAAACTTTGGACATCACGTCCAAATAGAGATCCTAAGGCTATATTAACAGCACACACTCCTATCGTAAAATACACCCATCCATGAATAAACCATATTGACTTATGGAGATTATTTTCCTTCACCCCTGAAATAGAAATTTAGGTAGTTTAAATTATAATATTATTATAATTATTATTGTATTAACAAATAAATGCTACTATAAATTATCAATCTTTGGTAATATGATATATTTAAAAAGGTATAGTAAAAGTGTATTACACCGATAAAGTAGAGACATAATATAATTCATATTATGTATATAAATACAGTATATTGCTGACAGCTTAAAACATTGGAAATAATAATGTGGGGCAAATTTATTATGACATCGTAAAAGTTTTGTTGAATTTTCTAAATCAATATCTACCACTTTTATTAATATTTTTTTCTCCATTATTATTATAAATAACGAGTATTTGAAAAAACTATTCTTAAATATTTTTATAATTTAAAATGCATTAAACATAATACATTTTTTTATTAGACCGTACCACTCAATAGACCACGAAATATCATTGAAGCGTTATTCTGTAAAATGTCGATAATTGAAAATTAGGTTAGTATATTTTTCTTTTAGTGAAATAATACAAAGCTGAATTATACTCTTTGAAAGTTATGTTGTTATAATACATGTATGTTTCAAACGTGTCAAATTTTGTAAAAGGTTGATGTATATAAATACGATATTTGCATCCCTAGAACGACACCGCTACTATCCCAAATGCCATTACTTCTTTGTCTTAAAATAATTTCAAACTTAACTGAAGCACACCATCTGGATAGTGCACATAAAATATTATGCCTTTTATATATTATATGCCGTCTGTCTGGTCGAGTGGTCAAGATCGTTGGCTACCGCTACGGAGGTCACGGGTTCGAATCCCAGTGCGGGCAGTTTTATAAATTGATTTTTCAATCGATTTATGAATTTCTGTTCAAAAGGCATGGATGTCTGTGATGTCTTGAATACCCCTCTCCCACCCATCCTATCCTATGAACGGGGCGTATCGAGAACGATTAGTTAACCACTAGTCCTGTCCTAGCCCTTTCCTTCTATTCCTACTCTCTTTGGAAAAAGAGAGGTTGAGCAACTGAGTAACAATCAGTTCTCGTGGAAACATTTATGTTGAGATAAACTCCATTAGGAGTCCATATGCTCCATATTGTAAGCGGACATGGTAAAAAAAAAATATTATATAATGAACTAGGCCCATACTTTAATTAAGTAAGTGATTTTCCGGATATTTAGACAATATTTGAGATAACAATACAGCAATAATTTGTATAACTTATAAATTGTTATATCTAGAGATATGGCATGCTTACATTATCTTATCATTAATACTGACCAGGCTATTCTTTTGGCATTTACAGCAGATTTGATAATTTACAATCTGTGGCGGTGTTGTTCTGAGGGTTTTAAATCACGAAACAAACTGTGATACATTCTATGAAATATGTAGAAGAAACAGATTTATAGAGTATTTAAAATGAAAACTTACTTTGGATTAAAAGCACTGAAACAAACAGCCAAATCACGTGTAGAACCAAAAGAATGCATTCCCATACGAATATTTGGTACGGCCAAAGTGTACTGACAAAAACTCTAATGGCAGCCATTCCTTTTCCAGCGGCGCATTTTTCATCTGCAAATTATAAAAAAAATATACACATTTCAATTACAGTTTCATTAATCAAAGGATTTTAGACAATGCATGTATAAAAATTTATGATAATCGCAACGGCAACAATTCTGTGATCAAATAGTTAATCTATCCCGTATGCCTAACTAATTTTTGAATAATTTCATTTCGTCTTGTTTGAATTTTAAATAAATATTTTGATTGTGAAGCTACTTAGTCAAAACAAATGATTTTGTAGTGATTCTTTGAAAGAATGTACCAAAAGTGAAGGACCTTTTCATTTATTAGCCTTTTCATTGATTCATCAACAATTTTAATTAGTTAAGATGCAGTTTAAAAAATCTTTTAAGAAAATAAGCACTTTTAATAATAATAATACAAAACTAGTATAGTATAGTTGGACAGTGAGCAGTTATATTTACTATTCTAGTGACTCTCTTCATTAACTGTCCGTTTTACACGACCCATAAGAATGTCGAACTAAATTTATAACAGTGATAAAAAGCAAAATATGCGTATAAATCATAATAGTTAACGATATAAAACAACGTAACAAATCTGTAAAAATGGGAAGCAAAACAATGCAATGAAAAGTTAGTAGAATTAGCTTGTAAAAATATAAACGCGCTATTTCGTTCATATTAAGCTAGTTTTATCAGCTTAACGACCGCACGTTTTTTTTTACTAAATTCACTATAATTTGTAAGAAAATTGAGATATCTTTACAAAAAATAATTTTGTTAGCTTCCAGACACTTCGCCTATACGCATATATGTGTCCGCCGGCCAGCAACCTTTGTTTTTCAAAGACTCAAATACGCGTCCACGGTTGTTAAGCTGTTGTTATACGTTTATCACAATATGAAATAAAATGTTTGCTTCAATTTTTGGCATAGATAACAATAGCAAGTATTCAATTGAATTCAGATTATAAAAAACTCAATAGTCTTAATTATGTCATGTTTCTCCACACCAGACGTTTGTTTGTCAGAGTATTTAGTTATACAAATGCGCAAGTAGGATAGTAATAACAATTATGTAAGCTAAACCTTATACCTACCTTAGCAATGCGTATCTAATTATGCAATCTTATACCAGGGAAGTGCTTTCATTTGAGTCTCATATTTTTAATAGGGTAAAATATCAAGGTATTTCAGTTCTACAGTTTTTAAAAAGTTAAAGGTTGATAGCTATTTCGGCTTACGCCATCGTCAGTTCTGACATCAGTAGTTCTGACGATGGCGTAAGCCGAAATAGCTATCAACCTTTAACTTTTTAAAAACTGTAGAACTGAAATACCTTGATATTTTACCCTATTAAAATGGAGTTCTACCAAGTAAATGCCAAATCAATAAATAAAAATAAAAAAAACTCATATTTTTAGTAAGAAATTAAAACAGACAAGATTTTTCAAGCATCAAGTGGACACATTTGATGTGAAGTGAGCCAAGTGGTATTTTAGAAAAAAAAGTTAGATGCGTTGTAATATTTTACGCGTCATAAAGTATCGTAAAAGTGAAGAAACTTCAGTTAATACACATTGCAGCAGTATTATCACCGTAAAATAAAAATATGCAATTCACCAAAGCACCAAGTAAAAACGTGATTTTTCTTCAAAGTCCAAGATTTTTTTTTACCATTTACTAGTTGGCTCACTTCACCTCTAGAGAGCTGAAATGTAAATTTATAATATATCTTTCATGTGATCCTGCATTTTTATATACTTTTTTATAGCAACCATATCGACATTGGAAAGGAAAAGGGACGTAACCCACACATATCAAATTTTACAGGAGGCGCTAAAAACGTGTTTTGATGATTTTGTGACATATGCAAATTATGAATTATACACAACCTTGAAGTGCACGGATACTTCTAAACTGGTGTTTAATTGACATTAGCTAATATTAATTAAAGAAAGTGTCTCAGAAAAACCTTTATTTCAGTGTTTTTTCTTAGTTTTAATTTGTTACAAGGTCATCTTTTTCAAACTTAAAAGCTAAATTTAGATGCTTATTCGGCATTTTCAGCTTCCTTTTGATAGAATGTGTGTCAAGTTGTATACATTGTGATTATCGAAAAAAAACTGTTAAATAACCTTAAGAATATTTTATTTTCATCCTTTTGAGAGGTCACTTATATTTGTATTGGATTCATTATTTCAATATTGTCAACTCAACACAGACACTTGTATATAGTGTATTTGTTTTTTAACTATTTTATGAAAATGATAATAGTAGATTTTAAAGATATGTAACTGTAATAAATGCTGAGTGTTGCTAAGATTATTGATAGAATATGTAGGACAAGGTATTATCAATAGATGTTAACGTATATTTAAAATATTATCATTTATATTCGCAATGCTGCAATTTGAAAGCTTTGAGAAATACTATACCGATAAAATAAAAAGTTCTAAGCGCTAATCCCGAAACTCCAGCATTGGAATCACCGAGCAGATGTTCACAATCATAATGAATGACTAATCCGAAAATAGTAAGGATTATCCAGACCACAGATTGAACCTGAAAAGAAAACAAGTTGTTGCAATTATAAAAAAACTTTAACACGAACGAAATGCAATATTTTCAGTTACAAAGCGAAAGTCATTAACAAGATGACTGCTACAGACAAGATTTCTCTTCAAATTTTCCATGCTTAACACGCCAGAGACGAGTTATTTCGTCAAAACCTAATTAAATTAATAATCACAAATTATAACCGGCGTGCTAGGTACAGATGTATTTTTTTCTACGGCAGTCAAAAGGTTAAAAAGGTTGAGCTAATTATTCTATATTATTCTTATTCTATAAAAATCTAGGTTTTATTTTCAAAAATATTGGCATCAAATACTTACAACTAAGGAAGGTAAATTTAATGTAATTATTGCGGCTGTGTTAACTGTTGAAGCAAACTGTCAAAATTAAAGCAAGATCGTCAAGCAGCATGATGTAATGCATATTTATCTCATTTCAATCACTCTATAGTTCTAAAAAATCCAATACTTACAATAAGAAATCAACAAAAAGAGAGCAAGCTTAAGATTAAAAAACTCGATTCTTTTTCAAAATTTGATTTTAATATTGTCAAGTTAACCTTTATCGACCCGTCCGGGTGGGTTCCTATGGCGACCGCTGTGTGGATGAAGGTCATTAAAATATTTTCTTTTTGCAGGTATACTGTTCCTTGCGCGACGTTTGATGAAAAAAAAGATTCTTTGCTGCTAATGACTCAAAGTAATATTTTATCACATCAATACAAAATTTTGTAATAATTTGGTGTAAATGTAAATATGTTATCACCGAATGGCGAACAGATTCATAGGTATAAAAAGATATTTCATTTATCAATAAAATATTTATCTTATCTTTAAAATTCCTAATATTATAAAGGTTATAATAATATTGACACGAGCAATCCAACCGGTTATCGTATTTTTTTGTAAATTGAACAACTGGACAAAATGTAAAAAATAACAACAGCACTTAAAACCTGCTACAAATATAAAGTATAACACCAGTGTATCAATTGTCAGGAACCGTGAATGAGTACGGTTGTGAGTCAATGACTTGACTTACCTGTTTATAAAGCTCAGTTATTAACCAATCGCTTAATCGCCATTTCCCAAAAAATTGATTGTTTAGTAATGATACAAATATAACAGATTGATTTGAAATTTTAAAAACGACTTTTTCTAACCATGTCTGTTCACAATGTGGAGCATATGTGCTCCTAATGGAGTGTATTTTAACAGACTGTTTTATACTTATTACTTAGCCTCCGTTTTCAAAGAGAGTAGGAATATAGTAAGGATACGGATAAGGTGGGATAAGCTGATCGTTAACGCTATTACCCTATGAGTCGGATATACCCAACCCTGTGCCCGCCATGGCGCCCGTGGACTGATATATATATATATATGTATTTTTTATCCTTGTCCAATTATAAATATCATTAAAAAAAAATGGTGGTGTCTGCCGCCATACCAATATTTTAGAATGTGGTCTAGGGTCCAAAAAGGTTGAGGACCCCTGCTGTAAGCGAATGAGGCGCGAGCTTGGAGCTTAAAAAATCTTATGGGTCTTTACTTTTTGTTTAGTTATTATTTTTTTATTATTATTTTACAGTTCTCTAACGTTTTAATTTTATTCGAAAAACAGGGCCTCCAAATTTTATGGCGCCTAGGGCCTCTCATGTGCCTAATCTGCCACTGGCTATGCTTCATTTTTAAAGAACAAATAGTTGGTGTAAACGAATTCTAAGCGTTGTAGGCATCCATGCTTTGATCAATATCAATTGAAATTGAAAAATCTGTCCGTTCTGAGACTCGACCACTTAAGCTACGCAACTCAAGCCGCAACTCGACCACGGACCTGATTTTTTCATATCTTTTTTTTAAAAATTGCATAAAAAATGTTTCACATTGCATAACAATGATCAAAATTGAAATACTTTGTAGAATGTTAGCAATGTCGGAAAATAACACTGCCGTTTACAGCAATTGCAATTTGGGCGTTTAAATTAACTGAGATAAAGGGAAAAGAATCACTCGTGATAAACAAATCAGTCACACATATATCTAATATCTTCCAAGGCCGCACAATTAATGTTATTGAACCGTATTCAACTCATTTATACTTTGTTATTTTAGTCCTACTGCCAAAACCGACATAAGCATTTAATCTGTAAACACTAATAATCAACTGTGGATATCTGATATATTTTAAATTATTATCAATAATTGTAAATATGCTTTGAGTATTAACAAAACGCATTAAACGAAAGCTTAAACATAATTGAATTTTTAATCACATTTTGATTGACAATGGAGTATTTCAGGAATGATTATATTTAACTATGAATGCGTGTAATACAGTCACTTGTTTCACTTACATCCGTAAGATATAGATAAGACGATTTCAAAGGTCCAGTAATGATCTCTGATTGCTAGCCAATCTATATTTGCTGTCACCGTCTACAAAAGTAATCAGGGAAGCTTTAACCATTAAATGCATACCGTTCTACGAAAAGTAACCAACTTTCGTTTATTTATTCGATTCAAGTCGATTTTAGCATAGATTTGTTTACAAAAATGTATACAAATCATTAATACAATTTTTCTAATTTATATTATGGTGGCAGGAGGTTGTAGTTCTAATCTGCAATCAATGAAAGAGAGCCGAAATGTTTGAAAATCTTGATTTTAGGCAATATTAAAATTCACTTTTAACTGTTAAAAAAAATGATATTTGCCGGGAAAAAATATAACTGCATCCTTTAATATATTTGTATTGATTATTTACGATAAAATAACTGTTAAAATAATTTTGAATGCACAAAATTTTGTAATTTACATGTGTACTTTTTGGTAAAAACCATGTATTTTTATAAAAAGTAGAAAAGTATGCATTTAAGGCTTTACTTCGCGGTAAAATGAAACCTGGAAAAAAGTTATTTCGTATATAGATGATACATTTAATATATTTGGATTACACTGACAGTATCTAAACTACTGCAGTCAGTATGATAATTTGAATATCGTTCTAAAACAATATCGATTTTTACATCATACAAATGAATACAATATTTATAAAGATACGTTAGTGCTTAAATAGTTTTTGAAATGTCCAAATCATGATTTTGTTGATACTTCGATTATATTAAATATACATATTTATTCTTTTAATACTCACTATCCCTAGGATTCCGGCGAACAAAACGACAATCCTGAGATGCTTCAAAACACCTTTCAACGGAACATCCATAGTGGTTTTTTTTTAATGTGCAATATGGAAATAATTTCTCCGCACGTCACTCACTCAGAATCGTTCTAGTATTTAATAAATACACAGTGTAGTTTAATATTTCACACAATCTCCCAATATCAGGTATATACCTGCCAATGTATCACCTTTGATAGCACATTAGCTAAATTTTCGCTTCTCAGTTGGTATATCTGATTACTTATCACATAATTTATTGATAACTGATAATACGCAGATAAAAAATACTGTATACAATATATTAATTCTAGGTTTTTTCCGCCTTGCTAACACTATAAATGCACACACATGATTTAATGAGGAAAAAGCGTAGCCTTCGAAAGCTTTGTTTTTAATATTTTTCGGTAAACTTTTTGATTGTACTTATTAATGACAAACACAGTAGGTAGATAGATGCCAGCAAAAAAGTTTAAATCAGACGATAATGATCACTAGGAAATTCAAATAGTCTAAAAAACAAGAATTACAATACTGTATAACAAAGCATGCATCAGTAGGTATTATTCAATAATTTTTTTTACAACTAATTTAAATAATGAAGCGCTGTCGGAGCCTGACTGTTTTTTTGTGTTTACTTGCAGTAATTGGTTTTTCTTTTGATAGTTTTGACTAAAGTAGGAAGTAGGGCTGTTACGGAAACTAAGTGTAGAACCTTAATTGTGTACCTACCTTGACAGTAGTGTTATTATATACAATTGTAATACAATCCAACTTTCTTAACGTGTTTTTTTTACTATATTCGCTACCAATGTTCAGCACAAAGACTCTTAATAGAAAACTGCTTACTATTCATACTCAGTTAACTTACCTATTTTTCCAATGAGAGTATGATTAGGTGTATAGATCTAGAGCAGCAACACTCAACCTGCGACCCAATTTAATTTGATGTGAGACCCAAAAAAAAAATATTCACTAGTGGTTTGCAAAAATTTACGTAAACGAATGAATATTATTTGTATTTTTGTATACTCACATTTATGCTTTGTCACTATATTTTTTTTTTAGCATGTGGTCTCATAATTGAGGTATCTCAACAGAAAATTTTCTACGCGAACTGTTTGTTACTCAGTCGCTCAACCTTCCAACCATGAGTAGTAAGGATAAAGCTAGAACAGGATTAGTGGTTAACTAATCGGCTACGCCCAGTTATTAAAGGATCGGAAGGAAAGGAGTAAATTATTTTTTGAACATCACAAACACCCATGCCTTCGAACTGAAATCGAAAATATGCTGTTCGTACTGGGACGCCAACATCGCTAACCGCTGCACCATAGAACCCGAAATTTATTATTATTATTAGGTTTAGTATGTGGTATATGCATTACTATAAATATGCTGCGGCCCACGTAATGTAGCAAAAACCGTCATGCAGCCCAGACGATAAAATGGTTGAGTATCGCTGGCTTAGGAAGGAATAGAAAGGAAAATATTGACGTCACAGACGTAACAAATCGTTAGGTGGGTAAAGAAAAGTGTGTTGCTTTGGACTCAGTGATTAATTTAATAAATAAATCAACATGTTCAGTTTTTTTATAAAAATTTAATTTAATTCACCAGTTTTATATTAAAACCTTTATAAAAATATAAAAATAGTAAACTCCTCTATCATTTTTAATAACATATCAATCGTCAGTTTGTTTATCGGAAAACTCGGAAAAAAATAATTACAGTTAAATATTTAATGTTTTTCGTTCTATCGGGTCAGCAATTAGATAATCGAAAAATTCACCAAAAACTGTCGATGTCGATAAATTTCTTAAGAATTTTACAAAATCTGGTTTTTACCTATCTGGGTAAGATTAATCGAATACTTGTTAATAACTTACTACTGAACCCAAATCAAAATAAATTTTGAAATAACGTATTAATAATGCTTGATGTATAGTAACTATTTGCTTTTTTTTCATTTTATAAAAACAGGTTACGTCGACCCGTAATAGGCAGAAAATCGTAATCGACAGATTTAGAAATTTTACAAAAGATTTTTTTTTTTTAAATTAAGTTTGGAAAAGGAAAGCTTTAAAAGTGCGGTTAGTAAATAGTTGATATTATAATACAATTGTCGGACTACTTTCAGTTCTCTAGATCAGTGTTTCTCAATCGGGGTTCACGTGAAACAAACGATAACAAGTCAAAACAATAAAATGTAGAAAAAATAATTAGAAAAAAATTCTAAATATTTTGTCACTGACTCTTTAGGCGATATTGAACAATTATTGGCTTAAAACGCAAATTACCGAATTTTGTCGCTTAAGTTCTTTTGCCGATCATGGGTCGATATGTATTTGGGTTTGACTAATAAACTGTACGATTGATTTAAGAAATTATTGCTGAGTTAAATATGAATCATAATTTTCACAATTTATTGTATTTCCGCTTCGATCCATCTCTCCGATGTCCAATATATGTTATTATATAAATGCGTATTTGAATGTTCTTAGAAATCATTATCTGCAATAAAAAGAAAAATGATTAATTCGTGATAAAAACAAATTCCTTTATTATCTTTCACAACAAATTGGATCACGAAGTTATGCTATTCTTAAAGATAATTAACGTTATCTTCCGACTAAACAAAATGAGTAATAAAATTAGAAGAACTAAAAATTACTTACTTGTGAATCATACAAATAATTTTATCTTGATGTGATTGATGATCAATTTACCATGACAGATAGCTGTACGCGATAATCTTTAACCATTCAAACCCGGATGACGCGTACAGCACGCCAAAAAGGCTGTATCGATGTACATTTAAAATACCAAAAGAACACTATTTCCTTCATAAAACTTGATGTCTTATATAGATTTTCACAACGTATTTTTTAATCCACCACAACTGCTGATTATTTAAAAGAGCGTTGGACTGCCTATACGGCAAGTAAGTACGTACAAGAAGCTCGGTTAATCTCAAAACAATTCTCGGTGTTTTGGAGAAGGAGTGAATTTTTTAACTACTTCTATGCAGTGGCGTACGGTGGGTGTTGATGTAGGGTGTGCTGTAAAGTGTAAATGACATATTTTTTCAAAAAAGACGATTTTTTTAACATGAATTTTATTTTAATTTATTTGTACAATTCTTCTTGTGTTTAATTTTCCGCCTTTGTGACGTGAATTTTTCTATTACACTATCGTAAAACGTGCCTTTCTGTTTTAATTCAACGAGCATCCTTTTGTTCTACATAAATTAAATTTAGACTACGCAGTCTGGTCTTGTGTACTTCGATAGCTTCTTATTGGGAGTTAGTGCGCGCCTAACAACGCTATGAGTTTGCAACCAATACAACACGTGTGAGCTAGAATGAAAGAGATCGTCCTGGGTCCTTGAAATTTCAAACAAAAACATGACTTTGACGCGACGCCTGCGCAGACGGGTCAAATGTATGCAACTGTACGGGATTATGAGGCGAGCGGCAATCGTATTGAACGCTTTGAGTGATTGCATATACGATTCACTGCCGCTTGCAAATACATTTTAAATATATCGCTTCGTGATCGTCTTCTTGACGGGTGAGCGGCGCACGACTTGCACACCCTGAATATACGCCCCTGCTTCTATGCAATTATATGCAATAGCAATCGATTGTTACTTAATACACTTATGATACGTAACAATATGCAATTTACCGTAAATGGCTAAAAATTTACTGAACCTGTCGTAAATAATATATAAGTCAGAAATTGCAGTTTTACACTAATTTGATCTGAGAATATTGTTTTCTCTTAAATTAACAAGAGGCTCACTCGAGCCCTCCCTAGCCCACCTCTGGTGAAAAAACATATTGTTGCATGTTTGTACCTGAAGGGTTAAACATGCGTTATTGCACGCTCACAACTAGTGTGTACCTTTTTTGTCATTAATATAAAAATATTTTTATGGTAGCTGACGCTGCTTGACTAAATTTTGATATTCTGGATTCATATACATATTAATTTAGTGTTACTGTTATATTTTGAGAAAGTGGTCGCATAAACAATTCCAAACTCTCAATGCCTTTGAAATTTCACGTGGTCATTCAAAAGCAATTTGCAATTAATAACACAACAATGTCTACTGCTTTTAAAAGGATTCGTATTATTTCAGACGCCCTGTTTTTTAAATTAAATTCTGACCTTTCATCTTTCTTTGTGAGATGGAACGTGATAAATTACAGCTTAAATGAAATTTCATTAGATTTGTTTATACAAACAAACTCTTTTCATAATTAATTGCCAATTAAGTATGAAAAAACACATAACATTTTTTCAATTAAGTATTATATTTTCAAATGCTTCTTCAATAAATAAAACCTTTTCTCGGCGTAACACAAAATTTTCGAATAAGTGCTATAAATCGCATTTTCTTTTTGTTTTGCTGTATTCCCATAAAGCACACATCAAATTCAGTTAAAAACTAAATTCCTTCATTCTTATCATAATATTTATGAATCTGAATATAATAATTCTTTTCTGAAGAATATCATAACCTTTAATATATTTTTTATTAACTTAGATTGTTATCCATCAACTATTTAAACGCAAAATAATCAACAGAAAATAGAGCGTAAAAAACAGCAAATTGCAAGAGACATACTAACAAAAAATATCCGCAAATATTCTGAATGTCAATGATACATTTATGACAAAACCAATTAAATTCTGTCAATTCGCTAACCAGGTGCTTAATTCTTAATTTGTAAATGTCAAAACCAAAAATACCAAATCAATATATTCAAACAAGATAACAGTACCAAAAATATTATATTTGCTTCATTTTTGTTATAGTTTATTGTTAGACAATATAAACACATATTGTCGGGAATTTTCCACAACATAGTATCCCAAAAAGTACAAGTTTTCAGGAGACACATAAATGTAATCTATTCTAACGATATCGCTTTATTACTGTAATTGTGCTGTCCTCAATATCTGTAATGATAATAATAATGTCACTCCACCAAGTATTGACAGTAAACACATTAAAAGTGATCTGTGATGAAGTTAATACGGCAGAAATCAAAGATGTTTCCATCCATCATCACCCTCTTCTTCATACCAAACATAGCACTCGGCCATATTATTTGTCAACATTTTTGCATTAGATTAAATAAAGCAGGGGTCGTCAACCTTTTTATGCCTATCGCCCCACTTTATCTTATTTTTCATGGTAAAATATACTTACTGCTCACCTATATAACATCGCTTTATTTCAATCCAGTATATGGGTGAAAAAATTTCCAGAAGGAATTTAGGAGAAATAAAAATCCACCACCGCTCACCAAGGAAGTCTTTACCGCCCACTAGTGGGCGGTATGGACCAGGTTGACGACCCTTGAAATAAAGCATGAAATAAACTATATTTTGGGATACGATTTTATAGAATATATGTGTATTGAAGTTCTGATATGATTACATCAAAAAACTCAAAACAGTCACCAAACAGGATGGCAGTTCTAGATAAATAAAAAATATTTGTGGTCTACAAATTAATTTCTGCTGCAAAACTAAACTATTGATATACATAAATTATTTTGACAGATATAAATGCCACCTGGTAATAATATCTACATATGAAGATTCATAACAGAATCTGCACACCCAAATCTCCTAAATTTTGATATCGAAATTCTCTTAAAAGAGATAACGATATGTTAATACGACAAGAGAATCGTCATATTATTACTTCGATATTCAATATAAAATTAAATTTGATAAATTTGTTACTCTGCTTGCCGTATTGTAAATTGTGACACGCGTTTGACTTCTTTAAAAAGCATCATGAGACTTAACATCACCCAGTTTACAAATTACTCTAATTCTTTAATTATTAATTACAAAAAAATCTGGGTTTATTCCTAATATACTCGCCGCAGCGAGGACGTACGATACAGACATTAATGGTATTAATAATTGATTAATTACGTATATTAGGTACGGTACATCCTTATGGAAATAAATTCAACAATGATGAACCGACTATCTTATTAAAAATGTACTACCTTTTATTTGTAAACTTTGCGATGTTCTGTCTTCATTAAGGGGTAAACCACATGTCACAATTTGTAACACAATAAGTGGATGAACAAAGTTATAAAATTATTTTTTATATTAAAAATGAACTTCCAGAAAGTTACCGCTGAATCCATCGACAACTTTAATCTTCGATTGCTTTAATAATTTCGCGCAATAAAATAAGGCATTGCAAACTACATAATTAAACTGTAGTAAAAATGAAGACGCTGCAAACATCAAAGGCAAGTAGTCCAATCAGTCTGTTTTTTTAAATGCAATGTAGATGGCGACTTTAATGTAACTTATGCTAATATCAACCCGTAATCGGTAAAACAGCAAAAGTGATAATTCATAAATTTTACAGGAATAGTCAGGTTGTAATCATAACACATGGTTTTATTAACTTCCTCTCGTAATCATTTTGCAAAAATAATTTCTTAATATTTAATAAATTCAAGTTTCTTTTCTTGAGAGCTTATAACGAGAGTAACTTAAAAAAAACAACCATTTCCTATAAAATTATTAATGGTCGCATAAGTTTTTCTGCCGATTGGAGGTCAGTATATTGCATTTTTATGACATAAGTTTTGGCTTGTGATTACTTACTCATTAGAAATAAATGAGAGCAAAAATGAAGGAAGAAAACTTTTTATTACATAAAGCATTACGGTAATGTATCTGTAAAGTTACAAAACAAATATCATTTTGACAGAAATTAATCATTACAACAAACAGGAAACACAGGGAAAATAAAAACGAAAATATATTTTTATCAGTTTTTCTTGAAAAAAAAATCATTAACAATATAAAAATATAAGTACATTAGTTTAACAGAATAAAATTGTTTAACGACATGCGCAATATGAAAATTGATACTTATTAAAAGTAAATAATGTATTAAAATGAACAGTAATTAAGGTTCGTTATTGTTTTTTAATAATTACCTTTAATTTATGTAGTATATTTTACAATTTTACAATTTTACGTTCCTCCTATCCATAAGGATTTTGTGATTGTTTGTTGTAACTATTGTCTGAAAAATCATTTTTACTTTTTGTTTGTTTGATAGGTTTCCCTGTTGAAAAAAAATGATATGAGAAAAAATTGTTACAGTAATCATCAGTAATAATAAAAAAATTATAATATTCATGTTTATTGTGCGATTTTTTTTGTGTTTATAAAATTACTTTTGGTATTCGGAGTCCATTTCAAGTACAACCCGCACTGTATTGAAATGTTATTCTCAAGAAGTTGAAAGGGTGGGAGTATATCCCCCCTTTATTTATTCTTGTAAAACGTAGAATTTCTACCATAACAGTTAACTCTGTACTATTATAATATATTCCTACCCATGCCTATCTCGTTATCTCTAGGGCGCTTAGGGAAGTGCAGGGTGTAATCAGGTACAGGAACTGGTGGCGCATCTTCAGGCATGTCCCTTGAATTCGTTCGTCGTGGTGCTCTCTTCGGTTCATTTCGATCTTGGAAATAAGACCAAGGAAGCTGACTACGTAGCTCTTCAGGACCATAACCTCGCTGTTGGGTGCTTTGCCTTTAACGTAACAAACATATGAATATAATATATTATACCATTCTGTATTACATGGAAAGCTATAACAATATTTTACGGTATTTTTATTTAATGGTTTACGTTTCAGCATTTTAGTGGCCAAAGAGATATTTTCAAAAGTTGAAATCACGTTAGATGAACAGAATGAGATTTTTTGTCACCAGACACAATTACATAACAGACGATTTTAATTGATTTAAATATCGACTGTGGAAAGGAAAAAGGACGTAACCCACAGATATCAAATTTTATAGGAAGCGCAAAAAACGTGTTTTGATGATTTTGTGACATATGCAAATTATGAATTATACACAACCTTAAAGTGCACGGAGACTTCTAAAGTGGTGTTTAACTGACATAATCTAAAATTTATTAAAGAAATTGGCTAGGGAAAACTTTTATTTCAGTCTTTTTTCTTGGTTTTAATTTTTTACAAAGTCATCTTTTTCAAACTTAAAAGCTAAATTTAGATACTTAATCGGCATTTTTAGCTTCCATCCTTTTGATAGAATGTGTATCAAGTTGTATACATTGTGATTATCGAAAAAAAGTTGTTTTGGAAAATTGAGGGTTACGTCCTTTTTCCTTTCCACAGTCGATATGTAGTGTGAAATTAGTCATTTTGTTCCTTAAAATTACAAGCAGCATCGGTTAATTCGTATTTCAATGTTACTGTATCCGCCGTGTACATACAATAGATGGCCATAATATGCAGTTTCCAGGCATCAAAAAAGGCATCCGCCGCATATGTCCACGTTAGATACTGTATGTGTGGGGTGTAGAACCATCCTGCCAATGGGTATACCAGTGGCTAGAGCTTTAACAGTGTTTAACAATATTGCTTCGGATGTTGACATATTGAGCTTAAATATTGAGCTTAGACGAATACGATTTATTATGTAATAATGTGGACATTGTCGGAGCTTACTCAGTTAACTTCCTTGCTAATTTCAATTGCAAACATAGTAAATCAATATTTTGTAATTCTTTGCAATGTACATGTAAATAATTAAACAAATACCAGTAACTAGGGGCTGTTAAACACGTTCTTTCGTCGTTTCTCTAACACTCAACGTAAGCATCTGCTTTCGAAGTACCATATTCAGTTACCATGTGTTTTCATATTATATTTACCTTCTTTCATATTCCTTCTTCAATGTCGAGACCCCTGGGTTATAGTCCACAATTGAACTGTTGCCTTGTGATCGAGTATCATAGTTACTTATCGAAGATGGGGCTGGTATTGGGGTTGGGGTGGCGTATGGATTTTCTCGCTGACTTATTTCTTTGGCAAAAGCCCTCTTCATGCTCTCAATGAGTTTTGGATTCATATTGTTGCTTCTACTAACCCCCACCTCACTCCCAGACCAAGCATTATTACCAAACTGGTCAATTACGGCCTAAAAATATATATCATACATGAGTAACAAGAATGAATCTTAGCGGCAGCTTATTGCCGAGATTTGAAATACAATAAGTAATCAAACCAATTAATTGTAACAAAGTTAATTACAATCAATTTTTGATTGAAGACAACCTTTTTGATTTGGCAAAAAAATCATATCAGATGATTAGTGCTACTTTTTAATATTTAGCTGGTAAACATAAACTAAATAAAATATAAAATCAAAAATAAATACAGAATTATTTATAGTGGTCAACGTCGTCGGCTTCCGTGACGAACTTTTTTCATTCCGTTTTTACGATTTCTGTTTGAAGGCATGGATGTCTGTGATGTCTAAAAATTCCTCCCCACCTTCCAATCATTAAATATAGATTTTTTTAACCATTAGTTCTGCCCTTCCCTATTTTTCTATCCCTGCTAACCTCTTTGGAAAATAAGTTTGAGCCGCTGAGTATATTTTACTGATAGATTTTTTGTTGATATACTTCCATTATCTCCATGCCCATGATGCAATCGTAAATAGTTGAGCCATTAAATTATTCAATATTTCTCTTAATACTGTCAATTATCAAGTATTTATCATTTTAAGTATTCTAGCATATATAGATTTTTAAAATTATTTTTTAGCTTCTAACTTAGGTTTAAATATTGTCAATAAACAGTGAAACTGAGATGCCATCATGGCAGAGAACGTGATTTTTTAGGATGGCATGTAACGGGTTAAAGGGCCATACGCTCCACATGGATTTAAAAAAGTGCATATTTCAATCTCTTCTTTATTGAATGCACTTAATATATAGGGTGGTGACGATATATTGTAACATCTATTTGGGCATCGTGGGGAGAAGGACGCAAACTATCATACCAAAATATTTAATTATATTTACCTGTTGAGTTGCATGATCAACTTTGTTATTATTTCCATTTCCTTCAATTACCACAGCGATCAAGATAAATATATTGATGAACCAAAAGACGATGAGACGGCCGAAGAATATCACCATAACGGCAGATGGAATCCAGGTGCCGGAAAAATCTCCAGTTTCTATTATTCCTGGTATATTGACTCCTATAAAATTCAAGGTGCTTTGCCAACTCTGAAACCAAGTTACACATTACGTAAACGGTGCCATTTTTCGACAAAATTTATGGATTTTTAAAAATCTTCTATTCAAACTCGACAGCTTATTGCTGTCGAGCTTTATGAAAAATCATTCAAATGATTTAGAGACGTACTTCTTTACACGGAAGTTATCTCAAAAATTAAAATGCTTTAATAACTATACTTATTTTGAAATCTACGATATAAAATTACTTGTGTTATATTTCATATCACCTTTTCAAATTACAAAAAAATATTTATAACTCATTGAGGAAATGGGTTAATAAATGTTTACTTGAATTGTAAATAACCAGGAACTAATAATATGAACATTATCTTTCTAATAAAATGTTTTATAAAAATTCATTTGAAGCAAACTAACGCTTAAATTTTAATTTACTTTGAAGCTATGAAGTAAACGGTGAAGGTAAAAAAAATAATTTTCCATTTCGCCTGCTTGACGAATTTTATATAATTTTGGATTAAATTTCAATTGTAATTTTTCGGGTGGCTATAATATAATATCCCGTTTTAATTATAAAATATATTTACCAATGTTTGTGGAATATCAATAGCATATGTGATTGCAGCAATGGCGTCAGCGAATAATGTTAAAACTGTTGTTAGAATCCATGGAGTAATTGTGATATAAATCCCTCGTCCAGCTGCCTTGAAGATTGCTCCAACTAAATTAATGAAGAAATAAGTATTCGACTCAAACAAATTTAAAATAGCTCTAGAAAACAAACTCTTTAGAATCCTTATATTTTTTTACATTCATGAGCTCCACGAACGATTATTGAGATTTTTAGAACTTTTTGCTTTTGATTTAGCATGGCTGTCAATAATCACTAATCACACTGTCAATAATCTTTAAATAATCACCGTATGAAGTTTTTAATTTCTATATAATAGTTCTAAACTGCTTAAAAAAACAATTTTAACACATTGTTTGAACAAAAATATACCAATTAAATTCATAAAAAAAAACTGGTAGACATTTACAATTCATTCTTATCAACATATTATAGGCGTGACGCGTAAAAATACGTTTATCGCGTACTGTCGGTTTTGTTGGTATATTGACTCATAATTTAATGGTTTCTTCAAAATAACTGCCGCGGCAAGTGACCCTTTTTGACAATAAGCAATAAACTTCATAATTTATTATGCCCTGAATGTTCGTTCACACATAGTATTTTTTTTAAAAAAGGCGCACATGTTTCTCGAATATTTAGGGCATCAGATTTCACACTTCCAGTGATTGTAAATTTGTAGGAATGAGAATTGTATACTATAATTATTTATATAATTGTATGGTATGGATTAATGTTATTTTTTATACAAAATATTTTGAATATTTCATATTGATAACAAGTGGAGTGCTCGCTACCAAATTAATAACAGGTTTTTATATTCAGCTTAGAAAAGTAGAGAAATTATGATGTATTCAAAATGTTTTTATTTTATTTTTAATGATTAAATGTCACATATGACTTCTTTGAAAATTTCAGCCGAAAATATTTTTTGGCTTAGAAATTGTGTTGATTTTAAGAATGTAATATATTTTTGCGCTAATCACTAAAAAAAACGCACGCTTATAAAGTGTTAATGTGTTGAAAACGCGAAAGATTTGCGGACGACTAAACGTAAATACAATACACAATCCACATTACTTACATTATATACAACTTGCACGAGGCTGCGGACCATCGCTTGGAAAATCCTTACCGATAGTACAAAGAAGAAACTTCACAATAACATATCTTTACAGATGAACGTAAGCATATACAATCATATTTTATTAAGATAACCCGAAAATGTATGATTTCATTTGTTCTCATTGATAATTAATTAATAGATTTGATATTCTAATATTTCACGCAAATTTGTTTTGTGTGTTTTGATAGTGCAATCAATTATCTCTAGTCGATCCATATAAGACGGGCCTGTTCGTTTATTTGTATTAGCGTATCCGTGATCTTTATAAGTAAATATCAATAATAATGTAATTTTGAACTACCATTTTCACTTTGATATTATTGTTTCAGTCAATCACTGCTCAAGTTGAACACATTTATTAATCTGATACTTACGAAACATGATTGTTGAGGTTATTATCCATGCTGAGGATATCACAATGTATATAAGAAACCAATCATAAGAACGCACAGCTGTAAATGGCGTTGAGTCAAAAGTTGCGTTTAATCCATTTAAAGATGGGTCCAAAACTCCTAGGTTTATATCCGTACCACAGTCATCGTCTGCGAAAAAGAAAATTGGAATTAAAATGTTTATTGTTATGACCGGTGATTATTTTACAAGCAAAATATTCATCCAACGATTGGAATCCCAGAATACTTAAAAATCAACCGTCTAGCTCAGGGTGTGAAACCTTTTCATTTTTAAGGGTCACATTCATTTATCTGGGTACATATAATGGGTTGATTACGTTCTATTTCCAAACGCTTGCGTATATTTTTTTCAATCAAAGTCAATATTTTGATCAAGTTAAAAAGCGATCAAGTTAAAAAGATCAGAGTAGCCAAGAGGCCGCAGGTTCCCCTCCACTGGTCTAGCTAGATCATTAGTCACACAGATTCAAATAACTCGTTTTGGGCTTAAGAGAATATAATAGATTATTAAATAGATAAAAATGACAGCCATTAAAATTTAAATAAATTTATAATAAACTATTATTTTGAATTATTTAACAGCACAATAAATATTTAAAAATAAAATAGAAATATGCACAATATCTGCGTACTTACTATACATATAAATAAAGTACAAAATGTATTGCAGTTTGCCTCCTTTAGTCATATCTATATTGCATTGGAAGATGGACAGCCCGAACGATGACAGTGTCAAATAAACTATCCCTTGAATCTGAAAAAATACAAATTCTTTATCTTTGTATTTATTTTAATAGTTGGTTTTACTTTAAATAAACATTTCACATTTTAAGTTTTATTACATACGACACTTCACCCTTTAAAACAAACTATTGCAGAAACATTAATTTCAACGGTAAAATCTCTTGACTTGAATAATAAACAATTATTTACGTTTTTACAATTAATAATATAATTATATAATATTACTTTTTCTATTTATACACTCATAAAATAGCCTAATATTCATTTGAAGTTATATTTTTACTAGACTTTTTTTATTGTAAGACTATTTTTTTGTTGAAATGTTGAAAAAATAAGCGTGAAAATGCTGTGGAATCGTTTTTTTATTTATTTTTTTAAGTTTCGTAGCATGGCGCCACTTTTGACCCTAGCGATTTAAATACACATTTTTTTAAAACGGACTCGAAGTTGTTGGTTTTTTGGACACCTATGCAAAACTATTCATAAAAATATTTGACTAACGGAAATTTGTTTTTTTTTTAATATTCATTGCGGACTAGTGCATCTAATCCCGGAGCCTTTTTGTGATCATGGAATTTCGGAACACACAATCCTTCAATCTCGGGATCCCGGAGTTGATCATTCACCATAATATCGACTGTGGAATGGAAAAAGGGCGTAACCCACACATATCAAATTTTACAGGAGGCGCTAAAAACGTGTTTTGATGATTTTAAGTCATATGCATATTATGAATTATACACAACCTTGAAAGGCACAGAGACTTCTAAACTGGTGTTTAATTGACATAATCTAATAATAATTAAAGAAGTTTTCTAGGACAAATCTTTATTTCAGTCGTTTTTCTTGGTTTTAAGTTTTTACAAGGTCATCTTTTTCAAACTTAAAAGCTAAATTTAAATACTAATTCGGCATTTGCAGCTTGCATCCTTTTGGTAGAACGTGTATCAAGTTTGATAAATTATGATTATCGAAAAAAAGTTATTTTGAAAAAACTGTGGGTTACGTCCTTTTTCCTTTCCACAGTCGATATCATGCCGCAATTGTTTCTCGAGATAATTGCCGACAAACATGGGTAGTTAAGAAGTTTCAAAATTTTGTCAACTCGATGTGACGATTAGACAGATTCTTCAATTATTCAAAATTGTGAGAACTTTTTTTACGAGAGTTACACCAGTCAACGAATCCAGCGTTGTTGAGCTTTTTTTACACTCTACTTAGAGATTTTGGGTGTAATAGTGAATCCCGGGATACTAAAAGCGACATCTCAACATGACGTTATCTACGAGAACTGTTAGTTCCTCAATCTCTCAACCATTATTTTTCTAAGAGAATATAGTGTACATGTAGATTGACCGTGTAAAAAAATCTATATTATAGCTAATTTCCTGTATGAGCCAAATAATAGAAATACAAATATAATTAGAGAAATAACTGAAACAATTTAGAATTTCGACTGAAGGTGATTGATGGAAATTTAACTTTAAATTAGAATTATTTTCATAATGTAAGTTTCCATAATAATCTTGGCCGAACACGACCCGGGTTTCGCCTCTCGGCATCTTCCGGTGCTATTCAGTGCGCGAATGCACTCGAACTGACGAGTTCAGATAACTTCGTCGTGTTCGGCCAAGATTATTATGGAAACGTACATTATGAAAATAGTTCTATTTTAACTGAAACAAATTCTATAGAAAATAAATTGTAAGAGAAGACAACAAAAATCGTTATTTATCTTTCGGTTTGGCAAAAAAGACCCTTGCCAATCTTTGTTCAGGTGTCTAAGAAGTGTTTAAAATGAATGTAGAAATATGTCAAATTGAGAAAAAGGTTATAATCATTAATGCTGAATATTTAATAAAAAGAAACCCCATAATACATGGGAAAATGCTTTAAAATGTTTCTCTTCTGTATAATAACAAGTCAGGTACGGTTGAAGACCTAAAAAAATTAAGCGCGCGTAATATGCACGAAGTCCACTTAGCCACGTTGTGCGTGGGCGTCAAGGGTGGAAAGCGTCTACCCACCCACCCTAGAGCCCAAAACACCTTAACAACCATTTTAGCCATTTAATGTTATGATAGTATGCTGTCGAATACATTTATGTTCCAGATATACCATACAAGGGTAGAATCACTTAATTTTTTGACTTTACAACATAGTTATTAAAAAATCTATATTTCCGTATAAAATGTAAAAATTTATACTTGATAAATGATTCAAAACCTTTGACAATTAGGTAATCTTCAATAATACAACATGTAATTTGATAAAAAAAACATCGTGGTAATCTAAGTGTTGTAAAGAAATTTACTTAAAAAAAACAATAATTTGTCTACCATTTTTATTGTATATCAGTATTAGTTATGGATGTCTACCACACGGGTAAGAATGCAACAGTAATGCACTTGCAATCAACTGACCACCATTGAAATGGATGTCCCAACAATGTAATATTATTTTGAATGTAGTATCGAGTGGTGTTACGTCAGTCTAGTTGACTGCTTACAAATCCCTATTTTAACAGCAACACGAGCTGCTTTCTTTCAAGAACAAACTAATGGAGAGGCGATGATATTTGGTCCGTGACGTTCAGAATATTGCTCACGGCTTAAAAATGTTACTATTCGACTATACGTTCGACAAATAAAAATATAACAATAATTTTGAACCAATCCAACATTAATTTTCCACTGATGCCATGGTTCTAGTCTTCGGACTGTCCTGTCCTGTATTAAATGTAATAATTTTTCAAGTGTTATTCTAAGCATTGTGACATATGTATATGGATATTATTAAATACTAGTCAAATTAAAAGAGTTGAAATTTCAATAATTATGCATAATTACGTTAGCTTTTTTTTAGAAGCTAACGTAATTAAGCTTTGTTAGATATTTTTTTTTTGTATTATCAAATATACTGGTGTAAAAAATCAAAAACTTATTTATTAAATAAACCAGAAGGTCTAAACTCAATTAATTATTTAAATGGATTTTTTGAAAGAATATGTGGGTAAATGATTGTAATTTGTTTGTAAATAAACAAAATAATAATCAGATTTAAAAATAATTTGTTTATTCCAAATGCCCATTCTTATTATTTTTAGAGAGAGTCGGGAACATAATCTGACAATATTAAAAATAAAAACGATTTACCTAAAATTATATTTTGGATCATCAACCTACACCCCTGTCGTTATCTTTCAATAACCTATATTTTAAGAGAGCTTTCACACCTGTGTCGAGAAAACTTCTTATTATTGACCATTCATTAGTGATTATTGTTATTATTTATTGTCATCCTTTTTCTAGTATGAATAATCAAAATTTACGTCTAAACCAAATATAATAAAAAAATCTTTCCTAAAATCTAAGTGTTAAAAAAAGAATTTGATCCATAGTCGAAAATGTGATTAAATTTGTATTTGTAGTTAAGTATAAATAAAAATTGAATGTGACAATAAACCATTGATACAGCTATTGAGAGACCGTGTCACGTATCAGCAAAAATCATCAAAAAAACAGTGGGGGATGTGATAAAAATTATCAAGAGATAATTTTTACGCGCGAGACTACAGGATAGCGAAATTGCTCGGGATCCCGGGAATAGAGACCGTAATACGGACCTGTATTTTTCTAACCTATTCTTAAATTAATTTAGTGCTAAGGATCACCATTCTTACATTATTTTTGTTTACATTATATGTAAATAAATTCACTAAATAAGTGAAACGTAAAACACAAAAAATTAACGATTGCTACAAGGAGTCATTGAGAAAAAAACAATTTATTCATAAATAGACTTCTTGATAATAAATTTCTAATGCTGATCCCGCTCTTTGTACATGGATTACTTTGACATGTTTTTAATCAGTATGGTATATTTTATTCGTTATTTGTCATTTTCAATAATGCACTCATTGATATATACATGCGTGAAAGTTTTAATTAAAGAAGCAGAATAATTAACAAAGTTCGTTCATAACCGTGTGATGTGATGCATGTGAGCACGAAATCGAGAAACAGAATTCATTACATATCGACACAAACATAATGATTTTCTGCTGGGATCGGCCTTTGTACAATAATTCCTTACTCCTGTTATAATAAGCAATACAATATGACAGTAAATATTCTTAAAATTGTATACACCTAATCCTTTTTTAGCGCGATACATTGGTTCCAAAAGGTGGCGCGTAACAAAAACCTCACTTTCATATAATTTGCTAAATTGGTCCAAACAAATCGCGTAAAAAAGACTGGGTTGATTGCTTTGTTAACATATCTTACTTATCGTATTTTTTCAACGATTTCCGCTGAGAAGAATTATGTTACCTTGCTTGGTAGAAGTTGGCAAATAACAAATTAATATTTCTGATTAAGTTGGAAATGAAAATTTTTTTAGAGTTTTTTTGGATTAAGCGTATATCTCAATATTTTATGATACAAAAGTAATCATAATATCAAAATAAATATTTCTCTTTGGTGACCATATGAGAATGGATATATTTATAGAAAGAGACGTGCTGTGGTATAGTAACTATTATATATCAAGGATGTCCAACCATCCAAGGATGTCCCATACCCTGGGATCGACTTTTCAATCTTAAGTTTTCTCGCGATCGACTTAGATAGGTATGTGCTAACAAAATAATTCAATTTTTGTATATTTTATATTTAAATTGCATGTGTTTTAGAAATTCACAGAAGCTTTCGGGATCGACTAAATTTTGCTTTGGAATCGACCGGTCGATCTCGATCTACCGGTTGAACACCTATGAACTATATCATTAAAAAAATAGCTGATTAAGCCAGTTCCGTCTTCGTTTCAAATTAAAAATATTATGTTGATCTCATTATTAAGATTTTTTATTCAGCAGTTAATACAAAAAACCCTGCATACTTATTATGAAAATTTATTAAAAATGGTTATTTATGCATTGTTTTCAAACAGATCACACCTTATTGACCCAATGTAATTTTTACAACAATAAATATTGTTGTTGATAAATAATTTACGATAGAAATTATTTTGTTCTAATTATAGTTGTCGATGTTGAAAATATTTATTAAAACATTTTTTTTGATTAAACAGATTACTATATTATAAATTTATGTCAATATAATAACACTGATTATATTGGATCGGAATTCGTAAAAAACATCATTGAGCAGTCGTTGATTGCTTAACACCTCCATGCCCATGATGCAATCGTAAATAGTTGAGTCATTAAATCATTAAATATTTCTCTTAATATTGTCAATAAGTATTTATCATTTTAGTTAATTTAGCATATATACATTTTTTTTTTTTATCTTCTAACTTAGGTTTAAATACTGTCAATAAACAGTGAAACTGAAATGCCATCATGACAGGGAACGTGATTTTTTAGGGTGGCATGTTGCGGGTTAAGCAGGTAAAGAAAGAACAGTGCGTGACCCGTCAATGATCTCTACAAGTAAGTAAACCGCTTTTAAAATCAACCATGCATCAAATAATGCAAAAATGAAAGTACAAGATGTTATTATGCTTTGTTTATCAATCAGACTTTGATGATTGTAGATACATAGCTGCATTAATGAAGATTTTTGATACATCATAACGAAATAAATATATAATTGTCACACTCGACATTAATTAAATCAATTTAGGTTGAAAACGTCGCGCATTTTAGTAAATATTAACAAATACGTAGACCTTATGTAAAATTGTGAATCTTTTTGAAATAGGAGTCAGAAAGCAATATTCAAGTAGTAACAATAAATCCGATATTATTGATTTTTTTAAGTTTTTTTTTTCATTTAATCAACATGTGTTTAATAATTAAGTACTGTTAATATAAATATATCGACTGTGGAAAGGAAAAAGGACGTAACCCTCAGTTTTTCTAAAACAGCTTTTTTCGATAATCACAATGTATAAAACTTGACACACGTTCTATCAAAAGGATTGAAGCTGAAAATGCCGAATTGGTATCTAAATTTAGCTTTTAAGTTTGAAAAGGATGACCTTGTAATAAGTTAAAATCAAGAAAAAAGACTGAAGTAAAGGTTCAATCTAGACAATGTCTTTAATTAATATAAGTTATGTCAATTAAACACTAGTTTAGAAGTCTCCGCGCACTTCAAGGTTGTGTGTAATTCATAATTTGCAAATGGCCCAAAATCATCAAAGCACGTTTTTCGCGCCTCCTGTAAAATTTGATATGTGTGGGTTACGTCCTTTTTCCTTTCCACAGTCGATATGTATGTATCGACCCGTAATCGGCAGAACGGCGTAATTGTCATTCATAATTTGTACAGGAGTGGTCAGGTTTTAATCATAACATAAGGTTTTATTAACTTCCTCTTGTAATTAGTTCACAAAAATAATTCCTCAAATTTTGTTAGTAATATTACCTTCAATTTAAGATTCTTTGAGTAAAAATTATGAATTGTCTTATGTTTTTCTGCCGATTACGGGTCGATATATATAATGACATTCAGAAATATCTTTTTACTGACTCAGACAATATCAATATTTTTTTTACTGTTTCGACGCTTATCAGAATTAGGTGGCATATTGTTATTATCTGGACAATGATCGTGATATAGCGCAAAAGTTTACATACAATTGAATAGTTAACTTCGATTATATTTTTTTGCAGTTGTCTGACTAATGAACCTGACGATCGATATAATGTTTGAACCGAATATTTTTTTAGACTTGTAAAGTTGTTTGAAACTTCTTAGAATTGTTCCGCTGGAAGATATCTTTGTATTACCTTTTTGTGCAACGCCCAGCATCTGTAATTTTCCCCTTCTCCTTCATATTAAATCAACTATCATCAAATAGAAACCATAATGAATAATTTTGTCAACCAGTTATATCATCATTACAATCGAGTATATTGTTTTAATTTATAGATCCAACCTGAGGCAGCGGTCAACGTCGTTGACTTTCGTGAGGGATCTCACGGGTTCGAATCCCAGTACAAACAGAATTTTTTCAATCGATTCCTGTTCGAAGGGATGAGTGTTTGTGATGTCTAAATATTCCCACTCATCTTTTAAATCCTTAAATAATGGGCCGTTGCTTGAGCGATTGGTTATCAGTGCTGTCCTAGCCCTATCCTTATAGTTATATACCTATTACTCTCTTTGAAAAAGATATGTTGGGCAACTGAGTAACAAACCGTTATGGTAGAAAAAAACTTTTGTTGAGATACTTTTAGTAATAGGTCATATCGACTGTGTAAATGAAAAAGAACGTAACCCAAACATATCAAATTTTACAGGAGACACAAAAAACGTCTTTTGATGATTTAAGGCTAAAAGCAAATTATGAAATATAAACAACCATGAAGTGCACGGTGACTGATAAACTGTTTTTTTATTGACTTAGCCTAATATTAATTTAATAATTTTTTCAAGAAAAATCTTTTTTTATGTCATTTTTCCTGGTTGAAATTTTCACAAACCTTTCTTTTTTCAAACTTAAAAGCTAAATTTAGAAACTAATTCGGCATTTTCAGCTTCCATCCTTTTAATAAAACGTGTGTTGAGTTGTATACATTTTGATTATCGAAAAAAAGCTGTTTTTGAAAAACTGAGGGTTATGTCCTTTTTCCTTTCCACAGTCGATATTCTTCATATTGGAAAGGACATGGATTTAAAAAATATATTTATATTATTGTAACTAAGTCATACAAAACATTATATAACTTAATATTTTGATATCTATTTGACTTGTCGTGTAAGTTTTGGTATAGATACGGAAATATCCCAAATATTTGAGACCTGTGTTATCAATCTGCTCGGAAATAACATAGGCATAATGATAATTCGGATAAGCGTCACATACATAAGTCGATATAAACAGACATAAATTAACAAACTCTAGATAATGAGTATTGTATTTTTGCAATTGTAAATACTTCATTACAGCTATTTATAACAGATGATATACAGAGTGATAGTACTTATTGGCATATCTAACCCACTCATTATGAATTTTATAATCATCATAAATAAACGGGTACTTTTTGAAAAACATAGATTGATACTATCGATAAAGCGTGCGTGGTGCTACTATAATCATTGTTTTGAATTTTCAAGATCAATAATACCTTGGTGTTGATTATACTTTTTGGATTAAATTTTTATTTTGAAGAAATTTAATAACATTTTCTCAATTAATATGGTAACACTTTTGTATTCGGTTGCTAGATCTCTGAATAATTCTATATTTTTTCTATTCATTGAAACTCTTTCAAATTCATTTCCATTTTTCTATTTTATTAAAAAATTATTGCTAAATGGGCTCTTTTATTATTTAGTTTACTATGTTTTATATTCTTAATTATATATTGACGATTTTTATATGGATATATTTCATTTTTAAACAATCTATTTTGTAATGTATTATTTATGAATAATGTTTATTTTCAAATTGAATGGCCCCTTCTTGGGACAATTTCTGTTTCCGTCACTTACACCAGTGCTCCGCAACCGGTGTGCCGCAAGGCGATGCTAGGTGTGCCGCGGCGCGTATCTCCAATATACGGAAAAAAATCAAATAGTTTCGTCTATACTATAAAATATTTCTGAAGACACTTGTCATAGAGAAGCAGAGATAATTATTTTTTAATTGGAATAATATGTTATATGTACATACATAGTATGTATACCCAAATCGATAAAATGTTTATTTGTAAGTATAAACTTTTACCACTAAGTGTTTCAAACATTTTAAAAACCGATGCTGAAAATTCTTTGATGAAGCTTTTTGACTGATGCTTTTTTGTAAATAAATCTGAATAATCTGAAACTTTTCTTTTCAAATAATCTCCATTAGGAGTACACGTGCTCTACATTGGTAGTGAACATAGTTATAAAAATATCCATCTTTTGTGGTTTGTATCATATATAAACACAAACTAATGTAATTTCTGTATATTATGCATAATTTTACTTGTGGTGTGCCGCGAAATTTTGGAGAACACGTTAGTGTGCCTTGGAAAATAAAAGGTTGCGGAGCACTGATTTACACCACGAATACTACGATGCATAGCTTTGTGTTTGTGTCAAAGAAAGCAAATCATTTAACTAGTTAGGAGAATTCAATATTGTTCTGTTCTTTATCGTTTCACATTTTAACCCTTAAATACATGAATTAATATTTTGTTATAAAAATTAATGATTTTTACCAAAATTACACATATAAATTGCAACATTACGTTTAATCGAAACTATTTTGACAGCTATTTTTCCTTTAATAATTAATAATCTTGTATTAAAGAATGCAGTCATATTTTTTCCCTACCGAAAATCAAATTTATTGACAGTTAAAATTGAATTTGAATATTGCCTAAAATCAAGATTTCCAAAAACTCCGGCTCTCTTCCTTTGTAAACAACAACCTCTTGCCACCACAATATTCATTAGAACATTTTGAAGAATGATTTGTATTTTACCATTAGATATAAATAAAAAAAATTCACAACAGTTTTTAATTTTCGTAGTACAGTATACATTTAATGAAAACAAGATTCATCAAGAAAAGAAAAAAGGACGTAACCCACACACATCAAATTTCACAGGAGGCATAAAAAACGTGTTTTGATGATTTTCGGCCGTATGTAAATTATGAAATAAACACAACATTGAAGTGCACGAAGTTTTCTAAACTGTTGTTAAATTGACATAATCTAATATTAATTTAAGAAACCGACTAGGAAAAACCTTTCTTTCAGTCTTTTTTATTGGTTTCAATTTTCACAAGCCCATCTTTTTTCAAACTTAAGAGCTAAATTTAGATACTTTTTTGGCACTCGCAGCTTACATCCTTTTGGTTGAACGTGTTTCAAGTTGGATACATTTTGATTATAGAAAAAAAGCTTTTTTGAAAAAAACTGTGGGTTACGTCCTTTTTCCTTTCCACAGTCGATATTTATGCTTAACATAATTTTATCATTAAATGTAATACATTGGTCAATAATCATATTGTGTTTATGCGGATTTTAAATATAAGATTAGATAAAATATTCGTTTTGAATTGGTCGTCGTACTATAAGTAGTCTATCAAAATTTTCATTCGTTGTTGAAAGCCTGAATATTTAATAATATGTATGTGTTATTTATCAATGAATCAATAAGCCCACCACAAGCAGTAATCTTATTTATTACTTTTCTCTAAAATCTACTATAGTTAACGCACATGTTTTAATACAGGGTTTCCCAAACATTTTCTGGAATGGAACAGTTAGCTGAATTTTTAAGATTTTTTTTTTTAAACTGTGTTGCAGCGAATAAAACCATTCCATTTTTTTTCGGAACACCTACTCTGGCTCCGCGGAACATAGTTAAGGAAACCCTGTTTTAATATATCGTCTGCATACTAACAGATACTAGCCATTTTCAATAATCATAAAATTTTAACATCTCTAATTATGCACTATATCTATTACTTGTCGTTCCAAGCACTTGATGAATATCAGATAACGATTAAGCTAATTCAATCCAAATATTCAAAAATATAAGTTATTTATAGTTTTTTTAACCAAAAATTTTGACTTAATTATTACTGAACAAATTTTTACAAAAAATACACAGCGTATTAAAACTTATCCATTCATGACTTAGCTCGTTCTGACATTATACCAACGATATAATATTATAAATTATGAGCATTTTAAAGTAATTATCCATCAAGAAAGTAAACATTTATTTATTCTCATCCAATCAAACTAAATCGTGAATATCAGACAAATCATTAAAAATATAACAATTTATTTGCTAATGTATGTATTTGAATATTTAAAAAAATCAGGAATAATAAAAATAAGACCTCAGTATTTTTTTAAATTTCTTTTCTGACTTTTTATTTCATATTTATATAATAATGTATAGTATAATATTATCTTAAACATACCAGTGTCCATATTGAAGAGGAAATGGCGGTTGATCGAAAAAGCTGACTGGACATGATTAATATTGCAAGAATATACACTTAATCAGTAATTATCCATTGGTAAGATTTTTTCAAAGATTAATTAAAGATGTTATAACAATTGTGTTGCTGTTTGTTTCCAAAAACTTTTGAGTCACTATAGCCACCCTACGCGTTTAATTATTATTAACATTTTTTAATATTGTTTTTTTATATGAAAAACGGTCTCATTTTACAAAATGTGTGAAGTGACAGGTGAATCGGTTAATATGCCACCGATAGACGCAGATATAAAAAAACACCAATTTACAGTGGCGTAGATATAGTTTTTTTTTATAGTAAATAAATATGATCATAAATACGATATGATCACGGACTTAGATAAATAATTACGCATCACTATATGAATATTTAGTCGGGTCAGTGTCAACATCGTTACCTTACGGAACGGATCTCAAGAGTTCGAACCCCATTACGGACAGCGTTTTTTCAATCATTTTTTTATGAATGTCTATGTTTATAAATTCCTTCTCACCTTTCCAATCCTAAAATAACTGGGTGTAGCAAACGCGATTAGCAAACCACTAGTCCTGTCCTTACTCTATATTTTCTATCTCTACTCTACTGAGTAACAATCAGCTCGCCTAGAAAAACTACTCTTGAGATACCACCATTAGGTGGCAATACATTCCATATTGGGATCGGACATGAATTGTTAATAAAAATCGTAATATTGATAATAGAGGCGTGCTTTCAATTTTAAAGAAAGCGAAAGAATCATAACTAATTATTTAATACTAAGACAAATGGTTGCACTAAATCCAATCATATTGTTGATATTCTATGTCCGTGCTCACTGTGTAGCATATGAACTCCACAAAAGTTGTTTTACGAGAATCCATGCGCTTAACATGTCGTTTTGATGGCAACTTCGTAAACACTTGTTTCTTAGGGCACAACTCCATTATTTGATCCTGAAATAAAATTATTGTTTTGATTTAATAGTAAAGCAGCATTAACCCTTTAGCCGCCAACGTCTTTAACATAAAAACAATTACTAGAAGTCACGGGTTTAATGAATTACAAATTGAAATTTTAAAGCAGTATCCAGCACGAAAACAAATCATAAAAAAAATTAAACATGAGAGCAATGCGAGAAAAAAAACATAAATATCACACTAGAATATATATTTTTTTTTTTGAAAATACATTTTTTCTGAATCAGTACCGAACTTAAAAATTAAATCGCTGCCACTGACTACATACGGCTTATATTATAAAGATAAGATAAAAGCAATAGATAGCCTTTTTATCGATTAACATATGATATTGACGTATTTTTAATTGACACAGGCACATAGAAATGTTGCGGTCCAAAAATTCTTAATCATTTTATTGATTATGGTAACAATTACTTGTGAAAATTAAACAATACTTTCAATGATAAATGATGAATTTATTTTATTTGTATTATCCAAGGCACAATTGTAAAAAAAATCTGTATAATAATAACTACTAGTAATTATTGGAAACCCGTATTTATCAGCGTCAAAATATGCACTATTCATCAAATGCCTCTAGATGTCTCAATAAAATCTTAGCACGTAAAATGGTTTACTCATTGTCAAAATAATTCCAATTTTCTGATAGTATTTTACGAATAATCTTTTATTATTCCTTCCTAAATTAATAAATAATTCAAAAAGGGTTAAAACTTTTATTAATTGTATTGTAAACCAGGTTTCCACACTTTTTTAAAATTGAAAAGTAGTTAATACATTCTTTTCCCATTAAGAGATGTCACTAACACAGACTATTCAGTTATTAAATGGAGCATGCTTACAGAATGGCTATCAATAACCACATTATAGGCAGAGATAGTATAAATGCGATGATCGTTAATATATTGACAACTCAACATGCACCATGGTTTTATATATGTATATATACATTTTTAATACATATCCGCTCCCATGGTCCAAAAAAATAAATTTTTAGAAACAGTTTTCCAAAATTTCTTATCTGCATATTTGAAAAACTTTAGATTTTGTACAAAATGATGAATTGAGTATCTCAGGATATAATATATTCCTAACTCATTGCACCGATATATCGTCGATGCACATCAAATATGGTTTATGTGACTATGGGTACACATAGTCACATAGATCATATTTGATGTGCATCGACGATATGTTATATTATCATTTATGTTAAAGCTTTTTGAAACTAATCCCAATATTGTAAAAATATTGGAAGTATAGTTTTATTAACTTCTTTTATAATATTTAATACCTACTCAGAAAATTATTATAAATACATATTAATTTTATTTTTGTTATTGATTAATAATTTTGTAATATAATTTATTATGTTCATTCATGCAGATAAAAAATATATGCGTTAATAAGTCAAAATTATCACTACTGTTTATTTCTAAGTATTTCATCGTTGTATCTAAAATATTTAATCTCAAACTAAAATTTATTGTTTTCATAATAAACAGAATACATACTTATCAATACAGCAGCGATTATGAAAAGAATTTTAATTCGTAGATAAGAATTCACATAGTTTTTTGTCTGTCATTTATAAGAATCTATTTGAAACATTAAATAAATATTCAACGCCTGTATTTTTTTTCTGTGACGTATACACAAATCGATGGTTGCGCACACCTCACTTTGAAAAAATATATTTTCGCGCCTCCCTGCCCTTTATTTCATATATGTTCTTATAAAGACACGTTTTCGATAGTAAAAAAATATTGAAAACTATTTGCGCATCCCTTTGCTATCATAGTCCACGCCTCCCAGTTTGGAAATCACTGGCATACAGACAAGTGGGCACGTACAAATACGAGGAGAGAAAAACGTGTGACAAACTCAGTCAAACAATGTCACTTAAGTCAAATATATTTTTGAATTATTATTTTACATTTTAACATATTTTAACAATTCACTCAACTGTTTTTTTTTAACCAACATAACTTCACCGTAACGGCATCGCCAAACATGAGTTTAATACACTGTGAAATTATTGGATATTAATTTTATATATATCGTCGATGCACATCAAATATGGTATATGTGACTATGGGTACACATAGTCACATAGACCATATTTGATGTGCATCGACGATATAATAAATAACTCAGTTGGTGCATTTATTGTACCAGTTTGTAAAAACTGTTTTCAAGGTGAGTTATTTTTCTTACTAACCCAGTCAATCCTTAGATTTATATTTGTAGGATAATCATAGATCCAGCGGCGGGCTGCCAATACGTCAACAAGGGGCTCGCCTAATCTCAAAGCAATTCTCGGTGTTTTGGGGAAGGAGTGAATTTTTTTATCACGCATATACAATTATATGCAATACTTAAATAAACAATCGATTGTTACTTATGTACCAATTTGCAATTCACCGTAAACTTATAAATCTACATGGCTAAAAAAATTCTACTGTGTATACCGAAGCTGTCGTAGATAATACATAAGCCAGAAATTGCAGTTATATACTAATTTGATCTGAGAATTTTTATGAAAATTGATAAGAAAACATGGTGCTGATACGTAAAAGTTAAGTAGTTTTTTTTTTCAATCAGACTGGCTACATGTAAACATCATCAATATTATCATTTTTCATAAAAATACAGTAATTACTTGGAAGTGTATTTACTATGCGCGCACGCCCACACCTTTGTCTACTATTTTAAATTCTACCGACAGGCTTTGATGCGCTTTTTTAAAAATTGTTACTGCGAGTTTTTCTCTTTTCGAAAACGGGACATTTTGGCGTCCCGAAGCTGTGGGAAGTTCGGGGACACCGGGACACTTCGTCTAAAAACGGGACGTCTGGTCACATTATGCATGCGGGAAATCAATGCTTTTGGGCGATTGTTCTATCCAGTTGTGGTGACCACAGGCTTTTGTCAATGTACACAGTGCCGGCGCAAGTTTACTTTGCGCCCAGGTAACGGTTATTGGATTTCGAAATAATGAAAAAAAACAATTCGGGACCATTAAAAATATTTTTTAAATATATCCTTGTCCGCTCCCAATGTGGAGCATATGGTAGCTTAATGAAGGTATTTCATTTTTCTACGTGAACTGATTGTTACTCAGTTGCTCAACCTATCTTTTTTGAATCATGTAAAAAACGATACATAATTATAACGAACAAATACAAACATCAAAATAATATGTAAAGTACTATTATTTATTATTATTAGAGTATATAAAAAAAAATACTCCATTTATGCGCCCCCAATGGTTTGCGCCCTAGGCGGTTGCCTATTTCGCCTGAATGGTGGCGCCGGCAATACACATAATTTGGAAATGTCCCGACACTTAAATTGTCTGATATGTCAGCTCAGTCGGTTAGAACTTAGATATATTTGAGAAAATATGTCATACAGCTCACGGCCTCTTTATCAGCTCATTATAACTTTTTTAATTTTTTCTGAGCGCTAGAGTGCATGAAACCAATTCTAGATGATTTTTCCTTGGAAATTTCAAACAAAGAATTGCCACACGAATAAATGTACGTTGCGGAATTCACCCTGTATGAAAATTTTGAAGCCGTTGTTTGAAGCAAGGGTAGGCCTGAGGGGGCTCGCAGGGGTTTGAGCGAACCTCTTGTTTAAGTGAGAAAAATATTATTCCCATATCAAATCAGTACTTCACTACAATTTCTGATAAAAATATTATTTACGACGGTTTTACTATCAGCAATTGATATTATATTATGAAAGTATATTTAGTGACATTCGATAGCTTAAATAATTATTACGATTAATTGTATAAAAGTGAAAAAAAAATCACCACTTACTCAGAACTCCGCAAATAGCTTTGAGATTAAGCTAGCCCCTTGTTAACTTATTGGCAGCTCACCGTGGCGTGGTAGATACTAATGAGCATAACGTTGATTACCCTAAGCCAGTAATTCACAAACCGCGGCAAAACATTTATTTAATAAATGTAAGCAAGCTTTTTCTTCAATGAAGGAGAATAAATCGGTTTATAGAAACAGGCTTACAAATATTATGTCAAATTAAAAAAAAAAAGTTAAAAATTAACAAAGACCAAGAACGCATTATCTTATGAATTGCATATAAATGAAACATAAATATTTCACAACGAAGCGATTTTTAATAAGCAAGTACTCATAATCCTTTTTTTGCGTGGCTTATTTATTTTTGAAATAACACGGTCAAAATAATATAATGGAACCGATGACTCATTTATCGTACGGAACGTACATATGTTCTGTATAACAAAGGATTGAGCGTACTTTAAATCATTGTGTCCCGAACCCGCGATATTTTTTTTTATGCGGCCCTCTATAAGGTAAAGGTTGTGCATCACTGCCCTTAACCTAAGTGATATTTATGAAAGTTTTCGTTATGAATCATGTATTTACGTTAATTAAAAAAGCATTACCTAATTGTCATTTTTAAGAAGCGTCCTATAAACGTCCGAAAGTCAGACAATGAATTTTTCAAGTGCGTCACTGCACATTTAGCATCTTATTACGGGCGTCTAATTTGTTCAGGTCAACAGTAGAGTTTTATTATTCTATTTTTCATCCAACTTCGCGCATAATTCGATATTTAGATGAAAAAATATCAGTTTCAGACAACATTCTGTCATAACAACATTTTACAGCCCACTGAAGGATTATTCTCACACAAACATGCTGTCATACGCAATATTGGTAAGTAAAGGCGCCATTTTAGCTTAGACAGTAAGTTTAACTCTAATTTTAATTTTATATATCGTCACTTTAATGGTCGAAGTTGGCAGCAAACAAATTAAAGGTTCCGAATTAACATTATAAAATAAAGCATGTAGTCTCAAAATTTTGTGTTGCACATATAGTTAAAATATTTAGATATATATATTATTTATAGTAATCTGACATAAATATATGTAGTTAGAGATTTATATACATCTATTAATCTGCTAATTTACATACTTATATTATACATTGTTTTTTAAAAAAACTGATATAATAAATACATACACTCAATGAGTAAATTCAGACAAAGAATAATTGATATCCAAAAAATTTATTGTGTACTTTCTGTAATTTGTATTGTTTATAAACTTCTGCGCGTATGGTATGAATATGTTATTATAATATTTTATTTAATTGCGCGTGTGCTTGATAATGACGTCTTTAGCTGTATGACATAATAACTATCAAAATTTCTATAAAATCTATAGTTTTCCCACACAACTGATTCAAAAATGCAACTACGAATTGCAATACCGATATTACCGCAACCGATATTGCGATAATCTTGATGTTCTCTTCAATACCGAAATATCAGTTTCGAAATTTTGATATTGAAAATTAGCGAAAATCCAATTTTGAATGTACAGTAACCATCACATATTTTAATATAATTGCTTGAGATTAATCGAAATAATTTAAATTTACCAAGAGTGTTACATTAATTTATTAATTGAATTGGCGTTGACAATTTTTTTTTGGTTGTTGATAGCTATTTCGGCTTGGCTCATCAGAACTATGTCTAAACGTGCATTTACTTATCTATCTATAGTGGCATAGTAAACGTACAGAATACATCTACTCTTACTTTATAACATCCTAATTTATATTGTGATAATTAATTAACAAATTCGGCAAATTGATTTTAAGTATTTCCTGAAGAAAACCAAAAGTGAGTAAAAACCAGATTTCAAGTCAAGTCAAACTGAAATAGCTATCAACAATCAAAAAAAAAATGTAGAGCTAAAATACATACATTGTTATTTTTTCACCGTATTATATAGCTATTCAATGATATGTTGTTATTCAAAGAAATATAAATTTATGATATATTTTTTAATGACAGTATTTAATATGAAATTTCGAAATACCGACTGTCCAGTATTGTGATCTCATCTGGCCGTATTTTTGCTTCGCTTAAGCTTCTAATACCGTTATTAAATAAGATATACATACTGAAATACCAATATTAATATATTCGTTCGGTATTGCAATCGCTCAATACAACTCCCTGTCGATATATTTCTAGTGATAGTGAGTGAGTTCTGATCAATACTATTTAATAACCTTTTATATCAATAGATTTTGTCGGAACATACTCAGCTGCCTTTCTTTATTTTATATATTTTGTATACAACAATTCATTATCAAGTATGTACTACAGATTTATTATATTGATGCTTCTCGAATAAACAAAATACGCGTAACTCAAAATTATTCTGCACAGTGGTGTAACAATGTTATCAATATTAATAAAATATTAAAATATATTTTTTATATAACCGACGAATTAAAATAGATTGAACTAAAAATCTGTCTTAACCTAACACACGCATAATTCACTAGTGTACATTATAACATGCATTTCAACACTATTCTGATATAGACAATACAATTAATTTAATTAAGTCTTACATTAATATATTATGTACATATATAATTGATATTTAATAAGCTACATACTTTTGAAAGCTCAATTTTAATACGTGAACGATTTGTATTGATTTCATTTCTATATATGAATTCATTATAATAGCAATGTGTATAGCTCGCTCTTGGCCGAAAAAAAGAATTTTAGATTTTAATGTGTAATACAATTAACTGATACATTGTCGAGATTAGAGCTAGCCTAACTCGGCCAGTACATAGCATTCATAATAAATTATTGTTACCAATATGTTGTGTTCAGTTTAGTTAGTATATGTTTCAGAGTTGCACTGTTTTATTCTGTAAGAATTTATTTGATAGGTAAAAAAATGATCCTAATGTAAATAAGCATATGCGTTGTGCTAATAAAATAATTCATTCTTGCGTGTTGGTAAAGTTTTGATAATATGTTTGAGTTAATATCACATACTATTACAGTGAATAGGCAGTGTACAATTTCAATGATTTTAGTTATTTGAAATTGAACTATGTTAGGTGGTTAATTCATAAACGATTTATGTTATTTTAGTGTTGGTTAAATCAATATATATATATTGCATTCGCCAATTAAATATTTATAGCATATAAATTGTATTTTTACATGAGAAATTACTTAAAAATAATTTCTCCTCACATCAATTAGCCGTGTAATAGCAACAATATGTACATAAGAAATTTTTATCTTTTGCAGTACATATATGTACATATTCTCTGTAAGTTTTCGCTTGTTCAAATGCAAGAGGTATCACAAATCAATTGTTTCTCGAATAATTTTCACACCAGCTCGTGAGAGATCTCTTAAGAAATGTTTCACATTGATAGTATTGTAAGACGATTATTTTTATCGAAATTTCTCAATAATGTTCATTTTGATAGAACAAATATTCAATGGAAACATTACAAGAATTACAAAATTACGTTTACGTACTTGATTTGCGAATTTGTTTAATTACATACATTAAACAGTAAAATTAGTATTAAAATATTGTGAAATTTTTAATTGTATAACACTGTTATTTACATAAAAATATGTATGGTTTATAGATTTAAAATTATGTAACATACAAACAATCGAACTTAGCTAAGATCATTTGAGGTTTTAATGTACCTTCTGATGACATGATGTCGACTGTGGAAAGGAAAAAGGACATAACCCACAGATTTTCAAAACACGTTTTTTTCGATAATCACAATGTATCAAACTTGATACACGTTCTAGAAAAAAATACCAAAAGGATGCAAGCTGCAAATGCCAAATTAGTATCTAAATTTAGCTTTTAAATTTGAAAAAGATGACCTTGTAAAAAGTTAAAACTAAGAAAAACACTGAAATAAAGGTTTTTCTGAGACAATTTCTTTAATTAATATTAGGTAATGTCAATTTAACACCAGTTTAGAAGTCTCCATGCACTTCAAGGTTGTGTATAATTCATAATTTGCATATGTCACAAAATCATCAAAACACGTTTTTTGCGCCTCCTGTAAAATTTGATATGTGTGGGTTACGTCCTTTTTCCTTTCCACAGTCGATATGGATTTAAAAATATATAAACAGTGACTTTTGGTTGAGAATTGTATATGCATCGAAAATATTGTTTTTTTTTTGTGAAATTGTAAGAACATATTCAATTTTTTTCATTTAAGAAAAGTACTTTGACATTCAACATTTAAATTCGAATTCAGAAAATGTTTGACCATAACTATTTTTTAAAAAAATGGAAACTATTACATAAGACTACATGTTGAACAGCGTAGCTTTGTTACAAGTGTAACAAACATTTTCAATTTTATATTTGAATTATAATGTTGAATTCGAAATTAAAATTCTCACAATTTTTTCACAAATATTGAGTATGTTGAATGCATTAATGGTAAAATTCAAAATATGATTTGTATTGCTTTAGTATAGTTTACAAGTTTACAATAGAAATTAAGAGAATTTTTAAAATTTAACATATTGTCTCTTTTTCAGATTTGTATATGTTTCGCAGTACTTAACGAAGCCGCTCCAACAACTGAAGACAATTTACATATTAATCTAAACAAAACTGACACTGCAAAAGAAGCTGCTCAACACGAAAAAGAAGTCAACATAATAAAGAATAATCTATTCAAACCAGATTCGTTAGATGTATCGGATACATCTAACGAAGGAAAAGAAACGGCAAGTGCAGAAGTTGATTATTCAGCAGAAGAAAATAAAAAGAAAAACACAAAACCGTCATTGAAAATTGGTGACAAACTATCTACGACACGGAGTCCCAACAAAAACACTACCAAATCTGTTTCTGATGATAATAGCACAGGATCAGAAGAATACACGACCGAAAGTACAACAGTGGCTGACGGTAGTTACGAAAATGAAGTCACTGATTTTACTACATTACAGGAAGTAGAATCAAGTTCATCATTGCCAACTTCTTCCATAAGTACTTTGGATTCTGAACCAGCAAATATTGAAAACCTGTCTGTCAATTTGGCTGACGGCCTTTTCGTTTGAAATATCGATTGCATGCCATTTTTTATCTGGCGATTATATATGTATTTTAAATGACTGAATAAAATGCGTAGGTTCATATTTATCTAGCGCTTGAATCAAATATTTATCTTTAAATAATGTACACTAAAAAAATATCATGAAATAAATTATATATTAAATGAGAGGATAGTATTATTGGACATGTTTATTTTTTTCAGTCGTACTAAAAATAACTATACTTTCTTTTTTTTATAAACCATGCTCGCTATTGTAATGGTAGTATTAAGCAGGGCTTCTCAGCGGTGGGCCAAGTGGCCCCCCTTGGAGGACACAGAGAATTTTTTTTAAGATATAAAACAGTACAGTTTTGGGGGGCCATGGGAAAAATTTTCGAAATCTGTAAATTGTTAATATAAAATAAAAATAACTTTGATTATTCCACGTATTGTGTCACAAAATGTGACACGTGTTTCGCCTCTTTTAGAGGCATCCTCAGACAACTACTTTCGCAAATGTTTGCTTAACTCGATGGTTGCCACATACGAGATATCTCGTGAATTTTTTCGTGCTCAACAGGCCAAATACGAGTTATCTCGTCAATAGCTAATTAAATTAATAGTCGCAAATTATAGCCGGCCTGCTAGGTAATTACTATTAATTATTTACGGCAACGAAAACGAATGAGTCATTCGTACTTAAGCAAACATTTGCGAAAGTAGTTGTCTGACGATGCCTCTGAAAGAGGCGAAACACGTGTCACATTTTGTAACACAATACGTGGAATAATCAAAGTTATTTTTATTTTATATTAAAATGAACTTCCACAAAGTTACCGCCGAATCCATCGAAAGTGCTGTAAATTGTTGTTTTTTAAAAATTGGAATGTCTGGGAACAGCTAAAATATTTTTTCCTTTTTGGAAAATCCCAAAATTCCTTTTAAAACTTATACTCAGTGGCGGATTGAGCACATGGGAGGCCCCAGGCGCAATAAAATTTGGAAGTCCTTTTTCCGGATAACATAAAAACACCAGAATATTCCATGAAAAATAATAAAAAAATATACACAAATCTGGACAAAAAGTATATGGGTTTTATAATATAAGTCATTTTTGAGTCCCCTAAGATTCGAAGACTCCAAGCGCGCGCCTCATTTGCGTATAGGTTAATCCGCCACTGCTTATACTTCAATATTAAAAAACAGGTATGGGGGCACGGAAAAATATGACAATTAAAAAGAGCCACGGGCCCAAAGAAGTTGAGAAACTATATTATAAAGACTTCTACAAGAGCATCTCTACTAATTTTTTAATTGAGACCTGTTTTTTATTCAGCCAATCAACCTGTTGTAATAAGCTAGCAGAATGAGACTTGTAATTAGCTAAATGTTTCTACCAATGTCTCGTATTTAGGATCACAAAAAGGATGAATGGGAAGAGTATTAACATCACAAACATCCATTCCTTTGGGTAAATGATCTTTAAAAAAATCATGTTCTCCGACAATCCACCAAAGGAAAAAAGATTTTTTGATGAGGACAGTAATCTTACGCAGTCTTATTTCGTGTTTGCTGTTAAGTTAAAAATCTATTTATCTAATAAATATTGCTTACAATTGAATGTTTATAATGGCACAATATTATTTGATTTAGATTTCACATTTTTTACCAGCAAATCGGTGACCATCCAGGATCTGTTAAGTTCAAAGAAAATTTGCAGCAAACAGACAGAAACAGTATTACATAAAGATACTCAATAAAAAGTGAGGGGAGGGGGTTAAACAGATCAAAATGATTATTCGTTATCGTTTCATTATTTTCGTATCGTACATTGCGTATCCAAATGCATCGGTAGGATAAAGAAACGTGTTGAAGCGCTTATAATACATTATATCAGGGCTGTGGAGTCGGAGTCGGAGTCGCGGAGTCGCGCTATTTTGACCGGAGTCGGAGTCGTAGTCGTGAAAAATGAGCTGCTCGAATTTTTTTTTAAATATTTTTAATGAAGTGTATTCAAACAAAATAGTACAAAGTGTTGACATTTCATGCTTGGCTGACTACAGATAATCTGATGGTATACATATCGACCGTGGAAAGGAAAAAGGACGTAACCCACACATATCAAATTTTACAGGACGCGCAAAAAACGTGTTTTAATGATTTTGGGTAACATGCAAATTATGAATTATACACAACCTTGAAGTGCACGGAGACTTCTAAACTGGTCTTTAATTGACATAATCTAATATTAATTAAAGAAATTGTCTAAGAAAAACCTTTATTTCAGTGTTTTTTCTTGGGTTTAATTTTTTACAAAGTCATCTTTTTCAAACTTAAAAGCTAAATTTAGATACTTAATCGGCATTTTTAGCTTCCATCCTTTTGATAGAATGTGTATCAAGTTGTATACATTGTGATTGATTGATTTTAATTTTTTACAAGGTCATAAAACTTAAAAGGTAAATTTAGATACTAATTCGGCATTTGTATCCTTTTGATAGAACGTGTATCTAGTTTGATACATTGTAATTATCGAAAAAAACCGGCTTTGAAAAAAACTGTGGGTTACGTCCTTTTTCCTTTCCACAGTCGACATCATGTCATCAGAAGGTACATTAAAACCTCAAATGTCGTCTTTTTTTTACACGACTCAACATTTGCATTATATTTTTATAAAATTTCAATAAAAGATTTATTTTTAAGAGTAGATTTAGTAATTATGTTTAGTGCAGGTATGCCCCACTAAAATCACTTGGTGGGCCAAATAAAAGTATGCATGTCTCTGATGGGCCACACATAAATATTTTAAACGTTAATAATTATACGACCTTTATCTACGAGAACTGTTTGTTACTCAGTCCCTCAACCTCTCTTTTCCAAATAGAGTAGTAGGGATAGAAGGATAAGGCTAGGATAGGACTAGTGGTTTACTAATCGCTCTCGCTACGCCCAGTTATTAAAGGTTTGGAAGGGTTGGAGAAATTTTTTAGACATCACAATTTTTGATTCACAAAAACTGGGTGTTTATGATTTACCATGCCATAGAACAGAAATCGATAAATCGTTCGAAAAATACTGTTCGTACTGGGACTCGCGCCTAAATACTTACTTAGGAATCAACAAAATATCTGAGCCTGTAAATTTAAGGTTCTACCATTTTTGGGGTCTTTAAAAGTTGGCATTTCTACTGTAAGTTGCAAATTCCCAGCTGTCGACCGATGAGGGACAGTATTAGAGATTCTGTGTCGAGACGTCCCGGGACAAAAGTCCCGGGATTTTTAAGGTTTTCTGCTGTCTTAAGTTCCGGGACTTTGTTATTAAATGTCCCGGGACTTAAAGACAGCCAAATTGTACATTTTAATTTCGAAAAAACCATTCTAACAAAATAAAATTGGATGTAAGCAATCGCTAATATTATAATTAAATGTTCATACCTGATGTTGTTTTATTTACAAATGTTTTTCACTATTGTACAATGTTATCAATGTCTCAATACGACAAAAAAAGGTATAAAAGCTGTATTATGATTTGTGAAGTAACGGTCATAATTTTACCCAATTCATTGATATTTTTTCAATAGATTTACCGTTATCATCCCTTTTAAGTACATACATACATACAAATATTTAATTTTAATAAATTTATAATTTTATTGAAGGGAAAATAAAAGTCTCAAGTCCCGGAAAGTCCCGGGACTTTGACTTTATCACGTCTCGTGTCCCGGGACTTTGAAAAACCCGAGACTTCAGAATCCCTAGACAGTATACGTATTTTCCAAGAATGTTTAGCTGGTAATAATAACAAAAAACAGTCACATTTCAGACAAAAATGCCTTAACCAGTTAATTAAAGTACCAAAACTGTTCATTTTTTAGTGTCAGTTTTCATATTTTTTTTCGAAAATTTAAATATATTATAGATATAAATTTGGGCCCCCTGAGCCCATGCGTTGTATAGGTCGTATGTAATATTATCGTACATTTTAGTGTATTTTGATTTTTTCTAATTTACACAAAGAGTGCGTTACCACAGTGGAGGGGAACCTGCGTCCTTTTGACTTGATCAAAATATTTACTTTGATAAAAAAAATGATACGCAAGCGTTTGGGAAAAGAACGTAATCAACCCATTATATATTTGACAGTCGAAAAAAAGGTTTTCTTTACTGCGGCCTTATGTTGAATCAGATAAACGAATGTGGCCAGCAGAAATGAAAAGGTTCCCCACCCTTGTGTTAGCATATACATACCTCCTTTAAAGTTTACTACTACAAAATTATTTACAAGTTGAATTTATTGGCAAAGTACATTTTTGTAATAATTCTTATCAGGATATTCAATTAATAATTATATAATTTAAGATTTCGACTGAAGGTGCTTGGTGGAATTTCAATATTAGATTTGAATCGTTCAAATTATGTACACTCCCACAGATTTTGTTACTAACGACCCGGGTTTCGCCTTTCGGCATATTCAGGCGTTCAAGTGCACGGATGAACTTGAAATGAAGTTCATCCGTGCACTTGAACTCCTGAAGATGCCGAAAGGCGAAACCCGGATCGTTAGTGACAAAATTTGTGGGAGTGTACATAATTTGAACGATTCAAATTTAATTATATAATAGCTTTTTGTGGATCTTGACATGCTTCATGCTTCCTAAAAATTTCGAACGTTTTGAAGCTCCCGTTTTGGAATCGCTGATTTAAGGGGTGACCTTGTATTAATCGTTGGATGCATGATAGTATTGAAGTTTTTACTCGATAATTGACACATACGCCGACTCTCTAATAAGTCAATATTGAAGCGGTAATTGAAAACATATATGAGGAGCAAACATTCAAAAAGTGTTTTGTCACACAAATGCTGAACTTGGGAAATTACGAAAAACGTGTCATTTGATAACGTAGCCCAAGTTCTTAAAAAAATCTTATTAAAATTAAACTGTTTACGGAATGAATTTCAATCTACGTATTTTGTATAATCTAGAAATCTTGGATTAGCTAATTTTTTGGTTTGAAATTTGGACAAAACACTTTTTGCATGAAACTTGTGGACAAAACACTATTTGAATGAAAATTAAGAGTTTTTAGTTATATCGTTATTAATATTATTATATTTTATTAATATTATAAAGCACGGGTTCCCAACCTATGGGTCGCGGCCCCCCAGGGGGTCGCAACGGGTTTTCTGGGGGTCACCAACTTTTTTCGATTTTGTATTTGAACAACAAAACTAAAACTACAGTCAACTAAAATTACCTTTTTAGAACCTCGACTGAAGGTGCTTGATGGAAGTTTATCTTTAGATTAGAACTATTTTCATTATGTACGTTTCCATTATAATTTTGGCCGAACATGACCCGGGTTTCGCCTCTCGGCATCTTCCGGTGCTATCCAGTGCGCGAATGCACTCGAACTGACAGGTAGCGTAAGTTTTTTATTGTCTATATACAAACACAACTTCCGCTACCTGTCAGTTCGAGTGCATTCGCGCACTGGATAGTACCGGAAGATGCCGAGAGGCGAAACCCGGGACGTGTTTGGCCAAAATTATAATGGAAACGTACATAATAAAAATAGTTCTAATCTAAAATTAAATAATGGAATACAATTATATACATATCATCAATGCTTTTTTCCCCATATGATGCGGTGGAACGGCGTTCCGGCACGTTTTTTCTCGATATTTTTAATGTTTCCAATCAATTTTTATTTTCCTTTGAATTTTTTTTAATTTTTCTATCGAAAGACGTTTAAAAATATATTTTTTTAATCGTAATTTCACAAAAAACGTTAAAATGGTAAATAAAGAATTATTATAACTAAGATAAGACCTAAAAGATCGATTTTCTCGAAGGTGTTGGTATTTGTGATATCTATACCTCTCACTCTACCAATCCTAAAATTAACAAGGCAAAGTGAGAGCGATTAGTTAACCATTAGTCCGGTTCTAGCCCCATCTTTCTATCCGCACTCTTTTTAAAAGAAAAGTTAAGCAACTGACTAACAAGCTATCGTAAAAAAAATCTTGAGATACCTTTATTAGGAAACCATTTAGTCCAAATTGAGAACGGAGATGAATTATAAAAAAAAGCTTCACAAAAATTGAGTTCCGGCAGTTTTTTTTTAAAAGAGCACTGCATATTGTTATATAGTTTAAAGTTCTGGCTCCATCATCACATAGGATATCTTCTTATATACTGTATTTTTGTACCACGCTACAAGTCCTCTATTTTCATGTTCCTGCCAATCGTCAAACATTATTTTTAGCAATGTACTGGCATATTTTTTTCTTTTTTGTGATATTAAATGAGATAATAGCAGCTTGTTTGGTTGGAATCATTGCAAATGGGAATACAATATGCCTTTTTTTACTTAGCAACTGTATTTTTCTGCGTTATCGGAAATATATTGATCTTTTTTATTTCCTCTGAACAATACACATTTTTGCCGAGTAGTGTTATTTCTATTTTCATGATGTTCGTTTTACATCACTTAAGAATTAGAAGTCTTTATATAATTTATTCAGGGACTTAGTATCCATTATTTCCCAATCTTCGCCCATCAAATCGACCTGGCCAATTTGCTTATAAACTTCTTAATATTCTTCCGGAATCAAAATGGGTTGTTTTTCACATCGCACTCTATCTGCTGAGCTAAAAACATGGACTGCTAGTAAATAGCTATGACAGTGTACAGGGGAATACAGTTCAACTTTTTTTATTATTCTTTCAGCCGTGAATATGAAATGCATTATTGTTTGGGCAATAATATCTTTTACATTTTGTGAAACACATCTATCACACAACAGTCGAAGACTGTTTTTACTTTTACATTTTTTAAATGGTGTAGCAAGGATGATGCATTTTTTGGCTTCCTTTCTCAGCTTTTTCTTCTGGCCAGTTATAGAGACACGGTTTTGTGGCATCAGGAACAACAATGCAGAAATTATAAAAAATGGGTTGTCATGGTCGTCTCTTTATAGGCACTGTTTGTATTGAGGAAGCAATGGTAGTATATTGTCTCAGTTTGACAGGCTGGGAATATATTGTAATAAGGTGTAAAAACGTTGCATCCACTAAATGTAGAATATATTTTCTTTATGGGTTCAGATCGTTTGCCGCCCGTGAATTTTTCTTTTCTAGAGCCAATATTGGCTTGTCCAATTTACTCTTCACTATCTTCTTGCATCGTATATATTTTAATAATAAATTTGGTATTTAAAAATAACTGTTAACAAATAAAGTCAGTAAAGAAAGTATACTAGTTCCAATTTTCATGCAAAATGCGTTTTGTCCAAATTCAATATGACGGCTTCTACGCTGTGATTGGTCGAGAGGACAAAACATCTTTTGATTGAATTTGGGTGTTGGAGAAAACACGTTTTGCATGAACGTGTCAACTTTATGATTTATTTTTAATAGGAAAAAACTTTTTTTGAACGTTTATTGTGATTTCCATTCATAGATTTTACGATTGACTATCAGAACTGATATTAAACAGAATTTTTTTAAATTTGTGACAAAACACTTTTTGAATGTTTGCTCCTCATATATGCAAGGCTCAAATATATATATTCCGTGAATTTTTAAAACGTGGAAACGTTTATGTTTCGTCTTTATTGATCGTTCCAGGTAAGTGCCAATATGGCTTACTGTGTACTGTTAACAGTCAAAATATATTCAATAATCATCGGAAGATTTCATCAACTTCGTAATAAAAACCTACACACATATTAGAGGTCTGCACGGGCCAAAATTTTACAAAACTACCCGGTCCGAGCCCGAAAAACTCACGCCCGACCCAGCCCGGGCCCGAGTCTAATACCGCACTTGTTACCCGAACCCGACCCGAAGCCCGAAACTCCTTATTTTAGCTCGCCGAGGAATTTGGAATCCTCGATTTGCTATATTTTTTCCCAAATTATCTCCGAAAGTCCTTTTTTTTTTTTAGCTCACCGAGGAATTTGAAATCCTCGATTTGCTATACTTTTCCCCAGATTATATCCCAAATTCCAAAGCCCGGCCCGGCCCGAGCCCGACTCTCAATTGCACTTACCCGCCCGAGCCTGGCCCACGGACCGGGTCGGGTAAGGGCCCGCGGGCCAGGCCCGGGCCCGTGCAGACCTCTAACACATTTGTATTTACATTTGTCCACACCTCTCACTATCAAAAAAATACTTTGCAGCAAAGTAAATCAAACATTTTTTTCAATTGTCGCGAGTAAAGGTGAGATGTTGAAAACCATTGCGAAAGAAACAAAATATATTATGTTTTTCTTTACCGAAAGACAGTGGTGGATTAAACAAATGGGAAGAAAATTCCATATAAATGAATAAAATATATTAAAATCTGAACAAAACGTATATGGACTATAAAATATAAGATGGGAATATTTCAGAATATTTCAGCTTTTGGAGGTCGAAAGTTTCAATCAATAAAATATAATAATATGTTCTACACTATACTGAAACAAAAGAATAAGTAAACAAAGCGTGCATAATATAAACGGACATTAAATGGTAAGATTGGTGTTAATTTAATAACGGTACGGCAATGTAATTAGAATAGTTACAATACCACGAACAAAATTATACAGTATATTTATTGATAAAATAGGCATTTACCAACTGTTTTGACGGCTTGATGCTACCAAAATAGCCATCGACAATATGAATTGATTATTTAGTAGGCTTACATACATCGCTAGTTTTATTTTATCCTTTTATGATTGTGATATGTTGTATGGTTGTGTATAAAAATTCCAACACCGGAAGAATATATCAATACCGGAATTTTGGTATTACAAAACAGCAAAAAAAATACGGGATAAATTGGGATCGTAATACCTAGGCAAGTGAATGAAAATCGGTATTTCGATATTTCATATAAAATACCGCCATTAAAAATTGTATCAAAATCATTAACAGTGATTTTCATATTTAACCTACGGTTTCTTAAAATAATATTACATCACTGAAAAGATTATAAATTTTAGAACCTGTCCATATCGATACAACTCTTAACAAATTTAAAATATTTCAATTAATCGTGAGCATCTCAATTTTCGATTTTGGTTCATTTTCAATAACCAGTGAACCGATATTTTTGCAATTTTAATCCCAGTTTATCGGTAAACAAAAAAATAGTAAAAATATATAAAAATCTAAGCCGAAAGTTTATGGGTTATATTAAATAAGCTATTTTTGATGCCCCTAAAATACAGAGCCCCCAAAGTGCGCCTCATTTGTTTATAGGATAATCCGCCTCTGATTACTATGTATTTATAAGGAATCATCAAGAACTATGATCATTATCAATACTACAAATAGAAGATGTGGGTGGTTCCTGAAATATTTGCATACATCAAATAACTATATCCATATACGTTTAAATAACGTATTTTTTGTTTGTAGCTTATAATTCGTATTTTTTTTTCCATGTCCGCTCCCAATGTGGAGCATATGGACTCCTAATGGAGTTTATCTCAACAGAAGTGTTTCTACGAGAACTGCTTGTTACTCAGTTGCTCAACCTCCCTTTTTTCCAAAGAGAGTAGGAATAGAAGGATAGGGCTAGGACAGGACTAGTGGTTAGCTAATCGCTCTCGATACGCCCCGTTCATATGATAGGATGGGTGGGAGGGGAGAATTCAATACATCACGTACATCCATGCCTTCGAACAGAAATTCATAATTCGATTGAAAAATCAATTTATAAAACTGTCCGTACTGGGATTCGAACCCGTGACCTCCGTAGCCGAAGCCAACGACGTTGACCACTCGACCACACAGGCGGCAGATAATTCGTATACCATATCAAAAAACTAGTCAGCACTGTTGAAGTATAAATGTTATAAGGAATTTTGGGACGCAAAATGAAAAGACGCGAGACTTATTTTTCTAGATCTTCCCATAATTTCAAATAAAAAAAAAAACCCAGGAATTTGCGGATTTTCCAAAATTAACAACGCGTGGCGTTTTTTATTTTTGAGCTCTTCTAACCCATTCCAATTTCTAAAATATAACAATTTACGGATTTCGGAAAATCTGCCCGTGGCCCCCCTAAGCTGTACTGTAGCTCTCCTAAAAAAATTAATTCTCGTTCAGAAACCCTGATCTATTTAAAGTATGATAAAGAATGGTTGTGTTTCATTTGGGTTATTTCTTACTAATTTGTGCTTGATTGTATTGTATTGTGTGTAAAAATATATACTTAATGAGCTCTGATATTGTTAAATGTATTTTTAAATTATTATTATATTTATTTTATTTTTTTTCCATGTCCGCTCCCAATATGGAGCATATGGACTCCTAATGGAGTTTATCTCAACAGAAATGTTTCTACGAGAACTGCTTGTTACTCAGTTGCTCAACCTCTCTTTTTCGAAGAGAGTAGGAATAGAAGGAAAGGGCAAGGACAGGACTAGTGGTTAGCTAATCGCTCTCGATACGCCCCGTTCATGGGTGGGAGGGGGGAATTCAAGACATCACATACATCCATGCCTTTGAACAGAAATTTATAAATCGATTGAAAATTCAATTTATAAAACTGCCCGTACCGGGATTCGAACCCGTGCCCTCCGTAGCGGTAGCCAACGATGTTGACCACTCGACCACACAGGCGGCAAAATTATTAAATGACAAAAAAAAATATTATGTGACGCAAAATGAAGCAAAACACTTTTTTTATATCAAATATGACAAAAAATATGCCGCGCATTTGTTGAATTGGCCTGCGCGCAGCGGTTAAAATTTTCACGCAAGTAGCTTCTCGGCTAAGACTAAGAATGAAACATTAGTTGTGCTATACATAAATGACAAAGAGACGCAAATACGCTTAAAACATATTTTTATAAATATTTAAATTTACGTCAATTTCGACAATAAGTATACTTACAACATATATAACTTCACTATTAAATGTTTCGAAGGTATATAATATTTATTTTCTTCTTAGAAACGACTTTCGGAAAAATGTCATACCTAGATGACACACTAATTAAATATAATTATAACCAAATAAACAAGAGATGTTTTCCATGTGACGTCCATATTGACTTACCACTATTGAATTCACACGTACCAATTATTATAGTATTGATGATTTCGTCACTCAATGGCGTACGTACCCACTGAGACATAACGTGAGCTACTTTCAGTGGCTTACTAAAACTCTTCCATAAACTAGTAGATAATTAAGATTTTGTTAAATTTACCTGTATCAAGAATAAAAGCCCAAACTAAAACACTGAAATAAATTGGCCGTAATTTTTTTCAATAAAAAAAAAACGATTGGCTTGGAAAACTAACTTGGAGACTAATTACTAAAATTTACAAATCACAGATGATGGCAATTATCTTTACAATGTGGAAGACAATCTTTCCCAATACAATCAACGTAACGAATGAAGATAACCAATGTTTTGACTCCTGATTTCTGGACCAGTCAACCCATAACTGACTGTAATCACTTACTTGACTACCAAACTCTTCTAGTGTGTTAGGTAACTATGATAGATAGTTAAATATGTAAATACGGCAATGCTGATCGCTTCAGATCGCATAACAATGTCGGCGAAGAGTTCTTAAGACGATATGACCATACATTGATACTTTGAATTGAGCTGTCATGAGTAGGTGCATCATTATTTGAACTGGTTTGGGGCAGGAAATAAGAATAGAAATAGATGTTGCTAAGACTAAATAGAATACAGGCGTAATTGGAACAGTAAAAAACTGTTTAAAAGCAGTATACATTACTTTGTAATGGCAATATACACTAGAACCGACCGACACTAAACATTTTCTTTTGATAAAAGTAGAAACCATGAGAAGGTTTTATTCTGATAAAATTAAAATCGTACAATGTATTTTTACCTTAGTACAATAAAATTGTAGCAAGTAAATTAAAATTTAATTAACACGGATAAAGTCAAAAACTTTGTTACTAGTGAAAAAATTTTTAGCTCATCACTAAATAATTAACATTAATATTTTTCTACGGTGTTCGTGGTACGCCACTGTTTGTATTGAATCCTTAAATAAGAATACAGTTTCATTAGACCCTCATTCCAGTTGCGATTTCAGGTTTCACAGTAGCTTTGAAATGCGAATAATCGTGAGTATTAACATATATTTTTTTAAATTATTGTAATCAGATATTTATATTGACAACCCTGTGCACATTTCAAAATGTATGTATAAATAATTCTTATTTAAATTCAAAATCCATTTAAATGAAAATTCTGTCATTTTAACCTTATCCAAAAATATAAATGTTAAATAATAAACCCTTTGAGAAAAAATATCCATCAATGTGTGATAATTGAATATTGAGATCTAACGTAATTTATTAAAAATTAGAGTTATTCAATTTATATTATTTATGCATGTATGACCCTTGTAAATTTATTTGTATTTGTGAATTAGTAAATGTTTACCTTCTCAAAGTGGAAAGTACCAATTAGTAGAAATTGAAAAACAGACATTTGTTTTTTTTTTCATTTATTATGTGCTTCAAGTAACTTCCTTTAACTCTAGAGAAATAATCCCAGCGCGTTTACTTAGATTAGTTTTGTGGATCATAATAATTAAAGTATGTATGCGTAAGTTGCATTTTTTTTTTCAATTCTGGCCTGAAATAATTGTATAATGTTCATTAATAGTGTTTTCTTTGGTGTTTCCATTAGGCTATTATATTATTTTTTATATCTACTATAGTATCTCTTCGTTTAACCTATTGTGTTGCATGGACCTGCCAATAAAAGCGAGCGAGTTAATTAATTGCTAATAAAATGCACACAGCATACATATTTTAAGATGTTATATAATAAACTGATTTGTTACGTTTCTTACTGACATACTATCAATTGGCTACTGAAATACATTTCATTAAGGTACATGCATTTAACAGTTTCAGTGTCGCGATGGTTAAAGCTAAGAAACATTCACACATAGAATGTTTTTAATATTCTATTTTATTTTTTTACGCATTCCGTAATTCGCATAAAGTAAAAATATATGGTGGATTAAAATGTCTTTTTTCTGTCTTCAGAATTACAAAAAAAAAATTAACTCAACCACACTGAGAAAATGCAAAAGGGAGTGATATAAAATTTTTCATAACATATCGCAAAATAATCTTTACATACATTTGTATAATGCAAGATATAGCATATATGACAGTTTTTATAATGATTAGATAATAAATTTGTTTTTTTGTAAACTTTTCAGTTTTCATAGTTTTTTCAATGTGTACATGCGACGTATATTTGGTGATGTTTATCGAAAATATAATATTTTCCCCCCATTTATTGTTTAATTTACTAAAAACTTCAGAACTCTATAGGTACCTAATCGTTTAAAAACCTACCGATCTCAAATTCACTTTACTGCTATCAAAATGCATACTAGTCCTAGTTCATTTTTGACAAACTTTTGTTTTGTGTACAACAGATATTGATTCTAAACATATTTTTTTTTATTCGATAAACTTTATTTCTTTTTGTATCACACTGAAGATAAAATCTCCTCAATGATACACTTGAGTTACATTTTTTATAGCACATTGATTAGCAACAAATTGATTGTAAACTATTGACTAAAAAATCCTCTAATCAATATGCTTAATATTCTTTCTTCAGATAACTCTGCTTTCCTGGGCAGCAGTGGTATGTGGGCTGGCAATTCCACAGGATGGTGTCCGGCAAGCGCGAAGGCTTGACTCAAATGAGTGGGACCCTACTGATCAACTACGTACCAATTCCGACGAAGATGATAATCTGCAAATTGAATCTCTCGAGACATCCAATACTACTGCCCAAAATTTGTAAGACATTTTCTTTAAAGTTCTTCTATCAAGTCCTATTAATCAATTTACTATTACTACTATTACGAGCTGTCAATTGCTTGGTTGTTTTCATTGTATTATAATTATTTTTCTACTTCGGCACGGCTGGTAGAAAAATGTATGAATACCTTTATATACACTATGTGCAAAGTTCTCTCTAATTTGTCTATTGTGTGTGCGCACCATCAATTACTGTGAGCAGTAAATTTTCAGAAAAATAAAAAAAGAGCGCAAATATGTAGGTATACTTACTGACGCTAGACGTGGAAGATTTGATGGGATTAGTATAAGTATTTATTATATTAAGTAAACTTCTTTTTATAATATTTATTTGTGCCGCCACATTTTGGGAGGTGTTCGCGCAAACACGCGCACACCTTAGCAGTGTGAACATTTTAACACTGAAACGAATGAGAAATGAATCACCTGTGCTCGAATCAAGCACTTCAAGTCAGTTTTCTAATCCAACTAGTTAATCCTAACTTTATCACTATGTAATAATAAAAAAAACAGTAATCGTAATTGGATTCCCTGCGTATCATTTGTTTTCTCACTATGCCTATCATTAACAAAGCAGTGTCAGAGTGGAAAGCAAGTGATACGAGAAAATTCAAATAGTTCCATAGAAGCAATTGAGTGAATTTCGTCAACTCTTAAGAATAAGTCATTTGGATTCAATGTTTGCAAACGACACATAATATCTACTTAGCAAGTTTATATTTATGTTTTTATATGTCCTGATTCCACACTGAAATAACAAATTAATCAATAACATACTTTTGTATTTATTGGTGGTCAACTATTATATTACCCACTGTCTTAGGAAATATGAAAATTAACTGTATGGAATTAAAATTTGTTAACAGTATTTAAAATCGTCACACACCACTTAATGAAAAAATATATACTTACCTTTGTCTTTGCAGATATGTAATAAAGGCAATTGTCTATGAAATTGGCATTCTAACTGATGTTGATGAAAATGAGACATTGACAAATGAAACACATAAGTAAGTATTTTTGCTGATATAATTAAGTCATCTAACAATCTTGTATGGCAATAGAGGTAATTCAAATACAACTATTCTTAAAAACCAAAATTAACTGGTATTCTACTGAAATATCAAGGTCTATCAGAAGAAAATTAAAGCCGCCCCGCCCCCATAAAAAGTTTTGGACCTATAATGAAGAAAATATCACAATTTATCAATATCAAAAATATTATTTAACACAAACTTTCCGTGTTGTCATTAGCAAATTTACTTATAAGTTCAGATAAATTTGATTGATGTTTTACAATAGGGATGAACAAATAGACTTCACATTCTTCAACCCTGAAAGAAAGGGATCAATAATCAATCTTGGAAATATACCATTGCCAATCCAGACCAACATTAGCGGTCAAGTGATTACAGGTATTGCGCCAGTTAATTTGGGAACACTATCTGCATCAGATGTTACTAACCTCAACTCATCCGACGTCTCAGGTAAGAGATAATAAAAACTAATTTATTTTTGAAATGTTACAAACTAATATAAAATATTTAAAGAAAATTTTATCATTACTTTTTACTGATATGTGACCTGTCTTTCACTATATCATCAGATAAATTTCCATATTAGCTTTGACAACACACAGCGAACACAGGAGTCGTGTCCATGTGGCTTTAAATTGATAAAAAACGAAAATTCTAAGTGACCTATAGTGTTAAGTTTTAGCAAGATATTTAAATGGCCTTCAATATATCCTCGGCATACTGGCATAAGGTGTTCCGTCAAAAACTGGTTGTTTTGAGATATGAATACAGATAGATAGATTTCAATATGCTGCATCTTCTGAAAAAACAAGTTTAGCCATATTTTGTGTATTTTTACATAATTTAAACGTACATTAAGTCAATTCCGATAAATTTTTTTTTGTAAAAAAATAAATAACGAGCACAATTGAATAAGTGAATCGAGTTCGGTATTCATTATAGAATTTAATCGAGTGCCTTAAAAGAGATGTTAAAATTTTTTGATTATCGAAAATGATTATTATTACAAAACAAGGTTTTCTACCAGTATATCGAAGACATAAAAATAAATAATAAGCACAATTGAATATGTGAATCGAGTTCGTTATTCATTATAGAATTTAATTAAGTGCCTTAAAAGAGATGTTAAAAAATTTTATTATCGAAAATGATTATTATTAAAAAACAAGGTTTTCTGCCAGTATATCGACGACATATAGCTACTTCCAACGGATCAGTTGTTTCTCAAGCCTTTTACAGCTTTTTTTATGATATATATCAAGCTACTGAGTAAATAAACTTTTTGATAAATGTAAAATTTTGCACTGTTGATGAAGATGTCATATAATGATTAAATATTTAATCTTTACTCATAATATGTTTTGGTTTATTTTACAGGATTGTTTTCTTTTGCCCATTCGCTCAGTCATCTTAAGCCGGGTATCTCAATAAACACACCAAGTGCTGATGATCGTACCAAGGTTTTTAACGAACCTTTTCCTGAATTAGAAAATCAACAGACTTTTAAAATACCAAATAACAGCACATTACTTCAAGAGCATTTACTTCCCATAAATTCAGCTCTCTCACCTCCACTCGTAATTTCAAATATACCACTACCACACGAATAAATGATAAGTAAACAAACATTAACTACTAATTAAGATTTCGACTGAAGTTACTTAGTAGAATTTCAATATTAAATTTGAATCAAATTTAATTACCGTTATAAAATAAATACTTCCAACTCTCAAAATCAAATCTTTCATTTATTATCTAGCTCTTTGCCCATGATGTAATTTGCCACCTATTACTTTCCAGCAATATAATTAAATAATGTAGTTCATTAAATGTAATAATGCGAGAAAGCGCAATCCATATAATTAATTTCATTAAATGTTCAATAGCATTTCTGTACAATGGACTCTAATATAAATAACCCAGATTGATGGATATGCTCCTGATATGTTACTGTAATTATGAAATAAATGTACGGCTGATGTCTATTAGAATAAAAAATGAAACGATGAAAGAGTTGCCCAGGTTTGATTTGTAGCAACATACCACTAATCATAAAAAAATAAACAGTGTTTTGTTTGAGATTATTTTATTCAAAATATTTATGGTGGATGTAAAAGTATAGACATATTTAACATTTTTTGCTTAACATTAACCCTTTGCTTACCTAGCGGTGATTTAAGATTTGCACATGTGATGCGATATAAAATTACCTACAGAAAGATACCTAAATAGTAATTTTTCTTATATTGCAGTTAACGCTCTTATCTTAATTTTATTATTCAAATTCAAAAAAAACACATGACATGTTTTAAAATTCAACGTATAACAATATCAAGGTGTCAAGTTCAATAAAAAAAAAATTGACTGGTCTCATTATTCAATTTAAAAAATCCAATTTTTAAACATTATTTTTTTTTGTATTTAGATATAGAAGTGAAAAATATTACATTACCCAATTGAATAATGAAGAGAAACATTTCTTTGCACAAATTATCACCATTACATTGATTAAGTAACATTTTTAAATAAATTTAAATACCATAAAACTGATATTTTTGGAAAAAAACAATGATAGATATTAATTTATATGAACCATAGTTCTAGAAATATTATTTATTACCACTAATACGTATTAATCCTTTGCAGTATGCGGTACCATATAATTACACACAATCAAAAGTAAAACTTTAGCTACAAGTGGCAGCCTTGTTTACATTGAAAGACTTAATATAAAAATTAACATAATAAACTATACTCAATTGAATTGTCATCATAGAAACAACATTTGAGGAGTATTGAAATATTTCATGCTACTACTATTACACCATTCAATTGAAAACGGTCAAATCTGATTACATAATAAAGTATTTACAATACAACTTTCACATATCACAGCAATTTTGTTAAGAATAAATATACTAGTGTGGTTATACATATTAAAGTTTTTGGCAAAGAATCTGATCATTTACTTTTCTTTTCAAAACTATAAAAAAAAGATATATGAAGTCAATTGAAATGTTTGATTATATTACACAAATTTAACTGACACATGTTGTTTATGATAAATAAATACACTCCAGCTTAACACATTGCATGACTGGTTTGCCCGCGCGAAATACTTTCTTGTTATCGCCAGAATGGATTATGCGCTATGTATTTTTATTTCTCACGGTATTTAAATATCAGTGAGATCAAGTGTGACAATTGATCTAGAATTGGAACAGATACGACTTCATTGTGATTGAAGTAAGATTTAGGTTCTTTCTTTTCTACTCAAAAAATACACTGTCACAGTTTTGATCAAAATGGATGATAGTGGAAGAAAAATTCCAGTTAATTTAAGGTTGATCATATTTCTATTGACATAAAAGCCTGGTTCCATGACTGCAATATTTTTGAACATAACCTTATCAAATTTAATAATGCGGATGTAAAATGAAATGTATTTATATTGTTTTGTCAACGCCATTGCACATGATGAAAATGTCGCACAAGTTTCAATAATGATAATAATAACAATAACCGCTGCGCAATGAATTGAAGAAAATTTTCTAGTTTAACCTTAAGAATGCAGCAACACCTTTCAAATATTTCCTTCCATTGTACCGTAATAATCAGTCCTGTGTGCAAAAATTTCCTACATTATTATCAGTTGAAACTTCGCATTATAGATGCTGTGACCATGGCCGGCTTAAAGATTTTTGCGCCTGTGTGCGAGGTATCGAAAAACTATATCTAAATAAGTGAATAGTGCTAAAATCTTAGTGCGGCACCTGTGTACGCCGCACTCTTTGCACACGCCACGTGACGACCCTGGCTTTGACGCTCGCAGTCATCGAGTTAAGAAAATAAAATAACACAATGTTTTTCACACCTGAAATTAAATTATTCGTCCTCATCATCTTCATCTTGGAAAGACAGTACAGGTTTTGCCGGAGCTTTGTGCTTAGATTTGCTATGTTTTGATTTTTTCTCTTCTACATTATCACCATCAGGAATAGTTTTGGAGCGAGGTTTAAAAATAACACGTTGAGTCAGATCTGCAGGTTTTTCATTTTCTTCTGAAAAAAAGAAAAAGAAATGTTGGAAAATATTCATAGATGAAAAAAAAAGTCAATTGATAATAATAGTTGAAAGAAAACTTGTTTGTAATTGACAACTTTGTATGTGCAATGTTTTGTCTAAGGAGAAAATGATATTTATATATTACAGTCAGAATAACTATGACAAGTTATTGTGACAGCGCAAAATGGTTTAATTTCTAGTTAACTGTATATGATTGGAAATTCACAATGGTCTATATAAAGCTGTAAAAATATATAAGGATCTAAAGCAATGATGTAATAAAGAACAAGAAAACAATATCATGATATTTAGGGGCAGTACTGATAGATGAACAACAATGCCAATACCATCGAACCATAATTAAGTCCACTCAATTATGAAACTGTGAAAATGTGGTTTTATCATATCTTGGAATATAAAAAAACTGCAATATGTTAGATTATCTAAGATTATAGAATCTATAATCATACAAATTGCAGTAATTTATATTCCAAGATATGATAATACCGCATTTTTCTTAGTTTTACATAGAGTGGACTTAATGACATTTTATATGAAACAACACAAATAGGTATAATCAGTTTACTAAGCAGATATTTGTTACGCAAAACTTTCTTTCTCAATAACTAAAACATGTAAAATAAAATATTGTATATTCAAGAATCCAAAATCACTTGAAATAATAAAATTTTGACAAACAAACCTTTGAGAATTCTATTTTTTTCTGCTTCAGCCTCTTTTTCTGTTAAATCACCAGGAGACAGAACAACCACTTGAGGACTTTCACCGTAATCATCTTCAGGTAGATCCTCAGGGCCAGCAATTAAGCTCTCACGCTAGAAATAAAAAAGGGCATTACACGCTTTACTAATAGAAATATTGAAATCTTAACAGAAGTAATGCAGGAACGTTTACAAAATGGTTTCAAAACAACAACAAAAATGATTTTTTTATGGTTCGTAACGAACTTTAATAGATTGACAAGTTATTATACCATCAATTTAGTAAAGTTTTGGCATTACTTACAATAATTTAATATTTTATAGGTTATTATGTACTACACTTCGACCGCTAGAATAAGAGAAAAGAATATGAGCACCTGACGCACTGACGTTTAAAGTATAACCTTAGCTGACTTATCGACTTTTACTCAATACATTAATTATTCACCCAATTACCTTAGTTTCAACTGACGGTCCTTCCTTATAACCAATTTCAGCTTTCATTCTCTTCAAAAAGTTTGGTTCTTCAGGTTTGATATAGGCAATACTTCTTTTCGGCATTTTGATTATTATTGAGCCGAATTTAACAAACAAAACAACTTTGTCGTTTAGCAAAGTAATGTTGTTCGCAAATATAGAGTATTACACACTTCCCAAGTTGTAACTCCATGCGACACAGTAGAGTAGATTATTCTGTTGATGCGCCGTTGTCAGAAACAATATAGCCAAATATAGCAACTGTCAAATACTACCCACTGTCAAACAATTACCGATTAAAACTTCGGTCGACATGCACAAGCTAACTAGAGTTGCCAGTAATGAGAAACCAAAATCCCTAAGTTGTGGTAAAAATTAACATGTAATCAACAGAAATGTTGAAATGATCAGTTATTTTATGAACCAATGCGGAAAATATGTTTTATACATATTTTTTCTTACTGAGATCACGTATTCTACAAGTATTGTTTTAATTATTCACTCTGAGCTGTTATATTTATTTACGTTTTAAATGTTATGTTTTCAAATTTGAGTGGAAAATAAAATATTTCCTAGAAACAATATGGGCTTTGAAATAATTAAGCGTATGTTTTGATTGATACACTCAAGGCCGGTGCCACCATACAAACAAAATAGGAAACCGCCTAGGGCGCATAAATGGAGTACTAAAATTATTTTTACATACTCTAATAATAATAAATAATAAAACATTTTATTTTGATGTTTGTACTTATCGTATGCTATACTTATGAAGAAAAAAATCTGTTGAGATACCTGCATTAAGAGGCCATATTTTCAGGGATGGGCTGTAGGGGGCTCGGGGGGGGGGGTTCGCGCAAGCCCTTTGTTAAAGTTTGGCGCGGCCGGTGAGCCCCTTGTTAAAATAAGAAAATCATTCATCTTATATCAAATCATCACATAACTGCAATTTCTGTAGATGGATAAATTTGAAAATTAGTTGTCGTTTCATTTTTTCATTCAGCGTTGTGAGCGTCCGTGAGTCCCAGTACGATAAAACATTTTTTCGATCAATTTATCTATTTTCTGTTCGAAGGAATGGGTGTTTGTGATGTCTTAAGATTACCTCCCACTCTTCCGATCCTTCAATTCAACTGGGCGCTACTATTAGGTAATCACTAGTCCTGTTTTATGCTTATCATTTTATCCCTACTACTCTCTTTGGAGAGAGGTAGAGTGACTAAGTAACAAGCAGTTTTCGTAGAAAAATAACTTTCGTTGAGATACCTTCATTAGGAGGCCATATACTCGACATAGGGAGCGGACATGGATAAAAAATGGATAACATTTACCGATCCCCTTGTTAAGATATTGGCAGCCCACCGCTTCATATGCTCCATATTGGTAGCGCACATGGATATATATATTATATATATATATATATATATATAAATATTTCTAATGATCACAAATTGTTTTTTTTCATTACTTCGAAAAAAATAAGGCGGCTTGTTAAAAAGGGGGCACGCCAATAAACGTTGCCTGAGGCGCCAAGTAACTTTGCGCTGGCGCTGGCTTACACTCGCTTTTTTCTATTGCCAGCTTTCCACAGCGTTCAGTAAATTGAATCTTTTATTTATAATTTTTAAACTTTGTTCAAAATTAGGTATGATATTTTTTTTTAAACAACAAAATTAAGCTATTGCACACATTATAAAAAATATTCTTATCAAATAACAAGATAATTTATAACTGTCTTGAATGTCATTTTGTAAAGAAGTATACATTTTTAACTTATGCCATTATGTATCATATAATGACACATACGCAACACAACTGTCACAGCATACGTTGGTCGCACATTTTTGCTTTGCTTTCCTGCACCTGCTAATTCTGTGCTGATCTGCGCTGCGTTTCAGCATACGTTAAGTCTAATGGAAAACCCGCGTTTTACAGTATCATAGCCCCCTATATTATGAATTAGAGGTCTGCACTGGCCAAAATTTTACAAAATTACCCGGTCCGAGCCCGAAAAACTCACGCCCGACCCGGCCCGGGCCCAAGTCTAATACCACACTTGTTACCCGAACCCGACCCGAAGCCCGAAACTCCTTAGTTTAGCTCGCGGAGGAATTTGAAATCCTCGATTTGCTATACTTTTTCCCAGATCATCTCCGAAAGTCCTTTTTTTTTTAGCTCACCGAGGAATTTGAAATCCTCGATTTGCTATATTTTTTCCCAGATTATATACGAAATTCCAAGGCCCGGCCCGGCCCGAGCCCGACTCTCAATTGTGCTTACCCGCCCGAGCCCGGCCCCCGGGCCGGGTCGGGTAAGAGCCCGCGGGCCAGGCCCGGGCCCGTGCAGACTTCTATTATGAATGGAGGCGGTAATGACAGTTACACCAATGGTCAGCAACCTTTTGAGAGACTGGGTAAAAAAAAAAATGGAAAAAAAAATGGTTAGTGGGTAAAATTTAAACATATTTTTTTACCATTTATTCTTTAAAAAAATCATTTTTAAAAAATAATATGTATATTTATATGCAATAAATAATATGTTTGCATGATACACAGGGTTGGGCTGGAGGGGGCTCGGGGGGGCTCGCTCGAGCCCCTTGTTAAATTTCGGCACGGCCGGAGAGCCCCTTGTTAAGTTGAGAAAATTATTCGTTTCAGATGAAATCAGTAGTACCTAGCTAAAATTTCTGTAGAAGGTTACATTTTATTCTGAAACATAAGAAGTCTTTATTGCCCCTTCAATTTTGTCAAAAAAAACATTTAAGTACTTCGGTTGACTAATAAAAGAGACCTTCGTTGCTTATTGTCTTTTGTCTGACTATGTTGAAAAATACCGATGTTGGATATTATATTGTTACCAGATGTCTAGATTTTTATGAACTTACATACATACAATGCTTTACTGTAATTATTTTGCAGTTTTGGGATAGGTTTCTTACATTTCTTTTTGGTTTTATTATAGCCTTCTTCCTGGAACTACAAACATATTATTTATCCGTACGTAAGATAATAAACCAAAGCAGTCACTTGTTTGTTCAAGAAAGCGATATTATGGCGAGCTGAGGTTTTGAAAATTCATTACATGCTAATAACAATAGTTATTAGTAATGAAGTGGGCGAATTTTTTAAAGGCAACAAAATAAATGGTCAGAATTTAAATCAATTTCTGGTCAGAATTTAAATCAACTTTTGGTCATAATAAAATTCAATTTTTGGTCAGAATAAAAATGTTAACGGTCAGAATAAAAATACTAACGGTCAGAATAAAAATAATAAACGGTCAGAATAAAATTAATAAACGGTCAGAATAAAATTAATAAACGGTCAGAATAAAATTAATATACGGTCAGAATAAAATTAATATACGGTCAGAATAAAATCTATTGTACGGTCAAATTTTATAAATATTTCGGTCAGAATAAAAAAAAAATGAAATTAATAATCCTTTTTTTTCAACATTCATGTTATGTGTGGAAAAGCAGACTCTTATAATGAGTCATTATTATTACAAATAACGCATCATCTGATTGTAACCACTCGGTTTGTTTATATAAAGGTAGGGATCCACCGAAGTGCAGTGGATGTAGGATTCCAAGAGGAACCAAGGCTTTATGATGAATGTTGTTAGTTTTCACTTTTTTAAATTCAAATAAAAAATACTCACCTCTTTCAATTAAAAAAAAAATAGTGTTTTCCTTACAATAAGTGTATTATATCGACTGTATAAAGGAAAAAGGACGTAACCCACACATATCAAAATTTACAAAGGGCGCAAAAACGTGTTTTGATGATTTTGGGCCATATGCAAATTAATAATTATACACAACCTTGAAGTGCACGGAGACTTCTAAACTGGTGTTTAATTGACATAATCTAATATTGATTAAGAAATTATCTAGGAAAAACCTTTATTTCAGTATTTTTTCTTCGTTTTAATTTTTTACAAGGTCATCCTTTTCAAACTTAAAAGTTAAATTTAGATACTAATTCGGCATTTTCAGCTTCCATCCTTTTGATAGAATGTGTGTCAAGTTGTATACATTGTGATTATCGAAAAAAAAGCTGTTTTGGAAAATTGAGGGTTACGTCCTTTTTCCTTTCCACAGTCGCTATGAAATGTACCATAGCAATTATTTATCTAAATGTTCTTTCCAAAAATATTATCCTTTCCTTTACTCTCTTTAGAGCAGATCACAATGTATCGAATTGTACAAATAATAAAAAATAGTTGCAACTTTTAGATTATTTAAAATTATTTAATAACCAAAAGAATATCGGTTAGGCGGAAATACCGTGAACATTTTTTTAAATAAAAACTTTTTTTGACACGAAACATACAAATGCCTGGATGTGGGAAGCTAGTCTATAAAAACTGTCAATTCTTCCTTTGGGCGCGCAATAATAGTGATTCATTCAATGACCGTGGCGCCAGTAGCAACGCTCGTCCAACCGCCCATTGGACGATTTGCCGTAAGCAACTTCACTTTGCACCAATAGCAACGCAATACGATGACATCATATCATCAAAAAAAATCAGACCATCTGTCAAAATAAATATGACCGATTCCATTTAAATTCTGACCGATCCCATTTATATTCTGACCATTTAATATAAATTCTGACCATTTAATATTTATTCTGACCACTTAATATAAATTCTGACCATAAATTATTTATTCTGCCCTCTGTAATTCTGACCGATACATTATGACCATTTAATATAAATTCTGACCAGTGTAATATAAATTCTGACCGATGTATTAAAAATTCTGACCGAAACTGAATTAAAATTCTGACCGTTTAAATACGAGCCTTTTTAAAACTAGGGGGAATAAATATTTTTCGAACTAGTCTTTCTACCAAGGTACACGATTTTGAAATTTTATTCATACAAGTTCATCTTATAATGCAGATAATCCACTCGGTGTTGCAGGAATATTGCATTGAAAATAAAGAAAGGTGAGACATCAACATTTTTTTTGAGTCACAAGAAGCATGGCGGGTTAAGCAAACGAGAGGGCCCAGGTGCAATAAAATTTGGAGGCACTGTATTCCGGATATCATTAAAACGTCATAGAATTTCATGTATATATTAAAATGTGCAAAATATTTCTATTAGCCGTGCAGAAGCTAAACGATGTTCAAGGGTTGTGAAGCCAACTGTCAATCAAGCATGTGTTATGTTTGAATAAAATCAAGTGTTTATCGTCAATCCTTGGTGTAAAGCAGACAGACACAACCGTTTCATCTAGCGGGCTGCATTTTTTTAATGATGATTTCAGGCCGCAAGTAAAATGTAATTTTAGTAGGCATAGTGTAAAAAAATGCGGTATACATAGAAAAACGAAAGATAGTTTACGTTGCATTCGGTTATGCTATTTTGAATAGGAATTCGCAAAAGGGAATTCGTGGTACTTATTAACATATTATAGTTATGCACGGGCCGAAATTTTACAAAATTAACCGGTCCGAGTATGAAAAACTTAATTATTTTAGTTAATTTAAAGATTATACATTCAATGGTAACAACAAAAACAAAGGAGCCACATGTGACCCTCGGGCTACGGGTTTATGCATCGTCTAAAGCAGGATTTCTCAACGGGGGGGATACAGCATGTCTTAATGGGGCCTCAGGGGGCTTTTTAGGGTAGCCACAGTACAATTTTGGGGGGCCACGGGCAAATTTTTCGAAATCCGTACATTGTTGTTTTAGAAATTGGAATATCTAAGAAGACCTAAAAAAAGTCTCACGACATTCATTTTGGGAAATTTCTGGGATTTTGGATTTCAAATTCTGTGAAGGCCTAAAAAAATGGGGTTTCCTTTCGGGTCCCAAAATTCTTTATAAGACTTCAGTAGTGCAAAACAAGTATGGGGGGGGGGGTCATAAAATAAGACACTCAAAAGGGGCCACGGGCCCAAAAAGGTTGAGAAACACTGATCTATAATGTGTAGGCATTTTGGCTGACATTTACCGAGCCCCTTGTTAAGATTTTGGCAGCCCACCGCTGATGATACATATATGTAAATACAAAAACACACATATAATATTGTTGTTGGTGGCTTCCTTGGTCTTATTAAATAAGTAATTTGATGATAAAACATTATCATAATTTCTTGACGGGTAACTCAAAATGTCGAAGTGGGTATTTCAATTACCCGCGGGTAGTAGGTTGCCTACCACTGGCTTACACTATACCCTTAAATATTCTAGTCAATGGAATCTATGATCTATTTCTGTGTTGTCTATGGACCTAGTATATTTCGAGAAAACAACCGAATCGTAAACTTGCTTTTTGATTCGAAACAGGTAATTCTAATCTTAGATTGTTCGGATTTAAGATTTATTTTTTGTACTCTATTTAATATGTTAGGAGAAGCTGTTATTCTATCAACCAGTGTCATCTTCGTTATCCATTACGTTGATTTTTTTCTACCTTGACAGATCAAGGCTAGCGAGTTAATTTGGTTTTTATATCTATTGCTAACAGTAAAAGAATCTGCCCGTGCATAAATTTTAATTATCGTTATTAACCCTTTGGTTACAAAGCGATTTTTTGAAAAACTTTCGAAAAATACAGGTTGGATTTTTGAAAATTTTTAGGGGTTTCGAAGATTTGTTTTTTCTCACATTTTTTAATGTAACTTATTCAAATAAAAAACATTGCATTATAAACAATATACATACATTTAAAGGAATTACAGAAAAAAAATATTATATTGGTGCAAATGACAATTAATTCAATATTTTGCGTTTTTTTTCATAAATTTCAATTTTGAGAAGGCGGTTATCGTGTTTATTTTATGAAATATGGGATATCATGGCTTGTGAAAAAATATATATATATATATATATAAAATATATATGGATTCTGAAAATTTGGAAAACATAAAATTGCTACAGAGAAAATAGTTATTAAAAGTGTTATTAAAAAAGTTTTAATTATAATTACGATTGACATAAAAACAATGTTTATGTTTTCGACTGTGTACTTAATAGCTTGCTAATATTTTAATAATTTTATATTATCATGTTTCCTGCCACATTATTTTCAGGTGGATCTTCTTCAGGTGGAGCTGGTCCAATAAAATAGTTTTTGTGACAAATTGCAATATTAGAATCCAAAAATGCCGTCTACAGCTATACAGTGGATTTCTGATGCATTGAGTATCATGACAATATCATCATGCCTCGTCTTAAAAGTACCACAAATACTAACACTTTATTCCTTAAAATCAGCTGAAGGAATGAATATGAAAGGATTAAGTTTGGAACTATTCAGGTCAGTACATGAAAAATATTTTATATTTTTTCACCTTATTATTAAACTATGGTTAATATTACTGGAATATATCTGGTTAATTATCTCAAAATCATTTAAAGCAGGCACAGGCAAACCACATGTGGCCTGCCGCGTATTTTTCTGCGGCCCTCTAGCAATATTATATTTTAAAAAAAGATTCACATTTTTATCTTTTAACGCCTTTTTTTAAAAAGATTGAAAATAAATATAATAATCGTTATTTTTGGATCAACCTATATATATGTGAACAAACATTTTCAATCATGAACATCCTTACGATCAAACATCATCGATGAACATTTACAAGTAATTTTAAGAATCTCAACTACAAAATTAGCACCTGAATTTAAAAAATGTTAAATGACATAAAACAGTTCCATTCCTCTCATAACGTTGTTTTTTTTTCATGATAATAAATGGTATATATATAAAAATGGTATTTTACTTGCGGCCCGCCGCTCATTTTGAATTCGCGAACTTGGCCTTTCACCCGAAAAGTTTGCCCCCCCTGATTTAAAGCCTGTTTTATACATGCTCTGAATACTATCTAGGTAATTTTTTTAGTGATTGCTTAGATAAAACTATGTCTTGCCAAAAGTCTACACATCATTTACATTGTCTATTGCATATTCTCTTATTCTGAGAAATATACTGAAAACATCAAATATCTGCAGGTTAAACAAAGATAAAAATATTGCATTTTCATCTTATCTTGTGTATTTTATTTTAAAATACAATCATATTAATCTGATAGTATGTGTACATACTGTGAAAGTATGTTTTACATATTTATATACCTATAAATAATTTTAATTTTCTTTTTCATTACAGTTATACATCAATGCTGCTGTATAATTTCTGCAATGGTTACAACTTACTTTCGTATATGGAGTATCCAATTATTCTCGTGCAAGAATTAGTCCTTATATATTTTGTATTGAAGTACATGGACATGTTAAAGCTTACAAATATTCGTGTTTGTATTGTGGTATACTTTGTCTTATTTGGCTTGTTTACTAACAGTATTCTCCCTGGTTCGATTCTGACTCTTATTGTTGTGAGTATTATATTTTTTTTGATAACTAAAATTAAACACATAATATAATTTTAAACAGCCAAACTGGCGGCTAAACGTGTTTCTGTTATTATCATTCCATAATATTAACAATCATAAAAGAAAGTACATTCTTTTGAACAATATCTAATTCACTTTTAGGGTGTCCACTGTCAATACTTGGTGGAAAGGCATTATATTAATAAAAACACAATATTCCTTTGTACTTCATTCCACTTTATTTAATATATCAGGACCGGTTTCGCTCATTACGAGCATCGTCATCAGTTGACGATTATTAAATAAAGTGGAATGAAGTACAAAGGAATATTGTGTTTTTATCAATATCTAATTGCAAAATTATTACAAAGACATGAATGTGGCATCAATAAAAAAAATATCTGATAGATGTCTGTCTGTCTTTGAGATTAAACTAATATGCATACTTATTTCATGTTTAAAACTAAATTATCAGATTTCATTATGTCTTCCCATGATTATGTTGCAGCCATTTTGTACTCCAATCAGCGCTTCAAGTAAAATTGTATTCCTTTATGAAATACTGCATTCCAAGAAATCACAGGCAGTATCACTCTTAACTTGGTTCATATCAGCCATGACAAATGCGTGTAAGTGTAAATCATTTATTATATATTCTTTCAATATTATGAGGGCAACAATGTTGACAAGAAGAATGAAGACATCTAAGCAAAAACATGTTGACTTGACACTTTTGCTGATAATTGTAGCATGTACATGGCTTACTTTCACATGCCCTTTCCAGTAAACTAACTCTTATTGCTTTAAAGTGGCCACAACTTATGAAACTTTCAGGTGTTGAACATGTAAACTGTTAATTACGGCATAAATATTATGTTTGACGTTGAAGTAAACACTTTTTTGTCACTATTTTTCAGATAAAATTTTCTTCACATTACTAGTGTTGGCAAATATATTTTTCAATAATGTCAATGTCCTAATTGTCCTTTTGATGACTCTTAATCATCATATTTTTTATGCCTTTTGCGAAGAAGTCGCTGCTGCTCATACTGTGCTTCTTTATCACACTGGGATACAATGGCTCTATAAAGGCCAAATGCTAAAAAGATTTTTGAATTGCTTGAAGAAACTATACAGTTGACTTACCAGCCAAAGCTGTGATTTAGTTAAAGACTTCGAGAAAAATGATGCAATACTTCAACAAGCATACTTTTCTTCTGGGAATGTTAGCAAAACTCAGAGATGGATACTGGATCCATTTCCATATAACCTTAGTTTGATGGTGATTTAATAAAAAAACAATCTCATCAATCTCATCAAATCTCATCTCGTCAGTTCAAGTTCATCCGTGCACTTGAACGCCTGAAGATGCCGAAAGTTGAAACCTGGGTCGTTAGTGACAAAATCTGTGGGAGTGTACATAATTTGAACGATTCAAATTTAATATTGAAATTCCACCACGCACCTTCAGTCGAAATCTTAAATTAAAAAACAATCTCATTGAACTACGAGGCAATGGACATATTCAAATGGAATTAAAACAGTTCTGGTGTACACAGTTAGAACCTTTTCCACAGCTGGCGAAAGAAGCATCACAGTCAATTCTACCATTTGCCACCACCTCCTTTAGTGGAATGGGATTCTCATGACTTTATATAAAAATTAAAGCGAGAAATCACTCAATTGCAAGTCATAATTTACACATGTCTCTTTAAAATAAAAGAGCTTTACTTCACAAGTATTATGATGAACAAGCCACAGCAGCCTAGTCATTAAAACATAATATTGCTTTGTATGTATTTTTAAATAAACAACATATCTTGCAATAAATGTATATTTCTAAATAAAAAATCGAAACATATTTTTCGATGGGGTGGTGGAACGTATTTCATATTCAAAGGCGTGCTGTTCACTAAAAAGGTTAAGGACCACTGTTTTAAATGGTTAAAATACATCCCAATTTGCAAGTGTCTAAATATTTCCGAAAGTTATTTTTGTTACTTAACATGTTTTTGCCATGACATCTTTATTACTATTTGATTACAGTTATTAAATACATAAGCTATCTTCTACAATTAGTATGTTACTATATGCACCTGCATAATTAAAATAATTTGTTTTAGAATTAAAAAAATTCTAAAATTAGAAAATGCTTGTCATAATATCGTTAAATTAATTACTAAGAATATGTTTCTTGTGCTCATTTTAATGATTGTTGTTTTATTTTAACAGCTCGGATATTCACAGTTTATTTCGATTCTGCTGACATCAATTTGCTGTTGAATTTTGGTATTTCAACATTACTTAGTTCGTCGATTCTTTTTGCTGCTTGGTTCTACAAGACAAAGGAAGAACCAAAGACAAGAAAAGAATAAAGATATAACGATCAAATACTGGACAAAATTATCTATAAAAGTCATGCCCTTTTTAAATATAATTACTTTCTTTTATTTTATAGCTATTTTTTCGAGATGATCCTTATTTTATGATTGTTTTATTATTGAATATAATATAATATTTATAAGAGTACCTTTCAGTGGATACTTACATTATAATATTATGTTTAAATGTAATGTAAGAATCATCTACTAAGCCAACTGGCTTTTTAACGTTTAAAATATGGATAATAGTTTTTTTATATTTCTGCATATACAGCACTTATTTTGAACAGTGTAAAATACTCAACACTATCAAATTTTGAGTGTACAGCCGGCGACTACACAATTATGTATTGAGTATTTCAGATTGTTCAAAATATGTTCGTGCCCGTTGTAATAGCATCGCTGACTGTGTTTACCTGAGTTATGTGGTGTATTCCTAATAATATTACTTGTTTGGAGCTCATCTGAGACATCCTTCTTTGTAATTAATATTATACTGGTTATAATATTTCTAATTTACTGAGCGATACTTCTCACTTTGTTTTAATATACATTTACAATTTAAATCAAGATGTTTTGTATTGAGGAATAATCTATGATCGTCACGCTAAAAACAAGTCAATGAGATTTATTCACTTGTAATCAATATGTATTATTGGAATAATAATGTACCAATGAAATTTTTACAACAAAATATATTGAGATTAAATAATAATAATTCATTATTGTGATAGGATTTTCAATTATATTGAATTTATATCTATATTAATTAGTACAAGTGATATCAAGCTTCAATTTATCGTGATTTTTGATAATGTCAAAATATTGTGATATTTATCAACTTAGTTACTGCTCATGTCAATCTATTTTATTTTAATTCATATAGGTCCGGGTGCACAGATATGTGCATTTCATAAATAATGTTTATAAAGTGACTTCTTCCATTTATGACAATCGTACAAAAGTAAAAAAAATCATTATTTTTAGTTTACAGAAAAAATATGGAATGTTTTGAATGAAGTTATTTTTATTTTTGTCTTATGAAATGCTATTAGCTGCTTTGCAGATATGACCTTATATATATATATATATTAATATGTGGCTGCAAGCTCAAAAAATCCTCAGTAACATTAGTTACCAATGAAGAAATTGTTAATTATTATTGAATAGATATAACATTTATCAAATTTTGTCACAAAAATTTTGCATCAAATAGCATAACTATTTTTATATATATAAGATATAATATGTTTCCTAACTTGCTAATATTTCATGTGAAGTATCACAATAATTTGTTAGGTGTGATATTTCTACCTCATTGTTTTATCTTTATTATTGTCTGCTTCAACTGTGTAGCATATAGACTTTATGAAAACTGCTTGTTACTCAGTTGCTCAACCTTTTTTTAAATGTTAGCCAGAATTTAAAGATGGGACTATGGCAGGAGTAGTGGTTAGCTAATCGCTTATGGTACATCCTGTTTTTTTAAGTATTGAATGGGTTGGAGGGAATTTTAGACACCTATTCCTATGATGTCTAAACTGTCAGTACTGGGGTTCGAACCCATGTGCAATGTAACTGAAGCCAACAACCACCCAGTTGACCAACCAGTTAAGGTTGCAGTTATTTTATCTCTGCCTTATATTTATTTATTCTTATGTGATTATTTTTCAAATAGGTTCCATATATTTCTTCATTTTTACAAAAATGACAACAATCCAGTTTTATTTTTAATAGCTAAATATTACTTTCCCAAACTCTTATCATCTGGCAAATATTTTTTTTAACACTAACACTAAAAACCATGCAAAAAAGCACATATATTTTTATTTAATCACTTAAAATTTCATCTTACAGCCTATCCTTACATAGTTATAATTTTTTAAATATTTAAACAATTCATTGTGTAATTGTATATTATCACAAGAGTATTCAATGTTATTCCCTCATAAATAATTCCCATTTATCATTTTTTCGATGAGAATAACAAATAATAATATCTAAGAGTTCTTTAATTATATAAATAAATATTCTTCATTGAATGATCTTTTTTTCCCAGTTACCAATACACCAAATACATAACTTAAGTTACAATCAATTTTTACAACATATACTAAAGAAATGAAAATTTTAATTTTTTTATTCTAATAACTCAAACTAATTCTCAAATTCTATATCGTAATTAAATAAAGAGTTTATATATCATGTTAACATTTAAGTATTTCTTTACTGTAATTATAATATTTAATTGTCTTGAGCTAAGAGTTATGTGAATTCATTTTAACCCTTTCCTTCTACGCCCGCCAAACAAAATTTGTCATCTCACACCCAAGAATTCAAGACATAAAATTTCCAGTGATAGATAACATTGAAATAAGCTACAATTTTTTTGAATATTGGGTGATATTATATACAGGATGGGCGAAAAATAGTTTAATGATATATTTTTCTTAGTACTATATGTCGTAATCTTATGTTTGAAAATATTGTGTATACATCAACACTTATATGACTCAGGAACTGTGCATCACTTTTTATCACTAAAATTTTATGACGAACTGTGATATGAAGATGACTTAATGTGATTGATTGTATTATTTATATCCAAGTAAATATTAGATTGTCTCATAAGTCTTTACGTATTTTGCGCGTAACTTTAAAGAAGTAAAAAAATAAAAGGTTTTCCAAGGTTCTTAAATGTCTGTAAACTGTTATTGAATGCATATCTAGTCTTTGGGTAACCCTTTTCAGCGTTAATCTTGTACCTACCTGTCTTGGCAATATCATTAATATCTTCTCTTTTAGTCACTTAAGGCTTACAACTCCGAGATATATCTTCAACACAAAAATTCCCAGGACAATATTTTTTAAGCTAAATTTAGCACTTTTTAAATTTTACTGCCGTTCATTGCAGAACATATGTTTTAACAGCCAAGCTTGCATTACGTCCATGTTGAAATTCATACAACATAATGTGCCGTTACTGGACTTTTTCATTTGACTTTTCATCAGCAGAAAGCTGAAAAGCAGATTAAAACAATTTTTGTCACCAAATACAAAAAAAAAAAACTGAAAATAATTTAAATATTTGAAGTACAGTGCGCGTCTTAAAAAAACGCAAAGATTTATGTGATAACCTAATATATAATATTTACTTTTGGCAAATATTTTTCAGCTATGGCTTTTGTATAATAAAATACTGTTTCTCATGATGATGTTGTATTTGTGCTGATGTAAAATTTTTATAGAACAAAAAACCGAATGTTATTATTTACACTTTTTCTGTACATATTTATTTTTTTATTATTTATTGACAGCCCCTAAAGGAACACAAATATAAAAATTGTGATATACAACTTAACCAAATAAATCGTGTTTTTATTTCTCTTGCATGACTCTTTATGATAACCAGGATACTGATTTGAACGGCCACAAAGCAACTGTCAATAACCGGCTAAGAAACATGATTTACCGTTGCCCTTATATCTATGAACGAGAGCTATAGAAATACAATACAATCACCCCTGCTTCAATTCCTAACTTGATTACGGAAACCTAAAAGCTATACACACGATTGAAATCCATTTCAAGATATATCCAAGACTTGAATTCAACCAAATGTTCCAGTTTGTGAAATCTACAGATTTCAAGCCGCCTCATAAAAAAATCAAAATTTTCGTTACGTTTTGGTATTTGTAAATAAGAAAATTCTACAAAAAATTTGGATTTCGGTCAACATTTATTGAAATCATTGCGCATTTTGAGTTGTGAAAATAAACATTTCAAAGCCATTGTTAAGTTAGTCCTAGAAGTCCTACAAATAATGTAGTATTTCTATACCGTAGTCCCAATCTCTACGCTATAGGGGGTTGACTATTTAATAAAATTTGACAAAATTGTTGATTATTTTTAATTCTAATACCTAGATTCTAAAATGACACCAAAAGTAAACATTTTTAATGTTTCGAACCACAAAATGGAAAGTGAAAATGCTGAAATTAACATAAATACATGTCTCTATTCACAGTGGCGTATTATCCTATAAGCCAGGCATGGGCAACCTTTCCTAGGTCTGGGGCCAAATTATCATTCTGTCTCCGAGTCAAGGGCCGGACCAAATTATTAAACATAATAAAGTAATATAAAATTAAATAAAACACGTTGCTACTTCTTATATATATTTTTTATTTATATAATGAACGACATAATATGAATATTATATACTGATTAAGGAAATTAGTGTGAAGATTGGCCTTGTACTTGAATTACAAGACTATCAATATTGGCGTTGGTATTGCTTAAGGATAAAATTTTTGAGATTTTCTGAGATCTGTTATCCTTGTTCAAATTTTTGATTTAGGGTGTTTCATCCTCGAAAAAAACTGTCCACACGTATATAAGGTGCCAAAAAGACAAATGATTTTTCTTGCAAATGCGCGTAAATTTGTATATTTTTCTTCCACCAAATATAATATATAAAAATCCGTCAAAGCAATGTTGTTAAATTGTGATTTTAGCACTAAATCCCCTGAAGCTTAATAAGTTCCATCTGTAAATTTGCTGGCACATTATTTATATCAGCATCCATCGGACGAGCAAATATAGCGAATGCGGAGTTTTTGTTTTGGAAGTGAGCAAACCTCTTATAATTTATTTCTCTATTTCTTCGCCGAGATGAATCAGGGCCGGACAAAATAGCTCGGCTGGCCGGTGGTTGCCCATATATGCTATAAGTAAATGAGACTCGAGCTTGGGGTCTCAAAATAGCTTATATAATATATCCTATATACTTTTTGTTCGGATTTTTATAAATTTTTACTATTTTACTTGGAACTTTCTGACGATTTTATATTATCTGAAAAACAGGGTCTCCCAATTCAATTGCGCCTGAGGCCTCCAATATGCTTAATCCGCTATTGTCTATTCATAATATAAAACAGAATTATGTGCACATAATATTGTTTTATACCAATAATAAAAGTAATTGTCCATCATTGTACTGTAAAAGCAAAAAACTTCATTTAAAACTTAAAATCGAAAAATTTGCACCTACCTACCATGCTTTTATACCTTTGGTGGGATATTTGTACCTATGTACCATTTGAATGATCACTCTTTTGAGTTAATCTCGTTCATGTATGAATTATTTATCATTTAAAATGTTGTATTACGTAAATAGTGAGTGGCGTAATTTGGAATATAAACAGCTTATCTTTACTATTATTTGTAATATATACATTGGCACAAACATGTTAGATACCCAAGCAGGGCCGGTGCCACTATACAGGCGAAATAGGCAACCGCCTAGGGCGCAAGCCATCAGAGGGCGCATAAATGGAGTATTAAAACTATTTTTATATACTGTAATAATAATAAATAATAGTACATTTTATTTTATTTTGATGCTTGTATTAATCGTTCGTTGTAATTATGTATCGTATTCTATATGATTCGAAAAAGAGATGTTAAGCGACTGAGTAACAAACAGTTCACGTAGAAAAGCTTCTGTTGAGATACCTACATTAGGAGGCCATATTCTCCACATTGGGAGTAGATATACATATATAAAAAGAAATCTAATGATCGTGAATTGTCCTTGTTTCATTATTTCGAAAAAAAATGGAAGATTTGTTAAATAGGGGGCGAGCCAATAATCGCTGCCTAGGGCGCCAAATAATCTCGCACTGGCACTGTACCCAAGCTGTATAATAATATAAGTATAACAATACGCCCTGATATAACCGCCTTAAAGCTAACCTAAGTAAATTTCCTGATTTTGGTAACTGTACCAATTTATTACTACATAGCCAAATGCGATTTTGAGTAACAAACAGTTGACAAAAAATCGTCTTTTTGCAACATATTTTGAATAAAATACTTTTTATAGACACCGTAGATTAAAAAAGTATGTGTGAACATTTTTGTAGAATATGTAGGTGTGCTAACCTTTTGTTGAATTAAAAAAAATATTTTGTTCACCGGAATGCCTTTTTCATTAATTCCTTGTCATTTACATGAGTCACGTATCATTCGGGACCGCGATGTATTGAGGTTGATACAGCACAAACAATGGCGCAACAATTCCCGCTTCAATTATTAAACTAATTTCGTAACCGCATCGATTATGATTTGTTTTATTTCACATCTAAAAATGAAATCTAAATTAGAATTAAAAATAATAATGCCAACGTATTATATCGTTTATTCTTGAAGTCAACTAAGATGTACATATATTGAAGCCACCATTCGTGGATTCAGGGGAATAACCATGACAGCCATGGCCACCTCCAGAAAATAATTTAGAGGTAACCAATAACTAACGCAACTTTTTCATTTATCTGTATTTGTAACATATTACGTTTTGTTGTGTGTATAATTAAATTTGAATTTGAATTTGAACATTGATGATCTCTATTAAAGCTTTTCATTTTATTATGTAGTATCTATATTTTAAATTGAATATCCATCCCTTGGCTTATTTTCTGAATCCACCAGTAATCGCCACCTTTACTAATTAATACAACTGCTAGTTAACTTGATTTAAATTTTTTTTTTTATATGACTACTTAATAGTATGATCTCGTATTTTTTCTATAAAATTCAATTGAAGATTATTTAATTGTTCATAGTTATACAAAACACAATTGAGGACCTCAGTTTCAAAACCTAACGAAAGACCATTTTTGATTTTTTTCAAATTTTGATATATACTTGTTTTCTTTTTCAGTATCACAATCAATAAATTTGCAATTTCAAAACCTCTCTAAATACAGAGAAAACGCATTTTCAAAAACGTGTTTAGTCTCAAAGCCAACTCAAATCCAAAAAGCCCACAGCAGTTTTTTACACTTTGCCAACAATTTTGGTTTTTGGATTTAGGCAGGTATTGAAACTAAGGCGCTCAATTGTATATTTTTATTTTAAGCAATTATTCAAGCTTAGATTTATGTTTAATAAATAATGTTACAACTTTCAGTCCAAACTATGATCAAATTAAAGAAATCTAGTCGTAGTATTAAGGTGGAAATATACTGCCGACACCCGACGTCACGTAAGCGTGTTGGATGAGATCATAGCTACATATTTGCGATTTTATTGTATTAGAGGTCTGCACGGGCCAAAATTTTACAAAACTACCCGGTCCGAGCCCGAAAAACTCACGCCCGACCCGGCCCGGGCCCGAGTCTAATGCCGCACTTGTTACCCGAACCCGACCCGAAGCACCGAGAAATTTGAAATCCTCGATTTGGTATACTTTTTCCCCAGATTATCTCCGAAAGTCCTTTTTTTTTTTAGCTCACCGAGGAATTTGAAATCCTCGATTTGGTATACTTTTTCCCCAGATTATCTCCGAAAGTCCTTTTTTTTTTTTTTAGCTCACCGAGGAATTTGAAATCCTCAATTTGGTATATTTTTCCCAACATTATATCCCAAATTCCAAAGCCCGGCCCGGCCCGAACCCGACTCTCGATTGCGCTTACCCGCCCGAGCCCGGCACACGGGCCGGGTCGGGTCAGAGCCCGCGGGCCAGGCCCGGGCCCGTGCAGACCTCTAATTGTATGGAACAGGAATGCACTGCCATCGCGTCGCGTTGGATGTTGGCAGTGCGTTGCTGTTCCACACAATACAATGGCAAATATGTAGCTCTGCACATATTTCTAGCTATGATCTCATCACCACGCTTACGTGGCGTCGGGTATCGGCAGTATGTTTCCACCTTTAGGGTGGCGATATGTTTGTTATTTCAGGGGCTACAAATATTCGACTTTAAATAGGTTTTATGATTATATAACCGATATTCTACCACTCTTTAAATTCAATTCATTAGAGTTCATCTTGGACGGGAGCGTACAATTCGCTGAGAGTTTACGTAAACACCTCTAAAATACTAACATAAAAATACTAACCATTGTATTCGATACTAATTATTGCGAAAAAACAAAGCTTTTTACTGATGACAACGATAATGATTTATTAACGTACTGGTTCGTGAAATATTTCATTTCAAGTCCCGTCAGTCAGTAAAATAGGTACTGAATAATGTCATTTGAACCAAAATATCTGTAATATTTAAACTAAACAGTAATCACGTTTTGCTATTACTATATGTTTTAACCTATCGATTAACGACGACAAAAAATAATATTATGTTAGTTGACGACTTAGTTCAAATCAGTAGGTCATTAATTCATTCAGCTCAAATTATTGTTATTAATGATGGTGTTTATTAAATATGTACCTACTTCAAACCAAACGGTTTGCTTTTACACGGTCGAGTAATCTGCATGAGGCGCGCGCTTGGTGCCTCTGAATCTTAGGAGCCTCAAAAATGGTTTATAATTATATTACACATATATATTTTGTTCAGATTTTTATACATTTTAGATGAATTTTTTTGACGTCCTTATGTTACCCAAAAAACGGTCTCCAAATTTTATTGCGCCTGGGGCCTCTCTTGTGCGTAATCCGCCACTGTGGTAAGTGTTAACGTTTTTTTTTTATAGCGCTACAATGTCTGTGCGAGTTTTATACAGGGGTGGGCTGGAGGGGGCTCGCAGGGGCTCTCGCGAGCCCCTTGTTGAATTTTACTGAGGTCGGCGAGCCCCTTGTTAACTTATGAGAGAAAAATATTCTCAAATCAAATTGGTATATTATACGTGTTTTAAGTAAAAATCGATTGCTTACTTAAGTATTGCATACAATTGCATAGGAGCGATAAGAAAATTCACTCCTTCCTCAGAATACTAAAAATTGCTTCAAAATTAAGTGAGCCCCTTGTTAACGTATTGGCAGCCCATCGCTGGTTTTATAAGAAGCTTTCTCTAAGAAACAACGTTATTTTGTACACTGTGATTACACGTACTATTACCGTATACGAAATTTTCATATGAAGCTACGTGAATGCCGAATCTAAGCACGTTAAAGGCTGCTGGCAATAGAAAACAAGCTTCTGCGAACCGCCCACGGACTATGATCATAATTTCCGATGAAATTCTACAGCTCCGACCACTCGAAAACATCATTTCGAAACCTCAAAGACTATGACGAGACATCATAGCAAAACAGTGTAGATCTCAACTCTGAACCAGCAAGACACTCAGTCTAACACACAACTGATCTCAGATACACAGCAGACTTAAGATAACCAATTGTTTATATTGAGACTGATTCCGGATACTTTTTATGTATTCAGCAATCAGATACGTGCTGTGGACAATGACGTCCCCAAAAATAAACAGTGACATTCATAATAAGTGACTTGATATGTAAATTATTTAAGCGATCCTCAATTATTGTATTGAAAAAAATCCTGTTTGCTAATTTGCTTTGATAAAGCGTACTTAAGACTAAACATACCGTTCTTGTATAATTTATTTTTTATAACAAATAAGAAGTTATTATTAATGAAAGATCATTAAAATTTTATTTGTAGATAACTCAGTTTTATTCATTGTTAATTTTCGTGATAATTTGTAAATTAACGTCATAGTATAATCCTAGCTCTTTCCTTCTATTCCTACTCTCTTGCCGCCTGTGTGGTCGAGTGGTCAACGTCGTTGGCTACCGCTACGGAAGTCACGGGTTCGAATCCCAGTACGGGCAGTTTTATAAATTGATTTTTCAATTGATTTATGAATTTCTACTCAAAGGAGGCATGGATGTATGTGATGTCTTGAATTCTCCCTCTTCCCACTCATCCTATCCTATGAACGGGGCGTATCGAGAGTGATTAGCTAACCACTAGTCCTGTCCTAGCTCTTTCCTTCTATTCCTACTCTCTTTGGAAAAAGAGAGGTTGAGCAACTGAGTAACAAGCAGTTCTCGTAGAAACACTTCTGTGGAGATAAACACCATTAGGAGTCCAAATGCTTCAAATTGGGAGCGGACATGGTAAAAGAAATTAAATAATAATAACCCTGTATCGATTTAACCCATTTTAGCCAAAATTTTTCCCGAATTTGCCCGTGATTGATGTAAATAAAAATACACTGCTCACTCCGACAGTTTCAAACATGAAAAAATACTACACGAAACGATCCCCACGCTTGCTAGCTGTAGACTGATTGAGACTGATGCGATCTCAACTTTTATTGCGTCGTGCATAATGGGAGTGGAAGTAAAAATACTAAATGTTCCAATATTGGAACACTGGGCAAAAATGGGTTAAATTGACATCAGTTGATAATGTTTGTTGTAAACGAAACCGATCCTGATATTTATTCAAAACATAAAGAATTCTCATATCTACTCAGCGGTGGGCTGCCAATACGGTAAAAAGGGGCTCGCTAAATATTATAGCTATTCGTGATATTCTGGGGAAGGTGTGAATTTATTTATCACTCATATGCAATTATACACAATAATTATTAAAGCTATCGAATGAAACTTTATACACTTATATTTTGTAACAGTACGAGGTATGTCGTAATTTAATCAATATCAATAGCTGAAAAATGTACGTCAGAAATCCAAAATGTACATCACAACTGTTTTAATCTAAATATATTGCATATTTATAGATTATATAAGGCAAAGATCTGAGAATAATGATTTTCTAAATTTAACAAGGGGCTCGCCGGCCTGAGTAATATTTAACAAGGGGCTCGCGCGAGCCCCTGCGAGCCCTCTCCAACCCACGCCTGTATCTACTAATTACATCCTTGTCCCAAAAGATGTATATGCTTAGTAAAATTGTATAATGTCCAGTGGCAGATTAAGCACATGGGAGGCCCCAGGCGCAATAAAATTTTGAGGTCCTGTTTTTAGGAAAACATAAAATCGTCAGAAAATTCCAAGTAAAATATTTAAAATCTGAACGAAAAGTATATGGGTTATATTATAAAAGCAATTTTTGAGGCCCCTAAGATTCGGAGACCCCAAGCGCGCGCCTCTTGCGCTTATAGGATAATCCGCCACTGATAATGTCTGCAAAAATCTAGAAGCGAAAATGAAAAAGTTATATAAAATAACTGCCAACAGAAGTTATGCCTCCACACCTGTTATTAGTTGTAAAAGTAACTTGTCCCTTACTCAGAAAGGCATAATCGATATCATTAATCAATTACTTGCTGTTCCGAGTTTTGTACACTTTCATTGTACAGATTTTATCTTCAATTTTGGCACCGGGAAACCTGCCCTGGTTTGTGTATTTTGGAGTCGTCATACATAATTATAAAACAATCTTTTATTTCTAAATATCCCTACTGCATTCCGATATTGTTCGCTTATGTAAAATAAAATTTCTGTCACTTTTTGGAGAATGGCTGATATTGACAACCTGTTGAATAAACTTATAGCATACTATGTTATACATTTTTTTTTATATTTGTGTGGGTGCATTTAAGCAGCAAGATATTGTCAGTACCATGACTGTCATGTCATGATATTTTTACAGTATTTTGTCGTTGTAGGAACGTGATAACGAGCACTTACTTTTAAGAAGTAAACAATGTCCTTCACTGTTCTTTGGGTGTACAAACTTATATAGCTTATATAAGCCACGTGACAAAGTAAAATTTTAGGTTTATTATATGTTAAGAGTAGCTAGTTATCAAGCCGGTTCATGTGGCGCAGTGGATAGCGTTGTGGACTTCCGTGACGGATCGATTTCTGTTCGAAGGCATTGGTTTTTGTAATGTCTAAAAATTCCTTTCCACCCTTTCTAATCCTCTAATAACTGGGCGTAGAGAGAGCGATTAGCTAACCACTAGTCCTGTTCTAGCCTTATCCTTCTATCCGCGACTGAGTAACAAACAGTTAACAAACTTGTGTTACCTCTATTAGGAGGCCATATGCTCCACATTCGGAGCGGACATAGATAGGTAACAAAAAAATATATCAAACTTTGAAAATTTACATGACAAGTATTTGTCGGTCGTTCCACTGCTGTTTTTCATAAATCACTTAATATAATATAAAGAAAAACTATTGAACTGCCGGCACGCTTTTGATACCACGTAGAGTTGTGTGCGGTAGATCTCTTAATAATTTACTATTTATTGTGCCTGGAAAATAAAGAAGAAGAAAAAAACATATTATTGAGATTTGATAAAATACTAATTGAAAAAGTGATACATATTTTACTATTCTGTGCATGCGTACATTTAGGGAACGGATAAGACTGGGACCTGTTACGTCAAAGGTATTGGATAGACGTTGAAACTGTCAAATGGTGCGGGTGATTTCGGAGAGCATGAGTCTAGCTTGCCTCTTTTTCCGGCATCCTGGATGACCGTTGGATAACAATCCATATGATGTACTCGGAAGAACTGAGTAATGCTGGCATGTCTTAGGAGGAAGCAAAGCAGTTGGCAGGAGACAGCCAATAATGAAAGTGTCGCGTGGCGGCCATATTCTCCACAAATGGAGCAAATATACACATTAAAAATCAACTATAAATGTAGAGTAATAAATTAAAGACAAAAGGCTATTCAAAAGTTGAATATAGTACTAAAAGAATGGGGCTATATCTACAACACGCTGCAAAGCGAGGCACGTACATATCGCGAGCTGAGTACTACAAGGTTCTATGTGGACGGCTGCAGGAAAAAAGATATGGGCATTTGAAATTTTGAATGCTTGTATTTTGAAAATTGTAAATGTTTCCAAGTTTCTTTTTGATTGTATATATCAATTGTACTGGCATGATATACCAATTAATAAAATATTGTTAAAAATAGTTTTTCATAGTTAATTAGAAATACATAAACTTCTATAAGAACCTTGTCAATCTGAAATTCAAACAAACCGTCAGAACTACAAGGTTCTAAGTGAAATTTGTATGAAAACACAGCTGATTCAAAAAACTGACTTACGCTTTTTAAATTAAAATAAAACGAATTCTATGGAAGATTTCTAATGTGATCATTATTATTGGAAAAAAATATATTTAAAAAATGGAGGATAAATAGGAAAAAGAAGTTTTTTTTGTAATTTGTGTTTGATATCATTAATGTACTAATTTAATATTTTAAAATGTAATAACACCACACTGCAAGAATACAAAACATCCTAATGGTAAAAAATAACACCATTGTGTTGAAGAATAAAAATAATTGATCAAAATCAAATAATTGAAGAAAAAAAAAGGAATAAAATTATCAAAATATAAAAGATATTATTCAACCTATGTACATTCACACAATTTTTTTTTTCTAACGACCCGGGTTTCGCCTTTCGGCATCTTCAGGAATTCAAGTTCAAACCTCAGATATCTTGCGACGCGCACCTAAAACTACGGCTTATTGGAAATTTAAGCAAAATTTCGACTTCATATTAATACAGAATGTAGATAATGCTACGCTTAAGACCGCCTCATTATTACTTTAGTTTGGTCAAAAGTCGACACTTAGAACCTTGTAGTACTCAGCTCGCGATATGTATAAACTTTTCTGAAAACACTGTCTAATAACAAAATCCCTTATGTTCTTTAGACTTCTAAGAGTAATTTTGTCACTTAATCTTGTATTACAACAACATATATGTATGTTCTTTAATCAGCAGGTTAGTATGAAATCATTCAATCAATCAATCCTTAGCTCACTGGGAAAACTAAATTACGAGAATAACTTAATTGTGACACAACTTTCTTCTTACTAGTGAAAGAAGGAGTCGTTCGAACAAGACTCCAGCTTTTTGTCACAATCTTATTACAATATAATCAATTCCGCCATTATATCATTGTATCGCATAATTCTACCAATATATGTTAAACCTTCCAATATCTATAAAAAATATTTTTCGTTGTAAAATGCATGGATATTCAACCAGTTTTACTCCTATTGTGACAATATAGCAAAAGATCAACACAGACAATACTGAATATGAATAGTCTACTCGGTCCAGGGAAAGTTTAATAACTCGTTGCAGTTAGGCCGTTAGGGTTAGCTTATACAGAAACCGACTTTTGAAAACAAAACCATTGCCGATTTTTTTTAAAACGTTTTTTTTGGTAAAACACAAAACGTCGACTGATCTATTAAATGTACATGTAAATGTACAAAATAAAAATATTTTCCACGCGTTCATATAATATCGACTGTGGAAAGGAAAAAGGACGTAACCCACAGTTTTTGCAAAACAGCTTTTTTTCGATAATCTCAATGTATCAAACTTGATACACGTTCTATTAAAAGGATGTAAGCTGCAAATGCCGAATTAGTATCTAAATTTAGCTTTTATGTTTGAAAAAAGATGAACCTGTGAAATTTGAAACCAAGAAAGAAGACTGAAAAAAAATAATTCCTAAATAATTTCTTTAATTAATATTAGATTATGTCAATTAAACACCGCCTGGAAGTCTCCGTGCAGTTCAAGGTTGTGTATATTTCATAATTTCCATATGGTCCAAAATCATCAAAAAACGTTTTTTGTGCCTCCTGTAAAATTTTCTATGTGTGGGTTACGCCCTTTTTCCTTTCCACAGTCGATATGCATGCTGATATTAAACAGCATATTTTATCTGGTTGTATTTGTAATTATGGCAGTTTCAGTTTCTAATAATTAATAGTAATGAAATTTAAATACAATCCACTCTTTTTTACATGATTTTGAAGTGGCACGGTCCACTTAAAATAATAAATACTATATTTTTTACACGAATTATTTATTGTAACACTTTTTCTAGATACAAGAAATACAAAAGCGCATAACGGATTTTCGTATAATTATAAATTCAACCACACATGACAGTAATGGAAGCTTCATTAGATCCCAACTAAGGTATCCAATCCCGGAACTGTGATTAGCTCACCGAGGAATTTGAAATCCTCGATTTAGTATACTTTTTCCCCAGATCGTCACAGAAGCTCGTTTTTTTTTTAGCTCACCGACGAATTTGAAATCCACAATTTGCCAATTTTGTGTCAATTTTCGGAATTTCCTCAAAATTTCTCAATCCCGAAATCCCGAGATCGCGACCATAATCCCGGGATTTCAGGATTGAAAAATCGAACGGGATTACGGATCTCGGGATTGGATGCCCTAATCTCAACACATTATACTTGTCAAACATTTTTAAATGATGAAAGCGATTTTTTCCAATTCTTTATAACAGTTTCCGAATGTAATTAAGCAGCGATATTTTTTTTAAAATTAAAATACATATTATGAATAATATTTTGGGTAATTTACATTTATTGGGTTTTCACTATTACCCTTTTGAGCACGATTTTCAAAAGCAAAAGGATGTTCTTTTTTCCTACTTATCTTAAAATTTCTATCAATTCTATAACATTTTTTTCGCGGTTTTTTAAAAAAAGACGACTCCGACTCCGAGGAAACTTTCAATAATTTCATTTTAACTTACATACACATATGTATTCCATCAGATCATCTTTAGTCAGCCCAGCATGCAATGTCAACACTTTGGAATATTTTGTTTGAAAACACATCATTAAATATATTTTTCAAAAAAAAAAATCGAGCCGCTCATTTTTCACGACTCCCGAATCCATAGCCCTGAAGATAACACCTCGCAATGTGTATTAACTGAGGTTACTTCACTTTTACAATACTTTAAGACGTGTAGATGATTACAACGCATCTAACTCATTTTTTTATGAGACCACTTGGCTCACTTTACCTCTAATGGGCCCATATTAGAAACCGGTTTATACCAAGTTGAAAAAACCGATATTCAAATGTTGCAAAGTTTGCTAAAAAACCGGTTTAAAAAAACCGACTGGCCCTAATCACGGTGTAGTCGTACATGCGCGTATATTTTATTTAAAATTTTCGTCTCCCATTGACAGGAGAGAGTCGTCACCGGTAATCGTAGCCGCTGAATCGAACTGAAGCCCAGGGCTGTCTGCATGTGACGTCAATGGGGAGAGTGCAAGTGACATGTAAATGTATATTGTCATATTTAATACAAAGCTACAATTCCGAACAACGGAGTATGCTCGCAAATGATACAAATATAACATTGTTTTAATATAGCATAACGGTACATATAGCAGGAAGATTGAATAACATTGTAAATGTCACACTTTCACACTGACGCGTTTCGAATTTTCCGATTCCTTTGTTTTCTTTATTCAAATATATGTCAGATAATCATTCGCCTGTTATGTGCGTTATATTTGAGGGTAACTATGGCGAATTTCGTTTTTAGTTTATAAATAAAAATTCATAATATTATTACGAACAGGTGGTGTAACAAATTGTGAACAGGGCTGTGCAGTCATGTAAAATAATAGACGATTCCGACTCCGAAGAAATTTGTCAATAATTTCAGATCCTCTTGAGTCAGCCAAGCATGCAATGTCAAAACTATGAACTATTGTAGTTTGAATACACATTTTTTTAAATGTTTTGAGCCGCTCGTTTTTTAAGACTCCGACTCCACAACCCTGATTGATATAAGTGCATCGCCTATTTCAGAAGGGTCTTCAGACAAACTATTTTACGGATATAATTTAAGATTTCGACTGAAGGTTCTTGGTGGAATTTCAATATTAAATTTGAATTGTTCTAATTTACGGATATAAGTTTTTATTTAGTTTGATAATAATTAAAAATAATATTTTTTATACAGTTAATAGCTATTTCGGCTTATGCCTTTATCAGAAGTTTTGATGATCTAAATCAGAATTATGTTTAAACTTAAATTAACTCAGCTATATATATATATATATATATATATATATTATACATATAGTCTGCGCAAGAATGTTTCGCGTATCTTACGAAAATTCAGCTTTGTATTTTAAAATGTCGTTTAAAGGTACAAGATTAATTATATCTTTATAAATATCATTACAAATTTGTCTAAGCATGTACCCACATCTTAAATATAAGTGTTTTTACCGTTTTTAACATTTGGAACAGCTAATAATGAACTTATGATAACCAGGGTGGTAGAATTATCAGTTCGTTATATTCATTAAATATTTATTAATTTAAATATGCGATTATTTTTTTATCTGCAATTAATTATTGATAATTTTAAGCATCCTGGGAATCTTAAAATGCATTTTTAAAAAATCAATGTTTTTTTTAAAGATTTTTATTCCAATAGATATAAAATTTCCCACCCTTAGCTTTCATTGGGGTTGCTATTCGCCATGGAATGGAATTAAACTTTTTAAACATAAATTAACCTTTTTTTGGTTATTCTAAACAAAAAAAAGATACAAAATATATCCTGTCATTCACTCTAACACCTCTAATTTATATTATAAGTATAAGTCGAAATAGCTATCAACTATATATAACCTTATTACAATGGAGTAAATGCCAATTCAATCAATATATCGTAAGGCTATTTCAAATAAACTAAAATTTTATTCTAATTAAAACTTTTACTTCACAAAATGTTTAAACAAAACAACAATACGGTAAATTGAGATCGCGATGCCAGGTGTGTTAATCGATGTCGGTATTTAAGCATTTCAAACTTTCACATAAAATACCGCCCTTAAATAATCATCAACGGGTTTTTTTCTCTCTCTAACTCTTTGCAGATATAAATTATTTCAATAATTAATTTTGAATTTTTTTATTAAAATGTACAATTATTAATATACTTTAAAATTCTATTTTGGATAATTTTCAATACCGAAATACCGGTATTTTTGTATTTTCAAAACCGATATTCTAATATTAAAAGAAACACCATGAATTCTGGGATTCTGGATTCAGTATTACCGGTAATTCAATCCCTGAAAGGAATTTGCTTTCAATATTTTTTTGCACATATTGGATAATATTAAAATAAATAATACGTTACGAATGACTTTAAATGACGAGAACGATTGTTTACAAGTCCTCTGTATTCTATTAAGGTATAGCATTGGTTCCCAACCTTTTCGGGTGGCGACCCCTTTTTATAAAAGCCGTGTGACTAGCGACCCCCCCCCACGAGGAATTTTAAATCCTCGATTTGCTATATTGTTCAAATCTCCAAAATCAAAAAAGTTGCCGACCCTACAGGAAACCCTTCGCGACCTCCAGGTTGGGAGCCCGTGAGCTAAAGTTTCTCCCTGGCGATCAGGCGAGCCTGGGTTCAAAACCCAGTAAGGTCAATATTGGTTGTGCAAATCTTATCCTCATTATCTTATTTATAAAATTCTCATCGAGTTTATATTGTACGATTTTATAATTAAAACATATTTGGAGCTTTTGTCATTACAGCTTATGCCAATGCCAATGCATAAACTGTAATGACAAATATTTAAAAAAAAGATCTATAATGCTATTTTTTTAATTCGGTATCATGTTCTTATTTTTTTTGTATGATGAAGGAGAGAACTGTAATATAAAAGAATTTGTAAAAAGATTTCGTATTTGAATAAGAGTCGAGTTACTAAATCCTTCCATTGCATTTATTCTCGCAAAAAATGAGACTTTTTTACATTTCTGATTTAAAGTAGGGTTCACCTATTAAAGTCAATAGAATATATCGAATAGTATGGCAATCAAAAGGTTGCATCCTTTACCGAACTAAAGTTCAATAATAAAGTTTTATAGTATCCTACTTTTATAAGTTGAATGTTGTGTGTAAACACTCTAGGAAACGGTCAAGTCAAACAGTGCAGGAATCAGGACTCAAATATAAGCTTCCATGTCAAGTATGAATGAAAGCTCACTTATGGTTCAACTAGCGGTTAGAAATAAGAATGTTTCAAACTCGAGCAATATTGATTTTTTGAAATGTAAAATTTTAAATCTCAGTCGTTTGTTTATTTTTAATTTAGATTTTCAAAATAAAAAATGCTTATTTAAAATTATGTTCAAATATCTGCTGCATAAAAAATTAACTGTCCTACAAAATATGTACGGCCGATCCACTTTTTGCACGTTTACCAAATAGGTATCAATTATTATTTTAAAACTGTTTTTTTCGCTTAACTTTTCCTGTTCTAAGCTCAAGAAATGCGACCCCAATACCCACATTTTATTAAATATCTATTTTAATATGGGTGATACAATGTTTATTATTATGGTATTCGTATATCATAGTTTTTTGGACCTTTTGCAGAAGAAAAAATTCGATCGCTAGTATTCGACCGTCCCTATTAAATAAAACAGAAAAGAAAAAATTCAACTAAATAAAAAAGATCCTCAAAGTAGAACAAAAAACGGATTGATGTGTACAAAGTAAAGATAATAATTGTAATGTATCCTCGAATCCTATTCTCAAAAAAAACACAATATCTTACTGAAATCGATGCCACATTTTATATAAATACGCGATAACACGATAAGCGCTCGTAAAATAGCATTTGCATGATTGGTTGGCTAAATCTCGTCAGTTGCGATTATATATGTGTACTGGGATGACGTCTTACGCGAAACTTAAAATATGACTACTTATTAAAAAAACACGCAGACAGATATTTTAAAGCCCTCAGACTATTTTTTTTTTTGAAATTCATAAGAATAAGGCCAATAATAAGGAAACCATTGGAGTCGGTAAAGAACTCCCCATCGGATTTTGGGTATTTTTCTAGTCTCCGAGCTGCGAGTGTTGAAAGGTGCATACATAAAAACAGTAAAACGCGACATTTAACTTGAAATAACGTTTTTAGTATTTTTCTATCCTAATTTGCGCAAGTATGGAGCGAGGTTAATTCTGCGTAGAAAAACTGTACTTTAAACTTGTACTGTCGCTTATATATTATATTTATAAAAACAAGTTTTAACACTTACAACCCAGGACGTATATTTAAAAAAAAACATGTTTTTCACTTGGTTCTTTAAGGGCCAGCAACATATTGGAAGTACTTTTAAGCAGCGGTGGGCTGCCAATATCTTAACGAGGGGATCGGTAAATGTTATCCATTTTTTATCCATGTCCGCTCCATATGTCGAGCATATGGTGTCCTAATGAAAGTATCTCAACGAAAGTTATTTTTCTATGAGAACTGCTTGTTACATAGTCGCTGAACCTCTCTTTTCCAAAAAGACTAGTAGGGATAAAATGATAAGCATAAGATAGGACTAGTGATTAACTAATAGTAGCGCCCAGTTGAATTGAAGGATCGGAAGAGTGGGAGGCAATCTTAAGACATCACAAACACCCATGCCTTCGATCAGAAAATAGACAAATCGATCGAAAAAATGCTGTTTCGTACTGGGTAATGAAGGGACAACTAATTTTCAATTTTATCCATCTACAGAAATTGCAGTTATGTGATGATTTGATCTAAGACGAATGATTTTCTTATCTTAACAAGGGGCTCGCCGGCCACGCCGAAATTTAACAAGGGGCTCGCGCGAGCCCCCTCCAGCCCATCCCTGCTTTTAAGCACCGTAGGAGAAGTGTTAAATGAACATTCATTATGAACAGGAAGGAAGTGGAGCGATTGAGCAGTTACCTCTTTTTATCTAACAATAAATTTATTTATCTTAATCAAAACACCTTATTTAATTTTAAAAAAATGTAATGATTAACAAAAATAAATTTAATTACATCAACACTTGCTTAGCTTATGGTTGAAATGGTAACATTTAAATGAAGAATTATTAAATGTCAGAAAAGAAGTTATGATATTAATCATTTATACTTATCAGTGATTTGATTACTATATTTAACAAAAAAGAGCGTTTTGGTCACTACTTAAGCACTCCACTGGCTCCCTCTTCATTTTATACAGTATACTGTTAGTGGAATATAATAAAAAGGAATGATTTAATCACCTCCCAAGCCACTTTTCATTTTCTTCCTCGTTAATTCTCTGCATTTCGGCACATTCAAATCCATCCAAAGCATTTTTTTCCTTCAGCCATTTCTGATGCTTCTCGCTAGATTTTTCTGCAAAAAAAAACTCATTTGATAATATCCTTCGACAGTTTGGTAAAATTGTCATTACACAGGCCGGGTATATTTCTGTAAAAAAATTAAGAATGTAGCCGAAAAGCTAGATTTTATCAATTACACAAATATATTTTTAAACTATTTTAAATTTTGGATATCGTTGTAGACCGCCCGTCTCGCCCGTAAGTAAAATAAGACGTAAAGGGGAAACACTAAAATAAATATTCGATTAAATACATGTATTATGAGTTTGTAGGAAATCGATTGCTGAATGTTATAAACAAACTTGGAAGTTTATATTTTATATGTCATGAAATATTTTCCATCTTTAGGGCAATATTGTATGTCAATAAAACAAAACACTACAGGGTATAAATTAATGCATGGCGTAACTGTTGATTGTAAGTGGAAGGGCGTTATAAAAATAAAAATGAAGCACATTTGTATGCACTAATTCCACAGTTGCATCAAATGGTCACGATCGCTTTCTCTCGTCACGTAAAATAATAATGCTCACATTCGGCGAAATTGGTCTACGTCGTTTGATAAAATTATGAAACTAATAAAAAAAATGTTCAAATACCATTGTTGCAATTAATTTATGTAGGGTGTCGCTAAAAATGTATCAACAATATTAAATAATATTTGTATTAATATTTCGACATTAAATTAAAATATATTTTTGTAATTATTATTGTCAAGGCGCTAATCGACTTACGTAAGTTTAACTTTCGAACAATTCGCTTTCTTTCAATTAACCGTTTACCTGTCATAAACGTCTTAAGGCGCACAATTTTCCGTGAACGGGACGCCGATCATAAAAATTAAACTTCTCTCTAAATCAATTATTGCATGAAGTATGATGCTAGTTGTTGAGCTAATCCGTTCTGATAAAGAAAATTTTAGTGACTGTAAAAAACCATTTCACTTAAAATAACTTTTCATGTGATGGTTTATTTACGAGTTCACATTAGAAGCAGACCCAATATGGAGTATATAAATAATTCTCAATAATACGTTAATATTAATAAAAACACAATATTCCTTTGTACTTTATTCCACTTTATTTAAAAGGTCAGGACCGGTTTCGCTCATTGCAAGCATTGTCAACTGATAAGAAAAATATATAAACAGTGCTATTTATACAAAAATAAATTGAAATAAAAAGGTGTAAACAACAATTGGTATTGAAAAGAATTTACAAATTACAGTATAACTGATTCTATAATTACACAAAATTAAAACGTTTTACACCTCTAACATATAATTAAAAAATCATCAAAGATTAATAAATTTTTAAGTGGCGACTGATGGTAATTACAAACATTGACAATTTATTAATCAGTTAACAATGCTCGCAATGAGCGAAACCGGTCCTGACCTTTTAAATAAAGTGGATTAAAGTACAAAGGAACATTGTGTTTTTATTAATACAATGCCTTTCCACCAAGTATTGACAGTAAAGACCCTAAAACTGAATACGTTAATAAATCAAAAAATACATATTAGGTATTTCGGAAAGAAATTACCATTTTTTTGCGTCAGCTTGTCACCGGCCGCCGTTGAGTTAGCACGTTGTGGTTGGTATCATTTTAAAACTCTATTGGTATTCTTTTTATTTTGATATTTTTTTTGCCGCTGTAGAATAATGCAGAAGCCTGAAATTGAAGGAACACATTTGCGCCATATCATACTGTTTTTGTTTGATAAGGGACTGAAATCGAAAAAATCCATGCAGACCATGTGCGATGTTTATGGGGATATCGTGAAGCTTCGAAAGAGTTCTAGATGGTTTAATAAATTTAAAAGTGGTGATAGGAAGTTAAAGGACAAACCAAAAAGTGGAAGACCTCAAAAATCGATGATGACACCCTGAACTCGTTGGTCGAATCTGATCCGCGAAAAACAATTGAGGAATTGTCACATGAACTTGGTTGCCCGAAGACAACAGTATACGATTATTTGAAAAGGCTCGGGGAAAAAACAGGCAAGGAAATTGTGTGCCACGCGAGCTCTCTTCAACGGCCTTAGATCAACGAGTAACCATTTGTGCATCTGTATTGTCCAGACACGAAACGGATCCATTTATTAAAAGAATTATTACGGGGAATGAGAAGTGGGTCCTGTACAGTAATTCGAGAAGAAAAAACAATGGTTATCGGCAAATCAGGTACCTTTGCCTACTGCTCGGCCAACATTAACGCTAACAAAGGTTCTCCTTTGTATTTGGTGGGATGTTAAAAGAATAATTCATTATGAATTATTACAACCTGGTAAAACCGTTACTACGGAAATTTATTGTCCCCAATTGGAGCGTTTAATGGTGCAATTGCTTAAAAAACGATCAGTTCTAGTCAATAATCAGAGGCGAATTCTTCACCACCATAAAGCAAAAATTACCCAGGAAAAAATCAGAGAGCTGGATTTCGAAATTTCGCCGCATCCATCTTATTCACCTGATATAGCGCCATCAGATTACTATCTTTTTAGATCCCTAGAATATTCACTTTATGTTAAAAAGTCTATTAATGTGGAGCAGGTGAAAAATCACCTGGATTCGTTTTTTAACGGTAAACCACCAGATTTTTTCAATAAAGGTATCAAAAAACTGCATATTTTGTGGAAAAAGATTGTAGAAAACGACGGTAATTATTTAATAGAATAATAATGTATAGTTTATATGCAAATAATTTTGTTTCAATAAATAAAAAAAATGGTTTACTTTTCGAATTACCTAATATTTACAATGAGCATAACAATTATCAACTACAGGGTCGTTGACCTAAATGGTTGTGACATTTTTTTCAGAGGAATTCTCTCATAAATTCCGCCATTCACTATTATTATGTTTTGTTTTCTTAAATTCTCAAAATTTTTCGATATTTAACCCGTCACTTAGTAAAAATAAAACACAATGAGGTAGCCCAGGAGAATGACATTCATCGCGCACTTGTAGGGCGGCAGGTAGACGAGCTCCGTCGGTGCATTGTAAAATTCAGTTGTGGGCCTATCCCCTCTTATTTGCCGTAACCCCCCAACGAGCTTGTAACGGCGCGTCGTTATTAGCAACGACTCGTTATCCCCCGTTACGATGAAACTTGCAACAGCTGTGCTCCATACTATCCGGCAAAAGCTTTCGGTTACACTGGAAAATCAAATACACACTATCGATACATTACGATAGATGCAACAAATACATTTAAAAAAGTATTTTCGATTTTTACAGCAGTAGCTTTGTAAAAAACCATTTTCTATGTAAAATCAAAAAATATTTTTTTCCTCGACTGGTTGGGTTTACTATTGACACGTGTTTCTCCTCGTTGAGAAGCATCTTCAAACTAATTCAATCGTAAAATTTTGATTTAGTAGTAACACACTTCAATTGTTTACTTATACAACTAATGACTTTTATCTGCTCCTTTTCACACTTTATTTTGTCATTATTAATAATTTTATAATGAAAAACAATACAACTTTAAAAGATTCAAGCACGTTTTGTAATTTTAAAAAGACATGAAAAACAGTAGGTGCTCTCTAAAAATATTATTTAAAAATATATTGAAGTTTATATATTTTTAAATACAAATGAAATCTCTTCGATAGATTCGGCGGTAACTTTGTGAAAGTTCATTATTCCACGTATTGTGATACAAACTGTGACACGTATTTCGCCTCTTTCAGAGGCATCTTCGGACAGACTACTTTCGTAAATGCTTGCTTAAGTACGAATGATTTTAATTTTACTATTCTGATATATTATAATAAAAATCAAATAAAAATGGGAGGCCAGAAGCGAAGAAGGGGATGATAGAAAAACAAACAAACGATAATGGTAATACAAATGGCATTTACATTAAAAAATGTTTTTTATTTTTTCCAACCATTTTTATTTGATTTTTATTATAATATATCAGAATAGTAAAATTAAAATCATTCGTACTTAAGCAAGCATTTGTGAAAGTAGTATGTCCGAAGATGTCTCTGAAAGAGATGAAACACGTGTCACAGTTTGTAGCACAATACGTGGAATAATCTAAGTTATTTTATATTTTACCGCCTAATCCATCGAAAGTATTGTGAAAGTTCATTTGTAATATAATATTGTATTTGATAAAACTTTTCGCTTCATCGTCAGACCATCTCAACGTTTACGAACAAACTATTAATTGATTTTAATTCTTATGGTTTTCTTTACTAGTTACGCGTTTTTTCTCATATTATATATTATTATGTCAAAGGTCTGTCATGTTAAAAAAACAGTTTTTTTTTTCAATACAGAATTTGTACTGATATTTTTTATATTGAATAAAACAATATATACTATTACAAACAGAATACGAAGTATTGCATGTTATTCTTCACATTACGTTACTAACGGAGTATCAATTACAAATCTTATCCAAGTAGATAATTTGATTAGCTTGAAATTTGAGAATGATTGCTAGAGATTTCTTTCACTTATAAGACAAAAAATATAATAAGACTCAATAATACTTTTGTAAATTATATGACGTATACGAACGAAACCATTTGCTGGTTACTTTTGTATTAATTAAAAACATATTGTAATTCTAGATATCCAGGACCAACGGATGTGTCTGTGAAAGCCGAATGCCAATAAAATCATAAAATATATATGATTTCCCGAACGTGATGTTTTTACTTTTTGTATTGACAAAATATACGTTACAACCCAATTTCAGTGAAGTTTATACGGTTGAAAAAATAATGATGAAAAGCTTTCTACGTGCATATGTGTATTGTTACTTATTCATTTACTTTCCCTAGTTTTAACTGTGACACAAAGAACAGCATTATTAAGAAAAAAATGCTTACAAAAACTTTTTACTTGAATACACATGATTTTTTTTGTTGGTGTATGTAACATTTTCGACAAACGTTAAACTTTGATAAAAGAAATGTCATATGCAAAAGCAGGATAGAAAATTTTCACACAAATTCAGATTTTGCTGTGACTATTTTTTATTATTTTCTGTCTGTACGTAATATATTATTTATTTATTATTGGTATTTCCAAGTCCTGACATTAGATACCTGCCAGTAGAAAGGTATCATATAGTCCATGTAATGTGAAAAGTGACTTAGTGACACAGTGATGTATAAGAGCGATTAACAAATAAAGCTTTCCCCCGCATACAATAGCGTTTTTTGACGACTATATTCAGCGGTGGGCTGCCAATAAAGTAACAAGGGGCTCGCTTAATCTTAAGACTATTCGTGATGTTCTGGAGAAGACGTGATTTTTTTATCACTCACGCCATTATACGCAATCACTATTGAAGCTATCGAATGTTAAAATATAAATAAACGTATATTTTGTATCAGTACGCAATATATCGTAATTTAATCAATTTCAATAGCTCAGGAATACCAAATGTACATTACTAGTTTTTTAATTTAAATATATTGTTTTTCTGAATTTAACAAGGGGCTCACCGGCCTGAGATCTATTTAACAAGGAGATCGCGCGAGCCCCCTCCAGCCCACCCCTGACTATATTATATGTAGGGTTTGTGGGCGAGTTAACAACGTCGTTAGCTTGTGTAGCAGAGCTTACGGATTCGGATTACAATACGGACAAATTTATAGAATTCTTATACAAAATGAGACGCAGCAAAAGTATTTAGCTAACCAATAGTACTTTTTTAATCATTTTTTTTTATTTCAACTGTCTTTGAAAAAAAGAGATAGAGTAACTAATTGACAAGCATTTTATTAGGAAATCAGCTGTTAAGATAAACTTCATTAACCCATTTTTGGCCAATATTGGAACATTTAGTGTTCTGTTACTTCCACTCCATTTATGAATGACGTAATAAAAGTTTAGATTGTATCAGTCTCAATCATTCTACAGCTAACAAGTGTGAGGATCGTTTCGTGAAGTATTTTTTCAGATTTGAACCTGTCGGAGTGAGCAGTGTTTTTTTATTTGCATCAATTATGGGCAAATTTGGGCAAAAATGGGTTAAGAGTCCACGAGGTCAACATTTGGAGCGGACATGCTAATAAATAACACATTTGAAACTTATGTAAAAAAAAGTGTTTATGACAATGTTTGTCCAGTAAAAAAAACGACTCTGAATTTATTTGTTCAAGTATTTCCTTTTAACTTACATAAAATCGATACCCTAATACCAGAATGCAACAAGTCTGAATTCGGATGGCTTGTTGTACTATTTCACTAGGGTATCGATATATAATGTATACAATAAGATAATCTGTAGTCAGTTTGTACATGCAATTGCAAAAGTAAAGACTATTGTGGTTTGAATACATATTATTATTATTAAATATTTTTTTTCAAAATGGGTCGGAATTGTAAGATTTTTCCGACTTCGGAAAAAAAACACTCTACTCGACGACTTTACACTGACTCTACAGCCAATCCATAATATGCCTGGGTCTCTTTTCAAGATACTTTATCGAATAAAAAACGCTTTGCAATAAATAGTTAATATTCGCATTACAGAGACAATATATTATAATTTAAATCTATATTGAAAGTCATCGGATGTTATATTGAAATTTATATTCAAATATTGACGTCTATAAACACAAATGTATCCCAGGGTATTGAGAATTAATTAATGTCATGTTGTTTTTGGTTGTAAGTAAACAAACTAAGTTTATCTGAAGGGTGAGAGAGCTTAATCCGGTTAATCACTGCCCACTTCGTCCGCTTTTCAAACACTTGTCGATGAAGGTAATTACAAGCGACTGTTCTCCCTTCCGGCGGGTTATTTAAGATAACCCTCTTCGTCAGAGGTTACCAACCCCGTGGCCGCGGATGCCATGGCGCCCGCCGACTGATTCCGATGCGCCCGTCAACTATTTTGAGATTTAAAAATTCCTCGGTAAGCTAAAAAAAAAACGAGTTTCGGAGATATTTTGGGCAAATCGGTAAATTCCTAGGTTTTGAGATTTTGAAAAAATGTAGTGCTCGCTGCCCTAGCAGTATTTTGGATTGCGCTTTAGGGTCCAAAAAAGGTTGGTAACCCCTGCTCTACTTTAAGCATCGTGCCATCAACTATTAAAAAAAACACAATTGTAATATATACTCAAATAATTGCATAAATAATCTAATGGCGTATATCTGTGCTTTTTTTTACCATGCCCGCTACTAATGTGGAGAATCTGGATTCCCATGGACAGAGTTTATCTGAACGTTAGTGTTTTTACGAGGACTGATTGGTAATCAGTTGTTTAACCTCTTTTTTTCAAAGAGAGTAGAGATATAAGGATATAACTAGGACACGATTAGTGGTTAGCTTATCGCTCTTGCTACGTCCGTTTTATAGGATGGTCGGTGGATATTCAAGACATCACATACATTCATGCTATTAGCCAGAAATCGATACATCAATTTAAAAAAAAACTAAAAAATACTTATTTCCATACTGAGAAATTCTGAGTCAACCTCTGTAAAACTGATCTATTTATAAAGAAAATAGTCACCTATTTGCGTACAAATATTTGAGCGATTGTTAAAATCCAATCTGGTAAAATTTCAAAAGCGCCCCTGTTGATTAAGGTATCACTAATTCATAATGCCACCTACTTACTAACCATCTCCTGTGCAAGGTGGGAAAGGTGCCAGTAGCGTACTTAAGCGGCGGCCTATAATTTATTTCCAAAAAAATATTTATTCTCATCTAACATCAAATATCGTTTCAAAACCACACACAAAAGCATTATTTAATTTTATCAGTACGGAAGTTTTTGTACACGGAATATTCTAGCCAGAGAATTCGCGATCGGAAAAATCTTGTACGGAAGAATACAATTACCCCAAATTTAGAGCTTCCAACTAACCGGACATTTAAACTAACCGATTTTCGGTTTTTTCAAAAAAAAATAAACCGAGTAACCGGCTTAAACCGGATTTATTTTCAAAAAACCAATTTTAGTAACACACTAACCACTGTTTAAAAAAAAGTACTTTGATTACTTAAAAAAGACAATAAGTGCATACAATTAGAGAGTAGATAAAAATAAGGTCATGGGCTCGAATCTCGGTACAGTTTTATATATTTTTAAAAAAATTATAAATCGATTTATGAATTTCTGTTTGAAGACATGGATGTTTGTGATGTTTAGAATTCCCCCCTCCGACCCGTTCTATCCTGAGCACGGAGCGTAACGAAGGCGATTAGCTAGTCACTTGTCCTGTTCTAGCCCCACCCTTCGATTTCTATCTTTGGAAAAAAAGAGATGTTGAGCAGCCGAGTTACATGCAGTTATCTTGAAAACACTTGAGATAAACTCCACCAGGAGTCCATATGCTCCACATTGGGAGTAGGCATGGTTAAAAAATATTTTTATTTAATGAAAATATTTATTTAAAAAAAATCTTGTCATTTAAGTGTCATCAAATAATGATTTTTCTGGTGTTTAGCTATTTAATCCTTAAGCTTATAAATGATATTTTTAAATAATAAAACACTCCTTTATACTTATTTAACATTTATCATTTTAAAAATCAGTTGAGAATACTCGTCATGAGTGGTTGAGTGAAATATAACTAAAATAAAAAAACATTTTTTATTGAATATGTAGTACATATTGTATATTAATATACATACCTTATTATACAGGCTTAGAATTAAATGAACTTTCGGTTAGATCATTTTCACTTATATGTAGTGAAGCTCCCCATAGAACTTAGTTTGGCTAAAATATTTTAATTTTGAACTAAAATAAAATATAACATGCACAAATGGTTGTGATAGCATATTTGAAATATATTAAATATGTATTTTGTGATATTTTCAACAAAATTAAAAAATAAAGTTCACTTTGTACCAGTGAAAATCATCCAATCCACAAGCGCAATTATTTTTAACTCTATAATATATATATCCTATTATAAATATTAGTAATTTTGTCAGTAACTACCAATTGTGTACTAACGATTGTATGCCTAACATTGTCACATTTTTTAATACTTGTTGAAAAGAAATGTAATGCATAAAAATGTAACATCTAGAGTTGAATTGTATAACACTTCGAATAGAAGTGTCTTCTACCTACTTGCGCGTCTTTATTATTATTTTTGGTTTGCCACATGTGCATATTGAGAAAGACACGAACCCTTAAAGTAGCCGATGATTTATGGCACTGCTTGTTTGAAAAAAAAAAAAGTTTTAAAATTGAATTGTTTTATAGCTTGAAGGATGGAATAAAACATGGGATTGGTTACTTAAACCTTTTTATGTATGTATGCTGCAAAAAAAGTGGATACAAATTTAAGTTCAGGTAATACTTTCTCGGAATAATAGCAATCGTATAATATATTATACCATATTTAAGTTTCATTAACAATATAATTGTTAATAATTGTAAATAATCCGACTAATAAAAATCAAATGAATACGTGAAAAAAATGTAGGTTAATTTTTTTTGTTTACTAATATTTAAATTGCTTTGTAACAGTACAAGTTTTCGGTTCGAATATTTTTTCATTTAAATGATATAATGATGAACGTATTTGTATTTATTTTTGGATCAATAAGGTTCACTCGTTTTATTATCATTGATATTATGAGAATCCTTTCGTATTACAGATATTTGATTGAAAGCAGTATAGTTGACCATGATTTCGACTACATACTTGTTATTAATATGGCACAGAAATTAGACAATTGAACTTTACAATACTTTATTATATTGTAATACTTATAATACTATTATTATATACAACATTTTCAAATATTTATACTCTAAATATGAATAGTTTAATAAAAGGTCGTGGTGTTCAAAGCAGAAAAAGATTTTTTGATTTACCCGGTTAACCGCCCAAAATAAATCGGTTTTCGTATTTTTTAAACACCCGAAAAACCGGTTAACCGGTTTCGGTTCAAACCGGTTTGGAAGCCCTAACCCCAATATGTCAGAAATACAAACTATCGTATTTCAAAATAATTCAAGGATTTCGTATGCAGCAGATATTGGATTTAAAACAAAATCTCCCGCTGAATATTTGTAATAATAATGTATTTTTGTGGTAAATAAAGTGATTTAAAAATAATTGAATATGTCAAAAAATAAATTTCGTTAAATCGGATATTCGATGAACCATTTCTACGTAGACATTAAAAGTCTTTATCCATCGTTAATGATCAATTTTAACCAGGGCTTAGAACCGGAATTAAACCGAAAACCAAAAACTGTTATTTTTGCCGGAACGAAAACCGGAACTGAAACGAAAAAAAATATCGTTTTTTTTCGGTTCACGCTAGTATTTTGGGCAAATCGGTAAATTCTTGGGTTTTCGGATTCAAAAGTTTCGGAAGAGCTAAAAAAAAACGAGTCACGCTGGCAAAAATAGAATCCCTGAATAAATTCCCGGAAAATGATACAGGTCTTGATCCTGTCAATGAATCGCGGATATTTCATATTCGTTTTAATGATGGATATCTCACTACCTTCGTATAGTGAGCTCATATAGGCGGGTGGGTGTGTGTGAATTTTGATTGAATAAATCTGCTTCGGTAAGCAAGCGTTACATTCGGTGATCATTAGCTAGGCTTCGTTACCAAAGTATTAAATCGACAAAGGCTTGCTGGCAAAGCCATCCAAAGGCTTGTTAGGTAGATGCGTCCAGATTATTAAAACTGAGTAAAATCATCCAACACGTGAAATTATTTTACCCTGAAAATGTTTTTATAAATACGCAATCAGTTAACTTGATGAAAATAGTTGCCTTTTCAAAAATCGAGTAGTCGACACTGGAAAGTATAAAGCAAGAACGCTCACACCAGTCGATCGCAAATAAAAATTTGGTCACTTTCTTGTTTCCTGATTTTACTATTTTTATTTGTGTCCGCTCCCAATGTGGAGCATATGACCACCTAATGGTGGTATCTCAACAGATTTTTTTTTAAAGTGAGTAGTAGGGAAAGAATGATAAGGCTTGAACAGGGCTAGTAGTTGACTAATCGTTATTGCTACATCCAGTTATTAAAGAATCAGAAGGATGGGAGGAGAGAAAATAATGTGAATTGACATCACTAACACCCAGTCTTTGGTCACAACTTTGAATTGAATAATTCTCAAATTCACTGTGATCTTACCGGGAATCGAACCCAGACCTGCGTGATCGGTAGAGCAAGCTCTAACCAACTGGGCCACAGCAGGCAACATTTCTAAAATAAAGTTGTTGTTACTAAAATACTCAAATTTAAAATAAAACAAATATTCTTGAAAAAGGAAAAAAAACATGATAATTAATTCGGCATTTGCAGCCTACATCCTTTTGTTGTCAAAAAAAGCGACGGCTCTTTCCTTTTTCCTTTCCACAGTCGAATTATGATAAATTTAATGATTTGAAAAACGGAGCCAAAATTAAATTGATAACATTGAATATTTAGTATGTTACAGCATTCAAAAACCTGCCATCAAAATGTCTTCGTGCAATTTCACATGGGATATTTACAATTCTTGTGTATTCTCATAACAATTATGTTTTACAGCGGTTTCATTTGATATTTTCCAGTACATGATATGTATGACTGTGTTAAAAATTTAAAAAACTACCAAATAAGTAAACGTGTCATTTAATACGTCATAGATTAGTATAAGATGAAATAGATGTCGCTGTATATCTATTCATTCAACCCTTAAGTTGAACATTTTTGCAGTAGGCTTAAGGGGGTATTCTAGTGTAGAAAAATTAAAAAATCGATTAATTTTTTTTAAATTTTCTAATTTTTAGACATTTGAGAGTATGTCCTCAAAGGGATTTTTCAAAACTTTAATTATTTACAGCGATTTTGGTGACGCAGCAACTAAGCTGGTCCGACCGGAAGAAATCGAAACTAAAAACTTTAAACACGTTTTTCTCGAAACTTCTTTTTTTAAGCTGACGTGCATAATATCTGAAGTTCTACCCAACCGATTTATTTTAAATTTTGTGTGAACCTTTTATATGCATTCTTCTGTGGCCTGTAGCAGATTAAAGTCAAAATTTTACTATTTTTTCAAACGGCTGCCATTTGTGTTTTTTTTGTTGATTTTTCCGAGGTACGGGCGATAGCGACATTTTTATTTATTAAGAAACCGTTAGTTTTTTTTTCAAATGATCTGAAGCAGCGGTGGGCTGTCAATATCTTAACAAGGGGATCGGTAAATGTTATCCATTTTTTATCCATGTCCGCTCCCTATGTCAAGTATATGGCCTCCTAATGAAGGTATCTCAACGAAAGTTATTTTTCTACGAGAACTGCTTGTTACTTAGTCGCTCTACCTCTCTTTTCCAAAGAGAGTAGTAATGATAAAATGATAAGCATAAGACAGGACTAGTGATTAACTAATAGTAGCGCCCAGTTGAATTGAAGAATCGGAAGAGTGGGAGGCAATCTTAAGACATCACAAATACCCATTCCTTCGAACAGAAAATAGATAAATCGACTGAAAAAACGTTTTTTCGTACTGGGACTCACGGACGACCACAACGCCGAATAAAAAAATGAAACGACAACTAATTTTCAAATTTATCCATCTACAGAAATTGCAGTTATGTGATGATTTGATCTGAGACGAATGATTTTGTTATCTTAACAAGGGGCTCGCCGGCCGCGCCGAAATTTAACAAGGGACTCTCGCGAGCCCCCCCGAGCCTCTTCCAGCCCATCCCTGATCTGAAGGCTTGGAATCACGTACGCCAGGAAACCACCATTTTTTGGACTCCTCGCTTTACCAGCCGATAACTTTTCGAGTTTTGAATTTATTTATATTTTAATTTTTTTTATGTATTTTTAAAACATAAATGAACAAATGGTAAAAAAATGAATGGTAAAAATTTTCTTTGTTTATTTTTACAGAGTTCGAAAAAACACCCGAAATTTGTGCCTCTACACTAGAATACCCCCTTAATCAGCGGTGGGCTGCCAATATCTTAACAAGGGGATCGGTAAATGTTTTCCATTTTTTTATCCATGTCCGCTCCTAATGTCGAGCATATGGCCTCCTAATGAAGGCATCTTAATAAAAGTTATTTTTCTACAAGAACTGTTTGTTACCTAGTCGCTCAACCTCTCTTTTCCAAAGAGAGTAGTAGGGATAGAATGATAATGATAAGCCAGCACTAGTGATTAATTAATAGTAGCGCTCAGTTGAATTGAAGGATCGGAAGAGTGGGAGGCAATCTTAAGACGTCATAAACACCCATGCCTTCGAACAGAAAATAGATAAATCGATTGAAAAGATGCTGTTTCGTACTGGGACTCGAACCCGTGAGGGGTAACTAATTTTAAAATTTAACCATCTACAGAAATTGCAGTTATGCGATGATTTGATCTAAGACGAATGATTTTCTCATCTTAACAAGGGGCTCTCCGACCGCGCCAAAATTTAACAAGGGGCTTGCGCGAGCCCCCTCCAACCCATCCCTGCCCTTAATAAAAGAAATAGATAGGGCAGTTAATTTTCAAAATTTCACAATCATGAACAATGTCTAGTGTCTAGTTGCCAATACACACAGTTTTAAATCCTAAATAATTTCATTAACGCTTTTGGCGGAGGTAAATCTCTCTTTGATTTAGCATATTTGATGCTCACTAAGTAAATGAAGCCGCATAAATGAACAGTTTACATTACGTGAATATTGATTTCTGCAATCTTTGTTAAGGTCATTATGATACCATCAATAATATTATTGACACATTTTAATACAATTGAGTAAAAATGTGCTTAGTAGCAAAAACTAAAAAAACAATATTTTGCATGGAATGTGTGAAAGTACTTCCACCAGTAAAATGCAATGAGACTATTGGATTTATATAAGGTAGGAATGCCCAACCCTGTGCCCGCCAACATTGGCCCGCAGCAATTAAAGAGCCAATGGTCTCCTTTTTTGTCAATCCCTTTACTTGCCAAATAAATAAATTAGAAAAAGCTTTTTGTATTGCAGATCTTGTTCAAGGAAAAGTACAAAAACTAGAATTATAAATTTTGGATCTCAAGAATGATACTATATTTAAATCATTAATATCAGAGAAAAACTTTTAGTATAGTAGAAAAATATCCATTAATGATAAAAGTGGCATACAAAATACAACATTTTTCAAACAGTTTAAAAATAAAATAATAGTGATTTATGTGATTGAAATAATGCTGTTCGTACTGGGTCTCGAACCTGTGAGAACTTGTTTTTAGGAACAATTATGATGATTTTTAAATTGATTATAAATACTCAACGTTATTTACTTATAGATGCTGAAACTATGCTATCGCCAACAACTATATACCACGTTGAAAGCACCGGCTATCGTTCGATCACCAAAATTCAGGAGTTAATCCTGAATTCTTTTTCTGACGTTTTCTTTCAGTCTTAATGTTGATAATTATGATTATTAACAAAAGCTTGTATTAACATGCACTTTTTTTTAGATTATAAACACAAAACTCGTTGCCATTTACTTTTTTTGATTTTGTTATTTTTTTTCAAATATTTATGTAATCTATCTATACATTCTAAGAAGCTACAAAAATTATCCGCTATTAATATATATCACTTTTAGGGTGTTCACTGTCAATACTTGGTGGAAAGGCATTATATTAGTAAAAAAACAATAATCCTTTGTACTTCATTCCACTTTATTTAATATGTCAGGACCGGTTTCGCTCATTACGAGCATCGTCAACTGATAAGAAATACAATTTAACAATGTTATTTATACAAAAATGAACAGCTATAAACAACAATTGGCATTGAAAAGAAAATACCAACTACATTAAAAGTGATTCTAAAATAGCACAAAATTAAAATGTTTAACACATCTAACATATAATTAAAAAGTCATCTCAGATTAATAAATTTAGAATGGGGATTGAAAGTAATTACAAACATAATTAAAATTTGGGAATTCTTTGACAAAGTGATACAATGAAAATAATGACATTAATAGAGTGAATAGGCATATTTTTCCCCGCAAAATTATCCGCTATTAATATATATCACTTTTAGGGTGTTCACTGTCAATACTTGGTGGAAAGGCATTATATTAGTAAAAAAACAATAATCCTTTGTACTTCATTCCACTTTATTTAATATGTCAGGACCGGTTTCGCTCATTACGAGCATCGTCAACTGATAAGAAATACAATTTAACAATGTTATTTATACAAAAATGAACAGCTATAAACAACAATTGGCATTGAAAAGAAAATACCAACTACATTAAAAGTGATTCTAAAATAGCACAAAATATATATATATATATATATTTTGAAATTATCTAACAAAGAAATATATATATATATATATATATATATATATATATATATATATATATATATTTCTTTGTTAGAATTGATATGGTCTTTGAAAAATTTCTTTTTCAGAATCTTCCTGGCTGTCGATTTTGTTTAAGCATGTACACTCATCAACTACTTGGAAGCGGGGAAAAATATGCCTATTCACTCTATTAATGTCATTATTTTCATTGTATCACTTTGTCAAAGAATTCCCAAATTTTAATTATGTTTGTAATTACTTTCAATCCCCATTCTAAATTTATTAATCTGAGATGACTTTTTAATTATATGTTAGATGTGTTAAACATTTTAATTTTGTGCTATTTTAGAATCACTTTTAATGTAGTTGGTATTTTCTTTTCAATGCCAATTGTTGTTTATAGCTGTTCATTATTGTATAAATAACATTGTTAAATTGTATTTCTTATCAGTTGACGATGCTCGTAATGAGCGAAACCGGTCCTGACATATTAAATAAAGTGGAATGAAGTACAAAAGATTATTGTTTTTTTTACTAATATTAATATATAGACTAGCTGTAAGCCCGTTGCCCTCAACGGGGGGATATTTGTTGCATTTTTAAATAGTCAGAAAATTTACTGGCGTGAAAAATAAATTGCAAACCTATTTATAAGCCAGACAATCTAAACGTTATTAATTATCTAAATGGATTTTTTTGCGAATACCCCCAATTCTCTTAAAGAACTTAAATACACCGGGAGTGCTAAACAAAATATGCAAAGATCGGATATAATAAAATATATTTATAAAAATCATAATTGAGCTGCCCTGCTGAGCTGCTATATCCAATATCGACAGCCCTGCAGTATTTATATTTTATATAATATAGTCTTTAGAATAATTCAAATGTTTCAAGTATGCAAACAAATATATTTCGTAGAAGAAAAAGAAGACCTCGGAACATATATCGATAGCCCTGCAGTATTTAAATTGTATAAAATATGGTTCTCAGAATAATCCAAATTTTTCAAGTGTTAAAAAAACTATATTTCGGAGAAGAAGAAGAAGACCTAGGGACGTATATTTATATGTGTTTGAATAAAAGTCAATAAAAAAAAGTCCATACCGTAATTAGAATATTTGTAATGCATGTTTTCATGCAAAAAGTTTTCAAGGCTGGACGCGAAATATAATCATATCTTTCAATAATCGAACAGTGTCTATGATTATTTGAAAAATTTTATAAGCGATGCAAACTTTCAAATTTAGTTTTCTCAATATTATTACAACAAATACTACAATCTTTTTGTACTAAGGCAGGAAATTTGAATTTTGAAGATAAAAAGATAAGCCATTCCAAATGGACGAACGACAACTCACAAAATATGCGATTCAAAATAAACCGTTATCATTGGGCGAAATATGAATACAAGCGACCCTACAAACGGCGAACATACAAACCTTATCGGCTATTAATATGAAGATTACGCCTCATTTAAAAGAAAAAATTCACTATATCACTAATTGATACTACCCTGTAACTTCAAAACAACTGCAAACTATTTTAAAAGCAGAAAACAAAAATTAAAATTCAACTATTTCGGAATTATATCTGAAAGTTTAAATGTTTGTGTGAAATTGCTGCCACCTTAGCACTTTTGAAAGATTAACGCTGTTAACTAACAATGTTCAGGTCAATTTGCCTGGCTAATTCAAATGAATTTGCTAAGCCGGGAGGTAAAGCAAGTGTTATATTATATAACCTCAATACCAATGACATCACAATGGCATCACCATCTCGATATTTCAATATAATAAAATGCAGATATATCACTCTAAATTGTGCCACTCAGGATAATAATGCTGTAATTTCAAATTTAAGGAACGTCTTGTAATTAATTACAATTCAATATAAACCATAATTTGAAAATAAACAGTAAATCACCTACGACATTAAAATAAACGAAACAAGGTAATTATTGATGAAATTGCAATTTACTTGGTAGAAATTCATTGTAAATACACGAAAAAAAATAAATAGTATTTTAATCCGCAAATCACATCCGTATACGAAATCTTGGTGTAAATCAAACAAAAAAAACATCGAAATCTAGAAAGAAAAATTAAGATTTATTTGAAAGAAGATAAAAAGTTTGAGAAGACCAATGCCAAAACAAGAAACTTTTTCAGAACCAACAAAATATATACGTATCAGAATATTTAAACTACAAATGTAATTTTATTATTCTGCAATATAAGAAGACTTCGAAGTCGATGAATCGCATTTACTATGTATATTTGCGATTGTCACATGAGCAGAAAATTAAGTAGGTCGACCGTCGTAGACTCAGCGTAGATGTACTATGCCACCATACCTATGTTATGACGTATATTAAAACCACCGTAGATACGGTATTTTAAATTCATTTTAATATATTTGATTGAAGTTAAAAACTACCAATTCGAACGCTAGTTTTATCGATGAAAAAAACAGCCTGTTTCAGTAAAATAACTTAACTTATGAAAATTATATATTTTTCTGTATATTTAAAAAAAATACTATGCCTAAAATTACTGTTTTATGACACGAATCAGATAGAAATTGATCAAAGATTGAGTCAGTGATAAACAGGCTACTTATGTTATATTGATGACTGCCACGACTTCTTTATTTAAGGTAATTTAATTCTAGATTTTGTAAATCGATTTTGACCCATGAACGACTTCTGTCTATTTTCAACGTGTGATTTATTAAAATTCGTTTAAAACAGGGGCTGACCAAAAATTTTAATACATATTATTTTATATATTTATTTTCTTAATGTCAATCTTTAGATATTGTTTAATAATAACACTTGTGAATTTAATTTATCATACATTTTCATTATTTGCAGTTGTCGCCTGCTGTAGCCCAGTTGGTTAGAGCTTGCTCTACCGATCGCGCAGGTCTAGGTTCGATTCCCGGTCAGATCACAGTGAATTTGAGATTTATTCGATTCAAAGTTGTGATCGAAGACTGAGTGTTTTGTGATGTAAATCCACATTATATCCTCTCCTCCCATCCTTCTGATCCTTTAATAACTTTGTGTAGCGATAGCGATTAGTCAACCACTAATCCTGTTCTAGCCTTATCCTTCTTTCCCTACTACTCACTTTAAAAAAGTGAGGTGGACCCCTGAGTCCTCGTAGAAAAAAAAACTTCTGTTGAGATACTTCCATTAGGAGGCCATATGCTCCACATTGGGAACGGACATGTATTAAAAAAAGTGCGTTAATGATCGGCTTTTATTTTGATATTTGGTGAGTGCTATAAATAATCCCTGTAATACGTCACAAATAAACATGATATAATATAAAATAAAAATAACTTTGATTATTCCACGTATTGTGTATCAAAATGTGACACGTGTTTCGCCTCTTTCAGAGGCATCCTCAGACAACTACTTTCGCAAATGTTTGCTTAAGTACGAAAGTAGTTGTCTGAGGATGCCTCAGAAAGAGGCGAAACACGTGTCACATTTTGATACACAATACGTGGAATAATCAAAGTTATTTTTATTTTATATTAAAATGAACTTCCACAAAGTTACCGCCGAATCCATCGAAAGAAACATGATATAATTTAAGATTTCGACTGAAGGTGTTAGATTGTATTTCAAAATGTTATTTGAATCGATCAACGTTATAGCGTAGTTTCATTAATATGAAATTAATATTTAAACTAATTCAGATCGTCATCAATAATTTCTAGCCTTAGTGATCATATTTTTCTTAATTAAAACAATACAAACTGTATATTAACCGTCATTTTAAGTTCATCCGTGAAATTGGAATTTCTGCATAAAAATGCAGAAAGACTAATCCTGGGTCACTAGTAACAAAATGTATGAAAAGTACAAAATGTAAACAATTCAAATTTAATAATGATATATTTGTATTCTTTATCCGAAAAGTAAAGTAATATATTTATTTTACTATAAATTTTAAACATTTAGGGTGTTCACTGTCAATACTTGGTGGAAAGGCATTATATTAATAAAAACACAATATTCCTTTGTACTTCATTCCAATTTATTAATTAGGTCAGGACCGGTTTAGCTCATTGCGAGCATCAGTTGACAATGCTTGCAATGAGCGAAACCGGTCCTGACCTAATTAATAAAGTGGAATGAAGTACAAAGGAATATTGTGTTTTTATTAATTTTAAACTTCTTAGCAAACTTTTGATTATTGAATAAATGGTTTAAAATACCATATTTTAAACCATTTGAGGATTTCAAATTCCTCGGTGAACTAATCCCAATCCCGGGATTGGAAAAAGGCTCCGGGATTGGATACCCTAATTGTGATAGCAGTCAAGCAGTCTGTGTATGCTTTTTACACATTTAATTATTTCAACAATATTATTGTTTTTTTTAAACATGACCAATTTCAATGTGAAGCATACGACATCCTTATTGATGTAACTCAAAAGAACTTTTTAAATATCACTGAACATATTACTTTTTAGGCTTAACCTTTGCCAATCAAAATATAAATTAAATAGGCGATAAACCAGCCCTTATCTATTTTAATGGCCGGTGAATACATGTTTATAAACATGGTTCAATACACTTTCACACAATAAAATGTTAGTTATCCCTATTCAGTTGCTCATTTTTTCTCCGTCGCGATAAATATAAAAAAGAAGGTCTGACAAATTCATATTAAACACAAAAATAATATGAGGAACTGGTATGGGAAAGTAAAAAAAAATGTATTATTGATGCAATCAATATCTACAAAGTCAAAATTTTCAACAAAAACATGGCAAAATGAATTAGTGTATTTTATCTTTCAACGTCGAATTTTGGTACAATATACTTTATTAGTATAGAACGGTACTGCACCGTGCATGCAGTCTGCACGTAAAGTTTGTTTAGTAACTTTATTCATATGTATCATAATATAGCTAATTGCAAGCCTTTCAAATATGATTACAGTGGAACCCCCAATTACACTACCCCGAATTACGCGCTGGCTTGAAATATTCGCCGCACATCCCCCAATTGTACGGTCGCATTCCACTGTCGTTACTACGAGATGGTCGTCTGTGCCGCGCATACAGTCAAATGTTGGCTAGCGTCTGTATATTCAACACGTGTCAGGCTATACACGCATAGCTGGGCGTCTGTCTGTGTGCGGGATATTTACTACTACAAGAACTAAATATTTCGTCCATATTTTAACTAAGGGAATCTTAGTTTTGCATTCCCGACTATAGTTTAAATGGGGGTTTTACTGTATTTAGTATTTCAATGTACTGCTTCAAATGTTTATGACATTCAATTTTCAATATAATTAATTATTACGATTTGTCGAATAATGCATTTTCGATGAGGTCTGTTATACAATAGTGACCGGTCGATAATCTGATATATCCATGTCTAAAAACAGGTTTATCTATCTTGAAAACCGGGCCCATATAACATATCTATCCGGGGCGTAGAGACTAGGGCTTAAACAAAAATCAACTCTAATAAAAAACACTAGTATTAGAATTCCAATATTTCCTAAAAAACCGGCTTAACCCGGTTTTCGAATAATGAATAATTTGATTAACTTGAAAAATTATCGTTTATTTACTAATGTAAGAACAATAAAGAAAAAAATTATCATCCACTAATTAATATTACTAAGAAACCTAATTTTTATATGTTTTTAAAAAAATTTCCTGCAGTAGACAATTCTTTGTCACTGGGTAACGAAATACAGTCGACCCTCTTATAGTGTATAAATTGGGACTTCACTGTAGGAATACTACATTATAGGGAACGAGGCACCATTATAAACTTTGAGGTAAAGTTATTTCAATTTTAATGCATTTTTAGGTTTGTTTACTTCAATTGCCATTTAATTATGACCATGTATTTAGTTTATTTACAAGGGACAAACCGCTACTGACAATTAATAATTTATTTCTATGCACGTATATAAAATTATAATTTGAACTTGAAAATGCGCTATAGGGGGAAATTTTGCATTCGCTATAGGAAACTTCTTTTATAGGGAGGAGCGCTTACTTTATTTCTTATAGTTTATAAGAAATCTAATGGAATATTCAAATTGGTTGTCTATTTGTATTTGATTTCGTTTATGTAAAAAAATGCTCTCATGAACTGTATCCTAGACAAGTTTTGCAATAAGAATATTTTCGAAATAAACCTAAATATAATATTTTCAACGCATTCATTGATCACCGACTATCAAACTACATACTACATTTTATTTAATAATTTACATGTCATTTAATTTGCTACTGCGGTGTAAATTTTAATATAAAAAAATCGGGTCACCGAACTGAAAGAAACGATTTTCGAGTGTAAAAACTGGTATTCTAAGACCGACCCGTCTTAGTAGAAAGTTTCTTTTATAACATTCTTACTTAATTTTTATTTCGATCGAAATAATAAAACCTGAGTGAATGGACACAATCTTTTGCCGGCAAGAAACTTTTGTAATTGTTCTCTTTTAGAAGTAAAATATAAATACTATGCAATTAAAAATTAAAAATAAGCTGCTATGATGATTTTAATTATTACCAGCTCTATAGTGAAACGTAAATTGTTGTAAATGTGTAAAAAACGGTTTTTTTTTTCAGATTGAAGAGTATAAATCTGGGCGCTCGGGCCAGGTTGGGCCTGAATTTTACGGGCTCGGACCGGGCAATTTTGTGAAATTTCGGCCCGTGCAGACCTCTACTAGACATAAATCAAAAAAAGTTTATAACTTGATCTGTATGTTTAATAATATTTAAAGTAATTCATTTTGTTTGAACATAAACCTGATAATATAAAAATGTATTGTATGTTAGTTACTTTATTCCATAAGTATTCCATCTTTACGTTGGAAATATCCACTTAATTGATTCTATAAAAGGAATGGTCATTTTTACACAAACAGTCTTTAAGTGATTTTTAAATTGTGTTTGTTACTGAATTAATTTACAGCATGGTGCCACCGTTTGTCATGAATAAAACTCCAGCAGAGGCAAATTTCAATAAATCAATTCGGATTAAAACAAGACGACGTTTCATGTAAACAGAATCTATGATTTAACATTGGCTAACTGTCCAGATAATGTATTCCTTACACTAAAAAGTAAAGAAGGAATTAATTACAAAACGACTCAAAATTTCAGTAACATTTTCGATTGCTAAGACGGATAGAAGTGTTTATTTTAAATGAATATTGATAACTGTTTAATCTGTACGAGAAGTATCTTCAGACTTACTTTTTAACCATGATATAATGCAGAAATTGATAAATATTATAGACTTATTTTACATAAAAAATAAAAAACTATTTTTAAGTAATAATGAGTAAAATTACTTAACAATTTTAAGTATACGTTTTGTAATTTAAAAAATAATACATCTTGAAATAATATATTTTTAAAAATATTTTTGTGTCAATGGTAAAAATACTAAAAATCATATTTAGAAAAACATTACTCGCTACTCAAAGGGTTAAAAGTGTTTTTAAAAAGTTTGTATTATTGTTGATTGATTGTATAATGAAACTTTTCCTTTCAATTTTTCTTTAATTCACTTTTCATTTTTCCTTCTTTTTTAACACAAAAATAATCTCCGCCTTCTTAAGTTATTGTAGATTTTTTGCGTTAATGCTAAGATTGTTATGTACACATAAAACATGCTGTTTGAGAGTTGATTTAAAAAAATGTGCGATGATAAACATTCAAGTAATTATTACGTGCCAACGTTATATTTAAATTAAGTGGAAAATACACAGAAGTTGGACGACATCTGAATTAATCAGATTGGATAATTCTTATTTTATTTTCCTAATTGGTACTTTATATATCGACTGTGGAAAGAAAAAGGACGTAACCCACACATATAAAATATTACAGGAGGCGAAAAAAACGTGTTTTGATGATTTTGGGTCATATGCAAATTATGGTTTATACACAACCTTGAAGTGCACGGAGACTTATACACTGGTGTTTAATTGACATAATCTAGTAATAATTAATGAAATTGTCTAGGAAAAACATTTATTTCAGTCTTCTTTCTTGGTTTTAATTTTTCACAAGGTCATCTTTTTCAAACTTAAAAGCTAAATTTAGATACTAATACGGTATTTGCAGCTTGCATCCTTTTGATAGAACGTGTATCAAGTTTGATACATTGTGATTATGGAAAAAAAACTGTTTTGGAAAAACTGAGGGCTACGTCCTTTTTCCTTTCCACAGTCGATATAATTGATGTAACCGCAGAGACTCGGTAGCGAATCTTCAGATATAAGGCAGTGACTGGTCTAAGAAAGCGAAGAGGCGAATTCGGAGATAGGTGGAGCAGAGAGCGTCCGCCCTCGGTGGGCGGTGCGACACCTGTTGTGTTAGTCCCCGCCCGACTATATCACTTGCAGCGAAGTATGCAACCGTCAGAAGCACTTCTTCGTTCGACACAATCGCTGGCGTTCGCGTTGTGTCCTAGTACCGCCGCAGCCGCCCAACGCGACGTATCCAACTTCAGAGCAATTTTCCGATTTTCCTCGCTAAATATTACGGAAAACTGCGCGAGCATACGCGATAAAATATTTTCATTATAATTCAAATCGAAAACCGATAAAGGCATCAGCATGTACTCTAAACATCATAGTGATTGTCAAAAAAAAGTGTTTTTATCAACAAGTGAACTACAACTCTTGTTAAGGAATCTATAAAATGGTTCATCAAAGTATTAATTGGTAACGACTCAACAGTTGATATTAATTATTTCAATAGTAAATAATTTGCTTAAATTAAACTAAAAAGGTTATTTGAAAAGAAACATAAAAAAAACATAAACTAATGTATGGTTTTTTGTTATCTATAAAAGTTCTAGTACTATTCAAGTTGGAATATAAATAATATTCCCGATATAAATAAAAAATATAAAACTTTCGTGACGTGATTTTCAACTCTCATTATTTTATACATATTAATTATAAGCAAATCATTGCTTATTTATTGAAGCATTATCGAATGACATCAACATAAAAATACGTACATACGTCCAGAAAATCATAAACAATTCAACAGATACAATACGATACTATTAGTTTGATGGATTATAATGTAATATTACTGTATTTTACGTAGTTTTTTTAGAAAATTAAAATATATTTTTTACCGCATATTATTATTCAACGTGTCTTATTAAAAAACAAAACTATAAATGTCTAATCATAAAACATCTAACAAATTATGTGATAATGATGAATATTAACTATGAATATTGTGACAGGAAAACAATGCAATATTTACGTCAATACAAGATGAATTTTACTATAGTTAAACAGATCATTTTTAAACATCTGTATTGAAAACTGAAGTCGTTGCAAGTTCATTGTTGTCGTACAAAATCAATCCTTTCTTTAATATTTAGAATATATCGATCTGTTTTATTATATTTATTTTCATAAAAATGTTTTACATTTTAAAATGATACATTCGTTATTTATCAATATGTTATATTTAACTAAGTACGATTGCGTATACTTCCTTAACTTAAGATATTTTGCACAATCTTTATTAGTCTTTATACAGTCTATTACAAGTGTCTGCCAAACTATGTGCACACTACTGTGTCGCAAGAAGTCTCAGGTGTGCCGCGGTGGAAAAAAAACATTAAACATTTTAATTATAATGCCTATTCATTAAACTTTCAAATAAATTTAACATCTTCCATCTATTTTACTCAGTTAAAGATTTACCGAGTTTACAGCATTCTAAAAATCAATTTTGCATTTTGTTATTCATAAATCAAACAAAACAAAGCAGTGAAGTGAATTGGCGAATTTAAAAATAATTAAAGCGTTCAGTGACAGATTCTCATACATACAAAAGTATGAAGAAATGTTCACGATATTTTAAGCTTCATTTAAGGTTGTAGAGGTGGAATCCGTACCTGTAAATTTACAAGTGTAGTTAATAGACCTCCAATCAAGCATCGAGTTAAAATGCATGATTGAAGAAAATAAACGTGAGCTTGATCAGAAATATATCTTCCAGGATAAATTTCCAAAATTAAAAAACCTGGCAATGTGCATTAAAACTGCATTTGGAACCACATATCGCTGCGAGTCGTTCTTTTCAAAATTGAAAATAGTAAAAACGAAATGTCGTAACAGACTGGCCGATGAAAACTTGACCAATCAACTGCGATGTGCATCGAATAAATTACCAGTCGATATAATAAAAATATCAAATAGTATAAAAAAAAATTGTCACATTAATGATTAACTAAATAAAATGTTTTGATAATTGTTTGGCTGTTCTTAAAATAAAAAAAGGTATCATGATGTTAATTATTAATTAATAAATTGTTTTTAATGCGTTAGTTTGTTTTGTTTTTTATGCGGCCTACCATATACCGGTAATATTTTATTTGGCCCATCAAACGATTTCTGTCGGACTTCGCTGATCTACACATTCAATCAAATATTTATCGCATTCATACATAGTGGTCAATGCGACACATTTTCCATAGTTTCTGGTTTTAAAGGTACATTGCCTTTTTAAAGCACTTTTATTTGGTGTGCCGCGGTACAAGTCCCATTCACCAGTGTGCCGTGAATTAAAAAAGTTTGGTAGACACTGGTCTATACATTGCTCAATAAATATCAAATATATATCAACATACATATTCAAAGTTCATCAAATTATCATTACATTGTAATTATGAATAAAGTAAATCAAAATATCGAAGTTTTACAATAATTCAATTATCGGAAAGTATCGTAAGAATATTATCGACTTTTTAAGTTTTCACTGTTAACTCTTGGCGAAAATCCATAACATTTAAAAATCAAAACATACAAAATATAAATTGATACAAGGTTATTTTTTAATTTTGTGTAAATAACCCAGTCACTTTTAGGGTTTTCACTGTCAATACTTGGTAGAAAGGTATTATATTCAAAAAAATAAAATACTCATATGTACTAATTACACTTTTATTTAATATGATCAGGGCCGGTTTCGCTCATGACATGAAAACAGTTGATAATGCTCTTCATAAGCGAAAGCGGTCCTGATCATATTAAATAAAAGTGGATTTAATACAAATGAGTATTTTTTTGTTGTAAATAACCCAGTATCAATTTGTATTTTAACCAGTTGAAAATTATCGCGATTGGCGAAACCGTTGCTGCTAATAATAAACAATGTGTAATTAGTACAAAAAGTGTTAGATTTTTGAAAGAGTAGTGTGATATAACTATTACATTTAAAATTCAATTTTAAACAATTTATTTTTTTAGCAATAATTTTATAAAAAAAGTGAAACCGATTCTGATCGTTATGTAAAATTGTGGGATGCGTTTTTTTTTATAAATAAAAATCCTCTTCATGAATCGACGGTTTTCGACTCAAAATTAATCCTTTGGCTTAATAAATTAATCTTTGCATGGCGATTTATTAACTAAACTAGAAGTATTCGAGCTCTGTATAATAATGTTGACACCAGAATTTTCCATTCATTTAGGTTTTTATTATACTTGACTAGAATCATGGTTTAAGAATAAATTTGATCTCAATCACGAACTTGAAGACCAAGCTAAAACACTTCGGAAATCTAATATTGCAATCATTAAGTTAACAAATTATTAATTTCTTAATTATTATAGTTGACAATTTGCTGCTGCTTTTTCTTTGTATTTTGTTTTGCAGTCACGATTCTTGATAGTTGTACGAATTGAAATTTACAATTCACTAGGATTTGATAGACACAGTTTTAAATAGTGGTTTAATTTATAAATCTGAATAAAAAATAATTGAACAGAATAAAAAAGTGCCGTCGGTATTTTGAAGTAAACTTCTTCGTGATAGTAACAATGGATTATCAATCAACATGAATTGAAGAAGAGGTCCACATAGTTAATTTTTCAAGATGGTGGCTCGAGATTATCCTGAGATTGCCTACAGCAACCTACTGCAGCCGGAAGATGTTAAGCCTCCAACTTATACTGATACTAATGAGTAAGATTTTTTTTTATTTACCAAAAATACTTGCTAGTTCTTCCGTTTAGCTGCGATACACTAAAAAAATCAGTTTCTTACAGTCATAGTAACTCTTTGGGCTGTTCAATTTTATACGAAAGCTGAATTGCACCTGTGCATCATAGTATAGGCATGGAAAATATTAAATATAGTGGAACAATTATTTAAAAAATGTTCTGATGTTTTATGTTTGTAGCTTATTTCCGCAAATATCCTATCAAGAATAACAGATTTATAAAACATCTTTTAATGATTTTATATTTCAATTAAAAAAAAAAATTTGTCATGGATTTAATAAGTCAAACTTTATACATTTTTTTTAATACATTTCCGATCCCAACGTGGATCATATACCCTTTTTATTTAGGCATTTCAACAGAAGTGTTTTCTTCGAGAAGTCGTTGCTACTAAGTTTCTCAAATATTCATTTTCGAAGAGATTAACTCTCGCGGCTCGGAGACTAGAAAAATACTTCTCTGCCGATGGGGGTCGTTTAGGGACCCCAGTGGTTTCCTCATTATTGGCCTTATTCTTATGCATTTCAAAAAAAATAGTCTAAGGGCTTTAAAATATCTCTCTGCATCATTTCTCATTCATTTTTTTGTATAAAAATCCGTGGTTTTTTAATAAATAATCATATTTTAAGTTGCGCGTAAAAAAGACGTCATCCCAGCACAAATATAAATTTGCAACTGGCGCTTTTCCCAGCTATCTTACAAACGATCGCTGATAAGCGGGCGCTTATCTCGTTATCGTGTTATCGCGTATGTATATAAACTACAAAAGGTTCGAAAAACTATGATATAAGAATACCTTAATTATAAACATTGTATCACCCATATTAAAATAGATATTTAAGAAAATGTGGGTATTGGGGTCGCATTTCTTGAGCTTAGAACTGGAAAAGTTAAGGAATAGAAAGATAAGGCGAGGACAGGAATAATGTTTAATTAATCGCTTTTGCAACGCCCCGTTATTTAATGATTGCAATGGTGGGAGATAATTGTCAGGCATCGGAAACACCCATACTTTCGAACAGATCGGTAAGCTGATTGAAAAATGCTGTTTGTACTAAGGCTCGAACCTGTGAAATCCGTCACAAAAGCCAACCACGTTGACCGTGGACTCGAAAATTATTTAGTTTTAATTTAACTATATGTTTATTGCCGATATTAATTTAGGGCTCCTAAATAAGGACGTATTTTGTTCATATTATTGTTAATTTATGTACTACTGCTTTTGAAAATATCACTTATGGAATTTAATATAAAACACCGGTATTGTAATTAAAATCCGTAAACCAACCACTATGTTAATCACAACAGATATGATTGTCTCGATGCAAATGCTGCTTGCTACGATCTATCCTTGCACGGGCCTAATATGCTACGCCAACACCAGTTTCTCAATGCAGGTAGTCCTCGACTTCGATCAACAACTTTTTATTTTTCAGATTAAACGATTATTTAAGTGAATTTCTATTGGTTGTGTGTAATTGAAAAAGTTGTTTTTTTTATATATAAAACTAGCCGGTTCCCGGCATGCGTTGCAATGCCACTCAAAGAACTAAAGTGTTTGCGTTTTAATAAATGTGTTTATTGATGATCATGTTTTCTATTTCTTTCTGTTTGACGTTTGAAGATTGCTGCCGATTGTCTATTGTACGACACACGCGCCACTTATTGTAAGTTAATTGTACCTTGTAGCTTCGCGAAATACGCATAAAATACAAACAAAAGAACTTTTATATATTAGATATGGTCTGATCCAGCGTTTCCCAAACTTTTGTGCCCCGCGTCCCGCTTATTTTAATATTTCTCCTTCGTGACTCACTAATTTTTATGGCCTATACCAGTGCTCCGCAACCTTTTCTCTCCCACTTAATGACACAGTATTGTTAGTTGTTGCTTCAACAAGAATAATTCTCGGCAAAATTTTCATGAATAAAGTACACAATATAATTGATATATTTGTAATACCTTAATTTGTATGATTTACTAGTATTTATTACTTAGCTTCGACAGAGATAGATACTAGCTAATGTTGAAACTTGAAAATACCGCCGTGAACCGTACTTTAGGTAACACTCTCAAAATATAGTCCATCAATTAAAAATAATGTTAAAAGTTGACAGTTGAAGGTTGCAAGTTGAAACTCGTTTAAGATGAGTTCTTGTGACAGACAGATCAATTTGGTTACTTTGTTACTCCACTCGTGTCACAAATTATGAGCCTTGTTTTGACTTTTAAAGAAGCATCACCAGACAGTGTCTAATGATAATTAATAATAAACAAAAAAAATATTCTAATTCTTAGGCTATAATTTTACTTTTTCAAACGTGGAGGAGGTAAGATACAAGCATTGATAATAAAAAAGGTGCAACTATGGTATATTGCAGGGTTTCTCAAACTTATTGTGCGATCGAACATTTTGAAAACCTGGAAATTTTACCGGAACACAGCTTATTTTTTAGGTCGGGTAATTCATAATAGTAAAAATATTGAAAAAAATATGTTATTAAATCACTTATTATTTTTTAAATACGATACACAAAAATATGAGTAAACATAGCTTTTAGTGATTCAAAATCCCTGTACATATTTGGCGTTTTAAACATCAGTGCGAATTTATATTATCACTCGATTTTTAATATAAAGTAGAACATACTGAAATGTGTTGCAGCGTATATTATTATTCCAAATTTTCGCAAAACAACTAATAAAGTCTTACGACACACTAGTGTACCGTGAAAAATAGTTTGGTAAGCCCTGGCATATTTAATTAGAGAGATAAACGTACATATTATATTTATAAAGTATTTTAAATGACTATCTGTTCAAGAGCGCCATGTGTGTATGTGCTTTGCATTTATCTATAATATTAGTTAGAAAATAGTATTTTTCTTTTTAATATATGTGTTTATTATATAAATATGTTTGTTTGTATGTTTATATATAGCATAGCTTGCAAAACAAGAACGATAACTATTTGAGTGGCCCCGCATTATTTTGCAAAAAATACATCTAACTAAAGCTTTAAAAATATATAAAAAAACTTTTCGTTAAATATTGTATGTGTATCAAGTAACAATCGTTTGCTTATTTGTGTATTTCTTATAATTGCTTAGGAGTAATAAAACATGTACACCTTTCCCAGATCGCGCGAATAGCTTTGAGATTAAACGAGCCCTTTGCTTAGCGTATTAGCAGCCCACCTCTTCCTAGCACCTTTCCAATAATCAAATAACGAGGCGTCCTCTCTTAGAAAAACAATAAGTTGAGCGACTTAGAAACAAACATTTTTTGTATAAAAAACTTCTGTTGAGACACCTCCATTAAGAAAACATATGTTCGGAGCTCCCACATTGGGAGCGTAACATACATGGACTTTAGTTGGTTAGCTCGGAAGTTTTCCGCGTAGCTAACCTCTCATTTTAGAGGAAACAATGCAGTTGTAAAATGTCAAACATCGCGGGAATATAAAAATATAATCAGTGCCGAAGCGAGGTTATTTGGCGCCCTAGGCAACGGATATTGGCGCGCCCCCTTCTAACAAATCGTCTTTTTTTGTCGGAATAATGAAAAAAAACAATGTTGATTTACTCATGTCCGCTCCTAATGTAGAGCTTATGGCCTCCTAATGGAGGTACCTCAATAGAAGTGTTTCTACGTGAACTGTTACTCAGTCGCTCAACATCTCATTTTCGAATCATATAGAATACGATACATAACTATAACGAACAAAATAAAATAAAACGTATATAAAAATAGTTTGAATACTGCATTTATGCGCCCTAGGCATAAGAATTTACAGCATTCAAAAAATGTATTTTTATATTTTACGTCAATTATTGGAAGCAGTGCTCGCGATTACACCAAGCCCTGCGACTGCTTTTAGGTGAACTCTTCATTGAAACTGTCTACTGCAATATTATTTATATATCATTTCAAATTTAGTTAATCTTCCAATCTGTCATTAGTTAGTTAAAATCAGTTTTTCCTAAAAGTCTGTTCATAAAATTAGTTCAGTATTATTCATTTTTACAACTTCATATTTCCTTGTTAATTTTGAAGAACATGACATTGATAATTATTGACATTGAGTAATATAATATTTACTTATCGCATTGCTGTACTACCTATATAAATTTATACGTTTGTCGTATAGCTATACATATGTTTAAGTAACAAATGAGATACTGCCATTCAAAAGATTATCATATTATATTATCAAGTAATAGTGTAAAGTGACGAAGAAATGAACACTTGATGCGTAATTAGAAGAAATTAAGCTTATTCACAATTATCGGATACAGTTTAACCAACCTTGGTTCAATATATAATTTAGTTAATTGTGAGTGAATTTAAGTTACCGCTACAAAAATGTAAGTACTGACATTATGTGTTTTGAGAATATTCCCAATGTATTTTTAACAATCAACTTTGGTTGGGAAAACATTTTTACCATCGGGAACAAGACTATATATTTAACTAATGAGATATATATTTTTAGACATATATTTTTAACTATTGAGAAAAATTTTATTTCACGGGTGTATAACATCAACTTCTAAAAAAATTCTCACGAGTAAACGAGAAAAGAGTAAATTATTAAGAGACAATTAGTAAATTATTAAACTGTGGAAGGCAATTTATTGTTTTTATAAATTAATGCGTATATCGTCGGCTTAGTTCTAAAGTCACCTAAGTCATTTTTTTATAATTTCATGTTTTAGTGATATCGGTTAAAAGGCATATCAACCCATCTATTTCATTCGTTTAATATGCAAATTTGCAAGTAGAAGAGAATCAAACACCAAACAAATTAATTTTAACGTATCTTTTCTTATATGTATTTATTATAATATAATGTAAGTTCTCTAAGTATATTAAATATATATAACAATTAATGAATATTTTTTTAAAACATTATAATTAAAAATAGTAAAATATTCTACTACAACAAAATAAATGAATATGAATTTGTTTCTGTATATAATGTTCAGTTTTGACTGTCTCCTGAACACTTATGGTAAACATACCTAAAATTAAGCCGGCGTTAAAATTATCATAAAAAATAACTGAATTTTATTAATCTGTTCACAGCCGCTAATAATTGTCTTAATGTTAAAAAATGTTATTAAAACTTTATCTCTATTAGATGAAATGGTAAAAAAGGAAGTTTTTATTTTATTTTATTAAATTTATTAGAATTGAAAATAATAAATCTTAAACATCAAACATTAACAGAAAATATTAATTTTCTTCATTTTATAAACGTATTTGAAAAGCGAAAGACAGTTATCGACACGAATCAGTTGAACGACACGAATCAGTCCACAGTCAATCAAAATACTATTATTACACATAACGATCTTTGTTTAATATGTAAAATTTCAGTATGTAAACTGTTTTATATTATAATATTGTATTATAACGATTTTTACAGAGGTCGAATGTTAATTAAACGATGATTTTAATTAATACGCTAATTCAGTATTGAAAATACAACGTGTAAAACACAATCGGATAAAATTTAATCAAATATTCTGTAACACTGTTAAACTTAATCCGCGATATTTCACCGTGATTATGTGAAATGATCACGTTTGTTACAGTTGTGCTGGTCAAACTCGGGTAGGGCTGGCTATGTTTGGTTTATTTTTTTAACCATGAGAATCTCATTAATGTTCCCTCTAAGACAAGAGGTTAGCTGCGCGGACATTTCAAAGGCTGCGTGGGTCAATCTAATAAATGCACGACATTATTTAGCATATTTTATATAAAAAAATAGTGTTTTATTTTATTCTGATTTATTAATTATGATTTATAAATATTTTTTTACTTAAAAGTGTATTAAATAAAAAAATAAGAAATAACAAGACTCATTATATTGTTTTACATAAAATTAAGCACAAATCAATAAAATAAGCAAAATGAAACAAAATAATCAGTCGCCAATAAATTAATCAACATATTTTATAATCTTATTTTTAAAAATTCCTTATAAGTAATCATTTTAATATAATATACTCCATTAAGATCAATTTCTTGTTCTTATAAAAGATAAGAATTTAATTTTAGTCGAATTTCTCAAGTTTTCAATTTAAAATTCATTTCGATCAATTAGGATTATTAGAATTTAAGAACATAGTTTTTGAATTGTTGTATTGGGGTGTGTGCCAACCCGTAATGAATGCGCGGGGGCCTTCAAACTGCTAAGTGGCGGCACGCGCGTGCAGCTTAAAGAGAACGTTGCGTTAGATACATATTACATAACATGAGCCCCTGAGAGATAAAGTGAGCCATGTAATATTTTCGAAAAAAGAGTTAGATGCGTTATAATATTCTACACGTCTTAAAGTATCGTAAAAGTGAAGTAACCTCAGATACACATTGCAATAGTGCTACCTCCCTAAAATAGAAATTTACAATTCAACATGATTGCACTTGAAAGTACAATAGAAAAGATTTACTATATTTACTACTTTGCTCACTTCACTTCTTGAGGGCTCATTTATATTTATTTAGCAAAAGTTTATAGAGTTGGAAACATATATAATTAATGAAGTCATCAATAATCACTAATTAATTTACGCTTATAATATTACTTTCGATATTAAATTCAATAAGGGATTAAATGATGAGGGAAGATAAACTATTTCTCCAAGCGGAGTTTTTTGAAGAGACAACGAATCTAGATCTGGATTGATTTTAATGCAGCATGGAATTAATCACACCGTGTCCACTAATGAATTACGGCTGCATTCTGAATAGCGTTCGTCGCTCTTCAATTGTAATAACAAATTAATTTTACGCTTTACACCAGACATAGGCAACTGTTGGTCATGTCCAATCTCCATTATAAGTGAAAATGAGTTGAAAAACTTTTTTAATAAAAACAAATTGACTGTGGATAGGAAAAAGGGCGTAACCCACACAAAGCAAATTTTACAGGAGGCACTAAAAACGTGTTTTGATGATTTTGGGACATATGCAAATTATAAAATATTCACATCCTTGAAGTGAACGGATCGTTCTAAACTGGTGTTCAATTGACATTATCTAATTTTAATTTAAGAAATTGTCTAGAAAAAACGTTTTTTTCAATCTTTTTTCTTGGTTTCAATTTTCACAAGCTCATCTTTTTTGAAACTTAAAAGTTAAATTTAGATACTAATTCGGCATTTGCAGCTTACATCTTTTATCAAGTTGGATAAATTGTGATTTGTGATTATCGAAAAAAGCTGTGGGATACGTTATTTTTCCTTTCCACAGTCGATGTAAATAAACAATGATTTAATTGTAATAAAATGCTCATATTATAAATTAAATTAATTGTATAATCACAGTTAAATCGTAATTACATTTAATACGAAATCTTTAGTTTAATATATTTATAGAGTCAAACATTAACAACTTGTAACCGTAGTGGAGGATTAAGCACATGGGAGGATATCTTAAAAACGTCCGAAAATTCTATTTAAAATAAAAAAATAATGAATAAAAAGTGTATGGGTTACATAATATAAACTATTTTTGAGGCCCCTAAGATTTGGAGGCCCCTAGCGGGCGCCTTCTTCGCTTATAAGGTTATCCGCCACTGCGTAACTGACAATAGAACTATTTTTTAGTGCCGTTTGTAAAAACAAAACAAAAAACTTGGCTTTAAAAAGAATGTACAATAAATAACAATGGAGTGATTTTTTTGAATTTATCTTCCTATCATAAATAAATAAAAATAAATTAATATATCGAACAATATCTGAGAATAAAAAGTGATATTCGTTTTGAAAAGTAAATATAAATTTCGATTTATCTCATGAATAAGCTAACAGCCTGAGAGGCGGCTGAAAATCTTCAAAGAATTTTCTTTAGTCTAGAAAAATGAGAATCTTACATAATTTTGTAAAAGTTTCAGCGTCACCTAATACCGCGCGTAAACAGTTTGAATGACTTTGAAAACGCAGCGGAAGTCGTTTTGTAATAATTAAAATAGCTGGTTAGCTATTACGGACGATAATGATGCAACTAAAAAACAGTCTTTGGCACTGAAATATTACTAAACATAAACTAAGTATAGCCAGCTTACGACGGAGGCGTGGGCCATAACCAAGAGAGGCGCAAAAAAATTAACAGAAATGTTTTTTTTTTTTATCCATGTCTGCTCCCAATGAGGTATCTCAATGGAAATTTTTGTTAATCAGTCGCTCAATATCTCTTATTCAAATAGAGTAGTAGCGATAATAGGATAGGTTGAATCCCAGCCTCTACTAACAAATTGTATGGCGGTTATCCGTAGATCAACACTAAATTCCAATTTATGAGCTTATTTTTCGTTTAATATAACTTCTATGAATATTTTGTGATTCATTAGTGTTATTAATTTAAAAATTACGATACATCGGAAGGGCCATATATGTAAATTAAGTAATGATTGTGAGAAATATAGCGAAAAGCAAATACAATTTAACTTCACACTATTAAGTATCACAGTTATATAGAATATTAATTATAAATTACATAAACAACAGTAAAAAGTGGAATTCATATTATATTATACAAGATTTTGACGCCTATTGTGATATTATGAAATAAATGTTGCGTCTAATCATATTATAATGGCAATATACCAAGTAAATGGTGATTTAATCAATAACAATATTTAAAAAAAAAATTTAGTGAAATGTGCTACCCTAGTTTAACTTACTGATTTTTGATAACTGATATGACTTGAGAAATCCTATGGAAAGATTGAGTAACGAACCAGTGTGCACAAATAAACTTTGAGATCAATATTAATGGATTAAAATCCCAAAAATGAAGTTTTTTTAATGAACTATCCAACCTCATATTCTGTATTGAAATCTTGCAAAAAAAATAATTTAAATAAAACGATTTGTCTTCTTTGTTTGCGAGATTTTTATTTAAAAACCTTAGAAAACGTGTTTTTTTCTCATTTTGAAAAAGATTTAATTGGAAAGATATATAACTACAATATAAATATGTATTTGCTAAAATATAACAGAAATAAATGGTTTCATAATGATGTGATATAACATTGAACATTATGAATCCGGACCGCTAATTTGAAAAAAGTACCTGTTTTCAATTCTATAGCATGGCTTTCACTATAGCGGGCTTTGATCTTTTTGGCACTGGCTACAATGAAAAGCAAATCTGGTTAGTTGTAGGAAAACCGTTACGAGCGGCAGTTCCTCATTGCCCCCAAGATTTGATAAATTTTGTTCTTATTAATAAACACCATCCATCGTATTAAAACAATTTGATATTAAAATAACATTTATTAAAATAACATTTTGTTATTTTTCTGTTAATTGTATTTTAACAATATATTTTTTCCTTTTACAACGTGAATATTTTAATATGAAATAATGTATGAAAACGCGCAAAGATTTTATTTTTTGAAAGGTAGGCGTAGTAGCATAATGTTTGGAAACCACTTATTTATACTCTTATTATAACTAAAGTAAATCCTCAATTATCCGGGATATTCGCAGGGAACAGTTGTACAGATAATTGAAACACACGGATAATGTTAAGTATACTTGCTACTTTATTAAAAACAATTTGTCTTTTAAAATATTTTATAACAAAACCATATAATTAGTAGATTAAAATAATGCATCCATTTCAACCAGTATATTCGTTGTTTTTTTTATATTAATGGCGTGTTTTATTAATTGTCAACACGCGTTTTGAGTAGGGTTGATATAAACAAAATAGATTAATATTTTAATAATATAATGTGTCGCCAAATGTCATTTTTTGTTAGCCTAATGATTTCATAAGCATTAATACTGTAAACAATTTATCAAATATTCGAAAAATCAAATATCAAAAAACATTCGACTGAAATCTTAATATTATAAGATGATGTGTTGGTTACTGACTTACGATACAAATTGTATTATTATTGTAGTACTTATGTCGTGCAGTAAGACTTCCATCGTCCAACTATATATTTCATATGTTAATGATATTTTATGCTAAAGTTGACATTTTCCGGTTTGCATTATTTATTGATATCATTGACATTGAATGTACGTTACTTCAATCGTAATTTATCAGAGATTGATATGCAAGGTTGAACAATCAATATAATAGATGATTGCAAATACTGTTTCACATAAATTACATAATACCAAACCCCGAGTCATGCGGTTTCATTTAAACATGAAAGACACATTTTAAATTAAAAAAAAATGTTTTTTTTAATGCTACGTGCTTAAAACAAAACTTTTGTCACTTTTGAATTATTATTTCGTGTGACTTTTCTTCAATATGTTTCTATGGGTTATAAATAAGAATCAATTACTAAAAACATATCTTCTAATTTTTTTATGAATTTCATATAAAATTTAATTTGTTTAATATATTATTCCACTGATTTTGCTACAAACTGTGACAAGCGTTTCAACTATTTGAGAAGCATCTTCAGACCAGCTACCACAAGAGTATTGATTAATTAGGTAAACATTGATTGTAATTCTTAACTTATTACTCACAAAATGGAAGATGGAGTTGAGTCTGAAGATATTAATCAAAGAGGCGAAAAACGTGTCAAAAATCGTAGCACAATCAGTTGAATAACTAAGATATCAAATTTATTTTTATATATATTAAAAAAAAACACAAAAATTCATACTTCTAATTTTGCTTTTTTTGGAACTGCAGTACCTCGTAAAGTGGGTCTTTTTGTGTACTTTGGTTCTTTGCTAATAGGCTTTTGCTTTGTCTATACTTACCTTACATCAAAAGTTATCTTACACATCTTTTTCAATAAAATATATAATATCAGGATGCGATAAACGTTCTTAAAACATAATCAAACAACCCTAGGGTAACTATGTTTTTATACTTTGCCCACTCCTGATGTAGAGCATATTGTAGAGCTTATAATAAAATCATTTACATTTTAAGATGATGATGAAAAAAGTGGCAGATTAAGAACATGAAAGGCCTCAGGCGCAATTAAATTCGGTTGCCTTGTTATTCGGATAACATAAGAGAGTCAGAAAATTACGTGTCAAATAATAAAAATCTGAACAAAAAGTATACGGGTTAAACGAAAGAAGCCATTTTTAAGGCCTCATTTGCTTATGGTGTGGGTAATCCGTTAACGATTGAAAAATATTCGTTCAACCTCTTTGGAAACCGATGTTGATTGTATTAAGAAAGAAATTGACTCTCTTTCAACACGTTGGATACGTTCTACGTGGTAAGATTTCCTCGTAAACAAATCAATTTACGATATCTTATATATATATATATATAAATGATTTTGTAAAAACTTAGGCGTCTATGGATTCGGAAGCCACAGGTCCGATTGCGATAAAACTTCGACAATAATTTAGCTTGCCTGTCCGGGAGTAACATAGGCGTATTAAAATAACAAACAGTGTCTATTCGTAGATTTTAATGTTTTTTACCGGTCAAACTCCCAAGTATTCCATTCGAATTTGAATTTCGTTTGAACGAAAGCCATTTTGTTTTCATTTGACAATTCAAATTTGATGTTCGATTGTTTCGATTTCATATCTGTCAAATCTATGGTCTAAATTTTGACATTACATTTAAATGTGTTTCGTATGCTTATGAGGTGTGATTGTTTGATTGTTATTTATGCGATGTTTTTAGATTAGTTTCTGTACTCTTTTCACTTCAATTAATACTATACTATTTATATATAGAACGTCAAAAAAATATTTAGTGATATTTAACAGCAAAAGTACATTGTGAATTATATTACATAACGTTAGTAAGCCATTATTTTATGGTTATTTTTAAATGCATGTGAATAAATGCAGTACATAATTCCTGCGTGCACTGTCAATACTTGATGGAAAAGTATTCTATATTTATATTAAACGGTTTTTCTCTTATTAAATGTTCTTATATAATCTCGAATGCGAAATTATGAACAAAGAGAGTTTTAAGTGATTATTTTCATGATGTTCAACGAATATTGTACAATTTAAGATTTCGAGTGAAGGTGCTTGGTGGAATTTCAATACTAAATTTGAATCGTTCAGATTATGTACATTCTCACAGATTTCATCACCAACGACCCGATTTTCGCCTTTCGGCGTCTTCGGGCATTTAAGTGCACGGATGAACTTGAACTAACGCTTAGTAAACGAATGTTTTGTGTTTATATAATGTACAATTTCTTTTTTTATGTTTCGTCAACTATTATATGTAAATGCTAAGAGTATTTTGATGGCTATGCATGCATTGATTACACGTTTTAGGTTTGAAAGACTTTTTTAAAAAGGTTTTAAACCAGGGGTGGGGAACCTTTTCTTCTCTAAAGACCGCATTCATTTTTCTGATTCGACATAAGGCCGCAGCAAACATTGACTAGGGAATCTTTGGCCGGAAACAGGAATTTACGGTCAGATTATGTCAGGAATTTACGAATTTGCATAAAATTACAGAATTAAAGAATTGGCCGGAAGGCCGCACCAGAGTAGTCAAAAGGCCGCATGCGGCCTTAAGGCCTCAGGTTCCTCACGTCTGTTTTAAGCTATTAGGTGTGTCAAGGCATATAAGTGTAAATGAATAAATATTTATCTTATATTCTGGAATTCATATTTTTAAGGTTCCCAATTCCCATATACAACAAATTACTAACAGTTAGAACGCAATAACATTAATTTATGTTTTTTACTCTTTAACATTTGTTTTAGGCAGTTTTTTAGTGAGGCACATCTTTTTAGAAACGGTAATCATAGAACAATAATTTCGAATACGAAAAAAGACTAAATGTATGAAATAAAAGTCACACAATCATGATCAGAGTGAAATGAATGTTTGTTTGTTCGTACTTTATGTGTTGCCACACCGCTCGCCCGATTACAATAAAACTTTTACAAACTTTCGCGAAGGTTATAGTACAATTAAATTACAGTAGGTGGCGCGTGTGTTGTACCATAGACAATCAGCAGCAAACGTCAAGCAGAAAGAAAAAGAAAGCCTGCACTTCAATATACAGAATTAAAACATAAACACTTTCTTTCTTCGAGTGGCATTGCAACGCTTGCCGGGTACCGGCTAGTTATTAAATAAAATTCATTATTTTTAAATGTGTCTTAATCTTATTAAAAATCGTAATATAGATGACAAACCTGGTTTACGCATATTTGGTACGACATCGCTTTCATCATTTGAGCCATAGCCTGAGTGATATTTCTTTATTAAATTTTCGAGTTTAAAAGTATGTATAAACCTCTTTGCGCAAATTACTGATTTGTAATTACATATAACAAATGTAGAACAGTACTATTTCGAAACAGTGTAAAAAGATAATCCAGTGTAATAGCTTATCAATCGTTTCTTCTAATCCTTGTTAACACAATATAATAAAAAGTGAACGGCGATCAATGAAAAATTTTATCGATAATGTTCTGAGTCATCAAAAATATACATAATATATTTATTTTCATACCATAACTGCAAATCAGAACGACAGTGGGCTTAGTAATCATTTTTTTCTTCCATTTTTCGTCTTGAAGCATCTCAACTCACATCAACACCGGTATATTATCTGCAAAAACCTAGATGTGATTCCTTTGCTATTCTGGATAAACTATTATACTTTTGCTCAGCTTACAAAGTACGAAGGAATATTGTGTTTTTATTGATTATGGATTTCTACATGGACCTCGGTGATTTTTTCATTCTTTCCCGTCCATCTTCAATCTAGTTTATGAAAACAGTGCTTGGGAAGATATATTCATTAACATATCATGTCCTAATTATTTCATTTGTAACTTATTCTACTGTTATATAACTGTTATCATTATAAAACATGAGACAAATAATTGTCTAACATTTCAACACAGAAATAACGAATTTTTAATCATATTTGTAATGATTTTCAATTGGTATAATATAGCTTATATATGTATAATATGATAGCAGTTGTATAACGGCATGAATGTTAATTAACCATTTTGAATTCCTACGGAGATTAATTATGTTATAGATGCTATTATATTGTAATTTATCAACGAAACGGACAAGGATAAATATTTGCAAGCAATTAAAACCTTCATAGTATTCCAAGGAATGATTATTGTCGGGCATGTTAAGGATATATTCCGTTTTTCATCGCCTCAGTGGTGAACCAGCCTTTTCCACATTTAAGGGTGAGTCTTACGGTTTACAGCAGTGATGCACATCCTTTACCTTCTAGCGGGCCGCATAAAACAAATTATCGTGGGTTCGGGCCGCAAAGAAAACATTGATTTAAAGTACGCCCTTATGTGCATTCCATGTAAAACAGCCTTACAAAAAAAACCGTGTAAAAAAGATCGAGTGAATGATAGGTTCCATTACAATATTTTGACCGTGTTATTTCGAAAACGTGAACATAAATAAACCACGCAAAAAAAGGATTATGAGTATTTACTTATAAAAAATCGTTTCATTGTGAAATATTTATGTTTCATTTATATGTAATTCAAAAGTTAATGGGATCTTGGTCTTTGTTAATTTTTAATTTTTTTTTCATTTGACATACTATTTGTAAGCCAGTTTCTATGAACCGATTTATTCTCCTTTATTGAAGATAAAGCTTGCTTACATTTATTATATAAATGTTTTACCCGAAAAAATATGTTAGAGAAAAAGATTTAAGGGCCGCCACAAATTTAAAAAGGGGCCGCGGTTTGTGCATCACTGGTTTACAGTGACAAAATATTAAATGGCTGATTTACAAACATTTGTTTATTTTATGGAATCTAGATTAAAAAGGATTTTCAAATCATCCCAGTTGAGTTAAGCATTCCCTCTTATTATATTATAATACAAATTATCTGTTAAAAAATGAACAGGGAGCTAGTGGCGTACTTAAGCAGTGACCTCCTATTTTTTTTCAACAAAAAATCTCATCTCAACAAAAACGCACTATTTAAAAAATATATTAAACGTTAAAAAATGAAATACGTCAACAATAACAATAACAATAACATAAATTTTCTTTTTTTTTAATTCTTTATTTGACAGATAATTTCAACGACAGACTATTTCAACGTTTTATGGTAGGTATATATGTCCAATAAAAGCTGAAAATCAAGATTAAATGTTGGACAAATATTGTGCGCATAGGTTTTATTTCAATTTGGCTACATTAACTTTTCATTATTTTTCCCTTATCATAAAAATCACCATATTAATATTTATATTTTAAAAAAATTAAGCAGAGAAAAAATTTTCATATTTTTTTCCGGTGCCATAGCTGAGCAGTTATTAGCTTTTTATTAGTATTTTTTAAGATGTAGCTAGTAAGTATACACAAGATCAGAGGTTCACAAAGTGTGTTTCGCGTGAATTTTCTATGTGTCATTCGAGATTTGTTTCCAATCTAGGTATTGTTATTTTTATCATACGGAATATTAAAAATTACTTTAAATGAAAACATGCTACAACAAGAATGAATGGTCCAGAAAGTATATATTTATATTTGTGAACAAAATTTTTCTACAATAAGCTTTTAAAAATATCAAAATTAGCAGCCAACCATATCTACACTTTTAGGGTGTTCACTGTCAATACTTGGTGGAAAGGCATTATATTAGTAAAAACACAATATTCCTTTGTACTTCATTCCACTTTATTTAATATGTGAGGACCGGTTTCGCTCATTACGAGCATCGTCAACTGATTCAACGTCAACGTCAACGTCAGTTGACGATGCTCGTAATAAACGAAACCGTTCCTGACATATTAAATAAAGTGGATCATTCCACAAAGGAATATTGTGTTTTTACTAACCATATCTACATAACATATCTGTTTTGCGTATTCAAACCACTAAATTTAAACCTGGATTGAGGCATTTAGTTTCAAACAAACAATTGCATAAATCCCATGATGTATGGCCCGTCAAAAATTATTGATTTTTTTTAATTTTCTCTACGAAGAAAAAGTTTGTGAACTCTTGAATTCTATAGTATATGACCTATAACGATTCGAAGATCATCAAAAAATCTCTTACCAGTATATAAAATACCTGTACATTAAATGTGTTAGATGATTCTTTACCACCATTACTAGCACAAGGGTTCTTATTTTCTCGACGTAATATTTGTAAATTAAAAAAAGTCGTATTAAAACAATTACGGAGTATCGGAATACTTTAAAATTATTATAATTTCACGATAAGGCTATCGCAAATACTTATGTGAACAATAAACGTATAGGAGTGTATAATACAAACATACATGCATTATTACAAACCACTCAATTACGTAACTCTGTTGCATGCGAATGACGATAAATAGTTATTTTTTTAGATTGTTAGAACGTATGATTTCTACAATGAGTGGTAATTGTGGAATATACAGTGAAGCAAACAATTATTATTGAAAAGATTCTGAATCAAGTTTCGTTTATTTTAATTTTTCAACTTAAACATGAATCTTAACATGATTTTTTCTACGAGAACTATCTTTTTAGAAAAGTGTAGAAGGGATAGAAAAGATAGGGCTGGAATAGAGAAATAAAGGTTGGCTGATCACTCTTGCTACATACCGGTATTTTAGAATTGAAATAGCGGGGGGGGGGAGGATTTTATTTATTTTATGTTTAAGATTGGTAATCTTTTACGTTATTCGACTCGTAAAATCTTAAAACTTTAAATCCATGCGGCATATAAATTAGAAAACCAATAACGGATCCCAATCGATTCTTTTCTACATAAATAAAGATGGTAATTTTTCCATTGTCAAGTTAAATAAACACGTTAAATTAAATTTAAATTTTAAAAATATGCGCCGATCTCTTTTTCCGTTTTTATTCTCGAAACTAGTTAATATAGATTATTAATACAGCGGATTTTCAGATTATGTTAAGATAAAAAAGATTTTAATTGTTTTTCAGCCTTAAATATCAATAATTAAACTTTTATTTAATTTAATAGTTTTTACCGTTCATCTTTAATCGAATGATAATATACATTGTGACAAATAAGGAAAACACTACAAAGATCTAACTGGTAACACACATTTGAATTAATATATTTATACGGTAGGGTTTATTGTCACCCGCTCCCACTACCACTTTTGTGATGAAAACTGGTAGAATTTTAAAATGTGAAACTAAATTAATTATGTTTAAATTTTGTTATCAGGTAGCCCGTAATATCAATTGTTTTAGTGTTTATGGCCTGAAATGGCAACATTGTTTTTCGATATCCGATGTGATTTTTGTTTTTTTCTTCCTTGCTCTTTGGGACACGAACCAAACACAACGTTTGCGGGGGACAGTTCCCGGTCCTGGGACGTGGTTTCAGATACCTTTAGTTGTAAATTCACTTGATGTTGTTTTTCTTTTGTTTTTTTTTTGTCCGAGATGAAAGAACTGATATTTTTCCATTTCGACAAGAAAATTAAATTCATTTTGTTCCCGCGCGGGTGGTAGCTTCAATTTTTGTTATTTTTTTAACATTTATAAAATCGTGTGAGCACGCTAGGTTGTATAATAATTAATTTGTATTGTGTTTTGTCAAAATTGTGTTTTATCAAAATTATATTATTTTGTAATTCAAAATTTTGTCTGTTAAACAGTGTATGTAATTAATTCGGTGATTGCAAATTCTTAAATAAACGTTTTCGTAATAGGAGAGCGATGTGTTTTATTTCATTTCTACCTACCTGTTTACGTCGGGTTTATACCAAACGGTATCAGTCTTAATGACTTTTATTAGTGGGGATTTATTCTTGGGGTTTAACATCGTGAACAATAGTAGAAATTTCTCACAATAAATGAAACTCGCTCTAAAACAAATTACGAGTAATGTCAATATCTTTATTTAAAAAATATTACGCGTATGTTTAAATTAAACAATGTCATTACAATCAAGACTATCAATAAGAAAAAAAAATCACACATTTCATTTTACCAGTAAATGCCAGTTACCAAGACTAAATAAATAGGAAGGTGATTTTTGTACGATCTTTCGTAAACATTCCGAAGGAATTTAAAACAAATGACAATATTAATGATTTTTTTAGACTGAATAAAGTTGAAAATTTATTTTCTTTTCGTATACTTACTATTATAAAACATAAGTATATTGATTTAAAGATATATTGTAAGTCCATAAAACCTCATCATTAGGTCTGGATTGTCTATAAAATGTATATATAATACAATTTAATACAAAAAATGCATTCCGCTTTTTTAATACCAGAGTGATAAAACAAGTGACTTGTGGAGATTCTAAAACTTTTTTTTTACCCTTTTAAGGTAGAGTGAGAATGCTTATAACCCGCGAGTGCCCAAATTAATATTGAACTGTAATATAAAATTTAATTTGATTACTTTTTTATTTGGCTAATTGTGTTAAAAAATGTGCCTCGTCGAAATCTTCAGACTAACTATCTTAACCACTAATATAAGTTAGTCCCACCCATTGCTTGATTGCACCCCAGTGTAAAGAAATATCGCGGGCTTGAAAGCTCTAGCCCCTGAGTCGTTAATACGTAGGTGTTGCCAGACTGACGTCACGTTGCCTGTTCTCTATGAAGTATTTATAGGGTTATTGCTTTTTTTTATGCCGGCTCAGTTTAAAATTGTAATACAAAACATAATCGAGAATATTATTGTAGGTAGACATAGCATTAATGGTCTTATATTGACAGAGGAAAATTAAAACAAAGATATTGTATTAATTTGGGAAAGGTTAGTTCCGCTTATAGATGAATTTATTTTGTTCAGCGGCCGAATTGCTGTTCATTTATATTCAGCCATCTAAAGTTTTGGGTGAAAAATGCAGGTCGGGCTTAGCTCACCTAGCCCAGTACCTAGAACCGCCACTGATTTCTATACCGGTATTACCGAAACCGGGATCCCGTTATTTTATGATGTTTATTCAATACGAATATACCGTTTTCAAAAATGTAAAAATACCGGTATTTTGGTATTGAAAATGAGATAAAATCAAATTTTGAATTAACAGAAACCATCACATATATTTAAAAAAAATGTTCACGCTGAATTGAAATATTTTAAATCTACATATTAAAGAGTCGTACTAATATTGACAGGTTCCAGAATTAATCGACATTTTAATGGTGTATTATTATTGTAATTGTTGATGAAAAACACCCGGTTATGATTAATATTTTATATGAAATGTCAAAATACCGATTTTTATTTACTCACCCGTTATTGCAAACCTAATTGGTCGTATTTTTTTTGATTTAATTAAGCTTTTTTGTTATACCCGGTATTGGCATTTGCCATTCCGGTATTTAGTATAAAATACCGAATTAGCAATATTGATATATTCGTCCGGTATAGAAATCCCTATTGTCGGGTCCTATGGTGCAGCGGTTAGCGTTGTAGGCTTCCGTGCTAGACCTTACGGTTCGAGTTTAGTACGAACAGCATTTTTTCGATCGATTTATCGATTTCTGTTCGAAGACATGGGTGTTTGTTTTGTCTAAAAGTTCCCTCCCACCATTTCCGATCCTTTAACAACCAGACGTAGCGAGAGCGATTAGTTAACCACTGACCTTGGTCTTATCCTTCTATCTTTCCTACTCTTTTTGAAAAAGAGAGGCTGAGCGACTGAGTAACAAACATTTCTCATAGAAAAACTTATATTAAGATAACTTCATAAGGAGGCTATATGCTCCTCGTTCAGAGTGGACATGGATAAAAAAATACTAGTAAATAAAATTTAAAAATAGAATAACTGTTCGTATTAAAGTACCTAGAAAGCCGTAGAATGCGTAGTAGCCTTATCCTTCTATCCCTACTAATTAATCTCTTAATTAAAAAATAGAGATTGAGCGACTAAGTAACAAACAGTTTTCGTAGAAAAACTTTTGTTAAGATACCTCCATTAGGAGACCATGTGCTTCACATTGGGAGCGGACATGGATTAAAAAAAATAAAAACAATCCCTAAATTTGACGAATCGACGAGAGCAATAATTAATTAAATTTAAGTATTTGATGAGAGCATTACTTACACATTTCCCGAGTTTAAAATGAATTCACTTTACTGTGCATTTTGCTGTTGGCATTAAATTGTACATAATATATAATATGCTCCGACGAATAAAATATGTAGATAAAGACAGATATGGTTGGACCATAATACAATAGAATGATATCAGTTATGATATCAGTATGACCGTGGCATTCAGCTGTTGCATCGCTGCAATGTCAACGGTAGAATGCAAGTCAATCGCCATCCAACTACAGTCACCTATAGAATCTTCCTTTGATAGTATAGTTACAACGAGATACGCCCAGACGGACAAATGGTATGCGACCTTAATGAGAACCATTTTATTATAGCACGACGTATTTTTTCGAAATTCTGCACTAAAAATAAAGAAACTGGTCTGATTTGTGTCCGAACGTAAACCGGAACCGAACCGAAAAAAATATCGAGTTTTTCGGTTCGATATATGGGTCATTCAGAGGTGAAGTGAGCCAACTAGTAAAATGGGAAAACTTTTTTCTTTATCTTGTAAGTACAATCACGTCTTTATTTGGTGTTTTGATGAATTGCATATTTTTATTTTACGGAGATAACACTATTGTAATATGTTTCAACGGAGATTACTTCACTTTCACGATACTTTAAGATGTGTAGAATATTACAACGCATTTAAAGTATTTTTTTCTAAAATACCACTTCACCTCTAATGTGTTTCAACACGCGCGTAAATATAATCTTACTTTCAATTTTACGTCTTGGGTATTCGTCCTTTCGGATCGTGGCGCCAGGCTGTCAATACAATACAATCAAATACAATATTTATTTCTTAGTACAAATAAAAATATTTAAAAATAAACCACTCGCAGCTGAGTCAAAAAACCGAAAGAAATGTAACATTTTTCTGAACGAAGCATGGAACTGAAACATAACATACTTTTGTGTACTCGAACGAAAGCTGAAACGAAAAAATTATGGGTTCGAAGCCTTGTAAAACGGAAAGAAGTTCATAATTCGGAGGACTATTGTGACAAGGGCGAAACATTAAAATAAAATTATTATAGAACCAAACCCTTGATCTCTCAACTGTATTTTATTCCGTTAAATATAATATGTCCGAAATACAAAATTACTTCGACAACTGCAATTTATGACTTGTATATTATCTACGATAGCTTCAATATACACAACAGTACATTTTTAGCCATTTAGATTGATAAGTTTACGGTGAATTGCATATTATATGTGTATTAAGTAACAATCGATTTCTTATTTAACCGCTTCAGTACCGTAAGGCCACTGGTGGCCGCTACATACGAGCGGCGTGAATACCGTAAGGCCACTGAAGACCACTAATGTAACTTTTAATATTTATAAATTCAGTCCTATTTTTTAAAACTATTCAAAAATTATTAAAAACATGCGGTAGGTATGTGAGTGAATGTTTTTTTAGCTTAAAACATCGCGGTACTGAAAAGATTAAGTATAGCATAAAATAATTGATTAGGTGTGATAAAAAAATTCACTCCTTCCCCAAAACACAGAGAATTGCTTTGGTATTAAGCGAGCACCTTGCTAGCGTATTGGCAGTCCACCACAGCCCGTATTATAAGTCTTTATTATATGATCTACACTAGGAGCTGTCGTCTTTCAAAAAAAAATAAACAAGACGTTAAATGTTGTTTTTAATCCTTTTAATGTGTTAGTGGAATTATGATCATGTTCTAGTAACGTATCCATACACCGCTATGCATTTGCATAGTGCCTGTAGTGAGTTTACCTTGGAAAAGAGCAACGCAATCCGAACGAAGGCCACTATAATTGTGCAATACGAATAAAATACAACTGTCGCTTCGCTGCCGTTGCATTACATTGCGCAACGTTGATAATCAGTGTTCAATTTACACATACACACGTCATACATACCTTATATAGGTCGTTCAGAAGCCAACTAACTTTAAATTATATACGTCAAGACGAATTCAAATCTTAATTGCTAAAAGGTAAACCTCTCTACGGTACGCCAAAAAGTTTTTAGGGAAGAATTTGAGTGTTAAACCAAGACTATCCAATCCCGGGATCCTGGATTGAGAAAATGAAACGCAAAAGAGCCAGCGGTGGGCTGCCAATACGTTAACAAGGGGCTCGCTTAATCTCAAAGCAATTCTTGGTGTTCTGGAGAAGGAGTGAATTTTTTTATCACTTCTTTGCAATTATATTCAATACTTAAATAAGCAATCGATTGATACTTAATACACTTATATTATGTAACAATATGCAATTTACCGTAAACTCATCAATGTAAATTACAAAAAATGTACTACTGTGTATACTGAAGTTGTCGTTGATAGTATATAAGTCAGAAATTGCAGTTATATATATACTAATTTGATCTGAGAATATTGATTTCTTTTAAATTAACAAGGGGCTCGTCGACCGTAGTCAAATGCAAAGGCTTAACAAGGGGCTTGCTTTGCCCTATTAATTATAGGTTTGGGGAAAGGGCAAGAGGGAAAGGGTACGAGGAAACATCACAAACATCCATGCCTTCAAACAGAAATCGATAAATCGATTGAAAAAAATGCAGCTAAATGTATTTTGAAAGATAGAAAAAACACGGAAAAACAAGCAAGGTATTTGTTTATTAAAAGTCATTAAGATTTTATTTATAGATAATTCAGATTCATTAATGTATTCAATAACTAGTATCATTATTAATTAATTATTTTCCTGATTGTTGTGCCACCTTTTTAATAAATATCTTTTGTATAAATAACCCTGTATCCTATATCGATTTATATTTGCATCACTATGAGCGAATCTGGTTTTGATATTTGTTATAAAACGTGGAATTGTTTACGAAAAGAAACATATATTTATGAAATTAAACGATTATTTTTTATTCTTCGAGACAATAGCGAAAATCTTAAAAAATAAACTTTAGTGTGATATTGCAAAAATCTTACTAGAAAAATGTGTGGGGCTTAAATCCTTATTGAAATTCGATCAGCAACAGAAAAAAATAGTTAGAATTTGATAAAGCGCATCGAACATTAAAAACTTTGTTTCTCGGATCAGCACTTTTGCTATTTCTAGACTTTTCTTTCAGATTATCAGGCTGTCTGAGATTCTTGGAGGAGACTTTTTCTTTCTTACACCTGGCGGCTGTCTGCTTATTATTTTAAAAGAGTCAACTTGCGCCAGTAGCAGTTTCATATTTTCATCCCTTTATTTCCCATGTTACTAATGATGCAATTACGATATTATGCGATTCCAAACACTGTCTTGTCATTTTTTAGTTCAGATTCGACGAACACGTAAAACATTTCATCGAAAAGTTTACTTAAAAAGAATTTTGTCTAGTCGAAGAAGCGTAGATCAGTTTCTTTTATTTTATATATTATATTCTAATAATAATAATTTATAGTCAATCGAGTCATAAGTAATAATTTTAAAGCCATGCATAAAACGTATTCCTTCAGAAAATAATAATATTCTAATTTTATAATTAATATTAAAATTGATTGACTCAGCTAGTTCGTTTGTATATAAATGATATTTTAAGATTTCCTTAACAACTTATAATATTTTTTTATAAACATCTTGATGGGTGAAACTGCTTTATGCAATGATAATAAATTTTATTGACTAGTAAAGACTTCAATATTACTAATGCAATTATTGAAATTGACGCAGTGGCGTAGTAAGGGGTCTTGTCACCCGGAGCGGTTTATAATTTTGCCGCCCCCGGCCCCCCAAAATGTCTTCATTTTTTTAAAATCAATTCTTCTATTTTCTTAACTATGAGATTTTACTACTAGTGGTTTAATTTTTTTATGTATAAATATAATTTCTCGAAAAATATTATATTTTGTCCATTATATTTTCTTTTGATTTTTTTTTGATATTGTAAAATCAAATTGCAGGGCAGGAACTTTGTGTGTCAAAAAATATTAGGCAATGGTCTTTTTTATAATGTTTGGAGGCAAATGGTAAAATATTGCTGTTATTATTAGTATTCATTTTGCAAATAAGTAAATGAATTTAAAGTTGTAAGTTAATTCACAATAAGAAATACTGCATTTTATTTTATAAACATAACATTAAGCAAAAAAACATATTGGAAATATAACTTCTGGATTTTCTCTTCACAAAAGTCGTTAATAACATTATCAACATCTATTTTATCTGACAGTCAAAATTGTATTAAAAGCATAGCTGTGGAGTTAAAATCCTTACCGTAGTCGGAAAAAACTTACGACTCCGACTGCCGCCTCCAAAATAGTACATTTTGCCAGTGAGTGTCACAGAGCACAAATTAGAGGAAGAACAAAAGTGAAAGGAGTATGGCTGACATTGGTTCTGTATAGATATCGATCACTTTCAAAATTTTCTGCAAATTTTCGAAAATGCCGCCTGCATAAATGTGCCGCCCGGTACGGTCCCCCACCTCCGCACCCTCTTTACTACGCCACTGAATAGACGTGTTAGAGCATTGGTTCTCAAAGTGGTTCATACGGACCTCCAGGGTTCCGTGAAACCACTGAAGGGGTCCGTGACAAATTAAAAGTCATTTGGGGATGCATAGACAACGTCAGGGGGTCCGCGGAAGAATACATACATACAATAAATATTCCTGACAGTGAACGGATTCTACCAAACACGAACTCTCCGAACCCGAATACTCAGAACACGAACTTCCCGAACAAGAATATTCCGAACATCGATTCTTCCGAACACAGAATCTTCCGCACACAGAACCTTTCGCACATAGAATACTCCGAACATAGAATACTCCGTACTTTTAAATATTTTAAATATCAGAATGAGTAATGTCTTAGGTCAATTATGCCAAATATTTTTCAGAGTGGAAACAAGCGAAATATTTAATTATAATGTATATAATTTAGAACTTCGACTGAAGGTGCTTGATGGAACTTCAATATCAAATTTTAAATATTTTGACTCTGTACTCTTCCATAAGTTTTGGCGATAGCGACCCGGGTTTCGCCTTTCGGCATCTTCAGGTTTTATCAAGTGCATTCGTGCATAATGTACATAAATATTATTTATGAACAGTTTATTATTTAATATGTATTTTTGCTTATTTATTTAGAAAAATTGTGCTGTATCCTGATAGGGCCGATATCTTTGATTTTATTGAAAAAAATATCATTCATATAGGTATTTAATATTGAAAATTCACATACACAGTATTTTTAAATGATTTCATTAAACATTACAATTTAATTTTGTATTTTATTTCATAACAGACAAATCAATTTAAGTCAGTGGAATGATTAAAGAGTTTTAATATCCATATTATGTTTTGATTTTTGTTGAATAATGTTAAATGAAAATAAACTTATATCAATAACAGTATTTAAGTAAAATACGTATACGTATTTTGGCTTATTAATTTAGAAAAATTGTACTTTATTGTAATAGGACCGATATCTTTGATTGTATTGAAAAGAAATATCATTCATATTGGTATTTAATATTGAAAATTCACATGCACAGTATGTTTACATAATTTTATTATCTTATTGATACTCATATATCATACATTCACTTAAAAAACGTGTAGGTGTATCAAATTTGAAACATATTTTATCAAATTGTAATTTAAACATACGACTACAGTTATTGATTAAAACAATTTTCAATGAAAGAATTAACAATTAATGCTGGTAAATATAAAAATTTATGTGCTGCCTGTGTGGTCAAGTGGTTAACGTCGTTGGCTTCGGTTACGGAGGTCACGGGCTTGAATCCCAGTACGGACAGTTTTATAAATTGATTTTTCAATCGATTTATGAATTTCTGTTCGAAGGCATGGATGTATGTGATGTCTTGAATTCCCCCCTCCTACCCATCCTATCCTATGAACTGGGCGTATCGAGAGCGATTAGCTAACCACTAGTCCTGTCTTAGCCCTATGTTTCTATTGCTACTCTCTTTGGAAAAAGAGAGGTTAAGCAACTGAGCAACAAACAGTTCTCGTAGAAATACTTCTGTCGAGATAAACTTCATTAGGAGTCCATATGCTCCACATTGGGAGTGGATATGGTAAAATATATACGTATATAAATATGTTAGGAGCTACGTCTTTATTTTATTTGTAATATTTTATTGTTATATTTATGGAGTGAAATTCTGTTTTTTTTATTTTTCATAATTTAAAATAATGAAAGTATTACAAATGTTTATTTAATTTTGTATTTTTTTCAGAACAGACAAGTCAATTGAGAGTTTTAATATACATATTATGTTTTGATGTTATGAATATGGCTTAAGTGTTGTAAAAATAGTTTATTCTTAAATAAAAACTAACTAATACATACTTATTTTTAAAAATACAAACAGCTGTTTTGGATTAAAGGTTAGTGATAAAAGGATTTTTTTTACGAAAAACAATCTTTTTTTTTGTTTTACATTTCTTTTTCCTTTCCATATCACTCAAAAAAAGATAGACATTATTTAATACCTGAACAGAGAAACTTCATTCCAATGACCATATTTATTGCTTTGTTAGATAAGGATCGGGTTTGTTTCCAATGTCAGATAACCAGTATGTTTGTACTGAATGATTGTTAAATAAAAATAATATTATTTCCGGTAAACGAATCTTCGTAACATCACTTTCAATCAGATGCAACTGCTAACATTCAATTATATTAAATAAATATACTTAATACCTTTTTATTTCAGGATAAACATTTCTTTTAACTACTTTTTCATTGGATCATGACTTAATACATCAATATATATTAAAATTGTTAAATAAATAACATCACTCATCGATCTCCATCGATTTGTCAGTTCTAAAACATAAACTTTAAAATAAAATACATATAATACTAACCATTACATTACATTTTTTCGCTGTCTTCTTTATAATTTTATTGTAAAAAGTTTCAACATTGTAATTACAATAATTAAATTTATTTTACTCTAAGACTGGTTTTATGATATTATTTATATAGGGTATAGAAGTGGATTTTAAATGAAATATTAAACCTTCCGGGCTCTCCACTTCTATACCCTATATAAATAATATCATAAAACCTTTGCCGACAAACAAATAAATATAATTCTTAACACCACTCACTACTCAAATCGTTAGGTATTCCCATGAGCTTATCCTTTTCGCCAGCAATGGCTTTAGACTCAGTGATACATTTATTTAATATATAAACACGAAACACTCATTTACTAAGCGTCAGTTCAAGTTCATCCGTGCACTTTAACGCCTGAAGATGCCGAAAGGCGAAACCCGGGTCGTTAGTGACAAAATCTGTGGGAGTGTACATAATTTGAACGATTCAAATTTAGTATTAAAATTCCACCAAGCACCTTCAGTCGAAATCTTAAATTATACCTCAGTTAATCGCTTTTATTTCTTATTCATTTTTTTTTTTATTATTTAATTGTTTCAGGACGATACGCACAATCTATGTGAACACGACAACTAATGCGTCGCTCGGCGGAATATCCTCTGACACCATTTCACGGAAACGAAGAGCCTCATTTCAGTAAGTAATATCCGTGTTTTAGCTCAAAGAAGATCGCGTCTTCTTTCCTCAGTCTACTACATCATCCCGCACCCGAAATTTGGTTGAGGTAAAAGCTTAGCGACTTCAGATCATGATAAAACTTGGAATACTCCAAGGACGAGCGTGACCATATGGTACAATCACAGTAAACACTGTCGTCTATTAAGGGTAAGGGTCACGGTCTACAGAGACACCATAATTAAGAGAAAATATTAAAATGCTCATTTACAAAAAATATTTTAAAAGATAGAATCTAGGTTAATAGGAAATTCCAATCATCGCAGTTGGGATAAGCATTCCTTATTATCATATTGTAATAAATTTTGTTTGTACAAAATGAACAGGGACCCAGTGGCGTGCTTAAGCATGGAGCTCCTATTTTTTTTCATTAAAAAATCGTATCTCAACCAAAACACACTATTTTTTTTTTTAAATATCAAACATAAGCAAAATCAAATACATAAATAATGATATTCAGTTTTTATTTTTTTTTAAATGCTCCATTTGACAGATACTATTTCAAAATTTAATGAAGTATGAATGAATGTCCAATAAAAGCCAATAAAAGCTCCCACCAAACGCCTGCTGTATATAGATGATAAAGCGCCAGTGGTGTAAAGTAGTAATTAGGGTATCCCATCCCGGACCCTTTTTGTTATCTCGGGATTTCGGGATTGAACATACGGGATTGAGAAAATTTGTTAGCTTTTTCCAGAATTTTCGAATCCAAAATCCCAGTAATTTACGAATTTCACCAGATGAACAGTGCGACACCTTTTTTTTAGCTCTTCCATGTTTCATTTTCTCAATCACAGAATTAAAAGGATTTTTTTATCCATGTCCGCTCCCAATGTGGAGCATATGGCCTCCTAATGGAGGTATCTTAACAGAAGTTTTTTTTCTTTTCTACAAGTTTCACTGTTTGTTACTCAGTTGTTCGACTTCACTTTTTTTCAAAGTGAGTAGTAGGGAAAGAAGGATAAAGATAGAACAGTACTAGTGGTTGACTAATCGCTATTGCTACACCCAGTTATTAAAGGATCAGAAGGATGAGAGGAGAGGAAAATGTTGTGAATTGACATCACAAACACCCAGTCTTCGATTACAACTTTGAATTGAATAATTGTCAAATTCACTGTGATCTTATCGGGAATCGAACCCAGACCTGCGTGATTGGTAGAGCAAGCTCTAACCAAATGGACTGGAGGGGGGTTGGATACACTAGTAGTAATCTATTTTTGTTTTTAGTAAAAAAAAAAAATATATCTATTGTATAATATAGTTTAAGCTATAGGATAATTAACATTTACGAAAATAAGTAGCTTTGTGTAACAGACATTTTTACTTTTGAATAAATCATTATATTAAAAAAATATATTTAAAAACATGATTTTAATACAGTACATCAAAGTCTCAGTTGCTAAAAATTTGCCATCTGTAGATATCAAACTTCCTCATACACCCACTTATGTCAGCAATAAATGTATTCGAATATAAATGTAATTTTTTTCTCACCATCTAAATCATTTTAATGAAATATGACTATCTACAATAAATTCAGCTTTATTTTTAATGTACTTTTTTTACTCTTTATGTCCTCTCTCAAAGTGGAGTATATGGACTTCTAATGAAGTTTATCTCAACACAAGTTTTTCTACGAGAATTGCTTGTTACTCAGTTTCTCAACCTCTATTTTTCCAAAGAAAGTAGGAATAGAAGAATAGGGCTAGGGCAAGACTAGTGGTTAGCTAATCGCTCTTGATACGCCCCGTTTATGGGATAGGATGGGTGGGACGGGAGAATTCAAGACATCACACACATATGTACATCCATGTCTTCAAACAGAAATTCATAAATCGATTGAATAATCAATTTATAAAACTGTCCGTACTGAGATTAGAACTCGTGACCCCCGTAACCGAAGCCAACGACGTTGACCACTCGACCACACAAGCGGCGTTTTTGAATGTATATTGTAAGAAAAATTAAATGGTCGCGAATTTCTACAAAATTTAAAATTACTTTTATATTATTAATTTTATAAAATTATTTTATATACCAATTAATTCTACTGCAATTTTGCAACAACAACAACAAGACACATTTTTTCATTAAAACAGGACAGCAAAGGTATCAGAAAAAAATAAATATGCAAAATAAATATATGTACATGGATTTTTAGGTTAAAATTCTAGATATGTTCAAGAGTTGCTGCATGAAGACCCACATGCGGCTCGTGAGTCGTGGTTTGACGTCCCCTGCTCTAGGTATCTGCATTGAACAGCTAAATCAGTGCTTCCCAACATTTTTCATGCCACGGGGCCCTAAATCTGAAAACAATAATCTGCGGACCCCCGATTTTTTTTTTCATACTTTATCACAAAGAATGTTGAAAGAATGAAAATTTTCGCGGACCTTAGGTTAGGAAGCACTGAGCTTAATAACCCTTGAAACTGGCGACTCATATGGCTCACGCGAAGAACAATTTTCAAGAAAAAAAAATGTATTATCATGTTTCACGTACATACAAATCTGGAGCATGCATTTTTATAGTTTTGTGAATGTCAGGATAATTAAAGGAAACAGATTAAATGGTCAGAATTTAAATCAATTTTTGGTAAGAATAAAAATATGAACGGTCAGAGTAAAAATATTAAGCGTTCAGAATATTTTATAACAATTTTGGTAAGTAGGTTAGGTTAGGTAAGGTTAGGTTTTTTTTATTATTTCATTTAAATTATGATTATTTATTCTGACCGATATATTCTGACCATTTAATAAAAATTCTGACCAGTGTTATTTAAATTCTGACCAGAAAAATACGAGCCATAATTAAATCGGTCTCGATGAAGAAAAGCAAAATGGTTGAAATTAAAAACGATTTTCGAACTTCAAGAGAGTTATACGATAATATTTAAAAAATGAATGGGATGTATATATTTTTATACTTTTTTATCCATGTCCGCTCCCAATGTAGAGCATATGGCCTCCTAACGGAGGTATCTCAACAGAAGTTTTTTCTACGGGAACTGTTTGTTACTCAGTCGCTCAACCTCATTTTTTTCAAAGTGAGTAGTAGGGAATGAAGGATAATGATAGAACAGGATAATTGGTCAACCTATTCGGATCAGAAGGATGAGAGGAGAGGAAAATGTTGTGAATTGACATCACAAACACCCAGTCTTCGATCACAACTTTGTATTGAATAATTGTCAAATTCACTGTGATCTTATCGGGAGTCGAACCCAGACCTGCGTGATTGGTAGAGCAAGCTCTAACCAACTGGACCACGGTAGGCGACAGATGTTAGGATGTTGTTATTTTTTCACCGTATTGTCTTAATAGATATTTTAAAATACTTTGGTCCGTAAATTTATTGCCAACGTAGAATAAGCAAGTTTAAATATTATCGTTTACGAGACCACGGTTGCATAATAATCGCTATCGATTTCTGAGAGTGTTATAAGTAAGTGTCAAATCACAAACCTATTCACATATAGGTACATTGAAATTACAGCGAATCAAAGCAATATACATCTCCGGAGGGATTTCAAGTTTAACATCAAACGTTGATTAATCGAGATGTAATCGTATGGGAAAAGGTCATCGATAATAATAAATAATTAAAGCAAAGCATGTCATTGCAATCAGTCCCGAGATATGATATCAACAAGAGGTCAAATCAACAATTCTCATCAAAACGACAAATACTACTATTTAATAATTTAGAATTTCGACTGAAGGTGCTTGATGGAAATTTAATGTCAAATTTGAATTATTTTTACTAGCTGTAAGCCCGTTGGCCCCAACTGGAGGATTTTTTTTGTATTATAAAAAAAATGAAATTGTCCGTCATGTAACAATCAAATGCATATTTATCAAATTAATCAGAATAAATTAACTTTACTAATTCGCCAAACGGAGCTTATTTTAAGAATATATGAGTCTTTAAGAGTTGAAGTGAACCAAATTGTGAACCAAAAGTGAACTAAAAATGGTGAAACTTTTCCATATGACTTTTTAAGTGCAATTACGTTTTTAATTATTTTTTGTGGGAACTGTCATCAACTTTTAATTTCATGTGAAAGTTTATTAAACAAATAATCATAAAAAAGTAATACAAAATAACTTAGATTATTCCACGTCTTGTGTTACAAACTGTGACACGTGTTTCGCCTATTTCAGAGGCATCCTCAGACAGACTTACTTTCAGTAAGTAAGTAAAAGTAAGTCTGTCTGAGGATGCCTCTGAAAGAGGCGAAACACGTGTCACAGTTTGTAGCACAATACGTGGAATAATCTAAGTTATTTTATATTTTATATTAAAATGAACTTCCACAAAGTTACCGACGAATCCATCGAAAGCATAAACAATGTATTTTAGAGAAAAAATGATTGAAATCATGCAATAAAAAGGGTGGGTTCAGTTCACTTTTTCCCATCATCCTATGTTGGCTCTCTTTGCCGTATTTTAATCTCGTTGACCCCAATCTATCAAACTATTTCGCTTACTTTATTTATATTACTATTTGAGCATAAATTTACCTTGTCCAAAGCATAGACTCGTTTACTCGTTATTTAAAACAAAAGATACAAAACTTTTAAAGTATCGGGATAAATTCTAAATACCCTCTCTTAAAAAGTAAAATATTTAATAGCCGTCAGCATATGACACACATGGAATATTTGCATTTAACTGTCGAAACAATATTATGTAAAATATACCACATTCATTATTTGACAGATGTCACAATATTCCATTTTTGAATCTTGAATACAAACAATCGAAGTCAGTTTGTGAATCACAAATATCGTTCCATTTTCAAATGTTTGATTTATATAATGTATTTTTATCGCCTCTGATATTTATGACGTTAGCTCAATTGATAGAGAGTTCGACTGGTAATCCAGAGTTCTGTGTTCGATCCACGGTCGCGGCGTTTTTTTGTATGAGAATTCAAATTTTCAGCGATATGATTTGTTTCGTCAAATAACAAACAGTGTATTGGAAAAATATGTCTTTAGTATGAATAAAAAAAATTGCGTCAGCGGAGCTGGTGAGGAGGGAGGGGAAATCGCGGACAATCGTGCAATCATACGGACATTATCGAGTATGTATTAATATATAGATTCTGTACACTTGCATAAATTTTGTCGATAACAACCCGGATTTCGCCTTTCGGCATCTTCTGGTTTTATCTAGTGCACGGATGCACTCGAACTGACGGGCAGCGAACGGTTTGCATTGTCTATATACAAACATAACTGTATAACTATGTACTGTGCAAATACACGGGTATGGTTGTATATAGACATTGCAAACCGTTCGCTGCCCGTCAGTTCAAGTGCATTTGTGCACTAAATAAAACCAGAAGATACTGAAAGGCGAAACCCGGGTCATTGACAACATTTATGGAAGTGTACAGAATAAAAATAATTCAAATTTGACTACTATTTAAAGTAAATAATTCTTAATGATTTAATTTTTACTCAAATTGTATTAAACATGTCTGCTTCTGGAGTTTATTTCAACAGAATTATTTTACAAGAACGACATGTTATTCAGTTGATAAGGATTTTTTCCCGACGAAATCAAGTATAGAATCAACGGTAGGCTGCCGATACGTTAACAAGGGCTCGCTCAATTTAAGTATCAAATCACTATACGTACTTATATTTTGTAACACTACGCAATGTATCCTGGTCCAATTAGCATCAATAGCTGAAAAATGTATTTACCTATATCAGATTGCAAGAGTGAAATGGGTTCTATTCTTTTAGCTTCAATTGCATGTTTCACAAGTTATTCTTAAGCAGTCATACAAATGATATATAATAATGATATATATGTCAACACCAACTATATGTACACAATTGCTTTCTTTAATTTAATTATAATGCATATTTACACACTATATATATAACGCATGGATTTGAGATTTTGTTTTAAATATTATTTATTATAACAAGGGGCTCACCAGCCTAAGTCAAATTTAACAAGGAGATTGCGCGTGCCCATGCGAGTAAACAGACGGAAAATGCAGTTTTGAATTGGTAAAGTTTTCTTTAATAACACGTTGGACGAATACAAAAAAAAATGGATACACGATGAAGGAATAACATAGGGAAAGTATCAATCATGTTGATATATAATAACAATCGCTCAATAACAACAGTAAAAGTATAGATAATAAAAACTCCACTTTACTATAAATATCGTAGAGCCATTTCTTGAATTCTTACAATCGAAGTAGCATGAGAGAATTTCGACATTTTGTCTAGCTGATTTTATATTTAAGCTTCCGGCTGTAGTTGATATAATGACGTTAATATATCAATTATCATAACGATAAAGTTAATTTATTTCTCATACCCCACAGCGATAAATACATGTGTTTAAATTTATGTTAGGTTCTCCAGCTGAACTATCCAACACAAATTGTTTCTTGCACAAATGTAAAATCAATTAACAAAGTGGGTGCATGCTTAGCTACGTGTTGTCGCAACGTGTCAAATTAATTAACGACTGTTATTTTCAAAGACCTCTGACACAATGCGAATCCTTAAAAAACATTCACCTTTGAAATTGGAAAGGTTGTTAATTAACTTAATCAGGTACCCTTATATTAACAACGTAGTTATATATATATATATTAATTATGTTTTCCGACTGTGTTGACAAAAGCTTTGTCAACTTTCTTACATTTTAGCGAATTAAGTAGAAGATTTTTTTTTGATTTGACTGTGATAAAGCCATACACAGTGCGAAAGTAATGCATTGTGTTTTTAATTAAGCGATAAACCATAAATTTTACGGTGAAATACCCTATTTTAACAAAATAATATTTGAATGACTATAACATTTGTTTACAATTACCGTCTTCATTGTATTTGTCAAATGGCATTAGCTTAAATGATTTGCATTCACCTTTTAATTTCACTATGTACAAATTTGTCAATGTCTATAGTAGAAATATATCGGTAAATAATAGGGTGACTATTCATATAGTCAGCCGTGCCCAGTAGTCAGCCTTTTAGCTTAAACATGAATAATAGTGTTGATATTGAAAAAAAAACAGAATTGTTTAAATATGTGTCGGTAGTTAACCACTTGAAGATGTATATTTGTACTAAACTGACTTCTAAAAGTAAGTGCCTATGAAAGGCAAACTACTAATTTTTAGTGGCTGAGTACTGGATTTTTTGTCATTTTTTGGAAAACTGTTTTTATTTTATCTGTGGAACGATATTATCCGTTTTTATTTTTATTTGATTACATTATTTAGTACCTGTTTTATAAAATACCAGTGGAAAAAAACATATATTCATTATTCATTCATTCAATATATCTTTCGAAAAAAACACCCGTCTTTTAACTGGCTGACTACTGGAAAAATTGCCCTATAAATATATATATTTATATATCGACTGTGGAAAGGAAAAAGGACGTAACCTACACATATAAAATTTGACTGGAGGCGCAAAAAACGTGTTTTGATGATTTTGGCCCATATGCAAATTATGAATTATACACAACCTTAAAGTGCACGGAGACTTCAAAAATGGTGTTTTATTGACATAATCTAGTATTAATTAAAGAAATTGTCTAGAAAAAACTTTTATTTCTGTCTTTTTTCTTGGTTTTAGTTTTTTTTACAAAATCATCTTTTTCAAACTTAAAACTAAATTTAGTTACTAATTCGGCATTTGCAGCTTGCATCCTTTTGATAGAACGTGTATCAAGTTTGATATATTGTAATTATCGAAAAAAACCTGTTTTGAAAAAACTGTGGGTTACGTCCTTTTTCTTTTCCACAATCGATATATATATTGTAGATATTTTACTTGCCCCTTACATGTGCTAATTGCGTTGTAATAAGGGCTGTGCTAATCATTTAACGTACAAAACGGAAACGTCAATTATATCAATAAAATATTATAAATAGAATCTGAAAAATATACATTTTTTTTCATATTTTCTTATTAAATCTTTTTTTCATAGAACTGGCAGTGATTATGAAGATGACACTGATGATAAGTTGAAGAAGACAAAAAAAGACAGTAAAAAGTGAGTCCATATTTGTGATTTTTAATTTTTAATCGTTTCAATTAAATTTGAAAATGGCTTGATAGATGTCAGTATATGAGCTAACCCACAGACACACATACATATTATTAATAACAAACATTAGACGAATTAAGAGTAAAAAAACATTTCGCGTTTCTATGATGGTAAGAAAGAAAATTCGAAAAATATTTATGTAAATAGATTTAATCTAGTTTGCCTGTAATGTGAACACGACTTAGTAGATTAAGTTATAATACCGATAGAACAATTGTCGGGTGGAACTTTATTCAATTAAAAAAAGGAAACCATTATTAAGCTAAATGTTTCCATTACTATTTAATATTTTATAAAAGTATGACAGCTTGTCGGTTCCTATGGTGCAGCGGTTAGCGTTCGACCAGACCTCACGGGTTCGAGTCCCAGTACGAACGGCATTTTTTCGATCAATTTATCGATCTCTGTTCGGAGGCATGGGAGTTTGTGATGTCTTTCTCACCATTTCCGATCCTTGAACAACTGGGCGTAGCTAGAGCGTTAGTTAACCACTATTCCTATCCTAGCTTTATCCTTCTATCCATACTACTCTCTTTCAAAATAAAAAAGAGAAATTAAAGAAAGCGACTGAGTAACAAACAGTTCTCGTAGAAAAAACCTGTTGAGATACCTCCATTAGGAGGCCATTTGCTCTACATTGGGAGTGGATATGGATAAAAAAGTCAATTAAAGACCAGTTTATCAGTTTCCGTGCACTTCAAGTTTGTGTATATTTTATAATTTGTTTTTTGTCCAAAATCATCAAAAAACGTTTTTTATATTTTCTGTAAAATGTATTATTTGTGGGTTACGTTATTTTTCCTTTCCACGGGCGATATGTTAAGTGAAAATACTCGCTAATCATTATATAATAATGTACGGAATGTTTTGGTTTACAAATACGCAACTAACGCAACTGTAAACCCTGCTTTCATAACAGTAAGTAAGAGCATTAGTGCAACAAAATGGCTTCAGGATTTACAACGGTCAAGGGTAACAGACTATATCTAATGAAAATTACCTTGGGTTATATCTTTTACTGTAGTATATCTGAAAATATAGCGTGAACTTTCTACAATAATATTTTCGACGAATTCGGTAGGAACTTTGTGGAAGTTTATTTTTAATTTAAAATGAATATATATAACTCACTTTTTCCGCAGATTATGTAGCAAACGTGCGTATTTAATCGTTAAAATGTACTATTGTTAAATCAAATCCCGGAAATATTGTCGGGAAGTACCAACAATAAAACTTCAAATTGACAGATTACCGACGCCGTTATATTGGCTATTCGAGTTAGCAGTCAATTGCTACGATGTCAGTATATTTGTGAAGCAAAAATTCAAAAAATGATTTGTCACAAATTTTGAAAAATGCCGTTTATGAATGGAAATCAAAACTAGTATACAAAAAAGCTTTTTTTTACATAAAAATAAATCATAAAATTGACACATTCAAGCAAATCGTAACTTTTAGTAACACTTAAATCATCATTTCCCAAGCTTCGTATTTGTATGACAAATCACTTTTTGAATGTTTGCTCCTCATTTATTGGCTATCGGAGTGCAAGACGTTAATGCTGGCCACTGACTAGCGCCTAAAATTCATTGTTCCCATTAAAAATGTAACTCATGCTATAAATCAAGACCATTAAAGTAAAAATCGAGTTAATTATGTTCGTTGACGAGCGAATCCCGATATCCAAACGCGTAGATCGTCCCTAACTTACCTCAAAATTGCACCTTTTAAACTAAATGAGGTCATAAACACAAATTAAAATGGTAAAATTACAAAACAAAATAAATCAAAACATTTTGAAGAACAACAGGATTTCCAACAGTTTGGAAGTTCCAGTGGGAATGTAGGTATATCATATACATATACCATTGTCGAAACTGAGCAAACCTTCTCGAAAATTGTTATATTGTTGCTTCTAAACCATTTTCAAATTGTTCTATTATTTTCCCCTCATCCGGCTTTTCATGAATTTCTAGATTCATCATGTATTTTTATAGGTTAGAAAAATAGTTAAAATTTCTGATCATTATATCACGTTTAAATATTTGTAACTAAGTTTCAAATGCTTTGAATTTTTTGTACACTATTTCTAAAACTTTTTTGATTTTACTCATTGATTACATTATTTTTTTCTCTAATAAAACATTCGCGTGCCATGCAAAATCGTCTCGCGTGCCATAGATTCGCTATCCCTGACTTATAATGTACTGGCTTGTGTAATATAAAAAATGACCAATATGACACACCTACCTTCAAATAATGTATGTGTACAAAATAGGTATCCAGGGGTGGATGAAGTTCTTGGAAAGTACTTCAGGTGCACAATAATTTGGATGACTTTTTCTCGGATATAAAATTAGCTCGAAATTTTCATATTTCGTACGTATATATTTATATGTAAACCGAAAAACAAATACATATTTCGAAAAACGATACATTGAGTAATTATCAATTTTTACGTGTTCAATGTCTCTGCTTGGAAATGCATTATATTGAAAATTAATAGAACACTCTTTTGGGCTTATTTCACAATTAATGTATTGTCATCAGGACCAGTTCACGTCATCACGAGCTTTTTCGACTGGCATATATTTTTTTTTCTAAAATAAGTAATCAGTGTTTTTATCTTTCCCCTATAATGAATCCAATAGAAAGAAAAACTTTTAACGGACAACTTGTATTTCTAGCAAAAAATAAAATAAAAAACACCAAGTCATTGTATAGAAACCCTGCTTTACTATATAATCATGTTCATCCTTATATTAATGTGTTATATTGTATACGGACAATAGTAAGAACGAGCGTGACCGTATGGGCACACACAAATTCGGGGTTGAAAACCTAAACATGTTTTATTTGAATATTTGCAGTTTGACCTCCTTAGATCAACATTATTTCAACACAAATATATTAGTAAAATTAGTGTTAATAATTTAATGTGTTGATAAAATAATAACAAACAGTTTCAAAAAGGCCATTAAAAATAAACGGAAATTCAATAAATCGCATGTACTTTTGGTAGTCGTTTCCGTCTCCGCAGCTGATGACTAACTGAAGTCTGTATCCTTTTTAACCAAAAATAAGTGAAAACAACGATATTCAGGTAAGAAAATGATGAATAGTGGGATCAATTGACAACGGTGTTTACTGTGACCTCGTCCTTCGAGGTTTAAATTTTAAAAAAAAGTGCAAAAATTCACATATAGACTTTAATTGTTGTATAGAATCTACGAAATTCCATATTTTTGTATTTTTTTTAATGAGGTAGTTAAGTTTTTATTGTACAGTTTTGGTGTTGTTAATCATAAACTGAGTTCCTGTTTAAAACTTTAAGTCTAACAGTAACTAACTCTTTAAGTAAAGTAACACCATTACTATATTATTTTATTATCAATAGTGATATAATATGTCGATTTATAATTATATTTTATCAGACAAAACCACAGTGAGATCGAAAAGAGACGTCGTGATAAAATGAACACATACCTAACAGAACTGTCGGCAATGGTGCCGATGTGTCACGCAATGTCACGAAAGTTGGACAAGCTCACAGTCCTCAGGATGGCTGTCCAACATCTGAAGACCATCAGGGGAGCAGTTAATTCGTACACAGAAGGCCATTATAAGCCGTCGTTTCTCTCTGATAGAGAACTAAAAATGCTGATTCTCCAAGCTGCCGATGGTTTTTTGTTTGCTGTTGGTTGTGACAGAGGAAAAATTCTTTACGTCTCGGAATCCGTCTCACAAATACTTAATTATGCACAGGTATAAAACAATAGTTTATAAATCTTTTCCGTCGATATTAAATTTAGGGGTAGAATACAGGGGTATTTAAATGACAAATGAGCGCACCTGTATTTTTACATATTTAGTTTTCTTCCACAAAGTGCTTAAAATACATATATCGACCCATAATCTGCAAAAGATGGTGAGGTAACACAGTGAGGTAAATTGCGTTTTAAACCAATAATTGTTCAATATCGCTTAAGGCGTCAGTGTCAAAAATTTTAAAACATTATCTCATTCGCCTGATATTTTTAGGGCCTGTACATTTTAGCTTTTTGATTTGTTATCGTTTGTTCCACGAGAACCCCGATTGAGAAACGCTGATCTAGAGAACTGAAAGTAGTCAATATACTATCAGGATATGCATTGACCATATATTTCTATTTACTAACCGCATTTAAGGAATTCCTTTATCGAACTTAGTAGGAGACTAATTAATAAAACCTTCTACTGTAAAATTTATAACGATTAATATATATATCCCATTTTCTACCCAGTGGTGGATTACGCTATAAGCGCAAGAGGCGCGCGCTTGGGGCCTCCAAATTTTGGGGGCCTCAAAGGTAGCATATATTATATAAACCCTTACATTTTAATTTCAGTTATCAATATTCATTATTATTCTACGAAGGGGTTTGCAGCACTTTTATGTTATTCGAAGGGCCTTCAAAATTTATTGCGCCTGGGGCCTCCAAAGTGCTTAATCCGCCGCTGTTTCTATCTATTATGGGTCGATATATATGCTACATCTAATGAGGCAAAATGATCCAGAAAATAATAAAAATGGTTGAATTCAAACGAGTAGCAAATCGTTTTAAATTGTTTCAAAATGACATATCATATTACAGTATAAGAACGCCTCTATTCACTACACATTTCAATAGGAAAGTGTATAGCATATTTCTTCAGACTTGCAAGCTTTAGGTTGCATACAACTGCTAAGTATAGTCAGTACTGGCGCGAGGTGATTTTGTTGATGAAGCCGTCCTTCGTTGAGACGAAATTGCGAAAATTCGGCGGAACCGAAATCAATCCGTTCGATTCGTCAACAGGAACACGGCCGTTACCGACGATAGTCAGCAATTACTTGGAGAAATCTTCGGCAGATGGATCGTTTAAAAGTGCAACTCGCATGTTTATCGTTAGCTGAAGTTTCTTCACATAGCGCCACAGAGTCAATGTTTTGAGGCAAGCATTTATTTCATCGGCAGCGGTCGATCTTGGAATGACTGGTAGTGTCTGGCGGAAATCGCCAGTTAGTTAAATCATTGCGCCTTCAAAACATCTTAAGTCATTGCACAGATATTCGATTGAGTGCTTCCAATACGCGTATGTGCGACATTGTGCATTAATCCCAGGTGATGATTTTACTTGCTACCAAAACTTTGGTCATTGCTGAGTGTTTCGCAATCTTGCATGTCAGTTTTCCAGTCGTTTAAAGGTTTAACGGAAATTTCAGCACTGAATGAGCCGTTCACCATCCTTCTATCAACGTGGCCGCTATTCCAGAAAAAGAAAGTGCCACAGCGATTTCGGATCTCGCACGAACAGTCGCCATAATCAATGACATGAGAAATATCTTCCCAGTTCCACCGGGCGCGTCGAGGAAAAATAAGCCACCATTTCCATCATCAATTGCATTCATTAACGTATCGTACACTTCCTTCTATTGTGGGTTCAACAGTGGTACATTCGTTTGAACTTATTGGTCCAATGCATCTCGACCATATTCACGTTCACGTTCCTATTCTCGATTGAAAGCGACGTTCATTCCACGATCTGGTGTTGGCATTCCTAACTTGACTAACAAACTGCCGCACATGAGGTAACACATGTCTTCGATCTAAAGCAAAGCCTGGTTATCTATCTTTTCATTCATCTCGAGATCGGGATTCCCTGAACTGACACGAATTTGATGTAAATGTCTTCTGACATGTCATCCTTGTACCTTGTTTCATAGTTCACATGGATTCGATGGGAAGCATGTCAAAATAATGATAGAAAATTATGTGCGTATCTGACTTGGAGATTCAGAAAGAATTTCTAAAATGCGACCAAGAGCATCAGTAGTCATTCGGGTGATCAGGAACCGCATCGCCTTGCTTTCGACGTTAAAATGTCTTCGATGTAGCGTCGAAGTATAACGTGGCATCTCAGAGTAGACCAACGTTCGTGCAAACATTGTAATATTGTTGTCAAAAAATGTATCATACCTAATTATAAACATAACCTCATTTCAATATTATCCGATTTTCTTTCGTTTTCATTTGAAATCATCGATTTTTTTATTGTAATCCATACTCTAAATTTAAAATTATTTAACAGTCAATCGTATAAATACAGTGCCATCTAGTGTCATCTACCTGAACCCAGCTTATTTCATTATTTGAAGCTGTTCGTCATTTGAAAATCTTGTTCTGTGTGAAGATATTAATTTTCTTTATAATTTATTTTCCGTGATATTTTTTCCGATGTTTTAATGCTTATTCTGCTATTCTAGGCAAACACAAATTTAATAAATCAAAGATCATTGAAATCCGTGCAGTAATTCTCGAGATATACGTGGTGTAAATAACCCCACTTTGTTTTATATATACAGATGTATGTAAGCTATTTAAAATAAAATGGAGGGCCACATGATTTCAAAATATACCTCCCAAATTATGACATAAAAACTGTTGATTATTGTAATATTATTTTTTGAACATTGACTAATATTTTCGATGTATTCGACTGTTACTTTGTGAAAATTCATTTTTAATATAAAAAAAATAATATGAAAACTTTATTATTCCACTGATTGCGTTACAAATAGTGACAATGATTTTCAGACTAACTATCATAAGGCTATTCACTAATAAATTAAATTAGCAAACTTACGCACAAACAAACGTATAAAATATAGGTTGGAGTATATTCTGAATATATTTTTCAAACCTTTGAAGCACGTTTCACAGTTTAAATAAAATAACAAAGTTATCAATTTTAATTTATAGTGCACTTGACACTGTTTTCCACATTTTTTTTAATTTATCGACAAATTTTGATAAACAAATTTTCACGTTTTGGAGTTTTGTTATTTTTCATTGCGGAAAATGACTACAGGTGGACCTCCACTTTTGCACACAATTTTATTCCTGAAAATGTGTGCGAATGTCGAATGCCGAAAGTAGACAGGATGTTAAAAAAAAACAAAAATTGTCCTTTAAAATTAAAAAAAAAAAAAAATATTTATCAATGTATTTGATAAAAAATATATTTTTGTAATAAACTTGTCAAGAGTTAGTTTTACTCTTTTTTTTTCTTTTCTTTGTAGGGAGTTTTGTAAAATACAGTGCTTTTATGAATCGCCCTACGCACTTGAGATTTGCGTTCTCCATTGGGATCAAATTCTTCCACAATATTCAAAAAAGTATCGAGATGAATAAAAGCTTCGTTCATATTTTTTATTATTAAAATCTTGATGATTTTTTTTTAGTTCTTCTTCCTCACTTTCATTTGTGCGAAATAGCGATTTGTGCGAAAGTAGAAGTCCGCCAGTACTTGTATCAATATCTGCTTCCTAACATAGCCGGTACACGTGTGATGAAGGAGACTCAAAGAACCTTGACGCTAACAAAATCTAGGACTAAAAGCTTCGTCAACTTTGATAAATATTATATTATCTCGAAAGACAACATTTTGAGAAACCGGTGCGCAGTTGAATATGTGTATGATTGTGAAATTTCAACTTCGGTACATTTTCCCTTCTGCAAAAAGTCAGCTCAGTCGGCTATTTATAAATTATCGTCAATAATTTATTTCAATATCAATAATATACAGGGCGAAGTTCAAGTTACTACAAAAAAATCTAGGCGAGCTGACAACTAAATGTCGTAAGACCAGATGTTTGTCATGCCCGGTGTATTGACTAGAATTTTTTATTATTATTATCCTTCTTTTCCTCATGAAAAACCCTTTTTAATTAAATGCGATCGATAATCTAAGAAGCTTTAAAGCGTTATTTATGTATATTAAGAATGGGCAATTGAAATTATTTTCGATGAGTTCAGAGTTATAGTAACGCCACTATGCAAGACAGGATGGTCAGTACATCAGTTATTTTTTCATATAGCTGCAGGAACGACTTCTAAAAAATCTCGGTAACTGAAATTTTACAGAGAACTTCTTTACTACATTCAGGTGGTTTCTACATATACCACTAGATGACTCTAATTGAAAACTAATGACATACAAACTACGGTTACGAAAAAAATATCAATTACAAAATAATTATGAAATTATCAATAACAATTTAAAAATTATCAATTACTAAATAATAATTGTAGCTTTTGGAGTCCTAGTAGAAATTAACATATAACAGAAAACTATTATAAACCTGAGGCATGATTAAATTAAATATTACAACCTAATTATTTTTTTACACAATTTAAAAACTGCATGGTCGTAACTCGTAATTTGTTTTTTATGGTCTATGTATCTTTATTTTCACATGTATTCACAACTGTTATGCATGGAACGGGCCCTTCGTATAAAAAGAGAATCGAGTTTTATTAATATGACCAATCATTGTAAAAAAAGCCATATTTTTTTTAATTTTGAGTAAAAATACCATAATAAACATGTACTCATATATTTCAGAATGACTTACTCGGGCAAAGTTGGTTTGATATTCTTCACCCTAAGGATGTTGCAAAGGTAAAAGAACAGCTGTCATCATCAGATTTAAGTCCAAGAGAAAGGCTGATTGATGCTAAAAGTAATATATTTTTGTAATACACAATTAATTGTATAATTCCCAGTATAATAATTTTAATCGTATTCTCACCAAGGATTGAACCTTATTTACGATTGTTCTAATGCAAATGATAAATATTATTTTATTTAAATTTTTATTCAAAAAAATAATTTAATATTAAATTATGATAAATATATTTTTGAACTATGGAAACATATACAACATTACGAAAAAGATTTAATTATTTACACAAGCAAGAACTTAAAAATTACACAGCATTCTTTAATTTCTGTTAGCGCTTTTGGTGTGGCTCTCCTGTGTGATGCTTATAGACTCCTAATGGAGTTTTTGATTCAGCATTTTATGTATCTACAATAAAACACATTGTTCGAGCATTTATAAATACAAAATAATGAATAAATTACTATGTTTTCATAATATTCATTGAAAGCAGTTTTATTTAAACATATACTTCTTACAAACATTCATATTTTTTTTTGTCTTTAGCAATGCTTCCAGTAAAAACAGATGTTCCCCAAGGCGTCTCAAGCCTATGCCCAGGAGCTCGCAGATCATTTTTCTGCAGAATGAAATGCAAATTGTCTACTACCATCAAGGAAGAATCAGAAAATCAATCTATAGGTCATAGAAGAAAGAAGCATCAAGTAACAGGTGAAACAAAATTCATAGTAAAGAATTTCTGTAAAATAAAAAGCTGATTGCTTATGCGATACTGACAAAAGTATACCAAATATTATAACATGTCTTGCATTATTTTGAAATTATATTTTGCATATTTGTGTTTTATTATGATAACATATGTTTTTATGATGCAACACAAGGATAAAATAAACAATTGCTACTGTAATATTTTCCTTATGTAAAACAATACGATAGTTATCAGTTTTAGTAAATTTGCACACTAACAAGCAAAAATTTTCGCCATTCATTGATATAAATCTTTATATTCATAAAAGATATATTAATTAGTGATTGTAAGAAAAATAAAACTCATTCTGATTAAATGTAATGACTGATGCTAAATAATAGTAAAAACAGTAAAATTAAGAGTTTAGCTCATTTTTATTTATTACAGCTAAGTAAAAAACTTTATAACAACAAGACCATTACACAATATATTGATTACCATTTTGTGTTTTATTTTATTCTTCTTCTTGGACCAAATATCACTCCCTATGTGGAGCTTGTTGCTAACATCAGCTCACTTCCAGGATTCCCTGTCATCCCCCAATTGCTTTGTTTATTCCCATTAAATGCCAGCGCCCTTCAGTTTCGCCGAGTACATCCTATAGATATTACCTGACAGTCCTACAATCTTATTATTTTTATTGTACCTATGAATTCTTTCCATACTATCATCAGAACCTTTACATTTGAATTGTCAATGAATTTTAAATACTCCTCTTTACAAGGGATGCTAAAGTTTCCTTTGTAGCAATACTCTTGATGCGTATCACAAGTTTCAATATCCGGCTGTAATTCACTTGATTTGCTTCTGCGAACACAGACACATTCACAAATGATAACCTGCAGATGCATGAGCCAAAGAAAAGTATTTTTAGATTATTAATAGTGTGCATAATACTTTACTGCTATACCCGATGAAGTTGAATCTTGTTATGGGCGCCTACCTAAACAAGAATTTTAGCAAAAGACTGATTAAATATAAAGCTATGCTATTAACCTGTTAGGTACCTCGAAAGTTTTTCTACGAGAACTGCTTATTACTCAGTTGCACAACCTCTCTTTCTTTCCAAGAAGATAGGGATAAAAAGGATAAGGCTAGGACAAGACTTATGGTTGAGAAATCACTCCCGTGCCGATGGTACAGTGACCAACGTCGTTGGCTACCATGTCGGACCTCACGGATTAGAATCCCAGTACGATCAGCACTTTTTCAATTGATTTATCATTAAAGGCATAGATGTTTGTGATACTCAAAAAATTCTTTCGCCCTCTAATCATTCCAGTTCCTTAATAACAGAGTGTAGTAGGAGTAATTAGCCAACCACTAGTCCTGTCCTAGCTCTATCCTTTCTATCCCTACTTTCTTCGAGACAAAAAGAGGTTGAGCAACTGAGTAACAAGCAGTTTGTGTAGAAAAACTTCCGTTAAGATACCTCCATTGAGAGGCTATATGCTCCGCATTTGGAGCGGACATGGATTTAAAAAAAATACCGTAATTAATTATTTTTAATACTCTCAATGTTAATTTAAAATGTTTGTTGAAAAAAATTTATATTGCGTTTCAACCATAACATTGTCTGTTTGCATTATTTAGCTATTAGTCATAAAAATGTTTGCTACTTTACTGATAGTAATTATTCCTGCTTATATTTATATCTTATTTTATTTCTAGCATTTTCTTTTCAGGTATAGTTTTTTTTTACTGACTGCATTTTTTTACAGACAGAAAATACTCAGTTATACAATGCACTGGATACTTGAAATCTTTGGCACCAGAAAAACTCGGGTTGGAAGACCAAGAAAGTGAAGGAGACAGTGTTAACCTCTCTTGCCTTGTAGCTGTGGGAAGAGTTCAACCACCAATATGCACAGTTGCTCCTCCAAATAATATTAATTCCCCGAATATCAAGACAATACAATTTATCTCACGGCATGCAATGGATGGCAAATTTTTGTTTGTTGACCAATGGTAAAAAAATAGCATAGAATGTATCTATTACATGAAAAATTATGAGCCGTCTTTTTCTGTATATTTAATGAAAAATATCATTTTATAGGTCAACATTGGTGTTAGGCTTCCTTCCGCAAGAGCTTTTGGGAACAAGCATCTATGAATATTATCATCATGAAGATATATCAGCACTTGCAGAAACACATAAACTAACCTTGCTGAGTCCAACCATAGTTAAAACAACTCCATATCGATTAAAAACCAAAAATGGATCATTTATTCGAGTACAAAGCGAATGGAAAGCTTTTAGAAACCCGTGGACAAAAGAAGTTGAATATTTAATAGCAAAGAACTCTGTCATTCGTTCAGACAGTCGTCATTATGATAACAGTACTAATAATCAATTGGTAGCTAACTATGACTTTTTCAATCAATGTAAGCTGGATTTTTTTTTCTGGATGTTTTTGTATTAATCCTATCAATTGCGTAACATTATAAGAAATACTTTTATTTACAACATTTAAGCTCCGGGTAGAGATATGCAAAGGGTCATTAACACGCACGTTGAATCTAGTAAAATAGGATGTCAAATTGCCGAGGAAGTTTTAGAATCTCAGCGGCGAGGAGATACATCAACTGAAAGCAGTCCTGATCCCATTATTCCTGCCATAAATTTACCAGGAAATGTAAATATTCAATATACAATATTAAAAAATAAACATGTATTTATACATAAAATTTTCATGCATAATATAAAATATAACTAAATATGAGACTGCTTTATTTTAGGAGCAACTGGTATTAAATCTTCCATCCCCCATAGAATGCAGAACACTGCCAACAGATTCCACAATTACGACACAGCATGATGGAACACTTCCGGCATTTGACCAAGTTAGAATAAACAGCAACGTTACAATTAAAACAGATCAAAGTGGATCTGCTGATGAAGAAATGATGGAAATGATTAGTAGTGTAGTAATGCCTGACTCCACAATACAGGTTAACACTGCTGATGGCAATGATGAAGCGACGATGGCGGTAATAATGAGTTTGTTGGAAGCTGATGCTGGTCTTGGAGGACCAGTAGACTTTTCAGGACTTCCATGGCCATTACCTTAGACCAGAGATTTCCAACCTGGGAGGCCTGGACTATTGCAAAGGGAAGCGCGAGGAGTCCAAAATATTTATTTACTTTTCAAAACGTGTATTTATTACTATATGAAATAAAGGATAGGGAGGCGCGAAGATATTTATTTCTTCAAAGGGAAGCGCAATAACATAAACTACTGCCCAATTAAAAAATATTTATTTTATAAATTCACGGTTTGTCATGTAATTACTGTTATTATTCTTTGTTCAGTAGTGTAACTAATATGTGTGGGTCATTCTCAAAGCTCTTCTGCAGACCTATGTAAATATTTTAAAACTTTCATCTTATCTATCACTGATTTTTAAAATAAATATTGAAAAATCAACCACATACTTACTGTAATATTTTTTTATTGCATATTTTATAGATTTTATTGTGAAAAATAGTATCAAATCAAATGTCAAAGTGTTGATAGGAAATATTGACCTCGATCAGTATTTGAATAAATCTGCGAAAATATGAGGTCCATTGTCAAAATGTATTTATTTATGATGAATTTAAAAGAAAAAGTGGAAAACAGTCTTTATTTATAAGAGATGTATACATGTTTATAATTTTCTGATTTTTTTATGAACTTTTGTAATTATATAAAGAAATTTTATAAAAATAATATGATGACCTTCTACGTTTACTTCTACATCAACTAAAACATTTATTTGTTGTAAAAGCCCATCACTTTATTTTTTTGGCTTATTTTATTAGTATTATTAATTTGTCACTATAAGGGTTAGGATAACATGTAAATAAACATTTGATCAGTATCTATATCTATTACTGAAACTTGCACAACAAGGAATATCCAAAAATTAATACAATATTTATTAAAATTGGTATTTCACATTATTTGTTCTGCAAATGATATTTAATAACTTGCACTATTTTTGAGTTTTCTCAGTGAGTTTACATCACCCTAAGAATAATAAATTGGTTTTAAATATATTTAAGCAAATGTCAAATACAAGAAACAAATGAACATTGATTTTGTGTTTCCATTATATTATTTTTGATCAGATCGGATCGGATCGGAAAATAGAAGCTATTTATTTTATTTTAACATATTATTCTGATTTATTATATTCCTTAGTAAGTAGATATTATTACTTATTTTAAGAATATTTCTGTCTAAACTCTTAAACTTATTTCAAAATGTCAGTGGAATGAATTTCTACTCACAGCTGATAATCTCAGGCCACGGAATAATCACGGAAAGATTTGTACAGTTTTTGGGTTAGATTAAGATTTACTGGTGAAAAGAAAAGGGAAGAAGCCATTTATTTTATTTTATTCACAGTAATTGATTATGGAAAAATCGTAAATCATATCGACTGCGGAAAGGAAAAGGAACGTAACCCACAGTTTTTTCAAAACAGCTTTTTTCGATAATCACAATGTATCAAACTTGATACACGTTCTATCAAAAAGATGCAAGCTTCAAATGCCGAATTAGTATCTAAATTTAGCTCTTAAGATTGAAAAAGATGACCTTGTAAAAAATTTAAACCAAGAAAAAAGACTGAAATAAAAGTTTTTCCTCGACAATTTCATTTATTAATATTAGATTATGTCAATTAAACACCAGTTTAGAAGTCTCCGTGCACTTCAAGGTTGTGTATAATTCATAATTTGCATATGGCCCAAAATCATCAAAACATGTTTTTTGCGCCTCCTGCAAAATTTGATATGTGTGGGTTACGTCCTTTTGGAATGGAAGTGTTGAACCAAGTTGTCTACCTTTGTATATGTATTTATATTGGCATGTTTGTGGACTAAATTGGTCAATTAGTAAATTAAAATAAATTACCATTTATAATTCATTTCCAAAAAAAAATGTAAATAATTATTTCAATAAATATAACTAGTCAGTTTGAAGAAAACATGTACCTATTATGAGCTTAGATAATATAATTTGTTTACTAAAATATAGCTAAGCTTTTATTTTATTGTAGGTTAAAAAATAATTATTCCTTTTGTTGATATAATCATAAATACTTTATTAAACATTACTAAAATTTTAATTGTGTTGTTACATATTATCAATAAACAAACTACTTGAAATATATGTTTTTTTTTTTGGTAAAAAAATAAGTTATTTGTTAGGAAACATTAATTATTATACATTTAATCTGTGACAAGCCATATCTACCAAACTTCATTATTAAAAAAAACATTTAAGGAAACTTAATATCGATTTCTACTTTAAACAGTGTTAATAATTTTTGTAAATTTAAAAAGAGTTCTTTTTTTATAAAAAACATTTTTTATTAATTTTAAAATTTAAAAAAAATATTTGGCATTACAACTAATGCCAATCCCCCAAATATTTTTAAGTTGAAAGATCATACCTGAAAAACTTGATGAGAATTTATTGTAAGTCACTTGAGATCAACTCAAGATAAATTGACATCACAAACACCCACGTCTTAGGTCTCAAATTTAAATTGAAAAATCTGAAATTTGACATTTACTTTATCGGGAATCGAACCCAGACCAACCTGGTCAGTAGAGCAAGCTCTAACCAACTAGACTACAGCGGGCGACACATGTTTTCTTTATATCGTTGGCGTAGGGCAAGAAGAGTCACAAGCCAGTCATTTTTTTAAAAAATTAAGTTAAATATTACGACATGCTTAATTTGATGTCTTCTATAAATGCAAGAAGTCAGAAACTTCTATTTACATCACATTTGGGGGACTTAAAACGACATAGAATAACAATTTTAAAAAAGGTGTGTCTAGAGCAGGGGCCACCAAACTTTTCGGACCCTAGAGCACAATCTAAAATATTGGTAGGGCGGCGAGCACCACATTTTTTCAAAATCTCAAAACCCAGGAATTTACCGATTTGCCCAAAATATCACCGAAACTCGTTTTTTTTTAGCTCACCGAGGAATTTGAAAATCTCAGGCGGACACAGGGTTGGTAACCCCTGTTCTAGAGCAACAAAAGTGTCTCATTGATCTTTGCAACAAAAATCTCAGTTAGTAATTTATTGCACTAAGCCAACAGTATATGTTATTTTATTATGATAATTTAGACATTGTAGTAAAGAAAATAGCCAAAAATTTACCAAAACATAAAATACCTACATATATCTAAACCAGTAAAACTTCATATTTTTTCGTCTGGGCCGCATGCTAGTTTTTACTAACATACTTGGGCCGCAGCATATAAATAGTAATACGTAAATATGCCACATATTATACAAAATATAGTGACAAAACATACATGTTTGGACACAAAAATAAAAATGCATCCAAAATACTTGTTCATTTACGATAAAATTTGCAAACAATACCAGTTTGAAAAGCATCTGGTGACAATGATTGTTTTGGCCCTTACATACAATATAAATGGGGCACAGGAGTATTGCTGATCTAAACTGTTTAAATTAAAATCTAATTTTCACTGACAAAACAAGAAAAAATATTAGTTCACCTATCCCTCGATTTACGCGCTAGATACGTTCCAAGAGATATCTCGTAAACCGCGTAAATAGAGACTTCGAGCTCATACAAAAACGGATGATAGGTTCCAGAAAATAAAAATACGCCTAAGTCGAGACTTCGAGTCGATTTAAAGTAGGGGGGGGGGATAGGTTCCAAAAAACCGCGCAAAACGAGACATTGTATACAGACATTATCTGCATAAAAAAAGAGAATTTTATTAAGAAATAGATTTAATAGCTCGACATAAATTTATAACATTTTCATAGTTAAAAGCATAATTATATAATTTGACTCGAAATCGCTACTATCATCGGATTCAAATCCAGCAGCAGGCTTTTCTTGTCGTCTTATGAAATAGTTTGTAACTAATTTTTGTGTTTTTTTTTTTTAATCTTTGTAAATTTCACTTGTATTGCGAGCAAAGGCTTTTAAGGTCTCGCTGAAATTTAACAGCACGCTCAATAACAGGATCGGTGGCTAAACCCTTATTTTTTAAGTTACTGGCCAATTGTAATATTTCAGAAATGTCTTCAGACGTAAATTTATTTGGTTTATTAGTAATGTCATTATCACTATCATCGCTACTTTCAACATTTGCTTTTTCGTTGCTTGACACCGTATAAATCAATTCTTCTTTGTCTATTTCCTGGTCAACAAACAACTCATCGATGTCACTGAATTCTAAATTCTCAAACCCTTGTCCCAACGCTTTTGTTATATATTTTTTACAATATTTCAATACAGAATATGAGGTTGGACAGTTCATTAAAAAAACCAGCGTCATTATTGGGATTTTAACCCTCCAGAGACGAGAGCTTTTTTGCGATAAAAAAAATATTTGTTAAGCCATATTGAAGTCACGGATAACTTTTATTCCTAACAAAATTTAAAAAAAAAACGCAAAATCGTTGTATAGAAACCCCGCATGGCTACATGGTCATGCTCATCCTTTTATTATCGTGTAATATTGTGTACGGACAGTAGTAAGGACAAAAGTGACCGTATGGACTCGCAAACATTTGGGGTTGAAATATAGCTAAGCGTGATTTTTTTTTTAAATATTTACCTCTTTGGATCAACATAATTTCATTACAAATATATTAGCAAAAGAACTGTAAATAATTTTATGTTTTGATAAAAAATAGCTAACATTTTCAAAAAGTCCATTAAAAAAACGGAAATTCAAAAAATTGCATTTGCTTTTGGTGGTCGTTTCTGACCCCGCGGCTAATGATTAACTGAAGTCTGTACCCTTTTTAACCAAATGTGAGTGAAAGCAATGATATTCAGGTAGAAAAGGGATGAATAATGGGATCAATAGACAACGGTGTTTACTGTTACCATATGGTCACGCTCCTCCTTGGAGGATTAATCAATATATACTACGTATAACCGCCATACAATTTGTTAGTAAAGGCTGGGAGTTCACGGATCGCTCATAATTTGCTGATTTTCTACAGCACTGCTTGGAACTTAAAACTGCTATGAACATACGCGTTTGTGTGTTTTTTCTGACCGCATAAAAGTGAAACCGCGTAAAATTGTTAACGCGTAAATCGATGGATGAGTGTATCGTATTATAAAAACAGTTATGTAATGTATAAACTGTAATGTTCTTAAAATTATTTTATTGATAAATGAAGTAAACAATATATACATATTTTGATGATCTATCTTATTTTTAAATTCCTAATCTTTTGAAGGCCAAATTTATTAAAATGTATATAAAATATTTGGCCTATTATTGTCCCCCTTTCTTAAAAAAATTAAAACATCCCTCAGAAATCTACCTTATAAATAAACAAACCAAAACATTTTTACTTTTCCCAATGTCATTTATTATTGTTATTTTTTTATATAAACAAAACACAGTAAAGATAAAATCAACAACCTCGACAGAAGCGGAATATATAAAATGTCACGGAATATATAAAACGTGTAATGCGATTTAAATAGAACAGACAGGTAGAAGCATATCAACACGTGCTAAAGAGCACATAAGATCTTTTAAAAATACAAAATCAGACTCACAATTTGCAAATCATTTTTTGACTGAGTCTCATGACACGAGTTTAAAGAGGACTGGGTGTATTCTTTAAAAAACTATAGGGAATTAATTAAGCTAAGACCTTCTGGCTTATTCAATTAATAAGTCTGAACACCATATACGATGATAGGTAATTAATAACATAATAATTATCAAGAAATATATTTTTTTAGAAAAAGTTAATAATGAAAACTTTATTATGTTGATATGCAAAAACAACAATTTTACGTTTATGAGATATGTTCATATTAAATTGAGCTAGACCAGTGGAGGGGAACCTGCGGCCTTTTGGCTACTCTGATGTGGCCTTTTGAGTTGATCAAAATATTCACTTTGATCAAAAAATTATACACAAGCGTTTAATAAAAGTGTGTCAATTTTTTATTTACTGTGGCCTTATCAGAAATAACTAGACCTTATGTTGAATCAGATAAATGAATGTAGCCTTTTGAAATGAAAAGGTTTCTCACCCCTGGGCTATACCATCATCCTCTCTTTATAATATAAAGGGCTATGGCTAGACAAATTTCTATTATTTGACAACTATTTTATTGGAGATGATTTTTTTTAATATAATTATTTTGAAATAATATTCTTAAGAAATATGGCAGTTATTGCTTATGCTCAATAGTTTTGATAATTAAGCGATCACAATAAATATTACATGTATATCGATTGCAATAATAAAATCTATTTTAAATAATATTTTTGAGCATTAACTAATACACTTACTGGCAGCACCCGTTAGTTATCAATTCGTCCACCGTGCTAAGTGTTTCGGCTCTGCAGTCGGCAAGATGTTGGCCTTCGGCCATTATTGTAGTTATTAAAGTTGTTGTTTACTCGTACAAGATTGTGTCCATTTTTAATACTAGAGCAAATTGTCCAAGGTGTCGATATCTTACGAAAATTTACTTCGGCTGTTTTGTTGTTATCAGAGACACCATGGAGTCTGGTAGCTCTGATATACAATTATTCCAACCAGTTACCAATCTTAGACCTCCCGAAGAAGACGACTGTTCCCAGAGTAATGTTGATGATATTGATTCGAATGATGTTATAGATCTCAATAATGAGACTAAAATTGGAAGCTGGGTGGATGGAATATGGTCATGCATGTGGCCAATGCTGTCATTTGTTAATAGACCATCCAATCTACGGCAAGGAAAAGGTAAGCGTGTTGCAATATTTTTTATCACTCGATAAGGTCATTACTTCCACTACATTCTGATAAAGGGGTCAACATTAGAATATTGTGTGTAAGGCGCTGACCTCTGACTGGAATATTGCCGATGCGGACGATCTTTTCTTTGTCAACTGCAATTAATCTATCGGAAGATGATATATATCCGCCAAATGCGTGTTATCTTGACTTGTCAAAGGATCGATATAGTCAATACGCGATTGTAATTGTTATTTCCCTATCAATGCCAGAAATGGTTCACTTCTACGAGAATTTTCTTTGTAAGTTTTAGTTTATAATATTTTTTATTATGGAATAATGATACTTACGCAGTTAGCTGTAATACACAATAAATACTTACGTCGGATTAGGTATCATGCTAAAGATAGTACAGATCAGGAACCTTTTCTTATCTAAAGGCCGCATTCATTTTTCTGATTCGTCATAAGGCCGCAGTAAACATTAACTAGGGAATCTTTGGCCGGAAACAGTTTCATGCCAATTTCCAAAGCCCAGAAATTTGCGGATTTCTTAGGTCTTCCAGGAATTTTTCAAATCCAAAATCTCAGGAATTTACAAATTTACAGAATTATAGAATTGACCAGAAAGCCGCACCAGAGTAGCCTGTAATATTGCATAATCTCCCATTTATCTCATGACTTGATAATTAAAGAAAAATATTATACACATATGATTTGGGATAAACCTATTTGGCGATTGGAATGGTGTCCTAGTGATAGCCATAAGCTCGGTGATTTAGTTTGAGAGCTAACCCATAACATAACTGTTATAAATTACTGAGATAGTATGATAGGATCGAATGGCTATTTGTCACTGTTACAGTATTTATTAAGTCAATGTTTCATTTAATATTTGATTTTCATATACACAGAAAAAATATGTTAAAATTTAACCAAACTACTAAAGTTTAGTTGATGGTATTTTGGTACGCCGCTGTTTAACGCCAGGTGCTGAACAGTGCAACGTTTGTCGCTGCACCTTGACATCCATATGGAGTGTTATTCATCTGATTTCAAAATATAAAAATAACATTTAAAATCTGACTACTGCACTATGAATCCAACACTTATTTTATGATATATTTATCACATATAATACTATTTTCTACATTTCACAAGTATCTTGTATCTTTTAATATTAGAATCAATAATTTGACTCCTATAGGCTGATTATACTCTATAGCAGTGGTTTCCAACCTTTATGTTACTGCGTCTCCCTTTGAAGAAAAAATATCTTCACGCCTCCCTATCCTTTATTTCATATAGTAATAAAGACACGTTTTAAAGGGTAAAGAAATATTTTGGACTGTTCGCACCTCCCCTTGCAATGGGCTGCGCCTCCCAGGTTGGAAATCGGTGCTCTATAGTAATAATAAACAAGTGACATTGATGAAATCAGTTTTGGTTTTGAAATGTGTACTCATATAAAGTCATCTCTTAGCGATGCTGTTCCATAGAAAAAATGATCACAAATAGGAAAATCTCAAATTATCATACATGGGAATTGGCAAAATTGATAATTTACTCACTATATAATATCAAAATGTTTTCTATTTTACAGGTGACTCTTGGGATATCCCATTCGAAGCCATCAGTGATCTTCAGTGGCTTGGCTCAGGTGCTCAAGGAGCCGTATTCAGTGGCAAATTGAAAGGTCAAACAATTGCTGTCAAGAAGGTCAAAGATCAAAAAGAGACTGACATAAAACATCTAAGGAAACTGGATCATGAGAATATTGTTAAATTCACAGGAGTTTGCACACAGGCACCTTGCTTTTGCATCATAATGGAATTTTGCCCATATGGTCCACTTTATAATATGCTGAGAGAAGGCGAGGCTTTAAGTCCACAGCTCTTCATCACATGGGCTAAAGGAATTGCTCAAGGAATGGCCTATCTACATTCCCATAAAATAATCCACCGAGATTTGAAAAGTCCCAAGTACGTTCTAACTTTTTGACTCTTTAAATTTTAATTATTTATGGTGAGAATGAAATGATACACGCATGGTAAGAAGTCTTGATAATAATAGTAAATATGTATATATAAATAAAACTAATATTTTTTTTTTGCAATACTCTTAACACAGGTGGATAGCGTCAAAATTCGTCGAATAATACGTTTTTTCTACTGTCAGTTGTTTGCGGGACACATAATATCACGGGTTTGTTTGTCGGCGTAAAATAAAATGCCAAAACTAATTAACACTAGTCCAACTTCTTTGCTAGATTATTAGGTTGGAAGTTTAAGGTAAAAAACAAAAATCCAACTGTATTTTAGATTTATTTTGCGATCTCCATTGCTAGATTAGTTTGGGTCGTTTTACAGGTTGGACTATTTTTCATACTGCTTGCTTTGTTCTGTTGAAACTTTCGTATTTTATTATTCGAATATATTACCATTTTATGAGACGATTTACTAACAATAATGAGTGACTGTATACTGACGATTTATCAGATGTTAGTTCATGTAATAATAATAATCAATAAACATGGTGTCTAGATTGACTCATAAGTTTCATGGTTTCTTCAAAATAACTGCAGCCACAAGTGACCCTTTTTGACAATATGACGGGGCATAATAACTCATAAGTTATTATGCCCTGAATGTTCACACTTGGTATTTTTTTAAAGGCGATATTTAGGGCATCAGATTTCACACTTCCAGTGATTGTAAATTTGTAGGAATAGGTATTTGATAGTATAATGATTTATATAATTGTATGGTATGGATTAATGTTATTTTTTATACAGAATATTTTGAATATTTCATATTGATAACCAGTGGAGTGCTATCTACTAAATTAATAACAAGTTTTTATATTCAGCTTAGAAAAATAGTGAACATATGATTTCTTTGAAAATTTCAGCCAAAAATATTGTTTGGTTTAGAAGTTGTGTTGATTTTAAGAATGTAATATATTATTGCGCTAATCACTACAAAAAAACTCTACAGGCTAGAGTCTATTACTCGGACCGCCCGATTACATAGTGTTAACATAATTCTTTATACTAAAATGTATTGTTGCTATGTTTAATATTGATGGCATTTGAAGCTCTGATGAATTTTGCTGGCGTTTATCACTTTTCAATAATGATTTGTTCAAGAAGACTTATTTTTTCGCATTTTCATTACATTCGTATATGTGTAAGGTTTCGCACTAGAATTGTATTTTTGTTGGTTGCATTGCCATTTACTTGGTTGAACTCTGTTGTTATTAAATATAAATGTTCTACAAGAATTATATGAATCAGTAAATAGCTATTCTTGAACTAAATACTTTGATCTTTTTAATTACTGTTTATTGTCTCTGTAAGAATTGAGAAGAAATATATATACCTTTCTTCTCACTCGTGTAGAGAAGATTTACCTTCCACATTTCAGATGGCCCGATGCATTTTCTCTCTTAAACATATACCACCAAGTATGAACTCTAACATCAACTAATTTTCCTTGCTCCATGATCGATCTTTTCTGCTTAGTTTTTCAGATCTTCCTTTATCACTTTTAATGCTTTCCAGTCCTATGTCGAATCTCATTCGACATTGATTTTATTCTCGTGGGTCCAAATGTCGATTGTCATTCTACATTTTTTTTTAATATTGAATTAAAATGTAACGAATATATATTTTTTCACTCGTATTTATCGCAACGGCATTCTGAGCAGAGAATCAAATGGTTCTTATGAATATTGCAATGTGTAACAGTCTACCTGCAATGGATACAAAAGGGTTGGTTTAGGGGCTGGCGCAGCACAGGCGCTTAGCTCTGCATTATTCTTTCCAACAATTCCACTTGCCCCGTGCACTTGAAAAATATTAACGATATTTACTATTGCTCTTATAATTCTAACCATACAAAAATACCTAGAATTACAAAAATAATCGAAAAAAAGAAACCATACATATGTATAACATGTGAGAGAAAGCCTGGGCTATGAATACTTTCAGCGTTATCATACTTAAGTTTTTAAAGTATAAATAATAAGGTCATTATTGCATATATTTCGATTTTTTTATTATTATTACTATAAATCAAGTAGTTAAAAAGAAATGAAAATATTTGTTTTCCTTGTAATACTGTAAATCGATTGTGGACTTCGTGGAATATTTTTTTTTGTGGACCGGAAAGTTTATGGTTTTATGTGTTCAAAATATTGGTTCGCAGTACTTTTAAAACGATGTTGATTGAAATGTAATCTCTGAAGTAGCAAGACTCTCTCAATGCCAAATCGAGATATGAAACTTTGATATATTATTTAACCAATTATTATTTAACAAAGTATATTGATATGTTCTTATCAATATACTTTGTTATTCTCGAATTGCGTAAATAGGCGGTAAAGCACACAGTATCTACCATAGTGTCTGTAGCGCAAGCCATTGCTTTGTAAACTGCGCGCATTGTTTTTTTTTTTTTTTAGATTGAGCTGAAATATATGTGAATCTTAAATTGAATAATTCTGTTTGAAAGTATTAGGTTTAGGTATTAGGTTTTTAAAATTGAAACATGAGTTGAATATGCCATAATAACTACAATAATATATTTAAAATGCTACATTTTAGATAGAAATGCAAGTTTTGTATAGGCTTTCCTGAAAATTACAGATTTAATACTTAACCCTTTGCCCGCGTCACCAAATTTAGCGAGCATGCCCTGTACGCGGTTGCTTTTTTGCAGATTTTGTTATCGCATTTTCGACTATAAATATAGGTTGTAATATTTTTTCAACTAATCAAATATGTTAATTGCCACCCAAAGTAACTTTTTCAATAAAAAAATACATATTTCTTGTATTTTCAGTTTAATTCAACAATAAACATTCTTCATACAATTGCGGTGCGACGTCGCCATATTGCAAAATACCACCACGCGCGACCGAGAACACTGCGCCACTACCATACCATGCTTATAATATTAAATTCTCGGAACAACTTCAATTTCACCCACACTCGATCGCTTATTTACATTATCCAAAATCTTGCATTGGTGACGTATGATCACGGCGTGTTCCATAATAAATTATTTTAGCCTATATTGAATCTTTTTTGACTAATGCCATCTATTGAATTTGGTAAAATATACATTTAGTAATATTTTCAACCAAGTTATACAATTTTAACACAATATCTGTCTTATATAGGGTTTGAAATTTCCATGACATCTATACGTGTCACGCACGCTGAAGACATGTTCACTAGGACATGCATAGCAGTCATACGCGGTGAGAAGGTTAACCCCTTTCGATTTTTGTACACAGAATTAGTGTGTGTTTTACAGATCTACACAGGCATGGCCTCCAAATAATATCAAATGTATTAAAAAGTACAAATGGATAGCAAATTTATTAAATATAGCATTATTGTAATTGTTATCTATAGGGTGTAATTTTATTTTCACCTTTTAAAAGTTTTTGTGCCATCAATATATAATTATTTATGTATAACTGACTCACAATGTTAAACATTGTGAGTTGAAATTTTAATACAAGCTATCTTTATTGCAAATTGTATGTATTTAATAAAATATTGGGTGATTTATTTAATGAAATATTGTTTTATATGATTATAGTTTATAGATTCATTCCTTGATTATTTGTAACAAAATATTTACTTTACCAGAAAATCTATAAACGTTGAGATAACTGAAAATAGACTTCATTATTTATTTCCAGCATCCTGGTTGGTGAGAATCAAATAGTCAAAGTCAGTGATTTTGGTACAAGCAGAGAATGGAATGAGATGAGCACCATAATGAGTTTTGCTGGTACTGTCGCTTGGATGGCTCCAGAAGTTATTCGTACAGAACCATGCTCCGAGAAGGTAGACATTTGGTCTTTTGGAGTAGTTCTATGGGAGTTGTTAACCTGCGAAATTCCATACAAGAACGTTGATTCATCAGCTATCATTTGGGGTGTTGGCAATGCTTCAATATCCCTTCCTATCCCAGCTAGTTGTCCGGCAGGACTCAAGATACTCATTAAACAATGTTGGAATATCACTCCCCGGAATAGACCATCATTTAAAATAATTATGGCGCATTTGGATATTGCTAGTGACAAAATATTGAATCAACCCAAAGAAGAATTTCTGGAAGCCCAGGAATCATGGCGAAACGAGATACAGCAGCACATGGAACAGCTGCAGACCAGTAATGGCGTGAATAAAACTGAAGACCTGGTGCAGAAACGGAACCAAGAGTTAAAACATGCGCAAGATGTCAGGCATATATATGAACAAAAACTTAAACGAACTAACGAGCTGTATATGGAATTCTACGCCCTATTGCTTCAGCTCGAGCAACGAGAAAAAGAAATAGCTGAGTAAGTTATTAATTGTTTTGAAAATTCATTACAAATCTCAATATAAAATTACTTTTGATAACTTTGTTATTTCACTGACTGCGTTACTAATTGTAGCACATGTTCCATAAAGATACTACCTAATCCATTGAAAATATTATAAATGCCGATGATTCAAAATTCAGAGTATGAAATTATTTAAAATAGTCAAAATTCAAAATGTGCGTACATATTTTAAATGAGCTTGATCATTTATTTATATTTTTGACTGACTGGGCTCGATTGTTAGTTGTATTAGTCGCTTATCAGTTTTCTTCGTGATTATTTGTAAATATTGTTTGTTTTATTTGATAATATAATTTATATTCTATTTCCTATTTTTTCAGCCGAGAGAACACTGTTGCTATGAAACAATGTAAATGTGATACAGTATTGAAAAAACCACAAACCCAGTACCAACGGCAAACGTCAACGTCTCCTGATTTAACCGGCTCTGTATGTAGTCGCATTGATAATATGAAATTCCTTGCCTCTTTTAGCCAGAAGATGGAACTCGTTCCAAAAAAGAAAACTCAAAAAAAATCAAGCAGTAAGTTAGCCCACAAAAATATTCAGAGGAAAAAAAGAATTGCAAATGATGTATTTACACAAACAGAACCTAAAGCAGATGGTACAACACCTCTGGAGGTTTTACCTAATGTATCAAAGAATGAAAATACACAACAAGATTCATCAGTTACACTTAAATCTCCTGACCACCAGAATAATATTGGAATAATTGGCAATTCAGAAATATCTGGTGAAGAAACTCAATCTGATACAATATCCGCCATCAATGTCACTTCACATATTCGATTCAAAGATATGAATAATTGTAACATTGAGCGCAACGGAAACTTGTCAACTGAGTACAACCTAATAATGCCAGATAAAATAAATATTCAAAAAGATCTCAACATACAAAATGACAACACATTGTAGCCTGAATGTTAGTAATTGCAGATGTTAATCTTATTATTTCATTTACCTTAATCAATTGGGACATTGCAGAGATCTTTTGATTATATTGTCGTTCCAGGGTATTCCTGTCGACTGCGTACAGAAGTTTACTTAACATCTCTTTATCTACTGCCCTTCACAGCTATTTACCTCTTATGATTTTTTGCTACCTGTCCCACAAACTCGGACGTATAGATCAGGATCGTGATAATCGTTTCCACCCTCATCAGTTCCCTAATTATCATGTTAAGATCAGAAACATTTGACATAATGTGAATAATCACCCAACTTTCTGGGAAAATTGAACTGTCGTAAGTCCTGTTTTGTGATTTGTCAAATGAACTCTTTTTCAATCTCACGATGAGGGTGATTTTCCAGGTCCTTTGGATAGTCTATTGGTCACAAGTTTACTCAAATTACTTGACTTTCATATCTTTCAAAAGGGTTGCCATTTTCTATTGCAGTTCTGTAATCTACCATTCTAAAGACTCATAACACTAGAACCATCAGCGTTGCCTATAATGGAAGAAAAATGCCGTTCCTTAATCACGACCCAATCCTTCGGGATGAAACTTTGTTATCTCTTTAGTAAAGTAGCACCTGTGAGACAAAGGAATAAGCAATTAATCGCTTCTTTTCTTTTTTCATTGGTTTCTTCAGAAGAGGTAGAAAAACTGAGACTAATGCTTCTCAAAATCTAATTTGGATTTTTATAGATTATTACAAATGCTAGCTGTCAGCTCATGCTTTGTTTGTTCCATATGAGAGCTAGCATGTAGGTCTCAGGAATCATCCTCTGCAAACTCGGAAAGATAAAGAAATTCCATAGCAATGAAATCCATGAAGTTTCTGGTGACAGTCAAACCCGCTCTGGTGTACTTTTCAATCATGTTAATTAGTAAATAAATAGTGGTATTCAGTGATGCTTGCTTTGCTTAGCATTAAAGAAATCAGTTGATTTTGAGAATAGTATTTAAAATATAGTTACCTTATTTTTACCACTGATTAAAGATTAAGTACCTAAAAGTTTTTTTCTTTACGTTATACTGATGCAATATGTTCCTGAATACTAATCTACTCTCCAGTGTGTACCAATTCATAGGTATTGTTATTATTTGATAAAACAAAGAATTGCTATGTCGCTACGGCGTCGCTTATGTAATTTTGTTAAGCCAAGTGCAATCCTTGTTCGGAGTACATAACATCTATTATCTGTGCCACCAGATATCTTAAACCGTTGACTCTCCTGATATTCTGTCCCTCTCTCGTCAAATGGAAGTTAGCCTGAATGATCTCGCCTAAAGATTTCTTTTTCTATGACTAATTTCCGTAACCATTCACTTTGTAGCTCTGTTTAAGTTTTCGGTAATTTATTTGTACTGCCAGATGTGTTTGGATGACATAAATGCTTGGAGAATGCTTTAGGAAAAAGTAGCAACAGAATTTGAATTTAATAAAAATGGTTTTTACTGTAAAATACAGTTCCCCGTAGTATATTTTTACATTATGAATCATTATAAAAACTTACCTAATGTTAGTAGAGAATTTATATAGTAAAATCATATGGTGTAATCAGCTGAATTTTTGTGCAACCGTAGATACTAAAGCATTTATTTAAAATTTGATGTAAAAAAAAAAAAACCTGATAAGCAAACATTTACAAATGATATTACTGTCTTAACATTTAAGTACCTGTATTGTACACCTTACAAATGACATTGTTTAATGTATCTTTAACGTCTAAAAAATTACTGAGACAAAAGGTCTAAAATAGCTCTGCTGATAATCAATAAATACCTGAATTTTGTGACATAAAGTGAAATCCTATTTGAATATTGTAATTGACAATCTTGATTGTTTATGAAATATGTGCTTTCTTAAGTTCTCACATACTATCGCAGTAGTTTAAAATGCAGCTTTGATTTGAAAAATTCATATTCCTATTTTGTATCTCTGAGATATCTCTAAAATCATTGTTTTAACTTTACTACAAGTCAAGATAAGGGGCAATTTTTGCACTTAATAAATCTAGCTGTATGTGTATATATATATATATATATATGTACTTAAATTCGGAGTATTCATTTATTTAATTATAGGTGTAATTGATAATTCTATCAAATATGGGGAAGTGCTACAGCAAACAAAAAAACTATACTGAGCTGATAAGACTTTGGCAGCTCCATTTCAATGTCAACAATACATTTGCAAAATTAAATAATTGCGGCATTCATCATATTGTACCTTTAAATAAAAATTACAACTTATCACAAAGTATGTGTACAAATGATTAAACCAAGACAATATAGATTGGTATATTTTTCTCGGATTTATTTGTATGTAGAAACTTTCTGCTTATCTATGCATATGGCGTTTTTAAATGAAGGCATACAGTATTTTTCAACGACTCCATAAGGTTCTATAAAAGGTTTTTTAGCTTCTATTAGTTTCAGCGATGCTTTATTAAAGTCATATTTAGTTTGCAAAGTTTGGCCTGTTATCCTCAGTCTTAAGATAAGTGATTAAAAACAATGACGATCAGGAAATGCTACTAAAATATACAGCACATCTACAAATTTTTCAAAAACTTAACAGCACATGAAGGCAATCCATTACAATGTCCTCTACCACCTTCTTTAAATATACCTATCAAATAGTGTGTTAATATAATATTGTGTGTAGACTGGGGATAAAAATGATGTTTCAATTTTAAATGTAATTTATGATATACATAGCAGGTAGAAGACAATTTAAATATAAATCCTATTTACTTACTAATTATACAATGTTTATATAACTAAAAAGTTGGCAATAATATTATTATGACAGAAATGTACCAGTTATCGTAAATACCTAGTCGAATTTTATCAAGCTAGAGTTTGATTAAAAATCAACAGAATTCTTTTCAATTTATTAAAATCTTGTTATTAAATATGCTACCAATGGATTATAACCCGTAACTAGTACTATTTTAACTTGCCTTAGTTATGAATTAACCATTACAAGACCATGGAACTATTTGCAATACATTTTGATTTTTAAACTTTCTCATATGATATAAATGTAAATATGCAGAATTCTTAGCCAGCTTACTGAATATAAATTTGTCCATTATTAATGTAATATAACTGGCAATTGACACCAAGATTGTATGAATATATATATCAATATTGCTAAAAAGTATGAAGTTCTATTATTTTTTGCCTGTCTTTTTAAACATCCACTTGGTTGTCACCCTCAAACTGTTTTTTTTTTTTTTTTTTAAACCTTTTTGAGTATTATGTAGACATTCTTAGCGATATGCATATTGACATTACCTTATTATTTTTGTCATGCCGGACAAATGTGACTGCTCTATTGTACTCTACTATAATTCATTTACAGTTTTTAAGAATATTTTAAGATATATAATTATAAGTGAACTGATGATACTTGTGTGATTTGACAAACATTTGTTTATTGTGTGTGATAAATAATATTATGGTTATAGAGCTGATGAGAACATTTTGAAATAATATTAACGCCTAATTACTGTAAGTAGACAAATACATCTCAGTGCTTATCATTTATACAATATACAGAAGAGATTTTTTATTTTTACAGAAAATATACTGAAAAAAATTGTTACTTTTGAAGTATCCAAAAAATTACAATGAACGGTTTATTTATGTGCAGATTAAAAACTGCTCAGAAATATGGACTTGCTCAATATTTGGTGTCAACGGTTTATAATTCTTTTTTTGTTCTTTACTTGGTTATGTTAGTATATTAATATATTAAGCACTGGTGATTGTGTCCACTATAATCGGTGTAAAACAGACAATTTTTCACATTAGTTATTTTACCATTATTAACTTCTGAATAATGTACATTATAGGTCTGCACGGGCCAAACTTTTACAAAAGCAGCCGGAAGCACACTCCTCAGCCCGAAAAAAACCCATTTTTTTAAAATTTACAACATTTTACGATTCTCTATAGAACTGGTAATAATTAAGATCATCATGGCTGTCACGAACATAGTCTGAAATATTTTTCTGAAGAAATAAATTCCTAACCCGGGCCCGGCCCAAGCCCGAATCTCAATTATGCTTACCTGCCCGAACCGGGTAAGGGTCCGAGGGCCAGGCCTGGGCCCGTGCAGACCTTTAATCTACATCAATCACCCCCAAACAATTTTCTCTTTAAACTGTGCGAATGCGCGGGCTGCACAGTAGTTTTAGAACCCCCAACAAGCTCATCTCGGGTTGGCGCGCAATCCAATACAAACTATTTCAGTTATTATCTTGAAAGAAATACATGTATTCAAAATTAATGTGCACCAATAACTTTGAACAACTTGAAATGCCATATTTATCAAACATAACTTATTGATGTTTGAAAAAGATTAAAATTGTGTCGCCCATTTGTTTGGAGTGGTCTACTCAGCCTTCTGCGCTTGGAACCTAAAGTCTCATTCTGAAACATGTATGTATTTATAGATTATTTTTCATTTACGATTAACGCTGACACCAAATTTAGAGTGACCTGTTATTTTCATTGACTTACTGTAGTTTGACAACACTTGTAACATTTTATTTTTCAGTTGAATTCAATAGTTATAAATTACTTAATTGATAATCTGCCTGTTAATTATGTACTTATTTCATGTTTTATTTTTCTATTTTAATATGTTTTCCTAGGTATCTCCGTTACTAATAATGTTTGATTGCTGTATCAAAATCATTTTTTATTCTGCCACACAAAGTCAATGGTTTTCGTAACAGGAGAACTGTCAAAATTATTTTAATTTGAATGTGGTGTTTTTATTTTCTGAAAATGAAATATATTGATGTCGGAATGATTGTAAGAAAAAAATACCATTAATTTCCCTATATTATATCACACTAATACTGCCGTCATAAGTTAAAACCAGTCAATGGCAAGTTCGAAGAAATGAAATTTCAACAAGAATTGCTGATCGAAATGTGCTTTTTGCCATTAGCTGTAACTATGACGATGACTGCTATCAAGCTATAGGTTTTTTTTTTTGTTCCTCAATGGTATCGTTGATTTACACATTCATATTTTTTTATTTGGAAACAAATTTTTACACATTCAAAAATAAAAATTTGTGTCAAATTTATCACCATTAAGCGCAACATATTATTGGAAAATAATCCTTGTGACTGGACATTGTGCATTTATACAAAACAAATACATGATAATTTATGAACAGTATAAACAGATCATTAAGCTGTCAAAAATTACAAATAATGGTGGATTAAAAAGTTAAGTTACGACTGCCAAAAATAGTGCAGCGGATACATGAAAAACTGTATTCATATTGATAGCCCGGGGTGCATTAATAACGTAACAATTATATCAAACCTTTGGTTGTGTGTAAAAAAGTGAAGCCAAAATATTGCACATTTTAATCCAGATAATTTTGTTTATTTAGCCTTCGTGAAAGAGATTTAGTGTGACACAAGGAATGTTATGATTACTTTACTTGCTCTATTTTTCCCTTCCTAATGAAAATTCAATTATCAAAAATGGTAGTTCATGTGCTTGAAAGGTATGTTTATGACGTCACGATACGGTAGCTATTCTTTTGTTTTTCTCATATTTGTCGATAAATATTTAAAAAATGTTTTTACTAAGACCTTACAGTCAGGATCGGCTCGAGGATTTCTGCGTCTGTGTGCGAGACTTAATATAAATATATGAGTGGATAGTACTAAAATATTAGTGCATCACACACCTTGCACTCGCCACGAACCGACCCTGCTACCAATATGTTCATTATTCTACATAATTTAACGCTCCATCTTAATAATTATTGTATATAATTAAAGTACACTGATTTTATTTGTTGAATCATTTTTTTTTTATTTACTTCCTAAATATCGGTGAAACATTTCACTCACATTTGTCTTAATCATTAATTACTTATATTTTCACATTTATACCAGTTGGATTCGGTAACTTTTATTTCTTGAAAATACTCAATTAAGTTAGTCAGCGCAATGGTGCTAACCAATATTAACAATATTTTAAGAGTCTTTATTATTTTAAGGGTTTGCATTGCATATTTCATCATTGTCCAAGTAGTCAAGGATTTTCTGCAAACCTCATTTTATTTAAAAAAACATCTAAATTGCTTAAACATTCTTCTGCTGATGGTTTTCCAATTGAATTAAGGTGAACATTTGTCTTTGTTTCAGAGTATTTGGTATGGCTTTGTTTTAGCTTAATTAGAAGTTCTTGATCACTTTACTGTCAAAACTTACTTGGTGAACAGGTATTATATACAAAAAAATAAAATACTCATTTGTACTAATTCCACCTTTATTTAATATTATCAGGATCGATTTCACTAATGACAAGCATTATCAACTTACAAATGAGTATTTTATTTTTTGAATGTAATCATTCTTCTACAATTTTTAAATTGGATACTATTTTATTCATTCAAGGTTAATGCAGACTTACATGATTTCCATTTCATATTCCTTGCATATTATGAATTTTTTCACCTTATTTTGTCTTTCATTTAGTACTACTACGAGAAAGTCTTTTTATTACCTGTTCCTCCAAAGTATTTGATTAATAGTTTGATCAATTTAAGTCACTGATTATCTGAACAAATTAACATTCATGCAGTTTGCAATATTTTTGCATATTTTTATCAACGGTGTATGGATAGTCAGTGCTGTTTGTAAAGGCTCTTAATATATTTGTTGGTTGGAATGTTGAACTGCGGATGTGTTATTTTTTATTTAAAATGCCTACCTTCCCAGACTTCTTAATAAATAGGTTAAGATTTATTTTACATTAATTTAATCTCTACTTTCTTTTCATTGTAGAATGAAAATAAGATGTATGGTAGCTGGAATTTGAGATTATTTTTTTTCACATTTATAAATAGTTAGATATAGTATATTTATTACATTCCATTTAATCCGATTGACTTTTAGTGAGTGATACAGAAAGTTAAATGTTTAAATGATTCCTTGACAACTTAATATTGTTTCATTTTCTGTTCTACTGAGAAGTAAAGTCAATTTAACATTATTTCATTGTACACTCCATTTGACATAAGACTAGATATAAAACAAGTTTACCTCTATTATTCTTGTAGTAGATTAAGATTGTCATGAAAACATTTTTCCTCGGTAGCGTTTAGTGTGAATGTTATGGCAAAATATCCTTTACTGTGTCTAGTCACTTGAATTGGTTGTTTTTTTATTTACATTGAAACTAAACGAATAAAAACATTTCGGCTTAATTATGTTGTTTTATTTATGCATGTAAGTATATTATTATTGATACATTGTCATAAGCACCATCGATCATAAAATTTTAAGTTTTCCTTTATAAATACATATATCAACAAAAACCAAAAAAGACCCCACAGAAAATTTTGGGTACTCACTTACTGACAGTTTTTTAGGGTCAGTTTGCTTAGCTAAACTCTGGATACTGAACAAAAAAAAAACATACAAATGAATACATATTAGCCAAAACTGAGATAATTAATATACTATCAGTGGTCAATTGGTAAATGGAGATTTCAGACTGATCAAGACGGACAACAAACAATTTAGTAAGAGATTTTTATGTTCGGATAATGAATAACTTTTAGTACAAACTTAACTCTTCCAGTACCCAGGATGCATACTTTGCAGCAGTGCCCTCGAAGTGGCCCAAGCATCCAGCTGTAGTTCTTTGCATCACCGCGGGGCACCACGGAAAAGATTAAACAGTGAATGGGTTAAGGATCACTTCAATGACGATTCTATTTGGTAAATCACTTTCTGAAATATTGTCTTAAAAGAAATTGACATTGAAGAGATTCTTTGATGTCGCCCTAATAGAAAAAAAAACACTATCTGTCGTTAATTTTCACCAAACACGTATTTTAACTTTTGCCAGTTTTGTGTTTTTTGATGTAATGAATTCAGAATTTCAATATACATATATTCCAGAAAAAATGAATATTTCTTGCTTTATTTAATGTAATACAAAAACATTGGCAAATACTATGGTCATGTGCTATGTATAGCATGAAGGGGTGGCATGGATTGAAACGTCGTTGCTTCCTTCCTTATCTTCCTCAAAGATATTGAGGATAGAATAAAATACATTTATGTATCCCTAAAAAGTTGTGCTTTTTGATATTCTAGGTTGTAGAAAATTACCGGCGGTATGTATGTATGAATCAGTGTATTTATAAATGAATAAATATAGTAGAAAACTGTATATTCTTTTTTTATCCTTAATATATTGAGTGAAATAATAAAATTACCCTAAAAATTTATGGTACATCATTCATCAGTCAATGAACAATTCATGAACCAGACATCGTCATTGAATGGATTATTTTCACTACGCTAACACCCACTATACTCACTGTATTGAAGTTTGTAAGTATAAAATTAGGTATGTGCACAGTGAGATTTTGAATATGAATTCCTTTTCTGGAATATCTAGGTGCATTTATTTTGAAGCAGTTTGACAAAAACAGCAATTTATATTTTCGTTAAATATTATATATAATATATTATTATACAGTAGAAATAAATTATTTTGGTTTTTGAAATGATAAAAAAGGGAATCTTTACTTCTAAGGGGAAAAAAAAATGCATGTAAGCAGCGGTGGGCAGGCCAATATGTTAACAAGAGACTCCTTAATATCAAAGTAATTTATCAGTCATGTGCAATTATATGCAATACTTTAAAATTAGCAAGCGATTGTTACTTAATACTCTTAAAATATGCAACAATATGCAGTTTACTATAAACTAATCAATGTAAATGGCTAAAAATGTACTACTGTGTATACTGGAAGCTGTCGTAGATAGTATATGTCAGAAATTGCAGTTATGTACTAATTTGATCTGAGAATATTGTTTTCTATTAATTTAACGAGGGGCTCGCCGGCCGTGGTAAAATCTAACAAGGGGCTCGCGCGAGCCCCTCCGACCCCCTCCAGCCCACCCCTGTATGTAGGTCCTTCAGCTTTGAAATGAAATTTCAATTTTTGTCCGAAAATATATTTTTGTTATTATAAATATTTAGTAGGAATGAATGAAAATTAAATAGGAAGTATACAATTAAATTATCTTCTTCCTCCTTAACCACTGACGTGACAGGACGCTGATTCAACGCTTGCATTCTGCCGGTACTGCTTTACGGTTGCGAATCATGGCACCGTATACCGTAGACTCAGAAAAACCGTATACTGAGCTTCGAGAACAGATGCTTGTGTCAGATAATGGGGGTGAATTAGCTTGATTTTGTGAGGAATTCAGAGATAAGAGAGCGCACAAATTATCTTCTTCATTATAACATTTAGTAGCCCGCTGTGGTCTAGTTGGTTAGAGCTAGCCTTACCAACCAAGAGGTCTGGGTTCGATTCCTGGTAAGGTCAATTTAAAATTTAAATTTGAGACCTAAGGACATTGTTTAAGGGTGTTTATGGTATCAATTTATCTCGAGCGACTTACAATTTAAAAATTCTCATGTAGTTTTTCTAGTATAATCTTTATTTTAAAATATTTGGCGCATGGCATTAGCTGTAATGCCAAATATTTTTTTAATTAAAAAATATATATATGTATTAAATATATATATGATGAAGATTATCCTCCAGAATTATGGAGAACACGTTTTATCATATTTTTTTTAATTTATAAGATAAATTAGCTAATTGTAAAACAAAACACTTTTTTTGAATGTTATGAAAATATTAATATATGACGCCCACCAAATTTTGGTTGCGCCACTGCATAGCGAATGTTGTTATTTTTTGTTAATTTTTCAATTTAACCTAAAATAATCGATTGTTTACGGTCGCCATGGAATGGACGATGAATGAATTGTTGAAAATCTCAATGGAAATAAAGTTGGAAGGCATGGTGTCAGGAATCGCTTGATAACGGAACGATAATGAACAATCGTCACCATCGGCACCAATGAAAAGCCTTCGTGTAAATTGATTGACAGAGCATGTTTGTAGCCGGGACGCTTTTAGCCATCCCGTCTAAAAGAAGCCGGCAGAATTATTTGGAGGATGAAAGAAGCGTGTTGCGCCGTGGCTACCGCCCAGCGCTTGCCGCCTTCATTCCCAGCCGGCCGGCGAGCATTCATACTCGTCATAATCCAAAGAACGGTTCAGAGCGCGATTTAGAATCGGAACAAATAAACGCTCAAACACCCTTGCGCGATCGTTTACCATAAAGAATTAAATTCCACCCGGAAAGAGTAAAGCATTCAGTTATATAAGTTTAAACAATACACGAAACGGTTTTCATCTATCGGGCGCGAGTCCGAGATGACGCGACTGACAATATTTTTAAGGATTTATTTTTAGATAGTTTGCAATGCGCGTCGTAATTCGCCGGACCGTCGATCGCTAATAAACCTGCGTCGGTTGTCGCAAGGACGATGGCCTGACCCGCGACCGCCACTGCGACCGTGACGAACTGAAAGTGCTTATAACTAATCGTGATGCAGCCTCCCGAATTCGCGTCCGAGGAGCCTCTCCTGGTCTCCTGCGCCGAAGGCCAGCCCCTTCTCCTCGCCGTCGACTTTCCCTCCGGGGACGAGCCTTTCGAATTTCACTGGTGAGTTTCGATTCTGCATTATTATGATTTTTACGTTCGAAATTTACATAATACGCGCTGCATTTGCGTGTATCACAGGCTGACGTAGTGATTCGCTTTTGGATATTTCGGAGAGCTGGAATTTGTATACGAAAATATGTTGGGTGCATGTCATAAGATTTAGCTCGTTCGAAAAATAAATATACCGAATTTAATAATAGGTAGTTGTGTTTGAGGCGTGAATTTATTCCGGAAAGCTTTACCGTCTTATTACAAAGTGTTTTAATAAATATATTTATTTTATAATCATATTGAAATATAGGTTGTGAGTTTTGTAAAACACATATTGCTTATGCGAGCCATTTAATAACCCAAAGCTCTCTTGGATAAATTAGTCATAGAACCCTCGTGTGTATTTATAATAGCAGTCATGCTAGTGAATAAATAATATTGCTCCAATAATCGTTTACAGTTAAGATTTAACGAAACTAACATATTTACTCCCAGTTTTCTATAAAGGCCATATTTTACTAAATCAAGAGTAAAAATAGTTACTTATGCATGTACATACGATTGAATTACGATCAAAACTAAGTCTGTGCTATAAAATGGGACGAAAATGTAGTTTTTGAACTAATAATATTTCCAATCGGAATGTTAAAATATATTATAGTATGTGAAACTATTCAAAATGGCGCTGAAGACATGAACAGCTGCTAAACGTCATTACCCACATTGCTAAATCATTTTATTTACAAACAATAAAATTAATGATCAATTTAAAATATTCTTAACGCAATATAATATGAGAAAAATATATTGTATTTCTATCACAGATAAGAGGAGAAGATACTTCTAATTAATTTTTTGATGAAATTGCCAAAAACAAAATATTTACATTCACGAAAAATGTTGAATCTTGTTCTCAGAGAAAAATAAAAAAATAGAACTGGGTCACGGCTTTTCGAGAAAAATCGTGTAACGATATTATTAAATTTATTAAGATATGTGCTACATATCAACATTCCTTAAAAATATGAAATACTATTTACAATAAATGCATTTAAAACTGCAATGATTGATATATGAAAATATAAACACATAGTAATATCGTCAGTATTTGAAGCAAAATTTAGCATTGTTATTGTGAACAATATTAAACATCATATTTCATTACGGCAGATAAATAAATCTTGACAAATTACCAGATAAATTAATATTTTTCATTTACAATAAATCACAAAGTTAGTTCCCCTAAATTTTGATGCTGTAATACTTTACTAATTACACCTTCACTTTTCATGCAAATTTTTTTTTTTTATTTCATGTCCGCTCCCAATATGGAGCATATAGACTCCTAATGGAGTTTATCTCAACAGAATTTTTTCTACGAGAACTGCTTGTTACTCAGTTGCTCAACCTCTCTTTTTCCAAAGAGAGTAGGAATAGAAGGAAAGGGCAAGGACAGGACTAGTGGTTAGCTAATCGCTCTCTATACGCCCCGTTCATAGGATAGGATGGGTAGGAGGGGGGAATTCAAGACATCACATACATCCATGCCTTTGAACAGAAATTCATAAATCAATTGAAAAATCAATTTATAAAACTGCCCGTACCGGGATTCGAACCCGTGCCCTCCGTAGCGATAGCCAACGATGTTGACCACTCGACCACACAGGCGGCATATATACATATATAATATTGTACATGCTAAATTATACATATATAATATTGTATATATATATTAAAACCGGAACCCTAATTTCGTTAATATTATAAAGTTTGATCAAAACTGTTTTTACATTATTAAAAGAGAATAGTAAATATCTTATAATGATAATATTGTTTATTATATTGAACAGAAACTGTTTTAAACTCCAATGCGTAATTAAAAAACGAAGAATTAGAATATAAAAAAAATATGGTTCTAATTCCATGATTTTATAATGCTCAAAACCATTGTTTTTTTTTCATTTAAAAGAATCATAATGATTTTTTTTATACTAACATCCTAATTTGAATTATTTTGATACTGTACACTTCCATAAATTGTATCGATAACGACCCGGGTTTCGCCTTTCAGCATCTTCTGGTTTTGTCAAGTGCACGAATGCCATTAAACTTGAATAATTCAAATTTGACATTAAATTTCCATCAAGCACCTTCAGTCGAAGTTTTAAATTAATAACATCCTGATCTTTTCTATATCTGATGTCGTCATTTTTGTAATTGAATTCATTTTAAATTCCTCAAATAAACCGGCAGATTAATGATGAAATCACATGCGTACCTCTGTTACTATCAACAAAATATTATTTGATTATAAAACAAAGCAAGTTACTTTGTCTGTTGCAATAATTTTTTTATCATAAGTTTGCTTTACACATTTTACCTGATAAGTAGAACAACTAATCACTGGTAGTGTTTCACAACCCTCAACATAAACTATTACTTTGTCTCCATTATCAAAACCCCCGCAAAAATATGATTACTATTCGATCATGTAAGGAGCTATTCATATGCTTCTGCTAATGACAATTCAAATGGGAATTATTACATATTGAACTGAACTGAAATGAAAATCACTGTCAGATGGAAGAATATATACTTTTAACCACGAATATCACTTTTGCATTACCTGTAGCCGTATTACCATATTATAGTTATTAAATTTAACATCTGTGATTTCGTCACAACTAAAACTACTTTGATTTCGCTTAGCGACCAACAAATATTATAATATATATCACAAGTAATAAAGTTCACTCTATAATCGTAAATTGTGTCCACATGTATGCGTCAAATTTATATGTTCTTCAAATCAAAAGATATAAGACAAAATCGTCATTTGAAATTTAAAAAAAAAAAACTTTAAGCGGTCAAAACCTCAAAGAGAAAATATCATAAAACATGCGTGACGTTGCATATAATATAAAATTATTATATATGTACTACGGAAAACCAATAACGATTTTAATAATATGTATACTATATTTTAAAAGAACTTACAAAAGACTTACAGTAGCTCCCAGTAGAAAGTGTATGGACTCCTAATGTAGCATCTCAACATCAATTGTTTACCATGAAATTTTTGTAAGTCAGTCGTACAATTGAAACCTCTATTCTAAAAAACAGATTATATCATCGAAATAAAATTTTACGACAAAACCCGTAGAGCGAGAGTAAATCAATCAATGTAATATTGATAAAAAAAACAGTATTTCTTGAGGATATGACTAAGTATATTATTACCAGATATACGTTTGAAACCCACTGAAAGCAATGAAAAATGAAAGGGGAGAGTTGGGTCTCTACCCTGACATTGCCAGTTTTGTTTTTATCTTGTGACATGTTTTTGTAGAACTATTTTAAAATGTGTGGCTCCATAGAAACATGAACAGTTTTTGTAATTTTAAAATTTACATCTCTGTAGTTTACTCATTTAACTGACAGCATTCATAACTCGATCTGGACTGACAAAGCCAGTTTTTGGAAAAGGGCCTCAACTTTTTTTGCAGATAAGATAAGGAAAAAATAGAAACTTGTTATTCGACTTCTTTGCACCCCATTTCCATGAACTGATATAGGATGGGTGCTTTTGAATACTGATCCATAAATCCATTGATGTATGAAAATTCCCATTCTGGAATTTCTACCCGTACCCAACGTTCCGTCTAATTTTTCTATTGTGTGTGCGGACCATCAACTTCTGTGAGCAGTAAATTTTCAGCAAAATAAAAAATGTGAGCGAATATAAAAATTTGGTGAAAAAAACTTATTTTTACAATATTTCTGTGTGCGGCCTTGTGCGGGGATGGAAAAATGTGTGCGGACACATTTTGAGAGGTGTGCGCGCCCACACGTGCACACCTTAGCGGGAACATTCCCCGTAACCCAGGATATAAGTGGAGACAAGATGTAGAGTTTTGACCACTTGGCTACGAAACCAACAGCAACCGTATTCGTGTAAATGCATAATTTATGAATTTGTAGAACGATTGGTTGCATGAACAAATGCGAAGATTCTCTATCTAAATCTTGGTTTGTGTATAACGATAAATTATACTTAACATCACCTTATAATCAGGGCTGTTTAGTCAGAGTCGGGAGTAGTGGAGTCAGGTGTTTTCCCGAGGTGGAGTCGGAAAAACTGGAGGAAAATAATTTAAAGATATTGAAAAATTATTAGTCTATTCATCTACTAGAATCTCTTCTAGTATCTAGAGTGATTGATGATAAACAGATATGTTAGTTAAGAAGAAATATTTGAAAAATTCAATTTTGATTCGGAGTCGGTTTTTTATTTAAAGCCGGATTCGGAATTGTAAAGATTCGTTTTGGTTACATACAAAACACAAAAATTATAACCTAAAAGTTTCCGGAAGTAACGAAAGAAAGTTTGAATAGGGTAAAAATATCATGGTATTTCAGCTCTATAGTTTTTTATATGTTATATGTTGATAGCTATTCTTATAGTTCTGACGATGGCGAAAGCCGAAATAGCTATCAACATATGACATATAAAAAACTATAGAACTGAAATACCATGATATTTTTACCTTATTAAAATGGAGTTCTACCAAGTAAATACCAAATCAATAAAAAAGAAAGTTTTGTTAATTCCAAGATGCCCGACTACAAGAATTGAGTCTCTGGTTCCGTATGAAATATTTAAAAATCTGTTTACCTATTCTAGAAATTAATTAACTCATTTAACATCTATTAATACCGGTGTTAAAATAAGGTGTATTGAAAATAGTGTCATGTTTATTTAGAGTTAAAAATCGAGAAGTTTGGGCGCCGTTTCAATTTGGCACCTTCAACACCGAGTCATACTTAGGCATCATAGGTATCTTGACTTGATGTTTCTCATTTAACAGTCTGAGGCCTATCACCCTTACAGTATATATGCATTGGAATATTCAAGTCAATGTCTTCCGAGAAACCTATTACCACACCTTTTTGATAAAATCGTTATTTCATCAATAGGTGAGTGAAACGTTCATATTCTGTGACAGTCACGTATTCTTTTAATGAAAAAAAATATATTAAATGATATTTTCACAAAAAAACACTGAAATTCGCAAAGTACAGGTTAGTTAGGATTTTTAAAACGTCTTAATTGATTAAAGTGATTATTTTATTATGCTAGTTCACTTTCTGCTGTACAATGTTGATAGTAGGCTTACCATATGTCCCGGTATTTGAAATTGGTCCCAGCTAGGGCAACCAATCCCGGGATCCCGTTCAATTTTCTGATCCAGAAATCCAACGAGTTTCTGTGACAATCTGGGGAAAATTATACCAAATTGAGGATTTCAAATTCCTCGGTGGGCTAATCCCAATCCCGGGATTGAAAATTAATCAATCTCGAAATTCCGGGATTGGATACCCTAGTCCCAGCCGGTTCGGTGTTTTGTCCCGGTTCATACTTGCCATCACGATGAGTCATTAAAAAATGACAAAGTATTGAAAAAAGTTCACTCCAGTGAGAAGTACGACTGGACCAATAAATAAATAAAATATTTTGAACTTCTGCTCTAACTAAAAAAAATTCTGTAGTTTTTTTTTCTTTTTTCCCTAACTCCCGCTCCTGTCCCAGATTAAAGCTTCATGATTATGGTAATCCTATTGATAGGACGTGTTTAATCAGTGACTTTCTTAATAAATATTTTTTTCTAAATATATAAGTTTATTATCTAAGCTTTAATTAAATGGAATGTCTTTAAAAAATATTTTTTTGTAAAACATAATCCACTATTGCAAAATCTAAAACTTTGCATTTCTCACTTGAATTGAAATCAATAGTATAATCCTTTACATAAGCAGATTGATCGCTAAATATTTCAAAAACATTCAAATATAAAAGCCAACATTATATTTTCGTTTTTGCTTTCAATCAGATATGTGAATTTTATGAAAAATTGTTTTTTCATTACTTAAAGCATGGGTGGCCAACCTTTTCAGCAGCCGGCCCAGATTTTAAAATGAGATTTCCCACTGGGCCGTTTTTTTTCTCTTAAATTTCTTTTATTATTCAAAGCAAACAAAAAATATATTTTTTTAAAGATGATACAACAAAAATGAGAATCAAACATATTTATTAGATTAGAATTAGGCAATACAAAAAATAATAATAAAAAATAAACAAAATATAATAAATTTTAGTTAGACGTCCGATTTTGTTTGTAAGAACTAAGTGCATCAATGTTGATAACGATTGATGTTGTTGCTACACGCAAACAGTTTTCCAAATGCTCATCAGTGATTCGTGTTCTCATTTGAGATTTAATATGCTTCATTCGACTAAACAGCTGTTTCCAAATAGCGAGATAATCGATAGAGCATGTTTGTAAAATGCAGGATATTTCTCAATATTTTTTGTAAAACTCTTCCAAGCCAACCGGATTGAATTTCTCCTTAACTATTATCACAACACATTTCACAATGTTCCATTTGTAATATCCCTGACAATAAATTCACGTCTACAGAGAATGGCGTTGCAAATGCAACAAAAAGTTGAATCAATGTACTGAGATACTTCCATGTATGAGATACGATACGAACTACTCACGATCGAATGTTCTTTTGGTGGTTTTATGTACACTGAAAGAAAAAAATGTGTGCATATGCTCCGCGGGTTGGCCATCCTTGATTTAAAGCATTTTTAAGTGGTATCGCTTAAAGCTTTGAATCGCGGTGTGAACCGCTACACAGAAACACGGCATAAAAATCTAAAGTTATCACTATTAGCTAAAGATTTCTTATACGTTGGAAATACTACTATCAAAAACATGGGTATGTAACCGGGAGTGCTCATGGATTACTTACTACTGCGTGGACTAACGTCGTCGAGGTATTTTTAAATACCCGATTTAGACTGTGTGTTTTTACACCGATCCGATTGATGCACACATATGCTCGAATCCCAGACATTTGAGTACAACAATAACAATAACGGTTATCATATTTGTATGAATTCAATTAACAGCCATACAAAGTTATATGCAATTATCATAATTGTCACAATACTGCACAAGTAATCCAAATTGCACATTGTAAATTTCGATCAGTAATCGTTCCCTACAAGATTATTTTTAACAAACAAACTTATTTTTACAATATTTCTGTGTGCGGCCTTTCTGCGGGGATGGAAAAATATGTGCGGGCACATTTTGGAAGATGTGTGCGCGCGCACACCTTAGCGGGAACATTGTCCCTACTCTCTTAAATGAATAAGAGTAACAATCAGTTATCGTATAAAAAAAAAATCTGTTAAGACACCTCCATTAGGAGGCTATATGCTCCACATTGGGAGTGGAAATGAATACAAAATATATAAAAAACAGTATGAAATATTTTATCTAGCTTTCTTATTTCACCAATAAACTATGTAACATGTTGAATAAAAACAGATATAATTCGTGTAAAGAGTTTTCTTGTGCGGAGAATTTTGTACGTAAGAATCTGTTATTCCTATAAATTTATGAACATATCAATCAGTGCTTCACCAAATTTTTCATACCACATTGCTGAAATTTTCATTTGAATTAAATTAGATGTGGTACGCTTACCAATTAAGCAAACAAGCGTCAAAAAAACTTTTTATAGGAACTTTTTTGTGGGCATTTTATATAATTGAAATATAGAAAAATATTATACGTGAAACCAGTAAAAACAATGAAACGAAAATGATATATATAGTTGTATTTTTTCCCGTAACGGATCAATATCGTGTTCAACGTAGAAATTGGTAAATCTAGTACCTTATAATTATTATTTTTTTATAAAAATTTGACGATCTTATACATATTTCCCTATACATATTATGTAAAATGGCATACATAAGTAGGGGGGGTGCGACCCACAGCTTGGGAAGCAATGGTATAATACATGCTCTTCGTTTTGATAACTGAATTTCAGCAATAAAATTTTCACAGTATGTAGTGATAATAAATATTTTAAAGAGAATATCAATCAGTACTGAAATTTATCTACTAGTGACATCTATTGTTGAAACAAATAAGTTCTTTTAATTGCGGGAAATCATGAACTTTCTTTTAACGATTTTTTTAACATTCATAAAACTAAAAAATAAAATCTATCAATTTATTTCTGTTTTAAAAAAAAATAGGTTAATTTAGATTTCCTTGTCATACTATTAACATAATATATTATACTTATCTTTAAATGTATTGATCGTTAATGTCGCCAGAGGCGTCCTTACACAGTGAAAGATCTGTTTTCAAAATATAAGTTCATCCATGAAGCAATATTTTATTTTTAAAACTATGCACAACATTATAAAAACATGACATACATTGTACTCTTATATAATATAAAAAAATATTTACATAAATAAATATTTGTAGTTCTACTCGAACATTTCATAACCCCCCCCCCCAACGCTCCTATTGGAAAAAATACGTTATGTGGACGAAGAGAATACAAAAAAATATGTATCCATTACATACTTTTTTATTCCACGGTTTTTAATGTTTTCAAAACTGGGTACGGTATTCAATATTTTGTTTATTGATTGACTTCATATTGATTTTATTTAGCAAAACTCCATTGGTATATATATATATATATATAGGTCATGGATGGCCATACTCATTACTCTTGTGGGTGAACTGAATTAATTGGTAGCGGTCTACTAACGCCGTATGTGCTAAGTTGTCATAAAATGTTTAGTCATTCAAAGCACAAAATAACGCGTATGAAAGGGAAACAAAATGGATAGATAATAAAAAAAAACATTCTATTCATGTTTTAAAACATCAATCGGACGACTTGAAATGGCTACGCGTTCGACGTCTTGGCCATCTCTGGTACAGAGTAATATAAGCAAAGTATAAAGGTCTACAAGAATTACAGTATAATTTATATAGATAATCTAATTTATATAAAACTATTTATCTTTCTTATTATTATTAGCAGTAAACACAGTTCAACTATTTTTATATACGTTCCTATTTCCAGCGAAACTGATTATGAGCATTCAATAAAAGAGTACGGTATTTTTTAAAGTGTTTATTAATAATCATTTTCTGATTGTCTGTTTACCCAACAATAATTCTAGAGTGTCACTTGATAATTTTGCATACGATATTTTTTTTCTGTCAAATTATTTTTATTTTTCTATTCTCTTCAGTTTGTTATATTGTTTTTACTAAGCTTTATGTTTGTCAAAATACGATTTCGGAACCGAGACAATAATCTTTTACAAATTCGCAAGTTTTTTTTATAAACCTACAGCTACAAGCTTTCCCCAACAAATATTAAATAGTTATATGGAATTATGTTTGTTAATTAACGTCAAAATATAACTAAAAACATTAAAATAAATAATAAGTTTTAACAATGTGGCGCCAACTTTACCTTGAAATACTACGACAGCGAGTAAAATAATATATTTAAACCGTGGATACAGCGGATTCACAAGCCCCCTCTTCGTCTAAAATGGCTGACAGCCAATATAATGTAGATTTGAAGAATTTTCAAACACAGCGTAAATCTCAAATATGTAGTCGCAAAATAATGTCTTGGTAGTCTATAATAATATACTGAAGCATTTTCTCTGCATTTCTTAAATAAATAGTCTTCAATAATTGACATTGAAGATTCTCTAGAATTCGTGACAAGTAAGAAGTTTGACGTGATATTCGTTTTATTAATCTCAAATCAAAGTATTCAATTAAGACACGGATCTCAAGTCGGAGTCGTTGAGTTGTGAAATTTTGTGAGAATCTAACTCGGATTTGTAAAAGAACAGAGCACAAGAACAATTTAAATTAAATCGAAATACAAAAAAATATGCATTTTTGTAGATATGAAAAACGTCGCATATACTATGTATATATAAATCTTTACTTCTTTTAATCAAAATCAAAGTGGGACAAGTCATAAATGCCGAAAGTGTAGTCGCGGTTTTTTTAAAGACTGAATTAAAGTACCTATATTTGCACCCGTACCCGCTTACAATATGTATCATATGGACTTATAATGGAGTATATCACAAGAAGTTTTTTCTACGAGAATTACTTGTTACTCAACCTATCTTTTTATGCTAGAATTAGGATAAAAGGATATGGCTAGGACATGAATTTTTGATTAGCTTAACGCGACCACTACCTATTTTGAGAGTCAGATGAATGAGAGGGAATTTCAGATTTCCAGACTTAAATGCCCTCAAACACAAATCAAATAAAAAACCAATTTATGAAACTGTCTGTTTTGTGTTCCGTGATCCCTAAAACTATGGATTGTAGAATCGATATTACCGACACATCTAGGGATTCATAGTTGTATTCAATACCGAAATACCGGTTATGAAAATGCAAAGTGCCGTTATTTCTGCAATGAAAATTAAAAATCGAATTTTGAATGTATAGAAACCATCAAGTATTTTAACAAAATTGTTCGCGATTAATTGAAATATTTTAAATATGTTAAGCACTGTATCAATATTGACAGGTTTTAAAATTGATGAGCCGCTTAATGATGTACGTCAACGATTTCCAACCTGGGAGGCGTGGACTATAGCGAATAATATGTATTTACCCTTTAAAACGTGCATTTATTACAGAAATAAAGGATGAGGAGGCGCGAAAATATATTTGTTCTTTAATGGAGGCGTAGTAACATAGAGTTTGCAAACAACTGATGTACATACGTTATGTATTGTTTTAAGAATATTGATATACTCGCATGATATCGCTATCCCAATCAACGTTCCCTCTAAGCTGCGAGCGTGCGCAGCCGCGCAGCAGTTGGGAAGCCTCCGCGCACTCATTCCGGGTTGGCGCGCACTAAAATACAATTGTTATTTGATCGGTCAGCGCAGTTTTTGAAATTTCCGCGCAGTTAACCTCTTGCCTTAGAGGAGACATTGATTCCCAATTGGCCGTTTTTTTCATACTTTTTTTTTATAATACCGGTATATTATTCCGACATTGCAATCCTTAACTGTAATCAAAGCATACGACAATGCTCATTATGCTATTGGTCCGACTACACCCAGTGCCGGCTTGAGGTTATTTGGCGCCCTATGCAACGGTTATTGGCGCGCCCCCTTTTTAACAAATCGACCCATTTTTTATCGAAATAATGAAAACAAACCAATTCGGGATTATTAGAAATATTTTTTTATGTATCATGTCAGCTCCCAATGTGAAACATATGACGTCATAATGGAGGTATTTCAACATAAGTTTTTCTACGCGAACTGTTTGTTACTCAGCAGCTCAATCTCCCTTTTTCGAATCATATAGAATATGATAATTACAACGAACAATTACAAACCTCAAAATAAAATAAAACGTGCTATTATTTATTATTATAAGGGTATATACAATTGATTATTACTTCATTTATGCGCGCTCTAATTTTTTACGCCCTATGCGGTTGTCTATTTCTTCTGTATGGTGTCGCCGGCCCTGGCTACATCTTTATCACGTAGGAATCTGTAAGAATTATCTACACCAGTGTTCTTCAGAATTTTTACATCGCGGACCGGTAAAAATTGAAAAATATCTCGCGTTTATAGGATGACAAAAGTTATGATAGATGATTAGTGTTATTCGGTGTCTGTTTTATCGAGAAAATAGACAGAGAAGTGGTTTGCTAATTTCTGAACGCTCATCTCATGATTTCTGAGCTGAACGTTCTGGTCGCCCAAATTCGGCAGTTGTTCCAGAAAACATCAAAATATTCCACAAAATAGTTATGACCGATCGTAAATTGAAGTGGCGTGAGATAGCCGACACACAGGGCCGGCGCCACCATACAGGCAAAATAGGCAACCGCCCAGGGCGCAAAACTTTAGGGGGCGCATAAACGGAGTATAAGAATTATTTTTATCTACTCATAATAGAACATTTTTTTATAAGTATATTTGTTCGTTGTAATTATTTATCCTATTCTAAATGCTTGAGAGTGATTAGCTTACCACTAGTCCTGTTCTAATACTATCCTTATATCTCTATTCTCTTTGAAAAATAAAGGTTGAGCGACATTTGTCTGTTGAGATACCTGCATTAGGAGGCCATATTCTCCACATGGGGAGCGGACATGGATATATATAAAAAAACTAGTATTTCTAATGATCCTGAACTGTTTTATCTCGAAATTATTTCGAAAAAAATGAGACGATATGTTAAAAAGGGGGCGCACTAATAGCCGTTGTCTAGGGCGCCAAATAACCTCGTGCCGGCACTGCCGACACCTTAAGGATATCAGATGGCAGTTCATTCACCATTTTGTATCAACATCAAGGAGATAATCAAGTCGAAAAGAATCAATATAAAACACCGTCGACTACACCTTTCATATCTAACGACACATACATATACGTACATATATATCGACTGTGGAAAGGAAAAAGGACGTAACCCACACATATAAAATTTTACAGAAGGCGCAAAAAACGTGTTTTTATGATTTTGGTCCATATGCAAATTATGAATTATACACAACCTTGAAGTACACGGAGACTTCTAAACTGGTGTTTAATTGAAATAATCTAATATTAATTAAAGAAATTGTCTAGGAAAAACCTTTATTTCAGTATTTTTTCTTGGTTTCAATTATTAACAAGGTCATCTTTTTCAAACTTAAAAGCTAAATTTAGATACTAATTCGGCATTTACAGCTTGCATCCTTTTGATAGAATGTGTATCAAGTTTGATACATTGTGATGATCGAAAAAAAGCTGTTTTGAAAAAAACTGTGGGTTACATCCTTTTTCCTTGCCACAGTCGATATAATATATTGTCGGGTCCGATGGCGCAGCGGTTAGTGTTTTTGGCTTCCGTGCCGGAGTCCCAGTACGAACACTAGTCCATCCGAGCTTTATCCTTCTATCTCTACTACTCTCTTTGAAAAAGAATGGTTGAGCGACTGAGTAACAAACATCTCTCGTAAAAAAATCTGATGACATACCTCTATTAGGAGGCTATATGCTTCACATTGGGAGCAGACATGGATAAAAATTAGGTATATATATATATATATATATATGTATATACAGTGCTTTTTTTTAAAACAAAAAGGTGCCGGAACGCATTTTTTTCGAGCATTTTCTAAGAAGGTACTTATATTATTTATTATATATTCGAATATCATTTTAATAGAATTAATGTACAACAAGCCCTTTCCAAGAAAGTACATACCTGATAATATTTTGCAAGACATTAATTTATGGGTCCTATGATACCCTATACTTATATTCAAAAGGGATTAACAGTCAATGGCTTCCAAGAAAAGAAACGAAAGTTTTAAAATAGAAAAAATAAAATTTTACGAACATTTATTAAAATTTCGAGAAAAAAAGGTGCCGGAACTCCGTTCCGCCGCGTTATAGGGTAAAAAAAGCCCTGTATATAATAATAATATATATATATCGGGGAGGAGGGTTGGAATTTGACATTATAAATCCGATATTATACTACATAACTATGTTATATGAAATATATATGATGCATTATGTTATATAAAATTTTGACGTCATTTAGTCCAGCGCTTCCCAAAAAAATTCATTCCACGGCCCCCTAAATCTGAAAAAAATTAATACGCGGCCTCCCTCAATACAAAACATGTTCTGTGACGGCCCCTGAAGAAATTACGCGCCCCCCAATGATTTAGTCTATCGAGGTAGTTGTATGCCCCTATGCAACCGCATTGATTTTCCCAATATTGTCGGTTCCTCCAACAAAAATTTGATGATCCCTGTACTAGCTATTTTCAGCTGAAGAATTGTTCATATAACGGTTAATATTAAATCACCTTTAGGGTTTTAAAAAATTCGGTTGGTAACCGAAAAACGATATATTTTCCAAACAATACGATGTCTATTATTAAAACGAAGATATGACAGTTTCACGCTACCTTTCATTTAAATTCAGATATGAGAATATTGTTCGACATAATATATATTCTCTAGACGAAAAACATTTCATGGGAAAAAATATCAAGGGCGTTACTGATGCTGTAAACATTTTATACAGCAGACATTTATTGGAAAAGTATTTTTGATATAAATCGTTATCTCTTATAAAATATTATATATTTTCAATAACATGAAAAATCAAAAGCTTTTCTATTCAATGTCATGTTATATAACCATATTTCTTTTTGAAATCTTTCAGAGTTTCCTTTCTAAATTAAGAAAGAAATTTTATTTTGATTTTGCTAAAGAGGTAAAGAATTGTAAAAAATAATTAATTTCTTTATCGAGTGTGGAAAGTCAACAAACAGGACGCAACCCACGGTTGTTTAAAAATAGCCTTTTTCCAGCTTGATACACGTTCTATCAAAAGGATGTTATGTTGCAAATGCCGAATGAGTATTTAATTTTAGCTTTTAGATTTAAAAAAGAAGAACCTTTGAAAATTGTTTACAGGAAAAACAACTTATTTGTAAGATTATTGCTAAACAATTTATTAAAATAATATTGTATTAAGTCAATTTAACACTTTCTCACAAGTCTCCGTGCACTTTAAGTTTGTGTATGTTTATTATATATGTGTGTGTTAAGTCCTTTTTCCTTTCCACAGTCGAATAATGCAATACAAACGTACCTTCATCATTTTCTTTAAGGGTCAGTGAACAAGTTCCAACAAGGGTATCTAACTGGACGACAGTCAATCATAATTTGGTCGGTCAAAATTACGATTGTTGAAATTACTTAAAAAGTTCATTATTATATTTTAAATTTTTCTTTGCTTCTTCAAATGCAGTGTTTTTTCCCCATGTAACGTCGTGGAACGGCGTTCCGGCGCTTTTTTTCCTCGACATTTTTAATGCTTCAAATCAATATTTGCAAAAATTTAATTTAATTTTCTTTTGAAAACTTTCGATTGTTTATGCCAAAAGACGCTTATTTTTTTTTTTTAATCATAATTTCGCGAAAAAGGAATAAAAGTAAAAAAATAATTAGAACAAAGATTAGATCTATAAGATAGATTTCTGTTCGAAGGCAAGATAGATTTATGTTAAATTTTATTTGTGATATCTATCTCTCCCACTCTTAAAATCTTAAAATTAACAGAGAAAAGCTTGAGCGGTTAATCCTGTACCAGCCTTATCTTTCTATCCTTACTCTCTTTAATAAAAGGGAGGTTGAGCAACTGAATAACAAGAAGTTCTCGTAAAAAACTTTGTTGAGATACTTCCATTAGGAATCCATATCCTCCACATTGAGAACAGACATAAATTAAAAGAAAAGCTTGACAAGAATTGAGTTCCGGCACCTTTTTTTTTAAAAAAAAAGCACTCCTCGTATGTTTAAAAATACGAAAATGACTTTTATTTTACATATATTTATCTGTATTTTGATTCAAAATGAATATTTTTAACATTGAAGAACTTAAAAAAAGCATCAACAAAAATTACCATATGATTTTTAATAAATGTCGATCGATATGAAACGTTTATATAAAAAGAAGCTCACAACTAGGGAATACAATCCCGGGATCCCGGGATCCCGTCCATTTTTCGATACATTTCAATCCCGGGACTAGAAGATATAATACCGAAAATTTCGGGATTGATTTACCTATCAAACAGAAACGTCTTGGTTTTCAAGTCGAACGGATGTTCACGCACATAATAAACAAAGCTCATTTTAAATACTTTGCGATAACAATTATCGCAGAAGAAAAAGTAATTTGACACCAAGCATACTTAAATAAATTATAGTTGAATGCATTTGAAGATAACAAAAACGATATTTATTGGTAAGCTTCACATTTCAATATTCTTTCTTATCTTAATTTTTATTTTTTATTTTCAATACCTATAATGAATGTTATCAGATTTTTGCGTGATTTATTGTTCAATTTTTATATGTACATTAGTTTTGTATAACGACACGTGTCAACTTAAGTTTATTTCGGTCAGTTTCTATACGAACAGTGTGATAAATATCAGTGGCGTGCGAAGAGGGTAGGAGAACAATAACTTTAATTTTAAATTTATTTTCTTTATTTTTTGAAAATTTATTTTATTTGACGCTCCCCCATCTTACAAAAGTCATCAATTACCGCAGTTCGTTTAATATATTGTCTAAAAGTTTTTTCAAATAATATTATTGCAAGAGTTGAAAATCTTTTCTCACTTTGACTATTTCTATTGAATGTTCTTATTATTTTCATTGTAAAAAATGATCTTTCTCCTAAAGGACTTGTCGCCGGATATGGTAATTATAAAAGTATGTTTTATTGGTTCTGTGCACAATAAAACCGTATACTTAATGGCGAAACAATTGATGATCTTGTATTAACTTCGGGCATAGTTTAAAATAATATTTAAATTTTTTAGTATTTCATTTTTATGTTTGTATTTTTTAGATACATTTACTTTATTTAAATTATTGAGAATGTATGTCCACAATAATTTGAGAACTCTTCAGTTTTGCAGTCTGAAGTAGGTAGATACTTTTTTCAGCTATCGACATTAATTATTTTAAGTTATATTGCTTATTTTTACATAATGTATGCATATTAAGTTCGTTTAATAATTGTGGCGCATATTTTTTTAAGAGTTATTAAAAAATCCACTCATTCACCTGTACATCGCGAATAACTAAGATTAATGAGCTTTTCGCTTACGTATTGGCAGCCCACAGCTGGTTATATAATATAAAATAAATTGTTTAATTTATTTTTCACCAATATTATCATTTTTTATTTCTTAAAAAAATGTACTGATCCCGGGACCAGTCCCGGGATCCCGGGATCGAAAAATTCTAATCCCGAAATCCCGGGATCAACATTTTGGCTCGGGATTGGATTCCCTACTCACAACCACAAAAATTTAGGGTAACTACTTTTGGCAAAGAATTTGAGGCAGTGACCATCAGTTATTTGTGTTTTTTTTCACAAATCTTCGCGTAATTCAGTGATGCACAAACCGCGGCCCGCGGGCATGCGGCCCTTTTTGAACTTTGTGGCGGCCCTTAAATCTCTTTCTCTACGTAAAACATTTATTAAACAAATGTAAGCAAGCTTTTTCTTCAATGAAGGAGAATAAATCGGTTCATAGAAACAGACTTACAAATATTATGTCAAATTAAAAAAAATAGTTAAAAATTAACAAAGACCAAGAACTCATTAACTTATGAATTGCATATAAATGAAACATGCATACTTCACAAGTAATCATAATCCTTTTTTTGCATGGCGTATTTATTTTCGAAATAACACAGTCAAAATAATATAGTGGAACCTATTACTCACTTGATCTTTTTTACACGATTTTAAGGCTGTTTTACATGAAACGTACATATGTTCTGTACAAAAAAGGATTAAGTGTACTTTAAATATTTTTTTTCTTTGCAGCCCGAACCCACGATAATTTGTTTTATGCGGCCCGCTAGAAGGTAAAGGTTGTGCATCACTGGCGTAATTGATAGAATTTATCTAGCTAGAATTTTAAAAACGTCTCAACTGATAAATGTGTTTCTTATTATACTATTTTGGTCACCATCTCATGTATTTGACGGATAGGGGGAAAGTGACGTTTTGAAATAGTGACCTTTGTCATAAATAAAACGCACTATTCTTATTTCTTCACTATTGCCGTATAAGAAAGATAATATGTATTGAAGAAAACTTGAATCAGTTAACGAGCTTAAGGTAAATAAAAACAGCAAATAAAAATAATACATACTATGTGTTAAATATTTTTTTATTTTTAGAATTCGAAAAATATACAGAAATAACATTTGAAGCGCGTTCATTGTTAAATCTTGGAAATTCTAATTCGTTGAATTAAAATGGATGAATTGTAGACAAAAAATTATAAATAACACTTATATTCATTTCCATGTATATCAGTGGCGGTTCCTGACCTAAAATCTTGGGTGGGCTAGAGAAAAGCATAGCATTGTATACTATTTACGAAATTGTGCATGTTTCCACTTCACCTTATACATTAATCTACAAGCAAATTTACAAATACTACAACACTACTGCAATGCATAAATTATTATATAATACAATCAATGCTAATGTAAGTAAGAAATAATAGAATAATAATACAGGACCCTTAAATTCAAAGACTAAGCCTCCGAGTCTTTGTTATTAATATTAAATACGAAGGTGTTGCCAGACTGACGTGACGTTGCCTGTTCTCTATGAAGTATGTATAAAGTTATTGTTTTTATTGTATACCGGCTCGGCATAAAATTGTAATACAAAACACAATCGAGAATATTATTGTAGGTGGTCATAGCATCGTCTTATATTAACACAGGAAAATCAAAACAAAGATATTGTATTAATTTGGGAAAGGTTAGTTACGCTTATAAATGTATATATTTTGTTCAGCGGCCGAATTGCTGTTCATTTTTATTCAGCCATCTAAAGTTTTGGGTGAAAAATGCAGGTCGGGCTTAGCCCACCTAGCCCAGTACCTAGAACCGCCACTGATTTATATAAAAACTATTATCAAGGTTGGAAGTACACAAAACACAGTCAAAAGAATTCCAATTATAAATCACACACGTCTCTTCACAGAAATATGAGTGATTTGTATAAAAAATTAAAAAATACGAGACAACTTTATTAAGGGTGAGTGTAGCGGTGTACAGCGATACCTATAAGTAAGACAAATTATTAAATGGCTTGTTTAAAAACATTCGTTTAATTAATACAATCTAGCTTTATTGAATTTTCAAAACAACGCGGTTGAGTTAAGCATTCCTTATTACTATATTCTAATTGAATTTACCAGTAATAAATGAACAGGAAGCTAATGACGTGCCTCCTATTTTTTTTTAATATATGATTCAAATTCGCATTTCAACCAAACAAACGCACTATTTATTTTAGAAAAAGTTATTTAAAGTTAACTTTGATTTTAAAAGTTTTGAGCCCTAGCTAGATGGACAAAATCCCAAAAGGGTAGAGCTAGACCGAATTCAGCTCGCGAGCTGCATGCGGCTCTTTGCACTGAGGCTTATGGCTCAATAGACATCAACTCCATTTCCATCTTCACTCAAGCAACCTTATGAGATTAAATTAATCATCAGGTGTGGGCTGCCAATATTCTAACAAGGGGTTCGCTTAAACTCGGCCATAATGCCTTTACATCAGGAATGAGGCGTACCCCGTGGCATGCGACCCACTTGTTATTTTTGTGGCCCTCAAATGTTTATTTTTTAAATTAAAATAATAAGTAAATTATTCAATTTAATTTAATACATATGTAAGCGAGATTTTTCGTTGACGATGCGGAATAAAGCGGTTCATAGAAATAGGCTGATTTTGAAATAGGCTGGTTTTGGTTAAAAACTGATTTTGCAGTTTAATACCACAGATTCTAAAGAATTATTTAAGATTTTACAAAAGCAAAGAGCGTACGTCCACTTTTTATTTAAATTATTTTAATTACATGAAACGTATCCGCGTGTAAAACGAGGATTGAGCATACCTTAAATTTCATTTTTACTTGCGACCCGAAATCATAATTTGTTTTTTTGCAGCCTAATAGATGAAAAAGTTTGTGTATGCCTGCTTTACACCAAGGATTGACAGTGAAAATCTTAAAGTTGATTTTAGTCATCATCAAAAATGACACGCTTGATTAAAAGTTTGCTTCTTTACTCGTAATTATGTTATTCACATACGTTAAACCCAGTGGCGGTTCGTGACCTAAAATCTTCTTCTTCTTATCGTTTAAAAAAATTTGCAGCCAACCTGAATAAGTGATAGTCAGAAGGAGCAAGGTCTGGAGAATACGGTGGGTAATTAATAACATCCCATTTCAACTCATTAAACTTGTGTTGGGTCATCATCGCCAAATGTGGTTGCGCGTTGTCGTGATGAAACACTACCCCTTTTATGTTTATTAATCCTGGTCTGTCTATAGGGTTGATTGGCTGACTCCCATCATCGACGCGATTTCCCTGGTGGTTAGACGTGGTTTGGTGTCAATTATAACATTTAAATTTTCATCATCAGACTTCAATGGCCGCCCGGCACGTTGTTTATCAATTAGTGAAAAATCCCAAGATCGAAATTTTGTAAACCATCTTTGTGCCTGTCGAACTTTGATGACATCTACTCCATACACATCGCAAATGTTTTTAGTTGCCACAGTCGCAGTATTGTGTTTACGGAATTTATAAAGTAAACAATGTCGTAAATGTCGTTTATCGACCGCCATTTCGAAAAAAACAAGGGCTCTTCACTGTACCCGGAGCCAGAGAAAAACTGAATAGAAAGTAGAGGGAAAGTATCCTTTATACAATGGAATCATTTTAAAGCAGATATTATTCATCATTTCTGAAAAAAAAAAAATTCACTGAGATCATAAAAAAACGTTATAACTTTTACATCAACCTAATATATATATATATATTTTTACCATGTCCGCTCCCAATATGGAGCATATGGACTCCTAATGGAGTTTATTTCAACAGATGTGTTTCTACAAGAACTCCGTGTTACTCAGTTGCTCAACCTTTCTTTTTCCAAAGAGAGTAGGAATAGAAGGAAAGGGCTAGGACAGGGCTAGTGATTAGCTAATCGCTCTCGATACGACCCGTTCATGGGATAGGATGGGTGGGAGGGGGGAATTCAAGACAATACATCCATGCCTTTGAACAGAAATTCATAAATCGATTGAAAAATCAATTTATAAAACTGCCCGTACTGGGATTCGAACCCGTGCCCTCTGTAGCGGTAGCCAACGATGTTGACCACTCGACCACACAGGAGGCTAACAGACAGCGGCTTATATTGACGGAGGAAAACCAAAACAAATATATTGTATAAATTTGGGAAAGGTTAGTTACGTTTAGAATTATTTAATATATTTATTATAAGTATTTAATATATTTATTATTTATTATAATTTAATGTATTTATTTTGTTCAGCGGCCGAATTGCTGTTCATTTTTATTCAGTCATCTAATGTTTTTTTTCTACACATTTTGGGTGAAAAATGCAGTTCGGTCTAAGCCCACCTAGCCCAGAACCTAGAACCGCCACTGGTTAAACTTTGTTAAGCTTCTATGTTACACTGATAAAGAAATAACAATATTTTTTTCAACCCAAGAGATTGTCTGGTGCTTTGTCAAACGTAGACTCTATTCAAAATATGATCAAAGAAAATTCTATAAATCTACAAAAAATGTCAGTAGGCTTAATAATCTAAATACATTTCATTGTCTGCAGCTTCTACGTATGGTGTTAAATATATTTGTCTACTTCTAAGAAGAAAACCAACCATAAACAAATCTGAAAATATTGGAACCTTGTTACTAACGAAAATTCCTGAATAATTAAGACTGGAGGTTGTGAAATAAAAAAGGTGTACATCTGTTAAGTAAGATAGTAAGTAAGGATAATAAAACTGTGACGCCGGATATCGGAGCAATACATTATCAAACATCGGCATTGTTTGACTCGGCAAGAGTCTTTTTTATTATGCAGTCGAAACAAATGCATTTTACGAAAAAGTTAAAGGGCCAATGAAGTCTTATGTTTTATCTTCTTCTTCTTCTTTGGCCATGTTCACTCCCTATGTGGAGTATATGGCCGCCACGCGGCACCTCCATGTCTCCCTGTCTCCCGCCAATTGCTTTGCTTCCTCCCATGACATGCCAGCATCCCTCAGTTCCGCCGAGTACATCCTATGGATAGTACCCGACGGAGTCCGGGACGCCAGAATCCCACCGGTCGAAAGAAAAGGCAGGCAGGATTGAGGCTTTCCGGAGGCATCCGCAGCGCGTGACCCAGCCAGTTCCAACGTCTCTCCATAACCACTGACGTGACGGGACGCTGTCTTGTACGCTCCCTTATCTCTGAATTCCTCACAAGATCAAACCACCTCACCCCCATTATCCGACGCAAGCATCTGTTCTCGAAGCTCAGTATACGGTTTTTCTGAGTCTTCGTCAGGTGCCATGATTCGCAACCGTAAAGCAGTACCGGCAGAATGCAAGCGTTGAATAAGTGGCATTTGGTTTTAATCGAGTACAGCTGTGTGTCCCAGACAGTCCACATTGAGTTGAATGTTGCTCCTACCATTCCTAAACGAATGGCGGGCTCCTTTTTTGTACTACCGTCTTCGGGGATAAGTACGCCGAGGTATCTGAAGCTGTCAACCCTCTCGATGATCTGTACCGCGCTAGTAAGGGTCCTATCAGAGTCATTACAGGTTTGGTTACACATCACATTGGCCTTACTAGTGTTAATTTTAGAGTTAGTTCCTAACCCATCAATTGTCTCCTGGATGCCCTTTATGTTTTATAATGCAATTTAACCGTCTACTAAAAAAATAGTTAAGTACTGATTTTCTCAACTTAACAAGGGGCTCGCCGGCTGGGCCAAAATTTAACAAGGGGCTCGCGCTATCCCCCCTGAGCCCCCCCTGAGATTAATGCTGAATAAACTTAGACAACAACAGCATATTAGTCAAGACGCTCATATGTCGAATTTTAAACAAATAAAAAAAATGTTTAAAAATAAATCCTATATCATTAAAACAAACATATTCAGCTATGTATAGTCAAATTTTGTCATTTATGTGGGTCACCTATTATTTAATAAAATATTTAAATTTATACTCCGTCGTTAATACGAACAGTCGTAAGTCGAGAAATGACAGTATGTGATTTTTCCTGGTTGACACTGGTCCGCAAAATATTTTTTCGATTTTTACCGGTTGTTATACTGAGTTAGACTACTTATTTCACAGTGGTATGTAGTAAAATTAGTTTATTTTAGGTTATCATCTATATATCTAGCTGCAATTAAATACAATATGCAAGATGTCTACACACGCGTGTACGTGTATGTAGTATGCTTTTGTTCCTCGTTCACTTTCTTAAGCGAGATGTGAGTATAATTTAGGTCAGAAACGCAACCATCAGCTGTGCCAGGGATTTTCCCCGGATATCATTTTGCATACAAACCGATCGATGCTATTAAATGTACACCTGTCGGTCAATCGTAAACGTTTCCTAAATATGTGCATTTTTAGTAGTTCATTTGCAGCTTCTAAGTAATACTTTTAAATTAAATTTATTTATGACGCTCATGCATTCATTATATTATATTACAATTCAATACAAGTTTCCACCACCCATGTTCGCACACAATTTAGGGCATACAGACACATTAGTCCTAGTGAAGTATTTTTTAAAAGAACTGATTATTCAATCACACAAATTTTGCATTTCGTGAGAAGATTAAATTATAAACGGGCAAATTGTAAGACAAGAACTTGTTAGCTAATCGCTTGCTCTATACAACACTCATGTCTTTAAGCACAAATCCATAAGCGGTTGAAAATTTTACTGATGATAGTGTCCAAGTTGACTACTTTACCACTTGGCTTGCTAAAATAATAACGTTTTAATATTCAAATATATTTGTTAAATTGGTTTATTGTCTTCATACAAGAGAAACTGACCGAGTGCATTTTTCACAAAAATTGACCTAAGAAGTATTATATTAGGTAAGTGTCTTACGAACGTATTACTTAAAAATCAACATATTATACAATATTGTATATCCACAAATGTTTTTAAAAAATGAATTGTAAATGAAATAATTCGAGCTTAAAATTTTCCACTAAGTCACTTCCTCGAGTACGTCGATGATAATTAGTTCATTTTAGATAAATAAAGCAAGGTATTTTATCTGTTTAATATTTAACAAAAAAAAACTTTGTTCTTGAATCTATGCAGTATTTATAATGTTTTTTAATGTAGTATTTTTTTATGAAACAAAATAGTTTTATTTGCGTATAGTTTACTATATATAATATTTTTCAAGTAATCCTCTTCTAATGTCAAATATTATTTTTTATAATAACGATAGACATCTGATAGCGCTCAACAATTAAAAAAAATAGCTAAATCGACTATTTGTTTTCAACCTGTACAATCACATATTACACTGTCCTTTTCTAGCAAAAAGTGGCAAGAAACAACAGTTGGTAGCAAAAGATTTCTGCTTTTAAGTTTAATCGTCTGGCAAAACACAAATCGACATTAAAATTTTCTTTCAAAATACGTCGAAAATTTTAGAATGCAAAAAAAACCCTCTGAATTAAAAAGTTACTTACAATTAGTTCATTGTTCAATTGACACGTCAACGTCAATTTTATTTACTCACAACTAATATTATCGACATCAAGTATTTTATTAGAGCGGCCAAGATCAACATACAATGTTTCGATCGGCAAGAAATCTTACGTATATATTGTTTCCATCTTACTTCCAAAAGCACCACAGGCTTACCAGTAGTCTAAATTTGATTGAATAATTATTTATTTAGCACACAAATATTTAACATCGATTAACTAAAAACAAATATTTCCTAAATCAAATTTCTTGCCAATAAAGATGCCAGTATATCGTTGTTATGGTCGCTAATTTTTAAAGCAATTGCACGTTTTCTAGTGTTGTATGTTTTTAATTGGTCGAAGCTAGTTAATGTTTATAAAACATACAAAAATATGTAAAATTAAGATACAATCTGTGAATTTCAATGCAGCTTTCGCTGTTGTTGAAATTGTATTCAGAAGAAATCATAATAATTTATTTAAGAGCATTGTTTCGAGTTAAAAGTTCCGTTTATTAAATGAAGTTCCTATGACTTAGGTACACAAAGTTTTATGCGCTGACGTTGATTGTTGTATTTTACAAATGAGTTAAAATTATCCCAATAAAAAATAATCGGAAAAAATCGTATTGATACTAATATTAAGCGTATGGAATAATTCAGATTTGTATTCTAATGTTTTTATGTATTGCTATATTGTTATATATTTTATGTTAAAAAGTGTTGCAGTAGTTGATGAAACGAGGTCGCAAAAATTCCGACCGCATATTTACGAAATGGCAATGGCGTCCATCATTGTTAACACTTATGTTTTCTACAAACCTCTCGCCCCTCTCAGAAATCTTCCACCACTTTTCAATTTTCCTTCAAGCGCTTATCTGTTGCGTGAAATTACGCGTAGGTAAAAATATCCCCGAGACGAGGTAAGATTTAGGCTAGGCGGCCGATTCGGGAGCAGTTGACGCCACGACGCCGCGACGGACGCTCGGGACCAAATTTCTCCCCACCCTGAATTACCATCATCAAGTTCGCTCACTTATGAATGAAAAATGAACGAGCGCGGACGTGTAGAACCGAAAGCTTGCGAAATTATCGGCGTCGGGTAGAACTCATTCGTTTGCTTATTTTTTAAATTGCATTCATTATCTTAAAAGCAACGAGCGAATATTTAACATAACGATTTTATGATAAAACGAACGAAATAAAGTCTTTATTGACGTACGTGGGTTTTAATGTGTGTAGTGAGTGAAACTGTTTTTTTAACATGCTCATCTACCGACTGTTTTTCGAGTTGCCACCGAAACTAGTGCATTTTTTAATATAAGATAATATCGTGCAAATAATGGGGGGAAACTGCTGCAAAGGTGACTCTGCCAACCAGCGAGAGGCTGCTTCTTCAGCATCGTCAGCGTACAAGAAGATAAGGTCAGTACTGTTAATCCGGCGAACCATGGGATGACTTTATCCCAGTGTCCCGGCCGGAGCTGGTGGCCTTATTGATTAATTGCCAGGGAAATCGACATTCAGTTCAGTGAATGCAATCTCCGTCGACTGAAACTGCATCCAAAAAATGCATCGTAACTTAAGAAAGAAAGGAAGAAAGTCCTGCGTTTTATTTTGTTATATTAATGCATTTCTAATTGCCCAATGCATTACTTTATTTTCTATTATATAATAGAAAGTTTAATAAATGCTTTCACTTTTTTGTAAACTTTAGTATTTTTACAAAATTTATCTCTTTATTAGTAAACCACATCAATATTCAATAACATATTTACAAATATTTTAATAAAAAGCAACTCTCTAAGTTAGTGTAGTTCATAAAATGTAATTAATGTGACGCAAATATGATAGACATAGGGTATGTTTAACTAATTTATAAACTGCAAAGTATAGATGCAATACGTGTGATAATTTGATTAATTAAATTTCCTTTTTAGTAAAAAAACATTTGGCATTACAGATTATGCCAATGCGCCAAATATTTTAATATTGAAAGATCATACGAGAAAAACTCGAGGTAAATTAACATCACAAACACCTAAGGATTCTGAAGTCTAGGGATTCTGAAGTCTCGGGGTTTTCAAAGTCCCGGGACTCGAGACTTTTATTTCCCCTTCAATAAAATTATAATGTTATTTAAATTGAATATTTGCATGTATGTATGTATTTATGTATTACACGCACTCGGCGCCTTTTGAAAGTACTCACTAGTAAAAGTCTTTTTTTAATACAATGTTGAATAATTATTATTTTTCTTATGTAATGTTATTTTTAACTACGAAGGGATGATAACGGTACATGTAATGAAAATATATCAACGAAGCCGCCATCAGGAGTAAATTTATGACCGTAACTTCACAATACAGCTTTTAGACCTTTTTTGTCCTATTGAGACATTGGTATCTTAGTAAATTAGTGAAAAAACATTTGTACATAAAACAACATCAGGTATGAAAATTTTATTTAATATGTTGTAATTTGCCTTTGCTACAGTTATATTACAATATATAAACACATGGTATTTGAAACTTCTACGAAATTATAAATCCCGAACATCTGTTTTTCTATCAGATTCCTTTTATATATGCATACGTAATTATGTTAAAACCCCGGGTAAGTGTCACGTCCCGACCTTGCCGTGTCCGTTTTTCTTGGGGCTCTCCTCTTATATCCGCTTTCATTAAATACACATCAGTCCTTTGAGAGTTTCTTAACCACAAGAATTGTTTTTTTTTCAAAATTAAAATGTACATGTTATTTGCACATTATAAATCAGTAAAAATCCCGGGACTTAAGACAGCAAAAAAGCCGACAAGTCCCGGGACGTCTCGACACAGAATCCCTGCAAACACTCGTGTCTTAAAGGGTCTCAAATTTAAATTGAAAAATCTAAATTTGACATTGACCTTACCGGGAATCAAACCCAGACCTACCTGGTCAGTAGAGCAAGCTCTAACCAACTAGACCAGTGCTTCTCAACCTTTTTCATTCCATGGCCCACTAAATCTGAAAAAAAAAATATCCGCGGCTCTCCTCAACACAAAATATGTTCTGTGGCGGCCCTCGGGAGGCCCAGAGGGCCGTGGCTTTCAATTTGGGAAGTACTGAACTAGACCACAGCGGGCGGATAAATGTATAGTTTTGTTAAGACAAATATAATATCAATACAAATTTATTCTTATTACTGTTTCCTAGGGATTCTGTGTCGAGACGCCCCGGGACTTGACAGGTTTTTTGCTGTCTTCAGTCCCAGGACTTTTTTGGAAAATGTCCTGGGACTTTGCTGTCTATTCTCTGGATCAATTTTGAAAAAAAAATGCATTATATTCAGGATAAAGGATTAAAACCCGGGGTTTTAAACAAAATGTATTATGCATATATAAAAGGAATCTGATAAAAAAACAGATTTTGGGTTTCAAATACCATATTGTCATATAACTGTAGCAAAAGCAAATTTCAAAATATTAAAATTCAATGTTCATACCTCATGCTGTTTTATGTATAATACAAATGTTTTTTCGCTATTATACAAAAGTACCAATGTCTCAATCGGACAAAAAATGTCTAAAAGCTGTATTGTGAAGTTACGGTCACAAATTTTCTCCTTACGGCGGCCGAATTCTTTGATATTATTTCACTACTTTTACCGTTATCATCCCTTCTTAGTAAAAAAAATAACCATTAACATTGCACATATCCATTATATAAGAAAAATAATAACTATTAAAAACGCAATTTTTACTAATGCGGTCTTTCAAAAGGCGTATAAGGCATGTATGTAGCGGTGGGCTGCCAATATGTCATCAAGGGGCTCGCTTAATCTCAAAGCAATTATCAGTGTTCTGGAGAAGGAGTAATTTTTTTATGATTCCTAGACAACCAACCATATGCAATATTTAAATAAGAAATCGATTGTTACCTAATACACTTATAATATGTAACAATATGCAATTACAGTAAACTTATCATTGCGAATGGCTAAAAATGTACCGCTGTGTATACTGAAGCTGTCGTAGATGTCAGAAATTGTAGATATATACTTATTTGATCTAAGAATATTTTTTTTTCGTAAATTAACAAGGGACTCGCCGGCCCTAGTAAAATTTAACAAGGGGCTCGCGCGAGAGACTTCGAGCCCCCTCCACCCCACCCCTGCATGTATGTATGTATGTAATGCATACATACATGCAAATATTTAATTTGAATAAAATTATAATTTTAGACTTTGAAAACCCCGAGACTTCAGAATCCCTGACTGTTGCTATGCTGTATTATAATGAAGAACACTTTATTTTAAGAATTCTTTACAATAAGATAAAAAAATAACATAGTATTTTAATTGTATACATATTGTTTAACATATGTATATGCCTTCATCAGAATTCGTTTTCGCTATTATAATTGCTGTCAGAGTAACAATGTGTATTTTACAATTCCAGGCAGATAATTAATCGAGATTCTTCTTCGCTAATTAGCAAGATGCGAAAAGTCAAAAAATATACAATAACAAAAGAAAATTCTTGTCGAGTAATCAGATATTATAATATGTTACTATACCCATGCTTTTCCGCCGGGATTTTTTAATGTGCAGATAAAATATGATTTCAAAGGAAAGGATTGGCGAATTTATTTGCATGAAATTTGTTACTTTAACGATTACATCTTTGAATTAGTAACCATTCATTACGCGCGTAATAAGTAAATGCACTTTCATTGCACGCCCACGATTAAGTGTTGGCAGCTTAATACACATCTTTTCAGTAACAAATAACAATGTATTCAAATAGTGTTATTAGCTTGTCATAAGCCATGTATTTTCTGTAAATATTGCTTCGCGGATTAAATTTAAAAATAATTAAAGCAGTCTGTAATGTTGTGATCAGTATTGCAAAATGACTTCTAAAATATTGTTTTGATTGATCATATATAAAAGGAAACACGTTACTTATCTCTATATTAACAGCCGATAATAACTGAGTGTTGGCTGAGTGTTTGTAGGTCCAGGATTTCGCCTTTTGTTCTTTTTCCGATTTTCATTAGTATTCATGATGACGTCTAGAAACATGTTAAAAATTAAATACTGCAGAGCTGTCGATATATGTCCCAAAGTTGTCTTCTTCTTTTTCGAAATATATTTGTTTGCATACTTCAAACATTGGAATTATTCTAAAAATTATTAAAATATGAGTACTGCAGGGCGTCGATATATGTCTCGGGCAACGTTCCCTCTAAGCCGAAGGGTTAGCTGCGCGGAAATTTCAAAGGCTGCGCGGACCGATCAAATATTAATTGAACAACTATCTTGCAGTGCGCGCTAGCCCGGAATGAGTGCGCAGGGGCTCCCCAACTGCTGCGCGGCCGCGCACGCGTGCAGCTTAGAGAGGACTTTGGTCTCGGGGTCTTCTTCTTCTTCGAAATATATTTGTTTGCATACTTGAAAGATTTGAATTATTATAAAAAATATTAAAATATAAATGCTGCAGGGCTGTCAATCTATTATATGTCCCGGGGTCTTCTTTTTCTCCGAAATTTATTTGTTTGCATACTTGAAACATTTGAATTATTCTAAAAATTATAAAATATGAACACTGCAGGGCTGTCAATATTGGATATAGCAGCTCAGCAGGGCAGTTCAATTATGACTTTTCTGAATATATATTTTATTATATCCGCTATTTGCATTTTTCGTTTTGCAGTCCCGGTGTATTTTAGTTCTTTTAGAGAATTGGGTGATTCTGACTTATTCATTAAATAGGTTTGCAATTTATTTTTCACTCCAGTAAATTTTCTGACTACTTAAAAATGCAAAAAAAATCCCCACCGTTGAGAGCAACGGGCTTACAGCTAGTTTAGTTTATTAAGTAAAAGGAGAGTAAAAAAACTTCGAATACTTAAAATATGTAATCGAGAAAAACAATTGAATTAACTAGAATTTTGTAAAAGTTTAAGATGATTAACGTACCCTTTTGTATACAATATTATTAACTTTCTTCTGTATAAAGTGTAATGGTAAGACACAAACTACAAGTTCTATTTTTTTAATTTCTTGTTTAGTCCATCTCAAGTTAAGTCCCATATTTTAGTTTGAAAATTTTATTAAACAGTTATTAAAACAATGAGCTTAAAAGCCACCGAATATTTATTTCTAAATGTAACACAATTTACGCTTAAAAGTTGTTATTTTATCAACTTAATGGCTACAAATGTCTTAAGAAGCATTATTCATTGAGGGATACATTTTTAAAAATTAGATAGCAGTTCAGATAATATTATATATTAATTTTCTTTTGCGTTCTTTTATTTCTTAATGCTAGAAATTTAAGTGAAGTTGAATCAGTTTATTGAAAGAAAAACACTCTTGTCTTAATCATTTACATTGCTTAGTTTTAAGCTTAGTATATAGCCATTACAAAATATTGACAGAATATTAATCATGTTTTTTTTACCATGTCCGCTTACAATATAGAGCATATGGACTCCTAATTGAGTTTATCTCAACAGAAATGTTTCTACGAGAACTGCTTGTTACTCAGTTGCTCAACCTCTTTTTTTCCAAAGAGAATAGGAATAGAAGGAAAGGGCTAGGACAGGAATAGTGGTTAGCTAGTCGCTCTCGTGAGAGGGGGGAATTCAAGACATCACATACATCCATGCCTTTGAACAGAAATTCATAAATCATTTGAAAAATCAATTTATAAAACTGCCCGAACTGGGATTCGAACCCGTACCATCCGTAGCGGTAGCCAACGAAGTTAACCACTCGACCATACAGGCGGCAACATACATTGCTTATACAGGCGGCGGTATACATTACTTAGTTCTTTGGCCATGTTCGCTCCCTATGTGGAGCATATGGCCGCCACGCGGCACCTCCATGTTTCCCTGTCTCCTGCCAATTGCTTTGCTTCCTCCCATGACATGCCAGCATCCCTCAGTTCCGCCGAGTACATCCTATGGATAGTACCCGACGGACGTCCGGGACGCCGGAATCCCACCGGTCGAAAGAAAAGGCAGGCAGGATTGAAGCTTTCCGGAGGCATCCGCAGCACGTGACCCAGCCAGTTCCAACGTCTCTCCATAACCACTGACGTGACGGGACGCTGTCTTGTACGCTCCCTTATCTCTGAATTCCTCACAAGATAAAACCACCTCACCCCCATTATCCGACGCAAGCATCTGTTTTCGAAGCTCAGTATACGGTTTTTCTGAGTCTTCGTCAGGTGCCATGATTCGTAACCGTAAAGCAGTACCGGCAGAATGCAAGCGTTGAATAAGTGGCATTTGGTTTTAATCGAGTACAGCTGTGTGTCCCAGACAGTCCGCATTGAAAATATTTATCATTATTTTTTTTGACTTCATACTTACTTAGTTAGGAATGTATAATTTTGTATTTAAATAAATTTTTCTTTCGGCAAAAAAATACAATAATGTTAGATTATGGGATTGTACAGTGATTCCATATATTATCTTTTAATAATAAGCTGCTATAATATATTGTATGTATGCATGAAAATAAACATATGTATACCGATTCACGAAAACTTGGTTGCAGATAATTGATTGCCCAAACTCAATGAGTTGAATTTGATGTTATTTGATTCTAACAATGCGATGTGAATGTTTTTCTCATTTTTTTTTAATAAGCTACCATCCTTTTGACATTGTTTTGCATTCCTCCTTCCATTACGATGTTCGCGCCATTGTACATAAGTCCCATTTACATCCCCATTACATGATATCATATCAACATATTGCAAACGAAAGTTGCGAATTATTATCATATATCTGTATCCAAAAGAAAAGGTCTTACATCTGTTCTTTTCAGAAGAGCAAAAACGAGCTTTACATTTTTATTAATTTTACTAATTGTACCTTTCCTCCTTTGCGTATATACATATAATATTATGTGCTGTAGTTATTATGGCAAATTAAAATCATTTTTCAATATTTTAGACTCTCATTTCTTTTTTCGCACATATATTATATTGGTTGTTGATTGTTTTTGAGAATATCATAAAACCTTATTTGCTTTTTTATAATTAAAAATGTATTTTTTTTTCGAGGTGACGTTCCAGTTGGTTGTACTGTAAATTATTTGCGAATATTTTTTCCATGCAAAATGTATAATACGATACCTCAAACATACCAATATGTTTTTTGCAACAAACGTACAGCTACAGAGTATTTTATGTTTTCGTAACGACATTTGGAAAAATGATATAACTTGTTTAATGAAATATGTAAACGTATTAAAGTCATCTAATGTAATTTATTCTTATGTCATTAGTATTTTTTTTCTAGTGGATCATAGAGAGTGTTTTACAACTCTTGGTAAAACGCCAATTGCTTTCGATAATATGGATTTCACTCTCTTTCTGCTATTGGCTCGGCCACAAATGCGCAAACCATGCGTACAAGACAAAAAATGTAAATCCCAGCATCTTCTTTGAAGATTACATACAAATAACCATCTGAATTTCGTATTTTTATACACTAAAAATAGCGCTAAGCGAATTGAAAACTGATCATATACTGTGAATCTTCTAATCTGAACAATACATTACTAACACAAATGTCTGGCAGCTGTACAATTCGAAAGTTATAACATATATTGAAATTGTGTCAATAATTAACACTGACGTCATTTAGAATAATTAATTATTCGTAACTTAACAACAACAGATTTAAAAGAAAGGTAAAAATTCATTGTGCGTATTTTATTATGAATTAACGGCTTCATAATTGTTTACGAGCTTTTGTCAATAATGATGTTGCGTCATGATATTTTTTTGTGCAAACAGCAATTTTGTTTTGCGTCATAAACATCAACGTCTTTGTCCCGTTGAAACTTTTAATTTTTCCAATTTATGAAAGGGAAAAAAACAAAGCGCTTCAAACTCAATTTTGTTATGCTGTAATTATGTAAGAAGATTTGAACTTTTAAATGGTGATAATTGTGAACTAAGGCATCCAATCCCGGAATCCCAGTCAATTTGGCGATCCGGTTGTCCCGGGATCAACTAAAGAAAGATACCGGGATACTACACACTATAACATGTAAAAAACAAATTTAAAGTCTAAATTCATCCCGATTTATTCCCATATATTTTGCTGTTTACTTATTTACATGCTCAGTTTGCTTATATACATATTCTTGTATAATACCTAGACATAAAATAAAAGAATTATGGTCTTACTCCTTTTCATATTTGGTAGCAGGAATAGATAGCTTTTTTTTCATAATTTTATACAAAATTCAGTTACAATCGTTTCTTTTTTAGGACGGTGTATGAATTTTTAAAATTTTAATTTGAGAACTTTAACAAAAGTGTTCTTATACTTTAATTTCGAGCAACTGCAGATTAGAAAAAAATATTTGTCGTCAAGGGCGTTAACTCTAATGCCAGTATTTTAAAAATTAGTGATAAATAAATGTATGTGCTAAATGATCCATCCCGGGATTGAAAGATTGTGAATCCAGGAAAGAGCCTTGGATTGGATTATCAATGCAGAACAATATGTCCGTATACCGATTCTTTCGTACACAGAAACTTTCGTTCTTCGAAAACTCCGCACACAGAATATCCCGAGAATTACAATAATGATTGTTGTTATATTTCTATTGTCTGAGATTTATGGTGCCAAATATTTTTCAGGTAGGGAACAAGCAAAAGATTAAATAATATGTATACGTCTATTTGTCTCGTAAGTCTCGATGCCGAATTTCGAAATATTCTGTGCCTGGAGTTTTCTTTATACAGAAGTTTCTGTGTGTGAAAGAGTTTTCTTGTACAGAGAATTCGTGTTCGAAAGAGTCATGGAACTGATGATAATAATATGGACATTTATTAGTATAATAGTTACGTACCAAGTATGCAAGTCAACCTAACTAATATATAGACCCAGAGCAGTTCTGCTCGACGACCCTCCATAGATTAAGATCTATGGAGGGTCGCCTAAAATTGTCAATTTTAGAACGAACTTAGCATCACGAAAATGACTCTCTTTGTTTAAAAACAATGTGTGTACTGTATGTGTGTATGTATGTATCCGCATGTGTGTGTACATGTGCGGATATAGTATGGAGGAAGCATATGGAATGTGATTTGCAAAATAATGCATATGGAGTTCCCGTGAACTTCTTATCTCTGTAGTGATCGCGCCCTTCCGTCTGCAAACGACGGTAAGGGGATGCAATTTACAATTTTTCAAAATCTTTATCGACGAAGGAGACTGGAAGAACCTTGGTGCGTCCTGGTACTTGAAGCTCCATAAATTTGATATCCAAAATAAATAATGTATTAAAATCAAAAAAGAAAATATACATTTGTACTAATTCCCACTTTTATTTATTAAGATCAGGACAGGTTTCGCTCATGACTAGAATTATCAACAATTATTAGCTCGTCATGGGCGAAAACGGTCCTGAAATTAATAAAGAAAAGTGGGAATTAGTACAAATGTATATTTTATTTTTTGATTTTAATGCCGTTCCACCAAGTATTGAAAGTGAACACCCTAAAACTGCACTTACAAACTTACAAACTTACACGTAAACAGATATTTTCATTCTTGGGATTGATGAGCAGCGCAAATTTTTCTCATTTTAGGAAAAAATTATGAAAAAAACAATTGTCTATAATAAAGACATACTTACTTGCAAACTGTTGTCTTGTAAGGAAATACTTGTCTCCTGACAAAATTCTTTTAAAGATGTTTTTATATAAAATTTGTAGAGGATTATTTAAGAACGTACATCAAAAGAGTTGGATTCGATTTCTAATAAAGTTTATAGAGTCACTATGAATAGAAGCCCGATCAATTGTTTAGCTTTCATCAAGACGTTGAACCCTACTAACCGTATCGAATTTCAATAAATACCCATTAGATGCTGCATTCAATAGATTATCAATATGAAAAGACACCGAAGAAGTGATATAATAATGTTACATTGTTTAAGATTTGGAGCATTCACCCCATGTTGTCAGCAACTCACCTGAGTAAACACATCAATTTACCCTTTCTGAATGAACAACCGATGGTTAGGTAATATTCTGTATCACCGATATAACTAAATACGCAATGGCCTCTGGCAGTGGTTTTTTAACCGTAGCTTTAATCGCCACAATCAACATTATATCGATATATATGGAAAGGAAAAAGGACGTATCCCACACATATCACATTATACAGGAGGCACAAAAAACGTGTTTTGATGATTTTGGGCCGTATGCAAATTATGAATCATATACAACCTTGAAGTGCGCGGAGACTTCTTAACTGGTGTTTAATTGACATAATCTAATATTTATTAAAGAAATGGTCTAGGAAAAACTTTTATTTCAGTCTTTTTTCTTGATTTTATTTTTTTACAAGCTCAACTTTTTCAAACTTAAAAACGAAATTTAGATTTCAATCCGGCATTTGCAGCTTGCATCCTTTTGATAGAACGTATATCAAGTTTTATTCATTGTGATTATCGAAAAAAATCTGTTTTGAAAAAACTGTGGGTTACGTCTTTTTCCTTTCCATAGTCGATATATAAATATGAGAACATACAAATATTCAATGATACTATAATACACATTCTGTTTTAACCATATCCGCTCCCTATTCAAAGCATACGGCTACCACATGGTTCCTCCAAGATTCTCTATCCCCCGACAGTATCTTTGTTTGCTCCCAGGCTCCCGTAGCACCGCCGAGTACATCCTATGCATGGTTATCAGTGGCCTTCCACGAAGAATGATTCTCTTCTCCGTCCTTACTGGTTAGTAAAAGAGTCAGAGAGGGCTCAGGCTCTCTTAAGGCATCTGCAGTACATGTTAAAGCCAGGTCCATCGTCGCGTTTTTTATTATTTCGGACGTAATAAGGAACTGGTAAATTCGCTCTCTTACCTACGTGTTTGTGACAAAGTCAAACCACCGTACCAATATTATTCGCCGCAGGCATCTGTTTTTAAAGAACAGTAAATATAATATATGGTTAATCTGTGCTTTCTTAAGGTGCCAAGACTCAACCGTAAAGAAGCACTGTCAAGATGTATGCGTTGAACGGAAGGCACTTGGTTCAGAACGAGTACATGTCAAAATACATATCTAAATTACAATCTTTTTCATCTAATCGGTTTCATTCAATTAAAAATTAAAAACATAAAGTATATTTTGTCCCTCACTTCCAATTCGTTAGATTCCAGAAACGGGGCATCCTGAGGGCGATTAACTAAACACTACCCCTGTATATCGATATCCTGCTATCAGGGATGAGCTGGAGGGGGCTCGGGGGGGCTCGCGCGAGCCCCTTGTTAAATTTTGGCGCGGCCGGCGAGCCCCTTTTAAAATAAAAAAATCATTCGTTTTAGATCAAATCATCACATAACTGTAATTTCTGTAGATGGTTAAATTTGAAAATTAGTTGTCCCTTCATTTTTTCATTCAGCGTTGTGGACTTCCGAGTCGGACCTTACGGGTTCAAGTCCCAGTACGAAACAGCATTTTTTCGATCGATTTATCTATTTTCTGTTCGAAGGCATGGGTGTTTGTGATGTATTAAAATTCCAAGCGGACACAGGTGTCCGGAACATATGCAAGCGAACACGGATGTCCAAGCAGCGATGGGCTGGAAGGGGCTCGGAGGGGCTCACGCGAGCACCTTGTTAATTTAAGAAAAAACAATATTCTCAGATCAAATTAGTACATAACTGAAATTTTTGACTTTACAATACATTTTTAGCTATTTACATTGATAAGTTTACGGTAAAATTCATATTGTTACATATTATAAATATTTTTATGAAATAATAATCGATTGCTTATTTAAGCATTGCATATAATTGCATAGGAGAGATAAAAAAGTCACTCCTTTCCAAGAGCACCAAGAATTGCTTTGAAATTAAGCGAACCCCTTGTTATCGTATTGGCAGCCCACCGCTGCCTCATATCCTTACGCTCTTCGAAAAAAGAGAGATTAAGCAAAGTAATAAGCATTCAATCAGTTATTGTAGAAAAACTTATGTTGAGATAAAGCCTATTAGACGCCCAATATGGTCCATAATGGGATCTGAGAGACTGGTCACCAAATAATCGTGGACTCGGATAAACATGCACAAGTAAATAATTGTAATCGTCTCACAACAATAAATTTGACAGAAGTGGCTGATCGCTTCATTACAATATGAAATCGGCCACTTGGATGTCAGTCAGCGCACGACAAATACCACCATAGACTTTTAAAACGATGGTGGTTTACGCATATTACTGGTATCAAATAAATATTTCTATCGTTTAATAGCCCAGAAAATAAAATATTAAAGTTAAAGAAATATGTTTGATAGACATCTGAAAATGAAGCAGAAATAAGTTTTTAATGAATACTCTTTTAAATTAATGATACGATAATTTAGTTAATATTTCATACAAATGCAATTTAACCATCCAGAGACGAGAGCTTTTTCTCGATATTTTTTTTTCTTTTAAGCCATATTGAAGTCACGGATAACTTTTATTCCTAACAAAAATTTAAAAAAAAAAAAACGCGAAGTCGTTGTATAGAAACCCAGCATGACTTTATGGTCATGATTATCTTTATATTACCGTGTAATATTGTGTACGGACAGTAAGTAGTAAGGAAGAGCGTGGCCGTACAGGCACGCAAACATTCCGGGTGTAAAATATAGCTAAACGTGCAATTTAAAAAAATATTTACAATAATTTCAATACAAATATATTAACAAAAGAACTGTAAATAATTTGATGTTTTTATAAAAAAATAACGTAACAATTTCAAAAAGTCCATTAAAAAAAACGGAAATTAAAAAAATGCATGTGCTTTTGGTGGCAGTTTCTGTCCCCGCGGCTGATGACTTACTGAAGTCTGTACCCTTTTTAACCAACTATGAGTGAAAGCAACGATATTCAGGTAGAAAAGGGATGAATAGTGGGATCAATAGACAACGGTGTTTACTGTGACCATATGGTCACGCTCGTCCTTGGAGGGTTAAAATATAACCGAAATGCTTTATGATTGCACAAAAGTGACAAGGTGTCCAACACTATTAGTTGATCAATCGAAATTGAGCACCATCTAACAATTTTTTTTCTAGCATTTGTTTTGAAACTTTTTTTAAATTCTTCTTAAAAAACATTATGATTAAAATATACATTTTTTTCAATTTCATTAATTCTTAAAAGCTATACTTCTTGGGCGTCAAAAATTGGATTGTTGAACACTGGAAAATTGTCCGCTTGTTGATCATTGGATTATGTCCGCTGTCAATGCAAAGCATCGGCTTTTCAATACTATAATTACACTTAAGAATCTTGATTTTCAATGTTTTTCAGTTATCTTTTGAATATATTTTACATTCCCTTCTATAAAATTTCAAAAAAATGCTAGACTAGCGATTGAATAATATTAGAGTTATATTTAATTTCTGAATAATAGTATGTATCTATTTTCATAGATAGCGTCAACATATTTTGTGAAATTTTCCTCTAAGTTAAAAATGAATCATTTCTTTAAAAAAATATGTTTTCACGGTTAGCTACTTAACAACATTTTCAAACTTAATAGGCTAGTCGAGTAGTTTTATTTTAACAGCTAATGAAATAAATGAAATTAACATAATAAGCTTTGTTACACAAACAAATATATTTGAATAAATAAAACACTTAGGTCTCGTATAACACGATATTTCTACAACGCGCTTTTGACACACGTTTCATAAATTGTGACATTTTTCACCTCCGTACAACAACTAGACAACTTGATTTTCCATTTTTTGGGATATGTGTATATTGAATATGATCTCATATTCATTTACTTATACAAAATTCAACTTAACATTATTTAGTTAAAACCCAAATTATCATACAAAGAACCCGTTTTTTATTATTATTTTAATCAATGATTCTAATTTATAGCTTAGACCAGCCATACTCAACATGTGGCCAGCGGGCCGTATGCGGCCCAATCAGCTCTTATGTGCGGCCCAAAATAATTATATTCACCAAATATTAAATGACGACGATAGTTAAAAGTTTGACTCGATATCAAAATTTACATTAATTTTTAAGTAAACGATTTAAGATTTTGGATACATTGGTATTTTTGTGTACTTTTTACGTATTTTTTATTTGTTGTTCATTGTATGTATACATATATATATATTTACATAAAATAAAATAGTTTTATTTTAACATCATAATACATACATATGTATGCAGTCTAGAGTGTGTTATATTTAAAGTTTACTATAAATATGTTGCGGCCCACGTAGAGAAGCAAAAATCGGAATGCGGCCCGGAGGAAAAAAGGTTGAGTATGGCTGGCTTAGACGTATGTTAATCAAATAAGGTTTGATTAAAATGTTGTGGTGGTGAAATCTACATATACTTACATATATCAGAACTGGCCAGTGCATCAATCGCGAACCTATAAAATCGATTTTTTACAAGCGATATTAGTCGATCCCCATCAATAACTATATCATCAAGGAGCTCTTAGAAAAAAGTGTAGCAACCCCTGTTATATGTACATCATAGATGTGCGGTGAATGTTTCTCAATAGCGGCCATTACACAATGATACTTTCTCGCGTGATTGGGTGGTGTGTGGGTGTGTGGGTGTATGCTTCAAACGAGAAAGAACTACATATTTAAGCAACTTTTAGCCAGCGGTGGGCTGCCAATATCCTTAACAAGGGGCTCGGTAAATGTTATCCATTTTTTTATCCATGTCCGCTCCCAATGTCGAGCATATGGCCTCCTAATGAAGGTATTTCAACAAAAGTTATTTTTCTACGAGAACTACTTGTTACTTAGTCGCTCAACCACTCTTTTCCAAAGAGAGTAGTAGGAATACAATTATAAGGATAATACAGGACTAGTGATTAACTAATAGTAGCGCCCAGTTGAATTGAATGATCGGAAGAGCGGGAGGCAATCTTAATACATCACAAACACCCATGCCTTCGAACAGAAAATAGATAAATCGATCGAAAAAATGCTGTTTCGTACTGGGACTCGAATCCATGAGGTCCGACACGGAAGTCCACAACGCTGAATGAAAAAGTGAAGGGACAACTAATTTTCAAATTTAACCATCTACAGAAATTACAGTTATGTGATGATTTGATCTAAGACGAATGATTTTCTTATCTTAAAAAGGGGCTCGCCGACCGCGCAGAAATTTAACAAGGGACTCGCGCGAGCCCTCTGAGCCCCCTCCAGCTCATCCTTGCTTTTATCATAATAGTGCTCGGTTACAAGATCGGTCCCGTGCAGCTCTGCTCGCGCCATAAACATAAGGAGTAAATTAGTACATTTTCTTTATTGTGTTATATATATTATAGTTTTAATACACCAGAGGTCTGTAAAATACATTCTACCAAATTGAATTATTATAATCGTATATGCAATTCAATATTAAAACGTGAAGCATCTGTGCCAAGATTTGAGCAATGCTGCTTACACTTGGGTCATTTTGTGAGTGACATTTCTTAGTAAGTCACTTAGTTATAATTACAATATCTAAATGATTCATTACAGATTTCATTATTATGTTCAAACGCCAAGTATAAATAAGTTTTTATTACACAGTAAATTTGTAATCACCCACGTTGACTTGATTCACACTTGATCCTTTTTGCGGTAGATCCGTTCTGTAGGTTATCGCAGAAAAAGTATTGACTCACATAATTTATAAAAAGGGAGATTCGTTCCCAGGGCCGGTGCCACCATATAGGCGAAATAGGCAACTGCCTAGGGCGTAAACCATTAGTGGGCCCATAAATGGAGTAATAAAATATTTTTATATACATTCTCTAATAGTAATACATTTTATTCAATTTTGATGATTGTATTTGTTCGTTGTAATCATTTATCGTATTCTATAGCTATGATTAAAAAAAGAGATATTGAGTTACTGAGTAACAAACAGTTTACGTAGAAAAACTTCTGTTGAGATACCTGCATTAGGAGGCCATATGCTGCTCCCCATTAGAATGGGGCATGAATTAGAAAAAAATATTTCAAATGATCCCGAATTGTTTTTTTTTCATTATTTCGAAATTTTCAAAAATTTCAATTTCCTTTCAAAGTTGCACAGCTAATGTATTTTGCGCACATAACCTTCGGAAAATTAGAGGGAACGTTGGACAGGACTAGTGGTTAGCTAATCACTCTCGATACACCCCGTTCATAGGAGAGGATGGGTGAGAGGGGGGAATTCAAGACATCACATACATCCATGCCTTTCGAACCCGAGACCTCCGTAACCGAAGCCAACGACGTTGACCACTCGACCACACAGGCGGCACTGTTGTCAATACATTACTTCTTATTGCCCCTAAAAAGTGATGTATGCGAAGGTGATAGATTGGAGATCCGCTATATATGTGTAATCAATTAAATTGTCTATTATAATAATATGCTTTAAGTTGTTTTTACGAATAGCGAATTTTCGCCATCTTCTCTACGTGAAACGGAGTTGAAAACCATACCGTGACGTGCTGTCACCGTAATCATCCATATGTAAACAATCCGGATCGCCTTCTATTCTGAATTCTGTGGAGTTTTGTGCCGCACTCGCCTACCAACTTGTTGAAACAAAACAACATTGGATGCATCTCGCATGACTTTCATGGACTAGATTCAAATTACAACACATTTTATTTTAGTCACCTCTTTCTAGGACCACGGTGTAAATATTTTTTATATCTATCATTTGAACGCGTTAGCGAAAAAATCGTTTTATTACCACGCTCGCGGTGATTTTGTTAATTTCAATATATGACCTCACAAAAAGAGATAGATCGACTGTTAAAATGTGTCCGTTAAAACTACGAGAAATGCAAACCGGGTGGCTTCCCGCTATTAAGCTTACTTCTCATGGTACCCTTCTCCAAACACAAGTAATTACTCACTTTTAATTAAGGTGTTTGCTGTCAATACTTGGTGCAATGGCATTACAATAAAAATAATAAAAGATTTTTAGTACTTTTTCCACATAAAATTTATTTGATCAGGACCGGTTTCGCTCATCGCGAACATTATAGCAACTACTTGCTTACACCTTTTATTTCAATTTCAATTGTATTAATAGCACCGTTTATATATTTTTCTTATCAGTTGATAATGCTCGCGATGAGCGAAACCGGTCCTGATCAAATAAATTTTATGTGAAAAAAAAACTAAGAATCTTTTATTATTTTTATTAAAAGTAATTATTATTGAAGTTGATACTGTACATATAGTATCGTATATATAATTCCTTACCCGTGCCCAATAGAAACCAAAAAAAACAAAGAATTAGAATCAATACCTACGTTATTAGTATAAATCTTACTGTAGAGTTAGAGAGGAAACACGTGCACAAAATAGAGATAGATTTATCTAACTTTGTTATTTTACTACATTGATACGCTTTGTGTATAATACACAGAACGTGTAGGTGTATTAGTATATATTTTTTCTGTGATCGGTCAAAAGACGCGAGGGTCGAAAACAAGGGTGACCATAATATAAGGCCAGAAGTAACGAAATTAGGATGAGGTAAATCACTGTGCGGCTAGACTAAAGAAGTGGTTATAAATGTGTTTATAACTACATAAAAAATACACGAGAATGTTGACTAGGTAAATATTTATTGATTAATTCATTTTTTAATGTTTTTAGAAAGTACCTACTTATTGTGATCGAAATTTCTGTATACAGTGCATTTTTTACATTACATAATACATTTATAGAATTCAAATTCATTGTCGACGAAGTTGAAGTCACATACTGGAAAGGGATATAAAGACTTAGTCTGTACCCACTCTAGCAAGAACTTTAGACAGGAAACTAGGTACTAGGACCCCACACATAGTTTTAATACAGAGTAGAGGTAGGAAAAAAAGATATTCTTATAGTTGTGAGCAAAACCGGCCCTCATAATATAATGGAGAGTTTTAGTTTTTAAATATTGAACATTCGTCAATTATGGTATGCTACAATCCTCAATATTTAAATAAAAAAATATGTGCAATAAATCGACATAATACATTAAAAAACTATGGATAATTTAATTATTAAAAAAATATTTTACATCATGGTCACCCCAGAGCCCGACGGCAAAGTTATGTTGAACTAGCTCTACCAACTGATTTTTTTTCTGAATATTAACAATCTAATACTTTAAAGCAGTCAAAATAAACAAGATGTTTTTTTTAAATTTGACGTAATTTAGACTGGTATTAAAAAGTTTTTTGACATATCATACTATTCAAAACGATCGGATCTCATTTATAAACAACCCATATATTACAGAACGATTCAATTATTCGCATAAAATCAAAGACGGTAGTCAAATAACATTGATAAATTAAATTTCTCTTTTAAATATTGAAAACAGTGCTTCAATCACTTTTATTAGATAACATAAATCGATTACCTCCCTTAGATTTTTATTAAATGCGACACGTGTTTTCATTGTAATATAAGTACATCAGAATTATGAATATCTCATGTTAATTAAAAAAGTAATCGAACCACAAACAAAGCTATTGTTAAGCCATCTTTTTCATCAATATAAAAGGGATAGTACCAAGAAAACTGATATTTAAATTCTTATTTTCTTCGAAGAAATCTATACTATTTATATTATTTTAGGCTCATTATTATTTACACGGCTTAATATTTTATAAATTATATTTTGTATAGATATATGAAATGTTGTTTATTAAGATATTGGCAAATTATGAAAAGAAAAATACAATATTAAAATTTCCGTTTCCCCGATGGAAACTAGATAATCTTGAAAAGAAAATAAATAATCTCTGCGATCATGTTATAATAACGCAAATATGTTTTTTTTTTTTATAATTCAAAGTTTGCTGTAAATTGCCTTAATTTTGTGTGTAAACTGGCAACGGAAAAGAATATAGCATGAGTGTGTTGAATAGAAAATTTTCGCATCAGAATAAATTCTGTAGAGCGTAGCTATCTCTTTAAGACACCATCCGGTTGTTAAGTAAACAAAATAACCACTATTACACGCCATAAACTAAATATATTCAGATTGAGACATTCCTCTCATCTCGAACTATAAAAAAATCAAGAGCGGGTATTTTCGCAGCCCAGCCGATCAGAATTTGAAATTGCGCAACAGATAATAGAAATAGAAGATGCCAGCAGGAAAAAGTTTACGGGGCATCAGTCATTTGAGATACACATACAGTAAATTGATCATTCAGTAATGTCTAATTGTATCTCTAAAACCTTATAATCATAAATATGGATCCATATCGACTGTGGAAAGGAAAAAGGACGTAACCTACAGTTTCTTCAAAACAGATTTTTTCGATAATCATAATGTATCAAACTTGATACACGTTCTATCAAAAAGATGCAAGCTGCAAATGCCGAATTAGTATCTAAATTTAACTTTTAAGTTTGAAAAAATGACATTATAAAAAATTAAAGCCAAGAAAAAAGACTGAAAAAAAAGTTTTTCCTAGACAATTTCTTTAATTAATATTAGATTATGTCTATTAAACACCAGTTTAGAAGTCTCCGTGCACTTCAAGGTTGTGTATAATTCATAATTTGCACATGTCACAAAATCATCAAAACACGTTTTTAGCGCCTCCTGTAAAATTTGATATGTGTGGGTTACGTCCTTTTTCCTTTCCACAGTCGATATTTATTATTATATATTGAATATCCATATATATTGAATTTATCGCTTGAATCCATCATTTGGAGCCCATATGAAAGTTCATACAAGCTGCAATTGGAGAGAGTCCATAAGAAATTTCTAAGATATTATTATTTCAAAAAATTTAAATTCTTGCCCTTTGATAATTCCTTACGGACATATTATTTCTTAAGAGTCGGACCTTGTAAAGCAGATGTTTATATTACTCGTATGACAAAAATATTGACTAATATTCATATCTTGAATAATATTATCATAAATCAGTGTAATCCGATAGCGAAATGAACCATAATCAACGGTCCCGTACGGGACGGCTGGGCGTATAAAGGTTAATTTACATGCTCCCAATTTATTCTTACGTGGGCGAAACTATGAGCAAAAACTGTTTTTTTCTTAAAACTTATACCTCGCTTAGGAGGTATGAGTCACCAGTTCCAAGGGCCGTTCGATTGATCAACTCATTGCCTAGAGAAGTGGACATTTTTAGTGATAGTATTTGTGAACTGTTTGTTAAATTATTACTATTTTATTTCTTGATTTTGTATGTTGATTTTGATGTATTATGTATTTTTTTTTTAAATATTTTGTCTCTTTATATTTGTCAAGTACATGGCGAATTGGCGTCAGCTGTTATGTCATGTACTATAATTTAAATTGTTACATTGTAAATAATATGGTTAATGATATAATTGAGTACCCAAATAAGCAAACTATTTCTGGTATATTATCAATTTAAAAACATATGTATGTAACATTTATGGCAAGGCACAGCTTTATTTTTCAATAAATATAAAACTTATTTTGCTTGCCTTCTTGTATTATAATTGAGGCTATTATTTGCAAAACCGGCTAATTCCACCATGGTGTTAAAATGAATCTTGAATTTCATTTTGTAAAAAAATATACATTTTAAAAGTATTTTTAGTTGTACATAACTTTTGAATGATATTTTGTATGTTATCAAGACATATTTGAGACTACTTACTAAAAATACTTTGAAAATGTATTTTTGTTGTCTAAATTACATTCATGGTTCATCATTCACCGATTGTGGAACAAGCCGGGTTTGCAAATAATAACCCCAATTCTTCGTACACACAATTTATATATGATTAAGTTGAATAACTACATAATACTAATGCTGTTCTCCATTTAAATCACAATTACAATTAACAATAGAAAAAAAGTGAATAATTCTTGTGTTTGTGTTCTCCATTGACAGTCCTGTAAATACCTACGCATATAAATAAAGGGTACTTTATTATTGCCATGAATCGAATAATAGTATAATAATTATCATCATTAGTTCATTGTTTTAAATCCATTAATATACTGCCAGTACAACAGTTTAACAGCGGTGTAGCCACCTCATACAGCGGTGGGCTGCCAATATCTTAACAAGGGGCTCGGTAAATGTTTTCCATTTTTTTTATCCATGTCCGCTCCCAATGTCGAGCATATGGCCTCCTAATGAAGGCAACTTGATAAAAGCTATTTTTCTACGAGAACTGCTTGTTACTTAGTCGCTCAATCTCTCTTTTCCAAAGAGAGTAGTAGGGATAGAATGATGAGGATAAGACAGCACTAGTGATAATAATAGTAGCGCCCAGTTGAATTGAAGGATCGGAAGAGTGGGAGGCAATCTTAAGACGTCATAAACACCCATGCCTTCGAGCAGAAAATAGATAAATCGATTGAAAAAATGCTGTTTCGTATTGGGACTCGAACCCGTGAGGTGCAACTAATTTTCAAATTTAACCATCTACAGAAATTGCAGTTATGTGATGATTTGATCTAAGACGAATGATTTTCTCATCTTAACAAGGGGCTCGCGCGAGCCCCCCAGAGCCCCCTCCAGCCCATCCCTGACCTCAGCAATACATGTGAGCCTACCAAAAAGGGGGGCCCAAATTTCTATCTTCTCCACTTCATTTATTTCGTATTTGAATGAAAGAAATTGGAAAAAAATGTATACCGACTCCCACATGTGTCATTAATTATTTATTATCTTATTTTCCGATGTCGGTACAGCTTTAGTCGAGTCTTGGCCTCCACCGCCACTCTTTTCTAACCTTTCATATCCTCAAGAACTCTTTCCCAATTGTAGATTTTAAGTTTTAATAATCTGCTAAGCTGAAACAAAAATTTTCACACGTACATAATTTTGTTTGTAGCTGATTTTGACAGCGCGTGTAATATTTAATGCAAGTTTGCGAATTATTTATTTTTTAATTTAATTAACACACATAAAACTTTTTACATTGTGACGTTCCTTGCCCATCTCTGACGTCGAGCCCTCACTGTATTATGCAAATAATAAACACAGATTTGTGAGCACGCTATAAATAATCACTTCATTGCGCATAAAAGCATTGAAGATACACTAAATTTGCTTACTTTAAAGTGATACACAAACAAGACTAAACTCGTCGCCAATGTCAACAAATACGACAACTCACTAAAATAACACTTAATAAATCGACATTATGAAAGCTTACTCAGCTATGTCAAAACAAAATTCTCAACACTACAAGCCCAAAGCAATGTATTTTCTTGTAAAAGCTTTGACTAACTTTTAGACTAAGATTATGATCATAATTTATTGCGCCGGTTAATTTATCAACATGCAATAATTAATTATTATCGCTGGATTAATATTTTCTTTATTCACTTTATATTTGGAAATGAGCAAGCTTATCGAAGGAAATTTATTACCGCGCTGTTACATATAATATTGTTTTACAATTTGTAGATGTCGATATAAAATAAAATGTATTTAGTTTAAAACCCTCCAAGGACGAGCGTGACAGTAAACACCGTTGTCTATTGATACCACTATTCATCCTTTTTCTACCTGAATATCGTTGCTTTCACTCATATTTGATTAAGAAGGGTACATACTTCAGTTAGCCATCAGCCGCGGGGACAGAAATGGCCACCAAAAGCACATGCGATTTTTTGAATTTCCGTTTTTTTTTTAATGAAGAAACTGTTAGTTATTTTTTATCAAAAGATCAAATTATTTACAGTTCTTTTGCTGATATATATTTGTATTGAAATTTTGTTGATCTAAAGAGGTCAAATCACGTTTAGCTATATTTCAACCCCGAATGTTTGCGTGCCCAATACGGTCACGCTAGTCCTTACTACTGTCCGTACACAATATTACACGGCAATAAAAGGATGAGTATGACCATATAGTCATGCGGGGTTTCTATACAACGACTTTGCGTTTTTTTTTTTTTAATTTTTGTTATGAATAAAAGTTATCCGTGACTTCAATATGGTTTAAAAATATTTTTTTATCGAAAAAAAGCTCTCGTCTCTGGAGGGTTAAAATTATTGTTTATGTTTTATATTCAGAATACGTATTTTGCTATCACCTTTTTTTAAACTATTATGGCTATATATGTACATATATCGCTGCAGTCATTCTCAGATATAAAGGTTTTTATCAAAACATACAATACAACACAAATCTATCGTGATATTGTAAAAAATCGCGCCAAATTAATGAAGTATAATACATTCAAATTTCAATTCAATAAATGCATTTAATTAATAACAACACATAGAAGCTATGTTTAATTAAATCTTTGAAATTATCGTTTTTCATTATTTTTAAATAACGTCTAAGACGGGTTTTACTCACCCTGATCATTATTAAACTGATTGGCAATTAATAAATAATTTGGACTATGTTTTAATTCGTTTAATATAATAGCAAGGTATTATCACAGCCGCCTGTGTGGCGAGTGGTCAGCGTTGTTGGCTTCGGTTACGGAGGGCACGGGTTCAAATCCCGGTACGGACAGTTTTATAAATTGATTTTTCAATCGATTTATGAATATCTGTTCGAAGGCATGGATGTATGTGATGTCTTGATTTCCCCCCTCCCACCCATCCTATCTTTCTATCCCTACTCTCTTTGGAAAAAGAGAGGTTGAGCAACTGAGTAACAAGCAGTTCTCGTAGAAACACTTCTGTTGAGATAAACTCCATTAGGAGTCCATATGCTACACATTGGGAGCGGACATGGTTAAAAAAAAAATATCAATGATTTAAAGCTTAATTAATATTGTAGATCCAATTTCGGTTAAAAATGAGACATTGAAATGCTCCAAAAATAGTATGTATGAATTAGTATGTTTTTAAATCTTGCATCTCCAAACCTACTAACTGCTCTAAAGATTATATACATACATAATAAAATACAGTATCGTAAATCCTCCAGACATTTTTTTTTATTTATATTTAAACTAAATGAAAAAAATTCATTCCAGTTCGGAAAAATCACATAAGAAAACCCCCCTTTTTGTTAAAGTATAAGAAAAATAAATAAATCAACGATAATAAGAAATTAAAAGCTTATTTTTAAATCATAAAATCTAGTTTGAAAACATTCAAACTCAGTTTTTTCTATAATTTATGGAGACAGTATTTTAGCTCTAAGCCATTTTTATGTTAAATATAAAACGAAAGGAAAATTCCGTTGTTGTTTAAAATGGAAAATATGTACTATACAGCATTTCAATAATTGATTGAAATTTACATATTCATTCAACTTGAGTATAGATTTATCTGAAATGCGATAATAAGTATTTTACCAATGTATTTAAATATTTTATACTTGCAAAAATGTGTTGTGGATGTATTTAAATGATTCACGAGTTCCAATGACTTGTTTTTTAAAAATAGATACACTATTTTTGCTTGCGAGACATGGGTGAATATAGACAAATTTTACTCGTCGAAAGATTCCTTTATACTACAAAATTATTAACCAAAATATAAATAAATTTACATTTATTCGTATGCAGAATGTACATAAATTTCATTGCATTTATAATAATATTGAGGTCAATAATTGATTTTTTTCCAATATCAGCCCTATATGCAGCGGCGTAGCCACCTCGTAGCAGTCATGCAATGCACGAGGGCCCAGAGAAAAGGAGGGCTAAATTTCTACATGCTCAATACAACAAACCTAAGGGTTCTAATACTACAATGTAATGAATTATTAATAATGACTAAAATTCAAACTAATAATCTCATATGTGTTATCGTTCCGAGAAACATTACAGTCAATTTATTAAATATAATACTATATTTTGCAATATCAATTGGGATGTTAGAGTGGATGAGAGGACCTATTGAGTATCTCTTTGTAGTCTGTACATATAACTGTGTTAATATAAGCTTAAATGTAATTTTATAAGAACATAAGCAATGTTCCCGCTAAGGTGTGCGCGTGTGCGCGTGCACACATCCCAAAATGTGGCCGCACACATTTTTCCATCTCCCGCACAGACCGCACACAGAAAGATTGTTAAGTAGAAGTTTGATTTACCAAAGTTACTAAATTTTAAGTGATTATTTTGTTGCCAAAAGAAATAAATATAAAGTTGAGTGTTGTGTTTTAAATAAATATGCAAATAATGGGTTGACTGACTGGATTCTAATGGGATAAAGCACCAAGCTATCGGGTTAGAATATTATACAATTTTCATAAATTTCATTGATTCCTTGCGTCTTTTAGCAGTCTGATATGACGAATTGATTTATCAAGCGTCAGTGAGTAGGTCAGTGACTACCTGCTTTCATACTTGCACACATTTTTTGTTTTTTCACAGTAGAAAAATTAAAGGGAACTTTGGAAATAAGCCTAAATAGCTAGCTATCAACCATACATAAAATAATATTTGTAAAACTAAAATACTTTGGTATGTTTTCACCTTATTACAATAGAAATCTACCAGCGGCGGGCTGCCAATATCTTAACAAGGGGCTCGGTAAATCTTATCCATTTATTTGTATCCATTTTCGCTCCCAATGTGGAGCATATGGCCTCCTAATGAAGGTATCTCAACAAAAGTTTTTTTTCTACGAAAATTGTTTGCTACTTGGTCGCTCAACCATTCTTTTCCAACGAGAGTAGTAGGGATAGAATGATAAGGCTAAGACAGGACTAGTGATTAACTCAAACCCATGAGGTGCGGCACGGAAGCCCACAACGCTGAATGAAAAAATGAAGGGGCTACTAAGTCTTGCTTCATAATAAAATTTAACCATCTATAGAAATTGCAGTTAGGTGCTGATTTGATCTAAGACGAATGATTCTATTATCTTAACAAGGGGCTCGCGCGAGCCCCCTGCAGCCCACCCCTGAAATCTACTAATTCAATGCCAGTTTAGTCAATTACAAATAGCGTGAGGAGCATTGCATGACGTTTGCGTTAAAACACTTTATTTTTAAAATATCTTTAACAGGTTATTCTAAATTTATTTACAAACTAAACGCTTTTCTACGATAGCTGATCTTAGCGTATTTTTTCTTGTTGTTGGAAGAATGTGCACTAATTCTTGTTATTTGTAAAAGTGAACATTTTACAAACACATTTGTAAATAGTTAGAAGGCACGAGGAAACGAATTTACTCTTCAAACAAAAATAAAATAGTTTTTGAATACGGACAACATCGCCGTATTATAACTAGGTAGTTATTTATAAACATAGTAAGTAAGAATGCTTTTATTACTAGTGTTTATAAAAGAAACACGTAGGAAATATGTTTACAAAATTAGCTCCTTTCTCATCGATGATCATAATAGTATGTATTGTATTGCTTGTGTAATAGAAATGAATATATTTGTATTAAAAAAAAAACAATTTAAACAGATATTCAGATATGGTTCTCGAATATATAAAATGGTATATTTTTTTAGACTGGCGTAAACGACGGTTAATGGGAAGTATTTATTTTCAGTTTACATCAACATACATAAGTTTTCTATTATTTATTCAATTAAATACATAAAAAAAACATCGATTTCGCTTACCGACGAAATGTTTTGCGATAGTGTAAATATTGTGACTTAGTATAATGAACATTTAAATTGATTTTGAATGCATTATATTATCAGTTACAAAAATGTAATACCAATTATTACGTACATAGGTGTCCCATAATAGACAAATCTTTTCATAAAAAAAATAGTGAACCAAATTTAGCAAACATTCGAATTACCGACCTTATTTATTGATAAAATAGCTCTAGTTAGTACTTTGGAATCGTCTTAGTTGATCTAGGAAGTCCACTAAGCTTAAACTGTATCAGGTGGATTAATTGTTAATTCAATAAATTTCAGTTATATTTCAATAAAAGATCATATTTTATTTTGATATATTTTATCATATATCTGAGAAAAGTAATATCTGAAAACTACTTTCCTTGTTTGTATTAATAGAGCTAATCTAATTGACATTTAATGTTTCGATAATTCTTTATTAATGTTTCCAAAATGAGATGGTTTTTAATTGTCAAACAAGCAAGATTATATTAATATGCAGCTGACGCGAATGTATATAAAAGCAGTTAGCAGATGTCACTGTTACAGGTGCAGCAGCATTTTTCGTATTTTTAACTCTTGAATATTTGCAAATATAATAATAGTTATTCCGTTATGTATATATATATTCACTAAATCAGGAGTGGGCTGGAGGGGGCTCAGAGGGGCTCGCGCGAGCCCCTTGTTAAATTTAATGAAGGCCGGCGAGCCCCTTGTTTATTAAAGAGAAAACAATATTCTCAGATCAAATTAGTATATAACTGTAATTTCTGACTCGTATATAATCTCCGACAGCTTCAGTATACACAGTAGTACAATTTTAGCTATTTGAATTGATAAGTTTACGGTGAACTGCATATTGTTACATATAATAAGTGTATCAAGTAAAAATCGATTTTTTATTTAATTATTGCATATAATTGCATAGGAGCGATAAAAAATCACTCCTTCCCCAGAACACCGAGAATTGCTATAAGATTGAGCGAGCCCCTTGTTACTGTATTGGCAGCCCACCACTTCACTAAATCCATAAACTGGTATACTTAATCACTTTTGCTAAAATACACATTCAACTGTAATGTTACGTTCAAATTAGGAGAATTATCAAAATGTTTTTCGACCCACTATTTTTTATATATAACAGATATTTAATATCTAAAATATTAGAAATTAAAATAATAAACCAAAACATCTGGTGTTTCCACCTTCTCATAGAAAACAAAAAAATATCAATGAACTCTAAAACGGTTCATCTGCATGAATACATTCCTTCAAATACAAGATTATAATAAAACAAAAGCAAAATGGAGGATGACGTTAATTCAAATTTAGAAAAGTGATATAAATAACTTCAACTGAGAAGAATTTTTCTGTAATATATAAAACTGTGACATTTTACCTCACACCTGTTTGTATACATTTATCAGCGTAATGGAGCTCTTTTCAAATATTCTGGTTATATAAAATAAGCGTCGTCATATATCGAGCCATGGGATATAGCAATTATATGCAGTTACGGGAGAGAAAAATCCCATTTAACCGCTTGAATACCGCGCAAATAAATCATTAATATGTCCCAGAGATACTGCGTGTTTTTGAGAAAAATATTTTTACCTAATATACACTCGAATTCAGGGATTCAGGGATGGTCTGGAGGGGGCTCGCGCGAGCCCCTTGTTAATTTTCGGCACGGCCGGCGAGCCCCTTGTTAAGATAAGAAAACCATTCGTCTTAGATAAAATCTGCATCTAACTGCAATTTCTGTAGATGGTTAAATTTTATTATAAAACAAGTGGTGTTTGTGATGTCAACAAATTCTCCCCGACCCTTCCGATCCTTCAATTCAACTGTGCGTGACGAGAGCGATTAGTTAATAACTAGTACTGTCTTAGCCATATCCTTCTATCCCTATTCTTAGAAAAAGAGAGATTGATCGACTGAGTAACAAACAGTTCTCGTAAAAAAAAACTTCCGTTGTGATGCCTCCATTAGGATGCATATACTCCACATTGGGAGCGGACATAGATTTAAAAAAAATATGAGATTTACCGAGCCCCTTGTTAAGATATTGGCAGCCCATCGCTGCTAGAATTCGATATTTTAAAAACCTATATTGACACAGTATATATAGCACTACACATATTCATCAAAATATTGCTTATATTTTATTAGAATACCAGTATTTGATTTTTTAAATGTCTTGGGCATCCGTCTTCGCTTGCATATGTTCCGGACACCTGTGTCTGCTTGGTATTCAAGTGGTTAATATCACCTAAAAATAGTAGATCAATAAAGAAGACATGATTATTAATGGAGTAGGTATATACATTAAGACAAAAATGAACATCGATTATAACATTCAAATTATGTTCTATTCCGTTCGATTGGAAAGCGGACAACTTGTTTCTTTCTGGTTGGGTAAAATATTATTGCATGAAAATTTGACAAAGGAATTTTTTTACTGAGAAAAAAAATATTTTTTTTAAATTCAAGTAGTACATTAATGAAGTCGAATGATTTCTTGTCTATTGGTAGAATAAGGTTTAATCAGTACATAAAAATCATCATGTATTTTTCATTTTATCGGTACATGTCGGAAAAAAAATAGTTAATAAGATTGCGAAATGATCTGAAAATAACCGAATTTTTAAAATATTGCTTAAAAAAATGGCCTATATAAAGCCACTGGAAAAAGAATTGTCAAGGTTACAATTATCATTATATCTTTACGTTGTTTTTTTTTTCCACCGTGTTAATATATACATTTGGTGTTAGGTACTGTGACACAAATCTCGACTATGAATGACAACGGTAGCAGAGAAATAAATGTCTTAAAATTAAGGTCAAAAGATTGTCATATTATATTATTTTTGTTGTCGTTTCATTGACTGGACGGAGACGATGAGAAAAATTTCCTCAAGATATCTTTAGTATGCCAAATACACAGATCCGTTGCGTAATTTACGCTAGGGTTAAAAATAGTCTGGCTGACTTATTTACCTTGACAATATTATTCGCCGCTCCTGTTTTCTTTGCGTGAAAAGTGAACAATTTTCAATTAAAAATGACAATAATATATGTATGATTTTATTTTATCATCATATAAAAATATAAATGCTTCATCTTCGTTCGGCTGTTAGCGCAAAAATATTTACTCAATATTTGTAAATTTCAGTATGTTAAAAATAAATGAAGTTTTAAATTATTATCATTTATTAAGTCATTACGTTGTATATTAATTTTAACGATTGCGTGAAAATGACGAAACACATGCCAAAAAGCGTTGATAATCATTTCGAAGCACAACTAGTAGTCTACAGACCCGGATTGAAACGGACACTTTACTTTTTGTAGCTCATTTTTAAGATGTAATTAACAATAGTTAAAGGATTTAGTTTTCGATATTATGATAACGCTCGCGATGAGCAAAACCTGGCATATTCCATCTAATTTTGAGCATACCTCAACAGAATTTGTTCTGCGAAAACGCTAGCAAATTGAAAATTACCCTGATTAAACTAAAAAGTAAAGAATAGGTCAATAAATCTTCAAAAAAAGAACATCATCTCAAATGAAATATTGTTCTGCATTGAAGTAGTTTTCCTGACAAAAACCTTGCTAATGTTTATAATGTATTATATTATTTGAAAGTATAACGAAAAATTGCATTTTTAATTTACGAGATGTATAACTGTTCAAATGTGACATAAATTCATACAAATTATCACATCTTGGCTATTCTACATGGATATAAGTATACATTGGTATCATTGAATTTTGTGCATTAGTAAAGCGCCCGCCATTACCAATACTGAGTAAACTTTTGTAGGCTAAAAAATAAATGACAGATGTTCCAAAATTAAAAGCATAACTGTGCTAGGTAACAATCGAAATTAGAAGACTCTTTAAAACGAATAATATTAAACAACAAAAAATAATCAGACTTAGTTCTGCAGACCAAAATTTTTTCATTAACATCACGAATAAACTTTAGTAATCAATATTTATATTTGATTTGATGATAGACCTCATCAGAAATTTTCAAATTAGACATGCAAGATTAATTTTAAAATCTCTTGCTACTGCCATCTTGTTAGAAATGCGTGTTTTTATTGGCTCGCAATTTTAAATTCGGAAATATAAAACCGTTATATCGTAGGCTAACTAACGGTTATTACGATTATTTACAATAATTTAGGTATTCGTATTGTACAGTTTTATACTAAATATTTAAATGCAATACAGATAGTTAAATCAAGACACATTTATTTTTGATAAGTAAATCGTCATATTTAAAAAATATGGCAATTGTAAATACACCGAAACTGCGATTTTCCTACCCGGAATTTTAGTTTTTTTGTTTTCGTTTTTATTTCCCGCAATTTTCGTCTGCTTCTTATTAAAAATTTAATTATGTGTTGAGATAAATTGAAGGAATTTAAACATATTTTACTAACGTCTGAAGTGACGAACATGACTAATCAATTAAATAAATTTAATGAATTGAAAGAGTTTTATATGAACCACACAGAAATATTAACTAAACCTATTTGCGCATTGTTTAAATATAATAAAAGAATATTGAAATAAAAAATTAAACCACAATCAAACTTGCATTATTTTTTCGTCGGTCATCTGAGAACGAAAATGGCGGTTTCGCTGTAGTAAAAAAATGTTTTAATAGAAAGATATTTTCTTAAGTTAATCTTATTAAAAACATAACGAGAACTTTATCTTAACATTGAAAATATGATCTGCGTGCATTTTGACGTGGTGTATAGAAATAATCTTAATTTTAAATAAAATTCCTATCACCAAAACGGTGAGTAAAAGATCATACGTTCATGTTATAAGACAGCATTCTAAAAATAAGCACGATGAAGCGAAACATATTTTTACAGGCACCGTCCGATAGTCGTTAAATATAAAATGTTTTCATTATCTGATGCGATTTTTTTTGTTACAATATACCTTTCACTGTTGCATATCGACTGTGGAAAGGAAAAAGGACGTAACCCACACATATCAAATTTTACAGGAGGCGCAAAAAACGTGTTGTGATGATTTTGGACCATGTGCAAATTATGAATTATACACAACCTTGAAGGGCACGGAGACTTCTAAACTGGTGTTTAATTGACATAATATAATATAAATTAAATAAATTGTCTAGAAAAAACCTTTATCTCAGTCTTTTTTTTTGTTTTAACTTTGTACAAGGTCATCTTTTTCAAACTTTAAAGCTAAATTTGGATACTAATTCGGCATTTGCAACTTGCATCCTTTTAATAGAAAGTGTATCAAGTTTGATACATTGTGATTATCGAAAAAAAACTGTTTTGAAAAAACTGTGGGTTACGTCCTTTTTCCTTTCCACAGTCGATATATATATATGTTATATTGCAACGGTGCGGCGACGTCAGCGCGCGGGACATTAATTAGCGCGCAATACTAATATTGTTTACATTTTAATAATAATAAAAAAAAAACAAATACACTAAAAATGAACCATGAAAAACAATTGTTGAAAAATACATATGAATATCATCCTTTATGATAAGGATACATTTTTAACGTCGTATTTTAAATAAATATAAACTATAAATATATATGTAAATAAGTTGACTTACTAGCTTTAAAAAAATCTAAAATTATTCATAAGTGGAAGACTAAAAAATATATTTATAATATGTTTACATTGAAAGCGCCAAACACACTATTTTCCTTTTTAATCTCTCTCTAGGTGTGAAACGGCAATAATAAAAATAATACACACTTCATTTTCAAATATATATAATATAAATCTCACGAAAATTGTTCAGAGCAAGTAAGCACTCGAAGAATTGTTCATATACATTGTTATTGTTTTGGCAAAAGATGGGAAGTAAGAGATTGATAGTTTTGAGTAAAAAATAAATGAAAAATTTCAGCTTTTAGCATAAAAACTCTAGCATCGATATATTATGTTAGATAAATAATTATTTTGTCGCCTGCTGTGGCCCAGTTGGTAAGAGCTTGCTCTTCCGATCACGCAGGTCTGGGTTCGATTCCCGGTCAGATCACAGTGAATTTGAGAATTATTCAATTCAAAGTTGTGATCGAAGACTGGGTGTTTGTGATGTCAATTCACATCATTTCCTCTCCTCCAATCCTTCTGATCCTTTAATAACTGGGCGTAGAATAACGATTAGCCAACCACTAGTCCTGTTCTAGCCTTATCCTTCTTTCCCTACTCACTTCGAAAGAAGTGAGGTTGAGCGACTGAGTAACAAACAGTTCTCGTAGAAAAAAAAAATCTGTTAAGATACCTCCATTAGGAGGCCATATGCTCCACATTGGGAGCGGACATGGATTAAAAAAAAAAAAAAAAAATTATAATGTCAAAATATAGATATATTAGTGCCGATCTGACACAGATAAATGTTTTAAATGAATTTAGGGACAATCGCCTGCCTTTAATTAGCATTAATAATAAATGTCTTTTTCGCAAACTGGTATAATCAATGCATCAACTGGGTTATTCCAGACAAGGAATTTATACAAAGTATATCTTTAAAATAAACTCATTCTAGTTAGCTTTGTTACTTACCAACTTCTGGCAGTATGGTAATGTCGCCTTAAATAAGCAGTGTTGAAAATGAATGTGGAAAGATATTAAATGTGTTTTTTTTGTGTTTAGGAGCCTCGCGTCTGGCGCGGCTTTGGACCCGCGCTTCGAGTCAGGGGTGAGCGGTGGAAGAGCGTGGCTACGAGCGGCGAACGCAGCGTCTGCTGATAGCGGCGAGTATAGCGTCCAGGCGACTTCATCGGCCGGCAGCGCCACCAAAAATATTCACCTCCAAGTTGGAGGACCACAATTCCTCAGAAGACTGACTGATTTAGCGGTGAAGGTTGGCGCAAGAACCAGACTTCTCGTCGAAATACAAAGTGATTCAGAAGTCCAGGTAAACAATCATTTTTTTAAGTGAGTAAGACTGCACAATACGCATGAACGCACGATCCACAATAATTTCACACATTGTTATTTATTCTAACACAGTTCCCAGAAACAAAAAAACAGATATGGATAACAGATTTCTTAATAACAAGAAATTTAACAACACCAGACAGTAATAACAAACAAAAAGTTTCATTAGATCATAAAACATAAGAGGTGTCAGATATTTCTAGCTATGAAAGAGATTTATGTCCAGTCCCTCATAAAATTCTACCTATATAATCAAGTAGCAATGAATAATATAATTTTTTTCTAAATTATAATACTTATTATCAATGATATTATGCTTAATTTACTTATTTGGTCTTCATTAAATGCGATTTTCCATACCACAATGTTATTCTTTTTTCAAATAACACATTTTTTTTATATTCAGAAAACCAATCTTTAGTTTTTCTATGAATTTTAACACTTTTGTTACATGGTTTTTTGTGGAACATATATACCATGAAAAAAAGAGTTAAGTGTATACAAGTTTTACCGGAATCCCACACCAACCAAGTCATTACTGGACATGTGGCTTTTTGCCAAGTGTTTCCAGCGGTGTAGGTTGAGTTAGTAAGGCCTATAGAGATTTCATCGGATTAACAATAAATGAAAACTATCAGTATAGTGAATGAGCATTTAACAACTTGACGCCATCATCAGTAGTTTACAATCAATTCATAATTCACTATTCAAAGATTGCCCGCAAAGATAATTATATAAAATTACCCTCCTTTTGAGGCGAGTTGAGGGGGTCAGGCAACGTATCCCACAAAAGTGTATAAATAAGAGTAAACTATCGGGAACGGTTCCCTAATATCGATCGTTAACATATCCAAATATTTCAATTTTGAGATAATGGGGAAAGTTATATTCAAATAGTCACAAATATCAATCATTAATAATTAAGTTTTTTTACCTTTTATAAACAGATATTAAGCAATAAAGGACTTTTAAAAATATCCTTCTATCTGCATACTGAACATGATAGAGTGCAAAATTTTACATTTAACCCCAATATCAATTTTTTGGAGTTGTCTCACTAATGAATTGAAGGATTGTTTGGTATACTATGTGTTCTATATAGGGTTGCCAGCAGTGATGTAGTGGGGCCAGATGGGGACCGCCCTACCACCTTTTTGACTTGCAACTTAATTTGAACGTTATTTGTATTGATTTATTTGTTAAATCTTGTGTTTTTTAACTTCGGACGGATATTAAACAAAAAAACAAAAAAAAAATAGGGAAGAAATCAATGACCGACCTGGTACCTATTTTTTTACCACTTCATCACCACTGGTTGCCAGACCTTGAGCCAAAATTTTAATATATATTTTTTTATATTAACAATAGTAATTATAATGTATATACACATATTATATAGTCAAAAATTTAAATAAACACAATGAAACAATTTTTTGATTTACATTTTCTAAAAACAGAAAATATTCACGAAAAAGAGTGGCCCAGCAAATATTTTTGATCTCCCTTTAACGAAATTGTTTGTGAACCCTGTAGAAAATCACTTTTCTAATGATATCTCTGGTCAGTACCCAGATTGTATTTTGCTGTATAAAACAATAATAAAATAATTGCCTACTTTGATAGATTACCCTCTATTTTTTATAGGTGACGTGGTACAGAAACGACAAACGACTTCAAGAAGGCGAACGTTTCAGGTTATCAAGTGAAGGACGTTTTTGGTGTGTGGACGTGTCTCCAGTCAGCGTTGAAGATTCAGGAAGATGGACGTGTGCAGCCGACAGTTGTGCAGGGCGATCATCGTGTTCTGCACATCTCAATGTTCTCGGTAAGAGAATATGTCACAATATTTTTTTAATTATTCATTCTACGAAAAAATATTTTTTCTACCCACAAAATTATAAATCAATTGCTTGAGAATTGTTGTAGATACTACCGTGCAGTTCTTAATCAACGTCTAAACCCACTGAGCCAGAATTATTTTCGATCTGTTTTGCCCTAAAATAATATAAATGGTTATTTTATCAATATAAAACTATGTATTTTAAAGATTTAAATATTAAAAAAAACAAAATTGACAAGATAAAATTAACCATTTGGAAGGTCTGTCAAGCATGTGAAAGAGATATGAATTTTATAAAAAAAATACTATGAAATTATGTACATTGATTCCAGTTCCAAAGGCATACAAACGTCCAGAATTCCTAGAGGAACTCCGGGCTTTGCTAACAGACCAAGGTACCGTCTCCTTGGAGTGCAAAGTCGTTGGAGTTCCTACTCCATCGCTGAGATGGTTTAAAGACAGTAAAGAAATAAAAGCAGGTGATGTCTTTGCTCTTACTGCTAATCCAGAAGATGCAACATCACTTGGAACATACACGTGCGAAGCAGTCAATTGTATGGGCAAGACTTATTCATCATCGAAAGTGCACGTTGTTGGAAGGGGCAGTCGGGAAGGATCCTTGAGGCCAGCTGACAGGTAATATTCTTCTTATTCCTCTATAACAACATCTGCTGCTTTTATTTAAAAAAAAACAAAGGGAATATATCGGTCGTCAAAGCATTAATTAAATAGTCAACATAGATCAAGCAATATTCATAAATTATCTACATATATTTACAGATTAGGTTCTTAGGTCGGCTTCAGTAAAATAAAATAAGAAATATTTGTGTAATGACCCAGACAATACCAACAATTTGTTTAATTCTCGCTGAATTAGAAAATTCTCAGCAATAGCAATGTTTTCGCGTCATTTTTTAAATATCTTTTTTCTTGGCTCGATAGAGCTCAAGATTTTACACATGCACACTTAACTCCAATTCCGAGTTTTCAGAGATATCTTCCTAATGAACTGAATGATCGAAATATTGAAAAAAGTATAGAATGGTGAACATTACCTAAATATATATCTAAATTTGTATAATTTATCAGGATAATTATTTAATTATTTGTGATTTCAGCATCGTGTCATCAGAACCTGGTCCAATGTTCTCCCAGGACTTACAAGACATAGATGGAAGATTGGGTGAGCCATTGACTCTTCGATGCCGCGTTGCTGTTCCACCATGGCCTCGATCAATCACATGGTACAACAAAGGTGGACGCGCCGAGGTGGAGAATGGATACAAACCACAAGAGGATGGACTTGGAGGACATGAGCTACATGTTGCGAACGCTGCATGGGACCATGAAGGAGAGTGGAAATGTGTTGCAGTGAGTGCTCATGGACGTATAGGGATATCCACATGTGTTGTGCATATGACAGGTAAATTATCAAAACTACTGAGATTTAAAATAAAAAAATTAATTAAACAATAATTATTTTTATTAGCTTACACGCGACTTCAAACAGCCTCAAACTCTGAAATTAGCTTAAAACATCCTAATGACCATCGACAATAAAATATTTATTTCATTTTAAAATATGAGTACGTTAGTAGAAATAAACAATTAATTCTGCAGTTAACTACCTACTCTCGTCGACACACTAGTCTGACTATTCGTAAATTGAATTGTGCAACTATTATACATTGTCAACAACTTTTTTAATGCAACTTTTTAACTGGATGACTACCACATATGAGATATCTCATCAAATTTTCCATGCTCAACACACCAGAGATGAGCTATCTTGTCAATACCTAATTAAATTAATAATTGCAAATCATAGCCGGCATGCTAGGTCTACTAGGGTCTCCAATGCCGGGATCCCGTTCAATTTTGCGATCCCAAAATCCAGGGATCAGTATGGTCGCGATCCCAGGATTTCGGGATTGAGAAATTTTTAGCAAATCCCGAAAATTTATAGTATTTTGGATTTGGAAGAGCTAAAAAATAAAAACGAGTCACGGAGATACTTTGGGGAAAAAGTATAGGGATTTGAGGATTTCAAATTCCTCGGTGAGCTAAAAAAAAAAAAAGACAAGTCACCAAAACTTTTCTCAAATTATACACGATTTCACGTTGAGTGCCCAATCCCGGGATTGAAAATTAATCACTCCCGAAGTCCTGGGATCACAAAAAGGCTCCGGGATTGGATACCCTAGCACGGACGTACTTTTTTCTACGACAGCCAAAAGGTTAAATATAAGATATTATACTTTGAGTATTGGTCATCTGTAAGCTTTGAATAAAATGAATAATTCTCCACACACATTTTGAAGTGTTCTTATGAAAGAGGAATCAATGTGTGAGCTTTGAAGCCAAAGGCACATGTTTAGTTTATTACATAGAACAAGGGTGGTATTGTTAATAAAAATTTGCTATGTTTCGATTATCTGTTTTTTTACAAATTCTCACTGATTTGTTTTGAACTTGCACTAAATTGTGTTACTGTATAACAAAAAAAAAACAAAAATGATCTGAATGTATTAAATGCTGATGTTCCCTAGACTTAGTCATATTTTGCTTATTTTTTGACCGAATGTAATGATGTATTACAACGTAATATAATATATAGATGTGTCATATCTATTCTTTCTTTTACAGTTCCCAAGAACTATAGAAAGCCACGTTTCATGGAAGACTTACGTGCTGTATTAACTGAAGAAGGTCTGGTATCATTTGAATGTAAAGTGGTGGGTTTTCCAACTCCATTACTCAGTTGGTTCAAAGATGAGCAAGAACTTAAGCCTGGCGATGTTTATCAATTGACTGGAACAAACTCACTTGGCTCGTATTGCTGCATAGCCAAGAACTGCATGGGCCAGGCCAGCAGTTCAGCAGAACTTACAGTGGAAGACATTCAAAATCAACTGAATGATGAAGAAAGACTACAACTTTTTACCAAAAATCAAGCACCTAAATTTATACAGGTTCTCAAAAGCCAAGAAGCTAAAATTAACGAAGATTTCCGATTCACAGTAAAAGGTAACGTATATTATTTATATTTACTGCAATTTAATATTATATAAAATGATTTATTTATTCATTCTGAATTATATTATAATACAGCACCTCTCTTTTGTAGTTTTTTAGTTTATTATTAGGTATAGAACAAAATTTTGCCTAATTTAACAAAAATGATTTATTTCATTAGTTTTGTCAATTTTCTTCTTATATCTGGAATAATATTCTTTCCATTTCAGTAAGCATAATTCCAGAACCATCCTTGTTTTGGTATCGAGATGATCAGCCAATTGATGAAAGTGCGCGATATCGCATCCTTAAGGAAAATAAAGGAACGTGTCACCTTGATATACGTCAATTAGAATTCGCTGATCAGGCTGAGTGGAAATGTGTGGCCACAAATGACTTTGGTCACAGTGTCACTTCTTGTTTCTTAAAACTGATTATTCCAAGGCATTTCAAAAAGCCACGCTTCCTTGAGAGTTTGCGAGCCATACTTTCGGAAGAAGGCGCCGTCAATTTGGAATGTAAAGTAATTGGTGTTCCGCAACCAGTACTGAAGTGGTACAAAGATGGAGAAGAACTAAAACCAGGAGATATTCATAGAATAATATCTGGACAAGATGGCACTTGTTGCTTGGGAACTTACACTTGTGAAGCCCAAAATTGTATGGGCATAGCTGCCAGCTCTGCTTCTCTCCTTGGATTCGAAGATACTGTCAAGGCTGAGCAAGCACAAAGTAAAGCAGAGGCTGACCATGCCTTACAAAGAAATATTTCTTTGTCCACTATCCACGAAGAAAGGTCATCTCAACTGTACGATACTCCAGCTGGTGATATTACTTTGGATGAGAAAAATGAAATATCATTTTCCTTCGATGGAAAAGAAGTATCTGTTTCACTGTATGAAACCCCTGATTTGACCGAAGAAGAAGCTCTTCAAATTGTTGAAATGTATGCTGATCAACTATCAGAAAACGTCACAGAACAAAATGTTGTTGAGTTACCGCCATTGAGATTTGTGAAAGAAACTTCAACATCTGGTAATTTGCTAATTGAAGCTATAATTATCGATGTTTCTCCAGATTATTTTACTTCAGCCGAAGAAGATTTGAGGACAGAAGCAGATGTTGATGATATGTCTATTATAGAAGATCAAGGTGTATTATTAAATGATTTGTCTACACCAGAGAATGGCCTTGAACAATCTCCAGAAATGATTACAGAATTACCAAGAAGACCACCCCGCAAGAAGTCGGAGTCTATCCGGAGCGGGGATGATTTCTTCAGCTTATCAAAGGATCGATCCTTATCTGAAGAAATTAAGGACGATGACTCGCAAATTCTTTCTGACAGTGACCATCAAACTTTTGCTAGCGCAAGAAGTTCTGAAAAACTTAAAAATGCTTATCAAGTCGCTGCAATTGAAACTAAAAATGACATTCAAGGATTGGATGAATTAGACAAGGCAATTGAAAAGCAAATAGAGCAAAAATTAGAAAACGAAACCAAACCAAAAGGCAAAAAGGTTCGTAAAGAGCGTCGCGGTAGTCAGGGCTCGAGAAAATCGAGCTCTGCCAGTGAAAAATCATTAGAAAAAAGTCACACATTACCTGCTACGCCTGATGTGGTGAATGCTTCAAAAAAAATAATTTCTCTTCTCAAAATATGCAATGTAATTCAAAGCCATCTTTCTGCTGTGGAAGAAGAAGTTGTTATGCAATCAGCTCAAATGAGTTCAACAGCTGCGGCAAATAAAAGCCTAGAAATAATTAACAGTATTAGCAGTCCTATTGCAAAAATACAAAGCTTAACAGATTTCTTAAAGCAAGCTAACTTCTCGAAAGAAATTTTAATGCCAACATTGGAGGAAATTTCTGAGCCCCTCAGGAATTTACAACAAAGTCTCGCAATAATAGAAAAATGTGTAGAAATGGAGGGAGGTGGACATACATTAGTTCAAAGAACAAGTATATGTCTTGTAGAAACTTTGAGTAAGCCCATGCAGAGCGCTTTATCTATTGTTAAAGATATCAGTGGCATCTTAGAAAAGTATTCGACAGTAATGGGAACTCAAGAAAATAAGATTATCCTTAATGATATGATAACAGCGTTGATGATTTCAGAAGATTCTATACGGTCTGCAAGTTTAATACAACAAGCAGCCGAGTTGAATGAAGAAACTTTGCATGAAAGTCAATTGAAGCAAGAGGGTGAAAAAGACAATTCTGTCATTTTGCAAAACATATGGAAGCCAATAATTAAGTTGCAAAAATCTCTTGAGACTATTAAAGATAACGTATGTACAGATAGTGCTTCTGAAGATATACATTTGAATCTTCACGATTATATAATGGACATAATTACCAAACCAATTCAAGAGCTACAGAATGTTCTGGAAAGTGTTGAGCAAGCCGCCGTTGTAGAGTCCCAAGAAAATCTGTATAACGTTAACAGTGCAATACTGGAAAGTGTTGTTCAACCAATGCTTCAATTGAGAAACGGTCTGGATACAATGAACAAAGGAGTGCAAGCCGAAATTACAGAACATGTAGTAGATGACTTGATTTCTTCTATAAGCGATATCAAAAATAATCTCGTCATTATAGGAGAACAATTTGATGTCAAAGATCTGGAACCGTTTGAGAAAAATCAAAAAACAATTCAAAAAATTGCGAGGAATTTACTTTCATTGCAAAGTAATATTGAAACAGTGTCGTTTGAAAATAATGATGAAATTTTCCAAGATTTTGACCAACTCCAAAGTCAAGTGTCTAATATACTGGTCAATGCCGTACAATTATCATCATTTGAAAGCCTGACCATTCTAGAGAATCTTACAGAACCAACTAAAAAGCTTAATGACAGCTTTAAAATTATTGAGTCGCAAGGAGTGAAAAACTTTTTGGTGGAATCTAATGAGAGCTTGAAAGCATTGCACCATAACATTTCAAACATTACTATGCCGATAACAGGAGAGCTGCACAATTCAGTTGAATCAACATTAACAATCTTAAACAAGTTGATTCAAAAGGCAGAGAAAGTTGCTGTAAGCAATAAACTAAAATCTACAGTCATTAAAGATTCACCCAAAGTTATGCAAGCATCAAAAACAGATTCACCAAATAAATTGATCAAAGATAATGAGCCAATAAAAAGTGAATTAAATGAAATAAGTATCACACGCAGAGAAAATACAGAGGTTCTTGATAATATTATTGAAAATTTAGTGAGAAATATTTCTCATTTGGAGGAAGATGTAGTATCAGAAAAGATTAATGATATTTCTCAAAATGAAAACATACCCTGCTTAAAACAATTAGCCAACGTTTTAATGGAATTCCGAGATAATATTGCAGCCACTGAAGTTGTGACACATGAACCCGGTGATGACTTAGTATCAATGAAAGAAGCATCATTTTCTAAAGAGCTTGCATTGCCATTAAATATTTTGAATCATAGCTTAAATGTTATAAATTATGAATTATATGAAAACGATGCAAGCATGCAATCTAAAGAAAACATTTCGTTGTTAAAAACGTTGGCCCAGCCATTATTTGAATTTCATAAAAACCTTGAAGTCATAGAACATGACGTGCAATCACTTGTACAAGATAAAACAGTAAATGTGATTGAAGATCCAACACTAGCTAATATACTCCATAAATTAGAAAGTTGTTTGGTTCAAGTCCAACAGCAGAGTGCGATTGAGCCTATTGATGATCTTTCAACAATGGAAGATATATCAGCATTAAAAACTAGTGCAGAAACTAATCAAAACATGCTTGAAACAATTGCAGCCATGGGATCAAATTTGCCTTTAGAATCAACTGCTTCTTTACACGAAGAAAGTGGCCAAGGCATTATTGATACTGCTACGACATTACAACAATTACACAATAGTTTAACTGTTATGCAATCACCATATGTCATTGATATGTTAGATCAACTATCGGAAAAAGAATCATTTTCATCACTCAAAACAATTGCAGGTTGCATTCAAGACCTAAAAAACAGCTTAGAAGCATTACAACCGCCTATATACCTTGAAGAAACTACCGACATGTCAGAAAAACAAAATTTAAGTACAATAAAAGAATTAGCAAAAACCATTCAAGATTTGCAAATGAACTTAGAAGTTGTTCATGTTGACAACAGTCCTGAACAGTTTACAACTGATATATTGGACAATAATTCACAAACAATTTTAAATGCAATAGCTGAACCTATTCTAGAATTAGAAAAAAATATGAAACAACTTCAAGAAAATATGCTGTTGGAAAACGTACAGAGTGCTGAATTCTCTGTATCGCATCCTAAAGTGCAAGGAACGGAAATAATTATGGAGAAAAAAGATTTCACCGCAGTGCAGGAAGAACAACAAATATGTGAAGGAATATGTGATATATCAACTGCGACAGACATATCTCTTTTGAAAACTCTTGCACACCCATTGGAAGATCTTAAATTAGCAATTGGTGCTATTGAACAACATCGAGGATGGGAAGCATGTAATGATATGAAAAATGGAAACTTGTCTGGAAAAGTTGTTGATAAACTAACTATGTCATTGCAAGATGTACTTAATGGTATTGCTGTAGTGCAAAAAGAATTATCAATTGATTCCGCCGACAAGATAAATACCCCACCAAATGAACAAAACTTAAAAGCAATCGCAAATCCCTTGCAAGAATTGTACAAGTGCATTGCTGTAGTACAAGAAAATTTGATCAACGAACCAATTGAAGATCAAAACTCTATGAAAGATTTTACTTATACGCTGACTTTGGCTGAAAGGCTCGACACCGTTCAAAAATGTTTTGCAGCTCTTGAGCAACATGAGTTGGTAGACTTAACGCAAGCTTCAGAACTTCAACTGCCGCTTGATGCTGAGAGTGAACAGCAAGCTAAAGCATCCATAGATAAAGATATAATCAGTCAACAAAACATATTAAAGAATGCTATAGCTATTGTTGAAAATATTAAGCAAAATTCACAAATGTCAGAAATATTCATTGGTAACAAAGGCACAGCTGAAAAAATTGAACTTATAAATAATAATTTTAAAACAGCTCAAAAAATATTTTCTGAACCTTTGGAAATGGTCATAAAAAAGAAAAATGAGCTCAAAGAAATTTTATCTCTCACAGAAAAGACAATCGATGATTTCGAGTCAAATGAATTAAATAAAAATGTACAGAATGAAAGTGTAAAGAAATCTCTTAAAACATCTTTTGACCTTGTAAAAGTGAGCGTTTCACGAATGAAAGATACTTTACATAAAATAAATGACTATCAGCGACAAGTTATTTTTGTACAACCCATAAGGGATATAAAGCAATTTACAAAAGAAATTGAAACATTACCATTCTCTCAAGCTAACGAGCATAACCTATCTCAAGAATTAGCTTTGCTTGAAGCAACAATAGTTCCCCTTCGTGAAATATGCCATAAATTTGAACTCGCTGATTTATCATCTGAAACGCCTCAGAGTGTTGAAGCCATTTTTGTCAATTCTTCAGTTATATCAGAACCATTGAATTCGATTCTCATGTCAACCAATGAGTTTGCAGAAAAACTTTCAGAAAAGGATTGTCCTGCTATAGACACTTGTGCAGTAGTTGAATCTGCAATAGAATTGAAATCAACAATCAGAACCATATTAGACAAAATACAAAGCAACAAAAATGACATGCCTTTGACATGCGATATCTTAAAATCAATTTCATTACATCTGAAAAAAATGGGATCAACATTCCTTAGAAAATTGACAGGAAAGAAAGATGCCAAGGATATATCAAATAAAACTGAAGGTGCCTATTTAGTGGATCCTATCAAACAATTACAAGAGTGCTTAGCCATTGTTCAAAAACAGTTGTTTGAGACTGCCGAGGAGGACACACTTTCAGCAGACATGTCTCTTGCAGAATCTTATGCTGAGCCTATTATGGAACTTCAGAAAGAACTTTCACATATTGAAGAATTAGCATTAGATGGTGATTTGGCTTCTCTTACAAATGAAGAAATTTCTCTCATAAAAAATGTTGAGGTTTCAATTCACAACCTGCATGATAGTATATCTGCAATTGAAGACAGAGACATGAAATTAGAAAATGTCGACTGCCTCAAAATGTTAACTGAACCATTGGGCAAAGTTGAAAAACACTTTAGCCCACTAGAAGAATTGGAAATTATTCCAGCTGTGGATGTTAAACAAAATGATAATGTATCTGAAATTATTGTCAGAAAAAATCAAGAAACACAAGAAGCTGATAAAAATATGACGATCTCTATTAATGAAAAAGATAACATGAAGCAGCAGGTGGATAATCGGGACATGTCAGGTGAGAATCGATTTTTACGCATAAAATATTTATAAAAACTGCAAATCATATCATATTTAACCTTTTAGCCGCCAACATCGATGTATTCGATTTTAGAGAAAATAGAAATTGCATAAAAAGTGATTTAAGTTACATAATTTATAGTTTGAAGATGTTTTCGTGTGTCCTGGCACATGTGTGTACAATAAATTCTGTGCTGTGGGACGATTTATGGGCTTATTCGATTTCGTGTTCAGGGTTGCCACAACACTTGATGAATATAATTTTTAAATTTTAATTTCAGTTTAATAATTTATTCACTCGTATACAACACATTATTTTATGGGCTTATTCTATTTCGTGTTCAGGGTTGAACCATACGGGTAAAAGCAACTTGAATTTTTTTTCCGGAATATATCCAAAATTAGTATAATTTTTTCCAAACTTTTGCCACGCTCCTGTTCTTCATTTTTGGAAAAATGCCACATACTTAGTAACATTTGAAATCGATTTCGGGGGATTGTTTCGGAAAAAAATGGTGAATAAAGTAATGGATTCGTTGACCAGTGGGATTCGATTACATTCCTCGAATTCAACGGGAATAACAAAAATATACCCAAAAAAATGTACATTTCATCTAAATTAGTATCAATACACGCTTTCAAACGTTTGCTCAAAAATGGTTCTTTAGAAGACACATAACGATATTGAAGTTTCAGTAACAATAGTGTTTACAATATCATCATTCACAAAATATTTAAAATATTCAGATTCGTATTCAGATTCGCTTCACTCTCATCACCGATATTTACTTTGATTCCCGATAAGTTTTCATCAAACGAATGAAGTATAGAACTGAAACCCGTATCTTTCCAAGAGAAGACGTTCTCAGTTGTCGGCTGTTGAAAGAGTCGTCCTCTTCATCTGAAGATATTATATCATCTGCAAAGCTTGATTATCAGAAAATTCCCATTCGTCCGAAAAATTTTAGATTCCATTCTTGGTAGGGGATAATATTTTTACAGTCAAAAAAATAGATCACGAAAGAGTTTTCACAGCACAATATCACGAAACAATATTGTCAATAAACAAAAAAGTCAATAAATCACTTTCAAATATAAAATCGCGACGGAAAAATATCAATTTCAAACAAAAAATCACGACAAGACAATTTCAATCAAATACAAAACGGTGATGATTGGAAGACGTACCGTCGAAGACTGAAGTATTTCATTATTTTTACCATATGACAAAAATTCAACACAAAAGCCTAAATAGTTTCCATGTGTTTCTGAATTATATGTGTCCATCGAAAGGAGCTGCATATGGATGTCCAAGTTGTCAGAAGAAAACGTCAATAAATTTATTTTATCACTTTATTAGACAAGACCCGAACACATATCGAGTTGCACATGTGTAATATAATAGGGTCACGTTGCTTTGTAATTTTCGAATGAAAGAAATGACCCCCCTTCAATTCAATGATACTGCACAAAATCGTGAAACACATGTGGCAATAATAACGAGTCAAAAATAATTCATTATGATTTTTTTTATAATAATATAATTCTGCATTTGACGACCCTGTAGCCATTCTGTAGCCATTTATAAAATTTCCCTACTAATTATACATACCAGATTTTTTTATGAGGTGTGCCAAATACGTATAAAAATTACGATTCTCTTTCGCGCATATAGAATACTTCCAGCGGGCAGCCCTTGCGACATCCAGTATATTTATTTTTAAATAATACCCAAAGATTAAGAAATTTTAAAATTTTAGAACGTTATTGGGTTCAAGCATAGAGGTTGCTAGCATAATAATTTTTATTTATTAAAAAATCTTTATTTTCAACGAAAAAACATCGCGTCTCACCGGTGAGACGTTGGCGTATGGAGTCAATACGCATGCGACTCACGGGTGAGACCTTGGCGTACAATGGGTTAACATAGATTAGTTTTTGTCAATAGCAATGTTAAAATAATTAATGGAATATTCAATACCTTCAATTTTTTTTTTCAGGGATCGATAAATTACTCTCTTTGAATAAGGCTACTGAAATTATTCAAGATGTTACAGCCATAGTTTGTGAACCGTTAAGAAATGTTGAAAGCCTTGATGAAATTTCACTCATACCTTTTAATAGTTTACAACAATTGAAAGAATCTTTACAGCTACTTGAGCAACCTATAGTTATGGAAAAACTTGAAAAATTATCAGAAACAGTAGAATTTACACCTCTTAAGGCAATTGGAGAATGTATTCAACAACTTAATTCTACTTTGAGAGCTGTGGAAGAAACTCAAATGGTGGAAACCTGTAATCAAGAAGATATTCAAAATATTGTTGAACCATTAGCCAAGCTACAGGAATGTTTAAAATTAGTTGAAAATGTAAATGTCACAAAAGAAAGTAAATTTGCATTAGAGAAAAACTATATAGAAAATATGGTAAATAGTATTTCAAAACCAATAAAAGAAGTACAGCGTTGCATTGATAATATTCAAAAAGCGGTTATCAGTAATATTGAGAAGCAAACAGATAAAACCGAAGAGAAAAATTACATGGAAAATGTAATAAAAGACACTGAAACTACCAGTGCCATTTTATCAGATTCAGCATCTTTAGCTAAATTGGTTGATTCGCTGGAAGATATAAAAACAAATGTAGGTATTATTCAGCAACAAAAATTAGAATCATGTATCAACATTGATGGTTCACAACCTCAAATAGATAATAATCTAAAAATATCTTTTGAAGAATTATTGAATGAAATTGCGTCAGTACAACAAGTGATTGCAACTGATTCGACCGGAATTATCGAAAACTTAACCGAAATTACAAAACCATTAGAAAAAATTCATAATCTCATAGCAGTGGTTCAAGAGTCTTTTGTGGAAGAGTCAGTCACTCAAGACTCTCCTGTGAAGAATCTTAATTATACTGTTGCTCTGGAAGAATCACTTCAAAAACTTCAAAGTTGTTCAGCGACAATTGTCAAAACGGTTCAATTGAGCGCGCAACCAGATCTCAAAGTTGCAGAAATAAACTATAATGAGAATGTAATGAAAGTCATGGAAACGACTGATGCCATTTTGCCAGATTCTACATCTTTAGCAAAATTGGTTGATTCGCTGGAAGATATAAAAACAAATGTAGGTATTATTCAGCAACAAAAATTAGAATCATGTATCAACATTGATGGTTCACAACCTCAAATAGATAATAATCTAAAAATATCTTTTGAAGAATTATTGAATGAAATTGCGTCAGTACAACAAGTGATTGCAACTGATTCGACCGGAATTATCGAAAACTTAACCGAAATTACAAAACCATTAGAAAAAATTCATAATCTCATAGCAGTGGTTCAAGAGTCTTTTGTGGAAGAGTCAGTCACTCAAGACACTCCTGTGAAGAATCTTAATTATACTGTTGCTCTGGAAGAATCACTTCAAAAACTTCAAAGTTGTTCAGCGACAATTGCCAAAACGGTTCAATTGAGCGCGCAACCAGATCTCAAAGTTGCAGAAATAAACTATAATGAGAATGTAATGAAAGTCATGGAAACGACTGATGCCATTTTGCCAGATTCTACATCTTTAGCAAAATTGGTTGATTCGCTGGAAGATATAAAAACAAATGTAGGTATTATTCAGCAACAAAAATTAGAATCATGTATCAACATTGATGGTTCACAACCTCAAATAGATAATAATCTAAAAATATCTTTTGAAGAATTATTGAATGAAATTGCGTCAGTACAACAAGTGATTGCAACTGATTCGACCGGAATTATCAAAAACTTAACCGAAATTACAAAACCATTAGAAAAAATTCATAATCTCATAGCAGTGGTTCAAGAGTCTTTTGTGGAAGAGTCAGTCACTCAAGACACTCCTGTGAAGAATCTTAATTATACTGTTGCTCTGGAAGAATCACTTCAAAAACTTCAAAGTTGTTCAGCGACAATTGCCAAAACGGTTCAATTGAGCGCGCAACCAGATCTCAAAGTTGCAGAAATAAACTATAATGAGAATGTAATGAAAGTCATGGAAACGACTAATGCCATTTTGCCAGATTCTACATCTTTAGCAAAATTGGTTGATTCGCTGGAAGATATAAAAACAAATATAGGTATTATTCAGCAACAAAAATTAGAATCATGTATCAACATTGATGGTTCACAACCTCAAATAGATAATAATCTAAAAATATCTTTTGAAGAATTATTGAATGAAATTGCGTCAGTACAACAAGTGATTGCAACTGATTCGACCGGAATTATCGAAAACTTAACCGAAATTACAAAACCATTAGAAAAAATTCATAATCTCATAGCAGTGGTTCAAGAGTCTTTTGTGGAAGAGTCAGTCACTCAAGACACTCCTGTGAAGAATCTTAATTATACTGTTGCTCTGGAAGAATCACTTCAAAAGCTTCAAAGTTGTTCAATGACAATTGCCAAAACGGTTCAATTGAGCGCGCAACCAGATCTCAAAGTTGCAGAAATAAACTATAATGAGAATGTAATGAAAGTCATGGAAACGACTGATGCCATTTTGCCAGATTCTACATCTTTAGCAAAATTGGTTGATTCGCTGGAAGATATAAAAACAAATGTAGGTATTATTCAGCAACAAAAATTAGAATCATGTATCAACAATGATGATTCACAACCTCAAATGGAAAATGATCTGAAAATATCATTTGAAGAGCTCTTGAATGAAATAGCGTCAGTAGAGAAAATCATTGCAACCAATGCAACAGATAAAATTGACAATTTAATAGAAATTTCAGAATCACTTGAGAAAATTCACAAACTGGTTTCTATAGTCCAAGAGCCATCTGTAGATGAATCTGTCACAAAAGACCCTTCAACAAAAAATCTTAATTATACTGTGACTTTGGAAGAATCACTTGATACCCTTCTAAAATGTTCTTCAGCAATCACTAAAATAAATCTGATTGCAGAGAAAACTCATGCGGAAAATGTGGAAGAGAAAACTAAAGCTTTTGATTATATTTCAAAAGATTCAATTTGTATGGCTAAACTAGTTGATTCATTGGAGGATATAAAAATGAATGTGGGCATTATTCAGCAACAGGAATTAGAATCATGTATCAATATTGATGGATCAAAGCATAAAAAAGACAATAATTTAAAAATATCATTTGAAGAGCTATTGAATGAAATAGCGTCAGTAGAGAATATCATTGCAACAAATGCATCAGAAAACATTGAAAATCTAACAGAACTCTCAAAACCATTAGAGAAAATTCATGATATTATAACTGCTCAAGTGTCATTGGCAAATTCTGTTCAGAAGGACACCAATCTATCTTGTACTGTTACACTGGAAGAGTCACTCCAAACACTTCAAAAATGTTCTTCGGCTATCTCTAAGACAAATGAAGGAGAACAGAAAAATTATTTGCAAAAAGTAATGGAAGACAACAAAACTGTTTCACCAGATTCAACAACTATTGACAAATTAGCTACTTCACTTCAGGACATAAAAATAAACATTGGCATTGTTCAGCAACAACAGTTAGACTCATGTAGCAATATTGATGGTTCAGCTTCTAAAATAGGTGATGGACTAACAATATCATTTGAAGAGTTATTGGATCAGATAGCTTCTGTAGAACATGTTATATCAACTGGTGTAACAGGAAATCTAGAAGATGTAAAAATAATTTCAAAACCGTTAGAGAACATTCATAATCTTATTGCTGTGGTCCGAGAGTCCTTGGCAAATAATGCAGTCACAAAAGAAGTTAATTTCAATTGTACTGGTTCACTGGAAGAATCTCTGCGAACAGTTCGAAATTGTTCTTTAGCTATCGCTAAAACAAATCTACCGGAACAATATACAAATGATAAGAAAAATGTGCCAACACAAGTTAAAATTATTTTACCAGATTCACCAACACTGACTAAATTGGTTGATTCATTAAAAGACATAAAAATAAATATTGGGATTATTCAACAAGAACAATTGGAATCGTGCGACAATATCAAAGATTCTTCTTCAAAAATAGAGAAAGATCTAAAGATTTCATTTGAAGAGATATTTAATGAAATTGCTTCAGTTGAACATGTCATTGAAGTTAATTCAACCGAAAACATAGAAAACTTGTCCGAAATTTCAAAACCTTTAGAGAAAATCCATAATTTTATAGCTGTGGTCCAAGAGTATTTGGAAGATGATTCGCTCACTAAAGACCACCCCATAAAAAGTGTTAAGTCTTCAGTAAGTTTGGAAGAATCACTTGATACACTACAAAAATGCTCTTCAGTGATTGCTAAAACAAATGTTGACGAAGTTATAGTGAGAAAAATATCTTTACCGAATGAACTTAAGGAAAAAGTTATTGTTTCATTGGACAAAGTTATTGTTTCATTGGACAAGGTTATTGAAACACAACAAGATATAATCAAAAGTGCAATTTCTACAATATCTGATTTGTCACAAAATGCAATGTTATCTGATATTTTGAGTGACATGTCAGCCGAGAAACTCAAATTCATCAAGACGAGTATAATGAAAGCTCAAGACATATTTTTAGAACCATTAGAATCTGTTATAACAAAGAGACAAGAACTTTATAGCATATTATCTATGGTCGAAGAGTCAATTGCCAATTTTGAAGATAGCCAAACAATACAAAGGGATGACATAAAAAAATCTATTAGTTCATCATTTGATGTGATCAAAGTGAGCCTTACAAGAATGCATAGAACATTAAATAAAATAAACAACTATCATAACCAAGTCTGCTTTATCAAGCCAATCAATGATATTCATCAGTTTAATAATATTGTCAAATCAATGCCAAGCTCTTCGGGAACTATTACATTACCCAAAGATTGTATTCATGTTCTTGAAACTATGTCTGTTCCACTACAAACAATATGTCATACATATAAAAACGCAAACACAGGGGGAAAATCAGATTTTATTAACAAAGAAGTAAATATTGTTGAAATAAATCAACCACTAGAAAAAATTCTCAAGTCGGTCACTTTGTTTGTGAATAAAATTAAAGAAAACAAATCAAACATCCCTCACAATGATGAAATAAAAATGATTTCTGTAGCTGCTAAAGATTTTCAAAAAGTTCTCTCGTCTACTCTAAATATCAATACCGACAGAAACATTGAAAACAATTTAATACTTAAAAACATTGCAAATTCCCTGACAAAAATGGCTTGTTTACTATCCAAAAAATCTAGTAAGGGTGAAATAACAGATGTGTTAGAGAATTTCACAATAGAAGATTCAAGCTTAAGCGACCCAATACAGAATTTGCAAGAATCCCTTATGGTTGTTCAAAAACAACTATCTGATCCAGCTCGGGGAACGATTACACTTTCGGAATCTGCGCTAAACGCATCACTATCCCAGCCAATACTTGCTCTTCAAAACGAACTATCATCTTTGAATGAAATTATTTCTTTAGATAACCACTTACCAGTACTGAATGATGAAAATATTTCCAATTTGAAAAATGTCAATACTCTAATACAGAATCTCCAAGAAAATATTTCAACCATTGAATACAATAAAGAAAATATTGACAGTGTGAATATTTTGAAACTTTTATCAGTACCTTTATGTGAAGTAGAAAAGCAATTAATACATGTTTTGGGTGGTAATGATAATATTCAGCCAACAATTGAAAAGATGGCAATCAAATTGGAAGCTGAAAATAAAATTAAATTACTAGCCGATATTGAAACAACTAAAATTATAAAAATAGCAGAAATGCGTGAAAAAGAAGACCATCTATCTAAAGTAGCAGATTTTCTTGAAATAGAAACTTTAACTCGAGATAAAGATGATAATAAAATGGAAATAGTTGCAACAGAAGGCGTTAAATCTGAGCAAGAGCAAAACAGAGAAGATTCTAAAAAGGATTTAACAGAAAATGAAAAACTGAAAACACAAAAGAGAGAACATGCGAAAATAGAACAAGAAGACTATCAGAAGTCAAATGACACCCAGCAAAGTGATATTGAAAAAACTAAGCAATTAAGACAAGAAAAAATGGATATGATGGTGGAGCAAGACACAAAAAATATTGAGAGTAAAGAAACACTTGAGTGTAAAAAAGAAGACGCAATACAGAAAGAAAATGAAATTCAAGCAATAGAAAAATCTGTAAATAAAGAGAGCCAAAAACTATCGCAAGAACAACTGAAAGAAGAAACCACACTTCAGACAGAGAAAAACAATGAGCATACCGGTGAAAAATTAAAAGAGAAACCAGTTGCCGTATCTGAGAAACAAAAAGAAAAAGAGCAACAAAATCAGTTGGAAAATGAAAGTGATAATAAAATTGTCAAAGATAGTAAAGATGCTGAAGCTAAAGAACAAGATAGGCTCCAAAATGACGAGGTTGAAACAAAAGCCAAAGAAGATGCAACAGAAGAAACTAAGAAAGAAACAGGACTTCAAAAAGAAGAAGACAAAGTAAAGAAAGAAAAGACTGAAAAAACAATACAGAAGGAGCAAGCTACGGACAAAGAGGAAGGAGAAAAACAAAAGAATGTGAAAACATTGCAAGGTTTAGAAGCTGAAGAAAAGGCTGAAAAGGAAAAGAAACGATTAGAAGAGGAAGAAAAACTGAAGAAATCGGAGAAAGAAAAGGCCGAAAAAGCTAAAGCTAAGATGGAGGCAGAAGAAAAAGAAAAGACAGAAAGGTTGAAAAAAGAAGAAGCCGAGATAGAAACAAAGCGACTGGAAGAGGAAGCAAAACTTAACGAAGCTAAGAAAGTTAAGATGGAGGCGGAAGCGAAAGAAAAAGAAGTAGCTGAGAAAGAAAAGAAACTGCTAGAAGAGGAAAAAAATCTCAAGAAAATAGAACAAGACAAGGCCGATAAAGTTAAAACGGAAGCAGAAGTGAAAAAAAAGAAAGAAACTGCTGAAAAAGAAAAAAAGCGATTGGAGGAAGAAGAAAACCAAAAGAAGTTGGAGAAAGAAAAAGAAGAAAAGTTGGAGAAAGAAAAGAAGCGAATAGAAGAAGAAGACAAGTTGAAAACAATAGAGCAAGAGAAGGCCAATAAAGAAAAAAAGCGACTGGAGGAGGAAGAAAAACAAAAGGATTTGGAGAAAGAAACGAATAAGGCAGAAACTATGGAAAAAGAAAAGGCTGAGAAAGAACAGAAACGATTAGAGGAGGAAGAAAAACTGAAGAAATCAGAAAAAGATAAAGCTGAGAAATCTAAGCAAGAGACAGAAGCTAAGGAAAAAGAAAAGAAACTACTAGAAGAGAAAGACAAACAGAAGAAATCTGAAATAGAAAAAGCCGAACAAGAGGCAGAAGCTAAAAAGAAAGAAAAGGATGAAAAAGAAAAGAAACGACTAGAAGAGGAAGAAAAACTGAAGAAATCAGAAAAAGATAAGGATCAAAAATCTAAGCAAGAGACAGAAGCTAAGGAAAAAGAAAAGAAACGACTAGAAGAGGAAGACAAACAGAAGAAATCTGAAATAGAAAAAGCCGAACAAGAGGCAGAAGCTAAAAAGAAAGAAAAGGATGAAAAAGAAAAGAAACGACTAGAAGAGGAAGAAAAACTGAAGAAATCAGAAAAAGATAATGATCAAAAATCTAAGCAAGAGACAGAAGCTAAGGAAAAAGAAAAGAAACGACTAGAAGAGGAAGACAAACAGAAGAAATCTGAAATAGAAAAAGCCAAACAAGAGGCAGAAGCTAAAAAGAAAGAAAAGGATGAAAAAGAAAAGAAACGACTAGAAGAGGAAGAAAAACTGAAGAAATCAGAAAAAGATAAAGCTGAGAAATCTAAGCAAGAGACAGACGCTAAGGAAAAAGAAAAGAAACGACTAGAAGAGGAAGACAAACAGAAGAAATCTGAAATAGAAAAGGCCAAACAAGAGGAAGAAGCTAAAAAGAAAGAAAAGGATGAAAAAGAAAAGAAACGACTAGAAGAGGAAGAAAAACTGAAGAAATCAGAAAAAGATAATGATCAAAAATCTAAGCAAGAGACAGAAGCTAAGGAAAAAGAAAAGAAACGACTAGAAGAGGAAGACAAACAGAAGAAATCTGAAATAGAAAAAGCCAAACAAGAGGCAGAAGCTAAAAAGAAAGAAAAGGATGAAAAAGAAAAGAAACGACTAGAAGAGGAAGAAAAACTGAAGAAATCAGAAAAAGATAAGGATCAAAAATCTAAGCAAGAGACAGAAGCTAAGGAAAAAGAAAAGAAACGACTAGAAGAGGAAGACAAACAGAAGAAATCTGAAATAGAAAAAGCCAAACAAGAGGCAGAAGCTAAAAAGAAAGAAAAGGATGAAAAAGAAAAGAAACGACTAGAAGAGGAAGAAAAACTGAAGAAAACAGAAAAAGATAAAGCTGAGAAATCTAAGCAAGAGACAGACGCTAAGGAAAAAGAAAAGAAACGACTAGAAGAGGAAGACAAACAGAAGAAATCTGAAATAGAAAAAGCCAAACAAGAGGCAGAAGCTAAAAAGAAAGAAAAGGATGAAAAAGAAAAGAAACGACTAGAAGAGGAAGAAAAACTGAAGAAAACAGAAAAAGATAAAGCTGAGAAATCTAAGCAAGAGACAGACGCTAAGGAAAAAGAAAAGAAACGACTAGAAGAGGAAGACAAACAGAAGAAATCTGAAATAGAAAAAGCCAAACAAGAGGAAGAAGTTAAAAAGAAAGAAAAGGATGAAAAAGAAAAGAAACGACTAGAAGAGGAAGAAAAACTGAAGAAATCAGAAAAAGATAAGGATCAAAAATCTAAGCAAGAGACAGAAGCTAAGGAAAAAGAAAAGAAACGACTAGAAGAGGAAGACAAACAGAAGAAATCTGAAATAGAAAAAGCCAAACAAGAGGCAGAAGCTAAAAAGAAAGAAAAGGATGAAAAAGAAAAGAAACGACTAGAAGAGGAAGAAAAACTGAAGAAAACAGAAAAAGATAAAGCTGAGAAATCTAAGCAAGAGACAGACGCTAAGGAAAAAGAAAAGAAACGACTAGAAGAGGAAGACAAACAGAAGAAATCTGAAATAGAAAAGGCCAAACAAGAGGAAGAAGCTAAAAAGAAAGAAAAGGATGAAAAAGAAAAGAAACGACTAGAAGAGGAAGAAAAACTGAAGAAATCAGAAAAAGATAAGGATCAAAAATCTAAGCAAGAGACAGAAGCTAAGGAAAAAGAAAAGAAACGACTAGAAGAGGAAGACAAACAGAAGAAATCTGAAATAGAAAAAGCCAAACAAGAGGCAGAAGCTAAAAAGAAAGAAAAGGATGAAAAAGAAAAGAAACGACTAGAAGAGGAAGAAAAACTGAAGAAAACAGAAAAAGATAAAGCTGAGAAATCTAAGCAAGAGACAGACGCTAAGGAAAAAGAAAAGAAACGACTAGAAGAGGAAGACAAACAGAAGAAATCTGAAATAGAAAAAGCCAAACAAGAGGCAGAAGCTAAAAAGAAAGAAAAGGATGAAAAAGAAAAGAAACGACTAGAAGAGGAAGAAAAACTGAAGAAAACAGAAAAAGATAAGGCTCAAAAATCTAAGCAAGAGACAGAAGCTAAGGAAAAAGAAAAGAAACGACTAGAAGAGGAAGAAAAACTGAAGAAAACAGAAAAAGATAAGGCTCAAAAATCTAAGCAAGAGACAGAAGCTAAGGAAAAAGAAAAGAAACGACTAGAAGAGGAAGACAAACAGAAGAAATCAGAAATAGAGATGGCCGAGAAGGAAAAGAAACGATTAGAAGAGGAAGAAAAAATTAATCAACTAGAAAAAGAGATAGCTGAAAAAGCCACACAAGAAGCAGAAGCTAAGGTAAATGAAGATAAGCAAAGGAAAGACAAAGAGAAAAAACAGAAATCATCAGAAAAGAAAAGGGCTGAGAAAACTAAACAAGAGGCAGTAGAGAAAGAAAAAGAAAAAGCAGAGTTAGAAAAGAAGCGATTGGTGCAGAACGACATAGCGGAAAAAGCCAAACAAGAAGCTTTAGAAAAAGAAAAAACCGTAAAGACACAAATGGATGAAAATCTAAAGAAAGAAGAGTTAGCAAAGGAAAAAAAACAATTGGAAGAAGAAGAGGAAAATAAGAAGTTTGAGAAAGAGGTAGCTGATGTAGCTCAACAAGAAGCGGAAATAAAAGAAAATGGTGACAAAATAAAGAATGATAAAAAACCAAAGGTATTACAGAAGAACTTGGCTAAGAAAACCAAGCAAGAGGAGGAAATTAAAGAAAAAGAAGAAAAACTTGAGAAAGAAAAAATAGAAAAACAAAGTACACAAGATAATGAAATCAAAAATAAACAAGAAATGCATGACATAAATAACAAAGAACTGATTAATCAGCAGAAACAGCTTACAGATAAAGAAAAGCATATCGATTTTGAGAAAGAGGAGATCGATAGAAATTTAGAAGATACTAGTACACAGAACAAGAATAAAGAGCAAGAAAACATAACTGAATATCAGGCTACAGTTTACCAAAGTAATGAAAAAAAGGAAAGTGTGGAAAATCAAGTTGAATCTAGGAAACGCCTGACTGGTTCAGAAAGCTTAGCACAAAAAGTTCAAGATGAAAATGATAAATATGATGAACATAGAAAAAAGATAACAAATAGCCGGGATGTTGCTTGGAGAAATGATAAAACTGCAAGTGATTCTTCTCGCAGCAGTGCTATCAAAACTACATCAGAAATGTCAAATCTATCATCAAACTTATATTCATCAACATCGCGACAAAAATCGACACCGGGCCCTAGAGATTCAAAGAAGAAACCTATTTTCTGTACACATTTGACTGATAGAACGGCAGTTGAAGGATCTCGAGTAAAATTAACATGCAGCGTGTTGGGCTCACCCGACCCAAATGTACAGTGGTATCGCAATGGTATTCTCATAGATAACCATAGTAAATACAAGATTAAATACGTGGATGGATTATCAACTTTGGAAGTTTTAAATGCAGTTCCATCCGACTCAGCTGACTATACTTGCACAGCTTTGAATGAAAATGGCACCATTTCTTCATCAGCAAAACTGAAAGTCTACGCTGGATTCGAATCTTCGCCAATTCCTCCAACATTCACACGTTCCATGAAAGGTAAATAGTTGTGATATTTTAAATTATAATCGTATTAGTAAAAACACAATATTCCTTTATACTTCATTCCACTTTATTTAATATGTCAGGACCGGTTTCGCTCATTACGAGCATCGTCAACTGATAAGAAATATAATTTAACAATGCTATTTATACAAAAATGAACAGTTATAAACAACAATTGGCATTGAAAAGAAATTACCAATTACATTAACTCTCGCGGCTCGGAGACTAGAAAAATACTTCTCGATGGGGGTCTTTTAGGGACCCCGGTTTCCTCATTATTGGCCTTATTCTTATGAATTTCCAAAAAAATAAATAGTCCAAGGGCTTTAAAATATCTCTCTGCATCATTCCTCATACATTTTTTTATGAAAATCCGTGTTTTTTTATTAAATAATCATATTTTAAGTTGCGCGTAAAATATACGTCGTTTCAATGCAAATATCAATGTGCTACTGGCGCGCTTTGCTTAGCGGCGTTCAGCCTATTATCTTACGAACGATCGCTGATAAGCGGGCGCTTATCTCTTATCTTATCGTATTTATATAAACTACAAAAGGTCCAAAAAACTATGATATAAGAATACCTTAATTATAAACATTGTATCACCCATATTAAAATAGATATTTAAGAAAATGTGGGTATTGGGGTCGCATTTCTTGAGCTTAGAGCCGGAAAAGTTAAAAGTGATTCTAAAATAGCATAAAATTAAAATGTTTAACACATCTAACATATAATTAAAAAGTCATCTAAGATTAATAAATTTAGAATGGGGATTGAAAGTTAATCTGAGATGACTTTTTAATTATATGTTAGATGTGTTAAACATTTTAATTGAATGCTATTTTAGAATCACTTTTAATGTAATTGGTAATTTCTTTTCAATGCCAATTGTTGTTTATAACTGTTCATTTTTGTATAAATAGCATTGTTAAATTATATTTCTTATCAGTTGACGATGCTCATAATGAGCGAAACCGGTCCTGACATATTAAATAAAGTGGAATGAAATACAAAGGAATATTGTGTTTTTGCTAATATAATGCCTTTCCACCAAGTATTGACAGTGAACACTCTAAAAGTTATAATCGTAGCTTGGTTAAAAGAATTAGATCAATCTATGTCAATTTATAGCTAATATATTATAGTATTTAGTGTTGCTTAGCAGTGTTGTGGGAACCTGGATTTATAAATGATTTACATATTGAACTTGCTTTATTCACAATATTCTATTTAATTGCGATAATTACTGTCACTCAATTTTGAATACCATATTCTTGATTGTTAGAATATGATAAATTAGTCTAGATTGTTTTATATATCTGTCCCTTGTAACACATTTACATTTTTTAATAGAAAACCGTACAATATATACAAATAATAGATAATTTATTTTTCTCATACGGTTTTAAATTTTGAAGTCTTAATTAGTTAACCAAAAAAACGTACATTATTATTAAGACCAGTAGCGTAGCAAGGGGAGTACGGTAGGGGCGGACAATTGTAAATTATATGTATACATAAAAAAAATAAGCTACCCGTAGTAAAAACTCCTACTCCACTGATTAAGACAGCAGTACTATTAATGCTATTATCGCGTGCATAGCACTTATTCTGAAATACTCAACACAGCCACGTGTTGAATATTTCATACCGTCTAAAATAAGTGTATAGAGAGGAATACCACTGTAGAGATTTTCAAATATATAGTGTACTAATTCATTATCTATAATTGTAAAATGAAATTCAAATATTGATTCATTTAGTTCAAATCTGATTTTAATCAGATAATATCTGCTGATGGACTAAACCAAATCGTGGCACTGATACCTGAATATTTTTCGTTAAACATTTGCACTCATATTACAATGTGTTTGACTTTCTCTCATATTGACAGCTTGGATATTTGTTCTGATGATTCGCTAAAAGTAATACACAAATTTACATAATGCCAAGGTGCACGATGCAATATATCTCTCTCCATCTAAAGTAATTTTGAAAAAAAGTTCCGTAACATAACCATTTGATTTTTAATGACAAAGTTAGAGTTTAAGATAAAGTTCAATTTGATGCCCTGCTTAATCAAATTAATTTGCAATACTCACAGGATTGTCAGAGGTCTTCTTTATAAATAATAAACATATCTGCATAACTTTGTTGAGAGCTATGTGTAAGGTTTTCTTTATTAAACACACATCGCTTTATCACAAAACAATTATGAATTACAGATATCTACCATGTATCTGAAGATGAGTTGGTACTGGAATGTCGTATTAGAGGACAACCAGCACCCACCATAACTTGGTTGAAAGACGGAAAAAGCCTCTCTCAAGATTCAAAATATCAAATGAATTATCTGGCTGATGGAGTTTGTCGACTTATTGTATACAGACCAAATCCCAGTGACAGTGGAAAATATACATGCAAGGCTGAAAATTCTCTGTGGAGTGATCAGATATCTCATGAAGTTGAATTCGCAGGTAATTAAGAATTTTGTAACAGTTCTTGTGAATACTTGTTATTGTTATAGAGCAGGGATGGCGTTTTGAACTTGGATGGCACGCGAACGATTTCCAAATTTTTTTATTTTTATTTTTATGTTAAAAATATTAAAATCTTGATTAAATAATCCGTGAATTATTAATTTATTCCGTTTTATTAATTTTCAAATGTTTCCCAAGATAAACGACAATCGTTTAAAAGAATCATTTTTTATTTTTTCTATTTTTTACTGCTTGGGCACGCTACACATTCGAGAAATAATATTTGAAGATTGTAGGCACTTGGATCCAAAAAAGTTCGCCATTCCTGTTATAGAGCATTAAAATAATAAAAGTCATGCAACCAAAATATAATAAATATAAATCTTTTTAAAAATGATAATTTTACATGAATGAAAATGTATGATAATATAATAATTGAAATTGCATTAGTGCTTCTTGAAAATTAGTAAGCATTGTATAGCTCTGCAATGAGCATGTTTAATTTTATCTAACACTTATTTATTTTTATTGGCACATTTCATTTTACGTTAAAAATTATATTATTATAATATATCGTTGCGCTTTTAAAATCCGCTGTGGTTTTTTCAAAGCTTGTTAAAATACATTACGAATTACTATGTCCGTCCTTGATAAAATCGACATAATTGTAAAGCAATTCTTGAACGCCTTATGTCATGATCGTTTTTTTTCTTTGCGGGTGCGATGAATTATTATATTTTTGTCAATTCAACAATCCGATCTCGTGAAAATATGCACATAACGGAAAGAGCAACGACGATATGTATAAACAAAATAAAATGTTCACCTTTTGTAAAATAATGTGAATCGTAGAAAATATCAATGCCGGATAAACTTCAAAACATCAATTTTTATTTTAGGGCGAGAACATCATATGTCCACATCACCAATGCACTTTGAGACTCTTCGGTATGCTCGCGCCCAGCGGGACTCTCGCCGCCCACACTTTTCAAATATCCTAAGTGACCATGCTGTTCCTGCCGGTGGTACAATAGCTCTTCAAGTAGAAGTTCGTGGTAGCCCCTCAGAAGTCATATGGCTGAAAGGAGACAAACCAGTTATTCCAAGTGGGCCACGAGTCAGAACATTTGTCGATCGCGGCCTTTATACCTTAGCGTTATGTGAAGCCACGGAAGCAGAGAGTGGTGTTTACACATGCCGGGCGGTAAATGCTTTCGGCAATGTAGACACTGCGGCTATGGTGCAAGTCCTTAACCCAGGTGTGTTAAGGATGGGCAAGCCTGCATTCATTGTCTCCAGACCAGATACTTATTTGACAGTCACTGAAGGAGAAGACTTTGGTGTCTCATTCCGAGTACAAGGAGATCCTAAACCAAAAGGTAAACTATCTACTCATACTTTTCATATATATAAATATATATATTGGTTTTTATTCCAATTCCGGAAATATGTATTTAATTTAAAAAGAAAAACAATTTAATGTTAATAATTAAATTATCTGACAGTATCCTGGATGAAAGGCACTAGAGACTTGGCTGGAAGCTGGCGAGCATTGAAAGAGCAAAGTGACGACTATATTCGACTATCTATGAAGCGTGCTGAATCAGCTGATGCAGGAACATACTGTGTTCTTGCTAGGAACTGTTATGGATGTGACAGAGCTTTTGTCACAGTTTTTGTAAGTTTTCTTTGTCATAATCATCAATTAATCAAACTGCAAACAAATAAATTACATTATTTTTTGTACGCTTAGTTTTTATTAACTTTTTAAGCAATTAACTACATCAAGAATCCAATTTACACGGATTTAAATGCACAGATCATCACATAACTGCAATTTTTGTAGATAAATAAATTTGAAAATTAGTTGTCGTTTCATTTTTCATTCAGCGTTGTGGGCGTCCGTGAGTCCCAGTACGAAAAAACATTTTTTCGATCGATTTATCTATTTTCTGTTCGAAGGAATGGGTGTTTGTGATGTCTTAAGATTGCTTTCCACTCCTCCGAGTCTTCAATTCAACCGGGCGCAACTATTAGTTAATCACTAGTCCTGTCTTATGCTTATTATTTTATCCCTACTACTCTCTTTGGAAAAGAGAGGTAGAGCGACTAAGTAACAAGCAGTTTTCGTAGAAAAATAACTTTCGTTGAGAAACCTTCATTAGGAGGCCATATACTCGATATAGCGAGCGGACATGGATAAAAAAATGGATAACATTTACCGAGCCCCTTGTTAAGATATTGGCAGCCCACCGCTGACCGACAGTATTATAATATTAAATCACTTATAGACTTCCAATTCCAGAAGCAAAATTAATTATTTTATTTGTTCATTCAGGTCAGACAGCGAGCGCGTTCATTGTCTTCTCCACCTGATTGGCAGCACCCAGAACTCAATTTGAACTACGCAGACGTCTCATATTTGAGAGGTAAGAACACTTCACACGTATAAACAATAAATAAAAACAAAAAAAACAACGACAGAATTAATAAACCTTTTGTAATACATAATTGAAAAATATACCTATTTGTTCCTTTTTTAAGTTGTTAAATAACTCAGTTACTTCTCTATTACCAGTTCTTTTCGTATCTATATTTCCGAAATTAAGACTATATGGACTCTGCAAAGCGGATTAGTAGGTGTTGCAATTTCTTTCTCAGTTGAGTTAAGACCAGTGGTGGGTTAGGCACGTGAGAGGATCCAAGCGCAATATAATTTGTAGGACCTGTTTTTCGGTTAACATAAAAACGTCAAAAAATTCCAATTAAACTAATAAAAATTGGAACGGAATATACAAGGGTTATTGTATATAAACTATTTTTGAAGTCCCCAAGATTCGGAGGCACCAAACACGCGCCTCATTCGCCTATAGCAGTAGTTTCAAAACTTTATGTTACTAAGTCTCCCTTTGAAAAAAAAAAATTTCACGCCTCCCCATTCTTTATTTCATATAGTAATAAAGACACGTTGTAAAGGGTAAATAAATATTTCAAACTGTTCGCGCCTCATTTTGCAATAGTCCACGGCCTTTCGGGTTGGAAATCACTGGCTTATAGGGTAATCAACCAATGGTTAAGGGATTCTTTATATTCCTCCCCAGCATGTATTCTAGCTAAGTAATGTCTTGCTATAGATTCTAATAGCTATCTTTTTATATTAATGTAATGTACTCGTGGTGTACAGTGCAAATCTTTGGAAAGCTTAGTATGCCGTGGGAGAAAAGTACATGAAGCACTGTTTAAAGCAGGGCTGTGGAGTCGTCTAAAAAAGGACTACTCCGACTTCGAGGAAATTGTTCAATAAATTTATTTCAACTTATATATAATATATGTATTCCATCAGATCATTTTTAGTCAGCTTAGCATGCAACTTTTGACTATTTTGTTTGAATACACATCATTAAATATATTTAAAAAACAATCGAGCCGCTCATTTTTCACGACACCGACTCCGACCGAAATACCGCGACTCCACGACTCCAACTCCAACTCCGACTCCACAGCTCTGGATTTAAAAATGAAATTTTACTTAGATACATTCTGTTAATATGGCATTATAATTTCATTCGACTTTGTGATTTGTGACATCTGTAAAAATGTGCAAAACAACATCTGTTATTCACAAATAATTATAGTGTCGACATAGGATAGCTTTTCCGCCCACCTTGCATAGCGATCTTACGGAGCACGGCTGATTATCTAGAGACAGATTCTAATTATACTTCCGTAGGCTAGAGGTATAGTACACTTTCCACGCTAAATCCGGGGAAAACTAGAGAAAAAATTTAAACCACTTCGCATTGGTCGGAATGTGTTTCAGTTGCATACAAACGGCCACTCGTTAAACCAAACTATTCACACGAATAGCTTTAACTTTTAACAATGTGCGTAAAATTATCTTTTAACTACAATTTGAGTAAAGAAAGCGCACTGTAAACTTATAGTAGTTCAGTTTACTTCACAATAAATTTATTGAAAATGCTTTTTTGTTATACCAAATCGGTGCTGCAAATAATTATTTAAATAAGATGTATTGTAATACATAAAAATACACATTGTTGAGCTCTTGATTTGTTTTTTTATCCTGATTAACAGTGCATATAATAATTGGAATGAATGAGAATATAAAAAGGGATGGTGTTCTGTTTATATGACATAGATATACATTTAATAAAAAAACTAGAAGTGTTGCCAATATAACGTTGTATATTTTTTAATAATTTGTTTATTTGAATGCTGACAGCTTTTATAGTTACGAATTATTCAACGTGTTGCAATGATAGAAGTTATAAGCGAATTTAATTGATAGTTACACAATTACAATATTAATTCATGGCTCATTCGTAAAAAAAATTGACCGTTAACTTTTATAATTTGAAGTCTATATATACCATCTTGTTACAAGAAGTTTTCTAATAATAAAAATTATACTAGAAAATTTTGGGCCATTGTTGAACTTTGAAAATAATTTTAAATATCATTGAATATTAATAATTTGTAACAATTATTATGATAAATGTATAAGTCGAAACACAGTGCAAAAATACGTCAAAATAGTGTTGGGATAAAAGGATTTACAAAACGTTTTCAATCATTTTTTTAATGATATTAAAGTATTACTTATAATTTTTTTTAAAAATGAGCGTGACCGAGGAATGGCCAGATCAATGCTTAAAGAAGTCTTCATCTTTGACCGAACTGAGAGAAGTGTGGTTGTCAAGGAAGTGTTCAATATCGGATTTTCTCCAATATCTTATTGGCCACCAAGGTAGATAAATACTATAGTATGATTTCTAAATCGAAATTCCGGGATTTTGGGATTGAGAAAAATTGAGAAGTTGCGCGAGGGCTACAAAAGGGTCCCAATTTCTTCATTTTGGCAATTTTCCCAAATTCTTGGGTTTTTGAAATTGAAAATCTTGGATCTTTATACACGATTTTATGTTGAATGTTCAATCCCGGGATAGCAATAATTGTCAATCCCGAAATTCCGGGATCACAAAAAGGGTCCGCGATTGAATGCCCTAGTTCCTAATGATTGTTTGACGTTCCCTTTAGATATACGAAATTGAAAAGTATCTGATTGTTCACTATTCTCTTTGATCTATTTTGGTTTAATTAATAGTTGACATGTATAATGTCCACACAACATTATTATTGTACAATGTACGTAATACTAAGACATAATTAAATTAAATTCATTTTTATTGACTTTATATTGGATAGTTCTTGTATATCGAATGTGGAAAGAAAAAAAGACGTAACCCACACATATCAAATTTTACAGGAGGCGCAAAAAACGTGTTTTGATGATTTTGGGCCATATGCAAATTATGAATTATACATAACCTCGAAGTACACGGAGACTTCTAAACTAGTGTTTAATTGACACTATCTAGTATTAATTAAAGAAATTGTCTAGGAAAAACCTTTATTTCAGTCTTTTTTCTTAGTTTTAATTTTTTACAAAGTCATGTTTTTCAAACTTAAAAGCTGAATTTAGATACCAATTCGGCATTTGAAACTTGTATCCTTTTGATAGAAAGTGTATCAAGTTTGATACATTGTGATTATTGAAAAAAACCTGTTTTGAGAACACTGTGGGCTACGTCTTTTTTCCTTTCCACAGTCGATATGTATAAATGATATATTCAGATAAATAAAAATTAGGAAAACGATTAGGTTTTCGTCAAGAATTTAAATCTTTGAATGTACTATATATATGTTGATTTTTTATTCGATTTATAAGTATGTATCCAACCATATATGTACAGTTATTAATTATTTGATACCCACTTTCATCGACAATATTTTTATTGATTTAGTTTTTAATATATTAAAAATTAGCTGAAGTGTGTATTGTGATACAATACATGCGGCGCTGTCAATGACACTAAAAACTAAATACCAATTGCATTAAGCTGCATAGTGTGCATATTGCAGCATTGCGCAAGTACACGTTGGTGTAATAATTATTCAGACACATTATGTGCCAATACAAAAAAAAAGAAATTTTGGACCCATATGGCTTCTCTTCTTGGGCACGTGATTATAAATATTTCTGTTAAATCTTCACCAGTATCCGTGATCAACAAAATATTACAAAATCTCTCTCTTTTAACGTTAGGTGAGTCCGTAAAATATTTAAAAACTAGTTACACTTTCAGTAAAATTAATCTCTACAAAGAAAACGAATTCATCTATACTAACACTAACGTTAACTATTAAATTTAAAATATCACTAAGAGTACGCCCTATTTATTTGAAAATTAAAAACGTTTTTTCAAAAATATTAAACAATTATTGAATATAATAATTTTGAGTATTTCTTCTGCGTATTTTATGGACTTAAGCTCCGGTCGAATTTGAGCAGTCGTAATTGTCGATCCGTTTGATATTTGTATTAAATACAGTATAGAAGAATTTCTTTAGCATAGTATATTTTGATTCCACAAAGATATCTATTAAACATCGAAAATGTGTTGCTTATTTAATTCCTAACTAGATTAATCGTCACATCCGACATGAGCGAATCTCCACTGGCAGTAAAATGGTTAAGAGATTGCGCAAGAACTTGACTCTTTATTATTGAGTCAGACTGTATAAGAATAGAAAAGATTATCGTACACTTTGGTCACCAGCTCAACAGCGAAGTTGCAATACCTTAGATCAGTGTTTCTCAACCTTTTTACACCTGCGGACCGATAAAAATAGTAAAAAAATTCGCGGACCACTAATAATGAAATAAAAAAGATTTTTATGTATAATAATATTTTTTAAAGCTTATATTGTTACAAATATACATAACTATACAACTGTTTTCAGTTTACAATGCTCGCAATGAGTGAAACCGGTGCTGACCTTTTAAATATAGTGGAATAAAGTACAAATAAATATTGTGTTTTTATTAATATAACGCCTTTCCACCGAAAGTGAAAACAATTTAGGTAGGTTTTTGTATCTGGGATCACTTTCGAATAGCAAATATTTATGACTGTCGATTTTGAAAAAAACCAGCGACCATCGTGTCGCACACCGATTTTAGAAGTATGAGTAATATGTAATCGAACAAAAATGGCCAAGATACAAAATACGGAGCCGCATTATTGATTTATTCTTATTTAACAATAACTAAAAATTCAAGAAAACGTGCAGGCGATAAAAATCATATATTCAATATTTTTGCATGGCGAATTTCTTGAAATTTGGCATACTGTTTGCGACCCGGCGGACCACCGGTTGGGGAACACTGCCTTAGGTCTTGCATCCCACATTATGGATCACAAAAGTGTTAATGCAATTGTAATTATAATAGAGAATATAATATATACATATTATATATCATTAAAATACTATTTTGTAATGATCTTTTCATTAATTTTCACCAGTTTTACCATCATGATAATTTTCAACTGATAGAAATATATATTAATACGAATTATCGATATAATACCGAATACGACTAATAAGGGTGTAACAAGAATGAAATAGAAAAACGAAAATAATTTATTGGGAAATTATGAGTGAGTGAAACTAAACTGACTATAATTAAAATGTTAAAGATCTCTTACAAATAAATGCAACAATGTCCTATACTTGGTGGAAAGACATTATTTCAAAAAATCTTTTATTTTGATTCAACAGTTATTTCTTAGGATCAGTAGCATTTTCAGCTCGTCGTGAGCGAATACAGAATACAGCCTTAACCCTGATAAATAATTATTAAGAAATAAGTACAAAAAAAGTTTTTCGTTATTTTTCAATAAACGATACTTATTAAAATTCGCATTAAAAAACAATTAAATAAGAAAGGTTGCTAATAATTTTCCCAATATAATTTATATTATCTTTTTTTTCTGTCATGTCTTTCAACCAACTATTGACAGTAAACACATTAAACGTAGTAGGTAAAAACAAATATGTAGTTTCAAGCTAATTGAACTTTGCGTGAGATTTTTTGTATATTATTATCTGTTACTATATAAGAATAGTTTTCGTACTGATGCTTTGAAGAAACATGGCAACATGAATAAATTTAACTGTGAGATTTTTCTTCATAATAGAGAAGCGGTCGGGAAACCGGGGTAAATTACCCCAAATGGGGTAAAAATGAAATTTTTGGAGGTAATAAGGAACAAGACTTTTCCACTCTAATTAACATAAAAACGAATAACACAAATCGATTAAACGCCGAAGACTGTACTCAAATTGCTCTTATATCAAAAAGCCCCAATTTTGAAGTTATTGTATCAAACATGAAGCAGCATCATTTCTCCAAAACCTGAAGGGGGAAAGTTCTCAATTAAATTTTGTTTGTTCCATTATGAAAATTTTATTTTGTTTGTCTATTACATACTTTTTTTTATTCTCCGTGTAAATTAATTTAATAAAAAATGTTTAATTTAAATTTACAATGATTGTCTCCTTTTCAAAATGAGGGGGTAATATCCACTTACGCAAAAATATTTTGGGGTAGTGGTTAAAAAAGTTCCCCGACCGCTGTAATAGAGCATAATTTATTTTTAATATTTTAGTGCTATTTGTATAGTGTAGGTTTAGCTTTCAGCAATCAATCGGTATACTAATTTAAAAATTGTCTATTATCATTAATTTGTAAAGTGACAAACAGATCACATTTAATTCATCATAATAATACATGTTCTATCAAAATAGGATGTAAACTGCAAATTCAGAATTTGTATTTAAGTTTGAAAGAAAAGAGCCTGTTAAAGTTCTAAAACAATGTATTCAATTATTATTTGATTGAGTAACTAAAATACTAGTCATCGTGCACTTTAAGGTCATGTCATTCATGTGTGGGTTACGTCCTTTTTCATACAGTCGAATTATATTCAACGCAAACACATAATCAATTGATAAAACTGAAAAAAAATATTATCTTTTATCTACAGACTATAAGTATGTTGATTTAAATAACATGAAACAATAACGAACACAGCTTAAGTGGTATTGCTTTTTTAAGCTCAAACTCATATTCTAATTTTAGTTTTGCTACGCACGTTCATTTGGGCCACTTGTTGTTTGTTGTTCTACAGTGCGGCCACAAATAGCTGACCCTTAATAAATGTATTTTACGTAAGAATATTCGAATAATTATTTTCAGAATTATGAAAGTTAAACAATCGAATATGTATCGAGAAACGTTTTATTATATACGGTTTAATTTATAGCTGCTGAAATAAAATAGTCAATATGATTTATGGTAAATATAACATGATATTTTTCAACCAAAAATTAATAATTAGTTAATTTAACAATTGAATATGTACATAATATATGATCCCATAATAAGTGAAGTGAGCCAAGTGGTATTTTGGAAGAATTGAATTGGATTTGTTATAACATTCCACCTTTCTTATTAAAGTATCGTAAAAGTGAAGTGAGCTCAGTAAATACACACTGTAATATTGTTATCTCCATTAAATAAAAATATCCAATCCAACAAAAAAACCAGTAAAGTCGTGATTGTACTTAAATGTTCAAAATAAATGTTTTACTATTTTAATACTTAGCTCACTTCACCTCAAGGTCAATGAGGCATCAATTAATATCTAGTATTTTCTAACCTATTGCGGAAAATTAAGGGATGTAGAAAAAAAACAAGTTATATAACATTGTTACTTTAAAGACACCTAGTTTGTGTATTGTGATTTTCCGATGTAGGTATTATATTACATATATCTAATATTCATGTTATCTATAAAAGATTAATTTTATATGACATATATATTCGTTTTCCATTGTGTATCAGAATAATCAACAAGTAAACTGTATATACTGATTACTATGACTGATGACTGATACGTTATGACTGATGTCCGTACATGTAGTCAAGTGGTCAACGTCATTGACTAAGGATATGTAGTATACTGTCTCAAATCCCAGAACGGAAAGATTCATAAATTTATTTTTCATTCGATCTTTGGATATTTCTTCAAAGACATGGATATATTTCTATATCGACTGTGGAAAGGAAAAAGAACGTAACCCTCAATTTTCCAAAACAGTTTTTTTTCGATAATCACAATGTATACAACTTGACACACACTATCAAAAGGATGGAAACTAAAATTTCCGAATAAGTATCTAAATTTAGCTTTTAAGTGTGAAAAAGATGACCTTGTAAAAAATTAAAACCAAGAAAAAAAACTAAAATAAAGGTTTTTCCCAGACAATTTCCTTAATTAATATTAGTTTGTGTCAATTAAACACCAGTTTAGAAGTCTTCGTGCACTTCAAGGTTGTGTATAATTCATAATTTGCATATGTCACAAAATCATCAAAACACGTTTTTAGCGCCTCTTGTAAAATTTGATATGTGTGGGTTACGTCCTTTATCCTTTCTACAGTCGATATGTTAATATGTCATGCAATGGTGTAACCACCATACAGCGGGGTGTCTATGCAACACATACGTGCCTTTGGGTTTTTTCAAAAAAAAAATAACACTGTAAATAAATAGTTTTTAAAAATCCCTCTCGAACTACATAGATAGAAACTAGTAAGGGCCTTTTTCGTCTGAACGTGTGAAATAAGTTTTTTTGTTATTATTGTCTTCTAAAAATTCTCGGAAAAAGACGTACACTGTCCCTAATCTGTCGACGGCTGGGAATCTACAACTCCATGTCGTCCTTTTTTGCATAAATTTTATTTTTGTAACACAAAAAAATAGATTCCCCCGCCACTTTGATAACTTTTGCATATGGGCCTAGATTTTCTAGTTACGCCATTGATGTCGTCCCCGTCTATCCGGTTCTGAAAAAGGATGTGATGAGACCAAATAGAAAACTAGTCCTGTCATAGCCTTACTTGTATCCTTCAATTCGTACTCTTTCTGGAAAAGAGATAGCTTGAGCGACTGACTAATAAGCAGTTCTCAAAGAACTTCTTCTTTTGAGATCAACTATATTTTGAGTAAATATGCTCCGCATTGCCGGCGGACGTACAAGACTAAAATACTTACACCAATTTTATTATTTCAGACGTACCGCAACCTATAAGCAGTGAACCAGTGGCAGTAGATGGAGGCAAAAACTGGGCATCACTCTGCTGGGGTAAGCCCATAACAAAAGGAGCAGCACCGGTCCTTGCGTATCGCGTTGATGCATGGATTACTGGAGGCGACGGCGGCGCTCGTTGGGCAGAGTTAGGAGTCACTCCTATCAACTCCTTCGACGCTTTCAACCTGCGACCTGGAGATTATTTGTTTAGAGTCACACCTAGGAACCGATATGGGTGGGGAGAGTCTGTGAAGACTTCCTCGAGTGTATCTATCGGTAAAAATACTCAGGTTCCCGAGTTTACGACTCCGCTGCCGGGACAGTTGAAGGCGTTGATCAACGAATCAGTGACATTGAAGTGTGTAGTGCGCGGCGAGCCAGTCCCCGACGTCTGCTGGTATAAAGATGGCCAAGAAATTGAACTTTCTGATAATGTGGAAGTTTGCTCGCGCGGACAAGAATATAAACTTCGCATCGATACCGTGACTGAAGAAGACGCTGGAAGATATACTTGTGAGGCCGTCACCAGAGAGGGGCGTGCATCCTCGTTTGTCAGACTGGCAGTTGTCACTGACAGGCTCATTTGGGAAGCTGATGAGAACTTTAAGAGGTGATTCACCATCAAACGATTTCAATATTTTCTGCCAATTAACCTTGAATGTAGGGCTGTGGAATCGGGTATTTTTTCCGGGGTCAAAGTCGGAAAATCTTACGACTCCGATGTATTTTTAAAAAAAAGTATGCAATGCTGTTTATTCAAACTACAGGAGACAATAGTGTTTCCACTGCATGCTAGGCTGATTAAAAATGATCTGATGGTATACATCAGTGGTTCTAAACCTTATTGCGGTAACACGCGCATTTGAGATATGATAATATTGGCAAGCTCACGCCGGATTTGTAAAAAAACACGAGTTCTATAATATAAAACTACTTTATCATACTCACTTGTAATTAGTAATCATTAAATATACATTTATATATACTTTCTATGACGGCATTGACAAAATAATAATAATAAAAAAAAAATGTTAAATAAACAACGAACCTCAATTACTGCAATCTTTGGCAATTCACTTAATTTACTTATTTCTTAAAGTTGAGAGTGTTAAATGATTAACTGAATTGTAAGCAAAACTCAATTGTTTGTTTTTTTTTTGTTATTACTTACTATACAAAAGACTACTAAGATACTATAAAAATAGTGCACAGAGCTTAGAAACTCTGGTATAAATATATTTAAGTTTAACAGAAATATCAACAGGAGTAGTTTTTTATCTGACTCCACAGCCCTGCTTGAATGTAATATTTGAGTACCAAGCAACTAGAGCGGAGATAAATAACACTTAGACAATATTATTAAACAGTTAATCATCCATGTTTCAAATAACAGTACTCATATTGTATTATTATATTCAATTATTTAACATTTTTCAAAATCTCCGATTAATAAATGACAAACATAAATGGAAAAACAAATTTCAGATTACGAGAGGACGAGCGCAGCGAGTGCGCGCCGCAGTTTACGATGCGTCTCAGAGACCGTCGAGTTCAAGTCACCTATCCAGTTAGATTGACTTGCCAAGCTGTCGGAAACCCTGCCCCGATTGTCACCTGGACTATGGATGGAGAACCTGTTATATCTGATGGTAACGATACTACTGTTGCTATGACACCAACATATTATTAGACACCTTGTTAGTCGACCGAAAAAAGCATAACAAGTAGGCTAGAAACATGAAATATTATCTAACTAAATTTATGAAAATAGATCACAAAATATCAAGAAAATCGATATTGAATAGTTATGTCACGAACTATTTTATAATTGTATTCATTGACATACATGATGAAGCTTTCTAGTGTGATTAATTAATCGCCATCTTTTCATCAATATGCGCTAACTCACTAATTGCAAATGTTGGTTTTTCGTATTGTAATATATCGACTGTGGAAAGAAAAAAGGACGTAACCAACACATTCCTTTAAGGAATTATCAAAGGGGAAGAATTTAATTTTTTTTAAATAATAATATCTTAGAAATTTCTTATGGACTCTCTCCAATTGCAGCTTGTATGAACTTTCATATGGGCTCCAAATGATGGATCCAAGCGATAAATTTAATATATATGGATATTCAATATATAATAATAAATATCGACTGTGGAAAGGAAAAAGAACGTAACCAACACATATAAAATTTTACAGGAGGCGCAAAAAGCCTGTTATGATTATTTTGGGCCATTGACAAATTATGTAGTATACAAAAACTTGAAATGCACGAAGACTTGTAAACTGGTGTTTAATTGACATAATCTAATAATAATTTAATAAATTGTTTAAAAATAACATTTTTTAAGTCTATTTTACTGTTTGCAATTTTAACAGGTCCAACTTTTTTCAAACTTAAAAGTTAAATTTAGAAACTAATTCGGCATTTGCAGCGTACATCCTTTTGATAGAACGTGTATCAAGTTGTATACATTATGATTATCGAAAAAAAACTGTTTTGAAAAAACTGTGGGTTACGTACTTTTGCCTTTCTACAGTCAATATCTGTAGCGGCTGGTCAATGTGGCATTGGATCAATGCACCTCTTGTAAATACATGCAGGGGGGGTTATATTTCATGAAATAATATTCAAACATAACATTTATACCATTCACTCATTTTTAATTCTTCATCAATTAAATATAACCGCCCCTGCATATACAAGGGGTGTATTGATCCAATGCCACATTGACCGGCCGCCACTGGTCGATATTATACATTATTATTATCAGATAACTTGATACCCTTAAAACAATATGTCAACTGACCTAAAGATTGTATTTTAACGATCAAAATAAAAAAAAATGTTTTTATTCCAGAGCGCCACTCATTCTGGGTTGAAGAACAATTCCATACGCTTGAGATAAGCCACGCGGCGTTATTGGACGGCGGCTGTTACTCAGTAACTGCCACAAACCCTTTGGGCAGCGTCAGCTGTAGAGCGTCATTGACCGTTGATAAAGGCATCAGGGCGTACGTTTCGCCAGAATTCGTCTGCGGCTTAGATCCACTGTACAGAATCCGCGAAGGAGGAGAACTGAGGATCAGAGCTTGCGTTGAAGCTTACCCGAGCGTAGGAGTGGCTTGGCACCGTAATGGAATAAAACTACGTCCGAGTAGACGAGCTGTTATGACCCTTGATCGAGATGGGGCTGTGGAGCTGACAGTAGCTGGTGTTACAAAACGTGATGCTGGTGTGTACACGGTAACGGCTTTCAATGAAGTTGGCAGAGCGAACAGTGCTGCTCGAGTTGTTCTGGTATCACGCGATGGAGAAGATGGCAGCGAAGCTGCTTCGATGCCGACTTTGAGAACACCAGGAGCCCCGTGAGTGTTTATTATAAAAATGATTAATCTGTGGTAAAAATGATTTTTTCTTCAATATATCAATTTCGGTCGCATAAAGACAAAAAAGATGTTCACTGTCAATACTTACTTGGTGGAAAGGCATTATATTAATAAAAACACAATATTCTTTTATACTTTATTCCCAATTTATTTAAAAAGGTCAGGACCGGTTTCGCTCATGGCGTACATTGTCAAATGAATATATAGCCACCAACCACAACTGAATCATTTTATAAATCACAACTAATTTAATTTATTAAATCAGTCTATCAACATTTTTAGAAATGATTGGTGTGCTATTTTTTAAGTAAAGATAAGATTTAATATTTTTTGAGAACACATTTAAAATTTAACAAAAATCTACATATATTTACAATCACATTTAATTTTTTACACATTTTATTGTTATATAACTTGCATTAATTTGCCAAATCAAGCGCGAACTGTGTTATTTGATAATCCATTATTTACACTTGATTTCGTACGAGTTTTAAATTAGGCTATCGTAAGTTTTAATCTAAAATACGACCACTTTCTGACAGTTAATAAATACATTACATAAATGGTATTTAAAATTCGCACATAGACGGTACTAATTCACGATATATTGATAAAATGAATTTTTTGAACCGCCTTAGCCTTAAAACCAGTGAAAAATATTTATACAAAAAATCCTCGTTCATCACGATTCTTGTAGGTGCGGATTCGTTGTAGCTCGATCGGTTTTTATTTTTTTTATTTGGCACATAACACGTGCTAAAAATAGTCTTTACACGTGAAAGATCTATCGAATTATTTGACGGATATCGTCAAATTTTACTTAATAAACATAGGTGAGCCAAACAGGGTTTTCAATTACAGGGGATTATTTTTTTCAACGTACAACAAAATAAATATATTTTTTTTTAGGCAAAGTTGTTAATTTTTTATAGTTTATTAATAAAGTGTTGTTGCTCTGTTGATTGAATTGGCTTTTACCTGGTAAATCTCCATTGTAATACGGTAAAATATATATATCGACTGTGGAAAGGAAAAAAGACGTAACACACACATATAAATTTTTACAGGAGTCGCGAAAAACGTGTTTGGATGATTTTGGGCCATCTGCAAATTATGAATTATACACAACCTTGAAGTGCACGGAGACTTCTAAACTGGTGTTTAATTGACATAATCTAATATTAATTAAGGAAATTGTCTAGGAAAAACTTTTATTTACTCATTTTTATTGGTTTTCACTTCTAACAAGGTCATCTTTTTCAAACTTAAAAGCTAAATTTAGATACTAATACGGCATTTGCAGCTTGCATCCTTTTGATAGAACGTGTGTACAGTTTGATACATTGTGATTATCGAAAAAAAAATGTTTTTTCCTTTCCAAAGTCGATATAGAAATATTAAAGAATTATAAAATAATATTTCATCCCGAAATATAGTTACTCCACAGTATCCAAAAAATCTCTTCATTTATATGAAAATCTAGAAAAATTGGTTGTCAATCATAATGTAACGCGAAGAATCGTTCAGCTCAAATCTCAATAAAAGTTACTTTTTTTTACCATGTCCGCTCCCAATGTGCAGCATATGGACTCCTGATAGAGTTTACCTCAAAATAAGTGTTTCTACGAGAGTGTTACTCAGTTGCTCAACTTCTCATTTCCTAAAGAGAGTAGGAATATAAGGAAAGTGCTAGGACAGGACTAGTGGTTAGCTAATCGCTCTCGCTACGTCCCGTTCATAGGATAGGATTTAATTAAACTCATCAAATACATCCATGCCTTCGAACAGAAATTCATAAATCGATTGAAAAATCAATTTATAAAACTGTCCGGATTCGAACCCGTGATCTCCGTAACCGGAGCCAACGACGTTGACCGCTCGACTACACAGTCGGCTAAGGTTACATACTATTTATTATTTGTAGATAATGAAGTTCAATTACGGTATAGTCAAATGGACATCACATAACTGCTCAATTAAAAACTGTTCGAATAAAGTTGCTGAGCACATGAAATCACATTCAAATATTTATGCAGAAAAAAATGGAAAATGAAAAAAAAAATCAGAGAATGGAAAACGTTTTCAATTTTAATTTGTTCATAAAAAAATACAGAAAATAATATATATAGGAACGGGAGTTGAAGGTGAAAGAAGGTGTAGTGAAAATCAGCAGTGCCCCGAAACCATTTAATTTAGCACCATACCGATTGGTTAGAGAGTTATTCTTTGGCTAAAATTTTCATTCGCTGTTTACTCGGAACTACCAATTTGTTGTTTACTAAATTCTGCCAGTAAGCTGACATTATTATAACTATGCAAATAAACCTTTGATACGCTACAATCTGGCTAATGATAACAAAGCTTTTAATCAACTTATACATTTTTACAAACATTTTTTTATATTACATAGTCGTCAGATGTTGGTTTGGTTCTATAAAATATGAGGTTTATACGAAGAGCTGCTAGGATTCAAATTCGTATTTATAAAAACGTAAATAAGTAAATTAGTTATCCACAAACGCCGTGTAATACAAACATAAAGTACTATTGATTTTATCCAATTGAATTTAATTTTATGACTTCTTCTACAGATATTCCAAAGAACCGATGTTCATCCAAAAACCTCGATCCAGTGAAGCAAGAGAAGGCGACACAGTCATCATCCTCTGCGAAGTTATCGGAGATCCAAAACCTGAAGTTCTCTGGCTGAGAGATTTCCTCAAGGTAGGATTTGTCCATAAAGTTAAATAATTAAAGCTATTTTATTTTCCTTCGCGTTTATTAAAATATTTTTATGAACCAATTTAAATCCCTTTTATTTTTAATTGTATAGTTTATTACCAAATATTTATTCACTATTTTCTCTATGCAGTGCCATGAAAACCTTTTTATACGAGATTTAAGAGAAAAATATACATATGTATACTTTACTAGGACATTTTGGTAACCTTTATATTTTGGGATTAAAATAATCGACGTAATTGTGGCGTGTATAATACAATGTGAACGAAACAACGATTTTTTTTAAATTAAAACATCCCTTTTTTAAGCAAATATTATTAGCACATATTGGTAATTTTATTGAGTACTGTACAGCTATCGATATTAAAATTAATCATCGATTTTTATTTATTCAGCTCCTATATTAATTATGTCTAAGTTGCTTTAAGAATAAACGAAACACGTAGCATTTATGTTGTTACACAAAACTGTAGGATATCCTTTTTTTCATTTTTAATCGAACGTTATAAGTACACTCCACTCAGGCGCTGGAGGGGGCTCGGAGGGCCCCTTGTTAAATTTTGCTAAGGCCGGAGAGCCCCTTGTTAATTTAAGAGAAAACAATATTCTCTGATCAAATTAGTATATAACTGCAATTTCTGACATAAATATTATCTAAGACAGCTTATGTATAATACATAGTAGTACATTTTTAGCCATTTAGATTGATAAGTTTACGGTAAATTGCATATTGTTACATATTATAAATGTATAAAGAAACAATCGATTGCTAATTAACGTATTGCATATAAATTGCATAGGAGTGTTAAAAAAAACCACTCCTTCCCCAGAACACTGAGAAGTGCTTTGAGATTTAGTTTACCCCTTGTTAACGTATTGCCAGCCCACCGCTGACTCCACTCTTTTTCTACACGTTAGATACGTGCCAAAAAAATTCGTGTACAAAAAAAATGTTTAAAAAGTGATAGAATTCATCAAGAAATTAAAGATTGGTTCTCTGAATTTTAAAAATTCCGTATTATTTAAAAAAAGCTTAACATTGTGTTATAAAAAAATCGTGTAAAAAAGTAATAATGAAGACTCTATAAAAAAATTACACAAAATACATATAATTCACGATAATGTATTTTAATTAATAAAAAAACACACTCTAATGCAGTGGTTTCCAACCTTTATGTTATTGCGCCTCCCTTTGAAGAAAAAAATATCTTCGCACCTCCCCATCTTTTATTTTATAAAGTAATAAAGACACGTTTTAAAGAGTAATAATTTAATGAATCCTTTTGTTTTTGAATTTCTTGTTATTAAAAAATCCGTTATCCAATTATGTGTTGTATATGTCTGGGAATCGTAAAAGAACAAATAATTCGTGTAAAAATATATTATTCGTACTTTTTAGTGGACCGTGCTATTTCAAAATAGTGTATAAAAAAACGTGTAAAAAAGAGTTGAGTGTATACATGTTGCGACAATGGAACACGAGCGTATAGGTACAAACAGTATATATTATAATAACTAGTTTACAATAAATAACACACATGCTCTTGACAAATTGTGACAAGATGATTCACGTGGAATTCGAGTATGTCATTCCACTTACGTCTTCACTTACGAAACGGAACTTGGAAGCGTTCGGAAATTCCAAAAAGAGAGTTTAAATTATTACCTTTAACCGTCTCATGTTCTAATTGCCATGCTGTCGAAATATTGTGCATTTGTAAGATTGGTTTTTTTAATAACAGTGTAAAATTTCACTCAAAGTGTAGGTACCTACCCAATATGGCATCCAATCCTGGAACCTTTTTCTAAACAGGGATTTCTGGATTCACATTTTTTTGCAATCCCGGAATCCCGGGATTAAACATTCACCATTGAATCGCGGATAAATTAAGGACTTCAAATTATTTTTTTCTTAGTGGTCAATTTTTAAATGCTAGAAATCAACGTAATTCCCTAAAAGAAAAAATGTGAAATCTTTTTTTTTTAGCTCTCGCAGATTTCAAACATTTTGTCCCCATGCCGATTTTAATAACACAGGAATTTGTGGATTTCTAAAATGTTGTCTAGTTGCCTGCTTTCAAAAACTTTTCGAGAATTTTGTACTTCTTATCCTCAATCTCTAAATCCCGGGATTAGTATTTTTAGAATCAATGGATTTCGGGCTAAGTGATAAATATTATTTATTGCTGAAATAAGAAAACACGTAAGAAAATATTTTGTTTTTTCAATATTGTGGAATATAAGTCGTGTACCGAAGAATCATCGAACCCAGAAAAACGATAAATTCCTTCTATTCCTACTCTCTTTGGAAAAAGAGAGGTTGAGCAACTGAGTAACAAGCAGTTCTCGTAGAAACATTTCTGTTTAGATAAACTCCATTAGGAGTCCCTATGCTCCATATTAGGAGAGGACATAGTAAAAAAAAAATGTTATTTTAAAAGAATATTTAAGTCTCAAATCTACATATTTAATTGTAATACATATTTTAGAAATAGTTTGTTTTCAAAAACGTGGTTCATCTAATCTTCTTTTTTCCTCTTCTTATTCAATAAAATAACTAAGGAATTTTCTAGACAGAAAGTGAAATGGAGCTTTGTACTATTCTATACTATAGATAGAAGTTGAGAGATTTTTTTTTTTTTTACTGTAGATTTTACAATAAAATTAATTACCTGCACAAGCATTTTTTGTAACTATTGTGGACAACGATTCTGTTATTAATTATAACCCTTTTTAATTCTACGTCTTAAAGTTTTCATCGGTCATTTGGCTTCTTGATATTCTTTTTATATGATTTAACACATATTTTTTTTATTGTAGTTTTGTTTTCACATTCACGAAGACGCGCGACTTGACGACCTCTGGTCTAGAGCAATTGCTCAACAAAAGTCATTGAAACTATATTCAACTTTTAAACACTTAAGTCATCCAATGGCCGTACTAAAAAAAGGAATAACGGCTACTGACAAGAAAAAAGTGCCACGAAAATATAAACCGTCTTTACACACGGACGCTTTCAACTGCGTTTAAGTGGTGCGTATGCTTTAAAACCATATGAAAGGTGTGTGAACTAGATGTGTTAAGAGTTATCTCTCGTTTTAAAGCATACACATCACCTGTTTACAAAGGAAAAGCGCCTGTTTACAAAGTCGGCTAATGGTTCACATACAAGGCAGCCCATTGTGCTCAGTGTTTATTGATTTGACTCCTAATTGAGATGGCGCCTAGAGACATGAATACTTTCGCCATTATCATTACATTATCTATAATAACTTATATTCCTTTGCACATAATATGACAGGTTTTCAGTGACGTACTTAAGCAAACACATTATTTAATTTTAAATTTAATTTAATAACTTTTTGTATTCTACTGATTATATTACAAATTTGACGGGTCAAAATCAAACAACGAAAAAAACGTTTTTTTAATTATTTGGCGCCATTTTATTTTACGGCTACGTGACAGTCAAACAACGTTGTGACAATCTTTTTCATTTTCTTCAGTAAAGTTTAACGTTAAACGCATAAACTTTTGGCGTTCTTGTGACAAAAAAAGCTGAGTGATTTTACAACGTCAATGATAAAAAAAAATTGACAGAGACAAAATACGTTTTAAGCTGAAACTGCTTATTTTATTCGTTTCTTTATTTGTGTCTTCTGTAAAGGTATACTTTTATAGATAGTATTGCTTGCCATTACGCGATTGTGACACGTGTTTCTTCACTTGGAGAAGCATCTTAAGACTAATCTTCATGTTATTTATTGATAAAGACAACATTGATAAACATTGATTGCTTAACTCATAAATAACAATATGGTAAAAATAGTAAAATCAATGTTTACTTTTTATTAAATTACTTTACGATAGTGAATCCGAATCTGCTTATCAATTATGCAAAACACTTGGCATAATGTTAAGCAGAGTCAGCATAATAACAAAGTACTTTTCTGCTTTGTGCACAAAATATTCGCATAAATAATTAAGCCCAGAAACACATCTAGTGGTGTAGGTTATTTGATGATCATATACAATGCGATCCAAAACTTTATTTTTGAGATAAGCAATTACTACAAATATATTATAATTATTAAATAATAATTCTGTGGCTCATAAACAAAATGTATTTATCAGTAAAATGTGGACATTGCCGCACACCACTGAAACAGATGATTAGGAAAATGCGAGGTAAGCTTTCGGAGAGCTGCCAGCTTACTAAAAAAAGTCCCTATAAATATAATATACATATAAAATTTTTGATGCCATTTTTTTATAAAAAATACTTAACGATTAAATATTATTATGTTGTTATTATTATTTTTATTCATAAAATTTAAATGATTTTTAACACATTAATGTAGAAAGGCAAAAGGACGCAACGTACAGTTTTTTCAAAATAGCTTTTTTCGATAAACACAATGTATACAACTTAATACACGTTCCATCAAAATTAAGTAAACTTTAAATGTCGAAATATGATGTAAATTTAGATTTTATGCTTGAGAAAAGAAGGGCATATGAAAATTGCGACCAGGAAAAATGACTCACTCTAAGGTTGTTGTTATACAACTGAAACGAAATCAATATTATATTTTGTAAATAAAATACCAGTTATTAGTCTTCTTGCATTTCATGGTTGTGTATATTTGATATTTTGACTTTGAAACAAAATCACACAAAAAACTTTTTTGTGCCTACTGATAGATTTGTATGTGTTACGTTATTTTGCCTTTCTACGGTCAAAATTTATTTGTAGTAACTATTCTATTCTATTACAAAATAGTTCTTATGACCACCCATAAATTATTTTCTCCAACCGTTTCCGCTTAACATTGACTGCTGGTGGACCATCTCAGTCGTTCAAAATTTATTTTTAGGAAGAGTTAGAAAATATGGATTTGGGTGGGAATTTTCTAATGGTAATCTTATTGATCTTACCGCTATTGGAATTGAATATGTGGCTTAATAATCACATACATTCATAAAAATCAATACATTTAAGTCACCGTATAAGGATTCGAACTAATGACTACCACAACTGCCTAGTAAAATCGCCCAATGGTGATAACTACAAGGCAATAGAACTGGCAGAAACTCGCTTTAATATTGGTTTCTTGAATATCGGTTTTAGTGAAATGCAGCTTAATAATCATTTGGTCCCAATTTTTTTTTATAAATCACTATATGAAGAATAATTCATACGTATTTACTACAATACAAGAAACCATCGTCTATAACAGTCTGTTGGCAGAAAGCCATTAATAATTCTGTTGTAGAAATAAAATTGTATGCGTTCAATATATCAATCTGAAAGGGACAAATAATGAGTATGGTCTTTAACCAAAATAGATATTCCTCATTTTTCATGTATGGTGACAGACGACAGTATTATCTTAACGACATAATATAATATTGTCTGAATGATTCCCATAAGTAGGGAAAATATACACACTGGCAACTCTGGCGGTGCGCTTGTAAGTACCGCACCGAGTAATGAACGTCATTGTGCATTCGGATGTGGGCGTAGGAGAACCGAAACTTTGTGTGTATATTTATTTTCCAATCAAATAGTTTCCCGCTCTTTTCTTTTGTTTTATGGCGGTGCCATCTTCTGTTTTGGTCGTGTCTCGTTCTTTTTTTGTGAATTTACCGTGTCCACATACATAAGTGTTGAATTTTCGACAAGGAATTGAACCACCTGTTGCCTCTCGAGGACAATCGACGCATGTAAATATTAAATATTTATTTTAAATCTAGAACTCAAAATATTTATGATGTTTAAATAATATTTATAAATGATATGGTTTGTTGAAAACCACATCTCTCGTTTGACATAAACAATACTTTAATACATGCAACGAGTTTTTTTTTTTAAATAGTATATTTAATTTTTTATTTTTTTAACCATGTCCGCCCCCAATGTGGAGAATATGGACTCCTAATGGAGTTTGTCTCAACAGAAGTGTTTCTACGAGAACTACTTGTTACTCAGTTGCTCAACCTCTCTTTTTCCAAAGAGAGTAGGAATAGAAGGAAAGGGCTAGGACAGGACTAGTGGTTAGCTAATCGCTCTCGATACGTCCCGTTCATAGGATAGGATGGGTGGGAGGGGGGAATTCAAGACATCACATACATCCATGCCTTTGAACAGAAATTCATAAATCGATTGAAAAATCAATTTATAAAACTGCTCGTACTGGGATTCGAACCCGTGACCTTCGTAGCGGTAGCCAACGACGTTAACCACTCGACCACACAGGCGGCCAATTATTAAAAGATAAAAATAAATTGAAATTAAAAGAATTTAGTGGTAACTCTAAAATTATATTGTGCAATGGAATACTTTTGTTCAATGACACTTTCAGAAATAAATTATTTTATTTATACATTATATCAAGAGTGTGGATATACGGTATTTAGTTATTTTATATTAAATAACAGATATTACAAAACAAAATTAAATAAAGCATAAAAAATACGAGTAAATCAAAATCGCTATTTCATAATCATTAACGGATGATTTTCATAAATACCGGCTCATCAATTTTAGAACCTGTCAATATTGATACAACTCTTAGAAGAAAAAAATTATTTAAATATATGATTTCTAACAAGTGCTAAACTTATCACGTCTAATTTTAAAAAGTTACATATTTTAAATCATTGGCGAATTCAGGAGGATGGTCTTGATGGCCACAGTCAAAACCTGTGAATAATTTAGGCATCCAATGATCGCAACTTGTCTTTATAACTGTATTAATGTAGTCATAATTATGACGTTTTTTTATGTACATATGTATAATATGTATTTTTTTTAAATCGATCCATGATATATTTATTTATTTTAACCATTTCCGCTCCCAATGTGGAGCATATGGACTCCTAATGGAGTTTATCTCAACAGATGTGTTTCTACGAGAACTGCTTGTTACTCAGTTGCTCAACCTCTCTTTTTCCAAAGAGAGTAGGAATAGAATGATAGGGCGCTAGGACAGGACTAGTGATTAGCTAATCGCTCTCGATACTCCCCGTTCATCGGATAGGATGGGTGGGAAGGGGGAATTCAAGACATTACATATAAATCCATGCCTTCGAACATAAATTCATACATCGATTGAAAAATCAATTTATTAAAACTGTTACGTACCGGGATTCGAACCCGGGACCTCCGTAACCGAAGCCAATGGCGTTGACCACTCGACCACACAGGCGGCATTAATTATTTACTTTCATTATAATATCTCATATTATTATGTAGGATCTATATTTTAAAATTGAATGACCGTCCCTTGGCGTTAAATACAAATAAGTGTGTTAAATACAAAGTTCCAGATAACAGGAGAGTCGCTATATATAGTATACACCCTTTTCAGGAGTGAATGGAGTGGGAGTCTACAATGTCGTCATTGACCCACATTTATTATATTTTATGATAAACAACTGAAAATTAACTCTTGAATTTGTCTCTTGAGAATTACAAAAGTAATTATTTATTATATTTTAACCACATGTGTAAAAAGGTTTACCATCGCTGCATCAAATTATGAAGCTAGACTATGATAACAACATGGTATTCAAATATCTAACGATATCATGGTGTAATTAAGAACGAGGTGTGGAATCAAATAGCACTAACTTTGTTCAGTGTTATGCTGAGTTTGCTATCTTTGTGTTTGGCGTCACGGTGCGTCAAATGTACACATTAATTCAAGTTTCTTAAGGCATTTCTATGTATTGCTATAATTTGGAAAAATACCTGAAGAAATTAAAATGTGCTATCCGAATAGTATTTATTATAATATATATTTTTAATATGTAGATACATAGAAAAACATATTTTACATCTACATATAATGTAATGCAGGGGTGGGCTGGAGAGAGCTCGGATGGGCTCGCGCGAGCCTTTTGTTGAATTTTACTACGGCCGGCGAGCCCCTTGTTAATTTAAGAGAAAACAATATTCTCAGATAAAATTAGTATATAACAAAAATTTCTGACTTATATACTATCAACGACAACTTCAGTATACACAGTAGTACATTTTTTGTAATTTACATAGATAAGTTTACTGTAAATTGCATATTGTTAGATTGTATTAAGTATCAATTGATTGATTGTTTAAGTATTGCATATAATTGCATAGAAGTGATAAAAAAAAATTCACTCCTTCCCCAGAACACCAATAATTGCTTTGGGATTTAGCGAGCCCCATGTTAACGTATTGGCCGCTGATATAATTCGGTAAAATATTTTTAAATGATTGTATTCTTACACGTTTTTATAATGGTTTAATTAAAAATTACACTTCGCAACTCTCACTGCCTATTCGGGATAGTGGAGCAGCACTAAGTAGAGTACACTGGACTCTCTTTTAACACGTTTTATTACACTGTTTGAAATAACACGGTGCTACATCGCTTGCATGTACTTAGTACTCAGTACTTACTATACGCAAAGGTTTTTTTTACTAAAAACTCAAAATTTGGAAAGAAATATTAATTAAACAGTCTCTGGGTATCTCAAATGATAAAAGCAATGTCGTACCAAATGTGCGTAAACGGGTTCGTCTATTGTCTGATAATGTTAGGGAATAATCTTTGTTGCGATTTGTTGAAAGTATTGTTTTATATAAAATTAAGATACAATTCACTATTCTCACATTTATAATTTAGGTTATTGATTCTATCCTAAGGTTTTTTTTATTTATTTAAATAATTGATTAAAAAATATTTTGAGAACTCTTTGAAAATGTGTCGAAGTGCGCATTGACCCAATTACATCAATAACCAGAATCTGTCGTCAGTAAAATTTCTAGAATTTCCATATAAATTAGAATTGCTATTTTTTTACAATGTTTTAATATAGTACAGTATTATTTTCAAACCTTTCAATTGATTAAAATTAATTGACATTTCCAACGTGCGTTCATATTTGAATACAGAAAATAAAAAAGGCTCTAAGTGCCAAAAAAATAGTATGCAGAAATGTTCTATATGTCACATTTAACATTTCTGCATACACACTTTTTATTTTTTTGTACTAATAAAGATGGAGAAATGAGATGACGAGAGATTAACTTGTTTAAGTCTTCTTAAAAATACTGCATTTCGTAAAAGATACTTAAAACGAGCGGACATAACCAGCGATGGGCTGCCAATACGTTAACAAGGGGCTCGCTTTATAGCAAAGCAATTCTCGGTGTTCTGGCGAACCACTAAGTTTTTTTTATCACTCCGATGGAAGTATATGCAATACTTAAATAAGCAATCGATTGCAACTTAATACACAGACAGTATGTTACAATATGCAATTTACCTTAAACTTATCAATGTAAATGGCCAAAAATGTACTACTGTGTATACTGAAGCTGTCCTAGATAATATATGTCAGAAATTGCAGTTATGTACTCATTTGATCTGAGAATATTGTTTTCTGTTAAATCAACAAGGGGCTCGCCGGCCTTAGTAAAATTTAACAAAGGGCTCGCGCGAGCCCCTCCGAGCCTCCTCCAGCCCACCCCTGGACATAACATAGAATACATAAACAAAATATGAATCCACCTCACCTTAACACATTTAGAATTTAACAATTAAGTATTGCCAGACATAATACGATACTAAATTTCGGAGATAATAATAAAATATGAAAAAAATTAGCCTAGTTAGTAAATTTATTTAGTAAAGATTAAAACATAGTTTCAAATTAAAGTATCAAGTCTTAAATTAAATTCAAGCAAACGACAACGATGATTCACATTCCCCATCTGAGCACTGTTTACAAACTTATATACAGTCAATCCTGTTTTTATGCGGTAAATGCGTTCCACGAAATATCGCATTAAATAATCGCACAAAAAAAGACATGACTTCCATACAAAAAGTGGGGATGCGTTCCATGAATTTTAAAATCGGCATAACTTTGAAACAGCGAGTCAAAATATACCCAAAATCGCATAACTTTGAAACAGCGAGTTAAAATATACACTAAATCACAAAGTATAGAACAATTAGGGGGAAAGCACGGCGTATAAATATTAAAAAATATTCAGTCACTGTATGACAATTCTAAGTGTGTTTTAAGGCATGTGGTTCTAAATCACTCTTTTTCGGAAATCGCATAAAGAAAACCGCATAAAAACAGGATTGACTGTACTCAGATTTCATGTAAGAGAACAACGTGTGCAATATAATGAAATTACACTTTTAACAAATATTATTTTCTTTTGATGTCGACAAAAATAAACCTGAACCTTTTCCCCACTAAATGTATGAGTGTAATCGCACCAACCTTCACCGTAATCTACTTACAACTTATTACTCAGCTCGGAGTAATGTTAACTGTCAACTGTATTTTTAAATTTCGAAAGTTAGAAGATCTTTATGTGTTCAGTGTTGCATTATAATAAAATTAATTAAGTCTTCCATTTTTGAAAATAAAAGACCATGAAAATACACGTATTCGATTACGTACGCGATTTATATTTTCTATGCAGTCAATATCGGATTATTGGAAATACGACATAATTAAATAAATTGTTTGCACTTTATTGAAGTAGGTAGTTGTCAGATTTTATTTTCACATTTAAAAAGCTGTTCTCGTCGAAGAGTAGTAGTGATGACAGATGTATTGACATTCAAGCTGAGACATTTAAATTTTTTTATATGTATTCAATAAGTAAGAACTTTATATTAATAAAAAAGAAAAACATATATTTTACTGATTGAGTCTGATGCGTTTTTTGTTTTGCTCGATTAGAAATAGACTTACGAATACAGCAGGGCTGTATCTGTTTCAAAATTTCTCTTCGAAACAGGACAAGAGGCCTGGAACCAATCTCGGGATATCTGCTCGCATTGTAATCCTAAATCTGAGCATCAATCCGGCTCCACGGACCGGACATGTCTTACATCCATTCATTGGTTTCGTTTTTATTTAGAAATATATCGATTGTCGAGACGATGTATTTGGTCAGGGCTAGCAAACCTAAAGCACGAGCGAGGTGTGCGTGTACGAAAATATTACTGATACTATTATGTACGATTTATAGATTTCATATATTACAAAAGTAAACCCATAAAATATTTAATTAATAGAAGAATTTTCTGCAGTAATTTAATAGGTAAATATAAAAATAACTAGTTTTAACTCATTTTTGCCCAGTGTTCCAATATTGGAACATTTAGTGTTTTTACTTCCACTCCATTTATGCATGACGTAATAAAAGTTTAGATTGTATCAGTCTCAATCATTCTACAGCTAACAAGTGTGGGGATCGTTTCTTCTAGTATTTTTTCAGATTTGAACCTGTCGAGCGAGCAGTGTTTTTTTTTATATGCATCAATTACGGGCAAATTCAGAGAAAAATAGGTTAATCATGATACAAACAATTCAGTTAATATACATCTTGTTTTTTATGTACTACTTAACTGTTTATAGGATTAAACGGAAAGTTGATGTATATTTGGAAATCGTTCCTCACGTACACTTAAAAAGATTCGCCACCACTGTACTAGGGCATGGCTCGGCTGACATAATGTAACAGTTGGTGTGGCCCTTGGATCAAAAAAGTTTAGAGACCTTGCTATAACACAGTAATATGATTGTGTAAATGTTTACAAAAATAATTATTTTGAAATCGTCGATAAATTTCAGCAATGGCATTTTATAACGTATTGTTATTAAATAATAATATCTCCATAATGATTCACTTCATTCTTACATTTACACTTAGATTGTAATGTAAGTAGGTCATCAAAGTATCAAAAGAAAAAAATGCGTTTTTTTACCATGTCATTCATGTCAGCGTTTTATGTTCTAATTATAAATTAGCGTGTTAATTATTTTATTGGGTAACTGATAATTTGTATTGTCAGCAATCTAATACTAGACCCATTAACGACAAAAAATTACATGTGCAAAAAACCGTTCAATTACATGTACATACATTCTTTATTTTTTATTAACAGTACCCGCTTCCGATGTGAAGTATATTGACTTCTGACGTAAGTTTCTTCCCTCCTCCTAGTTAGGGTATAACAATATTGACCAGATCAAAAATTGAAAATGAACCGAAATCGGACCGCAAATAAAGCACTGGTTTTAGGTGTAAGTTATTGATTAATTTATTCAAAGTAATCTCAACATAGGAAATAAATGATTTTTAAGTGTGTACTTAATAGACAATTTTTGACAGCATATTTTATAAAAATCGATAATACTAAAAAAATGACAATTTCGGAGTTTGGCACTATCTCACTGAGGGAGAAAAATGTTAAAAGTATGCTATTGGCTAAGATTTCCTCTTAAAATTAGTAATTAATTGTTTTATATTTATTTTTTCGATTATTTACGTAACAATATAAAGCAATAGAAATGTGTATAGAAAAAATGAACGCATTATGAATATAACATAAAATATGTTCATATACATACGTATAGATAGATCACTGCTTTCACTGGCGTTCCTTCATTTGCGTTTTTTTAGAGTAGAACCTCTTTTGGAAAAATTATAATAATAGTTCATATCGAAATATTGTTATTATCGAAAAATTGTTTAATATTTCCAAATTTATAAAAATATTTGATTTCATTTTAATATTATGTATATTGATCAATTATTATTTGAAACAATATATACTACGGTATACGTATTTTTATTATATTTATACACCTTTATGGTGAAGGGTATGGTACAGTGATGGCGAACCTTTTTGGGTCCGCGTGCCAACAATCATCAAATAATTTTTCTCGATTGTGTGGCGTGCCTAGGGTATCCAATCCCGGGATTTCGGGATTTCCTCAGATTATCTCAAAACCTCATTTTTTTAGCTCACCGAGGAATTTGAAAACCTGTCGTTTTTAAACATTTGAAAATTGAATTTGGAAATCGTTCGCGTGCCATCCAAATTCTCAAACGCGCCACCTCGGGCACGCGTGCCATAGGTTCGCCATCCCTGGTATAGTATAATTCGACTGTATAATACCAGAAATCATTATGTCAAACAACCTTGTTTAGAGATAATCGACTTTTTCGAATAATAATTATCATGAAGTGAATTGAAATGTAGCGTGGCCGTAGACAATAAGACAAACGAATAAACAACAAATAACCAAAATATTTACATCTCAAAAACTTTTAGACATCTATTTCATCGTCTTTGGGTATATAAGAATTCTATACAGCTCAATGTTATTTAAAGTTTTCTGTCGCAGACGAAATTGACTTAGTTCATATTACTTATTTAAATATCTAAGTATATAAATGTAATATGAAAGAGAATTTTTAGACGATATAGCGTGCTTAAATCTATCAAACTGCATTCATAACTAAAAACACTCAATTTTTTACTCAACCTTTTCTGGTAGTATGTCGACGAATATATTATATTGGTCTGCAAAGCTTGCCCAGACATGACCTACAGTGTTAAAATGCTCGGTTTGCGATCGTGAATACACAGCGAAGAAAAGTGAAATCTTGTAAACAGCATTCAGCAATGACTCAAAAAAAATACCACTCATACTAAATGCCTACACCGTATCCGAAAACACATGCTTCGTTAATTGGAACACGAATCGATACAAGACGACACAGGGAGATATTAATGAAATATATTAAGATTGTAAACAGATTCCAAAAGCTATGCATATAATTTAGAATTCATCTATTTGTTAATCCGATAAAAAATAAGTCAAGATTCCGTGTTTAATTATCTTCCTCATCAGCCGTGACTTTCCTTGAGCACTCTTCTTCAACGACCACTACCGAACGGTGACTTAATCTAAAGTCACCTTTATAGTTTTAACATATCGACCGTGGAAAGTAAAAATGGCAAAACCCACACAAAACACATTTTACAGGAAGCACAAAGAACGTGTTTTTTGATGATTTTGGGCCAAAGTCAAGATATGAAATATACACAACCTTGATGTGCACGAAGACTAATTACATTGGTATTTTATCAATCTAATATACATTTTATAATTTTTTTTATAAAAACCTTTTTGTACGTCTTTTTTCCTGGTCACAATTTTCACAGGCGCCACTTTTTAAACTCGACAGCTTAATTCGAGGGCTTAAAGCCAAACAATATATATATATATAATGTAACTTTTCAGGAGAGCCAAAAAACGCTTTTTACTATTTTGTAACCTTATAAAGCAGTTGTAATGTAAAAACCTAATGCTCATATTTTATAATTTATTGTGAACTGTGTGTTTATATTCCTTATGTTGATACAATTTTTAATGGTAATATTCGAAAAAACATAAAAAAGACAACTTTATGTATTTAACGTTAAACTTTGCTAGTGATTTAAGAAGAAACTAAACTTTGTTTGGCTATTGTGTAGCTGAACATGAATAATAAAGTAATTAACAAAAAACGGACAACATTTTTTTTTATAGATAACGTTGTTTAACTTTAAGCCTTCAAATTTAGATACTTATTCGGCATTTGCAGCTTACACCTTTGTGTAATAAGTTATATACATGTGATTATTGAAAAAATTGTAGGTTACGTCCTTTTGTTTTTCTAAAGTCGATATGTATTTAAAATATATGTTGCAAAAAATAAATAATATTCCTTTCATATTGATATTTTTTAGATTTTTATCCTGCTTTGAGAAAATTTACATATTGTGATATTTTAATTTAAAAATAATGGTATTTATTAATGATAATAAGTGTATGTACATACATATTTAAAATTTGCGTAAATACAAAAACTATTTTGTTAAACATACTTTGAACGATTGAATGATAGAGTTGATCTGGAAATAATGATAATTATAATATGATGTAACAGAACTTTCGGAACAAGGTGTAGAAAAAGTCTTCGTGAACAATAACGATGTTACGTGTTTATGCAACTACACTAATTACAGTGTTCTTCTATACGCAACAAACTTCAAGGGAACGTCCCGAAATAAAATAAAGTTTAATGAATAGATTACGTTGTAAATAAATTATCTTTTCGATTTCAAGGAAAACTGATAGACCACAGCGGCTTAGTGAGTTAATTTGATGACAGATGCTTGATAGCTCGGTCTCGTTTCACCGGTTCACGGTTTAGCGAACTGGAATGTATCGACCAACACCATGCAATACCTCATACGTCGCAATTTAAATGATTCAATTTTCATTATTTATCCAGCCATAGTCACCATACAACTCGTTAAAACACTATTGATTTCACACACTCTTTTTATATATAGTATATAGCAATGCTTCCCAAGCTGGGGTCCGCATGTTTTCTGCGGTGGTCCGAGAAAATTTTCAGTCAACGAATTTAATGAAAAAAGTATTTTAGAATTTTGGATAAGGCGACTGCAAGAATGTCCGTCTGTTGCAAAAAAAGCCTTAGTCAACCTTATTCTTCTTGCAACGTGAAACATCATTTCGGGAACGGAGATGGATAATAAAAAAATGATAAGATTTACCGAGCCCCTTGTTCAGATATCGGCAGCCCACCGCTGTTTTTAGCTGTCTACATTGATAAGTCTACGGTAAATTGCATATTGTTACATATTATAAGTGTATTAAAAAAATCGATTGATTATAAAAGTATTGTATATTATTGCATAGGAGTGATAAAAAAATCACTTTTTCCCGAAAAGAACACCGAAAATTGCTTTGAGATTAAGCGAACCCCTTGTTAGCGTATTGCCATCCTACCGCTGATTGTATGTAATAATTGTAACAATTAATGCCAAATAAAAAAAATGATTTTTTTTTCGGGGGGGTCGGAACCAAGGATTATTTTTTATTTAGATTTAAGGATCCGTTGAATGAAAATGTTTGTAGTTGTAACTACAGAGCGGTTTTCTATAACGCGCTCCGCAGTGCCTCGTACAGCGCTCCCTCCTTTAATATTAACTCAAATACTGTTAAATATCGTCGCGGAATCCAATTTAAAATGTATACATAGAACAATGTGAGGCATTTAAAATATCTATGGAAGTAAAAAAAATAAAATGTTATAGAAATTGATTTCGTGCAATTTTATAAATACACTAAAAAAAACCTAACTCCTAATTTTGTACGAGTGCCTAGTCCCTATAGACAGCGGTGGGCTGCCAGTACGATAACAAGGGGCTCGCTTAATTTCAAAGCAATTCTTGGTGCTCTTGGAAAGGAGTTATTTGTTTATCTCTCCTATGCAATTATATGCAATGCTTAAATAAACAATCGATTGTTATTTCATAAATACACTTATAATATGTGACAATATGAAATTTACCGTAAACTTATCAATGTAAATGGCTAAAAATGTATTGTAAAGTCAAAAATTTCAGTTATGTACTAATTTGATCTGAGAATATTGTTTTTTCTTAAATTAACAAGGGGCTCGCCGGCCGTAGTAAAATTTAACAAGGGGCTCGCGCGAGCCTCTCCGAGCCCCTTCCAGCCCACCCCTGCCTATAGAGAGGATTTCTTTGGCGTGGTTCCGAGGTCAACGGTATTATTTTTCGATAAATTAGCTTTTTAGTACTCGTTGTTCTTTCATCGTTTTATTCTCCATCTAACCTTCATGTGTGCAGTTTCTGCTTGAAAATATACTAATAAAGTAAATATCAAATACTATTTGAACAATATAAAACATATCTGCGAATTTAATTTAAATAAAAGTGCTAAGTGAAAAATATTTAAACCATTTTCGGCAGTTTATAAATATTGCATTTAAACTTTTTTTTGTGCCTTTTGCATTAATCTACATGTGTGCTAGAGGTCTGCACGGGCCGGGTTCGGGCGGGTAAGCGCAATTGAGATTCGGTCTGGGGCCGGGCCCAGGTAAGGAATTTATTTCTTCAGAAAAATATTTCAGACTATGTTCGTGTCATAAGTCAGCCATGATGATTTTAATTATTACCAGTTCTATAGAGAATCGTAAATTGTTGTAAATTTGTAAAAAAAAATGGATTTTTCCGGGCTGAGGAGTATAAATGTGGGCTTCGGGTCGGGTTCGGGTAACAAGTGTTGTATTAGACTCGGGACTGAGTCTTTCGGGCTCGGACCGGGTAATTTTGTAAAATTTCAGACCTCTTATGTGCGCTAATAAGTATTTGTTATTTCGACAGTATAAAACAGACATATAAAAATGTATTTAATTTTAATAAATATCTTAGGTCTTTTTGTATTCCTATAAAAGTTCGACCTTGATGTACAATATCGACTCTGGAGAGGAAAAAGGACGTAACCCACAGTTTTTTCAAAACAGGTTTTTTTCGATAATCAAAATGTATCAAACTTTATACACGTTCTTTCAAAATGATGCAAGCTCCAAATGCCGAATTAGTTTCTAAATTTAGCTTTTAAGTTTGAAAAAGATGACCTTGTAAAAAGTTAAAACCAATAAAAAAGACTGAAATAAAAGTTTTTTCTGGACAATTTCCTTAATTAATATTAGATTATGTCAATTAAACACCAGTTTAGAAGTCTCCATGCACTTCAAGGTTGTGTATAATTCATAATTTGCAGACGGACTACAATCATTCAAACACGTTTTTTGCGCGTCCTGTAAAATTTGACATGTGTGGGTTACGTCCTTATTCCTTTTCACAGTCGATATGTAAAAAAATTGTTGACCCAAAAAGGTCTCCAATCAATGAATGATCGATGGAATATTATAACCCATGTTATAAGGCATATATAACATATATATATATATATATTACATATTTCAAATTATAAATTTAATTATCACCACTAATAGCTAGAGGGGACCTGATATCATATCACGAGCGTGCCGTAACATTTTTAAAGCATTTCGAGTTGCTTACAAATGACTCATGTGTAAATAAAACTATAGCAAATAAATTAAACATTTCAATTTGAGGGCTTAGGATCACAGGGGCCTTTCTACAAAGACATTGTTTCTACTTCATCCAGCATTTATATTTCATTTTTTAATATACCCAACCAGTGGCGTAGCTAGAAATTTGAGCCCTTATGCACACGTCACGCAAGCCCACCTCCATAATATTTATAAATGTTTGCCCTCTCTTTCGACGGGCTCTCGTATATCGCAAGACAACTGCTATGAGATGGCTACGGCGCTGAAGGTAGTGGTCCAAAGATTATTCACATTTCAATTACGTAACATAATAGCACCGTTGTGCAGTGATAAATCAAATTCTTTGTTTATATAAATATCCATATGACGAGCTATTTTTTAATATATTAGTTTGTTATATTGAGTATGAAGAAATTTGGGCCCCCTTTTCGATGGGCCCTCATGCATTGCATGACTACGCCGCTGTGCCCAACCGTGGGTATCTTATTAACGGTTCCCGGTAAATTGCTCGAATGGAAATTGCTCGAATAACAAGATAATCAATTTGTTTCCGTTTGTTCTGTCCGTTTTTTCTGTCTTAGCCCTAGTCTTCTATGTGTTCTGGAAATATATAGAAACAGTTTGAGTAACTAATTAAGAAGCAGTTCTCGTAGAAACACTTTTGTTGAGATAAACTCCATTAAAAGATCATATGTTCCGCATTTAGAGCGAACACGGTTAAAATAGATACTTACGAAAAATATTTTTATATTTCACTCTCTAAACAAGTGTCGCACAAGATAAAAATGAAATTCGTAGAAAAAGTCGTGAAAAATCGTTTAAATAACCAAGCAATTCGAATAATTTGTAATTCGAGCAATTTACCGGCTCCCCTTATTAACGGTTGTATGTACGTATAGGTTGTGTCACCAATAAATATGATTATGTCATTGCCAAAACCGATCTTAACTTAAAACATGCGTTTTTGAACTGAGGCTAGATCCTAAACCAGGGGTGGGGAATGTTTTCTTCTTTAAAGGCTGCATTCATTTTTCTGATTCGACATAAGGCCACAGTAAACATTGACTAGGGAATCTTTGGCCGGAATTTATGAATTTACTTCTCAGATTCTCAGGAATTTACGAATTTACAAAAAAATACAGAATCGGCCAGAAGGCCGCAGGTTCCCCACGCCTGTCCTAAGCCATAGGTTCCCAACCTTTTCGGGTGGCGACCCCTTTTTATAAAAGCCATGTGACCCGCAGCTCCGATGCAATTGAAAAAGGCATTTTTTTTAATAAGGTAATTTTAGTTGACTGTAGTTTTAGTTTTGTTGTTCAAATCCAAAATTGAAAAAAGTAGGCGACCCGTAGGTTGGGAACCCGTGTCCTAAGCCCTTGAAATTATGATGAACTGAACTTTTACAAGAATATGTATAACATTACGTTATTTAAAAATATTAAAATTTTACGTGGATTAATATCAAATTTCGGTCGCTATTGATAAAGAAAGTATTCTTTAAGTTAAATATTATTTTTAAGTCTGAAGGAATTTACTTTTTTTGATAACCAAATTTCTCCATGAAATAAATAATATATATTCTATAAATGAAAGTCGGTCAAATCGATTGTTGCCAATCATATAGCTCACACAACGTGCAAAATGAGATAATATTGTTTAACACCAACTTGCTTTATTATGAATATGTCCACAAACGTATTACTATAATCAGGGCCGGCGCCACCATACAGGCGAAATAGGCAACCGCCTAGGGCGCAAACAATTAGGGGGTGCAAAAATGGAGCATTAAAAATATATATTTACTCAAATATTAATAATAAATAATAGTACATCCTATTTTATTGTGATGTTTGTAATTGTTCGTTGTAATTATGTATCGTATTCTATATTATTCTAAAAAGAGAGGTTGAGCGACTGGATAAAAAACAGTTCACGTAGAAAAACTTATGCTGAGATACCTCCATTAGGATGCCATATATTCAACATTGGTAGCGTACATGGATATATAAAACAAATATATATATCTCATGATTCCGAATGGATTTATTTTCATTATTTCGAAAAAAATAGACAATTTGTTAAAAAGGGGGCACACCATAACCGTTGCCTAAGGCGCCAAATAACTTCGCGCCGGCACTGGATATAATATGCATTTTATGAATATCTATAATATATACGATATGCATCGACTTGAGTATTTTCAATTCAAATGGGCTCAAACATTATTAGTAGAAAGTGATTAACAAATATTATAAGACAGAGGTAAAACAAATATTAAGATCAATTAATTACATGGGGCATGCCGCTATTTTTTAATAAAATGTGGACGGCCAGAACTACTAAGAAAAAACCATGGCTGATGAATACAATAAAATGTACGCCAGAACTAAGATGCTTATACAAATATTTTGGAATATATGTAATAAGTATCTATAATGTTACGTACAATGAAAAGTTTTCTTATAAACTTCAAAATTCAAATGTCAAATTTTAACATCGATTTTCGTACCCGTATACTTTTCTTGTGTAGTTCAAATGCATACGTAATAATATTATTGCTATTATTATAAGTATTCATTTTACAAATAAGTAAACGAATTTAAAGTTGCAAGTTAATTCATAACAAAAGATGCCAGATTTTATTTTGTAAACATAACATTTGGGAAAAAAACATATTGAAAATTTAATTTTCTGGCTTTTCTCTTCACAAAATCGTTAGTAATTTTATCAACATCTATTTTATCTGACAGTTAAAGTTTTATTAAAAAAACATGCTTGTACAGTTGTAGTAGTTACCGTAGTCGGAAAAAACTAACGACCCTGACTGTTTTTTTTTTAAATTTTGAGTGTACAAATCGCTAAAGTCAAAAATCGCTACTGGTCGATCTAGTATAAATGTAAATTAAATAAGAAAGAGACTTTTTTAAATAAATAGCAAAAGTATTAGAGTAAGTATGAGTATTTCAATTTTCCTTCACATCTCTGTTTGCTTAGCCTGCTGAGCATAAAATTAAAATGGCAACAAAATTTTTAATGCTTCCTAAGCAATGTCATCATGATCTTGTTTTTAGTGTTTTACAAAGCATAATCATGCAAAGAAAAAATGGTGAATTAATTATTGCTTCCATTGATTCTTTATACGAAACATTTTTTGTTTATTACCTCTGAAGTTGTCTTCTATTTCTTAAAAACGCGACTTCCAAAAAGTTGTGTTTAATCAGTAAGTCGCAAAGCACAAATTCGACGAAAGAAAGCTTAATATTGAAATAAAGCTGTCATTGATTCTATATCCAAAACAATTTGTACTTGTTTTTTTACCCTTGAAAATTTCAAAAATGCCGCCTCCAAAAAGGTTTATACTGTGAGTGGGCGGAAGAAAATATAGTGAAAATTATATTGCTTACATTGGTTCTGTATCAATCTTTATTACTTTCAAAGTTTTCTGTTCATTTTCGAAAATACCGCCCACAGAAATGTGCCCCCCCCCCCTTGCTACGCCACTGACTCATTCTCTATCTCCGTATGCGCAGAAAGAGAGAGCGTGAATGTTGATTTATTTAGTGATCACACACACATCCACGTTCTTTCTCTATCCAGTGCGCATCGTTTGTATCAAGTATATTGAGTGGTCGTGGAGACACTGGAACTGACTGGGTCACGTGCTGCGGATGCCTCCGTAAAACCTTAACCCAGCCTGCCTCTTTTTCCGACCAGTGGGGATTCCGGCGTCATGGACGACCGTCGGGTACTATCCACATGATCTTCTTGGCGGAAGTTAGGGATGCTAGTGTGTCATGGAAGAAAGCAAAGCAATTGGCGGGAAACGGAAACATAGGGGTGCCGTGTGAAGGTTATATGGTTTACACAGGGAGCGACTATGCTCAAAGAAGAAGAAAAAGTATCGAGCGAATGACTTAATATTTTTCTTTATTTTTCAATTTGTTGACAATTTCAATGCATAGTTATGTTTTATTGGCTACAAATCAACAAAGTGTGACGGTTTAATTAAAACACACACACAAGTAAAAGATGGTTAGCGTCCTGTATTTATATATTTCGACACTCATTGGTGTTTTATGATATTTTATAAAGCGTATGTGATAAATAACCATTACAAATAATTGATTGCATTGTCATGAAAAACGACGCCTGTCTCGTTTTTCCGCAATTGGATTGAGCCAACGACGACGTGTTGTCAACTTGGTGACTCACCTGTCCACATACGGAGTGTCAGAACTCACCTGTTAGTTAAATACAACTCGCCACTTGTCCTCACCATAATTCCATAATCGTTTGCAATCTATGCTTAACGATTTCTACTTTACTTTTACTATCGAACGAAAGATAGTAATCATTTAGGTCTGATATAATCTACCCGGAGCGCGAGATATTAATAATAAATAGAATTAATATGCGAAAATAGAACACAATTTACATTATTAAATAAACATTGTTCAATGAATCCAGGATAATTTAGAGGGCTTAGAATCACTGAGGGGTAACTACAATAAAGCGTGTTTTGAGTTAAGCTCGGTATTTGCAATTATGTCTCCTACATATCGACTGTGGAAAGGCAAAATGACGTAACCCACACATATCAAATTTAAGAGGCGCAAATAACGTGTTTTGATGATTTTGGGCCATATACAAATTATGAATTATACACAACCTTGAAGTGCCCGGAGACTTCTAAACTGGTGTTTAATTGACATAATTTTCTAATATTAATTAAAGAAATTGTTTAGAAAAAACCTTTATTTCAGTCTTTTTTCTTGGTTTTAATTTTTTACTATGTCATATTTTTCAAACTTAAAGCTAAATTTAGATACTAATTCGGCATTTTCAGCTTCCATCCTTTTGATAGAATGTGTCAAGTTGTATATATTGTGATTATCGAAAAAAAGCTGTTTTGGAGTTTTGAGGGTTACGTCCTTTTTCCTTTCCACAGTCGATATGTATTTACGTTTAATTATAGTGTTAAAAGCACAAAGGTAAATAAATCGCTTGTTATACTTTAGTAAACAAATATGTTTTTCTAGATAGGCTTGTAATCATAAGTCCTCGATTTAAATTGAACGTTTATCTATGATATCAGGCGACAGTACCATCTGTCAACATGCGTTAAATGCAAAAGATGCGCAAATAGATGGAATGTGTGTGTGTGTGCTGCGTTACAGATGATTGGCACCCTTTTAAACGTCTCTCAGACAATGACGTCAATCTTACAAATTATCAAGGAAAAACTTTTAATATACTTGCAGTGAACGATGCGAAATAGAGAGAGTTGTGTGTGTGATGTGTGTATTTGTGATGTGATATTAAATTGAAAATTAATCACTCGACTATGGTTTTAAAACATTCGTTTTAGAAGAAAAAAAAACGCGTATACCGTATAAGTTGTCACGCCTTTTAGATAACGCAATGTGTGAACTCATTTTTTTAAATATATTTTAATGATAAATGAATGTTCTTTAATTACAGCCTGAATACTATCGTGACGCAACCCAATTCCGTAGAATTGGAGCAGGACCAGAATACCGCCTGGAGATCCCACACGCCAAACTTAACCACACCGGAACCTATTCAGTCATCGCCACGAACAAGCACGGCCAGGCTAAGGCCATCATATCGTTACAGATATTTACGAAAGGTATTTATAATAATAATAAAAAATCCATATCCGCTCCCTAGTCGGAGCACATGGCCACCACATGATACCTCCGAGATTCTCTGTCCCCCACCAGTCTTCTTGCTTCCTCCCATGTCATTCCAGCGTCCTGTAGCTCCGTCGAGTACATCCTATAGATCAGAGTTTCTCAACAGTAGGTCATGTGGCCCCCCAGGGGGCCACAGAGATTTATTTTTGTTTTGGGGAGCCACAACACAGTTTAGAGGGCCACGAGTTTTGATAAAAGAGGAAAATGGCGGACGTCACGCAGCTATTTTTTGTAAATCCGTAAATAAAATAAATTACTGGCATTCTAGATTCGAAAATTTCGGATGAGCTATAAAAAAAGGTGGGTTTTTGAAATTATAATTTTCATTGGAAGACAAAACAATTATATGGGGGGCATAGAAAAATAAAGACACTCAAAAAGAGCCACGCTCCCAAAAAGGTTGAGAAACACTGTTATAGATGGTCATCAGTGGCCTTCCACGACGGCGGAATCCATCCGGTTGGTTGAAAAGACAAGCAGAACACAGGCTTTCTTGAGGCATCCACAGCACATGTCCAAGCCAGGTCCATCGTCGATTTTTCACTTTGGACGTAATTAACGGCTGTTTAGACCATTCCCGTGTTTCAAAATGATTGAAATTGCAAAAACTGTTAGACTGTGCTGCTAAACAGGGATTGTCGTGTCCGTGACGCAGTAGTGGCTTAACTCGAATCCCAGTCAGGGCCGGCGCCACCATACAGGAGAAATAGGCAACCGCCTAGGGCGCAAATTATAAGAGAGCGTATAAATATATTAAGAGTGCCAGTACTGGTCCCAGTGCGAAATTTCAATCGATTTATTGATATCTATTCGAAAGAATGGGTGTCTGTAATTCTAAAAATTCCTTTCTAACCTCCTAATTCTAAAATTAACTGGGTGTAGCGAGAGCGATTAGTTAACCACCAGTCCTAACCTAGTCCTATCTTTCTAACCTTACTCTCTTCAATAAATTGGAGGTTGAGTAACAAGCAGTTCTTGTAGAAAAAACATTTTTTGAAATACATCCATTAGGAGGCAATATGCTCCATATTAGAAGCGAACATGGATTTTAAAAAACTGATTTAATTACTGGGCAGAGTATAAATATCAGTGCTTTTATGTGTGATGAAATCTAGTATTATATAATCCTTCGATTATATTAACTCCTTTTATGGACCAGCGCGAACTGCTTTTCTGATCACTGTATGACATACGAGCATACCTCAGTTTCGCCTAGTACATCCTATGGATAGTAACCGACGGTCGTCCACGACGCCGTAATCCTACCGGTTGGAAGAAACGGTAAGCAAGATTGAGGGTCTCCGGAGTCAGTTCATTTCTAACGTCTCTCCATGACCACCGACTGCTACTATTTACTGTTTGGGAGGAATTCTTGTGACAGATTGACAGACACGTCTATTTTCTGTTATATATTGTAGATATAAATCGACACATGAAGAAAATATTAACAACTTATTTCTTTTTGCTAATATCCCCTTACCCTTCCCCTCCACTCCCGACAAATAATGTGATAACACATAATATTTATTTTTTAATAATAATCATTTCTCTATTGTGAGAGATTAATCAGTATACCCAATATTTATTTTTTGTAGCTAGATATAATTTTATACATACATATTGTATATATAGGCCTGACTTTTTTTTATTTTGAAACCACTTTAGCTGAATAGCATTGTAATATTAAATCAACAGCAAATGACATTATTTGTAACGCATACCTTTCTTTTCCTATCCAGGTCCTGACGAAATGGATCGACATGCAATAAGAACAGGGTATTTATATAATAGATATTTCACTATTATTATAATATAGATAAAATTATTATTCTTGTAATCTCTACAAACAACAGAGCAAAGATATATTAGTGTATTATATTTAGTTTAAAAAGCATTTTCAAATATTGTTGATAGATATTTCAGAATCACGTCATCGTAAGAGCCGTGATGAAAAAAATATCTTACCTCATCAGACAATATGAAATCTCACTTAATTATACCCAATTATTACAGTTACATATTTATTTTTTTTAATATATTATGTATATTCAATTTTGTTTTCCTGGAACAACTTGAATTTGGTAACTATCTCTATAAAATATCTCATGGTAGTACATATGTGGTTACAAGTGCACAGAAATCCGTTCATCAACATGTTCTGACGAAGATGTGATGCCACTACAGTTATCAATGATATTTGACAATACTTGTAAAACTCAATACATTACTAGTTGAATAACAATTATGTTAATACAGTAAATTAAAATCCAATTCAAAATTATTTATGATAGTAAAATATTTTTTAATTCTCTTTTAATCAATATGTATATTCCATTGTTCAGCCGTGTCGATGTACTGCCAAGCATTGTTCAAGAATTAAAGGACTTGAGGTGTTGTGATAGCGATTCAGTCACATTGGAATGCAGGGTCAAAGGAATCCCAGAGCCAAGAGTTCAGTGGGAGAAAGATGGAATGGTGACTATTTTTACTTGACACTAGTATCCTAAAAACATTGATATTTAAATATATCTTTTAAACAATATACAGTTGTACCCTAGTAGGTTTCATTAGTAATTTGAAGTTTCTAAACTTCTTTTTAATTTTCATATCAATATTATGTAATGTTGTTTAAATATTATTTTACAGCCTGTTCCCGAATGCAGTGATTTCAAAATGACAATGAAGGGAGAGACAGTTCGACTAACAATCAATTCAGTTTACCCAGAAGATGAAGGTGTTTACACCTGTGTAGCTTTTAATGAACTCGGCAAAGCTTATACATCAGCTTGTCTAATTGTCGATGGTGAGCTAAACAACTACATCACTGAAAACATTAATATTTTGATATTTTTTTACAATACTTACTTCATGAAGTAAATTAAGATTACAAAACAATGTAATATTAATAAATAGTCATAACATTATAAATAACATTAATAAATAGTCTGAACATAAATATATTTTATGCTGATAGTTTTGCTTTATTATATTTATTAAAAAAATGTTATTAGATGTTATTAAACACTGAATAAATATCATTTATGTCACAACTTATTTAAATAGTATATTGCATAAATATAAATAATACTAATAAATTATATTTATTGTAACGAATTTTCACTACAACTTTTGTTTCTTTATTTTTTTCGCACGGTGATCTCTGGAACATATCTGCTGAAAGGAAAAGTACAATCAGTTCAATCAATATCAATGGTTTTGTTTCAGTTCCCGAAGAAAAAGAAAACCTCTTGAGTCAGCAGCTCACTCGGCCAGCTGCTCTGCTATCGGCTGGATCAACTCCTCGATCCACACCATGTCGAAGCCCATCTCCATCCAGACAGACACGTCAGTAACTCATTTTCATAAATTGTATAATATCTTACATGGGTCTGTAGATCAACCATTGTAAGTTGTATGTTTAGAGAGGGCAATAGTGTCACAGTAGTAATTTTGTTATAAAACTTTACCTGTCATGGCTACCACAAATATTATTGATAGGAATTATCAATTTTTGTTATTGAGACTTACCATCTTCACAGGCTTCTGACTTTTAGAATAACCTTTTTGTACATTCTTACCAATTGTTTTCAAAACATTTAACTAAACTTATTTGGTTCATCCCTGTGAGCTGGATGGACTTTTTTATGTCTGAATTCAAAAGTAAAATAAGATTAATAAATAAGATTTAAGAGGTCAGAAATTTTAGTTTTTTAGTAGGAAAGTTTATTTGTTATGTTAGGTTAGGTTAGTTAGAAAGAATATTTTTTTTAAATATTATTCAAATACCTCCGGATAAAAGAATGTACAACTTATTGTATTTATTTCCACAGTTATTATTGAGTATAATGACCCTCTGACATAGTTTATAGATACAGTTTGATTTTATTTGTATTTTTTAATTATAGGACAACGAGAATCAGTATCTCAAACACGGTCTCGTGGATCAAGGTGGAAATTGTGCCCACCGAAGTTCTATGCGGTTCCTTTTAATCGAGTCGCAGAAGAAGGTGACACAGTTTCCTTCAGATGTTCGATCGCTGGTCATCCTGTACCATGGGTGTCTTGGGATAAAGACGGCTCTGATATTATGCTTACGCCTAGAATAACAATGAAAGAAAAAGATGACGACAGAATCCTCAAAATTACTGATGTTAAGCTTGAAGATGCTGGCTTATACCGTGTTACTCTCGATAATGAAGTCGGAAGAGTAGAAGCTACAGCACGTTTAGATGTAGTTAACTTAAGAGGATCCCTTCACGGTATCAGAACATCAGAACACTCACCTTTGTCACCTACTATTAGAAGACAGTTGAACAGTTCCTCCCCTAAGTATGGCGATAGATTTCGCTTAAGCACTGATTTCAGAGCATCACCATCACCACTTTCTAAGTGGTACAAAAATGGACATGAAATAGAATTATCAGATAGAATATTTGAGGTTCGAGAAACAAATCTCATAAGTCTTATCATAGATCCTCTTGAATATACAGATTCTGGAAAATATACAGTAGTACTGTCAAATAATCTTGGAGTAGCATCAAGTTGGGCCGATGTGAAGGTAGTGAATCCAGAAGAATCTAATACATTAGATAAGTCTCCTCCAAGAATTGTTAAAAGATTGACTGATATTGAGGTTATGGATGGTAGAGCTGCTGAACTGATGATAAAAGTGGAAAGCTCTTGTGATTTTTCATTTTCATGGATGAAAGGAAATACAGTTTTACCCGACTGTGAAATTTTTAATTACATAGATTATGGAAATGGTCTCATATCCCTCAGATTTGAAGATATTTATGTCAAAGACAGTGGGGAGTACACGTGCATAGTAAAAAATCCATTTGGCATCTGCCAAACATCTTGCAATGTTGAAGTTTTAGGTATGACAATATTTTGTTTTATTTTTCATTGTTTTTCACTATCACAAACATAATTCTAAATCTCAAGAAATATTTCCTGACCAAATTTAATATTCCATTATGCCATATAAAAAATATGAGTGTTTCTGAATTTTGATTAAAAATTGCAATTGCCTAATAAATTTTTTTTACCTTTAATGATATATCATTCACAGAAAAATGACAAACAATACTCCTGTAAGTATATTAATTATGTACAAGCTATCGAACTAAAAAACATTAAAAATCAATTGATTGTTTTTGACACAGTTTTGTTTTGGAAACTCTTATTTTGAAATACAGTCGAACCTCGATTATCCGGATTAATTGGGGATGAAGGTAGTCCGGATAAAGTAAAATCCAGATAATCGAAAAAAAAAACATAATTGACCAGGAAAGACATGTACCTACATTTAGTATGAATATTTTCTATTTGTATAGGTTTAAATATAGCTTTGTATTGATTTGTTTTTATTAAATTATTGAATTTTGCTTAAAGCTGTTCTTTTTGAAGCTGCTAAATCGCGAATATTTTTAATATACTTTACATAAAGTTGTCATGAGTTACATTCTTCTCGGTTCTCAAGCCACTTCATGGTGACATCTAAGCACATAAAAGAATGTGTAGGACCAATATCTCTTTCCTCGCAAATATTTTCTTCATCTTCTCGATCTTGGTTCTCTGAGGAAAATATTTCTTTAATTATTTTCTCATCATTCAAAATTTGAAATCCAGCATCGTTCACATCGCATTGTGCTATTGCTTAGTTAGTTGAACTTTCTAATGGTATTTTTAAGATTTTGTTCCATGATTTTCTCAAAGTTGTCACATCTAAAGAGTTTCAACTCTTTGGTGCCATGTAGCAACAGTATTTTAGATTTATTTTCTTGTGGAAGCTGATACCTGTTTCTTCATTATTTTAGTCAGTCAGCAATAATCGCAGTAGCATCTGTTTTCTATATAAGCGTTTGAATGATTATATTAAACCCTGATCCATAGGTTGTATTACCGACGTGGCATTTGATGGAAGAAATTTTACCATAACTGGTTTAAATATTCTATATATGGGTGAGATGATGCATTGTCTAATAATAATGACGTTTTTCCTCTTTTATTAACGAAGTTTCGATATTTTTTACTTCTGGAATTGTTATGCATTCCATCACGTACCGTAAAGAACAGTGGACGCAATTCGCCTAGTATAATCAGTAAATTCGTAAAGAATTTTTTTACATTTGAACAATCCGGATAATCGAAAATCCGAATAATCTGGTTCTAGTTATAGTTCTGGAAGAACATCCAATGAATTCAAGACCGAGCACACGTTGTGTGCTGCAACTTGACAAGTCATGCAGCTGGGTACAGCGCACGCCTTTGCAAATACATATAGGATATACTACCACCTAAAAATGCAATTTAATTATCTCGCATCGTGTTCTAGATTTTGAGGGTGCACAGCACACACCTAATCCACCCTGAATATACACCCCTGGTGTACAGTAGACATTATAATTAATCTGTTTCTTTTTTTTAGAAAATACCACTGCGATTGCTGATAGAAATGGATTTGTGAGATATCCTCAGCCAGTTTTAATTATTGAAGGAAAAGACACTTGTTTTAATGTTACATTAGATAATGAATCCAAAAATCGAATGATCTGGCAAGTAGCTGGAAGACAAATTGATCATAGTAATACTCGATTTAAAGTAAGATACCTTCTAGCCTTTTTGTTAATCACTACATATTATTGTGGCCATTTCTTTTTTACTGAAAACATACTAATACCTGATTTTTTAGGATTACAATCATATTGAAATACCTTCAATAATATAAATATTATCACATTGCTATGTTGCACGCATACTACTTCTATATGTGATAACGAAAATTAGTTCTCCTTATAGAAATCTTTGCTTACCACATCCTCGCAAACATTGAGTTATAATTTATTTATGTAAACATTTAATTATTGTCGTTCTGTTATAAGGTTTCTTCTGTTGGCTTAAAGCACACTCTGCAAATAAAAGATGTCCAAGGAACAGATTCAGGTATTGTGAGATGTGCAGTCCAAATACCTTCATCTGTTGACAGCAATTGCTACTATGAAAGTCTTTGGCAGAGTACAACATTAACTGTTGTACCTCCAGCATTCCTTGCTAGTAAGCCATTACCAGATGAAAAGAAGAAATATGTAACTCCGAAATTCACAAACAAAATTGACGACACATTCGCCGTAAATGGGGGTTCAGTTACCCTCAGGGCAACATTCCGAGGGTATCCTGAACCCACTGTGAGGTGGTCTAAAGAAGTAAGTCTAGTTTTATTGATCAAGAGTTGTATTATTTTGTATGTAGCTTTTTGAAGACTCCAAAAAACTGAAAATTATATTTAATTTAAAGAAAAAATACATAATATTTTCTTCCTTCAAATTATACTAACAAAACTAGGTTTTTAATGTCCATATATATATTTATAACTATTATATTGTTGAACTGGATTATTGAAAAAAAATACTGCTCGTGGAATCTTTGTTTTTATTATTGCTCAGAATAGTATCATTAAATATATGCCTTGATTTTGTTGCAAAATCAAAAATATGTTGTGTAATATCAAAAAAATTAAATAAGTTACTTAGCCTTAAATAACCAATATGTGACCAGGGTTTCCTAAGTTGTGGTATTTAATAGGATAAGTTGAAATTTGCTGTGCCATAATATTTGATTTGAATGCTGCGAAAACATGCTGTACAGATATATTTTTTTTACTTGTATGTTAATATTTTTGTTTCTGTTCTTTTATTTTCAGTATTTACTACTTTAAACTATTGTTTATTGTGTGTAGGGATTTCAATACCGTAATTAACAAAATCGGGATCCTGGTACTCATGACATTTTTTCAATACCGGAATACTATTTTTGAAAATACAAAAATACTGATATTTCAGTATTGAAGATTAAACAAAATCAAATTTCGAATGTATAATACGGTCACATATTTTGATAAAATTGTTCACAATGAATTGAAATATTTGAAATTTGCTAAGATTTGAATCAATATTGACAGTTTCCAGAATTGATGAGTTTCAGAGTGAAACTGTTATTTATGAAAATCTCCCAATTGTTATTTAATCAGCTGGTATTGCGATTCTAATTGGCTGTACATTTTTTGCTTTATTTAAACTTTTTCTGTAATATCAGTAATTAATATTTAATAATAAACGGTACTAATATATCCTTTCAATATGGTTATTCTTAATTATGTGTCAAATGTGGGGTATCCAGAGATATGTAAAAATCTCAATACGATTTTTCATCTGATACTATTTATACAATCATCAAACTTTTTCACACTGAAATTATATTTGTTCTTGCATTCATTGACACTCGAATAATATAATTTAATGAAAATTACTGACAATATGCGCGAATATCAACATTGTTAAACAGCCATGCGATATGTAGGAGATAATAAATATATCTATAGCTGTGAATAAAATTATTGAATTGCACATATTCCTTCATAATATGCCAGCGTTAGTAGTCTTTGATAATGTATGTATAAAATATGTAATATTGATAACAATTATTTGATAAAATTTATATTATTTTTGTTAAAGGAACGAGAAATTGTCACCGGTGGCAATATATTAATTACAAAAACATCTGGCGAGACAATGATGATAATAAAAAATTTGAATAAAAATGATGACGGTAAATATTTTATTCAAATTGAGAATCTTCAAGACAATGATAGTTTGTCAGCAAAAGTCATTGTGCAAGATTCATCATCAAAACTTACAGGTAAATACTTTCAAGACACAAATGACATGTTTGAGAATTGTATTGCATGATTTTTCATCTGTATACCTTGTAAGGCCAATAAATTTATAAATTGTTAGTTAAAATAGAATTACTTTCAATCATTACTGCTAGCGTAGTGTATTTGATATATGCAATACAAATGTTTGCATACTTTATAAACTCGAAAAATTGTCACAATCTATCTTGTGAAGATTGAATATCTTAATTTAACCCTTTGAACTCATTAATTTTTTTCAAAAGTGTTCCAGCAACTCCAAGCCTTTTTAGCGATTTTTTTTTTATTAAATGTGTTATAGCTAAAAATATACATATAATAATTAAATAAAAAATGGTTTAAAGAATTTGTTTATGTTTATTATATATTTAGGCTACAAATTAATCTTTAAATTTTGATAAAGTACGGTATTTTTTGAAACAATCTCCCGGGTGAAGGCCAGGTTTTCTTTCGCACGTATCACAAAAGTAAGTGGTTTCATGCCTTCCTCCGGGAATTTTACGGTTAGAACATACCGTGCAGTCTTTATGCTTGTTGGGATTATTATATATAAAATGGCCGGTACCATATAAGTTTCTTAAAAATTGATAAAACACACGCAATGTTGACCGGAACAATGCGAAACGCAAACTATTGTATTCAGCGGTGTTTTATACCTGCACCCACCAAACATGTGACCCTTGGCAAGTGTTTTATTACGTAATTCTGAGTTGCAAATAAATTGCATTAGTCATAAAATGAGAAATGTATGTTTCCTCTCTCAAACCGGTTCCTGCGGCGACCCACCGCCAACAATTCGCCGGAATAACGGCGAGCGTAAAAAATGTCGATGTAGCCTCGACGCGGGAGTTGCCGGTAAAAAACCAATGTCGATGTTACCTCGACATATGAGTTCAAAGGGTTAATCTTTAATGATATTATATTCAAAATATTTTCAGGATAAAACATTTAACAATAGATTTGACAAAAGGGAAAATTCTCTTTTTTTGTTTTATAGCTTTATTATCGTGTATTAACCCTCAGAGCACAAAGAGAAGCATAATCGCAGTCCTTCACGCTTGTGCCAGATTGTTGAATGAGCGTTATTGCGCTTTTCAAGTAGTCTTTTATTCAGCTCCAAAAATCACTTTCTCTCAAACATATGAATGTTTCAATTTCATTAATTCAGGTTATATTTAAAAATATGCTTAAACTTAAGTTGAGTACTTCAAATTATTTTTTGAGAACCTGTTAAACAAATATTAAAAAGTAAATAACATCAATGTAGAGGCACTAGAAACAAGTTTCGAAATGATTAATGTTATTGATATGTTAAATTATTTTCTTTTTTACAAATACCCTTTAAAATCTACAGTAATCTAAAGGTTAAATGTTTACTTTTTAATATAAAAATGTTTGCATTGTTCGACAAATAGCGAGGACAAGTGATGTATCAATTTAACATTCATATACTTTGTATTTAAGTTTAAAGTATATCTACATTTTGTTACAACAGATGTCCATAAAAATCACAGCTGCCGAGGGCATTGTGTCTTTCAGTTGTTATTAACGATAACAATGAATAAAAACCTAAGTTTACTGTTAAAAATTGATATCATGAAGGACTGACCCCAATTCGATGTTAAAGTTTTTATGCATTTACAATTTCAGTTACTGTAAAAAATTCATGTTTTCTGAAATTAAATAAGATTCTGTTTATTTGTTACAGATGTTAAAAATAATAGCCAAGTACCTTACCATATGGATGAAGATGAACTTTTTGATTCCAAGTACAAAATGTACAATACAATTGGAAAAGGTCAATATGGCCAAGTCAAACTCGTTGTTGACAAAAGTACTGGAGAAAAATTAGCAGCAAAGTTTGTTAAAATTCTTTCGCCAAAAGACAAAGAAATTGCAACTTCAGAATTGGAAATAATGCGGTGCCTAAAGCATCCAAAGCTCATACAATTGATTGACGCTTTTCTAAAATTGAATCAGATGATTATTATAACTGAATAGTATGTACCTCCATAATTTTAATATAATACCCCTTCTTGTACTTAATATGATAGTTAAGGTTTTTAACTGTACTTTGAACAAAACTAAGCTAAAACATTTAAATGACATCTCTGACTCACTACCTAATTCCATAACTTGTTAATAATCGTTAAATCTTTGCAGTATATCTGGTGGGCAACTTTTTGAGAGGGTATCTGAGGAAGACTTCACTCTCACGGAACGAGATTGTGTACTTTTCATGACACAAATATGTGAAGGTGTTCGTTTTATGCATTCAAATAATATTGTCCATTTGGACCTGAAACCAGAAAACATTATGTGCCATACGAGGCCATCACATGAGATTAAAATCATTGATTTCGGGTTGGCCAGGCGCATTCGCCCTAACGAAGAAATACGAATACTCTGTGGTACACCAGAGTTTATCGCACCTGAAATAATTAATTTTGATCCTATCTCCACAGGATCAGACATGTGGAGTATCGGGGTAATTTGCTATATATTGTAAGTATAAAATATTTCAATATTTAATAATGAATTACATTCAAAAAATCATTTTAACCTTTTAACTGCCAGCAGGTGTATGTATGGCGGTACCTCGCACGCCACGAGTTTAATTCCAATTATATATATTTTTTAATTTATCGTTTTTTCAAGTAGTAAAAACGAAAACTGTTTCAATTGTGAGTATAGGACGATATTCCCAATAGATATCGTAGTGTGTTTGACACAGTTGTACGTTTAACATAATTGATTTACGTTAGTAAAATCCGTCATTTTATGTATGATTGGCGTACCGTTCACGGAAATGTTCGCGTCTTAAGACGCTTGTGGCAGCCATCCGGTTAAGCGCAGAATATATATTAAGGGTATAATAATTTTTTGAATATTTACAGACTTTCTGGTCTCTCACCATTCGCCGGTGACACAGTACAAGAGACCTACGCCAATATTTTGAGAGTCCGATATGACTTTGATGATGAGGCTTTTGATAATATTTCTGATAATGCAAAAGATTTCATCACAGACTTATTACTCAAACCAAAAGAAAAGAGAAGAACAGCAACAGAATGTTTAGAAACCCAATGGATGAAGCAACACAAAGAGAAAAGACGCAGTGCTGCCTTGAGTACAGAGAAATTGAGAAAATTCGTATTCCAATCAAAGTGGCAGGTATAGTGCATTTTTCCATAATTTGATATTTGTGCATGGTGTGAGTTATTAAAAAGGTAAATTTGCATAACAATTTGTGTTAGTTTCAATTCTTTGCAAAGTATACATAAGTTTTCAATAAGTCAGAAAACCTTTTCAGGAATTAACCAAATACACATTTGAATTGTTTCATATAAATTTAGTTTTTTGTACGATTGTCAACTGAAAGCACTTTTTTATGGATTGGGTCTCACATACATATTTTTACTTTAAATTTTTAATGACATCTTATTCAGTATCAGATGCTTCTTTAAGGAGTGAAAACACAAATATTGGTGTTTACAACATCGGAATTATTAAAACTATTATTTCATTATAATGATATAATTGAACATTCTGTTTTTCTGCTTGATTTTAGCAAGTTAACAGAATTTGTGTGTTTTTATAGTAGTCTTCATTGTATGAGATGTTTGTTTCAAAAAGAGATACATACATATAATCAGGGCTTTTTTTACCCTGTAACGCGGCAGAACAGCGTTCCGGCACCTTTTTTTCTCGAAATTTTAATAAATGTTTAATTTTATTTTTTCTATTTTAAAATATGTATATTTTGTTTTATTTTCTATGCATTATATGAAAAGCCGTCATTAATTCTATCAAAATGATATTCGAATATATAATAAATAATATACCTTCTTAGAAAATGCTCGAAAAAAGTGCGTTCCGGCACCTTTTTTTTCAAAAAAAAGCACTGCATATAATTACAAGCATGGAAATTATTTCCTTATTCTGTACATATTGGCATTCTCTTCAACCATAATGCAGCTTTATGACTTAAGCAAGCTTAGCCCAACGGTCACCGATTTTTTCGAGTAAGGGACTGGATAATTTTTCAAAAAAGTTGTGGGGCCGGACAAAAAATATTCTTGGATTGCTTTTAAAATTAAAAAAAAAATTTAAATTTAAAAGTATTTCGGGCATGAAAAATATTTACCTATTAAAAACCAGGGGTCGGATTGAAATATTTAGAGGGCCGTAATTTGGTGACCGCTGACTTAGCTTGTCAAGTACAGCTGACATTCACCACACTAGTCTAGTCTTCTTATCAACGTTCCCTCTAAGCCGAAGGGTTAGCTGCGCAGAAATTTCAAAGGCTGCGCGGACCGATCAAATATTAATTGAACAACTGCTTTGCAGTGCGCGCCAACCCGGAATGGGAGCGCGGGGGCTTTCCAACTGCTGCGCGGCCGCGTACACGAGCAGCTTAGAGGAAACGTTGCTTCTTATACCTAAGAATAAATTATAAATGAGATAAAGCAACATAATTTTGGCATGGTTTTCAATTTTTGATGAGTTGCGTGGGATGTGTTTTTTAATTTATTAGAGGACTGGAAATGCTATACGTGCTGTTGGTCGAATGGCAACACTCTCAGCTATGTCTCGCATGAATGCTTCAAGGATTTTAAAACAGTCCCAAACTTCCAACAACAAAACTCCAGTTTGTAATGTGATACCAGAGGATGTGAAAGCTGAAAAGGCTAATGGTAAGTCGACACAAAGCCCTCCCTTGAAATTTGATTGCTCTGGATCTTATTGCATATTGCAACAGTGTTTCGTTGGTATTAACAATCTTTTTTACTCACCAAGTAGATACAATTTTTAAAGCTAATGAAGCAAATTTATTTTATAAATAAAGTGATTATTTTCGTTGTCGTAATTTTTATCTTAAAATGCATTTTTTTTTAAATTTCAGGTGAATCAAGCTAGAGCTCTGGCTTATCTTCATTTAAGAAATGAAAAACTATGCGGTAGTGGCTGAAATGTATAAGTTTTCAGTGATATGGAAAAAAAGCATTAGCTATAAATGTTCTTTATGTGTCTAGATCTTATTTATCATCGAGTATTAACAGTTGTTTATTAATATTTGCTTTTTTATGTTTATAATTACAGTTTTTTTTTTATTATTTTAAGGTCAAATTCATTTTACTATGTAAGAATCGCCTTTCATAGTATTTTTATCGGTAATTATTCTGTTTGTCACATGTTATCAATGTTACCAATATATGTAATTTAAATAAAATATGCAAAAACAAATCAATTATTTTATTTCATTCACAGTAAATTTGAACAGTCATACATAATAGTAGGTATAAATATGGTTTACATGTAAAATTTAACAGATTGAATATTTCATTCGCATAACTTAATCAAAATTTCCGAGCTGAATCCATTGAGTTGGTTTGCTCTTCAGTCTAATTACATATATTCTTTTATGACATTTTCGAAAACCTCTAATGAGTTAACAAAAAAATATTTTGACAATCAAGTTTGCCGATAATTTAAATATAATATACCGTATCTCCTATTTAATATACCGATTATAAGAAGCCATCAATTTTAAGCCGCATCCTTTTTCATAATACCAATAATAAAAACATGACGAATGCTTGGTTGAAGTCAATATAATAACAATTTAAAGTAGGCTTATTATACACACACTTTCTTATCATCAGTCTGAAACTTCTTAAGTTTCTGATTGGGTTAGTCTCTCCAGAAAATATCTTCTTTTGCATTTTTGAATCCGATTTTAAGAAGTCAATGAATGCACTTTGAAGAATTAAGATGCACTTTGAATTCTGAGATTCTAAAATAGGTAAAAATATACAACTTATAATCGAGGAAATACGGTATTTATAATGGCATTGTATAATTTAAAAATATTCTTTTTCCATTTACATTAATTAACACACAATGAAATTTAATTAGAATTTTAGACACATTTGTTTTCCAAATAAATTATCAGCGAAAATTCTTTAAAAAATTCTGTATACAAAAATAAACAAGAAATATTGGTGAAAACAAAAAAAAAAACAGCTCTTTCTATGTATACAGAAAATAGCTTCAGGCTATAAATAATTCATTATTCAAGTTTCCACAATCTGAGAAATAAACACAATTACAGTGATTTTCATATAACCAATATAATAAACATTGCAAGAATTACCTTGATAAAGAAATTATAAATAAACCACGCTTGTATATAATTGTGGCAATATGTTATCTAAAAAAATATTTAATTTTTCAAATTCACCTCATAAAAATATGTTGTAAGTAAAAGGTGAAAAAATTGATTCTAAATTAGGATTATAGTTTCAACTTAATTATTAAACGTAAGATTGATCACAATTAATTATTATGAAAGATAAGGATTATAATTGAAATGCTCCTAGACGTGATTATACTTTTATGAATTTAAAGGATATACTGAAAAAACAGCAATCAAGATAAACTATAAATATAAAAAGGAATAGAAAGCATTTTAAGTGATTCCTACATGGCTGCCTGTTTTGTCATTTATAATAAAACCTTTATATACAAAAAAATCTCATTAAAATACATTAAGTTCATTCACCTGTCTATTTATTATTTAATGCAAATGACAGACACAAAATACACATAATAAAATGTTATTATTTAATATAACTAACTAGTGGTAAGTCTTTCTAATACAAATAAATTTCCATGAATACTGAATCACTATTAGAATCTATAAAAAATAAACATACTAAAAGTAGTAGAAATAAATTACTCTGGATATACAAACATGATTAGCCAATTTATACATCAAATTGATTATATTCCTTAGTATATAATTGAAAAATATCTTAAATTAGAACCAACTGTAAGTTATACTATTGCACTAATAATGCTAAAATACAGTGATGTGTATTTCAAATAGTTTGTGAAAAATTCAAATAAAATATCTACTACTGTTTCTGATAACATGCAACAAGTTTAATACATTGTTTGATAGTGTTAAAAGTTGAATCTGTTTTTTGTTAACTTTTACATATGCTTGCTTTCAAATGAATCCCTTCTACACAATTATAAAAATATAATTGTCAAACTGTGAAGACAATCAAATAAAAATACCTAATGGCGGGTAAACTAGGCAAGTGTTACAAGACATACAATATATTTGATTCACACACCACTGCAATGTAGTTGGCTAAATTAAATGCTAGTTCAATAAATACATAGAGTTCAAAATGGAAAACACTGTATCAAACATTTATATAAGTTATAAAAGTTTATAAATGTGGTTGTTAATTAAAAAGAACAGAACTGGGATCTTCATTGTCCATTTGCTTCACATGCCTTAAAACATCCTTTTTAGTAATGACACCTAGCAGCCGACTGTAAAGTAATAAAAATAAATAAATAGTATTAATCATATTTGATTCAATTTATCAGCAACACACATAAAATATCATTTTTAGCAACTGGTGGGTATGATTTTTATTACCGTTTATTGCATTTAGTTAAGTATATAATGAGTAAAGTATAAATTAACATTGATTTGAGTTATAATTAAAATTGAAGATATCATAATAACATAAGGCAGTATCAAATTAAAGATAATTCCCGTACTTATTTTTAGCACAGTTTGACAAACAATTTTGAAAAAAAATTTACCACTAAATATAAATTTTTTGCACTGTTTTTATTCGAAGAACTAAATTTTTGTAATGAAACTTTAGTGATTGAGTCTTCAATCAATGGATATTTTTGTAACTATTAACAGCATGAATTCAAAAATAATAATTCAAATTAATTATTTATTGGTTAAGTCTATAAAAGTAGTAAACAATTAACTGTTTAAGGGTTAATAGTGAGCAAGATGTTAAGATTCAGATAATAACTATGTAACTATTGACGTAAACAATCAGGTGAAATCAAATCTTTTAGGCATAAGTATTGAAATCCAAGTTTTCTTAGTTCACCAGAAATAATTGATTGACTGAGTGTCATAAAAAAGGTTAGAAAACTTATACTTTTGTCTGATAAATACATGCAATTTTAAAAATTACAATTTAATTACCCATTATGCGTCACCAGCGTTTGTCTTAATCCAAGTTTTCTAAACATGTCCACAACCGTCTCCATGGGAGTTTGATCTGTGACCGTGATTGGCGCCATGTCCAAGATTTTATGTAAAAATATCTTAGGGGCGGAGAATCCCTGCGAGGATCCTTGGGGTGTTGGGGTTCCGTTGAATATCACAAGGGATTGACCTGATATACCTTCAATCATTGTCCTTGCATTTGCTGAAAAAGAAAAAAATAATCAGTGACAATCAATTCAAACAATTAACATACACATACCTAATCCATAATGTTTCAATTGATGCCCAATTTCTTTTAATTCAAAAGCCCAAAAGTGAATTGAAGCGATGAAATAAAATATTTATTATTTACGTTCAATTTATGATCAATCATTTTTTAACAATTTAATAATATAAAATAAACAACTGATATGACCATTTAGTTTTACCTAATGCAAGGTTGAGATCTCTCCTTATAACAAATCCAACGAGATATTGTGATTCTCGAGACACCACAACAGGGTATCCATTATGTTCCGTTTCTTTTAAAAGCACTTCTATGTCATCGACAGTCATGGAATCTTGGGTGATGACACTGAGAGTTTCGTTGCGCCTGCAAAAACATTATTTCTATTAAAAGTATTCAATGTAAGTAAATTTCACAGAGATCACTGCCAAACAGCAACTTATAAAAGCATATTATAGTGGGCGCAGTACGCAATATGAACAATATACATGTCTAATAAAATTTTATGATTATCATAAGAGAGCAAATGAACCACACAAGACATGCCAGAAAACGCCAATTTTATGCTATAGAAAACATATAATAAACAATATAAGTTGCAATTTGGAAAGCACAGTAATAAAAAGCTAGTGATTTTTATTTAATTTTAAGTCACAAATAGATAAATACGCATTCATTTCTTAAATTTTATAAAAAATCACAAATGAAGAAAGACATAGTTTAAATTACATTTATTTTAAAACGGTCTGAGCATTTATTAATTATATATACTACATGATCATTTAAAAATGTAAGACAGTCTTGAAAAACTTATTTTCAAATGAAGGTTACACAACAATGAGTGATTAAAAAATAATGCAATCGCAACATGACTAGTACATAAAAAAACTCAAAAACTAGTCTCTGACGATTGTAGACTCGAAACAACATTTTATTACAAGCCATATAACGTATTCAGCGAAATTCATTCATGAAACAAAAAAATCGCCAAAAGCAAACCACACACTGAATATTGAATATTACAATGTATGCTATAGGTTAAATAAAAGTTTATTATTTATTTTTGATGCATCTTCATGTTTTTATAAATAAATAATTCAAGACCGTGGTGCGCATAATTTTTTAGCCGAGGACCACCTTTGTCATGTTAAATATAGTGTGTAGAGTTATATAAATTTAAACTTTTCAAATATTCCTCGCTCGTTTGCCCACTCCACTACATTGTATAAAGAAGTTTTAGTGTATTAAAAAAAATTATCACAGTAATATTATAAAAAAATACTTCTCAAGTAGAAATAATTTAAATATGTATTGAAAATATACAATTACAGTATTTTAATAAAATACTAAATCTAAGTAATTCTAGTAATAGTTTGGACACTTAAGATTACACCAAGTCAGTCAAGATCTTGTTCGTGAAACAGAATTAATTAAAAATTGAATAAAACCATTCATTATTTGTTTTATTCTTTTTGAGTGTGCTACCAAGAAAAGCATTAAGCGTCACTGAAAGCATTTTTTGCACATCACAAAGAAAAATGATTAATCCAAACCTTAAAATAATCTACAATGGAATTAAATTGGTTTAGACATTTCAAGAATTTTGAATCGATGAGCAGTTAAGAGAGTTTACCAGAAAGAGTGTAGCGCAATAAATACTAATTTCGACTGTTATTAGGAGTAAATAAATAATTTATTTAATATTGGTTAAATAGTGTTAGTGGATTCTAAAAAATTAACAAATTTTCAATATTTTAATGCAGTTGAAAAAAAATGGTGGCAGACGTATACTTTAATATAGAGCATAAACTGAAAGTGGTATAAATACTTTGGCTGCATGACATCTGCCGCAAGCGAAGTATGCTGAAATTCATCTTTGCTGTCAAGGAACGGATATCCATTGAGCGCAATGTGAGCATCGTAAATTCCCTGGCGCCCAAGTGCATCACCGACCCACTTCGAAGCCATTGCGGCAGCCATCAGCGGCACTATATAACGCACCCCGCCCGTTAGCTCAAACATTATTACCACCAGCGACACTGAAAACATTTCAAACAAACATTCTGTAATTGTTACAAGATATGCAAACTTATTATGATTTCAAAACCATACCTCTTTTATTAAAATCAATCGTAACATTAACCCTTTTAATGCCGGAGGGCCGATAAATCGGCCCTCCCTACCTATGCGAAAAATGCGCCGGGCCGATTTTTCGGCCCAGCACTTCAGACACCAAATTTATATCTATTCAATTTTTATTTGTATTTTATAGGATATTTAACAACAACAGGAACATTTTTGCTCTACATTCGTCAGGTTTATTTGAGTAGAATCAGGATTTTTCCTATTTTTTTTTTGTGACAAATATCCTGTTGCGAAAAAACGGCCGAAAAATCGGCCCGGCGCTTCAGATACCAAAATTATACCTATTTAATTTTTATTTTTGTTATAAAGTTATTTTACAGCAAAGGGAACATTTTTGCTATACACTCGTCAAGTTTATTTGATCGGAGTCAAGATCTTTCCTATTTTTTTTTGTGCCAAATATCCGGCTGCGAAAAATCGGCCCGGCGCTTCAGATACAAAAATTATACCTATTTAATTTTTATTTTTGTTATAAAGTTATTTTACAGCAAAGGGAACATTTTTGCTATACACTCGTCAGGTTTATTTGATCGGAGTCAAGATCTTTCCTATTTTTTTTTGTCACAAATATGCCGCTGCGAAAAATCGGCCCGGCGCTCAGATACCAAAATTACACCTATTTAATTTTTATTTTTGTTATAAAGTTATTTTACAGCAAAGGGAACATTTTTGCTATACACTCGTCAAGTTTATTTGATCGGAGTCAAGATCTTTCCTATTTTTTTTTGTGCCAAATATCCGGCTGCGAAAAATCGGCCCGGCGCTTCAGAAACAAAAATTATACCTATTTAATTTTTATTTTTGTTATAAAGTTATTTTACAGCAAAGGGAACATTTTTGCTATACACTCGTCAGGTTTATTTGATCGGAGTCAAGATCTTTCCTATTTTTTTTTGTCACAAATATGCCACTGCGAAAAATCGGCCCGGCGCTCAGATACCAAAATTACACCTATTTAATTTTTATTTTTGTTATAAAGTTATTTTACAGCAAAGGGAACATTTTTGCTATACACTTATCAGGTTTATTTGATCGGAGTCAAGATTTTTCCTATTTTTTTTGTGACAAATATCCCGCTGCGAAAAATCGGCCCGGCGCTTCAGATACCAAATGTATACCTATTCAATTTTTATTTATGTTTTGTAAGTTATTTAACAGCAAATGGAATATGTTTGCTCTACATTCGTCAGGTCTATTTGAGTGGAATCAAGATGTTTCCTATTTATTTTTTGTGACAAATAAATATCCCGATGCGAGACCTAATTTTTCGATGCGAAGCGAATCGAAGCAGAACAGTAGCAGGTAACGCACAGTTGTATTTCATTCACCATTTTACGCATTTCAATCTCCATTTAGATATTCTACAAAAACAGATGTTTCTTAGTTTTAAAAGGTATGTTCATTACCTCGCCAACAGTCGTTTTTAGTGCGTTGTTTTTGTGATATTATCTCGTGATCTCGTGTTATTTTATTTGGATTGTATTATTCTGGATTACATATTTTGGTTAGTGTGTACTATTTTGTCTACAAAACAGTGAGGACACCGTGTCTTCAAATAGTGACGACACTGGCATCACTCCGATGTCCCTAGATTCTCGCAGGAAAGTATCATCCTCATCAGAAAATTTGGAGACACCTCAAAACATTTATAATTTCAATAATTGAAAATCTTAGTGAGGAGTGGCTTAACTTTAAAAATAACCCAGTTGCGGAAAATTCAGATGTGTGTAAATTGTTGAAACTCCGAAACAAAAAGGAAAAGGATTGCTGCATGTGTAGTACTAGAGCTAACAAAAGGGGTGTAGCAAAGCGACGAAGATCTCATACAATATGCTCAAAGTGCCAAAAGGGTATGCATGCCATTTGTTTCAATGACCATAAATGTGTCTAAGATCTTATACAAGAGTCGATAAATTCAAGAAAATTTAGCTTATCAATCTTTTCCAATGTAAAACAACGTAACGTGACATAATGGATGAACTCATTTCATTCACTTGCGTGCAAATATGCGAAAAAATCTGGTTCTTTGTAAAATAATAAAATATTAGTTTTTTTTTCATTCATTGACTACTCAATGATCATAGATGTGCCTAAGATCTTATACGTATGTATATGAAATCAAGGAAGTCAATAAATTTAAGTAAATTTAGTTTATCAATCTTTTCACAATGTAAAATAATGTAACGTGACATAATAAATAAACTCATTTTTTCACTTTGCTTGCAAATATGCAAAAAAATCTGGTTCTTTGTCAATTAATAAAATATATCTATTTTTTTTTGATTCATTGATTACTAATAGATTTTACTACATAACTACTTACAAAGTGTTACAAAATTAATATGTTTTAAGCTGTGTTTTTTATGCGGAACTTAGTTTTATTTGTTTTTTTTTTTTTTTAATAAATGTTTATATTTTTTATTGTTGTTTTATTTTTGTAAAATGCAGAAAATATCACCGAATACTATTTCCATAGATCATAGAGAATACACGTATTTTTTTTCAAGTTTCTGAAAAATGCTTTTCAATACTTTTTTTGAAAAATTGTAAAAGTTGATTTTTTCTATAAAAAACGCTTAGCATTTTTAGCATATGCATAGCAAAATCGCCCGGCATTAAAAGGGTTAATTGCACTTTCGCTCTACCGATCAGGCAGGTCTGGGTTTCGATTCCCAGTAAGGTCAATGTCAAATTTTAATTTTTCAACTTAAATCATAAAAAATGTGGGTGTTTGTGATTTCAATTCTCCTTGAGTTAATCTCAAGTGACTTACAAAAACATTCTCATTGAGTTTATCTCCATGATCTTTCAACTTCAAATTATTTGGCGCATTGGCATTAACTGCAATGCCAAATATTTTTTTAAAAATTAAAAAATATATATAATACGATAGCGTAAAAATTAAAAAATTCAAACTTGGCTTTCATCATAACCTTGCTGGTAAATTTATTAACATCAATAGGTCATTAAATAAGTAAAGTTTGAAAAGCTCTTACTGCAATATAGCATTTTAGTTGATTCACCTTTTTTAACCCCAACACCAATAATATTTTTTTTCTGCACTGGCAAAAGTTAGCGAGTAACAAAATTCAGCTAAGTAAACAATGAAATTTTTGGATATCAATTATTTATCTGAAATAACTCGGTGGATTCATTTATTTTACCAGTTTAAAAATAAAGCATCAATTTATTTTATCAGCAAGTCCATTAATGCACATTATAGGCAGGAAATGTCGGTGATAAATAATTTGATTGGCATAAATCCATTTATATTCTGATATAATAATTATTTATGCCACACAAAATGTAGGTCATACATAAATATACAAAATCTAAAAAAATGTTTTCCTGTAAAAAAATACCACAAGCAAATAAATTAAATTTAAAACAAAGAATGAAATGCAGGCAATAAATGTTAATTAGTTATATTTAAAAAAAAAACAAGTAGTTACCAGTCATTCTGGTTACACCGCCAAGCACTGCAGCCGCCCCTACCATTGCATACAGGCCGGGAGTGATACAATCTTCACCCGTGGAACATTCTCCACTGAACAGCCAAATTTTCGGATAGTTGTATGCCAATTGCTCCATACCTGATTGAAAATAACAAGTCAGGGAGATTTTTAATCTAAACAAGCATTACAGTATAGATTTGAGTAACAATTGTATTTGGGTAAAAATAACTAACCGATTCCAACAATTCTTCCAGCAATAGCGCCTAAGCAAAGACTGGGAATGAACAGTCCACAGGGAACTTTCATGCCAAATGTGAAAACAGTCATGACAAGTTTGAGTGCCAGGGCCAATAACAAATGCACCACAGCGCGGTAAACACCAGGACCAGCCGCCGCTATCTCAATGGCGGAATTCACATCAGTGAAGTTGCGGTTATAATCACTGTAAAAAAATTACAAACTCATTATACTTTTTAAAATTTAAATACATAATATGAATGGCATCGGTTATTTCATCATACAATTCTTACAAGAAGTGCTGCACAGGTATGTGTCATATATCATGCATTGTACATCAATAACTGTTCCTTGAATATGATACACAGTTATGTTTATAAATATAATATGATAAATATAATAAACTATATTTTGACATCCAAAGCAATTTTTCCAAATAACTCTTCTAACAATTAGAAAATATTTAAGACCTAATTTAATTAAAAGAGTTATGTTTGGTAATAATATTTTTAAAAAAATCATTTATATAAATAAAAAAATTAAATTTACCATAGAGGATCAGAATTGGAAATCCCGCATTGATTGAAAAGCAAATAAATCAATTGCGATGTATTCATCCGTGTGTAAGGGTTGGGATAGGCGATTATAGCTGATATCAGTGTCACCACAAATACTTCCATAACGGGATACTGTCCAAGCTTTGAAAATTTACGATAATGGCACCAGTAGATATTGGCTTTAATGAACAGAGCTGCTATGCATCCCTAAAATCATCAAACAGAAACATTAGATTTGATGCTTCAATAAATGAATAGAAAATTAGCGACCCCATTTCCTTGCAACTTACCCCAATGATTCCCAGCCCAACAAATGGCACAAGCTCAAAGAATATCCAGGGTTTGTTGTACTCGACAAAGAATAGCACAGAATGTTCGTTTCCAAATGGATTTATCGATCGAAGAATGAAGGCAGCTATCAGGGCACAAAAGAAGGATCGCCAAAGAGTTTTCAGAGGGAAATAATATGAAACCTGCAAAAGAAACACCTTTGGTTTATTAACACGTTCAATGCTATCTAAAATAGATTATGCATTATAGCATGCTGATTTTATAATATTAATAACAATAATTATCTCATTCGCAAATTTCAGTACTGCGTACCGGTCTCCGGATAATTTATGGTACTAAAGAATAACCGGCGCCTGCATAAAGAAGCATTTACAATGCATGTTTCCAAGATTTTTGTAAATAAATTAATTGCATGTTAGCTTTTTGATTTGTATTTATATAATATTGTATAAATAAATACATAGCAAACAATAGATACATTTATCAATATTAAAAAATAGCATTATTAACTGTTCTTTTTACATTCTTTAAGATTCTTAGAGTATTGAAGTGTCTGTCTAGAATTTTATACATAAAAAGCTACAAATATATTTTTTTTTAAAAAGTGAGTTCATGATAAAATATACCCCAGAAGGAATATGTGCAACTAAATTGAAAGATCGCTGAGACGTTCTGACGATTTCGTCAGAATTCGATGGCGCATCAACAGTAACGACTTATCACCGAGGAAATGTTTTAGAAAAGCTGAACATGGTAATACAATACAACAAATTCATGGCTGGAGTGGCTACGATGGTCAAATGCATACTTGGCATGGCCCCCTCTGATGAAATTTTATGCTGGTATATTAATGTTATGTGAAAGATAAAATTATTTACCTCTTCAAGACTAAATAGCACTCCGCCGATTGGGGCACCAAACGCCACTGATACTCCGGCAGCCGCAGCAGCTGACAGTATCTCCCTTTTTTTTGCCTCATTGCGACCATATTTTGGAAACAAATATGAAAATATATTACCTGAAAAAAGACAGTATTTAAGAATCAAAATTGGTAAAATAGAACATCGGAAAAAATCGATGACCGCTGATCGAATACGTTATACAACTTACCGAGACAACTAGCTATGTGAACCATGGGACCCTCTTTCCCGAGTGATAGACCAGAAGACACAGACAGCATAAGACCAACAGATTTGATAATTAAAGTCCACTTTCCTAAGTATCCTCTGATGATGAAGCCACTCAAAATTGTTTTGATTTCAGGAATACCTGACCCACACGCATATGGTGCAAACATCCTCACAAGGGATGCAGACAGGGAAGCAAACAGCAAAGCCCAAATAATATAGAACAAGTATGAGATAACATAGGAACCAGCCCCTTCACGGGGTTCACCAAATACTTCAGGCCATGTCAGCCACTGAAAACAAAAACAAGATTCTGTTAATTTTATAAAAGTATGCGGAATAATGAGCATAAATCGATCACCGTGTATCGTTCATTGTTGTAAAACAAACTTGTGTATGTTATTATTTTTTAACCTACTGAAGGCTACCTACTACATCTAGTGTCAGTTTTCAGTGAAAAAATCTGTAACGTGAGACGTTAAGCACCATTCACATAAGCAAAATATTCATATCATTCTCAAATATCTAATAAATTTGTGACGGTATTCAACAGAAATAAAATACAGTGGAATCTCGATTCTACGTTTTTCAAGGGACCGTAATAAATGAATGAATAATGCGGGAAATCTTCAAATAATACCAAAAAAAATGTTTAATTTTCAAAAAAGCTATTTATTTATTTCACTATTTTTATTTAACAATAAATAAATATATTTTAAAATTGTTTAATACAAACTAAGTAGTCTATTTGCAGTTTGGCACTTAAATTTTAAACACCCTTCAAAATCGCATATATTTCCAAGTCAACTATTTTTTGCTATGTCGACTCGTTTTTCTACGGATTTTTTATCCAATGAATTGTTTTCAGTTTCTCCGCTAGAGTTCTAGTTTTCTTCATTTAGGTATTTCACTTCTGACTTTTGAGTTGCAATGTAAGACTATTTATGAGTGAAAAAAAATAGTCTACAAAAACGGTCAATCAATAGCGAGAACGGTAGAACAGGGTTCCACTGAAAAAAACGCGAAACGAAATACGAGGCTGGACTATTTATGAGAAATATTCAACAAAAACTGTCAATCGGTATAATATTTGTGACGGGACCAAAATATTTAGACGATAGATCGAGGAAAACGGTAAAGCGGGGAACGATTAATGCTGGATTATTTTACATTGTTCTTATGGGTGTTTGGCCAAGACTGTGAAAAATAAACGATCCATGCGGGAAAACGAACAATTCGATAACAGTAGATCGGGGTTCCACTGTATTTTATTACAAGCATCTTAAGGTTTTATTTCAATTGGTAATTATGTTATAAAAAAGAATCCAGATTTATAAAAGTATGACCATAATTGTTACATGTTTTTGACACTAATGGACCCGGGAAGGAGAAACCCGGGTCATTAATGACAAAAGTTGTGTAAATGTACATAATTTGAAAGATTCAAATTTATTATTGAAATTCCATCAAGCACCTGTTTACACGTTTTGTTTATAGTTCTAACTTATTACTGGGTTTGTGGTTGATTCGTCAACTTTGTTGGCTATGGATGCGTTGATCATGAATTAAAATTCCAGCCACGGGCTGTTTCAGGAAGGTGAGACTTGGTATTCTAATTCCAATATGGGCAGTTTGATAAATTGATTTTTCAATTGATTTATGGATTTCTGTCCAAAGGCATGGATTTCTGTAATGTTTAAAAATTTTGCTCCTACCATCCAGTCCTAAAAAACAGCTTATCTAGAGCCACTAGTCGTGTCTTAGCCTTATCTTTTTATTCCTTCCCTCTTCAAAAAAGAGAGGTTGAGCAACTGAGTAACAATCCAATCCCGTAGAAAAACATCTGTTGAGATCAAATTTAAGATTGAACATGGTAAAAAAAATGTTTCTCACCTGTGAGCAATTGCCATGGTCAAATGTTGTTTCATTAGATGACCAACAACACTGCTCGCGGTTAAACCAAAATGCTTGTGGACATATGCCAAATTTGAGATCTGTCATCCAACTGGCGCCAATGTCGATGACACCTGCGAGTGCCCCAGTAAATAGGCCTACCAGTAGAACACACACCCATCCCGACCAGGCATCATTGGCACCCTGAAATCAAAGAAATTCAAAATTATTCTTACTCGTAACATCGTCCTGTTCTTACAATCATCTTATACCGTGTACATATAATGCCTAATCAACCTCTTGATTACAACCAGTACTGCCTTGGCCTGATCCTTCTATGCACTCTCTTTGAAAAATAGAAGTGGACTGAACAACAGGCACTTTTTGCAAAAAAAACTTCTGTTGAGATACCTCCATTAGAAATCCATATGCTCCACATTGAGAACAGACATGGTTGAAAAGGTTTTGACAAATTCTAACTATAATCACTCTAGTTGTGAATTATAACAAGTTATTATGAGTTTTCTAAACAAACCATGGGTCAGTTTAAGTTGCAATATTAAATCCACCTAAGTTTCCTCTGCCTTTACTCTAACATATTATATAATTATCACGATATTGTAATTAGAGAGAAAATTAACAGCTTAACGACCGCGGACGCGTATTTGAGGCTTTGAAAAACAAAGGTTGCTGGCCGGCGGACTCATATATGCGTATAGACGAAGTTCCTGGAAGCTAAGAAAATTAAATTTGGTAAAGATATCTCAATTGGTTTACAAATTATAGTGAATTTAGTAAAATTACAGTTTTTGCGATTTTTTCGCAAAATTGCCTGTCCGTCAGGTGAAATTCTATAAAAAAAAAACGTGCAGTCGTCAAGCTGTTAAGTCGGATCTGTGGTGCAGTGGCCAACATCTTTGGCTTCCATGCTGGATCTCACGGGTTCAAATCCCAATACGGGCAGCATTTTTTCAATTGATTTATCAATGTTTAAAATTCCCTCCAACCTTTCCGATTCTAAAAATAATGGGGCAAAGCAATAGCGATAAGCCAACCACAAGTCCTGTCCTAGCCCTATTCTCCTCAAAAAAAAAATGAAAAAAAAAAATTGAGTAACAAGCAGTTTACATATATTTTTTTTTATTGAGATACCTCCATTAGGAGGCCATATGCTCCATATATATTACCTTGATTAGGTCCCATATAGAATCATGTCTCTTTTTAACAATATATCTGTGGCGCATGCGATCCCTGGCAATGTCTCTTTGCCAGTCGATAGTATGAAAGTCATCATACTGTCCGATTCCTGGGATGTCATCTGCATCACCTACAATAATCAATAATCTATGACTTTTTGAATTTCTAAGACATAAGTAAAAATCACATGAATGATGCATTGAAAATATTGAAGTGATGTTCATGTACTACCATCTGGCATAAATAATAGGCTTTGAAATCATCTCCAAACATGAACAAGTGATGTACATAAATATAACAGATGCTTTGCTATCATAAATGATATAGATTACATTTTCCTATAGACATCTGCTTCACTAGATTTTGCAGCATTTTGAATGTTATTTTCAATGCCTATCCTAGAATTACAATAACAATCTACTTCAAGAGTACAATCAAAACTTCAGTAATTCAGTCAACAAAGTAATTCTGTTGATTGTTGAAGGCATATTGTTTTAAAAATACAAACATTGTTTTAATGTTTCTAAATTGATATTTTCACTTTAAGGTTTCAGTGGGACAAGTGGGTAAATCGATTGTTAGACTAAATTTCCCATATTGTTGTAATTAGTTTTATTTATAATTTTCTAATGTAACATAATTTCAGATTTTGCTTTTACATATTGATAGTCATCCGTAACGCGATAAATCGATCGATTTCTTGATAGGACGATGAATATTTACAGTAAGTGAAATTCCAACAATTTTATGACCATACTACATCTGCTTTAAGAAAAACGAATGAAATATCGAAATATTTGATGCTACAACTCTCCTCGTATGGTCGGCCAAAATCAAGATACGTTATGTGCGAAATAATAAATAAAAATAATATATCTTACCTTGCATCCCGGAAAATGTTACGCTCTCACCTACAAAGATAATAAAATATTATCAATATTGTGTATTTGAAGTCATAATATTGAGCGGTACAATCAAATTCACGTGATCTACTTTAACGTGAAAACGCCATTACTACGATTAAACTAACTTTCACGACGCAATTAAATTGCCAAAACACGGCACTATGACAATTCGATATACAGAAATGACAGCTAACGAGGAACGATGTCACGAAGTTGTGTTAAAATGGTCAGGTATTGGTTAGTCATCTAGTAATCTAGCATGAACTAGCTACAATGCAGGGTTGCCGCGCGAGAAAAACAGCTGTTAATATTTTGTTTACGTCACAGTGATTCGGCTTCATGTTTATGGTTTTAGATTGAGATGGATATTTATGAAATACAACAGATTCCACAAAAAATAACGCTACCTCAGTACAATGCGTATTTGAAAAAATGACGATTTTGGATAATAAATAAAAAATATGAAGAAAAACTTGAAATTTCGACTTGAAAAGAAGATTTTCATATAACGTAACTATTATATTCTACCAGGTAAACGGATACCTACCTATATTTTAGCGTTGATTCACTAATTCTACAAACCATTCTCTATTTCAAAATTAAAAACAATTTCCAAAAAAAAATGGCGCAAAATAAATAAATAAATAAATACAAAGCTTAAAAATTGAGGATTTAACTAATAATATATTAGTAAAAATTAAGATATTAATTAAAAAAAACTATTACTACAGTCAATTCAATTCGGCTTTTGGTCAAATATGACTTGCACAGAGGCTGCGCGAAGAGTAATAATGCCCATCCATCATAGTCAATCATTCATTAAAATGAAACCTGCACCGGATTCGAATGATCAGGTTAAATAATATTTAGAAAAACAAAATTATTTTTAACATTGTTCGATAGAATAGTAAAATACATTTAAACGTAAGCTGTTTCGTGTAAATCAATTAAATTGTGCTAAAAATCTGAGTAATTCTGAACTATAAGATTTTTAAAAATTGAATTCGTTGAAAAAATTGCCGTCTCCAAACCATTTTAACCATTTTTTATACCTACACGAATTGCTTAATTTATCATTTTACAGACGTTTGGTAATGAATTCTAATAAAATATGTTATATCTACATACCTATATAATAGGATAATATTAAAATACACTTATTCTCAGAGCTAATACGCTTAATCTCAGAGCTATTTCAAAAGAAAACAGTCTTGTGTTTCATATTACATTATTAAGCCTTCTACATATTACTGCAATAAGGTACTGAATTGATCTAAGAATATTTTCTACGTAAAATCGAACAAGGGGTTCGCGCGATCTCCTCCTTGTCCCCTCCAGATCGCCCTTGAATAAATCAACATTTGTGTAAACTTATCAAGTCATTTTTTTAATAAAAGTTAAAAAAAAAAAGAAAATTGAACTACCCTGAAACATTGTATTCACATTTTCTTTATATTTATGATAATTATAAATCAATCACAGAAGAAGGGTGGAAGAACACTTTTTTATATGAATACTAGGAACTGCCTCCCACCAATACTAATGTAGGTAATGAATTGAAAGCATTTTTTTCTGATAAGAATCATGTTGCTTGTTACAGTGTGAATCATTTATTTGATAAGAATTACTATATTATTTTACAACCGGATACTTGATACTAATTTATACAATTTAATCACGGTCACTGATATAGGTCACGCGTTTATAACACAAATTGATACTGAAATATTTTTTTCAATAATTATTAATGAATCGGTTTTATAATTACTTACCAATCATTGAACCGGAGTATTTTACAGATGTAACTAGAAAAAAAAAACATTATCATTAAGGAATAGAAAACAACACATTTTGAACAAATGTAAATCTATGGTAAGATTATTTTTTTTTATATGTACTAGGGCCAATATTCCCTCCAAGAAGAGAGGTTAGCTGCGCGTAAAATTCAAAGGCTGCGCGGGTCAATCCAACAATGTGCGACATAATTCGTTATATATGATAAAAAATATTATAATTTGATAAATAAGTTTTTACTAATAAGTGTATTAAATAAAACATAATAAAAAACAAAACACATATTTTTTTACAAAAAATAAAATCAAACACAAACTAAGAAAATAAACAGAATGAAACAAATAATCAGTCGTTATCAGTAAATTATGAACATAATTTTATTTAAAACTTTCACGTTGTTTCTTACAAATAATCATTATATTATATACTATATTTAGATACAAAAGTCGACTTCGAATTACAATGTTTCCTAAAACACGCTTTTCAATATTTCACAACAAATGGATATTTCAATAAAACAAAAGTTTGGATTTTAAGAGAACTTTGTTTGTTTATTTTTTATAAAAACACCAACAAAAAATTTAAAAAATATATTCGGTGAAAACACAAAACGTCTACTGTAATTACTTAATAACCTAATTTTGCTAACGAAATTTCTTGAAATATAAAACACTTTTTTATTGGGTTACGAATTGTACGTATAGTTTTTAATGGGATAAAATTTGTTGTTTATTTTTTTTTCGACTCGTTTATGTTAAATTTGTCCCTCAACGTTTTTGAGTTATATGTATGTATTCCCGTATCTGGGTCTATATGAACACTAAAATTTTTTTTTCAAAATAAACCATAATATAATATTTTCAACGAATTCATTGATGTATACTGACTGACTATTCACCTACACGTTTCATGCCATTTAATCATTATTTTATATTTCGTTCATGTGCAACTATGGAATTTTCAAAATATTAACATTTTAAAAAAATAAGTATACATTTTGTAATGAAAAACCGGGTTACCAAGTCGAAAAAATCGACATTCGAATGTCGCAAATTTTGCTAAAATCAAGTTTTTCAAATACGGTTTTTTCAAAAACCGACAAGCCGTTATTTGTACTATGAAATTTATGTATCATGAAAACATATTTTCATGATACACATATTTATATTATCATTGGCGGATCCAGAAATTGTCCAAGGAGGGGGCCATTCAATTCGAAAATAAACATCATAAAAAGATAATACATTAAAAAATAGATGATTTAAAATAATATATCTATATAAAAGTAGTCAATACATAATCAAGTATGTATTCTATAAAACATCGTAAACTAAACAATTAAAGATCCCATTTCACAATAAAGTTTTAATAAAGTAGAAAAATGAAGAAAAAAAATCTCCTCATGGGGGGGGGGCATAGCCCCCATGAACCCCCCCCCCCCCCCTTGGATCCGCCAATGTATATTATACACATCCCACATCGATATCGTGTTTTAAACAACAACAAAAAAGCCCAATCCATCAAACACGGTTTTTTATCTTAAAATTATATTTTACATTAGGGTTTCCACGAATTGAAAACATATTCAAATAAATGAAAATATGCCCGCCACTTAAAATTCAATGTCAGACGAAGAACGTTTGCTATCATAGGGATTTAAAAAAAAAAATAACAATAATTGTATGCATATCAGAGATTTGTGTAGGTATGACTAGTGGAAGTAAACGCCTACTGCGTGTCCCGGAACAAAGCCGAAAACCTCGGTTCGTTGGTTCTTTTCTGAATAAAAAATATAACTATTTCCTAACTGATTTACTAAAATATTCTCTGATAGTAATAGCATATGTATCAGTACGATAATATACCTACCATTGGGAATGATATTTCCTTGAAATATAAATATTTTTTATTTAATAAAAATAATAAAAGATTTTTAGTACTTTTTCCATTTAAAATTTATTTGATCAGGACCGGTTTCGCTTCTCGCGAGCATTATCAAGTGATAAGAAAAATAAATTAAACTGTGTTATTTTTGTTATCAGTTGATAATGCTCCTCACGAGCATTATCAACTGATCAGTTGATAATGCTCGTGAGGAGCGAAACCGGTCCTGATCAAATGAATTCAGTTTATTTATATTATTTTTTACTTTACTTGGAATTTTGCAACGCTATTAAGTTATCCGACAAACAGGACCGCAAAATTTTATTGCGCCTGGAGTCTCCCAAAGTCTTAATTCGTCACTGAGTTATCATCATAAAGCTTATGTTGAAATACTCCAATAAGACTAATAATAATAATAATAATGTATTGCATACACCGAATGCAATACATTGGGGTCGGGCATGGTGAATTGAAAAGTTGTTTTCTTTATAGCTGTGCTTTATATTTAATGATGGAATAGAAAGAGAAGAATACTCACAACTTCGAGGTTGACTAAAGGTGCCATGATTAGGAGGGTCCTGCTGTAGTGATGGTGTAGTGTCCTGCAACCTACCCTCCGCCTGTAATTAAAAAATTAAACAAAATTAGGTTATAACACTACGACAATGATTTTTTTTAAAAAGAGTCAATCATAACGTGATACCTACCAACTTAACATATATTGAATATCTATTTAATACGGTACATGCGAACATTTCAATTGTTGATACGAAGGTGTGTTATTACCCAAAAATGAAACCGTGTCCAACTATGAACAACTTTCAGCTATATTATTGTGTAAATTTATTGTTTTTATTAAAAATATTTGACGAATTGTTTTTCAAGATGGTGGTCACTTTCAAAATTTTGTGTACTACCGAATTAATTATTGGAAGAGATCGTTTTGTGGCTCAGCAGGGAAGGTTTAATTTATTTTAACTGTTATTGTATTTAATTAATAAAGAGTTTGGTGCTTCTTTTAGTACGGTGATATTTTTTAATTGTGTCAGTTTCCGTATGTTTCATTTATAAAATAACAAAAAACGCGTCAGGTGAATATATTTATTAAAAATCACGTTTTAAATAAATTTATCTATTTAGGTTTATCTCAAGTGACTTAAATTTTAATTGCATTATTATTAAAATACATATTGACGTCTTTTAACCATAACATATGTACACTATTTTATTGTTTTTTTGTGAGAAAATAGACAAGCTATTTTATAGCAAAGCTTAATATGTAAATCATTTATTTGCTCATTACATATTAAAATAGCAATTAACGTTTAGTGTAATAGTATATAAATGTATTATATACAATAATGACACTATACTAAACCATATATAATATCTAAAATTATTTAAATCTGTGGCATAATTAATTGTAAGTATTTATAAAATATACCTAACTATTATATTATCTAAAATCATATATAGCCTATTGCTTAAGCATGAAATTTAGAATTTGTATAACTTTTTGTACTAAACAAAATTGGTCTAACTCACCTAGTTTTAATCTGTGTCGAACAAGTCACTATTAAAATAGTCTCCTCAATATGTTACATCCATTTTTTCACTATTGTTTTGTAGAAATAGTCACATTCAAATTTTAATAATAGAGTTTTGTTTTATGTATCTGTCATTTTGTAGGATGCAATGGTTTTCCTCAAGTGAATAACTACATACATACTTGTATTAAATCACGAAATCACTATGCGAACTGCAATTTCAAAGACACTCCTACTTGTAAACTATATATGTTACCTATACCGTGAAATTAATATAATCTATCTTGAAACTAAAGACACTTTCGATCAATGACGTGGATACCGAGACATTAAAAAATAATACCACGTAACTACTTTCATACATATTGAAAATTGACGCAGACACGAACTAGGGGTTTGAAGCGCACATAACGACAATATTACCATCAACAAAATAAATCTTCGAAATACACTGGGCGAATATTACGACTTTGGTTACGGGTTCGATTCCCAGTACGGACAGTTTTATAAATTGATTTTTCAAATTGAATTTCGAAAGAATGAACGTATGTGATGTTTTGAATAATAATCCTCCTTCCACCTGTTTTATCCTAAAAGCGGGGCGTAGCGAGAGCGATTAGCTAACCACTAGTTCTGCCTTAGCCTTATCATTATATTCCTACATTCTTTGGCAAAAAGAGGCTGGGCAACATAGTAACAATCAGTTCTCGTAGAAACACTAATGTTGAGATAAACTCCATTAGGAGTTCGTATGCTCCATATTGGGAGCGGACATGGTAAAAAAATGATACATATAAAGACTAGTTGAGTGTTGAAACGCTGTTTTCGACACCTTTTAATTTGATTTGATTTTAAGAATGAATACAGCAGCGTTATTGTTAAACAACGTAAAAGAGATAGAGGCAGGATATTTTTTGAAAATAAAATCCGGAGAATTCAAGCATAGTAGTCTTGACCACGATAATCGTTTTATTTATTGCTTCGTATTTTAAAATATTTAAAACAATATTTCAACTGTATCGAATAGAAATTGGTGTGTCAGTTTGGCCCTGTATGGAATGAGAAAACCCAGGAATAAAAGGGCGAATCGATCGATGCGCGCGCTTGAGAGAAATCGCGCACGCGTAAAATTTGAAAGATGCATACTGTTAGTTGCACACACCCACCCGCGCAAAACAAAAAAAAAGTCATTCTAAAAACAAATGTAGTGTTTACACCATCAAAAATATTATGAATCGAAATAAAGAATACGTTGTAACATTCTAGCTGCAATACATCATTCACCCCATTTGCGAAACATTAGTTAATTACTGGAGTAATTAATTTATATCCTCACATATCTATATCGACTGTGGAAAGGAAAAAGGACGTAACCCACACATATCAAATTTTACAGGAGGCGGTAAAAACGTGTTTTGATGATTTTGGGCCATTTGCAGATTATGAATTATACACAACCTTGAAATGCACGGATACTTCTAAACTAGTGTTAAATTGTCATAATCTAATAATAATTAAAGAAATTGTCTAGGAAAAATCTTTATTCCAGTCTTTTTTCTTGGTTTTATTTTTTTACAAGGTCATCTTTTCAAACTTAAAAGCTAAATTTAGATACTAGTTCGGCATTTGCAGCTTGCATCCTTTTGATAGAACGTGTATCAGGTGTATACGTGAACGATTTACAGCAGGTGTTCGTTAAAGCGAAACACTATTAGTACAACATTCTAGAAAATTCTATACATTGGGGGGCGGGCATGGTAAAACATATATTGTTGTTGAGTTGGTGTACAGAACGGCTTCAGCGGTCTAGAAAACTAGATGGTCTACACCACTGATTTTTAACAGGGGCGGTACCGCCCCCCTGGTGGGCGTTTAAAAGTCTGAGGGAGCGTTTTTAATTTTTCAGAATTTGGAGGGCAGCCTGTGAGGTCGAGTGGTCAACGTCGTTGGCTACCGCTACGAAGGTCACGGGTTCGAATCCCAGTACGGGCAGTTTTATAAATTGATTTTTCAATCGATTTATGAATTTCTGTTCAAAGGCGTGGATGTATGTGATGTCTTGAATACCCCCCTCCCACTCATCCCATCCTATGAACGGGGCGTTTTGAGAGCGATTAGCTAACCACTAGTCCTGTCCTAGCCCTTTCCTTCTATTCCTACTCTCTTTGGAGAAGAGGTTTAGCAACTGAGTAACAAGCAGTTCTCGTAGAAACACTTATGTTGAGATAGACTCCATTAGGAGTCCATATGCTCCACATTGGGGGCGGACATGGTAATATATATATATATATATATATATTAACACGTTGAAATGACTTACATGGCAATATATGGCATTTTGGGGGGAAGCCGAACATCTTCTTTTCCCATACGTGACTTGGAGGCTCAAGGTATAGTCACCTGGACACTGAGTTTGCCAATTTATAACCGACAGATTCAACGGTATACTATATGGTCTGGGCAAGTTGGTTGACCGACCGGATTGCACTTGTGGGAACAACCAACAAGACGCCAACATCATAAGGGGAACGGGATATTCTTGATTCCTCAACGCGCAGTAGATTAAACTCTACCGCCACGGCAAATTCTCAATATACGGATACACAAGATACTTAATATCATGTTGACTAAATGGCCGAGCAAATCACATGCTATTTTTATCTCTATTCAAGTACAATAGTGCATGGTTAAAAGATGGGTCGCGTGCAGCTCTGTGTTGGGCCAAGAATATGAGGAGTAAATTCGCTTATTTTCTTGATTTTCGTGAATCAGCGGCTGAGTACACATAACTGGTGGTGGTGGGATAATTGACAACAAAATTGTGTGTGTGTATCATACATTCATACATCTATTTCAAACACGCTTTTCACTAAAAGGATAAAAACGATCATTTTTTGCCACCTAAGCATAATCTCAACTTTTTTTTCCGAAATGAAAGAGCAGTTCGATAAAAAAAGAGTATGTTTTTTGTTTGAATTAGTCAACTGTAGATATAGCGCCAGCCGCCTGTGTATTATTAACATTTTCCTGTCTACCAGCAAATAAGAAAAATGTTTAAATATAGCAAAGATAAATAATAAGTAAGCGAAAGTAACAAAAATACACATATATATGTATAGGCATGCGGTTGTCATTATTATAATATTATTAGACACACGTGTTTCTTTTGTTGCACAAAAGTATAGTCGGTGGAGTAATGGGTTGGGAGAGCTTTCACACTTTTTCTAGACGATTTGGAAATACCGCAATAAATATTTATTTTTACGTAAATATAATATATTATTTTTTTCATAATGTATTGGAAGAACGCTTTGTTGGAAACTTGTTGGAGAGGAAATTGAATCACCGCGAAATTAATCAGCGCTCTGAGACTTTTTTAGTTAGCACTACACCCAGTGGCGGTTCCTGACCTGAAATCTTGGGTGGGCTAGAGAAAAGCATATTTCCACTTCACCTTATACATTAATCTACAAGTAAATTAACAAATATTACGACACTACTGCAATGCATAAATTTTTATATAATAAAATCAATGCTAATGTAACTAAGAAATAATAGAATAATAACACGGAATCCTTAAATTCGTCTCTTTCAAAGTGAAATAACAAGTACCTACTAAAAGCAGTATAGAACTGTCACTTGCTGTCACTGAAAGTCAATACCTGTCACTTTCATACAATACAACGATATTGGTGTTGTGTTTCAATGCATAAGTATGCGTAATGGGCTGAATCAGATCAGCCCCCAACGATCAACAGAAGCTTGACAGATTGAAACACAATCCTTTGTGATTGATGACGTTTCCGTACATACAAATACAAAAAAAATCTAATCGTGCTTGATTGCGCCCCAGTGTAATGAAATATTGTCTGTGGTTGAGGGCTGAACATCGCTAGCCCTTGAGTGGTGTTGCCAGTGACGTGACGTTCCTGTTCCCTGTGAAGTATTTATAGGGTTATTGTTTTTTTTATGCCGGCTCAGTTTAAAATTGTAATACAAAACACAATCGAGAATATGATTGTAGGTAGACGTAACATTGTCTTATATTGACAGAGGAAAATTAAAACAAAGATATTATATTCATTTGGGAAAGGTTAGTTACGCTTATAAATGTATTTATTTTGTTCAGCGGCCGAATTGCTGTTCATTTTTATTCAGCCATCTAATGTTTTGGGTGAAGAATGCAGGTCGGGCTTAGCCCACCTAGCCCAGTACCTAGAACCGCCACTGACTACACCACACAGTATAGGGCAGCAGTCACCAAACTTTCGGACCTCAGGTACTACAAAGCTCACGTTATTTTTAATCCCACAATCCGCTTAGATTTGTTGTATTAAAAGGGTAAAATCATATATATGTGAAATAGTCATCAAAAGGTTACATTTTCAAATAAAATATAATTATATTTTCTTTGAAATTACTTTGAGTTTTATTTGGTATTTCAAAAAATTTGTGATTTCAATTTACAATTGGTTTCATCAACATCATTAAAAGAACTAAGAGAACCATCGGTTGGCGACCACTGATATAGATCATATAATTATTATACCAGCAATGCGTGGGTGCAGAATTTAAGTGTCTGTGGGTCTTTATTAACATACATTATACATAAGTTTTATAAAGTGACAAACGACAACTTACAGAACAACAAAATTGCATAAGCATGATTTTCAGCATGTGATAAAAAAGCATGCAAGCGAGATTACGTGTCACTAGCCGTTGAGTGATAACTGGTAACTTAAAGTAACCCAAAAATATACATAGTAAATCAAAAACCTATTTGGACTATGAGATCATTTTAAAAGAGTGAAGTTACTTGATGAAAGATAATTAACATATCTAGATTGATAATTAAAAGGAAAATAGCCATGCATAATAGTATGAAATATTTTCATTGTTTCATCATTTTGATCGAAAGAGAGTGAGCATCTTAACACTCAGGTCAACAATACAAGGATACGTAAGGAGTTATCGTAGAAAAGTTAAAAAATATATGAATGTTTAAATGAACTCTTCAGTTACTTTGCGATTATTCATAATCAGAAAAAAAATCTCCACAGCGAAGCGAAGGAACCAATAACGGGCTGCACACCTGGGTGCATTTATGCGCGATTAGGTGGTGTGCGTCCTCAAGACCGAGAAAGCGTGCACGTTTAAAGACGGTCAAATGAGAAGGAATCATATCCGATAAATCACGTACGCTATCCTGTACAAGTCGTATCATTTAACACTGTTTTTCACAGTGTGGGTTTTACCACGTGTATCGTGTTAATTAAAATGTGAGTCTCATCGCCTCGTACTATATGCGCATGCGTGTTAATACAATGTACTATATATAACCTAAAAATGTATTTATTGAATAAATGAATGTTACTCGGTTTTCTTTCAAGAGTTTTTTCAATTCAAACGATATATTAGCTAGGCATTCTTTTTAATCGCTAATTTGTCTTATTTTCCTTTTGTATATTTTATAATAATCAATAAAATATCTACCTCTTAATAAAGTTGCATTCTGCTAATTTTATTAATTTATTGCAAATCACAATATAAAATTATGTTTAATACTTACTAGATAATGTATGCGTGGAAATTAAACTTATCAATCCGAAACTCCCACTATTAAAATTAACAAGAAAACAATATTCAATAGCAGAAATAATAAATTTCTCCAGCCAGGTCATTTTGACCTATGAGAGGTCAGGTTTATATATAATAGTATATTACAGAATTCTAACTAAAGTGTGCAACGTGCAGACTAGGGTACCCAATCCCGGTATCCCATCCAATTCTGTGATCCCGACATCCCGGTATTGCGAAAGTACCAATCCCGGGATTTCTGGATTGAGAAAATGAAACATGGAAGAGCATAATGGCGGAAGTTGCGCTGGTAATTTTGGGAAATCCGCAAATTTCTGGGTTTTTGAAATTTACATGAAATTGTTTGAAAAATCATGATTTCAAAATCGCCGACCAAAAATCAATCCCGAATCCCAATTTATACACGACTTTGTGCTGAGTGTTCAACCCCGGAATCAAGAGATTGAAAAATTGTCAATCCCGAGATCACAAAAAGGGTCCGGGATTGAATACCCTAGTGCAGACGCTCTACGCGGCGCGATTACAATATACGCGCCTGGTTGTCCTTTATTACGCGAAGGCCACGAAACGTCGCGATCTAAGTAAATTCGTTAATCGCTGCAAACTCCCATACGAAGTTTATAGCGTGACATTTTGTGGCCCTCGTGTTAGACGTGCATTTTTTGCGCAGCCCTGTATGTAAACACATTTTTGCAAGCGGAAAAACTGTTATCAGTGGCGGTTCTAGGTACTGGGCTAGGTGGGCTAAGCCCGACCTGCATTTTTCACCCAAAACTTTTGATGGCTGAATAAAAATGAACAGCAATTCGGCCGCTTTTTTTTTTTTGATTGATATCTATACATCAAATTATGGGGCTGGTGGAGCCGAGTTCCAATTGAACAAAATAAATACATTTATAAGCATAACTAACCTTTCCCAAATGAATATAATATCTTTGTTTTAATTTTCCTCTGTCAATATAAGACAATGTTACGTCTACCTACAATCATATTCTCGATTGTGTTTTGTATTACAATTTTAAACTGAGCCGGCATAAAAAAAAACAATAACCCTATAAATACTTCACAGGGAAAAGGCAACGTCACGTCACGTCACGTCACTCTGGCAACACCACTCAGGGGCTAAATCCTTCAAGCCCGTAACCACAGACAATATTTCTTTACACTGGGGCGCAATCAAGCACGATTAGATTTTTTGTATTTGTATGTACGGAAACGTCATCAATCACAAACGATTGTGTTTCAATCTGTCAAGCTTCTGTTGATCGTTGGGGGCTAAACTAAATCTGCCCATTACGCATACTTATGCATTGAAACACAAAACCAATACCGTTGTATTGTGTGAAAGTGATAGGTATTGACTCTCACTGACAGTTCTGTATTGCTTTTAGTAGGTACTTGTTATTTCACTTTGAAAGAGACGAATTTAAGAATTCCGTATTCTATTATATCTTAGTTACTTACATTAGCATTGATTTTAATCTTTAATAATTTATGCATTGCAGTAGTGTCGTAGTATTTGTTAATTTGCTTGTAGATTAATGTATAAGGTGAAGTGGAAATATGCTTTTCTCTAGCCCACCCAAGATTTTAGGTCAGGAACCGCCACTGGACGTACTATATTATAAATAATATAGGCCAACAATAAACAAGAAATGGAAGGATCGTTTTCAGAGCCGGATTTCCCTATATGCTAAAAAGGATGAAGCCTGGGCCTCAATCAAAATCCTGGTGGAGATGTATATTTGTTTCCAATCAATTTGTATGTATTATATATATTATATTATATGCGTTGTTTGTAATGTTTCAATTAACGCTTCCATTCCGTTTTCCTTTTCCTCTATTCCTAATATTTGGATTTGGGGGGCTCACGTGTGAAATAGTCTAGACCAACGGTTTCCAAACTGTAGGCGCGCCTCTCTGGGGAGAAGCGAACAGTTTAAAATATTTTTACTTCGCCCTTTAAAACGTTTCTTTATTAGTATATGAAATAAAGGATGGGGACGCGTAGTAACATAAAGTTTGAAAATCACTGGTCTAGACTCTATAGCAGGGGTGGGGGAACCTTTTCATTTATAAGGGTCACATTCATTTATCTGATTCAACATAAAGCCGCAGTAAAGAAAACGTTAACGCTGCGAAAACGACACCCCTACCCTTTTTTTCGACTGTCAGACATAAAATGGGTTGATTTTTTTTATCAAAGTGAGTATTTTGATCAAGTCAAAAGGCCGCAGGTTCCTCTCCACTGCTCTAGAGCCTCACTACATCCAAATCAGTCCCTGGTTGTTTCAAAATTGAATCAATGGTCAATATTCTTGCATATGTGCGAATAAAATTGATAATAATGATAAGGCAATCCGTGAGGGCGTCATTTCAACATATTGTGCGCCCACTCGGAGTTTAATGGCACCAAGTATTGATTCCAGTCTATTGCTATCAGTGTCAATTATTCAGGACATAAAAATTATCTAAGATGCGATTTTTAAGTGAAATAATGTGAGAAGTGTTTTTTTTAGATTAAATTGTCGTACAAAACCACATAAGACATATTTTGATCAATCAATGAGATTAAACATTAAGTTTCTAAAGATGTACCATTTTAACTTGACTGTGGCAGAACCCAGAACTAAAATTGTCGCCCTATGACGTGTTGACTGTGGCAACGTTAATGATGCGATGGTGGCGCCCTCACGGGCAGTCAAGTTACGCTGGTACATCTTTACATAGGTATCGTAAAGTTATCTTGACAATGGTCTACGATATATTTTATTAATCAAAAAAAATCGTCAATCTATTCGTTATCTTCGTTAAACACACAATTATATTACAAAAATCAACTAATACTTATTTATCTAAAGTAAATCTAGTTATCGTGACACCTTTATAACAAATATTCATTCGTATACCTGGCATAAAACCAAACACTCCGTTCAAATATATGATAATATATCAAACACAATAATATAAAGTTTTTCGAAATTGGTAAGAAAAAACTAATAAAACATAATAAATTAGTCCGACAAAGAATGAATTTACAAATATTATCTTCATAATTATTATCTTATTGAACATGTCACGCTTTGTTTATTTATGTGCAACCAAAGAAACGGATAGATTGTGTTGTAGAGTTAACGAAGTGTCAATGTTGTAATGATATTCGTTCTTTTTTTTTAAATCCGAAAAACAGGATATGAAACAGTTTTTTTACGACGGTATTTTATAGTGTACTTTATGATATTATGGCAGATTTTTTTTAATTCACGGTCTTCAAATAAAAATATAAGGGAGGCATGGACAAAGTAAAATATTTTTTTCAATAAATGCTTGACATTTATCATCTACATCAGTGATTCCCAAACTTATTATGTTCATAGACCCCTTTAAAGCAAAAACCTGACCGTGGACCCCCAAGTGAAATAATAAAGTTTATGCCTTGAATGGTATTTTTTTATTCATGTCTGCTTCCAATGTGGAGCATATGGCCTTCTAATGGAGGTATATTAACAGATGTTTATCTGCGAGAACTGTTTGTTAGTCAGTCGCTCAAACTCTCTTTTCTAAAAATATTTATTCTTCCGCGGACCCCCTGACGTTGTCCACGCAGCCCCAAATGATTTTTAATTTGTCACGGACCCCTTCAGCAGTCTTACGGACCCCTGGGGGTCCACAGGAACCACTTTAGGAACCACTGATCTACATCTACATCCAAATCAAAAATCATAGTCGATGGTATTTCTTTAATTACCTACCAAATCCGTTTTCACAAAAAAATAAAATTACCAAAACTATAATAATCAGTACCTGTAACCAGGGGTGGGGTGGAAGGGGCTCGGGGGGGCTCGCGCGAGCCCCTTGTTAAATTTCAGTGCGGCCGGCGAGCCCCTTGTTAAGATAAGAAAATCATTCATCCTAAATCAAATCAGCACCTAACTGCAATTTCTTTAGATGGTTAAATTTTATTATGAAACAAGACTTAGTACCTTATTTTTTTCATTCAGCGTTGTCGGCTTCCGTGCCGGACCTCATGGGTTCAAGTCAATCACTAGTCCTGTCTTAGTCTTATCATTCTATCCCTACTAGTCTCTTTGGAAAAGAGAGGTTGAGGTTGGAAACCTTTTTTGAGATACTTTCATTAGGAGGCCATATGTTCCACATTGGGAGCGAAAATGGATACAAATAAATGGATAAGATTTACCGATCCCTTTGTTAATATATTGGCAGCCCACCGCTGCCTATAACCTATGTCTTAAGGAGACCAAGATGAAAACTTTAGACATGTTTCACATTTAGATATTTACACAATGAATGTTTGACAACTTGAAAACAAAAAATCTATTTGAACCTTTTTCATGACACTGAACAGTCAAACATGCAAATTTAATGTCAGAATACGTTAAAAACATCAAATTATTTATTTCTATGAGAATCATATGGTTTGATTGATAGCTATTTCGGTTTCACGCCAATCCAATCAATTAATATCATAGTTAAATTTGAATCGTTTCGGGGACAATTTACAGACGGACAGACAGACGGACGGACATTATCGACTATTAATATATAGACTAGCTGTAAGCCTGTTGACCTCAACGGGGGGATTTTTGTTGCATTTTTAAGTATTCAGAAAATTTACTGGCGTGAAAAATAAATTACAAACCTATTTATTGAATAAGCCAAAAATTCTGATAGTAAAAGAAATATATCTCGGGGCATATATCGACAGCCCTGCCCTGCAGTATTTTAATTGTAAATTATTTAATTTTTGGAATAATGTTTAAGTTTGCAAACAACTATTTTTCGAGGTAGCGGAAATTTCGTTAATTATTTAATATTTGGAATAATGTTTAAGTTTGCGGACAATCATTTTTCGTAGTAGCAAAAATAGAGCTCGTAAATTACTGAATTTTTGGAATAATGTTTATTTTTGCTAACTATTTTTCGTAGGAGCAGAAATTTCGTAAATTATTTAATATTTGGAATAAAGTTAAAGTTTAAGTAAATAATAAATAATAATAATAATATTAAATAATAATTATAATAATAATAATAAATAATAACAATAATAAATAATAATAATACTTAATACTTAATAAATAATAATAATAATAATAATAATTAATAATAATAATAAATAATAATAATAATAATATTAAATAATAATAATAATATTAAATAATAATAAAAATAATAATAATAATAATATTAAATAATAATAATAATAATAACAATAACAATAGTAATAGTAATAATAATAATAATAATAACAATAATAATAGTAATAGTAATAATAATAATAATATTAAATAATATTTAATAATAATAATAGTAATTAATAATTAATAATAATAATACTATTAAATAATAATAATAAATAATAATAATAATAATATTAATAATAATAATATTAATAATAATATTAAATAATAATAATAATAATAATATTAAACAACAACAATAACAATAACAATAATATTAAATAATAATAATAATAATATTAAATAATAATAACAATAACAATGATAATAATAATAATAATAATAATATTAAATAATAATAATAATACTATTAAATAATAATAATAATAATAATAACAAAAATAATAATAATAACAATAACAATAATAAATAAGGTTTCACCCACAGATGTCATTATTAGTTCACTAAAAATGTGTTTGTATCATTTGTTATGTATTATTTAATTAAATAGAGCTTTTATTTCGTTACAATCAATTGGTTTTGTGAAACAGTGGACAAGCTGTCCGAACGTCTCGCATGAAAATTGGGGCATGATATCGAATCCACAGCTTGGCAGAATATTTTTGGTTAGTACGAAAATTAATTGTTTTTACACACATAATAAAATAAAAATGTCATGATTTCAAAAATTCACTCATAGACGTCAGTCAGAGAAAAATGAAGAAATTAATTAATTAATGGTGACAGCGGGCAAGGTGGAGGGAAGGGGAACCGTCTTTCTTGACGTCATCGAAAAGGCGAAACCATATATACAAACAAAAAAGTATGTCTTTAGTATGAATAAAAAAATGGCTACAGCGGGGCTGGGGAGGGGGAGGGGACCGTCTTTCTTGACGTCATCGAAAACGGGACCGACAGACGGAAAGACGGAAAGACGGTCAGACAGACAGACGGACATTATCGAGTATTAATATATAGATAGATTCAATCTGAAATTTATTTCGAATTTAAAAAAATCAAAGCAGGTTGTACCTGAATATTGTTATCAACAAATTTGACATAAGGTCGAATAGATTAACAACCGGTTCATTCGAGAACCAATATATGCTTCGAAATCAGTAATTAATTAATAAGACATTCCCGACAATTAATATGAAAGAAATTGACGATTTAATTGTTCACTTAATTAACGCCGTAACTTTCTTTATACAGACAACACAAAAGTAATCGTATAATTATTAAGATTGCTACTTAATTTAAATGTCATAATAAGAACACAAAGATAAATATTATGTCCAATGAAATTATATTTCATGTGATTTAATAAGATGCAAGCAGTGGTGTGCTGCTAAAATTTTAATAACCGGCTCGCACTTAGATCTGCGGATTTTCGAATCCAAAAATCTAGTATTTGCCGATTTGACCGAAATATTAGCGTGACAGGTTTTTGTTTTTTTTAGCTCTTCTGAGAATTTCCGAATCCAAAAACCCATAAATTTGCCATTTTGCCGGAAATATCAACGTGACTCGTTTTCCTTTTTTTAGCTCTTCCGAGAATTTTCGAATCCAAAATCACAGATATTTACTAATATACTAATAACCTTGACGGACTTAAATAATAGTTAAAATTTCATGAATATCTTCATTTTGACAGATATAGCACCTACAGGTGCGGAATAAGCTTGAATTTGAAAACAATAAAGATAAATTACAGTATTACTACATATTTCAAATAACTTTTTCTTAATAATTTACAATGTAGTTCTACCGACGTTATTGTTGTTATAAAGTGACCAGATATTGTAAGTTGGGGTGTGGAACATCCTAAAATTATAAAAACGGATGAAAAAACTGCGGCCCATTACAAAAGCCTCAATCTCTAATGGTTGGCGGTAACGACCAGTTTGAATACTACTGATTGTGAGCGATGACAAACAAGAGCATTTTTTAATGTATCATTATAATCACAGAATTTATCACTGTTTAATGAATTAACTTTTGCAGTAAGCATTGTGAAATTATTGTATTTTTCTGTAATGATAGTTGCAAATGTTATTATATATATATCGAGCAATGAAAATCTTTTAGATGTATAAAAGCGAATGAGTATATAGCTTTAATGCATTGGATTTAGTGAAATATCCAAAGCATAATGAGCACCAATAATATATCCGTAAAAAGGATGATAACTTATTACCTTCTGAACTAGCAATTGATATCGAGTGTTCATGGTGGAGTTTGGATATTTAACTCTTAAAGGAAATTTTTCCATGTTTCCATGTCATTCGACACCTATAAAAAATCAAGGATTTCACTTACATATTAGTGTTGAAACTAACAAAGAAAAAAGTATTAAAAATATACATATACCTACCAAAACACCTTCTTTCAACACTACAGGAAAATGAAAGAATGATTTTTGTTGTATAATATTCAATTATTAAAAAATTTGATAAATGAAATGATTGATAAGCAAGGTTCAACTAATGCACACATTCATGAAGAGTGAATACATTGAACTATCAAGTAAGCAGCCATGTTTATTTCAATATACTGTTTTGTTCAAATAAACAAGAATAGTATCAACATTTATACAACACAAAATTTATAATTAATGTGTGATGTGATAGACTATTTAAATAGTGCAAATAATATTAAGCACTGCCATATTTAATGAGATAACGCATGTTTGTTACATACTGTCCTTTAGAAATGAAGTGGGTAACGTCTGAGACTGTCAAGTAGAGTTGATGAAACCTGTAGAAGAGTTTAATGATAATATGAAGTAGTCTTATTGTAGCAGAAGCAAACCCACAATCGAAAAGCGATCCACATTCTGTATTATGCAGTTACAATCTACATAATATTTTACAAATATTACATAAAATTTTAGTACCATTTTTAGAACCATACAAACCATTCATAATGTTGATTTTAGAGCATGTATTTAAATTGATTTCATTATAATAAGATATAAAACACTTGATAGAGAATAATTCTTTGAATTAACACTTTTAATTAGGTAAGTGAATCAGATTAATTTTGATTTTAATATTGTTTGGTTACATTTTACATCACAAAAATATTGCATGGCAAATTCTACATTATTAATTTTATTGTAGGTATGAAGCAAATTGATTGATATAATATTAATTAAAGTAAATTCTTAATGGAATGAAATATTGATGTAAACGTCTTATCTCAAAAGTTTCAAAGGGATGAAATTTGCATGTTTTAAGTATGTTAATAAATATAACATGAAACTTAATGAAATTGATAATTAAACAATTAAGTACATGATGCTTTTGAGTTTCATAACGGTTTGAGATAAATATGCTATACAACAGGGGTTGTTAACCTTTTTTTGATAATTTGCGCATAATACCGGCGGACATATGCCAAATTTCTAAAATAAAACACAATTTTAGTCATATATATTAGATCATATATAATTACTCAATTGTATAAGTTGGTAAAATATACATTTATATGACTGAGATATAAAATTCAGTACGGAGTACAGAAATATAATGAAGCACAGTGTGGTGACCTTTGATAATGCAATTCACTAACTAATTTCATAAATTTGGGAGCGTAAGATGATCATGTTATTGTAAACAATGATCAATCTTTTGTTATGACATGCTTTGTAAGTGCGCATGAAAATAGCTCTGTGGGCGGATTAACCCATGGACACAGGGTTAAGAATCCTTGCAATATAAAATGGGACTCTTTTTTCTCCTGAAAATTTACTAAGTCCCACTAAAACGATGCAGTTCTCTGTGAAATTTTATTGCAAATCAAGATATTATCAAAAAAAAAAAAGTGGAATCAAGGAAACGGATAATTCATTCATCATCACCTAAGTTATTTTAAATTTGTATTATGAAGTTCCATTTGAATTAGTCTCTTTTTCATACTGATATTATGTTCGTATTTCGCTTAAATTATCAGTTTGCCTGATTCCCATGTATGATAATTTGTATTAATTAGTATTTTTTATGCTGAAAAAGAGTAGCATGTTTTAAAGCATATATACGTAAAAACTGTATGAAATAGATTTATAAAACAATTACTTGGAGCTTGTGAGCTATAAAACTATTTGTGATTTTAAAAAAAATGGTAACACATTTATTAAGGTAAATTTGTCATACTTCATCGCACGGACTATTACGGCGAAAAACTTCACAAACTAAGCTAAAAACCTTCCAGAACGGGCGCGCGGCACCGCGCGCCCGTTCTGGAAAGCTGAGGCGAAATGCTCTAAAATGTTTCGTATTTCGCATAATTTATCAGTGTTCTTCGTAATAATGTGTGGTTTTAACGCGATTGCCAAGCTCTCAAATAATAATTTTAAATCGTGGAGTGGTTTTTAGCTTAGTTTGTTAAGTTTTTCGCCGCAATAGTCCGTGTGATGAAGTATGACAAATTTACCTTTATTAATTGCGATGATATTATGAGAGATATGATAAGTGATGTAAAGAGCTGATGACCCAGAACCCACGCCGAAAATTATGATAACAATATAAAGTTATAAAATATTATACCCGCGTAAATATACAAGCAGAATAAAATCTGCAAAATTGTTCTAAGAAGAAATAAAATATTATTTAAAAAAACTTTTGGTAATGTGTATGTTATGTTTCTGTCATTGGTTATGTGTAAAGTTATAAAATATATAAACATGTTGTGATTGATCATTACCATTTTGGTGAACTCTTATTAGAAATCTTTTGTGATAGTCAAAAATAAAATTAATTAAAAGTCGTAATAATAGCTTTCACATCACTACACATTCACTTATTCTTACACACTTTACAACTTGTCTTGTCACAAGTATAATCTATGCTAGTCACTGACATTTCTTAAGCATAGAGAATAAAAATATAACCTAATGATCAAGTCAAAACAAAACACGCCGTCCGCGACGTAAATGTTGATACATTTTTATTAATTAATATTTATTTAATTGTAAAAAAATACGTATTTATCCTTTTTTCATTCTATGACATTTACAACCACACACCGCAAATTTGATAATTTCATATCATATTTCATTTTTTTATTACAGTGACGTATAAAAATTAATGAGACTAATCATAGCCCCCTATACTGGATGGATGCAGATACTGGATGGAGGCGGTAATGGGCTAATCGATCAACAATTTTCAGAATTTAATGGTATAAATCAATGTTAATAATCCAATGCCATTGTTGTAAAAAGTAAATATTTTTATTTGAAGTGCGCAAAAATATTCTAGGTAATCGTGAAACACAATAATATTAAATTAATTCATTTAATAATTATTAAGAGAACACAATTAATAATATTTGATTATGTCTCTGTGATCGCCGTTTTTTATCAATAATAGATTATTACAATTCAATAATATCACTGTCATATTATAATATGAAGAAAAATATTTTTTTTTCTTTAAGTACTTGCGTAAAGAAAAAAAATCATTTTGATCATCATCATCAAACACGTCAATTACTCTCACCAAAACTTTTTTATTATCAACAATTATTGTTAAAGACATCCATTAGAAAAGTCAAGTCCAAATAACCATTCATTGTTAAACATATTTGGGAGAATATCGCACAAAACTTTTTTAATAAAAAATATTAGTGTTTTTATTTGGTACATCTCTGATTTCTTGATTATTTTTTTGAAATGCTTGTTTTATGACGAATGCTTTTTGAACGAAGGACCAATTTATCAATTTTCTTACTTCTCGCGGGCCGCAGAAGGTAAGCGTTTTGAAAAATAATATTAATGATATATTTATACATCACTCAATAAGCTCGTAGCATAACACATATATGGCACCACTATTGACAAATACATACGATTTTTTAAAAGTACTGACCTTCAAGTAGTATGAGTCAAAATTTCATAACAATCTGACGTTTAGCTCCCATGTTACAGTGGTTTTAGTGATGCTATTTTTGTAATGCTGGTGCTGGACACCAATTTAGTGCCTGCGTAGCTGCTCCAGCACTAGCAAAACCCTCACACCCAACCACACTTGTGAAAATTATTAACTCTCTCCTCGACATCGAGGAGGGAATCACAAAGGATGATCTCTCAGCTATCATTGAGAGCATTCGTATGTCCTGCACCATTCGCGTAAATTCTGCTATGTCTCTTAATGATAAGCTACTTAGAGCCGAATCACTCATAGACAAATGCGGACTAGCCACACCATAAAAGGCGCAGACCTTTTAAATAACGGGCGCCCACTCAAGATCTTAATGTGGAGCACTAACAGCATTTCTGACCACAAGCAGTACCAGCGCCTGATTTTTTGGCGCCCTAGGCAACGGTTATTGGCAAGCCCTCTTTTTAACAAACTGTGGAATTTTTTTTTATACGCATGTCTGTTCTCAATATGGATCATATGGCCTTTTTATGAAGGTATCTCAACATAAGTTTTTTAAGAAAAATTTTTGTTACTCAGTCACTCAACCTCTCTTTTTCGAAGTATATAGAATACGATACATACTTAAAACGAACAAATACAAGCATACAAAGGTACTATTGTTTGTTATTAGATTATACAAAATAGTTTGATTACTCGATTTATTTGCCTCCTAAAGAGCCTTAGGCGATTGCCTTTTTCGCATGTATGGTGGCACCAGCCCTGACCACAAGCGACTTGAACTTCAAGTTCTTCATTTCGTTTTCATAGCCAAAACTTATACCGCATATCGCCTTTAGCTATCCCGTATCACGGGTCAGATCACCGAAGACTTTCACAGAGGCAAAACCACCAGAATGGTATTGCTCAACCTGGAAAAGGCGTTCGATACAGTATCGCACGATGGCCTTATCCACAACCTCATTGTGGCAAACACCCCCCTCCCCCACAAATGTTCCCTCTAAGGCAAGAGATTAGCTGCGTGGAAAATTCAAAGGCTGCGCGCAAAAGCCGCGCAGACCGATCGAATATTAATTGAACAACCGTCTCGTAGTGCGCGCCAACCCGGAATGAGTGGGCGGGAGCTTCCCAACTATAGCGCAGCCGCACACGCGCACAGCTTAGAGGGAACATTGCCCCACATCCACATATCAAAGATCATCCAGAATTATCCTGAAAGATCACACTCTCTACGCAGCGGTAAAGAAGGAGAAATCCTCTCTCCACACAGCCTTTGTTGGGGTACCCCTAGGGTAGCCTCTCGGGACCTAGGCTATTTAACCATTTTATTTATGATTTCCGCACCCTACGAACGTATGAACTACTCTGTCGCTTTATACGGAGATGGAAAAGCAATCACATCCACCCACAAAGATCGAGACATAGCGTTACGTTGCTTTGAGCCTGGCACAGCCCAGCTGATTGACTTCTTTTGTTGCTCAAGGCTCAAAGTCAACGGCACGAAAACGCAAACAAGCCAACAAAAATATTAAATGGAAAATCACCGTCTGTGGTATTCTTTGCACATTCAGTCCAGTGGTTAAATACCTCGGGGTTTACCTGAACTGTTCCCTCACTTGGTCTACACATATCGCGGTAGCTAGACGCAAAGCACACGTTACAATCGGTGCATTGTACCTAATTTTCAACGCCAGAAGCTACTTCAGCAAGGCAAATAAAAAAGCATTATACAATATGGTCATTAAACCGACCATGTTGTATGCCTGCCCTATCTGGTCTGTTGACATCCCCGACAGCAAACTCCTTCTCCTACAGAGGGTCGAAAATAAATGCCTGCGCATAATCTCAGGCTTGAGGAAAAATGCTAGTACGCCATACCTCAGTGCCTAGTACAAAGGCCCAGACATCTAAGAGACCCTACGTCGCCACCGTGCCAGCTTATCTTTCCAGATATTTTTATTGTGCCCTACGCTCGATTCGATCGCTCCGCTGGAACTGCAAATATTCCCCGTGGTTGGTAGTCGTCTGCTGGTACTGGTGTTGATAGTCAGTCTACCCTTTGACTTGAGATGGTCTATCTCACTGTCCCTCAGTATTTTAAGTATTTGAATATTATTTAGAGAAATAATTGTCGAAATATTTTATTTTCAAAAAAAATACATATTTGGTCAGTTTTTTATTCGATAAACGGTCAGTAAATATTAAAGAAATTATCAGTTATTAATAAATAAAACGGTCAGTTAAAAATTATAAAAGGTCATTAAAAAATATAAATTATCAGTAAAAAAAATTGTTTTGGTCAGGATTTAATTAGAAAATGGTAATTATTTTATTGTAATAATATTAGTAGATATTTATAAATTGTCAGTGGTTAGAAGTGGTAAGACGATTTGGTTTATTTGGTGGCTTTTCTTAAAAGGATGTTCTTTTATAAAAAGTGAATTGTAAAGCATTTGCACTTTGCATTTTATAATCGAAAAGTATTTGTATTTTTAAGTAAAAAATATTATATATTAAGTTGTGATTCGGTTCTGTAGTGCAGTGATCAACGTTAGTGACTTCCGAGACAGTTGGTTCGAATCATATTTCAAACAATTTATCAATTTCTGTTCTAAGGCAAGGATGTTTGTGATGTCTGAAGATTCCTTCCTATTATAAAATTACAGGGCGTAGTGAGAGTAATTAGCTGACCATGATTATTGTCTTAACCCTATTCTTTCTATCCTTTTTCTCTTCGAAAAAGATTGCTTGAGCATATAAGTAACAGGCAGTTCTCGTAGAAAAAAAATGTTGTGAGCTGACGTGAATAAAAATAAATGGTTTTTAACTGTATCTAACAACTTTCGATGGATTCGGCGGTAATTTTGTGGAAGTTCATTTTAATATAAAATAAAAATTGCTTTGATTATTCCACGTATTGTGTTACAAAATGTGACACGTGTTTCGCCTCTTTCAGAGGCATTCTCATTCAGAAATCATTTCTTAATGTAAATGTCATTTGTATTACCTTTATCGTTTGTTTGTTTCTCTATCGTCCCCCCCTTGCCTCCCATTTTTATTTGATTTTTATTATAATATATCAGAATAGTAATATATTTTCTAACGGTTTAACCCGTCCAATTGATCCAACTCATTAGATAATCATTTCTTAATGTAAATTTCATTTGTATTACCATTATCGTTTGTTTGTTTTTCTATCATCCCCTCCCATTTTATTTGATTTTTATTATAATATATCAGAATAGTAAAATTAAAATCATTCGTACTTAAGCAAACATTTGCGAAAGTAGTTGTCTGAGGATGCCTCTGAAAGAGGCGAAACACGTGTCACATTTTGTAACACAATACGTGGAATAATCAAAGTTATTTTTATTTTATATTTATGTATCTAACAACGTCTCAAAAAAAGTATTGGCCGCTTCCCTAACCTTCATAATATGGATAAATAAAAAGAAATACGTATACATAAATATATGAAAAATCAAGTTACAATATGTATGTATACGTTAAGCCAGGCCTGGCCAACCTAATTGCCACCATTTACATTTCATGTTTTCCACGTAATTTTAAAAATACGATAGTAAAAATACTAGTTTGAAAATCGCTGGTGTAAAGTGTATATGATAATTTCGGCTAAACAAGCACCTAATACAATAAAAAAACACATATAAATAATAATTCAAGAATTTATCCGAGTACTTGCGGAACAGAATTATTTATTTCATAAAATTTACATGGCTCGAAATAATGGGGATTCAGTTCGCAATAAAAGTGCTTTATTTTCGTAAAAATCACTGCTTGAAATCTGGATATTTCATATGTAGAGAGTTTTACTTCTGTTTTCGTCGACTGTGAAATTTAGACGTTTCATATTTTGAAAGTTTTTTTTATAATAAATATATATAAATATATAATACCCATAATACCAAATCATTCTTCTGCTTGAAAAAATTTACACAGTGACGCTATACAGTCGAAAAGACGCAAAGAATTACAACTGTGAAACAGATTTTAGTGAAATTTAAGAAAATTTTAACGACACTTTACCCTTGCCCATTCTATTAAACGAGTTATTAGGACTCGAGCTTTGTCACCCAAAATCAGTTGAACCCATTTCTTATATCAATCTTTTTATAATGCTCAATTGATGAACATGATAACCACTGAAATAAGTATGCTAATAAGATACTAGAATACATTCAAATAAGATGAAATAATGAATACCCGATAACTGCATTACAAATCGAAGCATTTATAGCAGTTCTTTTGGAAATGGGCATAATATATTATCTTATTGGACTAAAAATCTCACGAAATATCCTGGTTTAGAAAAATGTTAGCTATGGATCATTTCATGTTAATTTCACGTTTTTCCACTCAGGGAATAGTGTTCCGCTGAGACAAATATTTCTTTAATTATTTTTATATTATTCAAGATTTGAAATCCACGATCGTTTGCATACAACAACATAGTCTGAAATATTTTTCTGAATAAATAAATTTCCTACCTGGGCTCGGCCCAAGCCCGAATTTCAATTGCACTTAGCCGCCCGAACCCGTAGTAGCCCGAGGGCCAGGCCCGGGCCCGTGCAGGCCTCTACAAGTAACAAACATCAACGGAATATTTATTGTTACGATAGAGAATAATCCCACATTTTATCATGGATCCAGAGCAGCTTCAGTAAGTGATTTGCAAACTGAGTTTTGTAGATTGCTTCTCTATCAATTACAGACATTGGACAAAATTTTAATTGATTTTATGACAAGCAGAAGAGGAGTATCATTTTTTTCATTCAATTTTCAAAGTCTGCGAGCTGATTTTGAGGACATGGGTGATGCTGTCATAAAACGTTCCCACTTCTTACTGAAACCTGGTTACATTATGACGAGAGGTTAAACGTCCCTAACATGAATATAAATGCACTTTTGTGCAGTGAAATGTCAATTAGAAAATTATCAGATAATTATGATGGTGGCTATCTTCATATGAAACAATGCAATAGTTAATGATAGCATTGAAGTCATTCATGAAATCTTATTGGCCTACACTAGTGGTCGGCAGACTCATTAGTCAACTGAGCCAAACATCAACTATACAACAAATATTTTTTTTTTCGAGAGCAAATTTTTTCAAAGATAAACTATATAGGTAAATACATCGTTATTTACTTGATTAGGGTACTCATAAGCTGGCTTTTACTTAAAGGTCCCTCATTCTGGTTGAGGTACGTTTGCTGAGAAAAAGCCGCAGTTTGACAACCACTGGCCTACACTAGAAGGTGCAGCATTGTTGCTTACCCACCTTGCATTTATTTTTTACTTAAAAAAAGAATTTGGAGACATAAAATAAAATGTTCAATATAATGAAAATTAAAATTCAAATATAGCACCGCAAAAAGTCCTTGTGGACTTAGAAAAGGCATGCATTAATGCATCCAGAATAGCATTTCCCAACGCAGACATAAAAGGATGCTATTTTCATACATCACAATCGATTTTATGAAAAATAAATAGTGTTGGAAAATATCAAGTTATTAACTCAATCGCACTGGCTAACGTCAAATCTGCATACCTAAGATTTTTGTATTGCAGTATTTATTTTTAAAAATGACCTTGACAAAGCAAATTTATTGAAAATCTAAAAACGAGTCATGGTGATATTTTGGACAAATCGGTAAATTTCTGGGTTTTGAGATTTTGAAAAAATGTGGTGCTCGCCGCCCTACCAATATTTTAGATTGCGCTCTAGGGTCCAAAAAGGTTGGTAACCCCTGATTTAAGGAATGGTAAATTATTTTAATATTTTAGAAACCGGCATCGGCAGAGCCAGTGCGAACCCACAGCAGCACACTGCCTCATAGAAAATTTGGAATCCTGTATCCTCACATCGCAATTTAACCAATCGGTTACATCTTCTTCGTCACATTCTGTACATATTGAAATGTGTGCAATTGCTTCTGCAATGTCTCCTTTACCACCTTGCAATAATCGTTGTAGCATTTGTTTTCTATATAAACGTTTGAATGTTTCTACTACACACTTCTGGGTTAAACATTCTATAGATGGGTGGGACGGTACGTTGTCTAGTAATAATAATGTTTTACCTTTCTTAATTTATTGTTTTTCATAACGTCGTTTAAAAATTTCACCATTTGTCTAGGCTTTTTTCTGATCATCATATTCAATCGCAAAACTTCAGATGTTTTTAAAATCACCTGGGGTTCTTTGATTTTCCAATGCAAACAACGGGAGTCTGTGTCTGCCTGCCTACACTATTATGGTGACAGATCAGCAGATTCGTAAAATTTTTGTGTACATATTTTGAACTATCCGGATAATCTAGGTCAGTGGTCTCCAAACTCAATAAGGATGTGAGAAATTTTCAGAAATTGAAATTGTCTTGTGAGCTACCTATACATATTCCATCTTTATAGTTTTTTTATCATCAGTCCTTATTGTACCATACATAATATTATTATATTACTAAAAATAAATTTTCAAATCAGATTTTCTAACATTAAATGCGTACTTTAATTATTTATTTAAAAACAAAATAATAATTGAAAAATAAGTGTGAGTAAAAATAAATATAAAAATAATTAGTAAAAAGAATGGCATTCACTTTCCTCCACAATTTTTTCAATTCTCGGTGAGTCACTCCCATTCGAATGCAATTATCAAGATGTACATCTGTGAGTCTGTTTCTATATTTAATCTTAACCACCTTCATAGTGGAAAACGTTGATTCATATATGTAAGTAGGTAGAACAAAACAATGCCTTCATTTTGAGCGCAACTCAAACTAAAATTGGATATTTTTCTTTTGAGACGAAAGGCCATACAGATTCTATAGTTGAGGCAACACTCTTAAGCGACAAATCACATTGAAATTCTATCAATTCCATTTCTGATAAAGGGCTATCTTCTTGAAAATTTTCAACGATACAGCTGGATAGTTTTTCAATATCAAAATATATAAATGGAGCTGAAACAAATTGCCCAAGCAGTTCAACTTTTTTAAAACCACTAAACCGCAGATCAAACTGTTTTCGCAAACTTGAAAGAATCTGGACATGATTTTTTCCTTTGTAGCTTTAACATTTTTTTTTTTTCTACAGTATCTGCAGAAGTACTTGGTCTTCCTTTTGTTGAAGATGCTCTCTCCAACCAAATATCCATGATTAGTTTTTGAGTATGTAATAAAATTGTCAAAATGGACCAAAATTCGACATCAGCAATCAGACTAAAATAGAAGTATGATCTTCCAACTTCAAAATATTTGGCGCATTTATTTTCATTAAAAAAGAAAATCGTTACATTTTCATGGAAATAAATTTCATTTAAATTACCAAAAGTATACACCCAATCCGATTTATATGTATTATATTGGTTCCAGAAACTGAGGCGTAGTCTAAAAACGCGTGAAAAATTACGAAAACTTCATATAATTTTTTTTCAGATTAGTTTCCAAAAATGTAAAATCGTGTAAAAAAGTATCAAAAATTTACCAAAAAACTAAAATGGTACATTAAATTTTCACTAAAAGTCTTTCAGTATTTCTTTATTGTTTTATTCATAAAATAAAGTTAATTAAAATTTATTTTTTTTGCAATTGAGTTTATTATTTAAGATTCTTTTGAAACAATATCAAAAACGTTAATAATATTTTAAAAAACAGTGGCAAGTGGAACACCTACTCCGGCTCCACGAAGCACTGGTGTTCCGCGGAGCCTATACTGAGATGTCGAGGAAACTATGTTGAGATGCCTCCTAATGTGATGTGGGCCTGTGTATTTTGTTTTTCAAAATTCATATAATTTTAGTGTCGTTTTTACGTGAATTATTATATTCCCTTTTTTTGTATCTACGTAAAAACTGTTTAGTTATATTTCTCTTATGTAAGACTATTTTAATATATTATTTTTCTTATATTCGATAAAACGATTGTTTTTTTTCATCCTGCATTCCCCAAAATATGCCGTGGACAATTATTTAACAATTCAATACTCAAGTTTAGTTATTTACAAGTGAGTTTTGAAATTTCTACCATTTGATTTTGAATTATGCTGTTGTTTGAATGATTTTAAAACTAAACAAATGCATATTTTGAGTATTGGCGCCGTGATATGCAAACAAATATTTGCCGCGCGCATTTAAAAAATACACCTACCCAAGCGTAACCATATGGTCACACGGCTTTTCTATATGAAGGCGATTATTTTTCTTATATAAAAAATAGTCTGATGATCAAAACCGGTTGAAAATTTTATTATTTCGAAAAAAAAAAATCCTCGTCTCTGGAGGATTAATATTATATTGTAGGTATTCAATACATTGTTTAATATCACTACATTTTAATAATGTCAATAATTTTTACATTACTTTTTTTTTATACACGTCCGCTCCCAATGTGGAGTATATGGCCTCCAAATGGAGTTACCTCAACATAGTTTGGGAAACCCTGTTCTAATAACTCAGAATTAATAAACTCACCTTATTCTCCAAATGGTAAATGTTTTTAGGAATATATATATATTGGGAATGGGTACGATCAAAAAATAAAAGTCAGATTTATAAATGATATATTGTTTATTCGAAATCCGCCGATTCTAATTAATTGTCAGAAAGAATCGACAAAGAAAACTGACAATAAAAAATACAATAAATAAAATATACTTATATATATAGGGTGATTCATTTAGAGGTACTTTTTTCAAAAGACAAAAAAACGTTAATAAAAAAATAAATATTGCATAGTCTTTAATATAATAAATAGACCCATTTTCTACATTTAATTTTTAAATATTATTTCTTTTAAATGTTGGCCGTAACTACGCCTAACATGGTCCATTTGAAAGTTCCAATTTTGGATGACGCGTTTGAGCATTTCGACTGGTATTTGGGTAATGATGCGAGTAATGTTGGCCTCCAATTCCTCAATCGTAGTCGGTTTAATTATATAGACTTTCGACTTTACGTAGCCGTATATTTGCGTAATACAGCTGAATTGTTTGTAAGCGCTGTGCCGACGTAAGTCTTTCCATTATGAATTGTAAAACAATACTGAACAAAAATAAAATAACTCTTGGGCACAACTCACGTGTTATCTATTATCAAATCCCAATAAGAAAAAGTACCTCTAAATGAATCACCCGTTATAATAAAAATAGTCCTGCATGGACAACAAATGAAAACATACATTTTTTAAAGCAAATTTCAATCATGTTATAATCTACATATATGTATATCACAGCACTTTATTTGGTGAAAGCTCGTATTCATAATAAATCAAGTTGGCTATTCTATCAGTGTAAATATTAGTCTTATAACTCTTCTGTAACAAACATAAAAATAAATCCTTTGTACTGACATTTTTTAAATAATTATAATACAGTAAACCCCCCAATAATGAGCTCCCCGCTAATGAACCCCCCAATAACATTTGCGGCAGGTTTTCCAATAATGAGTTAAATCCCCCGAATATGTCTTGATAATGTGAACGACTTAAATAATTTTGAATACGTATATGCTTAAGTAATGTACATATTTATGATCAATTAATTAATTAAAAAATAATATGTAATTCCGCATTTCAAATAAAAAAAAATCAATTGAAAATCGCAACCCCCCAATAATAAGCCCCCCAGTAATGATCCCCCTATCTCTTCATTATTGGGGGATTTACTGTACTTAATTACATCAATAATAAATACTTTCATAATTTCAAAGAGAAACGTAACAGCGAATTTTTAAACTATTGTACAAAAATGTATTCAGTCTTATTAAATATACGTGCTGATGTCATTACCATATTAAAAGATACTGGCAAACAGTTTTTGACACCACAAAGTAAAGCTTTCATGTATATTATAATATTTGCACTGATGGATTGATCCATATTTAAGATAAATATATTTTTGTACTTCTATTAGAATATTTTAACAGTCTTAAATTAGAAAATCACAATCGAATCATTGGTAATCTTAGGGACTAGATGTTTTCTAAATATTTAATTTTTGCTTACATAAAATGTTGGAAACAAACCACAAGTTAACATCTATACTAAAACTATATATTAAAACAGTCTTAAATAAATTGAATTGCAGTATCATTCTTCTTTTATAAACTGATGATGCGAATCATGTACAGCCGGTGGGACGTTTATTGGTTCTTCGTCCACAGCCGGTAAGTCGTCCCACACGAATGTTTCGTCTTCAATCATGGGTCCATCAAACACACTATCTGCAAACCATTTGACTGTGCTAACATAATATCTGAACGACGTGTCGTTCCACTCGGACATGTACATTTGAGGAGCGAGCTTTCGGGCATTCGATGAAGGAGGTGACGTGCAAATCGATGTATCTATAAACTCACATATCTGATTTTCTATAAGGGATTTGTCATTATCTGCCTCAGACATACCTCTAAAATCGTCCATCACCAACATGGTTTCTTCCATGACCGCATTGGCCTCGGTCATTCCGCTAATATTGAATGAAATATTTTGGATCCAGGATTCGTCCACCATCGACATGGTTTCTTCCATGACCGCATTGGCCTCGGTCATTCCACTAACATTAAGTGACATATCGTGAATCCAAGATACGTCCACTTGCATATTGTCACCGCTCTCCTGTAAAATTAACAATATAAAATATTAATATTCTATTGACAATGGACACGTAACCTAAGAAAAGATAATGTATTTCGAGATTTTATGGCAAATTTTACAATTGAAAAAGATATAACAGTGCCAGAAAGTAAAACTGGACCGAATTGCATGCAAGTGTCAACGTAATACCGACATAACATCTTTCTGGATTTTAGATATATTTTGTGTTGTTTTAGTTTGTGTACACATTCAGGGTGGATGAGATTTAAATTTAGAAGCAACCATTGTTCGACTCATTTAATATGTTTTCTAATCGATACGAGCAATAACGGCATTAAGCTGAATGTATTTTTATGATTTGACACTATTTTCCGACAAAGCCCTCATGTTACCGACTACTGCTTTGTGTGATTTGAACTGTATCAAACGTTATCACATGTATCTTTCAATTCACAAAAGAAAAGAAAATTAGAAGAAACATTATATCGATTACTTAGACAAATGCAGTTCTGCCGGAAAACACTGCAATCGGGGGTTTGCTTTTGCGAGCTTTCAAATACGCACAAGATTTCATGAAAAAATACTGAATAACATAGCTTCGGAAAGATGATGCAAATTTTAAATGTTTTTTCAGTAAACATTCACACACAATGTATTCATTTACCTCGTGTTTTATTTGCTCGCTCATCCTTGGTTTAATGTAGCTGTTTAAATGTATTTACTGCAGTAGGCGCGTGAGAAATAAACTAAAAACCAAACAATATAAGATCTCTACACTGCACGACCACCTCTGACAACGATACTTTGACAATTGAAATAAATTTGACGTTTTGAAATGAATTCATCGAATCACAGAGAATATATTGGTCTATGGAAATTATACCAATGATACAAGAGACCACTGACTTGAAAAATTGAAAATAATTAAAAAAATATTTAGGCTCAATCAAAATTAAATTAAGGAAATATGTCGATTCAACAATTTAAATATTTTTTTAATCAATAAAATTTTTGCACAAATAAATATAAAAATGTCACTTTCTTTGTTCACTCTCTGGTTTTGCAATAAATGGAATAATATGATATATATTCAGTGGTGTGAGCACACATATTTCCTTCATTTTATTTTGATTGAGCCTAAATATTTTTTTAATTATTTTCAATTTTTCAAGTCAGTGGTCTCTTGTATCATTGGTATAATTTCCATAGACCAATATATTCTCTGTGATTCGATGAATTCATTTCAAAACGTCAAATTTATTTCAATTGTCAAAGTATCGTTGTCAGAGGTGGTCGTGCAGTGTAGAGATCTTATATTGTTTGGTTTTTAGTTTATTTCTCACGCGCCTACTGCAGTAAATACATTTAAACAGCTACATTAAACCAAGGATGAGCGAGCAAATAAAACACGAGGTAAATGAATACATTGTGTGTGAATGTTTACTGAAAAAACATTTAAAATTTGCATCATCTTTCCGAAGCTATGTTATTCAGTATTTTTTCATGAAATCTTGTGCGTATTTGAAAGCTCGCAAAAGCAAACCCCCGATTGCAGTGTTTTCCGGCAGAACTGCATTTGTCTAAGTAATCGATATAATGTTTCTTCTAATTTTCTTTTCTTTTGTGAATTGAAAGATACATGTGATAACGTTTGATACAGTTCAAATCACACAAAGCAGTAGTCGGTAACATGAGGGCTTTGTCGGAAAATAGTGTCAAATCATAAAAATACATTCAGCTTAATGCCGTTATTGCTCGTATCGATTAGAAAACATATTAAATGAGTCGAACAATGGTTGCTTCTAAATTTAAATCTCATCCACCCTGAATGTGTACACAAACTAAAACAACACAAAATATATCTAAAATCCAGAAAGATGTTATGTCGGTATTACGTTGACACTTGCATGCAATTCGGTCCAGTTTTACTTTCTGGCACTGTTATATCTTTTTCAATTGTAAAATTTGCCATAAAATCTCGAAATACATTATCTTTTCTTAGGTTACGTGTCCATTGTCAATAGAATATTAATATTTTATATTGTTAATTTTACAGGAGAGCGGTGACAATATGCAAGTGGACGTATCTTGGATTCACGATATGTCACTTAATGTTAGTGGAATGACCGAGGCCAATGCGGTCATGGAAGAAACCATGTCGATGGTGGACGAATCCTGGATCCAAAATATTTCATTCAATATTAGCGGAATGACCGAGGCCAATGCGGTCATGGAAGAAACCATGTTGGTGATGGACGATTTTAGAGGTATGTCTGAGGCAGATAATGACAAATCCCTTATAGAAAATCAGATATGTGAGTTTATAGATACATCGATTTGCACGTCACCTCCTTCATCGAATGCCCGAAAGCTCGCTCCTCAAATATACATGTCCGAGTGGAACGACACGTCGTTCAGATATTATGTTAGCACAGTCAAATGGTTTGCAGATAGTGTGTTTGATGGACCCATGATTGAAGACGAAACATTCGTGTGGGACGACTTACCGGCTGTGGACGAAGAACCAATAAACGTCCCACCGGCTGTACATGATTCGCATCATCAGTTTATAAAAGAAGAATGATACTGCAATTCAATTTATTTAAGACTGTTTTAATATATAGTTTTAGTATAGATGTTAACTTGTGGTTTGTTTCCAACATTTTATGTAAGCAAAAATTAAATATTTAGAAAACATCTAGTCCCTAAGATTACCAATGATTCGATTGTGATTTTCTAATTTAAGACTGTTAAAATATTCTAATAGAAGTACAAAAATATATTTATCTTAAATATGGATCAATCCATCAGTGCAAATATTATAATATACATGAAAGCTTTACTTTGTGGTGTCAAAAACTGTTTGCCAGTATCTTTTAATATGGTAATGACATCAGCACGTATATTTAATAAGACTGAATACATTTTTGTACAATAGTTTAAAAATTCGCTGTTACGTTTCTCTTTGAAATTATGAAAGTATTTATTATTGATGTAATTAAGTACAGTAAATCCCCCAATAATGAAGAGATAGGGGGATCATTACTGGGGGGCTTATTATTGGGGGGTTGCGATTTTCAATTGATTTTTTTTTATTTGAAATGCGGAATTACATATTATTTTTTAATTAATTAATTGATCATAAATATGTACATTACTTAAGCATATACGTATTCAAAATTATTTAAGTCGTTCACATTATCAAGACATATTCGGGGGATTTAACTCATTATTGGAAAACCTGCCGCAAATGTTATTGGGGGGTTCATTAGCGGGGAGCTCATTATTGGGGGGTTTACTGTATTATAATTATTTAAAAAATGTCAGTACAAAGGATTTATTTTTATGTTTGTTACAGAAGAGTTATAAGACTAATATTTACACTGATAGAATAGCCAACTTGATTTATTATGAATACGAGCTTTCACCAAATAAAGTGCTGTGATATACATATATGTAGATTATAACATGATTGAAATTTGCTTTAAAAAATGTATGTTTTCATTTGTTGTCCATGCAGGACTATTTTTATTATAACGGGTGATTCATTTAGAGGTACTTTTTCTTATTGGGATTTGATAATAGATAACACGTGAGTTGTGCCCAAGAGTTATTTTATTTTTGTTCAGTATTGTTTTACAATTCATAATGGAAAGACTTACGTCGGCACAGCGCTTACAAACAATTCAGCTGTATTACGCAAATATACGGCTACGTAAAGTCGAAAGTCTATATAATTAAACCGACTACGATTGAGGAATTGGAGGCCAACATTACTCGCATCATTACCCAAATACCAGTCGAAATGCTCAAACGCGTCATCCAAAATTGGAACTTTCAAATGGACCATGTTAGGCGTAGTTACGGCCAACATTTAAAAGAAATAATATTTAAAAATTAAATGTAGAAAATGGGTCTATTTATTATATTAAAGACTATGCAATATTTATTTTTTTATTAACGTTTTTTTGTCTTTTGAAAAAAGTACCTCTAAATGAATCACCCTATATATATAAGTATATTTTATTTATTGTATTTTTTATTGTCAGTTTTCTTTGTCGATTCTTTCTGACAATTAATTAGAATCGGCGGATTTCGAATAAACAATATATCATTTATAAATCTGACTTTTATTTTTTGATCGTACCCATTCCCAATATATATATATTCCTAAAAACATTTACCATTTGGAGAATAAGGTGAGTTTATTAATTCTGAGTTATTAGAACAGGGTTTCCCAAACTATGTTGAGGTAACTCCATTTGGAGGCCATATACTCCACATTGGGAGCGGACGTGTATAAAAAAAAAGTAATGTAAAAATTATTGACATTATTAAAATGTAGTGATATTAAACAATGTATTGAATACCTACAATATAATATTAATCCTCCAGAGACGAGGATTTTTTTTTTTCGAAATAATAAAATTTTCAACCGGTTTTGATCATCAGACTATTTTTTATATAAGAAAAATAATCGCCTTCATATAGAAAAGCCGTGTGACCATATGGTTACGCTTGGGTAGGTGTATTTTTTAAATGCGCGCGGCAAATATTTGTTTGCATATCACGGCGCCAATACTCAAAATATGCATTTGTTTAGTTTTAAAATCATTCAAACAACAGCATAATTCAAAATCAAATGGTAGAAATTTCAAAACTCACTTGTAAATAACTAAACTTGAGTATTGAATTGTTAAATAATTGTCCACGGCATATTTTGGGGAATGCAGGATGAAAAAAAACAATCGTTTTATCGAATATAAGAAAAATAATATATTAAAATAGTCTTACATAAGAGAAATATAACTAAACAGTTTTTACGTAGATACAAAAAAAGGGAATATAATAATTCACGTAAAAACGACACTAAAATTATATGAATTTTGAAAAACAAAATACACAGGCCCACATCACATTAGGAGGCATCTCAACATAGTTTCCTCGACATCTCAGTATAGGCTCCGCGGAACACCAGTGCTTCGTGGAGCCGGAGTAGGTGTTCCACTTGCCACTGTTTTTTAAAATATTATTAACGTTTTTGATATTGTTTCAAAAGAATCTTAAATAATAAACTCAATTGCAAAAAAAATAAATTTTAATTAACTTTATTTTATGAATAAAACAATAAAGAAATACTGAAAGACTTTTAGTGAAAATTTAATGTACCATTTTAGTTTTTTGGTAAATTTTTGATACTTTTTTACACGATTTTACATTTTTGGAAACTAATCTGAAAAAAAATTATATGAAGTTTTCGTAATTTTTCACGCGTTTTTAGACTACGCCTCAGTTTCTGGAACCAATATAATACATATAAATCGGATTGGGTGTATACTTTTGGTAATTTAAATGAAATTTATTTCCATGAAAATGTAACGATTTTCTTTTTTAATGAAAATAAATGCGCCAAATATTTTGAAGTTGGAAGATCATACTTCTATTTTAGTCTGATTGCTGATGTCGAATTTTGGTCCATTTTGACAATTTTATTACATACTCAAAAACTAATCATGGATATTTGGTTGGAGAGAGCATCTTCAACAAAAGGAAGACCAAGTACTTCTGCAGATACTGTAGAAAAAAAAAAAATGTTAAAGCTACAAAGGAAAAAATCATGTCCAGATTCTTTCAAGTTTGCGAAAACAGTTTGATCTGCGGTTTAGTGGTTTTAAAAAAGTTGAACTGCTTGGGCAATTTGTTTCAGCTCCATTTATATATTTTGATATTGAAAAACTATCCAGCTGTATCGTTGAAAATTTTCAAGAAGATAGCCCTTTATCAGAAATGGAATTGATAAAATTTGAATGTGATTTGTCGCTTAAGAGTGTTGCCTCAACTATAGAATCTGTATGGCCTTTCGTCTCAAAAGAAAAATATCCAATTTTAGTTTGAGTTGCGCTCAAAATGAAGGCATTGTTTTGTTCTACCTACTTACATATATGAATCAACGTTTTCCACTATGAAGGTGGTTAAGATTAAATATAGAAACAGACTCACAGATGTACATCTTGATAATTGCATTCGAATGGGAGTGACTCACCGAGAATTGAAAAAATTGTGGAGGAAAGTGAATGCCATTCTTTTTACTAATTATTTTTATATTTATTTTTACTCACACTTATTTTTCAATTATTATTTTGTTTTTAAATAAATAATTAAAGTACGCATTTAATGTTAGAAAATCTGATTTGAAAATTTATTTTTAGTAATATAATAATATTATGTATGGTACAATAAGGACTGATGATAAAAAAACTATAAAGATGGAATATGTATAGGTAGCTCACAAGACAATTTCAATTTCTGAAAATTTCTCACATCCTTATTGAGTTTGGAGACCACTGACCTAGATTATCCGGATAGTTCAAAATATGTACACAAAAATTTTACGAATCTGCTGATCTGTCACCATAATAGTGTAGGCAGGCAGACACAGACTCCCGTTGTTTGCATTGGAAAATCAAAGAACCCCAGGTGATTTTAAAAACATCTGAAGTTTTGCGATTGAATATGATGATCAGAAAAAAGCCTAGACAAATGGTGAAATTTTTAAACGACGTTATGAAAAACAATAAATTAAGAAAGGTAAAACATTATTATTACTAGACAACGTACCGTCCCACCCATCTATAGAATGTTTAACCCAGAAGTGTGTAGTAGAAACATTCAAACGTTTATATAGAAAACAAATGCTACAACGATTATTGCAAGGTGGTAAAGGAGACATTGCAGAAGCAATTGCACACATTTCAATATGTACAGAATGTGACGAAGAAGATGTAACCGATTGGTTAAATTGCGATGTGAGGATACAGGATTCCAAATTTTCTATGAGGCAGTGTGCTGCTGTGGGTTCGCACTGGCTCTGCCGATGCCGGTTTCTAAAATATTAAAATAATTTACCATTCCTTAAATCAGGGGTTACCAACCTTTTTGGACCCTAGAGCGCAATCTAAAATATTGGTAGGGCGGCGAGCACCACATTTTTTCAAAATCTCAAAACCCAGAAATTTACCGATTTGTCCAAAATATCACCATGACTCGTTTTTAGATTTTCAATAAATTTGCTTTGTCAAGGTCATTTTTAAAAATAAATACTGCAATACAAAAATCTTAGGTATGCAGATTTGACGTTAGCCAGTGCGATTGAGTTAATAACTTGATATTTTCCAACACTATTTATTTTTCATAAAATCGATTGTGATGTATGAAAATAGCATCCTTTTATGTCTGCGTTGGGAAATGCTATTCTGGATGCATTAATGCATGCCTTTTCTAAGTCCACAAGGACTTTTTGCGGTGCTATATTTGAATTTTAATTTTCATTATATTGAACATTTTATTTTATGTCTCCAAATTCTTTTTTTAAGTAAAAAATAAATGCAAGGTGGGTAAGCAACAATGCTGCACCTTCTAGTGTAGGCCAGTGGTTGTCAAACTGCGGCTTTTTCTCAGCAAACGTACCTCAACCAGAATGAGGGACCTTTAAGTAAAAGCCAGCTTATGAGTACCCTAATCAAGTAAATAACGATGTATTTACCTATATAGTTTATCTTTGAAAAAATTTGCTCTCGAAAAAAAAAATATTTGTTGTATAGTTGATGTTTGGCTCAGTTGACTAATGAGTCTGCCGACCACTAGTGTAGGCCAATAAGATTTCATGAATGACTTCAATGCTATCATTAACTATTGCATTGTTTCATATGAAGATAGCCACCATCATAATTATCTGATAATTTTCTAATTGACATTTCACTGCACAAAAGTGCATTTATATTCATGTTAGGGACGTTTAACCTCTCGTCATAATGTAACCAGGTTTCAGTAAGAAGTGGGAACGTTTTATGACAGCATCACCCATGTCCTCAAAATCAGCTCGCAGACTTTGAAAATTGAATGAAAAAAATGATACTCCTCTTCTGCTTGTCATAAAATCAATTAAAATTTTGTCCAATGTCTGTAATTGATAGAGAAGCAATCTACAAAACTCAGTTTGCAAATCACTTACTGAAGCTGCTCTGGATCCATGATAAAATGTGGGATTATTCTCTATCGTAACAATAAATATTCCGTTGATGTTTGTTACTTGTAGAGGCCTGCACGGGCCCGGGCCTGGCCCTCGGGCTACTACGGGTTCGGGCGGCTAAGTGCAATTGAAATTCGGGCTTGGGCCGAGCCCAGGTAGGAAATTTATTTATTCAGAAAAATATTTCAGACTATGTTGTTGTATGCAAACGATCGTGGATTTCAAATCTTGAATAATATAAAAATAATTAAAGAAATATTTGTCTCAGCGGAACAAGATCGAAAAGTTGAAAAAGAGATTAGCTAGGGAAGAGATATTGGTCCTGTACATTCTAAATCTTTTCAGTGATTAGATGTCACCATGAAATGGTTGAATAGCCAACAAGATTGTTACTCAGGATAACTTATATGCCTTAAAAGTATTCGCGATTTGGCAGGTTCAAAAAGAACAGCTATCTGCTAAGCAAAAAACAATAATTGTTTTTTTTTTTTTAAAAAAACATAAATCAATAATGAGGCTATGTGTAAATCTAAACAAATAAAAATTATTCATACTGAATTTACCTACATGTCTTTCCCTGGCAATTTTTATTAGATTATTCGAATTTTTCTTTATCCGTACTATCTTCAGTCCCAATTAGTCCAGATAATCGAGGTTTTATTTTTATTTTGTCTTGTTGAATTTTTTTTGGGAAACAATAGTCTGTCCTATCTTAGGTCCATAGAATTCAAGGCGTTGCTACAAATCGTCTTTACAGCGTTTATAACAAATTGAAGAGATTAATGCAATTTGGCATTAAGAGTCTTAGCTACTAAGTATAGCTCTCCAAGAATTGTCAGAACTTAGTTAAGAGCTATATGATCATAGTTGTGAACCTTCATGTTGCCAATCAAAAAATAAATGCTCTAGTTAAAGTTTTTGAAGAAAACGTAATTTTGGACCATAGTACATATGTGCAATCTGTGTTTTCGCATTACAGGAGTCGATTGAAAAAAGGATGCTAGATAGGAAAGATGTGGAATTTGAAATTTTGGGCTTGCATACTTGACCGAAAATATTGATAATCGGTTGACATTTGGAGGTTAGAAATATGTCAATCAGTTAGACCAGTGGTTCCAAAACTTAATATGCTCTTGGACCCCTTTCAAAGCAAAAACCTGACCATGTACCCCCAAGTGAAATAATAAATTAAATTTTGTTGCCTTGAATAGTAATTTTTTTATTCATGTCTGCTCAAATGTGAAGCATATGGCCTCCAAATAAAGGTATCTCGACAGAAGTTTTTCTGCGAGAACTGTTTGTTACTCAGTCGCTCAATATAGCCCAAAACTTCCAGAGTGGGACTTTTTTAGCTTTTTTAGGTCTTTCAAGAATTTAAAATCCAAAATCTCAAGAATTTACAATTTGCCCAATTTGGTGACGATCTTTTCTCACTTTGACTATTTCTGGTGAATGATTTTATTCTTTTCATTGTAGAAAATGATCTTTCTACTGACGCACTTGCCAGTACGGTAAAAAATAATGTTATTAAATTGACTACTTTCTTAAAAATATCTTTGGTCTATTTTTAATAATCACATTATAAACAAATTGGTAATGGGGCGAATACGCCACAAGTACTTGATAAAAGCCCAGTCTTCTTTAAATCATCATAACTTTTACCCTAAGTAGTGGAAAATAATTGTTCAAAATTTGTGAATACCTATCTTTTCTTTATTATAGTATAAGAAAAAAATATATATTAAAAAAGTTATAAATATGGTCATAAATAATAAATAAATAGGATAACATCGACGAATCTGCCGAATCAACTGTTTTTTTACTCCATCAATTGCGCCAACAGGTTATGGCATAGATTGTAAAATTAATAGCTCTCATTAAATGAAAATAAGTTAAATAACTCACTGAGTAATCTCACTCCATACTAAGGGATTAATTTTTAATCAGTCAACAGCATGTAATTTAAAAAGAGCATTGCACTAGTCATTGAAATTATTAAACCAAAACATAAGTATATGCATAAGCATCCAAATTATAGTTTGTATTGTTTCCACAGATGACATATTCATGTAGCTTTTACAAGTTCATGGAATAGTTTGTTCTTATTACAAGAGAAAGAATATTGTTTAACATCTACTCCTACAACTGTAATTTCAAAATGTTATTAATAAATGTGATATCTGTCAAACTGTATGTGACCCAAATTCCAGACCAATCAGTACGATGAGATTGTGTTTCACAGACAGATCACCTTGAGGCTTTTAAGCAGTCCTGATGTGTCTGTAGATTTGCACTAGGTGCTCAATTCTTTCAAAGGTCTATTCTTGTTACCCAATTAAATAAAAATGTTGTTATTTTTTTGTTGTGATATATTTCTTACTTTTGTATGTTTGATTTATACAGATATAATTAGATAGAACACAATTAATATGAAAAACTTCTTGACTAATAAATTCAGCAGGATGGGGCAAGAACCATTGAAGAAGTCCAATCAATACCCTGGAACATAAATGCAAAAATTATAAGGCGATAGACAATTCAGGAGGTAATTTTCAAATTTGGTTTTATCCACTTTTCGAGAAACAGAAAATGCGACATTTTCATCCATCTTTCTTTAAGGGTTTGTGTTAATTAGTAACATTCTTAAAAAATGTTTAAAAATTAAGAATTACAAATTGTGTAAAAATAAAAACTTTTGAATGTAATAAATAAAAGAGAAAAAATTGACTGATTTCGTTTGTAACATCTGGATCTGACTAAAATTAGAAGGTTGGAACCTGATTTCAAGGAATAATAAACAAAATTAAGAGTAGTTGAAAATACTTCTAAATCATGTCTAGCGAGTGCTAAACTTACTAGTAAAAACCCCTAGTTCATAGATAAAATTAGAAGTGATTTAAAAACAAAATTAGAGGAAATATTGAGGGTAGCAAAGACCGCCCCGGGGGGGAGGACCCATTCCTACACCACTGTCCGTGAGCACCCTTTTCTTGGGAAATGTATCTGGAATTATCCACATTTTTTATCATGCATCGAAATCTAGGAAGTTGTAAAAATATACGACTTCAGAAATCATTAATCTTATGGAATAAAACAAAAAAAGGTAAATATGTCATATAGTAGCACATTGACTATTGCGGCGAAAAACTTCACAAACTAAGCTGAAAACAACGTCACGATTTAAAATTATTTTTGAGGGCTTGATAATTGCGTTAAAATCACACATTAAAAAGAAGAACACTGATAAATTATACGAAATATTTCGTATAATTTATCAGTGTTCTTCTTTTTAAAATGTGATTTTAACGCGATTTATCAATGCTTCAATAAATATTTGTAACAAAGTCCTCCCAGCCTTCCAATCCTAAAATTAATGGGGCAAAACAAAAGCGACTAGTTAAGTACTAGTCCTATTTTTCTATCATTACTTTCGCGAAAAGGGTGAGGCTAAGTAACAAGCAGTTAACTTATATTGAGATAACTTCATCAGGAAGCCGTATGCTCCACATTAAATAGGGATGGAAAAATCTCAAAAAAGCACTGGTTAAAATTATATTTAATTCTTTATTCAGAAAACGTTGTTATAGTATATAAACATCAGACATATTATTTATCAACATAAAATTGTATTTATTAAGTAACTATATTTTTTTACTTAATAAATAGCGCGGGCAGAAATGTCAGTGTAATGTCTAATCGTGTGGGAAACGCGGCGTTTTGGCCTGTTGCGTGGAACGCTTGCAAGTAGGGGACTTTTTTCGAGAGTTTTCGTTCTGTCTATGCTCTTATCTGAAATGTCAAACGTCAAACCTCGTACGCAAAAATGGAAAACCGATTGAGTAATGTTAAATTGGCGGTATCTTGGTTGGAATAAAACCAGAGATAACTAAATTAGACATCAAACTGAGGTTAAAACAAACCATAGAGCATATTTGAAATATGACGATGAATATTCAAAAATATAACCTAACTTATAACTATCAAGTTTCGGTAGAAAGCAGGAAGATTTATTTTATAATACAATATTATTTAAAAAATTAAAACTATAATATAGCGTGTCATGGATTATTAAGGCAAAACAATTCACAAACTAAGCTAAAAACAACGCCACGGTTTAAAATTATTTTTTGAGAGCTTGATAATCGCGTCAAAACCACACATTATTACTAAGAACACTGATAAATTATGCAAAATACGAAATATTTTTGAGTACTTCGCCTCTGTTATGCATTATGGCCGCGCGGCCATTAGGAGCCCGCACACTGGGATTTCGGCGTCCAGGATACGATGACGTATGTCAGAGTGTGCCGGATATCGTGTCATGTAAACTGTTACCAAATTCGAGAGGTCAGCGTCCAGTAAGTACGGCACGCCAAAATGGCACGCCGTCGTGTACACGCCGATAACGGCTGCACACTGCCCGCGCCGTCGTGCAGGCGAACCAAAGACATCGCCTCGCAATCTATGCTCTATTTCGTCGCCTTGGGTATACAAGGTTCCACATGAAAAATAAAACCTCAGTAGAAGCAATTTCAGATATAACTTTTTGTAGAAAAGATATTTAAGGTTAAAAGTAAATTATTTAAAAGCATAAATATAGTCAGAATTAGATGTATACCTAACATATTCATTTTATTTAAATGTCGTTACTCTATTAGCATGTTTAAAATAGACGAAACTGCAGTTCGATGCTTTCAAATGTTCTTAAATGTCTGAAAGAAATCTGCAGGTCGAACCTTGGTGCAATAATACTCAAAAATATAATTTCTTTATTTCTCTTAGGATAATCTTTCTTATTAATATAATTTCTTTCTCTACATTCGATTTATGCACTTGGACTACCCATACAAAAATTTCATTTTTAGTTCTTTAACATTTTTTAAAACAAAAAATATATGAAATTATGACTAATTAATAAGATTTTAATCTAATTAATAATAGGACTGATATTTATATACTATTACAACGTTTTCTGAACAAAAAAAATATAGTTACTTAATAAATATAATTTTATGTTGATAAATAATATGTCTGATGTTTATATACTATAACAACGTTTTCTGAATAAAGAATTAAATATAATTTTAACCAGTGCTTTTTTGAGATTTTTCCATCCCTATTTAATGTGGAGCATACGGCTTCCTGATGGAATTATCTCAATATAAGTTAACTGCTTGTTACTTAACCTCACCCTTTTCGCGAAAGTAATGATAGAAAAATAGGACTAGTACTTAACTAGTCGCTTTTGTTTTGCCCCATTAATTTTAGGATTGGAAGGCTGGGAGGACTTTGTTACAAATAGCACAAACACCAATGCTTTCGAACATAAAACGATTGAAGTAAATACTGTTCGAATTTTTGAGATCCATCATGGAAGCCTTGTCTACCTATGAGTGACTACTTATCAATTTATTTTGAAGGGTAGAAAAGTGTCAAAGGTGCACTGATTATTAATAAGTCCGATATTTATTTATTTCAATATTTTTTTAAAAAATATATCAAATATATTTATTAACGAGATTTTAATTACTTTCATGTAATCTGTCTTGAGAACCTCATACATAGCTTTGCAGGTTTCTGGTATCAGAATACTCAATGCCGAAGACGATATTCCTGCCCTGAATTTTAGGTCTTTAAATGAATAACCTGTTGCCAAAAATCGTAGAATTGCTGCTAGTCGTTCCTCTGCACTAATACTGTTTTTAAGCACAAAACCCTTGTTGGGGATTCTGTGCCTAACTTTGTCTAGCAAAGTGGCAAAACATATACTGTCCATCCTTAAATAATTTTCAAAATCGTCTGGATAGTTTTCCCTTAATTCGTTAATTAACGGCAGGTGGGAGTAGCGCTGTCTGTAAAGTTTAACCCAGCAACTTCGTTTTTTTCTTTTTCTCTCTTCATAGATTAAGCTGAGGCCAATGCAAGATACCGCCAATTTAACATTACTCAATCGGTTTTCCATTTTTGCGTACGAGGTTTGACGTTTGACGTTTGACATTTCAGATAAGAGCATAGACAGAACGAAAACTCTCGAAAAAAGTCCCCTACTTGCAAGCGTTCCACGCAACAGGCCAAAACGTCGCGTTTCCCACACGATTAGACATTACACTGACATTTCTGCCCGCGCTCCATTTGTCCTTCCTATTTTCGTGGACGCCAACCATTTTGCCTCTTTTAGTGACAACACTTTTGGATGCCGGATAGCCCGAACGGTTTATTCGACAGTATTTACCACGTTCTTTTGGCGTCCACGCCAAAATCCCAATGTAATGTGCCCTATTATCAAGCTCTCAAAAATAATTTTAAATCATGGCGTTGTTTTTAGCTTAATTTGTGAAGTTTTTCATCGAAATAATCTATGACACGCTATACCCTACTTTTACATTAAAAACTATAAATTAGTTTTATGCATCAGAGCAACGCCAAACAAATATAAGGCTTCATTAGTAATACACTATAAATGAAAAATCCTGTTAAACGTGTATTATTATTTTTAAGAAAGAATGAAAAATTATTTTAAGCTTATGTGTGTTTAATAAAACGGATCAACATTCTAGTACCTCAGACTTATTAAAATAGTATTGTTTGCTTTTAAATACCTTTACCTAAGATATTAATCTATTTCATGTGTTTATTTTTCATATTACTGGTAATAATTTTGACCATCTTTGATAAAATTTACCAGTTGTCAAAATAAAACTAGCCATTTATCTAAATTACTGATTATTTTGCTTAAATACCAACCGTTTAACATAAGTAACTAACCGTTTTATTTTATAACTGACCACATTCATACTGATACAGTGGATACAGATCGTTTATAATATTAACTAACCATTTTGATATACTACTAATTCATTAAATTTGCTGACCACACTGCGAATTAAATACAGACCCATTTTAATATTATTTTTTTTTGTCATCAAGATTTTAATTTTTTTATTTGGCAACATATGCTAGTAGTTTTAATCGATCTATCTTTCAGTGACATTCGTAATTTAGTATAGAAAAATATTTTATTTGTATATATAATGAAGACATAATAAATTAAACTGCAATTATGGATATGACAAAATTTCTGTCGTGTCCGTTGGAAATTGACAAAATTTGCCGGGCTTGCTTAGGACGCAAAGGTGATATGCGTCAACTATTTGGAGCCTGCCTAGATGAAATGTTGATGTCGTTTACATCTATCCAGGTATATCTAAACGATTTTAATATATATAAAATAAAAGTAATCTTACAAATTAAAAAAGTATTGAGAATATAACTGTTAACTTAGTTCTGCCCCTGACCTCTTCGTTTCAGATAGATTGGTAATAAAGCAAACGCGTCAAATATTTTGTCAACTTGCTTTAATTATTTATTGAAGAATGCTCTGTCTCTTTGTAATTTGCTCATATTTAAATTATTATCCAACCGGTGGTCCATGGTGAAGGCAAGAGGGCATTTTGGTAATTGTAGAGTATAGCTCGTCATGGATTATTACGGCGAAAAACTTCACAAACTAAGCTGAAAACAACGCCACGATTTAAAAATATTTTTTGAGGGCTTGATAATTGAGTAGTGAGTAGTGAATAATGGAGGCGAAATATTTCGTATTTCGTATAATTTATCAGTGTTCTTTTTAATGTGTGATTTTAACGTGATTTATCAATGCTTCAATAAATATTTTAAATCGTGGCGTTGTTTTCAACATACTTTGCCACAATAGTCCATGTGTAAGTAAAGGATAATTTAAAAAGTATGGCGGTGTATAGTGAGAATATGTCATATTTTGGATAATTTATTTGTCAGTGTTCTTCATATTAATGTGTAATTTAATGCGATTATCAAGCCCTCAAAAAATAATTTTAAATCGTGGCGTTGTTTTCAGCTTAGTTTGTGAATTTTTTCACCGTAATAATCCATGACGAGCTATACTCTACAATTGCCAACTTTTCTATCAGTTACATCGTTGTTATGTTTGACATGAAAATGAAAACAATATTTTAATTTTACAGGTCAAGGAGGGTGATGGCCTTCCCCATTTAATGTGTGTACAGTGTGTTCTGCAAGTTAGCAGAGCCTACACTTTTAAACAGCTGTGTGAAAAAAGTGCTGTTACATTAAAATCATTTGTCAGCCGTGAATTTCAGGTAATGTGGCATATTTATTCTTTACACACTTGCAAATAGGTAGTGGCTTAAATACACACTTTAAGGGGCCTTTCTTCAGTGTCAATAATGTTGAGTCCAACATTTTTCTAATACACTTGAAAACTGATTAAAAAATCCTTTGAAAATCATACACACATAGACCTCCTTTTATTGAAAATATATCAACCTTGCAGTTACATCACTGACTATTATTATAAATTTAAAACATTATAATTTTTGTGAATTTACTACTGCTGGAAATAATCATAGACATATTTATCATTCTGCTTAATGATACTCCTGTCACACTAGCCTATTTAACTCTCATAACTCCAGATCATATAGAATTAGGGCTTCCAATTAACCGGATATATAAACTAACCGGTTTTCGGTTTTTTTTTACAAAATAAACCGGTTAACCGGTTTAAACCAAAATCTTTTATTTACGTACATATATTAGGGGTACCGAAAATTAAACCATTATTTTTATTTGACACATATTTATTAACACAAATCTTACATACTACATTTTACATTACAAAATATAATCTCCATCATTGTCTACGACCGTCTGCCATCTCCCAGGTAGTTTCTCGATCCCTTTTTTGTAGAAACTTGCTGGTTTCGACTTGAAGTATGAATCTAAATAATTTTTGACGTCTTGCATATTTTGAATTTTTTTTTCCCGTAACGAATGCTCCATTGACTTAAATAAGTAAAAATCCGAAGGGGCAAGGTCCGGAGAGTATGGGGGATGCTTCAAAACTTCAAAATTTAAATAGGAAATTTTTTCACGGGTCATTTTGGCGGTATGAGGCCGAGAACCTCCTTGTTCATCTCGGAGAGCGCGTGCGGAACCCAAACACCCATTCTGTGGGATTTACCGATTTTTTGTAAATGATCTCGCACTGTGGACCATGGAGCATGTAACTTCTGTGACAATTCTTCAATACTTAAACGAGGATCAGCTTCCACTGTGGCCTTCAGTAGATCATCGTCTAAATTTTGTGGGCGTCCCGATCTCTGATCATCTGTCAGACTTCTATCGCCGGATTTAAATTTTCTGAACCAAGACTGACATCTGTTTGGTGTTAGCATTGCTCCATACACTTCACAAATTGATTTGGTCGTTTTGGTCGCATTCCAGCCTTGATCGAAATATAATAGCATACAATGCCGAATATGTTGTTCGGTTGCTTCTGGTTTGCTCATTTTATCCCTAACAATTAAAAATTAAAAATGAAACAAAAAAATGGCCGAGGAAAAGTACTTTAGAATGGAACACTTACAAAGATGTTTACTCCATCGTGTTCAGGTACAAACTGATTCCAAACAAGGCACGCAAAAATAATGGTTTAATTTTCGGTACCCCTTATATATCAGTCATTGCTGAAAAATGCAAAAATCATACAAAGTATTTTTGCTTCTTCTATAGGGAGAAATAAAAATAGCAATGGTTAATAATAAAATTCAGCAATAGAATTACAAATTTTTTATTTTTTTAAAAAATATTTTCACATGAAATGTATAAAAAATCTTATTAACACTAATAGGCGGGACATGTCAAAAGACGTTTTTAGCGTACTGTCGGTAGAATGCGGAGCACGGCATAATACTTTTTTTTTTTACTGTCGCTTGTTGTGGGACACAGGTTTGTTTGTCAGCGTGAAATAAAATGCCGCAACTAATGAACATTAGTCCTACTTTGCTAGATTATACGGGTGGAAGTTTGAGCTAAGAAACAAAAAATCAACTTTGTTATAGATTTATTTTGCGATCTCCATCGCTAGCTTAGATTGAGTCGTTTACGAGTTGGACTATTATTCATACCGCTCGCGTTCTTTAGTTTATTGTTTCGGTTTTTTGTTATTCGAATGTATTACTACTGTATAAGATGTTATACCTACCAGCATACACCATGATAAATTTAGATGATACATGCACGTATTAGTATATGATTATCAACCAATACACATGTTGCATAGATTGGTTCATAAGTTTAATTCTTCAAAAAAACTGCGGCAACCACAAGTGACCCTTTTTTGACAAGAAGCAATAAGTTATTATGCATTGAATGTTCATATTTATTATTTACAAAAAGGGTGACACATGTTTCTCGAATATTTACGCTGTAATTTTTACGACATAAGATTTTACAATTCCAGTGTTAGTAAAGTTGTAGGAATGGCGATTATATATTATAATTATTTATCTATATATATAAAACAAAGTGGGGTTATTTACACCACGTATATCTCGAGAATTGCTGCACGGATTTCAATGATCTTTGATTTATTAAATTTGTGTCCACCTAGAATAGCAGAATAAGCATTAAAACATCGGAAAAATATCACGGGAAAGAAATTATAAAGAAAATAATATTTTCATACAGAACAAGATTTTCAAATGACGAACAGCTTCAAACGATAAAATGTCGTATGCTGGTTTCAGAAAAATCCACCAGATCGCACTGTTTTCTATATTTGTTTGTTTTTGCTTCTTTTGCATACGATTGACTTATAAATAATTTTAAATTTAGAATATGGATTAGAATAAAAGAAATCGATGATATGAAATGAAAACAAAAGAAAATCGGATAATATTGAAATAAGGTTATGTTTATAATTAGGTATGATAAATTTTTGACAACAATATTTTGCACGAACGTTGCTTTACTCTGAGATGACACGTTATTACACTTGGAACGCTATATCGAAGAAATTTTAACGTCAAAAGCAAAGCGATGCGGTTCCTGATCACCCGAATGACTATTGATGCTCTTGGTCGCATTTACACAGTTCATCCGAAAAATGACGAATGCTTCTTTCTACTTGCATGTCAACAGCTCAATTTGCTTGAAAATGATACTTATTGGGACATGACAATCGCTGAAGAAATTGTTTCTGAATCTCCAAGTCAGATACGCACATTATTTTCTATCATTATTTTGACATGCTTCACATCGAATCCATGTGAACAGTGGAACAAGTACAAGGATGACATGTCGGAAGACATTTTACATCGAATTCGTGTCAGTTCGGGGAATCCCGATCTCGAGGTGAATGAAGAGATAAATAACCAGGCTTTGATTTAGATCGAAGACATGTGTTACCTCATGTGAGGCATTTTGTTAGTCAAGTTAGGAATGCCAACGCCACATCGTGGGACTGGGAAGATATTCCTCATGTCATTGATTATGGCGACTGTTCGTGCGAGATCCGAAATTGCTGTAGCAGTTTCGTCTTCTGGAATAGCGGCCACGTTGATAGAAGGATGGCGAACGGCTCATTCAGTGCTGAAATATCCGTTAAACCTTTAAACGACTGAAAAACTGACATGCAAGATTGCGAAACACTCAGCAATGACCAAAGTTTTGGTAGCAAGTAAAATCATCACCTGGGATTTATGCACAATGACGCACAGACGCGCATTGGAAGCACTCAATCGAATATCTGTGCAATGACTTAAGATGTTTTGAAGGCGCAATGATTTAAATATCTGGCGATTTCCGCCAAACACTACCAGTCATTCCAAGATCGACCACTGCCGATGAAATAAACGCTTGCCTCAAAACATCGACTCTGTGGCGCTATGTGAAGAAACTTCAGCTAACGATAAACATGCGAGTTGCATTTTTAAACGATCCATCTGCCGAAGATTTCTCCAAGCAATTGCTGACTATCGTCGGTAACGGCCGTGTTCCTGTTGACGAATCGAACGGATTGATTTCGATTCCGCCGAATTTTTGCAATTTCGTCTCAACGAAGGACGGCTTCATCAACAAAATGTTCCCAAACATCTAATCACAAAAATCGCAATTGGTCGAGTGAACGAGCAATTCTTGGGGCTAAGAAAAAAGATATGGATCATTTAAACTTCACAATTCAAAATCAAATCGTTGATCTACTGCATTCCTTTAAATCTATCGACTGTGCCACGTGAATTACATCATTTCAATGTAATTTAAATACTTTTCATTTTGAATTTTGAACATTTATTGAACTTAATTCATTTTGAGTATTCATTCAAACTGAATTTAATTCATCCAATAAATAAACACAACATTTATTGATTCTGAGGCGGTACGAAGTTCGTCGGGCCAGCTAGTATAATTATAAAATATGGATAATTATGCTATTTTGTTGTATAGAATGTTTTGAATATTTAATATTTATAAGAGTGCTATCTACTAAATTGATAACAGGTTTTATATTCAGCTTAGAAACATAGTGAAATTATGATGTTATCGAAATGTTCTTATTTTATTTTTAATGATTAAACGTCACGTATGATTTCTTTAAAAATTTCAATCGAAAATATCGTTTGGTTTAGAAGTTGTGTTGATTTCAAGAATGTAATATATTTGTGCGCCAATCACTAAAAAACGCTCGCTATAGGCTAGAGTCTATTTTTTGAAGCGACTGACTAAGAAGTGTTAAGGTAAAAAAAAGAATGAATTCAAAACAATTCTCGCATAAAAGTAAAATTGTATAACTTAACCTTTTCACTGGAAATGTTTTCTTTCATTGTACTGTAATAAATAGATCACTTAAAAATAATTGGTTTGGTTTATATTGAAGCCAAATGCATAATGTACATATTGTATGTCAATATTCTAAAAAAAGATAAAGCAGCGTATTTTTGATGTTATCCCTTTAACAAAACATCTCATACAAATATGTTATGTGGTCACCTTTGACACTAGCTGCCATTGTTTGACAAATTGGAACTCTGCTCTATACCTATCACAGTATGATATACTGTTACTTCAAAATTGCATATCATGAATCACTTGTTTTTACATTTAGGAAACACATAAATTATATAATATCTTGACATTTATGACCATTTTAACCAAAGCCCAATGCAAAACTGTCTAGACATGTCAATAACAGTGTGAATAATTGTCGACAACTCAAATATATTATGGCAAAACACATTTCTCTGCCACAATACATAATAACAATAAGGAATGCACACAATACAGTAATACCCCGCTTAGCGCGACCCCGTTAAGCGCAGTTTCACTATAACGCGAATTTCAAATTTCGCGCTCAAATGCCTCGCATTACGCGAAAGAGTGCGTATAAACATATTTAGTCATTAACTTCTCTATGGTCCCGGGATCCCCGCTTTCTCTGAATATTCTCTTTGAAGAATTGGGAATTCCTCGTCCTTCGACTTTGTTCTATGGGGATTTCCTCGTTCGTTTCGTGTGTTCATTTGTTCCGTAATGTTAGTTCGGTCGGCTGGCAGTTTTGTTTTAACATTTATTGGAGATACATACATAATTTAACCCTACGTTAAAATGCCGCCTGTAGAAAAAAGAGCGTAAAAGCGTCACTTTGGAATTGAAGATGAAAGTGTTAAGAAGAATGGAAAATGGAGGCAAAGCAACAATTGTTGGAAGAGATTTTGGACTCTCAGAATCGACTGTGAGAACGATTTATAAAAATCGGGAAAAAATTAAAATCTCCAGCGAAAGTTCAACACCTATAAGTGCAACAAAGCTTTCTCGTTCGAGATCATCTATCTTAGAAAGTATGGAGAAATTACTGTCAGTCTGGATCGAAGATTTGAATAAGAAGAACACACCACTAAGTCAAGATCTCATATGCACAAAAGCAAAATCTTTGTATGAGATGCTGAAAACAAAAGAAGGAGAAGGGAGTGACACTCCGACTTTTGCTGCCAGCAGAGGCTGGTTCCATCGGTTCAAGCAGCGTTCAAATCTTCACAATATCCACATAACAGGCGAGGCGGCCAGCGCGGACATTCAAGCTGCAGCTGAGTTTCCAGACATGTTTCAAGAGCTCGTTAGACGAGAGAAAATTCCTGCTTGTCTCATCTTCAATGTTGATGAGACCGCACTTTACTGGAAAAAAATGCCATCTCGAACATTCATTTCTAAGGAAGAACGTCAAGCCAGTGGTTTCAAAGCTGCGAAAGATCGACTAACACTTCTGCTGGGTGACAATGGCACTGGTGATTTCAAACTGAAACCTTTACTAGTGTACCATTCAGAAACACCCCGTGCAATTCAAGGCACAGACAAGACAAGTCTACCAGTTGTGTGGCGATCAAACAGAAAGGCGTGGGTTACACGGAAAATTTTTCAAGAATGGTATTCTAATAGTTTTTGCCCATCAATCAAATCATACTGTGACAGAAATGGGCTTGAATCTAAAGTTATATTACTCTTAGACAATGCCCCAGGACATCCAACCTCACTTGATACGCCCAGAGACTTAAAAGTGTACGTAAAGTTCCTTCCACCAAACACTACGTCAATATTACAACCTATGGACCAGGGAGCAATAGCAAACTTCAAAGCTTATTATCATCGCCGCACTTTTAGCCAACTAATTCATGAAACTGACGGGGGAGAAAAACAGTCTATGCGAGAGTGGTGGAAGTCATACAACATTATGAAGTCTATTCACAACATAGAAGAGGCTTGGAAGGAAGTTAAAATGAGTTGTATGAATGGGGTGTGGCGTAATCTTTGGCCAGATGTAGTGGAAGCACCTAGAAGAATTGTCCAGATGCAGAGACAAGTGCTTGAAGACATTGCTGCAATGATTGAGGGGTCTGAACTTGAAGATGTCACGGTAGAAGATCTCGTAGAACTTGTAGCAACGCACGACGATCCTATCAGCAATGAAGATTTGACCGAGTTACAAAATAATCCTATCTACGATGTGAAGAACAAGTAGAAGAAAAAGTTTTATCTTCAGGGGAAATACAAAATGCACTTTCAAAAATTTATTCAGGTTTGGACATATTGCAGAGTATAGACAATAATGATGACCGTGTCTTGACCGTGTGTCAAACAATTAAAAACAGTGTTGGGTGTTATGAACGTATTTTACAAGAACGTAAACAAAACGCTACCCAAAAGACAATAGATGTATTTTTCCGTAAAAAATAAGAGTATGTATTGCATAAAGTGTTCTTAGAATTAAAGTGATTGATTAAAATGATTTGTATTTTTTTGTATTAAATTTTGACTATATTTAATCATAAACCTAGATATCCCTCGCGTAAAGCGGGGTATTACTGTAAGTTTGTTTATAATTTTATTCTCATTTAAAAATAAAACAAGAGCATAAAAATAGAAAAATAAAGATCGCGGAATTATTCATTTTTATGCAAAAAATGTTACCAGTGCATTGTTATTTATGAATGGCGATTAGGTAGGTATTGCGCATGCGCATAATGATAGGTAAGGACTGCGCATGTCCAAAGTTAACTATCACGGCGCATGTGCAGAATAAGCCCCCCATTTTTCAAAATACGACAGATCGAAAGGGTTTGAAAAATCGATGTTTATAATACGTAGAACTAATTGTTTTGACAACAGTAAAGAGAACACTAAGAGGATAAATCAGGCAATATTTTAATAAAACAATCAGTCCTGTATGTAAAAGATTTCTTGCATAATTGTCAGTTGAAACTTTGCGTCACAGCATCTGTGACGTTAGCAGTGATCGGGTTAAATGAACTCCCACAAAGTTACCTTTGAATCCATTATAAATACAAAAAAAAAACACTTTTATCAAACGTATCAAATATAATTCACATACATAAATATACATTAATAAAAAATAAAATGCTACAAATAATAATTGAATTGATACAATGTTTCTATATGTAATATGATTTATATTTACAAAATTTAAATACAAAACAAGGTGACTTATTACTTATAACTATTATTAAAAAAATTGAATAACATTATTGAAAAAAAACATTTAATGCAAGTTTTCCATAATGACTGACCGTAATGAGGACACACAACTGTCAAAACTAATTTACTCCATTTTACTACTTTTATGAGAAAATAAATATAAAACAAAAATAATGAAGATTAATTAAAAACCTCCTTGCTTCCCTAAAAGGGAAAAAAGCCAAACTCCATTTTGTGATTTCATAATTTAAATCTTGCTTCATTACTTAAGCAAATTTTGCGATAGTAAGTCTAAGGATGCCTCTGAATGAGGCGAAACACGTGTCACAGTTAGTCGCACAATACGTGGAATAATCAAAGTTATTTAAAATTTTATATTAAAATGAACTTTCACAAAGTTACCATCGAAAGAATTAAAAACCTTATAAAAATAACAATATTTTAATTTCAAATTCGTCAGTCTGTGGCAAAAAACAAAAAATAATTGAAAACTTTTGACATATACATATGTATTTATGTACAGTGGAACCCCGATCTATCGTTCTCGCATTGTTCGTTTTCCCGCATGGTTCGTTTATTTTTCATAGTCCCGGCCAAACACCCATAAGAACAATGTAAAAGAATTCTGCATTAATCGTTCCCCGATTTACCGTTTCCCTCGATCTATCGTTCAAATATTTTGGTCCCGTCGAAAATATCCCGATTGACCGTTTTCGTTGAATATTTCTCACAAATAGTCTTACCTCGCATTTCGTTTCGCGTTTTTTTCAGTGGAACCCCGATCTTCCGTTTTCACTATCTTCGTTTTTTTGCATGGATCGCTTATTTTTTACTCGACCAAGACCCCGTAATAACAATGTTTAGTAATTACACGTTAATAATTTCCCGATTTACCGATTTCCTCGATCTATCATCTAAATATTGTCGTCCCGTCCCAGTTACTATCTATCCCGATTGACCATTTTTGTAGACTATTTTTTCGCTCATAAATAGCCTTACATTGCATCTGGTTGCGTGAATTTTTCTAACTCAAAAGTCAAAACTAAAATACCTAAATGAAGAAAACTAGAACCTAGTTGAGAAGCTGAAAATAATTCAAGACATTGGGAAAAAATCAGGAGAAAAATGAGTCAATATAGCAAAAAGGAGTTGAATTTGAAATTTACGCGATTTTGAAGAGCGTTTGTTAAAATTGAAGTGCCAAACTGCAAATTGTCTACTTAGTTTGTATTAAACAAGTTAAAAATATATTAATTTGTTCTTTAATAAATAAATAAGTTTTCTGAATATTAAACTTTTTTTGGTGTTATTTCAAGATTTCCCGCATTATCGGTTTCCCGCATTATTCGTTCATTTATTACGGTCCCTTGAAAAACGTAGAATCGAGGTTTCACTGTATTAGCAAACCATGCAGATATATTATGTACTTATTTATACACAAATTGTCATTGATAGAAAAATGCAAAACTATTGAAACACAAACATTATAAAGATGATTATTATAATATTATAATAAACATAAATACTATTATATTGTATTATTTATGTATGAATGATGATATTATTCACATTTACAAAAATAATTAAAATACTTAACATGGTAACGTATAACATTAACTTATGTTTTTTTTCACAAAATTAATAAAAAAATAAACATTTCATCCATTTTTGGTATATTTATTATTTTAAAAGTACTAGATCTTTAAAAAAACTAACTTCTAATTTTTGTACAAAAATTGTTTGACGCTGAAAATACTCGTTCGCTAGCGGTTGATGTTGGCCAAATAGATAATAATGATTGGTATAATTTTTCTAAATTATATGATGAAATTATTATTATTATAAAATCTATATATATAAAACAAAGTAGGGTTATTTACACCACGTATATCTCGAGAATGGCTGCACGGATTTTTAAGATCTTTGATTTATTAAATTCGTCTCCGCCTATAATAGCAGAATAAGCATTAAAACATCGGAAAAATATCACGGGAAAGAAATTATGAATAAAATTAATATTCTCACACAGTTTGAACTGATGAACAGCCTAAATGATATTTCAGGTAGATGCCAATAGATGGCACTGCTTCCTACATTTATTTGTTTCTGCCTCTTTTGCATACGATTGACTTTTGAATAATTTTAAATTTAGAGTATGGATTAGAATAAAAAAATCAATGATATGAAATGAAAACGAAAGAAAATGGGATAATATTGAAATAAGGTTATGTTTATAATTAGGTATGATACATTTTTTGACAACAATATTACGCTGTTTGCACGAACGTTGCTCCACTCTGAGATGCCACATTATTACGCTTGGAACGCTACATCGAAGAAATTTTAACGTCTAAGCAAGGCAATGCGGTTCCTGATCACCCGAAAGACTACTGATGCTCTTGGTCGCATTTATACAGTTTATCCGAAAAATAACGAATGCTTCTACTTGCATGTCAACAGCTCAATTTGCTTGAAAATGATACTCATTGGGACATGACAATCGCTGAAGAAATTCTTTCTGAATCTCCAAGTCAGATACGCACATAATTTTCTATCGTTATTTTGACATGCTTCCCATCGAATCCATGTGAACTGTGGAACAAGTACAAGGATGACATGTCGGAAGACATTTTACATCAAATTCGTGTCAGTTCAGGGAATCCTGATCTCAAGATGAATGAAGAGGTACATAACCAGGCTTTGCTCTAAATCGAAGACATGTGTTACCTCTTGTGCGGCAGTTTGTTAGTTAAGTTAGGAATACCAACGCCAGATCGTGGAATGAACGCCGCTTTCAATCAAGAATTGGAACGTGAACGTGAATATGATCGAGATGCATTGAACCAATCAGTTCAAATGAATGTACCACTGTTGAACCCACAACAGAAGGAAGTGTACGGTACGTTAATGAATGCAATTGACGATGGAAATGGTGGCTTATTTTTCCGGCATTTTCCGCCCGGTGGAACTGAGAAGATATTCCTCATGTCATTGATTATAGCCACTGTTCGTGCGAGATCCGAAATTGCTGTAGCAGTTTCTTCTTCTGAAATAGCGGCCACGTTGATAAGAGGATGGCAAACGGCTCATTCAGTGTTGAAATTGCTGTTAATCCTTTAAACGACAGAAAAACTGACATGCAAGACACTCGAAGCAATGACCAAAGTTTTGGTAGCAAGTAAAATCATCACCTGGGATAAATGCACAATGGCGCACAAACGCGCATTGAAAGCACTCAATTGAACTAAAAAAGATCTGTGCAATGACTTCAAGATGTTTGGAGACGCAATGATTCTACTATCTGGCGATTTTCGCCAAACACTACAAGTCATTCCAAGATCGACTGCTGCTGATGTAATAAACACTTTCCTCAAATCATCGACTCTGTAGCACTATGTGAAGAAACTTCAGCTGACGAAAAACATGCGAGTTGTATTTCTAAGCGATCCATCTGCCGAAGATTTCTCCAAGCAATTGCTGACTATGTGTAACGGCCATGTTCCTGTCGACGAATCGAACGGATTGATTTCGATTCCGCCGAATTTTTGCAATTTCGTCTCATCGAAGGACGACCTCATCAACAAAGTGTTCCCGAACATCATTGCTAATAACAATTGGTTGAGTGAACGAGCAATTCTTGCAGCAAATAACAAAGATGTGGATCATTTCAATTTCACAATTACAAATCAAATCGTTGGTCCACTGCATTCTTTTAAATGTATCGACTGTGCCACGTGAATTAGATCATTTCAATGTAATTAAAATATTTTCATTTTGAAATTTGCACATTTATTGAACATAATTCATTTTGAGTATTCATGTAAACTGAATTTAAGGTTAAAAAGTACCTGAACGTCTGATATTATTTGACGTTTAAAACGATACTGCAACCGCGTCAGTGTTGCTATTACGAAAAATTATTATTTTTAATATTATATTATGAAACTCGTATGTTCGTTACATGTTTTTTAGTAGATACAATTTCCTGGTGGCAGGCGGACCTTTTTTACTACAGAGTTTTTACACAGAGTTTCTCAAGATGGCTGGCAGACCTAGTGCTCGTAAAGTGATAGTAGAAGTGAGTGAATTAATGAATGTACAACAAATTCTGGATGAGAGATGGAGGTACATGGCACTATTAAAAGAGATAAAACGTACACCAAAGTGTATAAATTGGCTGGCAAAACGTGGTTTATTAAAAAACAATTGTATGTGCAACGTGTGTGGACAGCCCTGTTCATTGCTGAAATATTCTAGTGGAATAGATGGTGTACGATGGGGATGCAACCCTTGCAATTTCCGGCAATCCATACGTACATCGTCATTTTTTTAACGTTCCAGGATGCCGCTCGCCACCATTGTTATATTAATATGTTGTTGGTCGAAGGACTGCCCCCAAAAGGATATTGCTTTTGAATTGGATATTTCCAAAAAAACTGTGCAGGATTGGTACAATTTGTGTCGTGAGGAATGTGGGATTTGGATTGAAAATAACAATTTTAATCGAATCGGGGGGATGGATGTCGATTTCCAGCCGATCACTGTCGAAATCGATGAGTCGTACTTTTTCCACCGAAAATATCATCGTGGTAGGTATCACGCAGGATACTGGGTTTTCGGTGGAATAGAGAGACTACAAAACGGCGATGGGAAATGTTTTTTGATCGGAGTACCAGACCGCACTGCAAATACACTCCTAGAAGAAATACTTCGTTATATACTGCCTGGTACACATATCATTTCAGACGGTTGGCCAGCATACGGAAATATTCCAAGTATTGCGGATGGAATTTACACTCATTCGATTGTGATCCACCAAGACAACTTTGTGGATCCAAACGATAGTGGATTGCATACGCAAAACGTGGAGAATATGTGGATGAGAGCGAAACGAAAGCTTAAACGCCAATTCGGCACCAGTAAGGCGTTATTCACGTCCTATTTGGACGAATTTGTATTCAGGAATTCGTTTCGCACTCCAGGCAGTGTTTTCGCAGTATTTATAAGGGCACTACGAGAGAATTACATTGATTAGGTATGTACAATAATAAATAATAATAATTGACGAGTGACTGTATTTGTATTTAAATATTGTACGCACATCGGAGGTTCATAATATAATAATAAGTTTTCGTACTAGCAGCACTGACGCCGCGCCCATTTTGTATTAAACGTCAAATCATATAAGACGCTCAGGTACTTTTTAACCGAATTTAATTCAGCCAATAAATTAACACAACATTTATTGATTCTGAGGCGGTACGAAGAAGTTCGTCGGGTCAGCTAGTTTCTAAATAAAACGTTTTCCCATTGATTCCAAAATTTTAAAATCATTTATTAATTTTTGTTTTTATTATTTTTTAAATTTGATACGACTAGAACAGACGATATGCTCTTACGCATTTCATTTATTAAATCGTTTGTAGTAAGACTAGTAAGTGTCGTAAACGTCATACATGGATACAAGTTTTATTAGTATGGTACTCAAAGCATTTGGGAGCTTTACCTATTTACAGTAGCGTCTTGTGTTAGATAACAAAACAAATAAGTATATTTCACTAAAAAGATATTGAGAATATCATTTTTTAGAATAAAATCAAAATAATTATTGTCATTTTGTTTTTATTTCATGATATAATCCATCCGTTTATCTTGTATTGTTTGAAAACAGGTCAAATACTTTTTCGTTGAATTTAAGTATTTTGCTCATAATATTCATCTCTATCGATAACATTGACAAAGCTATCAAATTTTCCCGATTCATTGTATTTCGTACAGAAGTTTTTACTATTTGTATTTAAGGAAGGAAAAACATGAATAACTTCACACATTGTATTATTATATTTTTCGAAAGTTTTAAAGTAAGTGTTCAACGGAGGGCCACAGAGATTTATTTTTGTTTTGGGGAGCCACAGCACAGTTCAGGGGGGCCAAGGGCGAATTGGGGATTTCAAATTCGTTGGTGAGCTAAAAAAAAAAAAGGTGTTTCGGAGATATTCTAGAAAAAAGTATACCAAATCGGGGATTTCAAATTCATCGGTGAGCTAAAAGAAAAAAGGTGTTTCGGAGATATTCTAGGAAAAAGTATATCAAATCGGGGATTTCAAATTCCACGGTGAGCTGAAAAACAAAAAAAGGTATGGGGGTCACAAAAAAATAAACACACTCAAAAGGGGCCATGCTCCCAAAAAGGTTGAAAAACACTGGCCTAAATGACATCTGTTTTTTTCCACAAATTTCTCGGAACAAGTTTTACTAACTTAACCCTTTGTACGCCAATGTCTCACCCGTGAGTCGCATGCGTATTGACTTCATACGCCAACGTCTCATCGGTGAGACGCGATGTTTTTTCGTTGAAAATAAAGATTTTTTTAATAAATAAAAATTATTATGCTAGCAACCTCTATGTTTAAACCCAATAACGTTCTAAAAGTTTAAAATTTCTTAATATTTGGGTATTATTTTAAAATAAATATATTGAATGTCGCTAGGGCTGCCCGCTGGAATATTCTATACGCGCGAAAGAGAATCTTAATTTTTATATGTATTTGGCACACCTCATAAAAAATCTGGTATGTATAATTAGTAGGGGAATTTCATAAATGGCTACAGGGTTGTCAAATGCAGAATTATATTATTATAAAAAAAATATATAATGAATTATTTTTGACTCGTTATTATTGCCACATGTGTTTCACGATTTTGTGCAGTATCATTAAATTGAAGGGGGCCATTTCTTTCATTTGAAAACACATTACAAAGCAACGTGACCCTATTATATTACACATGTGCAACTCGATATGGGTTCAGGTCTTGTCTAATAAAGTGATAAAATAAATTTATTGACGTTTTCTTCTGACAACTTCGACATCCATATGCAGCTTCTTTCGAAGGACACATAGAAGTCAGAATCACTAGAATTATACACTAGAAGAAACACACGGAAACTATTTAGGCTTTGTGTTGAATTTTTGTCATATGGTAAAAATAATGAAATACTTCAGTTTTCGACGGTACGTCTTCCAATCATCGCCGTTTCGTATTTGATTGACATTGTCTTGTCGCGATTTTATATTTGAAAGTGATTTATTGACAATATTGTTTCGTGATATTGTGCTGTGAAAATTCTTTTGTGATCTATTTTTTGACTGTAAACATATTATCCCCTACCGAGAATGGAATCTAAAATTTTTCGGACGAATGAAAATTTTCTGATAATCAAGCTTTGCAGATGATATAATATCTTCAGATGAAGAGGACAATGAAAAACTCTTTCAACAGCCGACAACTGAGAACGTCTTCTCTTGGAAAGATACGGGTTTCAGTCCTATACTTCATTCGTTTGATGAGAACTTATCGGGAATCAAAGTAAACATCGGTGATGAGAGTGAAGCGAATCTGAATATTTTAAATATTTTGTGAATGATGATATTGTAAACACCATTGTTACTGAAACGTCAATATCGTGATGTGTCTTCTAAATTGCCATTTTTGAGCAAACATTTGAAAGCGTGGATTGATACTAATTTAGATGAAATGTACATTTTTTTGGGTATATTTTTGTTATTCCCATTGAATTCGAGGAATGTAATCGAATCCCACTGGTCAACAAATCCATTACTTTATTCACCATTTTTTTCCGAAACAATCCCCCGAAATCGATTTCAATTGTTACTAAGTATGTGGCATTTTTCCAAAAATGAAGAATAGACTCCGAAATATATCCAAAATTAGACTAATTTTGGATATATTCCGGAAAAAAATTTCAAGTTGCTTTTACCCATATGGCTCAACCCTGAACACGAAATCGAATAAGCGCATAAATCGTCCCACAGCACAGAATTTATTGTACACACATGTGTCAGGACACACGAAAACATCTTCAAACTATAAATTATGTAAGTTAAATCACTTTTTATGCAATTTAAATTTTCTCTAAAATTGCTGGCGTACAGCCGTAGATCGAATACTTGGCGGCTAAAAGGTTAAGAGGGTTCGGTAAAACCTTTCGATGAAGTAATTAAATAAAAATAAACTAGTGACTCAATATATAAATATAGTATCTTTGAAATAATTATTAGAAAAGCAACAATTATTTTTTTGTTAATAGTAATTGATCAAAATGAAAATGATTAAGAATAATATTCCAATAGGCAAAATAATAATCCATGTAAAAACAGGCATACACGGAATTGAAAACAAATAAATTGGAGATTAATGATTGCGTATTTTTATAATGATACACATGCTATCCTTGTTCACCATTCATTTAAGATTAATACGGATGTCTTCTCAATGTTGTCAGTTAAGTCATATTATCAATACGAGCTATAGTGTAACAAGGGCCGAATTTATTACAAACAGTTAAGATACATTTCGTCGTTTGACATTAAGTTATTTTTCTTCCTGAAAAGACATTTATGTCTATAATTTGAATACCTACATGACAATTGATATTATTTAGCAATGTGTAAATGCATATTTCCCCTTTAAAATATGCGCTGAATTTAGTGCGAAATACTATTTTTTTCAAAAAAAATCAAACTTATAAATATAGAATTTATAAAAACGCGGTTAACCGTGGGAAATAAACCGGTTTTCGGTTTTTTTCAAAAAAGGTAAAAAACCGGGTAACCTGTTTCGGTTTAAACCAGCTTGGAAGCCCTATATAGAATACAAGATATTCACTTTTTAGGTACATTCATGAAAATATGCAATGGAATATTAAAGGACTAAGATAATTATGAAATCAAACAAATGTAATCAATGGCCTTAATTTCCTATAACATTAATTTTTAATTTAGGGTCTGTGTTTAAAAAATGAACTGGAGTTACAAATAAAATACTATAAATCAACTTAGGTAATAATTGTATTATAAGAGATACTACATAGTGATTTCTTGGGCTGTAGTGAGGCCCTTTGGCGCCAAGGGCATGAAATAGACTGCTGAAATTTCATACTTTTTATTAGAATTCCTGCTATTATTTTAGCACCAATCTTGCTCCATCAGCGCCCCCTGATACCCGAGCGATCGCCCTATCTGCCAGCCCCTAGCTACGGCCCTGGTGATTTCAATTAAAGATTGCAACATTTTATATTGTCATCTTAATTTAATTGATTTACACCTGAAGTAATGCAGTTCATTGTGTCTTATCTTGTTACAAAGTTTTTCACCTGATATAACTTCTGATAGGGTTAAATATACATACAGCAAATTCTAATTTGATAAACATTTTCCCATTTGTACTCTTTGTAGATTTATATGTTTTATGTATTCTGTGTTATTATTTTAGATGCTATTAGCTGATCATGAAAAAGCATCCAAAGCAATAGAAGATAAGGAAAATGATCTTGTTGATTGCTCATTGATCTCTACTGTTGTTGCCGATGTTCACGGACAAGGTGAATTTTCACTTTTTTTTGCAAAATTTGTATTGTATAGTAATCAATATTAACTTAATATTTCTTGTTATGTCAAGTGTCACAACCTGACAGGTGGGGGATAGTTTACAAAGGAGCGGTTTATAACACAGAATTGAAAGTAATTGAAAATTAAACTCTAGGTCAGTGTTTCTTATCCGGGAGATATTTCTTGTCCGCACCCTCAGGGATGTGGGAGAAGATTAATTGTACATTTTTTTTAAATAAAAAATATATTTTGCAAAAATAACTATTTTTCTAAACTAAAAAATCGAAACACATTTTTCAATGGGGTACGGAGTAGGGTATCCAATCCTGGGATCCTGTCCAATTCTGTGATCCAGGGATTGCGATCCTACCTATACTTCGGGATTGAGAAATGAATATTTTTCCAATGTTTTTATACATTAATACATGACTCATGCTTTCATTATTCCCGCTCTTTACAGATATCATAGATATTGATGAGTTTGAAGAAATGGATATTTCTGCCGAGCTAACATTAGATGAAACTGGAGGAGAAATAAAAGAGGAGGGTGAATTAGATATACTACAAAGTACTCACTTTGGTAAAAATACTACTTAATAAATTATATACTCTTTGATTCGGCTGTTACGTTGCAGGTCCAGTAGTGCTATTCCCATATGGATACATTTAAATCGCGCGCCTCATTCGCTTATAGGGTAATCCGCCACTGCATAGACCAGTGATCCACAACCTGCTGCCCATTTTGTTTTTCATTGCGACCCTCAGATGTTTTTTCGAAAAATTAAAATATAACACATGTTTTTTTCAAGTGATTCATTGAATTTAATAAATCTGAGCAATCTTTTCGTTGATAATCGGTTCATAGAAATTAGCTTTCTTGTGAATATTTGGAATCGATTGTGCAGTTTAATACATTATATTATGTTAAATTCTAAAGAGTTTGTTAAAAATTAACAAGGACTAAAAGACTAAATTCTTAATTACATACATATAAATAAAACATGTACAGTGAAACCCCGATTCTACGTTTTCCAAGGGACCGAAATAAAACGACGAATAATGCGGGAAACCGATAATACGGGAAATCTTCAAATAATATCAAAACATGTTTAATTTTCAACCAATTTATTTATTTCTTTCACTTTTTTATTAAAGAATACATACATTTACTATTTAATTGATTAATACATACTAAGTTGCCTATTTGTAATTTAGCACTTACATTTTGACAGACAACCTTTAAACTCGCGTTCTTTTCTAGGTTAACCTTTTTTTGCTATATGCACATTTCGACTCATTTTTCTCCTAGATTTTTTTCAACGCCTTGAATTGTTTTCAGTTTCTCAGTTAGAGTTCTAGTTTTCTTCATTTAGGCATTTAAGTTTTGACTTTTGAATAAGAAAAATTCGCGCAACCAGATGCGATGTAAGACTATTAATGAGCGAAAAGAGAAATATTCAACAAAAGTGGTCAATCGGGATAACAATTGGAGCGTGACGACAATATTTAGATGATAGATCAAAGAAATCGGGGAATGATTAACATGGAATTATAAAACATCGTTACTACGGGGTTGAGGTCTCGGTCAAGTAAAAAATAAACAATCCATGCAAAAAACAAAGATAGTGAGAACGGTAGATCGGGGTTCCACTGAAAAAAACGCCATACGAGATGCGAGACAAGACTATTTATGAAAAATATTGTTATTACGGGGGTCGAGTAAAAAATAAGCGATGAACGAAGATAGTGAAAACGGAAGATCGGGGTTCCACAATGCGAGGTAAGACTATTTATGAGAAATATTCAACGAAAACGGTCAATCGGGATAATATTTTTGACGGGACCAAAATATTCAAACGATAGATCGAGGTAAACGGTAAATCGGGGAAATTAATGTGGGATTACTTTACATTGTTCTTATGGGTGTTTGGCCGGGACTATGAAAAATAAACGATCCATGCGGGAAAACGGACAATGCGAGAACGGTAGATCGGGGTTCCACTGTATACCTAAATATTTCAAAATAAAACATTTTTTGCAAGCAAGTACATATAATCCTCTTTTTGCACGAGTTATTTTGTACACGATTTCGAAATAACTCGGTCAAATTTAGTGGAACCTATCATTCATTTATCTGCATTCACGTAATCTTTTTTACACGGCTGTTTTACATGGAACGTATCCCCTCTGTAAAAGATGATTGAATGTACTTGATTGAATGTAATTGAATTTTTCTTTGCGGCCCACTAGAAGAAAAAGGTTGTGCATGTCTGATATAGACCGTCCAACACAATCATGTGTTGAGTATTTCAGACTGTCAAAAATAAGTGTATGCACGCGGGAAAAGCACTGCGATAATCAAACTTGCAGGATTACAAAAATAAGATTTTTATGTGTAAAAATATTCTCTGCTTACTAGATTACGTATTGATTTTACTTTAAAAATAATATAACTAATATTTTTCACTATTCCAAGTAGTGACTTGCAAACCAATACCGATGTGATTACTGAGTCTTAATGGGACTTGCCGCAGCTTAGTCATGGATGTTTATTTCATTACTCGAGTACTATTAAATGAATCAAATAAAATAAATGATTTTCCTCTGTAATTTTTTTTTGTATAATATTTAATACGGTATGGTACCCACAAGCTCGATTCCAAGTAAGGACAGTTTCAAAAATTGATTTTTCAATCTATATATGGATTTGAATTTATTGTTATGGATGTTTGCCATGTTTTGAATTTACCACCATTTGAAAACAGTCCTTAGTAGAAGTGATTAGCTAACTAATAATCCTGCCCTAGTTCTATCCTTACATCATAAATCTCTTAAAAAAGAGAGAGGCTTACTTAGCGTCCTGTCCTAGCATTTTACTTCTATCCTTACTACTACTCTTTGAATAAGAGAGGTTGAGCGACTGAGTAACAAACAGTTCTCATAGAAAAAATCTGTTGAGATATCTCCTTTAGGAGGCCATATGCTCCACATTGGGAGTGGACATGTATAAATAAAATTGCAGTTCTATGATGTTTTGCCTTAAATTCAGAGCTATAATACTATTTTTAATATCTGAATAAAATAAAATCCCAATTCTAACTTTTTATTTTACAGTCACATACTCTGATTGCGATGAGCATTCTTTCGATGGAGAACTTACAGATGATGTCAAAAGGGAAAGTGTCGTGGTGACTGTGAAACCAGATGAAGTTTTACATTACGGAAATCACACTGTTCTGGCTATTAAATCAAGTGCTCCATCTCATATGATTGAAATATGTCCTGATGGCACAGCTCATCTTGTTCCAAGAGATGGTGAGCTTGAAACCACAACATTTTTATACTCCTTATGCTTGAATGCGATTATTTAACTAACTATTAATTATTAATTGCTTTCAGACTTTAAAGATGAACATGAAATCAACAATATAAAAGAAATAACAATCCCCACATATAGTACACAGGTCGCTGGAAAATATAAGTGTACAAAATGTGATGAGACATTCAATATGAAGGTTGACCTCAAGGTAAATAATTGTAATATATATGTAAAGTTATTCACACCCTGCTATGACATTTCAGTTATAATTAATGCTGGCCATTCATCTGGGAACAAATGATCCTGAACATATACGCTATATCTCAGGAACAATGTCCCAGAACACTTTCTCGAAAACACGAGGGGTCACAGAAATGTTACCCATTGAGGTTATGTTGATCAGTGTTGCGTCCGAACGAACATTTGATTTTATTGGATGCAAACAATGCGCGTATAGCTAATTACTAATGTTTATTAGCTTACAATGAAAATTCAATTATTTAATCATTTACGATGGCAGCTTATACATCCTAGACAATATACTATAAGCCATAGAGTAGTATAACTTATGCAAAGGCGTTTATTTTGACTGCTGTCACCGTAGAAAGACATTTCAAAGTTGAAAATAATTTTTTAAAATGACATCCAATGAGTTTATGATGATCAGTGCTGTCTACGTATATATCCTTGCTATTGATGAAATATGAATCCTAATGGTGAAATAGAATAATATGAATTTGAGAGTTCGTCTACAGATACGCGTATTCCGTATGCGCTCGCTCCCAGACTGTGAACATGGCAAACTATCTCAGGTCACTTAAAATATTCCATGATATGACTTGAATACGTAAATTTTGTGTTCTAGGACATGTTCTGGAACAATTTTTTCCCTAGTGAATGGCAGCTGTAATGATATATCATACTATTTGTGTAAAACTATGAGACAAATAATATTGGTTGGGGATATTAGGGTTCAAAGTCTTCCTTTTGCTGAGATTTCATTGTGTAATCTATTATATCGTTGGTATAAGTCCTTGTTTTGAAATAATTGTCACTTTCGATAATTATGAGGTCTTAACATCTCTATTTATGCTCTTTAATTATTACTCATGGTTCTTAAAACTTCATGAAATTCTATTTACATATTCAAATGCTTTTTATGTTTTTTTGTTGCTAATAATAACTTAATCAGAATTGACTTGATGTGTATTATGTAAAAATACACAAAATATGGCTGAACTTGTTTTTTCAGAGGATACAGCTTGTTAAAATGTATCTGCATTCATAACTCAAAACAGCCGGTTATTAACATAACACCTTCTGCCAGTATACCAATGATATAGTATAGGACTAATACTTGGGTTTCACGATAGGACTTGGGTACTGTATAATGTAAAACCGAATAATGTGCGAATAATATTGTATTACACTAATAAGAAAAGTAAAATGTTATCTGTAATTTCTAAGGAAAAATATCTATCTGGGACTTCTGCAATTTGTACACTATAGCTCTGTGCTCTGCAAACCGCCAGCAAACCGTCAGAAGTACGCAGAAGAACAGAGCTATTGAATTATCAATATTTGCACTGACCATAGTTTAACACTCACAGTGCAATATGATTTATCATTACATAAATATGTGCGTTTACTGAGATTGGGCAAAGAAACTTTGCAAAAAAAACGATGGCAAATTCTATTCTTTCCAGTATTTTTATCATAACTTGCTCTACCCTAGCACATATGTTCTCTTCAATTGAGCTAAGCATTTTTTCATCGTTAGTAATGAATCAGAAATTGTTTTATTATTTTTGCAGAAAGCGAATTAATTTTCATGTTTTACCAATCATTTTTACAACTCTGATGTTTATTTCCGATAAACAGCTAAACTAGTTTTACATCTTGTTTTTACTCATTTAATAAAAAATCTTTTGCACACAAAATGCCTATTCTGAATTGCTTTGTGACAGTTTTTTTCATTTGTTGAGCTCAGCGATAGTATTTTCAAATGTTACACGCAAGCGTTTATAATTAACGATTATTTTCCTTCATAATCTTTACAAAATCACAATTTATTTTGGTTTTTCAGTATTGTAGATTTGTTTAATCTTGTTTAGGCAAGTTATATTGACAATTGATTATTTTTACCATCTATAGCTGCATATGACTGTGCATCCATTTGAAAATATTTGTGGTACCTGCGGAAAATCTTTTCCGGAACCTAGATCTTTGAAGAGGCATTCGAAGACCCACTTAGAAAACAAGCCACACACCTGTGATATTTGTAATAAGTCCTTTGCAGAAAGTTCAAATTTAAACAAGCATAAAAAACGACATACTGGTGAACTGCGCAATGTTCAAGGGAAACCTCATCTGTGCAGTGTCTGTGGTGAGCAAATATGCATATAGTACAGAATATTTTGTATATAAAACAAAATCTTAATTCTTTATTTAGATTTACATTCAATTTATTTTCAAATCTTGGTTTCAATTTATACCTGCTAGCTGTTAATCCATTTTAAATTTGTTATCAACAAGCAGATTCATCAAAAGTGATAAAATTAAAAGTTTGATGATTTATTCTTAACTATTTATTTATTGCTACTTTTTTGAAAAGATGAAATTAAAGATTTTTTTCTGTATTCATGTTATTTTCGTTAATTGTAATTCTGAATTAAATTGTTACAACAGTGAAAACACTCATCTAACCTTTTGTCAGTTTTGAGTTTTTTTCAGTGGCGTACGGTGAGTGTTAGCTTTGAGTGTGCTGTGTATGAAAAAAAAACTAAACAAAACAATTAGGTATATGAAAAAAAGGTTGACTAACTGAATCACAAGCAGTTCTCGTCGAAAAACTTGTATCAAAATACCTCCATTCGGTGGACATATACCAAAATGTTTTCAAAACTATTTGTTATTATAAGGGTAAAATAAAATAAAGATGTATAAATATTAGTAATAAATTATATCACACCAAAATATTAATGAAAAATGACCTGTTAGAATAATCTAATACAAAGGTAGAGATGTGAAATTTTCGAAAGAATGCACGAGAAACCTCATACATAAGGTGTGAGCTGTCAAGAAAGAGAACGACTTCGGACCTTAAAGTTGCTTACAAAAATATTCGCTCCACGTTACGCGTACCTAGACTGCGCGTTTGTATGCAGTCGTATGGGAAGGCAGGTTGTGCGCTTGGGACAATGCTCGTCTTTTCAAATACAGTATACTACCGCGCAACAAATATATTTTAAATATATTACTTCATGTTATAGATTTTGCAGGCGTATGTTCAGGGTGTGCGGCGCACACCTTGCACACCCTGAATATACGCCCCTGGTTTTTTACATATTCCTTTGATTCGTAAAAAAAATAATATGTGCTATGTTTAACATGAAGTAGAGGATGACATGGACGGAAACTTCTTTGCTTACTTCCTAAAGGACAACCATTCCAGCGGTAGAATAAAGTACATTTATGTGTTTCCTGAAAACTTGTACTTTTTGAGATACGAAGTTGTTGAAAACTACCACCGATATGTACTTCACGAATGAGAGTAAACAATCTATATTCCTAATGTCTTATGTGTCTTTTATTAGGTAGGGGATTCAAATGGGCCACATCTTTAGCAAAGCACTTTAAATATCACACTGGAAGAAAACTACTTTGCTGTAAATATTGTTCAAAACAATATGTCGAAGCTAGATCCCTTCGCATTCATATGAGGTGATTTTTAAAAATAAATTTGAAACATTAGCACTCTCCACTTAATATTATGTTTATATTAATAAATTGCTTGTTACAGATCACATACCGGGGAAAAACCATACATTTGTAATATATGCAGTAAAGGTTTTACTCAAAAATGTAATTTGGAGAAACACATTCGCGTTCATACTGGAGAAAAACCACACATTTGTTCTGTTTGCGGCAAAGGATTTTCTCAGAGAGGTAATGTATTTTTTCATGACTAATATATCTAAATCACCATTGTATATCATTCATTACTTGCGAATAATATTGTACTGATGGAATCATCCAGTTTCACAGTTTTTATTTCTCTCATTGCGCTCTTTCTATATTGTTTTATAATATTCTTGATTCTCTTATATGTTACTTGCGATGTTATTTCAATTTATTGTTTTGTTTATTTGCCTTACTCGTTATTGAAACATTGTTATTTAAAATTGAATGTATGCATTTGTAAAGTGGCAGCAAGCATTTGTGATGTAATATAAATAATTGAACTATGGATTATATTTTTAATATTATTGTGGATTATATTTTTGATATTATTCTGTGTGGATAATATTAATAAATATTAATCCCTGTGGATTATATTTTTAATATTATTCATACTATGCGACATTGCTGTTCTGACCGTGACATAATGGTAACGGCTTCTGTAACTAATATGGTACCAACACTGCATCTATGGAAAGGATCGCATGACAGGACAAGCAGCGCTGTGATGTATCGTTCAGCTTAGAGAAGGCCGATAATACCTAAATTTGCATTTAACCGCTTGAATTTCTACCGTTTCAAATTGATAAGTGTACTTATTATTAGTTCTGTCTTCATGAAGTGTTTAACTATCTCTCGATTTATTTAAAAATTCTTCCTGGCTTTATTTCTTAATATTTTAAAATCACAGGCTTAGAGTAGAAATGATTATAAACTAGTAAAACTTAGTTGCAAGATGACAATTATAACAGTAACAGTAACAAAAATATTATAACAGTATAAATTTTTCAATCAAACAATTAATCAAAATAGCAATTTAAATTCTGAAATATATTAGTCGTTTTGACTTTATAGGTTATTTTTATATTTTTTATGATAACATTAGAACTGCAACTGTTTAGCTATCTGTTACAATACACATGTATGACGCATTGCTTAACCATTCAAGTCCGGTTGACATTCTGTGCACTTGGATCAAAAACTACTGCCGGGGGTGAACGCGTACTCTTCACCCAAAAATAATGCCCTGTTTTATCTTTCATTTATAAGAACCGATTTCGTTAAAGAAACTTTATTACTAGAAAGAAGAGACTCAAATTTGTGATTATTTTTTATCGTATTTGATTCGAAAAATTTATCAGCCGATAAATTTAACTTTTTTTTTTGATTGTATGGGTTGACGACCGGAGCTTTTTAGAGTGACTGATTAAGTGGTCTGAGTGATATTTTTAATTAACAACCACTTGTACCATACAGTGACGCCATACTAATACTTCGCGACAATTAAAAGGTTAACTGACTTGTTATTCAAATAGTTTTTATATGTTTTTACATATATATATATAATTTTACTTTGTCTTTACTGAACAAGCATAATTCTGTGCAAGATTGTTCATTGAGAATGTATTTAATTTTTAATATCCATGCGAATGTGTTACAGTTTGCCTATGAAGTATTTTGTTGATGTATTATCTTGTTTTTGAAGTTTTTTGTTTATTTTTTTTATCAGTGCTTTTTTATCATGGCAGATTTTTTTTACTTTGGGTAAAATTCACCATATTTTGCTAATTCAGTGTAATAGTTATTTGATAACATTTGACTCAATATAAAAATTGCAATGTCGGCACAATATATTTCTACTGCAGTGGAACCTCGATTCTACGTTTTTCAAGGGACCGTAATAAATGAACGAATAATGCGGGAAATCTTCAAATAATACAAAAAACTGTTTAATTTTCAAAAAACTTATTTATTTATGTAACTAAATGCGATGTAAAACTATTTGAGCGGAAAAAAAAATATTCTACAAAAACGGTCAATCAGGATAATAATTGGGACGGGACGATAATATTTAGATGATAGATTGAGGAAATCAGTAAATCGGGGAATAATAAACGTGTAATTAAATATTGTTATGACCGGGTCTCGGTCGAGTAAAAATAAACGATCTATGCAAAAAATCGAAGATAGCGAGAACGGTAGATCGGGGTTCCACTGAAAAAAAAACACAAAACGAAACGCGAGGCAAAACTATTTATGAAAAATATTCAACGAAGACGGTTAATCGGGATAATATACGTGACCGGACCAAAATATTTAAGCGATAGATCGAGGAAAACGGTAAATCGGGGAACGATTAATGCGGGATTCTTTTACATTGTTCTTATGGGTGTTTGGCCGGGACTATGAAAAATAACGATCCATGCGAGAACGGTAGATCGGGGTTCCACTGTATTAGTAAATATAAATAAATTAAACTCATGTCTGTTTACAAAAGAGATGAGCTGTCCATAGCAATTTTCAATTTAAATAAATATATGTTTTTCGTGCGATTGATATTCAATGGCTTCAAAGCATTTCTGGGATTCCATTTTTAACCCTTTGATTTTTTGATAGATAGTTATAAAACTAGAAATATGAAAATATTGCTACAGCAATAAAAAAAATAGTAGCATAGTGGATGATTTTAGAAATTCATCAACCACCCGCGTTTTAGTTTTTATAAACTTTATTTTTAAATATTCAGATATAAATTATTTTTTATTTATTTTCATAATTTATCAGGCATTTTTGAATATTTGAATTATGTTTGTTTGTAGGTGTTTTTTAGTTTATTTATGGATTATGTATTTCAAAGTACTGATGCCTTTCATGTGTGCATTGTTGGGTCCTATGGCGTAGCGGTTAGCGTTGTGAGCTTCCGTGCCGGATCTCACAGGTTCGAGTCCCAATACGAACAGCATTTTTTCGATCGATTTATAGATTTCTTTTTGAAGGCATGTGTGTTTGTGATGTCCGAAAAATTCCCTCCTTCACCCTTTCCAATCCTTTAATAACTGGGCGTAGCGAGAGCGATTAGTTAACCAATAGTCCTGTCCTAGCCTTACCTTCTATCCCTAATATTATCTTTGAAAAAAACAAAAAGAAGTTGAGCAACTGAGTAACAAACAGTTCTCGTAGAAAAACTTCTGTTGAGATATCTACATTAGAACGCCATACATTGGGAGCGGACATGGATTAAAAAAAAATGTGTTCATTCATTCAAACATACCTCATATCTGATAAATTGAATACCAGTCCAATTCACACCCCATTCTACCTTTAAAATATCTGTTAAAGAGGTTGAGCTACTGAATTACATACGATTCTCGTAAAACAATTGATCCAATGTTCTTCATTAGGAGTCATGTCATAAAACAAATAAATTTTATTTGAATCATGAATCGCAACTTGAAATCAATTGGTGCAATTGACTTTTTTCTTCCCTATTGTTATTAAGACATAATGGTTATACTGGCAGTATTTGAGTGCATTATTGAAAAATAATTTCAAATGTTTTTATTTTACTTGCCGCCTGTGTGATCGAGTGGTCAACATCGTTGGCTGCCGCTACGGAGGGCACGGGTTCGAATCCCAGTACAGGCAGTTTTATAAATTGATTTTTCAATCGATTTATGTATTTCTGTTCAAAGGCATGGATGTATGTGATGTCTTGAATTCCCCCTTCCCACCCATCCTATCCTATAAACGGGGCGTATCGAGAGCGATTAGCTAACCACTAGTCCTGTCCTAGCCCTTTCCTTCTATTCCTACTCTCTTTGGAAAAAGAGAGATTGAGCAAATGAGTAACAAGCAGTTCTCGTAGTCATTTCTGTTGAGATAAACTCCATTAGGAGTCCATATGCTCCATATTGGGAGCGGACATGGTAGAAAAAATAAAAATATATATATTACTAAAATTTATTTTTTTTCTTTTCCCAGGATATGTCACGATCCATATGAGGACACACACCGGTGAAAAGCCATATTCCTGCAATATTTGTGGGAAAGGATTTGCTGGTCAGTTCTTTTTTTCAATCAATATACTCCAAGTCTGAAATGCTATTCTTTTAATGTGTATTACTAATGATATTATAGGTAATGAAAATCAGTAAAAGTCTTAAATGTGCATTGCTCAGACAACTTCTCGATCGACACTAAGAGTTCTGAAATTGCTGGTTTACGGTAGTGAAACATTATTCGAAGGCACAGAATAACGGTATGCCAAAACTCGAAAGCATTCATGCATTAAATTTAAGGGACAAGATGGTTTGTTTTCATCCAAAACTGGTGATAATGAAACATACCTTCATAAGCTCTCATCACTACAACAGTCAATAGATAACTTTAAACAGTCAGGTATTGCGCTTGCCTCAGGAACGACTGAACCTAAACTGTCTCATCTTCAAATCAGTGGGATTGCACCATCCTGGATTTTTTTATAGTTAATTTTATAACATTAAATTCACTACTGGTTGCTGCAACTAAGAGGTAACACTCTAAGCTTCCATCTACAATCAAATGGGTCAAATAATGTTTTTTTTAATTTATTACCTTATGTAATCCCGATTCTATACTCCCATTACCGAATACTTATATGTTAATATAAATTAATAACAAACAGTTGAATCTATTTTATTGAAGGTATGATAAAAATAGAGTTTATTTATTTATTTCTTCTTGTACCTTATCTGCATATGATCACTACATATTTCCTGTCACCCGCCAATCGGTTTTCTTCCGCCCATGACATGCCAACATTCTTCAGTTCTGTCAAGTACATCCAATGGATAGTACCTGACTGTCGTTTAGGAAGCTGAAATCCCAGTAGTTTGAAGAAGAGGCAAGCAGCACCAGTAAAATCTAAGCATGGAACAAATGCATTTGGTTTTAACTGTGTAGAGTTGCTTTTTATTTTATTGTCATTTTACACGCAATATGCTATAAATAAATAGTTATTTTATATTTCAGGTGCAAACACATTGACCATTCATCATCGTACTCATACAGGAGAGAAACCATTTCACTGCAACACCTGTGGGAAGCTTTTCAGTCGCCAGGAAACATTAGTTGTTCACCAGAGAACACACACCGGAGAAAAACCACATATCTGTAATGTGTGTGATAAAGGTAGCCACCTATTTTAGTGTTAATATCAAATAAGAAAACGTCACTGACTTCAAATATTGTCAGTTTATTGGAATGTTTTAAGATTTAACATTATATGGTTGTAATTTGATCCGAGTATTAAACACAGTAAATAATATGATAAATACGATTGAATGTCTCGGAAGATTGGTCTGCATAGAATTACGTTTGCAGCTCCGATTATTCTCTATAGTAATCTGAAACTAATCTAATGACAGTGGAGAGAGACCTTGGCCAGTTAGATAGTTCTAATTCCATTTTGAATTGCAGTCACTGCAGTCAGTTGAAGTTGGTAAAACTAATTAAGACATCAAGCAAGCATTGAATGCAAGTCTGATTAAGGATTCTCCTCTAGATTCTTTTAAACAACTTCTTCTTTCTAACAATTCTTAGTAGCAATTGAAATACTATCTGTAAATGGGAGGTAAACCTACAAAGGGGTAGTTACAATTCTAATTCAGGCTCAGATTTGAGTTCTTACCAACTCTCGAGTACATCATATGTATATTTTTTTTTAATAAAACATTTCTTAACATATATGCTACCTAGTATTTGTGTTGCAACATGTCTAAATATTTCAACACACCAAAAGTTCAATTTATTGAATGGTGATATCAGAAGTCTTTTAGGTTTTTTTTAATTTCCTCATTACATCAAGCATTGTTATGATTTAGGATTCGCCAGTTCAGGGCAGTTGTCTGGACACATGCGATCCCACACTGGTGTGAAACCACACGCATGTTCATTTTGTAACAAAAGGTTTGCAGGAAGCAGTAGTTTAAAAGTAAGTTCATACTATTATGTACTCATAATTTATACATCAACGTCGTAACCAAAGCGGTTAGTTTATTCTATTCATATTAAATTGTCTCATGCTGGGTGGAATAAGATAATGCTTACACGTAAATTGACTTGTCAATCAAAAACAATTTTGTATTCATTAACTTTTCCGGTTCTAAGCTCAAGTAATGCGACCCCAATACCCACATTTTCCTTAATATCTATTTTAATATGGGTGATACAATGTTTATAATTAAGGTATTCTTATATCATAGTTTTTTGGACCTTTTGTAGTTTATATAAATACGATAAGATAAGAGATAAGCGCCCGCTTATCAGCGATCGTTCGTAAGATTATAGGCTGAACGCCGCTAAGCAAGCGTGCCAGTCGCGCATTGACATTTGCACTGAAACCACGTATATTTTACGCGCAACTTAAAATATGATTATTTATTAAAAAACCACGGATTTTTATAAAAAAATGTATGAGGAATGGTGCAGAGAGATATTTTAAAGCCCTTAGACTTTTTTTTTTTTTGAAATTCATAAGAATAAGGCCAATAATGAGGAAACCACTGGGGTCCCTAAAAGACCCCCATCGGCCGAGAAGTATTTTTCTAGTCTCCGAGCCGCGAGAGTTAAAGACTTTCATCTGGTTGCTTCAGAAGGAAAAATAATAATTATATTTATCTATGAGCAAAAGAAAAGATTACTATGATTGTTAAAAATAGTGGTTTTAACCAAATGTGTGTTACGATAATAGGGTTGAAAAAATTTCAAGATACTAAGGTATTGCCATTTAAAACAAAGTTAATATGCATATAATATTGGTATATACAAAAATACACAAGTGCGACACAACAAACAGAAATCAATGTTTCCCGCAGTCAACGATAAACCTTTTCTACATTTACATTACACTCCCGTTTTCCGCCTCATTATGTACTAAAAACCCTCGATTCGATTTGTTAAAATTAGCACAATATATCGACCGGTGTATTTTTTTTTTGTCTTCATGTTTCTTAATTATGTTTGGAATAGTTAAGCAAAAAGTCTTTGTAGTGTTCATTTTTTTAGGATATATATTAAATAGTGTTGTTTTAGGTTCATATGAGATCTCATACGGGTGAAAAACCATACATTTGTGACACTTGTGGCAAAGCATTCACCCAAAAGTCAGCTCTTGCCATTCATCACTCAGTGCACGGAGGCAAAAACCAGGCGGCCAGAACGCTCGTCATCAGGACAGACACTGAAGTTGCTGCTCGAACATCTACCATCGACTGGGGTAATACTATTTGAATAATAAAATACACGGTGTTCTCAGTGGATTTCTTTAATGAAATTAAAAATATTTTTAGCTCTTCAAGTGTTTCTAGAGGAATGACTGTACATTTATTTCTCAACAATTCAATAAAATTTTATATAATTTAACAAGTATATTAAAAAGTTAATGGAATGCAATATATAAAAGAATTCATTTGTCACTAATTATATTTAAATACTATATCGATGTTGGATTGTTGCCTCTCAAAAAATATTATCCAACTTTAGAAATATAAGGAAAATAATATTATCCTGTGAAATGTCACATACATATGAAATCTTAACATTTTCCAGGTTATAAGCTTATCAAAAAACATTTAAAATATTAAATTCTTGCTAGCATCTTATTCTTCTGTTGCTGCATAATGTTTGATGTATCTTGCTGAAGGATCTGATGCTTCAATCCATTTTGGCATCCAGAAGTAGGGAGTAAAATGATCAAGTCCAGAATATGACTTTTCAAACACTTTCCTAAAAGAAAAAGCATAAAAATATTTTATTACTGTTGTCATTTTTGTTTTCAGTTTAATTATACCGTGGCCAATACATAAAAAGTATGTTAAGTAATGAAGGAAAACCAAAAGAACTGTGAAACAATGACTGAATATTTAGGAATGAAACGAGTTTACAGTGAATATTTTTGCTGTCCAAAAGTGATTTTTTTATTGTCCAATAGTGAAACTCTTTATTGTTTAATTATAAGTCAGTCTGTTTGAACATTTTTAACCCCATTACTCCCACACGATTTTACATGCATATGCGAAAACTTCAAATCATTTTTTTTTTTGTAATAAACTCAGTGATTTTCTAATCCCAAATTTAATTTATGTTATAAAGGTTTCATTGCTTTTTTGTGTTTTGTCAATAGAAGAGAAAATATTCAATAATATTTATGTTTTTCATAATTAAAATAATCGATACGAAAAGTGCTAGGTTGACATTTTCCTTGTGGGAGTAAGACAGTTAGTATATTAATTGTTCATATCTGTTCTGCTTATTTTTCAATTGTTTTTAAGACACCATTATTTTTATTTTTGTAACTTTAAGTGCAATAATTTTAAACTGCACCAAGTTGATGGCAAATGGCAATGGAAAATTTCTGAAGATTTTATTGATATATATGTAAAATAAACTGACCGTAAGTGTTATAAGTTTTCAGAACACACCTAAACTTTGTCATAATATTATTTTTAATTTTGTATTCTTTTCAATGCAATATTTCTTTTCAATAAACCAGATTATAATTTTTTTTATAAATATGACAGTTTGTTGTATTCACAACAAATGGTATATTTTTGATTGATTGTGAAACCTATATACTGTTTAAAACAAGAATAAAATTCATTGTTATGGGTATTGCGTATTTTTATTTAATGTATATTATTTGCCGCCTGTGTGGTCGAGTGGTCAACATCGTTGGCTACCGCTACGGAGGGCATGGGTTCGAATCCCAGTACGGGCAGTTTTATAAATTGATTTTTCAATCGAGTTATGAATTTCTGTTCGAAGGCATGGATGTATGTGATGTCTTGAGTTCCCCCCTCCCACCCATCCTATCTTATAAAACGGGGCGTAGCGAGAGCGATTAGCTAACCACTAGTCCTGTCAGCCCTTTCCATATATTCCTACTCTCTTTGGAAAAAGAGAGGTTGAGCAACTGAGTAACAAGCAGTTCTCTTAGAAACATTTCTGTTGAGATAAACTCTATTAGGAGTCCATATGCTCCGTATTGGGAGCGGACATGGAAAAAAAAAAAAAAATATATATTTTATGAACCAGCAATCAAGTACAGTAAAACCTCGATATAAAAAGACTTATTTATGTAGGCGAGAAAGTAAAAGTCTGTTACATAATAAAGTAGGGTTTTCACATTTACAGGACACTACACACTCCTGACTCCTGTCTTTTGTATGTAGCGCAAAGTGGCAGACTAATGGTGCCCTTTATTTCTTATAGCCAGCAGTGCAATGCTACTTTTTGTTAATTAAGTACATTGAATTTCTATTTTTTTTAACCATCAGCGGAAAAAACCAGCGTAATTATTTTGGTACATTTTTATATTACCATCTAAACCTAATTTATAATGTTTTTGGAGTATTACGCAACACTTAACTATAACATGTAAATACAGTGTAACAAGTTTAAAACTAACCTGTAGTAATACGCCTCCTTGGTTTTGGGAACACATTGTGTATACTTTTTACTCTCTACATTAAACTCATCATCAGTTATTCTTTCCTCAATAATATCCTGAATGACAGTAAACAATGATCTTTTCCTGGATGCCACTCCATCACTAAAAATATATTTAAAATTAATACAATACAACGTCACACTCGAAGAGAGACAAAACTATATTTTCAAAAGCGTTTAACATTTGAGTACTGAAACGTCGAAAATAGGATCAAGCGGCGAGGGGGTAAAAAGTGACCACAGACAAATTTGTGTAATATTTGGATTGCATTTATTGAGGTATCATTGAAGATTACAATAAATTTCAGTTAGATATTGGTATTCAGCGAATGGTTGAAATAACAAGGTGAATGACCTCACTAGGAACTCAAAGGTTAAAGCAGATAACCGCACAAATGTTCTGGGAAATGAAGAGTTAAACTGAATAAAACTAGTCTATGCCAGTATGAAATTTGCAGTTTGGAGAAAAAATACTTTAGAATTAGATTTTGGATCGATAGTAGTGATGGTGGATCACCTAAAAAGTTTACTCCGAACATGAAGTTTCCAGTTAATGGTGAGTGAAACGGTCCACAGTGACATCTATTATAAGATTTTTTAAGTAACTTTCTTACGAAAAATCTTGTAATTGATAAAATCTAGTTGGATAGAATTTAAAAAACATCCCAGTTGATAAAAGCATACCTTGTTATAATATTACATTTTACTGTGTACCATGGTTAAACAACAACCTCTTATTTTCTTACAATAAATTGATTTATCTCAATCAGAATAATATTTATTTTTGTAAAATTGTTTTATCCTCCAACTTTCAGAAAAACCGATCTCTCGGTATAAGGAAATGCTAGAATGGTTTAAAATGGGTATATTTTAATAGCCTGTCCACTTACCAATATGTTTAAAGTGGCATATAAATAAAACCATATTCATTCATACATACGAGTTTCATAATTTTTTTCAAGAGTTTTTATAATTTAAGCAACATGAAATCTGATAGTTATTGCTTTAAATTTTTATCAGTAGAGAAAAAAAAATATTACGATTATAATTCACAGATTGTCTAACACAGTGTTTCTCAACCTTTTTTGGGAGCGTGGCCCCTTTTGAGTGTCTTTATTTTTCTGTGGCCCCCATACCATTGTTTTGTCTCCCCATGAAAATTATAATTTCAAAAACACACCTTTTTTTATAGCTCTTCCGAGATTTTCGAATCTAGAATGCCAGTAATTTATTTTATTTACAAAAAATTGCTGCATGACGTCCGCCATTATGCTCTTCCCTGAATCGTTTTATCAATACCCGTGGCCCCCCTAAACTGTGTTGTGGCTCCCCAAAACAAAAATAAATCTCTGTGGCCCCCTTAGAACACGCTGTGGCCACATGGCCCACCGTTGAGAAACCCTGGTCTAACATTCCAATATCAATTTGAAGTAATAAATGTATTATTACTTAAATAAAAAAGAACAAACCTGAAAGCTTCCTTATGTCTCCATAAAATACTATCAGGCAGTAATCCTTGACCTTCAAATGAGCTCCTCAACAAATATTTTTCTAAGCCGTTATGTGGCTGAATAATATCCTTCGGTAAGTTCAGATAGTAGTTGGTGAACTGTATGTCCAGGAATGGGCATCTTAATTCCAAACTGAAAATGAATATATTTTTTTTAAATCTGCAGATATGAAATCAAGCTATTCAATTAATAAATATTTTCATTATGATGATCATGGCTTGCACGGTTGCATAATGTGGAATCATAGATTAAAACTATTATCATTTTTTTTTCATGCTCAAAACTGCTTTATATATATTGAATTGGTGTTTACTTAAAAGATAACTAAGAATAGCAAAGTATTTACTTTCAAAAGAATATGTAAAAAATAATTACCTGAATGCACTAGTGGTTCTATCAGCACGAAGACCATCATATAAATATATATCGGAGAGCAATCTGCAAGCAATAATTGAATATATTGTATTTTTAACATATGAATTCTTTTCTACGAATTCTATGCATTAATTTATAGATGATTAAATCAAGATTTTAAATTAACATAGAATTTTTGAGTAATTGGTTGTGAGTCAGTCATTAAATGAACTTTTTTAGTGTTAAGTGAGGACTGATCGTTGGCCAATTACTCAACATGTTTTTAAAACTGTCGTAGGTTTCATATGAATACTGATTTAAGTCTGAAACCAGGACCATGTTTTCAAGTATTTAACCCCCTTACTCTCAAGGATTTTGACTTATTAACTTATTTAATGCTTTAGGCAAGTTCCTAAGTCAGTTATGGCCCTAAATTATCTGGCCGACTCTAGTTGCATTTTTGGGTGCATATCAGATTTAAAATAAAAATAATAATTTCATAATCATGAAACTTGTAGGTATGAATGAATAGGGTTTTGTGTATGGGTCATTTAAAATATAATAAAGATTGGGTTAACCCTCCAGAGACGAGAGCTTTTTTTCGATAAAAAATTTTTTTTTTAAGCCATATTGAAGTCACGGATAACTTTTATTCCTAACAAAAATTTAAAAAAAAAACGCAGTTGTTGTATAGAAACCCCGCATGACTATATGGTAATGCTCATCCTTTTATTACAGTGTAATATTCTTACGGACAGTCGTAAGGACAAAAGTGACTGTATGGGCTTGCAAACATTCAGGGTTGAAATATAGCTAAACGAGAAATTTTTTAAAATATTTACAATTTGACCTCTTTAGATCAACATAATTTCAATACAAATATATTAGCAAAAGATCTGTAAATAATTTGATGTTTTGATAAAAAAAATAACTAACAGTTTCAAAAAGTCTATTAAAAAAACGGAAATTCAAAAAATCGCATGCGAGTGAAAACAACAATATTTAGGTAGAAAAAGGATGAATAGTGGGATCAATAGACAACGGTGTTTACTGTGATCATATGGTCACGCTCGTCCTTGGAGGGTTAAGGATCATAAAAATTCAAACATTTCTTGACAAAACTGATAGATCGGTGGTACGAGAGTAAGGTTAAGAAGATTTTAGTCATTTTAAATATAAATATAGACGTATTTAGTTTTGGTTGTTAACTATGACATTTCAATTTCTACTATATATGTGCAGCAAGAGAAATCTTAGATTCAAATCTTAGACTGTAAGACTTATATGTGAATTGTAAATTACTGAATCACACAGCAGTTGGCAAATTAATACTTAAATAGTCTCATTGATGTTTAAGAAAGTATTTAGAGATTATAAACCTTTATCCAAAAATATATATATCAATATGACTGCATACCTTACAGACTCTGCGTGAGCGCTTTCACTATCAGGAGCATCACGGAAATAAATATATCCCTGTGCGACTTCATCAGCTCCTTCACCACTAAAAATAACAGTTGTCTCGGTATTCTCCTGAATATATTTTGCCAACAAAAACATACCTAGAAAAATATTTGAAAACCTTTAAATGTTAGTTAGCTCATTGATTATGATGAGGTAAATAAAAAATATTTTTTATACTGATTGTATTTGAAAAAATCTATGTAAAAATTGTCCTTACCAACACTTGCCCGCACAGTTGTGATATCATAGCTTTCCAAATGATAAATGACCTTATCGAGGTGCTGAGCTACATCATTATCACCAAATACAATTTCATGATGTTTTGATTTTATGAAGTCGGCCACTTTACGTGCTGCTAAGAGATCTGGCGAGCCCTCCATACCAATAGCAAATGTCTGAAAATTATTTATTTGGAATCAAATGAACATGATACTCAAAATTAAATTTGAAATGCGGAGTTTGTGGCCTTCTTATAGAGATATGTTAATATAAGTTATACTCTACAAGAACTGCTAGTGATTCAGTTTCTTAGCCTCTCTTTTTTAATCTTTTGGCTACCGTAGAAAAAAGTAAATTTGTACCTAGCACGCCGGCTATAATTTGCAATTATTAATTTAATTAGTTATTGACGAGGTAACTCGTCTTTGGCGTGTTGAGCATGAACAATTTGACTCTTTGAAAATCTCATCTGTGGCAGCCATCCAGTTAAAGAGAGTAGTGATAGAAGAATTGGGCTAGGATAGTAATAATGGTTTACTAATCGCTCTCACTACGCTTTTATTTACGGATTGAAATGGTGGAAGGAAATTTTAGACATCACAAACACCCATGCGTTTGAGTAGAAATTGATATTTTGTGAGATTCGTCACAGATCAACAAAGTTTTATTTCGAAAATACAATGTCGTTATTGTAAATTTCAGTAGGTCTTGTAAGGATTTTAATAGTAGGCTTATTTAAATTTTGAAATGAAAACAATTTTCATCAAGTAATAATCTTATTACATTTACAAAGTCTACAAAACAATTTTTTGCTATCAATACCTCAATTTGATAAGGCAAGTTGATTTCTTTTGCCAATTTTGTAACCAATGCGGCAACGAGAGAAGAGTCCAGTCCACCTGATAATAAGCATCCAATTCGACGATCTGCCATCAGTCTTTTCCTGCATGCTTCGGTAAACAGTGTTGCAATACTCTGCCGAGTTTCAACGAGTTCTGTTGACATAATTAAATTTATATTATCAAATAAGCATTACTTTATTTGATAGAATAATATCCCCAAAGACTTGTTACAGTGTAAAAATTGAAATTATTTCCCAACTTCTTGATTTAAAAAAAATGATTTCACTTTTAGAATATTTGGTATGTTTGTGTTTTTATTTTTGTAACACTACATATAACGTGGGCGAAGTCTTTGTGAAGTATTTTGAAAGGAATTTGATATTAACATAACTTTGAATTTTTATAATCGTAATATAGTATTTTCTCACACACTCATAAATATGATGGGTAGTGAGTGGACTATTATAACTAATACAATATCATGCCAGTTTTTTCGTTGTGTCATCATTTGGTGTCGAATATGTCTGGTCAGGTTTGTTTTTCGAAAAAACAACAATGCGCTCAGTTTGGTTTATTATTTTGGTTTAGAATTTAAGCCACTTGACCATTGTGTGTTGTACATTTAGCGTATCGGCTGAAAACAAGATTACTATAATTGACCCTCATTTTCAACATGAACTTTTGTTCAGCGATGAGTATCATTCCAGAGGCGCACATATGCCCGAAACTATATTTAAACACTAATGGCATAAAAATATCTTTACAAGAAATCAATACCATGGCTTTGCAATATATTGCTCTAGTTGAGTCTAACAATATTTTTAAATTTAGCTATATTGTGCAAACATCAACTCCGATTTCTAACATGAAAGAAATTATGAAAATGACTATAGAATTGGGATTTTATGCATTAAAATGAGAATATTAGGTTAATGAATGAATCTCTGAAAAATACAATCAATATTGTCATAAAATAAAACATACGGTTTACTGGAATGGCAGGTAAAAATGAAACAGGACATCCAGGTTGAAAGTATTGTTTGACCTCACAAAACTTCACATGTCCATCATTTTTTATTGTGTACTCTTCCCAGGTTCCCGGAGTAAATGGTTTTAACTTTGATGTTTCATTTATAGATGAACTGAAACTTGTTATTCCTGCAATAATCATAGGTATGAGTTTTTTGGGAAGCTTTTTGATTAATTTGAAGCAACTTCAGTCGGCAGTATTAATTCATTAAACTAAATATTTTGCACGGACAAGCAACATATTTTCATACTTGTAAATAATCAACTGAACAAATGGTGGTTTCTGGACAACTGTTGGGTATTATCTATAGGATGTTATCGGTGGAACTAGAAGATGCACGCCATAGAAGGAAGCAAAGTGATTGATGGGTTACAAGGAATCTTGGAAGTGCCATATGGTGACCACATTGTCTACATAGAGAACAGATATGGTCAAAGAATCAACAAAATAATTTAATAAAGCTCATTCAAAACTGTCGCTTAGGTTTTGTTTATTTGTCGGCTTAATATACGACCTATTCATAATTTTTCACTAATATTATTCTTAACATCTATTTGTTACTACTCATATTACAGGTAGTCTTCGACTCACAGCGATTCACACTTACGACTGATAAACAATAGCATTTCCTCCTCCTACACCAGTCACTAACCTCCATAAAATCTGAGCAATAAACTGTTGGAATAAATTACAATTATGTGTCTCCTAGAAACTTGTACATTTTGAAATACTGGGTTGTGGAAAATAACTGATGATATTTTGTATGAAATTCGTCTTACAATCAAAGTTCAGGAGCATATCTCAGTTGTAAGCCGAGGACTACCTGTATACCTCTATCATTGTTCATGCAACATATTAAATTGTTGATTTAATACAAATTTAATAAAGACATTACCTTTGGCTTCCGAGCTCAGAGCTAATACTTCTTGATCATCGCTAAATAATCTAAAAAGCGGACGAACTCCGTACGGATCCCTTGCAACAAAGATGCGGCGTTTTTCCATGTCAATCAAACAAAATGCGAATACTCCATCCAAAGATTTTACAGTTCCGTCTATACCAAATTTGTTGTAGAGATGAAGAATGCATTCAACATCACATTTGGTTTCATATGCAAAACTGTACTGCTGTTGAAGCTTGATATCCATAAAAAATAAAATATTATTACAATATTCATAACATATATCATTTAGCAACATCAAGCAATGTAGCAAGCAGGTAATTTTTTGTGAAATAATCATAAAAACTTTATCTGTAAAATGACCTCTGCAAAATAAAATATTGATAATCATTTGATTATTCTTGAATTATGTTACCAACAGCCTATTGCATATATTGCATTTGAAATAGAAATATGTCACATATAACCCTGTCAGCAATTCGTGTTAATTGAAATACGCGCACCATTTGATTATCTTTTTATTACATTTGTTTTAAAACTAGTGTTATCAAAAAACTTTTGCAAAATTATTGAAATAACAACAAATACAGAAGAACGTGTACAGGAATAACTATTTTCTACTATTTATTTTGGTTAACTTATTTAGTTTAGCCAACTTATTCCACAATTACAGTAAGGAGTTATTCAAATTCATTGCATTTTCTCAATTTGAATTTGAAAATGTTCTCGAGCAAACGTTTCAATCTTTGAATTTATCTAATTAAAATAAGTGATATAATTTAAATTAGTACATACAACGAGCTCTTGCAAACCATATTTAAGGCCAAATCCAGATAATTTTACCCATTTAATGCAGTTTTTTTTTTTAAAAACTATGTGAAAACAGATATCAAATGTGTATTGTAGAGTAACAATTATCAAAAAAAGTATCATAATTTGGATAATTTACTCCAATTCTTATATTTGAAGCTAACGTTAAAATATAAAATATATAGAATATAATAACTGCAAATAAACAAACCCTCTTGTGGTTATATATTTCGCCATTGCAAATGACAAGCATGTTTGGGAAGCTATGAATTTTCATTGGCTGCATTCCATACAAACAATCCAAAATAGTCAATCTGTGGAATCCTATTAGACAGTTCTGTAATGAAAACATAGAAGATATATTGAGTGCTTTATGAAATTACCCAAAAATACATTCATCGGGGTTCAAAAGAAATTTTAATACATAATCTTATAGCCAGACATAGAAAGTCGTAAACTTTTACTTCTAGTATGTGTATAAGTACTCACTAAACTTAACCAATATCAGACTTTTAAATTAATTTAATAAATGAACTGTATTATTTTTGGTGCGGCCTACGGATAAATATTTTTTTGAAATGCGGCTCTTGGGTCACCTGAGGTTGGACAGCTGTGATCTATAATATAAAACAGAAATCAATTCTGTCTGTCTGTCACAAGAACTCCTTCCAAACGGTACACAATAACGAAGTATAATTTGCACATATCTTTCTGTCTGTCATTTCTAAGTCAATTGTGTTATTTGCATATATTGACATAATTATTAAATGGCTTTATTTTGTGGGTTTTATATGAGGTACGGTACACGGTGATATTAGCAACTTTCAACATTAATTAGCATCAAAATAATACCATAATAACGCAGACACACATATTTGTAATTCCGGTGTCTGTGTTAGAAAATTCAATTCTATTCTATTAAGCTGCCAATTCTATTAAGCGGCCACATTCCAGTAAAAAGTTGTGTTGTTTGTGATTTGGTAGAAAGTGAGTGGGGTGTTTACTGGTAATGAATAAAGAATGAGTTTGAATCTATCTTTGGCGAAGCGAGGTGGTAAAGCTACGATATATATTATATATCAGATTTGAAAATATTTACCTTGACACGGTTATCATATTCCAACCGCCAGGCGTCAGGTCCCCTGTGCTTAATTTTTTTGAAGTTCAATGTATGTTCATCTCCACCACTTGCACCAAATAATGCCCAAATCCCACACATTTTCAAAAGATGTCAACGTCTGAAATAAAAAAAATAGCAAAATAAAGAAATATATAAGCAATATAAAATTAAATTTGATAACTTTGTTATTCCACTTTTTGTGCTACAACTTGCAACACGTGTTTCTCTTCTAAATATATAAGCATTTAAGAAACCATAATGATACTTGTACAATAATTCGGATTGTGTTTCAGCCATCAATATGAAGTTACATGTATACTTCATTAGTCATACAACTCTGAAAAATCAAAATTGTAGTTATGATGTAAAATTTTGCACTCTTTCAGGTTCAGTAATCAGACAAAAATCACACAAAAAATTGCTAATGTCGATAAATTTCTACAGAATTCAACAAAATGTTGGTATTTTCTGGGTAAGAACATGAATATTTATTAACCACTAACATGCCAACGACTCGCCGATGTGTCATACTCTTATTAACTCCACACCCTAGCGACGCGCCGGTATGTCGCGATGTTTTCTCGTGGAAAATAAATATTTTTTCAATATCTAAAAATTATTGCGCTAGTGGCATTTTTAAAAAGCTAAGCTTTTCAAATTATCTTAGCATGGATAAGCTAGTTTTGAATAAATTCAACAGATGTTACAAGGGCTACCTACTGATCTTTGTATACGGAATACAAGAATGGTATATAGAGGTATTTTTCACAATGCCTTTTCTATAAGCAAATTTTATCAATAGCTTCAGGGTTATCAAATGCAATAATATAATTTAATTTTCAATATATATATATATTGTGATAACCCTGAACAAACAATCAATAGTTAATGCCGAGTTTTCATTTGGTGTAGATAATATTGACTAAAACTAAATATTCATTATGTGTTAATATTTACAAATTATGTAAGTCAAATCATTTTTTATACAACTTTAAATAATTTTAAAACCACTGGTGTGGAGCACTGATTGAATATTTCGCACTGGCAGGTAAGTGGTTAATGGCCTACTACTGAACTCAACATATGTAAGTACCTAATCTGTAACATACTTCTTGATAAAATGTATAATTTCAGGCACACTGAATAATACTTGATTTATGGTGACCATTTGAATATTGATTTTCCAATGTTCTCAAAACAGGTTATTTGTTACTGGAAAATATATGAGAAATGAAACATGTACAGTTATTATGACTGCAGAAAATATTTTTCAGAAATTTTATTGAATCATTTACAGATAGCACAAATGGAAAAAACCAATAAAAATTATAAGAAAATTGAAATCAAATTTTACTGCCTTTGATATGCCTTTTGGCATTATCAGACTTTTTACTTTCAACGGCAGTTAAATTCTTATCGTAATGCGGAAACGAATTTCCCTCACAGGTGGCCTACAAATCTATTTGCTTCTTTTTCGTAAGTGGTGAAGTATCTGAAAATAGTTTATGTCGTTGATTGAATGAGAGTATTTTATTTTTATTTTTTCATGTCGTGGTTAATAATACAGAGGCTGCGCAGCAGCTGGGAAGCCCCCGCGCACTCTGGGTTGGTGCGCACTACAGGACAGTTGGTCAATTAATATTTGATCGGTCCGCGCATCCTTCGCGCAGCCTTTGAAATTTCCGCGCAGCTAACCACTTGCCTTAGAGGGAACATTGGTTAGGTCCCTGTGATCCGAAGCCGTAAGTAAGTTAGTGATGCACAGTTATATATTATAACACAACTACTAAACATTGCCGGAATAGAATATTGCTATTTAAATAGAATCCTGGTAGTGTTGACAACTTGGCTATAAGCTGGGCATGTTGCTCAGTATTCAACGTTGATGGTTTCAGTTGTGGTGCTAAAGGACTCGAATTCCAGTAAAAAAGTTTTATTAATTTTTGTGAATTTCAAATTTCCTAGCACTACCTTTCTCTCCGGAAAAACAGTTGGGCGAATAAATAACAAACAGTTCTCGTATAATAGCTTCTATTGAGATAAACCCCACTTGGTGTTCATTATAAATATGTATGTATTTATGTATGTATCTCTCACACACATACACTCTCTCTTACGCACACATTATTTCTCACAAACACTCTCTCTCTCACAAACACATTCACACACACTCTTTCTCTCTCACACACACACATACACACTCTCTCCCACACACATACATACTCTCTTCCACACACACATACACACTCTCTCTCACACACATACACACTCTCTCTCACACACACACAGTCTCTCTGCGCAACGCTGAGCTGTACGTTACCGACAGTCAGACAGATACACTATGACAAACATCATATTTATAATATTTTTCAATAAATAATAGTATGTATTGAAATTAGAAATTCTTCAGTGATTATATTGAATATACTATCTTCAATTTGATAATGGTATGTAAATATGTATTATATAATGACGGATAAGACGAAATTCTTGCGATACTTTTGCAATCGACAAAATGAAGTTTTAACCACTACTATTATTATTATTTGGCTAGTAAGATTTTTTTTAAATCGCAAAATGTGAACGGCAAGACTATTATTAGATTTCAAAATCGTGTGTTCAGCAAACATAACATTCATGTTGATTTTTAAATTACATCACAACGTATATATTTTTATTATTGCCTATCAAAGTTATAGACATATTCAAAATAATCGATGGTAGACTCGTTGCCATTTGAATTTAACGACTCGAGCATAAATTGTTTTCATACTAATTCCCATATAACATGAATAAACCATTTATATGAGATCCAAATGCACTTTAAAAATCTACGTAATGCTGTACAATAATATAAAACAAGAAACTTTTCAAATTTACTATATTTGGAGTATTTGATGATAGAAATACTAATTACATTTTACGCGGGCGTTTCAAAAATGATGAAATTTACGATTTCGTTTCATAGGTATTAATTGATTGATTTTTAAGATCTTATTTACTGCACGTATGTTTAAATTTTGAAATAATATATGAGTTTAGTATATCAATAACAGGTAGGTACCTATCTATATCCCGTCGCCCTATCGAACTGTTTCCATGGAACACCTGGCAAATACATTATTATATTTATCCTACAAGTTTTTTTATGAATATCGGATACAAAATAGATAACTGTTAAAACATACTGAAAGTTGTATTCATTTTTATTGTTATCTGATAAAAATTACTTAATTTAATAACTTCAAGTATTTTTTAAATTAAATATTTGATAATGTTTCAATCTGACGGCAATTTTATTTTAATAACTATCCGTAAAAAAGTATATATGACTGAGTTGAGTGTAAGGTAAGCTATATTGAGAAAATATAAATTACCTCTATAGGATAAAACACATACACAAATAGGATAAAACACATAAACACACTAGATAAAGTCATCTGCTAACGAAAAATATTTAAATGAAATATTGATGTTATAGAACATAATTGGATAAGAATAGCGAGAAATTAGTATTATGCTTGTATATTTACCGATCACTGAATAGTTGTTGCTGATTTGAGAATAGTTTTATCGTAGATAAAACGAAACGTCAGTATTTTTGCTCTGGATTCGCGCGCACAACCGGCTTCCACTGCGGTCAATGTATGAGTGAATGGAGTGAATTGGGTGAATTGGTTGGTGTTAAAGGGTTGACACATTATTTTTATTCGGGTATCGTACAAAGATATGCACGTTTTTTTAAGATACATATTATATTTTGATTCCAATGTGTACACAACAGTGGACTAATACTAAATCACACTCGTGTATTGGAAAAAGTAATCGAATTGCTAATTAAAATATTTAATTAATGATTGATGAAGCCAGTACGACAACGATTAGTTTACTCTTATAATATACATAATTATACAAAATGATACTTATCTACAACCTGTACAATAGTTTAATAACACTTATTTTTTTAAGTTCAAGTGATGCTTACTAAATGAAATAATTTTGAAAACATTACTCATTTTATAAAACATTTTAGAGCATGAATTTGGTTATTGCGCTGGGATAAATTATGCAATTGAACTCCCCCACGAACGTTCTCCAGTATGAGTATATTTTGAAACCTTCTTTTAGTACATGTATTACAATTTTCTCTGCAATAAACTAAAAATTAACAATGGTAAAAACCCAACATTTTTATATTCAACTCTGATCTCCGAAACTGCCCCTGGTCTTCACATTAAAAATGTTTACAAGTCTAGTTACGTAAATGTGTTAATACCACAATATTTTGAATACTAATTAAAATTGTATTATTTGTACTCACTACCCACCATAATTTTCTATGGTATTACACGCACTATGTGTATTCCGCAGCATAACAAGGATATGGGATATGTATGTTTATTATTTTACCAGGAATGTTCATAGCGAAATTAGGAGAAGTATTTTTTGTTGAAAGTGAGATATTAGCATTTGAAAAACACTAAACATTTCAAACTGTTGTAACATGAATATTTAAAAGTATTTTTTTCTGTTTTATTCCCTTAATTTACAATAGTATCACTGTTGTATAGTTTTTTTTAAATGTACATTAAATTTATAGCTGCTTAATTAAGTAATTTTACTATAAATTAAACATCATGCTTTGAACATAATGTTATGTTTTCACCCGCTATAACACTTTTTGGGGTTCTCAATGGAGTATGCATTTTTACCCAAACGTAAAGTAGATTTTATACGTTACAATGGAGTTAATATCTCATTTTTAACAAAATAAGACGTTAGAACATTTACCTTAACGATAAAGAATTATAATGTGTTCAGATATATTAAAAGTAAAAACAAATATATATTATTATAATAGCGTACTATTGCCGCACCCTACGTCACGGGAGTTCTTGTCGCTGATGTAATATTACAAACGTGTCCGTCATGAATCATGATCAACCAAATTATCGTAAGCTGCAAATTTTAAAAAACAAACATTTTTGTATTAGTTATCTTTAGAAGGTTCCTTACTCTTAGTAATTTCACTGTGTGATAATTTATGTAGGATAACATACTTTTGTTTTCTTTATGTTTTTTAACTATCGATTCTAAAAATATAACATTTAATTTATAATAAAATTTATGTTCCTTATCACTAGGCGATAATTTATTGGCGTTACAATTTCATTTTCTATGCTTGATTTTTATTAATACCTAGTGCATATTACTAAGAACCAGTGGCGTTACCGTAACTTGGGGCTACTCTGCAAACTTTTCAGTGCACCCGTTCACTAACATAATGCGAAGGGCTTATTAATAGGGTTGCCAGGTGTCCCGGAATTGGAATCGCTGTCCCGTATCCCGGATGAGTGTATCTTGTGATTTATTAAAATAAAGATATTTACTCTCACTCTTTATATATTATACAATGCAGTAGTGACTAGTGATATGTAAAGCAACCAAATCAATTATAGGGCAGGGGTCACCAAAATTTCCGAGGAACTGGCAGGATTGTTTTTTTTAAATGTTGGGGGATTGGGTGGACGAAAAATATTATTCATGGAATCCTATTACAATTTAAAAACAATATTTCTCATATGTAAAATATTTATATATTTAAAACCAGAGGACGGATTGAAATCTTGGGGGGGCGGATCCAGTCCGCGGACCGAAGCTTAGTGACCGCTGAGCCGCATGTGTAGGGATTTAATTTGGGATGTAATTTTTAAAATCCTCGAATCGTGGTAGATGCACTCCACTGTAAAACGTGTAAGCTTAAGCCAAGATAGGGGAAAAGATGTGAAACTTATACATATGATAAGCTTATGATTAAAAAAAACAGCATGTAGAAAAGAATATACAGTTCATTCAAATTCATTTAAAAATCTATCTATATGGTAGCAACAGTAAGCTATCGTATTTCATAAAGTAACGGTTTTCGGAGAAGCAAAACAAACCATACAATACAAAATTCTCAAACTTTCTCTAATATATTGAAATAATTATTTTTTGTTTTTAATTTTGTATAACCTATTTGTTGTGATATTGATTTGATATGATTTGTTATGATATTGATATTGATGAATACAGTTTTGAAAAATAATTTTGTTGCCTAAAAAGATTAAAACATAAAAAATATTGACATAATAAGATTAAAATAGAAAAGTATTGAGTAAAAGAATTATAAGTTGCAATTGATAGTTATTTCTGGTTCGCGCTATAGTTTTCACTATGTATTTAATCCGAAAATTATCTTAACTTTGTCTTATATTTCGTGTTAGACAAATGTATTGCGGATTCCATATTTCTATTGACCTTGTGAATCTAGGATCCAAAATCTCAGGATGATCCGTTGGTTCCAGATAGTGGTGCGTAAAAAAAAATATTTTCATATAATTTGATAAATCGGTTCCAAAATCGTGTAAAAAAGTACCAAAAATGTATGGAAAAACGTAACAGTGCTTAAAAAACTCAAAATCGCGTAAAAAAAAGGATTGGGTGTATATTTTACTGAATGCGCGGGATAACAATATTTTTTATCTGAAAACTTAATTATTCCACTGATTGCTTAGAATAAAGGTAAACATCATTAACTAATAGCTTGACGATTAATAGTTGGTCTGAAGACGCTTCTCGAAAAAGCCAAATACGTGTTACAATTTGTAAACGATCAGTGGAATAACAAAGTTTATTTGTTATAAAATTACTTTTTCTTAAGTGACTACCGAAACTATTGAAAATATTCATAATCCATGTTAATAATTCTTTCAAGCCATTAGCAAATTTTATTATGTGCTTATTTTTACTTCAAGTTTATATATAGCCTAACTCAATAAGGAAGAAACTAAATAAATATTATATCTGATCAAAAGAAGTTATTCAAATAATTTATATCGAATCCATAAATATATTCGTATTTTTTTATGTTTGAGAACCTTCTCTCTGTAGCCAAAATATAAGTTCAAAATTCAGGGTTGTGTCAAGAAAACATAATACTAATAATATTAAAAATAATTCAAGCCATGCGATTGATTTGAATATTAATGTATTGTAGGTATAATATTGTTACATAATTTGGTAAGTTATCGAAAAAATATGGTTTTCAATCATTTAATATAATAGATAAATTAAAGTCGTTAAGTTATATCGGCTGCATCGGACTAACTTTGTTGGGTGGTACAAAACAATGACTTAAATGTATGAATTAATATATTTCACAAGTTTATTTTGTATCCATACATATGTATATATATTTTTCATGCAATAGTGTAAAAAAGCGTTTGGAAAATGTAATTATTGAAAAAAAAAATTTTTTGAGTGAACGGTTCACGAGATTTAGTCGACGGCAAACGATTGATTTACTCTGTTTTCAGGCGCGAAGGAACTATATCCTCTTAAGCTCAGGGTCTGAGATAAGTCGACGGCGCCTCGTTCACAGCCCCGAAAATCCTCGAACCGGCTCTGGTTATAGTTTTTTATTACTTCACAGGCACTTTGATCATATTCGATTTCTATGTATGTATGTAATGTTTGTATGTATGTATGTTAGGTATTCACGTAGATGCCTTAAAATATTTTATAAGTAAAGAGTGTTGTCGGGTCCTATGGCGCAGCGGTTAGCGTTGTTGGCTTCGGTGTCGGATCTCACGGGTTCGAGTCCCAGTATGAACAGATTTTTTTTCAATCGATTTATCAATTTCTATTCGAAGACACGGGTATTTGTGATGTCTAAAATGCCCTCCCATCCCACCCTTCCGATCCTTTAATAACCGGGTATAGCGAGAGCGATTCGTTAACCACTAGTCCTGTTCTAGCCTTATCATTTTATCCCTACTACTATCGAAAAAAGAGAGGTTGAGCGAGTTCTACAGTTCTCATACAAAAAAAAATTGTTGAGGTACCTCCATTAGTAGACCATATGCTCCACATTGGGAGCGGACATAGATAAAAAAAAATGTTAGGTATTCACGTACATGTCTTAAAGAACTATAAAAGTAAAATGAGCTCGGTAAATACACACTGCAATAGTGTTAACCTCCATAAAATAAAAATGATGATTTAAAAAAGGAACACGAAACGAAGCAGACGAATAATGTTCAGTGGCGGTTCCTGACCAAAAATCGTGGGTGGGCTAGAGAAAAGCATATTTCCACTTCACCTTATACATTAATCTACAAGCAAATTAACAAATATTACGACACTACTGCAATGCATAAATTTTTATTTAAATAAAATCAATGCTAATGTAACTAAGAAATAATAAAATAGTAACACGGAATCCTTAAATTCGTCTCTTTCAAAGTGAAATAACAAGTACCTACTAAAAGCAGTATAGAACTGTCACTTGCTGTCACTGAAAGTCAATACCTGTCACTTTCATACAATACAACGATATTGGTTTTGTGTTTCAATGCATAAGTGTGCGTAATGGGCAGATTCTGTTTAGCCCCCAACGATCAACAGACGCTTGACAGATTGAAACACAATCGTTTGTGATTGATGACGTTTCCGTACATACAAATTCAAAAAAAATCTAATCGTGCTTGATTGCGCCCCAGTGAAAAGAAATATTGTCTGTGGTTACGGGCTAAATATCGCTAGCTCTTGAGTGGTGTTGCCAGTGACGTGACGTTTCTGTTCCCTGTGAAGTATTTATAGGGTTATTGTTTTTTTTTATGCCGGCTCAGTTTAAAATTGTAATACAAAACACAATCGAGAATATGATTGTAGGTAGACGTAATATTGTCATATATTGACAGAGGAAAATTAAAACAAAGATATTATATTCATTTGGGAAAGGTAAGCTACGCTTATAAATGTATTTATTTTGTTCAGCGACCGAATTGCTGCTCATTTTTATTCAGCCATCTAATGTTTTGGGTGAAAAATGCAGGTCGGGCTTAGCCCACCTAGCCCAGTAACTAGAACCGCCACTGATAATGTTGCTAGTTGCACAGTGTACATATGTTATAAAATATATCGTCGCTGCCGAAAAGTATTTTCTGAGATGATTGAGAAAAAGTGTTTAAAAAAATAACGAAACAATCAAAATTGTTTTACTATTTATTTGAGAATGACTTATTTATAATATAATACTTTTCTGTATTTTCTACACATATGAAAAATCTATGCATTGCATTTTGTACACGTAACTTACTTTATGTTGAATTTTGCACATAGGACACATTCATCATTTATTTATGTCCATAGTACCATACTATTTAAATTTGAATCGTTCAAACTATGTACATTCTCACAGATTTTGTCACCAACGACCCGGGTTTCGCCTTTCGGCATCTTCAGGCGTTCAAGTGCACGGATGAACTTGAACGGACGCTTAGTAAATGAATGTTTCGTGTTTATATAATAAATAAATGTATCAATGAGTCTAAAGTCATTGCATTGGCGAAAAGGATAAGCTCATGGGAATGCCTAAAGATTTGAGTAGTGAGTGGTTTTAAGAATTATATTTATTTGTTTGTCGGCAAGGGTTTTATGATTATATTTATATAGGGTATAGAAGCGGAGATCCCGGTAGGTTTGATATTTCAGTTCAAGTTCATCCGTGCACTTGAACGCCTGAAGATGCCTAAAGGCGAAACCCGGGTCGTTAGTGACAAAATCTGTGAGAATGTACATAGTTTGAACGATTCAAATTTAATATTTAAATTCCACCAAGCACTTTCAGTCGAAATCTTAAAATACTATTTAAAGCAATAGGACTGCTCCACTGTTATCATTTTGTATTGTATTACTTTTTTAATATTTAGAATGTAAACAGCCACTGTTCGTCCCATAAAGAATGGTCCTTTTACGTATTTGCCTCCTTTTATTTGTTCATATACATCAATTTTATTTACTCTATATTTATTAACTTTTTCGTGTTTTCTATTTTCTGAAGCTTACGTTAATCTCAGTCAATTTTATTTTCAACAATTATAAAAGATCAATGAAGTGAACAGAGGCGCATATATCAAGAAACAGATATTATAAATGAAAAAAAAATACATAAGACTATCATTATTCCCCATTCCTTTAATCAATGTATGACAAGGAATCATATAAAGAATAATGATCAGTATCAAAAGCTTCTTTGTTCGTGTGAACGCTGGAATATTAATCTGTTCAAAGAGGTGGGTGCATTATTTAGTTGCATAGACATAAATACGAATGTGAGAGACATTGACGCAAATATTGCTAATCACTATTGTGACAGTTATTTTAACTATTTTTTCATATTGCCAGAAAGGTATCCCACCGTTTTTCCAGGCCTAGGTGATAAAAGGTTAGATAAAAGTGCTTTGTATTTCTTAAAGAAAATATTAATGGTAATTACGAATTAAGAAATGCTGTTTTGGACGATTTATTTGCATTCAAGAAACATAATTGAATCGCGAATATATGAAAGGCTTGAAATAGCGTAGCAAACCAAATTAATGTTGTCTACCTGCCTATATCATAGTCCGTTTTTTCTCAAATAATTTTTTTTTTTGCTATAATTAGAGTAGATATTGTAAAATCGTATAGGGTACTGATTAAACTTTAATGGACATTTTGATAGTGGCAGCTGTCTATAATAAGTGTTACTTTATTAATTATTTACATAATATTTTCAAATAGAAGTTTACCACTTACTTCTTGGCAAAATGTACATTATTTTCATACCATTCTCATTCCTCAAACTCACATTGGATTTATTACTGAGTTTAATTGTAATAGGTGTCACATAGCACATTTAAAATTTTGCTATGATTTTGTATTTATAAAATATTTTTAAACGACAAAACGAAGAATACGAAGAAAAATATACGCATCGAACTAAATTCATAACTCATTTTCGACAAAAACGTTAAATAGGAGATATTAAATGTGCAGCGACGATATTTTGCTCAACTCTATAAAATTCCATGAATGGGTGAATGAATGGATGAATGAAATCATTAATCAATAAAGTCCTTTTGTATACATGTCTTTTCTGGTTTTGCAAGTCCAACGTTTATTAAAAATATCATTGACCACCTGAATATGGATATGAATTCACCACCACTCGCCAATTTTTAAAAATGTTTTTATGCCACAATATAACGATTTTTTTTATCTATAGAGTATTTATAAATCTTGATAGAAGCCATCTTAGACAGAGAAAGTTGTATCTTACAAATTATTCTGAAAAATATGTCTATATATTACTTACTCATAACAAATCTAATATTATTAAAATACTCATTATTTTTCATAAATTTTTATACCAATAGATTTTTTTAACTGGCTACATAAAATTATTAGTCTATGAATGCTCTATGACCAACCAAAGAATAATTATTTGTCGAAGGTCTATGGTCGAGGTCGTGTCATTCGATGTCATTATTCATTATTGTGATTGAGAAGTCTCGTAAATTGCAATACAAGTTTTACATGCAACAGGATAGTTCAAATGGTAAGTATACATATTTGTTATTTAGCTGCATATCATTCGCTAGTCTGACTAAATACGTATTTTATTAGTTTTTTTTGAAGTATTACTATGTAATTATTCTCAACTGTCAGTCAGCATAGTGGTTAAAAAATACAACAACGTATCTTTTCATAACGATTTATGCAACTAATAAATACCGAAACGTTATACACTGTGATTATAATTATTTCAAAACTATTTCATTCCCGATTTCAACGCTATCATTTATTGCTAGTATCATCATCATCAATCAATCCCAAGTAATATGAAGGACTTCATTGGGAATAAGTCTTACTTTTGTTCTTTGGGCTGTCACGAATTGCCATGCTATCTCATTCCTTGATTATATTTCATTTCCCTTTATAACTATTCTGCACACCAGGGAAACTTTTATTTAGCTGCCATTTTTCACTAACTTAGTTTATAAATAATTGTTTAGTCATAATGTTTTGTTTTTGTAATAAAAAAATAAATATTCCAGCACTATCCTGCACAGTAGAAAATTCACTGATTGCTATAGGCAATTTAAATCGAATGACTGTATTCATTCTTATCTTTGCTATTTACAGTCTTACTAATTTATTTTGTATTAGGCAGGAACAAATGGTTAATTTATCATGTTAATTCATTATCTTTTTTTTTGAAAAGATATTATTGTTATAAATTTTCATTCCTGAATTTGTGAACAATTGGATTTGAATGTACTTACCTAATAAAGTGTTTAATATTTTATTATTTTAGATCGGAATTGATATAAAATTAAGTGGAAGCCATTAGGATTAAAATAAGATGTTAAATAATAGATTATCGAGTGCAACTAGCCGACTTAAATTGGATTACCTTAGACTTAAAGGAGATCCAGTGCCCTATGTAATTGCAGAACCGGTTCCTTCAAACATCCTGGAATGGTATTTATTATAAAATAATCGTATTTTAATAAAATTTTCTCTATGAAATTAATATATTTTTTCCAAAAATGCTTATAATGGAAATCACTCGTTGATTTTGGATACTGACATTAAAATTGTCAACCACACAAATGTTTAATGCAGGGGTTCTTAACATCTTTTGCGATATCAACCAACGTTCCCTCTAAGCCGAAGAATTAGCTGCGCGGAAATTTCAAAAACTGCACAGAGACTGCGCGGACCGATCAAATATTAATTGAACAACTGTCTTGTAGTGCGTGCTAACCAGGGATGAGTGTGCGGGAGCTTCTCAACTGCAGCGAGGCCGCGCACGTTGAGAAAGGGGGTTGATCTCAACCCTATGAATCTAAAAATATGTTCCCTGTTTTTTAGTATATGTATATTTATTGTAAATATGTCAAAATAAAACTTCTCCCGCAACCCTGGAAATGTTTTTGGGCACCTCGGGTTAAAAACCATTGGTATAATAGTTACAGCATTTTAAATATTGGGTCTTCATTTATGATTTTTAACTTTTCAAATATATTCTTTGAAAAATATTAATATATTTATAAACTTGGTCAGTTGATAACATTGTTCTCAATATATTTAGTTTCACAAGAATAACTAAATATAGTTGACAGTTATTTTATGTCATGCCATCTTATGGTTCACCAATGGTTCTGAAACATTTGACAAACTACCGAACCTTATAAAGAATTACTCATATCAGAAAAGATTTTATCATTATTAAATCAAAAACATATTACCGGTTAGTTGTGAAACAAATAGATTATAATCGATGCAGCAATATGTCTCCAGGTTAATAATAAATAGCTGGATCTAATAAATGATTTATCTTCTTCTTTGGCCATGTTCGCTCCCTATGTGGAGCATAAGGCCGCCACGCGGCACCTCCATGTTTCCCTGTCTCCCGTCAATTGCTTTGCTTCCTACCATGACATGCCAGCATACTTCAGTTCTGCCGAGTACATCCTACGTACTCCGACATCCGACGTCCGGAATGCTGGAATCTCACCGGTCAAAAGAAGAGGCAGGCAGGATTGAGGCTTTCCAGTGGCATCCGCAGCACGTGACCCAGCCAGTTCCAACGTCTCTCCATAACCACTGACGTGACGGGACGCTGTCGTGTACGCTCCCTTATCTCTGAATTCCTCACAAAATCAAACCACCTCACCCCCATTATCTGACGCAAGCATCTGTTCTCGAAGCTCAGTATACGGTTTTTCTGAGTCTTTGTCATGTGCCATGATTCGCAACCATAAAGCAGTACCGACAGAATGCAAGCGTTGAATAAGTGGCATTTGGTTTTAATCGAGTACAGTTGTGTGTTCCAGATAGTCCGCATTGAGTTGAATGTGGCTCCAGCCATTCCTAAACGAATGGCAAGCTCCTTTTTTGTACTACCGTCTTCGGGGATATGTACGCCGAGGTATCTCAAGCTGTCAACCCTCTCGATGATCTGTCCCGCGCTGGTAAGGGTCCTATCAGATTCATGACAGGTTTGGTTACACATCACATTGGTCTTACTAGTGTTAATTTTTAGACCAATGCGACCTGAGTTAGTTCCTAACCCATCAATAGTCTCCTGGATGCCCTTTTTGGATTTATCGAATATGACAGCATCATCGGCATATTCAAGGTCACACAGCTTCAGACCGGGACCAACAGCTTTACCTCGATCAGGCGGAATTGACCTGCGAAGTATGAAGTCAAAGATAATGATAAATAGGAACAGTGCAAGAACGCACCCCTGTCTCACTCCGGTTGTGACCCCGAACCATTCAGTATTTGAGTCACCGATTCTCACACAACATGCACTATTCTCATGTAGGGATTTGATAATGGCCACAATCTTTGGCGGGATCCCGTAGGCATCCAGTATCCTCCACAAAGAGGCTATGTGTGGACTATCAAATGCCTTCTCATAGTCGACGAAACAACAAGCAAGAGCACTGTTAAATTCCTTGCTCTGCTGGAGGAGACCTCGAAGATTGTGTATTTGGTCCGCACACGACCTTCCCGGGAGGAAGCCCGCTTGATTTTTCCTTAGTAATTTCATAATGGGACCTCTTATTCTCGCCAAGAGAATGTGTGCCATTACCTTCCCAGGTATACTGAGAAGAGTTATGCTTCGATAATTGTTACAGCTGAGGGTATCACCTTTTTTGTGGAGTGCCAACACCTCACCGTCCACCCAGTCCCTAGGACAACGCTCACCGTCCCACACCCTGGCCATCAGGTGATAAAGAGGATGTAGGATGGCGTTAAGACCACATTTTAATAATTCCGAATGTATACCGTCTCCACCCGGTGCTTTGCCGTTTTTAAGCCTCTTCACTGCCAAGATAATTTCGGCATGTTTGGGCGTATGGTCTGAAATACCGGACACTCGGGGAAGTCCATAAATGTAGCCTCTTCGGTTACGTCGAAGGGGTCCTGGGGGGGCGGTCGATTCAGCACCTTGCAGAAATGATCCTTCCAAATCTTTTTAACGCTTTCTGCGTTTGACTCTATCGCTCCATCAGGGTCAGCTTCACTGTCCTTCAGTGCTTTTAGCCTGGCCCGTTTTGGTTGCCCCTCCCTCCGGAATCCGAGAACATCTTCAGTGGATGATGTAATAGCACGTTTGATACAGCACCAGTCCGCCTCGATGCGATCGGACCCGGATATAGGCTGCATGGAGACACGATCTATTTCCCTCCTTACAGCAATCTCGAATTTTAATCTCGTATTCAAGTTTTCAAGCTTCTCGATATCGATCTTTTTCCGCACTGGATTTTGAGCAATGCGACTTAGTTTCAGGCGGATTTTGCCGACAAGTAGTTCGTGGTTGCTATAAATGTCGGCACCTCGATATGTGCGAACATCGAGAGGTTCTTTTTTATGTTTCATGCTGTAAAGAATATGGTCAATCTGCGTCTTCGTGCGTCCATCAGGAGAGGTCCATGTGTATTTATGGATGTCTTTATGCGGGAAGATAGTTCCGCCAATGGTGAGCTCATTCATGATAGCGAATTCGATCAGTCTCTCACCATTGTCGTTTGCGGTGCCCAGACCATGCCGTCCCATCACTGAGGACCCAAGAGCCGGATCAGCCCCATCTCTTGCATTATAATCCCCCATTATTGTCACGCGATCCCTACGGGGGATTGCTGCAACTGCCGCGTGAAGGGAGTCGTAGAAGGCGTTCTTTGCTTGCTCGTCGGCGTCCTCAGTGGGGGCATAGCACTGAAAGACAGTCACAGAGCTGTCACCAGTCCTGAAGGTGGCACGTATCAATCTCTCAGAGATCGGTTCCCATTTCACAAGGCAACATGCCGCTCTCTGAGACATCAGTATTGCCACCCCTTGGCGATGATATTGGCTCTGGCCAGAAAAGATCAATGTGCAACCCTCCAACAGTTTCTTTCCTGCACTTTTCCAGCGTATCTCGCTTAGTCCTAGGATGTCAAGACCATACTTTCGCAAGATACGGGTAGCATGCAGGTCCTTTCCAGAAGTGCGCATGGTACGGACGTTGTATGTACCGATGCGCATAATGTATTTGTTGGAGAGGATTTTATCTTCTCGGTCCATGTTTCTGCTGGGTTGTCTATTTTGAATTCCGGGTGTCCGAGGGGCTTGTGGCGGTGTTCTAATCGGTTTTAGGTTTAAGGATGCAGGGTGATTAACCCTGCGCTCCCGAGGCCTGGGTCACAAGGGCTCTAAGGGTCGGCTCAACCCTGGTTTTTCTGTCGGGGATTTCCTTCCCTTAGCCAGTGGCCCAGTTTTGAGGCGTCGACATTCGCTTTGCGACCCCTGCTGTTAGCTACAACATTGTTGCATTGCCCGATGGATGCCACGGGGAGGCCAGCAGATGGGACTTGTTGGTGTGCGGCATTTCCCACCATTTTAGCATAGGCAAATCAGCTGGCATTGACATGCCCACGTGGGACCCCCAGCCATTGACCACCTTATGATGTATCTAATTAACATAAAAGTAGATATATTTTTTTATATATGTAACTAGACTATGTATCATGTAATAAAAGGATAAGATGTACTATATAAATGGCCATAACATAAATGTATCATTAATGTTCATATGATACGAGATTGACGCTTTGAGACTCACATTTAGACATCTAGAGTCAAGATTCTAGTCGAGTGGTTCTTAAGTAAAATTTTAATGTGGCCAGATCATAAAATGTCACGTGGCCGCACCAAATTTTTGTTTTCAAATAATTCTATAAAATGGATCGACGTATAAGTTTATATTCAATAAAAGAATTTATTTTAAATATCAATATTTACTATGAAGCTGTTGGTGGCTGCACATGAGAAGCGCTGCTCTAGACCACCGCCAAATTGGCACATATGATTCAATGTGTCAATGTACCCATTGTCAAATCAATTCATGTTCCAAAATTCTTAAGAATATTTCAGTAAACATAATATATGTTTACATTTGTGCCTTATTGCTCGATTGTCTGTATAATACGTAATTGTCATTCTTTTCAGGCATTATGTAGTACGTGGGCCTGAAAAAAGTCTTTATGAAGGGGGATATTATCATGGAAAACTGGTGTTTCCACGAGATTTCCCCTTTAGACCTCCTGCAATTTATATGATAACACCAAATGGAAGATTTAGAACCAATACTCGCCTTTGTCTCAGCATATCAGGTATATATTTTTATAAATGTTTTTTTTTTTTTTATCGATTTGCTTTGAAATCTATATACAGTAATACCCCGCTTAGCGCGACCCCGTTAAGCGCGGTTTCACTATAACGCGAATTTCAAATTTCGCGCTCAAATGCCTCGCATTACGCGAAAGAGTGCGTATAAACATATTTAGTCATTAACTTCTCTATGGTCACAGGATCCCCGCTTTCTCTGAATATTCTCTTTGAAGAATTGGGAATTCCCCGTCCTTCGACTTTGTTCTATGGGGATTTCCTCGTTCGTTTCGTGTGTTCATTTGTTCCGTAATGTTAGTTCGGTCGGCTGGCAGTTTTGTTTTAACATTTATTGGAGATACATACATAATTTAACCCTACGTTAAAATGCCGCCTGTAAAGAAAAAAGAGCGTAAAAGCGTCACTTTGGAATTGAAGATGAAAGTGTTAAGAAGAATGGAAAATGGAGGCAAAGCAACAATTGTTGGAAGAGATTTTGGACTCTCAGAATCGACTGTGAGAACGATTTATAAAAATCGGGAAAAAATTAAAATCTCCAGCGAAAGTTCAACACCTATAAGTGCAACAAAGCTTTCTCGTTCGAGATCATCTATCTTAGAAAGTATGGACATATTGCAGAGTATAGACAATAATGATGACCGTGTCTTGACCATGTGTCAAACAATTAAAAACAGTGTTGGGTGTTATGAACGTATTTTACAAGAACGTAAACAAAACGCTACCCAAAAGACAATAGATGTATTTTTCCTTAAAAAATAAGAGTATGTATTGCATAAAGTGTTCTTAGAATTAAAGTGATTAATTAAAATGATTTGTATTTTTTTGTATTCAATTTTGACTATGTTTAATCATAAACCTCGATATACGCGAATTTCAGTTAACGCAATTTTTTTCGGAACGTATCCCTCGCGTAAAGCGGGGTATTTATTACTGTATATAAAACAATGTGGGGTTATTTACACCACGTATATCTCGAGAATTACAGCACGGATTTCAATGATCTTTGATTTATTAAATTTGTTTTTGCCTAGAATAGCAGAATAAGCATTAAAACATCGGAAAAATATCACGGGAAAGAAATTATGAATAAAATAAATGTTCGCATATACATATTTTTTTTGAATTTGTCTAATCGAATGCCGAAACAAACATGACGTTGTATGCTGTTTCCAATAAATCCACTAGGTGGCATTAGTTGCATTCGCATCTGACATTTGTGCCCCGCAATTTATCATGACTTTTTTTGAGTTTTTATCAATTTTCACTCAGTTTTCTTTCCGATTAATCATTCTGGTGTAGAATTCTATATATCTCCTTATGATTTACCCCGAGATTCATGTATAATGGCAGGAACAGTGTATTTTGATTGGTTTATGGTGTGGCGCTATTTCTTTGAAATAAAATTTAAACGATATTGTGCTTAGACTTCACGACACTGTACAACTGCAACGAATATACGAAACACACTGCTCATATGATGCATTGCAATACCCGGTGATGTTTTGCAAAGAAGACGATGGATATCACTTCAATATCAAGATGATAAATTCATTGATCGGTGGGTATCGAAATCATAAATTTCATTTCAACATGACAATAATTTCACTCAGCAAAACTCGATGAATTATGACGCATAAAGTTTTTAATATTATTATTTCATTGATTTGAATAGAATACACCAACTTGGCTCGCGATTAAAATTCACTGAACTTCCTTTTCATACGATTTCGAAATAACACGGTGCAAACAAAGAGAAAAAAATCGATTCATTTAAAAATTTTGACAGAAATATTACACAGGTACTGAATATCTCAAGAGATCAAAGCGATGTCGTACAAAATGTGCGTAAACGGTTTCGTCTATTGTCTCATAGTAATGGTGAATGATTTTTGTTATCTTTGATTTTTTAACTTTTTTTTAAATAAAATTAAGATACAATAAGCAATAATGAATTTAATATAAAATTTAAAATAACTTTGATTTATTGAATTTTGTACTTAAATGAACTTCCACAAAGTTACCGCCGAAACCATCGAAAGTAATAATGAATTTTATTTTTTGATATCTGAGTTGATTTTTATGCAAGGAAATCTATTTACCGCATTTTTTTATTATTTTAGTATATTTGTTTACACGTTTTCTTTACTCGGTATCGCGTTGAACGTATCTACCGTGTAAATGGGGAGTTCAGTGTTAAGGTGTTCTACTGAAAAGGGAGAGCATATCGATTTTTATTTTTTTAACCATGGTCGCTTCAGATGCTGTAGTGATTTTTTTGTATGTACAAGTTGTAGATAATCGATCTTTATTAATATAAATACTTTATCGAATAGTAAAAGAAAGTGGTGATAAAATTAAGATTGTTTTATTAAATAAATCAATTCTTCCATACATAAAAATGTTTTTTTAAGTTTCTTAAGATTGTAAACAAAATGTAAAACATGTCATTCGTGCTATAAAAATAAAGCATATTCATATAAGAGATTGAGTGGAGTCATTGGCAATAATTGTTTCGACTATTTTTTTTTTTAATAAAACTTTCTATGTCTGGCAGTTTGTTAGTTAAATTTGTTAGCTAACGCCAGATCGTAGAATGAACGACGCTTTCAATCGAGAATTGGAACGTAAACGTGAATATGATCGAGATGCATTGAACTAATCAGCTCGAACGAATGTACCACTATTGAACTCCCAACAGAAGGAAGTGTACGATACGTTAATGAAGGAAATTGATGATGGAAATAGTGGCTTATTTTTGCTCGATGCGCCCGGTGAAACTGGAAAGACATTCTTCATGTTAAACCTCCAAAGGACTGAAAAACCGACATGCAAGATTGCGAAACACTCAGTAATGGCTAAAGTTTTAGTAGCAAGTAAAATCACCACCTGGGATGAATGGATAGTGGCGCACAAACGCGCATTGGAAGCAATCAATCGAACTATGAAAGATTTGCGCAATGACTCAAGATGTTTTGGGAGCGCACTGATTCTACTCTCTGATGATTTCCAGCAATTGCTGACTATCTGTAACGGCCGTGTTTTTGTCGACGAATCGAACGGATTGATTTCGTTTCATGCGTTTTTTCATGCGCTGCAGTTTGTGAGTCAAGTTAAAAATGCCAACGCCAGATCGTGGAATGAACGACGCTTTCAATCGAGCATTGAAAGCGTCGTTCATTGAGCAATCAGTTCGAATGAATGTAACACTGTTGAACCCCAAACGAAAGGAAGTGTACGATACGTTAATGAAGGCAATTGATGATGGAAATGGTGGCTTATTTTTCCTCGATACGTTCGGTGGAGCTGGGAAGACATTTCTCATGTCATTGATTATGGCCACTGTTCGTGCGAGATATAAAATTGCTGTAGGAGTTTCTTCTTCTGGAATAGCGGTCACGTAGATATAAGGATGCCGAACGGCTTATTCAGCGTTGAAATTGCCGTTAAACCTTCAAATCACTGATAAACCGACATGCCAAGAGTCAGCAATGGCCAAAGTTTTGGTAGAAAGTAAAATCATCACCTGGGATGAATGCCCAATGATGCGCATTGGAAGCACTCAATCGAACTATCAAAGATCTGCGCAATGATTCAAGATATTTTGGAGGCGCAATGATTCTACTATCTGGCGATTTCCGCCAAACACTACCAGTCATTCTAAGATCGACCGCTGCCCATGAAATAAACGCTTGCCTGAAATCATCGACTCTGGCGCTATGTGAAGAAAATTCAGATGACGACAAACATGTGAGTTGCATTGCGAATTGCATCATTTAAACCTCACAATTCAAAATAAAATCGTTGGTCCACTACATTCTTTCAAATCTATCGACCGTGTAACAAACGAAAACGAAGCAACCAACTATCCAATTGAATTTGTAAACTCATTGGATAATCCTGGCTTGCCACCGCACAATTTATAACTAAAGGTTGGCTCGGTAGTCATCATGTTTCAAGTTATCAAGTTAACACAACACTTATTGATTCTGAGGCGGTACGAAGTTCGTTGGGTCAGCTAGTTATAAATAAACTTCATTCAATAAGATTGCTCGTAAGGTGTTTTTTCTTTTAACAAATCACACAGGAACATCACACAATAAGTAAAACGCTACCTATGGGCACTGTGAGTTCTATTATGTTGACATTTTTGATTCTTCTTGAATCGTTTCATCTTTCAATGTTGGATCCTTTGCCCCTCCTCACTACTATTATCTGACTTGTTATTAGCAGTAGTAATTTTTATCAAGCATTCGCCGTTTAGCATTTGGTCGAGTAGGATCTTGTAAATATCTTCATGCACAGTATTTTCGAAGCCTTCACTATTTACGGTGTCATTACAGACCTCTGGTGTGTGTTTATTTAATAGATTTAATACATATTTAGCTCTGTGTTAAGATAAAATATATGGCTGAAACATGCTATGTATTTTTAATGTACAAATTTTAAAGATAAAAATCTCAACAATGGAATGGTGCCATCCAAAAAATCAAGTATAAACAAATCCGCACAAAAAAAAAAACACATAAAAAGAGAACTGGAAGTACAATAATCACTTTTAAGGTGACCCTAAAACAAATATGGACTTCTGATTAAATATGTTGAGTGTTGAAATAGTGGTTTGTGTGTGACTCAGATCATATTACATTATAGTTGTCACGAAAAAAGTTTTATTGATTAAAATAAAATAAGTAAACCTATTTAATATATTAACTTCTTTATTTTCAGATTTTCACCCCGATACATGGAATCCAGCATGGTCTGTTTCAACTATTCTCACTGGACTTTTGAGTTTTATGGTATGGCTTAAATCTTTTGTGAAAAATTGTTGTATGAAAAAGAAAATTTTTAGAATGAATCGTTCAAATTATGTACATTCACACAAATTTTGTCACTAACGACTCGGGTTTTTGTCTTTCGGCACTTTCAGGCTTTCAAGTGCAAGTCAGTTCAAGTTCATCCATGCACTTGATGCCGAAAGGCGAAACCCGGGCCGTTGATGACAAAATTTGTGTGAATGTACATAATTTGAACGATTCAAATTTAATATTGAAATTCCACCAAGCACATTCAGTCGAAATCTTAAATTAAAAAAAAGAAGTTTTAAGACTTAACACATTAATTGCGGGAAAGGTATTAATACCCGTTACCTCAACTGATGTCTAATTGCGGGAAGGGTATTTTTACCGTTTACATTGTCTGATGGGTAACGTCGGGTAGGGTATTTTATACCCGTTTTTTTTCTACACGCATTTGACTTTGTCTTGCGTTTGAGGCTTGGTATGATCATTTTGACGAAAGTAAACACATATTTAAGGAACAGGGTTACTACAAACTACTTTCATTTTTTAGAATAAATAATGTCTAATATAAAATAAAAATAACTTTGATTATTCCACGTATTGTGTTACAAAATGTGACACGTGTTTCGCCTCTTTCAGAGGCATCCTCAGACAACTACTTTCGCAAATGTTTGCTTAAGTACTTCGTACTTCGTACTTAACTCGATGGTTGCCACATACATATATTCGCGGACAATTTATCAAACTATTCGTGTGACAGTGAAATGGAGTTTTTAAATAATATCAGTGACGATTCAAGTGGTAGTGATGTTGTTCCAGCTAGACGAAATATCAGAGTTTTTCCACTCCAGTTTAGTGATAGTGATGAAAGTGACAACGAAGCAATTAGGGAAGAATGGTCTGAAATTGACAGGCCGCCGGTTATAGAACCTCATTTGGACAATCCAGGTTTGAATATTTTTCTGAACAACCGTGACAGCATAATAGATAGCATGAATTTGTTTATCGGAGAAGATGTATTCGAAATAATGGTAGAAGAAACAAATCTATACCATACTCAAACCATGGAAAAATTCAAAGTCCACAAGAAATCAAGGAAATGGAGAGATGTGACCGTATGTGAATTTAAAAAAATTTTTGGCCTCATTCTAATGGGTCAAATAAACAAAAGCACAATAGACGAATTCTGGTCAACAGATCCTTTACTGGATACACCAATCTTTTCAAAAACAATGAGCTGTAATAGATTTAGACAAATATGGCAATCATGGCATTTTTCTAATAACGAAAATATTGATCAATCTAGTGATCGCTTGTTCAAGATTCTTCCGTTATTAGAATATTTAGTAGAAAAATTTAAAACTGTCTATACTCCAAAAAGAGAAATATCTTTGGATGAGAGTATAATACCTTGGCATGGAAGATTGGGATTCAAGGTATGTATAATTCTTCCAAAATTATAAAATATGGAATTCTTGTAAGGATGGCATGTGAAGGTGGCTTTGGATATATTTGCAATCTTGAAATCTACTGTGGACAGGGCCAAAAATTGATTGAAACAATTCAATCAGTTATGAGCCCTCATGTAAACAAGTGATATCATTTATACATGGACAACTACTATAATAGTGTAACAGTCAGCGAAAAACTATTAGAATGCAAAATTAGAACATGTACAATAAGAGTAAACAGAGGATTACCAAATTCGTTAAAAAATAAGAAACTCAAGAGAGGTGAATCAATATTTCATAGAAAAAAGGATACTCTCTTACAGATTTGGCAATCGAAGAGGGAGGTACGGATGATCACCAATATCCATTCAGCTAAAATTTTGGAGAGCCACGACATTGATTGGCATACTAAAAAAAAAATCATGAAATCGGAGAGTATCATCGAATACAATAAATACATGAAAAGAGTTGACCGGGCTGATCGATACCTGTCTTACTACTCAATATTGAGAAAGACTCGGAAATGGACAAAGAGGTCAGCCATGTATTTATTAAACTGTGACCTATTTAATTCATTTAGAGTACATAATCTATACAATAATACATCTATGACATATAAAACATTTATGCTTGAGGTTTGTCAGAAATTGATAACAGATGATATGCCTGCAGAGCCAATGGATGTTGAACAACCGGGTACGTCAACAGCTGTACAGAGAGCACGAGCCCCTAAAGTCGATCCACCTGGGCGATTGTCTTTAAACATGAAAAAACACAGGATGGAAAAAATTGAAAGCAAGGGTAAAAAAAGCATGCACGACAGTGTCGAGTTTGCTCGGCAAAGAAGAAAAAAAAGTTTGACTTCATATAAATGTGTTTTTTTGTGATATACCCCTTCATAGGGGCAATTGTCACCATGAATATCATACTCTAAAAAAAATTTAAATTTTTTGACTTTAAATAACGCATGTGTAATTGTTTTAATTTGTATTTTTAAGTGTTAGGCATAATTAAAAACTAGTGTAAGAAGTTCAATTACTTTTCGATAATTCTACTGGTGGTGCTATACTTGGTGATTACCATATTGAAAAATATATGTATATATGTTGGATATATTAAAAGTTATGCCATTTTATGTAAATACATGTTTTTTTTCGCGCGACCTTGGTTTTTTGCCCGCTTTAGGCTATCAGCGGTGCGCGAATCTCACCCGCAATTAATGTGTTAAGTTATATATCTATGCACTACCGTAATAAAGGTACAAGAAATTCAGGCTCAAGAAATTCATAGTGTATCACTCTTGAATAACCCACCGTTTGCAAAAATAAGCTTTTTTTATGTGTTAATATTGGTTGATGAGTTGATAAAGGTACTTAACTGGAAGAAAGTTATTGTATTTTTGAAATAGTATTGTTATTGGCAACTTCGTTCCTAGATAAGAAAGATTCACAGATGGACTCTGAGGCTTACGCATACTGTGGTGAAAAGTACCTAGTGGGTTATCTGCTATGTTATCTAGAGGCAGTGTGATGTATCTGTTGCTATTGCTGCTACATGAATCCCAGTATTTTCTACCTTTAACCCTCAGTATATAACTTTGCTTCATCATATTCGGTTTCTTAGTGGATTTTGGTGAAAAATTACACTCTTAGTTCAATCAGCACTGAATGTGTTAAAGCACAGTCTCTCCTCGCTGTTAGATGGCCACTCTTGCCAAAAAGGTTAATTTTCACTACTGCTCTTAACTCTTTACACTTTACGCACAAATTTGCATCTCGTAAACTTTGATCATAGACCGTACGTATAAATTTGTGCACGACGAACTACACACATAAAAGAAATCACCACGCCGCTTATAAACATTTTCTACTTATTTCAAAGATGTCACTAGTATTATATATGTATATGAGGACCAAACATTCAAAAAGTGTTTTGTCACACAAATACAGAACTTGGGAAATGATGAAAAATATGTCATTTGATAACGTAGCCCAAGTTCTTAACCTTTTACCTGCGGCTAGTTGTAGTATAAATTACATACGTCTGCCGTGACATTTTTCGAAATATTTGTTTTCAACATACCGTAATAAATACAACAGTTAAAAATAAATGTTTTAATTTATATTGTGGCCAAATGTATAAGGAATATCACAAAATACTAAAAAAGGGAATGAAATGACACAAGGAGTCATAATCTCGTTAAAAAAAACTTAAAGTTAAGCCAGCAAAAGTAACTTTCAGAGCCAACGCCATTTTGAGGTGACTTAATAGGCCGGAACAGGACCTGCAATGAATTTTATCACCTCAAATATACTGTAGATAAATATTAGAACTTCGAATAGGGTAAAATATCAAGGTATTTCAGTTCTACAGTTTTTTAAAAAAGTTAAAGGTTGATAGCTATTTCGGCTTACGCCATCGTCAGAACTAGTTCTTAGAACTAGAACTAGAACTTAGTTCTGACGATGGCGTAAGCCGAAATAGCTATCAACCTTTAACTTTTTTAAAAAACTGTAGAACTGAAATACCTTGATATTTTACCCTATAAAAATGGAGTTCTACCAAGTAAATGCCAAATCAATAAATAAATTAGAACTTCGAGACGTTCATTACTCAGTTAATTACAGTGTAGAAAACTTATTTGGTATTCAGATATTTATTGCAGTCTAGCAAACCTCACGCCAACACATATAAACAAATAAAATTTAAGTCAACAGAAAAAATTCAAATATGATCGTAGAGTTTGGAAACAAAGAAAAATATCAAATATATGTATCTTAAAATGTGTCAGGTCTTATGGCGCTGTGGTAAGCGTTGCTGGCTTTCGTGCCGGATCTCACGGGTTCTAGTCTCGGTACGAACAACATTTTTTTCAATTTATCGATTTCCGTTCGAAGGTATGGATTTCTGTGATGTCTAAAAACTCCCTCACTTACTTCCAGCGATTATTTAAACACTTATCCTGATCTTTCTATTTCTATTACTCTCTTTGGAAAAAGAGAGGTTGAGCGACTGAGTAACACACAGTTCTCGTAGAAAGAATTATGTTGAGTCACATCCATAAGTAGGTCATATGCTCCACATTGGGAGCGGACATGGATAAAAAAAGATTTATTGCTGATAAAATTTCACATACGCTAATCTTCAATTTATCTTCGGACATATCATAATCAGAGTCTAATTCATCATTCAAAATTTCTTTTATATATCAATTTCTTCCATCATAATTATGTAATAAAAAAGTCGAATAAAAGTTTTATGACGGTTTAAGTTATAACCAATTTCTTAACACACAATCAATTGAAAACACGCATAATTAATAAAAATAAAAAAAACCTAATTACCAATGAACATTTGCTTAAAATTCCTTTCATTAACCTTTAGAGGATTGTGGACGTACATCTACGTTGAAGAAATCTTTCGTTAGAGGAGTGTCGACGTACTTTTAACATAAGACAGTATTATGTGTATGTGAGCTTAGATAGGCTCCAAATATGACTTCCATTACAATCTGTGGACCTTTGGAGGAGTGAGTAAATCTGCACTGAACTTGCTGTGAGGAGTGAGTTCTTTTAAAATGACAATTGTGTGACTTTTTTCCCATGAATATATGTGTTATGACATATATGATGTTAATATTTTTAAAAAAATAAGTTAATATTTATAGATGTTAACCTTGAAAAACTGTTTACTGAATCCAGGGGTCACAAACCTTACATATTCACAAATACGTTAAAATAATAATTTTAAAAATACCAAATACTTCTTGAAAAATGAAAATATAAAAATAAACATAAAATACATTATATAAATCCCAGGGCCGGTTCGTAACCTGAAGCTTTTGATATGCTAATATGAAGTTTAGCCTTTTATACAATCCAGTATTTTTTATTCAGTTTTTCTCAAGCAAGCTTATCAAAATAATGGTGAACAAAAAAACATGCTTTTCTTGCACTGTCGTGTTAGCCCACTTCTTCATTTTGGACATTCTGGACAACTTTTGGGAAACAGCTGTGGCATAAATTTTTGTTTTGATGACTATGGTGTCTCAAATTTCTTTTGTAAAAAATAGCTGAAAAAATTCCAGTTCGGTGTTCTCTTGCTACTTTAATTTATTTTTGATTCCGGATTCAATGTTTGACAAATTTATGAAGCGTTGGAGTGAAAGTAGAACTGTTCCAAATTCTCATTTCTTCCCGACAGTGCTTAGCGCTAGGTTATGTCTCTTGCTCCTCGTCGTCATCAGATGAAGAAGAATCATATTCCATCAATATATCATCATGTTATCGATGCAGTGGTATGGGAAGGACAGTGGTATGGGATGGTCTGCCGCCCGGGGCGGTCTTTGAATTTGCCGCCCCCAAAATTTCTTCTAATTTTGTTTTCAAATCACTTTTTATCTATGAACTAGGAGTTTTCACTACGGGTGGCTTATTTTTTTTATTTATAAATAAAATTTCTCGAAAAATATCGTATATATTTTGGAAAATAACGCCCCCAAAAATGTGCCGCCTGGTCCGTCCCTGCCGCACCCGCCTTGCTACGCCACTATCGATGTTTCCTCTTCATTGTCAGAGTTCATGAGAATTTCATTAAATCGTGGCGTTATTTTTTAGCTTTGTTTGTGAAGTTTTCCGCCGAAATAATCCATGATTAGTTTTGACACTTTTACCAAACCTTAAAATCACGTTAAAATACGATAATATACGATTCAATCACGTTAGAAGACGAATTTCACCACAAAAAACACAATATATACACTTCAAATCACTTTTGAATACGCTAAGACACAGAAATGCAGTGAAAATAAGTTCAGACAATTACCAAGCACTTCAAATCACTTAATACGGCAAAAAAGCTAAAAAACCACAGTAGAACATGGTCTAATACAGTAAAATACAGAAGAACTGTCAAAAATTGCAAGAAACTTATTAACAATTTTACACGCGTAATTCTAGAGTTTGCGATGTATGAATCTGTCACGAAAGTCCGTTGTGATGTCACACGGCAACGTGTCAAAAACTAAAAACTTTAATTCTACCTTTTTTAAAGCTGAAATCTATTTTAAAATGGTGTAGTAACGAGCTCAAATGTCTACATATTGTAATGCAAGTCATATTTGGAGTCTATATACGCTCACAGACAGATAATACTGTGTTTTGTTAAAAATACATCCATACTCTTCTAGCGAAAGATTCCGTTGACGTCCATGTACATCCACACTCCTCCAAAGGTTAAAAGCACCATAAATGAACCATCGAGAATAAAAGAAAATGTTTTAATCGTACATCCCTTCAAAAATATGAAGGGGGGAGATCCTTTGAAATGCAATTACATAGAGAATTATTATTTATCGTTTCCTGTCTTCGAAAGAATTTAACAAATATCGGTAATTATTATTGAAAAATATAAATTATAACCATCAGCATAATTTATTTTATGATATATTTTAAATGCCAATTAATTTGCCAATTGAGAACCATGAATGATCTTGATATCAACTCAACTAATTTTGGAATAAATTTGATTATAACTTGTTAATTATTTTTTAATTCAATAAATTTGTGAAAATAATAGTAAAAAATATTTTTTTATTCACATACTTCTTCCTTACACAAACCGAAGGTTAGATACCAATGGTTTAGTAACGTTTCCTTATACTTACAACTATCCCAGAGTGATAGTTGTAAGTATAAGGAATTTACACCAGTGATGCACAACCTTTACCTTCAAGCAGGCCGCATAAAACAAATTATCGTGGGCTCGGGCCGCAAAGGAAAAAATAATTTAAAGTACGCTAAATTCATTTTTATACAGAACATATGTACGTTCCATCTAAAACAGCCTTAAAACCGTGTAAAAAAGATTGTGAATTTAGATAAATGAGTAATAGGTTCCATTATATTATTTTTACCGTGTTATTTCGAAAACGTGAACATAAATAAGCCATATAAAAAAGGATTATGGGTACTTATTATGCATTCTTGGTCTTTGTTAATTTTTAACTATTTATTTTTAATATGACATAATATTTGTAAGCCTGTTTTTATGAACCGATTTATTCTTCTTCATTAAAGAAAAAGCTTGCTTACATTTATTAAATAAATGTTAAACGTGAAAAAAATTTGTTTGAGAAAAATATTAAAGGGCCTCCACAAAATTCAAAAAGAGCCGCATTTTGCCCGTGGGCTGCGGTTTGTGCATCACTGATTTACACAAACTGGTTTCGAAGATATATCAATTTAAAAAAAACATGATATTTTTCGGAATAATCCTGAAATTTGCCCGGTCCCAGATATAAGATTTAGGAAATCATTAGCAGACAGTAATGTGTTAATATATCATAATTGTGTATGTACATTGTTTGTAAAAAAATTGATCGTGCTATATTTTGGTTAATGCGTTTCAGCTTGAGAAAACACCTACAATGGGATCAATTGAGTCATCAGATAGCATAAAACGGCATCTAGCTTCCCAGTCGTTGCAGACCAATTTGAAACACAAAACCTACTGTGAATTGTTTCCTGATCTAGTCAAACAAGCTGAGGATGAATTGAGACATAGAATGGAAGCTTTGATAGCAGAACAAAACAACCAAAACGGTAACAATTCAATTCCAGATAATAACCCATTGAACCCCCTGTTACAAAATCAAGAACAATCTACCTTACACAACGCTTTTACCAACCTGTGTGTTATTATTGGTTTTATCATTTTTGCATACATAGTGAAATACGTTATTAAATCAATTTCAATAGAATAGTGAACATAATAAATTGTCTGAAAAGTATACATAATTAGGCATGTATAAATAACCTCATTTGCTCTATTCAATATTTTTATAAAATATTTAAATACTAAATTGAGGATTTTTATATCCCTGTTAAAGTTTGTGTTATGGAATTATAAATTTAACATAAATTCTATAACTTTCATCTCATTATAAATAAATATGGCATTGTAATATTTTGCATTTTTAACTTAGATATTTTTAACATCTTTATGCAGACATTGCACAATTGCATTGTTACTTAAAAATAATTCAAACATGTATCGGCAATCTCAAACTTTTATACATTCCTACAGTATAATTTTGGAAATTTAATCTTTCATCTTTGCTTTTGAATCTTAAATTATGTATTTTTTCAGACATTAATTTAATTGCATATAAAATACATCTATCTTTTATTATATTGTTATACTCTGCAAGGTTACAAAGTTGGACTGGAGTTTAGTATCAATTTTGTACTAATTATTTTCTACTATTTTCACTATCACTTCATTATATTTTCTTCTAATTCACTTTTAAAAACTTTTTATAATATTTTATTTATCAAAAGTTATTTCCAAGTCAAAAATTAAAAAAAAATAATTATATGGCAATAATTTTGTTAATGTTGTAATATGTCTTAATAATGCATCTTTAGCTAATTTTTATATAAATATATTTATATAGGCCATGATAAACAACAAATTGTATCTTTCGCCAATAATTGGGAAAAAACCAATATGTGGAATATTTTTGATCTCTATAATCAAATTATTCTCTTTATTAAATTTACTTGATTGAATTAGTGAATTAATTTTTTTTTTGGCATAATAACGATATGATTTTTTCTAACATAAAAAGAGTATCAATGTAAATCAATTTTTCTTAAATATTTATTACCTTTCAAATGTTTTTTTTTTAATTTACCAAACCCAAAATTGTATCATCAAAGAAAATAGTGAAATCTAATATGAGTCTGATCAGTGTATGTATGTATATTTTTAAATAAAATTTATTAAAGTTTATAACTTACTCGTACTTCTTGAAAAAGTACATTCCGACGAATTGTATTTCTATTTATTACTGTAGATCTAATTGTTTATTTTTGTTTACAGTTTTTGACAATTTTAGATTTTATTAACCAAATTCTTATTCAAAAATTTCCATGTACAACAAACGTTAAAGAAATGGCAGTTGTAATTTTTGGTGGTGTGTGATTGATTTAAATATTCTATGAATCTGTTGTTTGGTCTTGTTTTGAATGATTAAGATGTGTAAGTACAAATATAACTGCTTCCATTGAAGTGAAACTTAAAACTGATAAGTATTTTTTCTTTTTTATTTCAAGCATTTTTATATTTATACTGAAATAATGCCACGTTTATGTGTAGTGAGTGACTTTAAAAACCTGGGAAACTTTCAGCAATTAAAATTATAGTTTAATATATATATATTCTGGGATGTATCTTATGAGAGAAATCATTGTTAGTATTCAGCAAAATTCAAACAATCTTCTTAATTACCACAAGGTAAATTCATAAACTCAAAAACTAAAATAACTTGTACATAAACATTATGATATTTTCGATATGATAATAATTGTATTTACTTTATCACTGACTACTCACAAATATTGCACTAGTTATTTAGTAAAGACAAAACCATTTATTAATAAATTTGCCCATTTACATAATATTATAATGTAATTAATGTATATTACTTTTATATTCGGCATATTGTTGGTACAATTTCAATACGAATTGTGTGCACAATAATTGCTTAGATAGTAAATACTTTAGCTTTATACCAAAATGATATTTTTTTGAAATCAGTGCGGCATGTGCAACACTATATAGCATATTTATATAATCTAATCAGTAAAAAAAACTTTTATCTATTGGGTACTAATTACACATCTAGTTTTTGAAACGTTGGTACTTATCATTATATAGTTATATAAATACATTATTGGTTTGCCCATGAATTCTATAAGAATATATTTAGATTTGCTTGAAACTCCACTCTTTATTTAATTAAATTTAAGATATGTAAGTTTTATTTGATTCTTTGACTATCCAATTTTCAACTTGGCAGGAAACAGTGTTGCTTTTTGGAAATTTGTAATACTCTTTAAAAGTTTCTTTGTTCAATTAACATTGGTATCAGGCCGTAGAAACGTCATAGAAAATTTCACAAACCAGAAAGAACTATCTACAAGTTTTTCAACAATATTGCCCATAACTTTTTCGAAAACATTTATTAAATATACATAAAAACAACGTTGAGAAAAAAATTCAAAATGTTGATTTTCAGCTAAGTATGCAAATCAATTGCTGTAAGTTTAACGTTAATAGATGATGAAAAACTCAGGTATTAAAAAAAGGCCAATTAAAAGAAAAATATCCATATAACTTTATTGATATTGTCCTGAAACACCTAAGCATCAGTGGGATAACTACAATCCTACAATAATCCTGCATCGTAAACTGAAAAAGAAATTTATTGTAACTGTATTTCACTATTTTAAAAGTATTATGGGAAACAAACCTTTGTTTAATTATCTCAAGATTATTATTTTTGATTTATTCCTCTGTTGTTTTCAGGTAGCAATATTTGGTACGCTCCTGCCAAATTCGATCCCTAATTACAAAATGTAAATTTCCATTTCTGTTTTGTTTTTGTAAAAACTCCTGGACATTAATTTGCTTGTTCAAACTATTCGTCTAGTTTTTACAAAGTTTTTTTTCTTATTGCTAGTGATGCAAGGACCGGAAAACAAAAATAACCATTTTTTTTCCTAGAAAATTCATGAAATATTTGGAAAAAGAAAAAAAAATATTTCACGTCTTCACTCTTCTTTCACAAGCGTGACATTATTTATAAATGACAAAAGTTATATTCTTCGGAATACTTGTGCCTGCTTGTGAACATTTTGTGCTCACATTGCTTGCTTTGGTTGGGCTTTTTTTTTCTGCGATAAACGATCATCGAAACCACTGAAAACACATTTAACTATTTCACCCTAAGCCAGTATATTACTGTCAAAATTACAGAGGAATATAACTAAATTTTACCATAGAATTCTTTAAAAATGGCACTTGATTTTTTTTATCTTTAATTTTCAATCCTTGAAATAACATTGATATACCTCTTATTTGTATAAATGAGTAATTTTTCTCAAATTTTGTTGAAAAATTGACAGTTTTCATTCTGAATTTGTATTTCAGTGGACATTTTCCAAACCATCTGAAATCGACTTTTAGATTGCGAACTGTTAGAGTTTTTGATGTTTGCCTATGTATGTATTTTAATGTTAAATATTTATTGTATATTATGAAAGAATATTGTTACATGTCATCAAACAGTGATTTGATAATTTTCCAAGCCTTTTCTGGACATTCAAAAATTAAAATTCCCAGTTTTTTTGCACCTTTGCTAGTTTATAATTTTAGGAAATTTGTTTTCTTATCTCTTTGTAAGAGAAAACTCTATTAAATTATTTCTCAAAAATGTATTCATTCACATGACAACTGCAAAAATAGCGCGCATCAATAAGTGTACATTAAAAACACCTTTATGAATATTTAATATAATATTTTGTCTTAATACTTTTCTGTTCTGTTATGTAACCGAATATCATTTTTATACTTAAATATTGGCTGTGTTTTGTGACTTAGGAAATTAATAATTTTGATCAACTGGAGCATGGGTAGGCAGCATTCATTCATAAGGTGTTTTTGAGATAATGGAACAGAATTGATTTTCTAAAATAGCATTCCTCATAGAGAAAACCAATTTAATTGCATACAACTATCTTCTTTTTTTTATAAAGTTATGAGTTCAAATTGATATATTGATATTATTTCAATATAACTTAATACATCGTCGTTTAATACGGCAATAGGTTGTATGTCAAGAAACTCGGGAAGTTCAGGAAGCAAAAAAAACTATTAAACACATATTCCTAAGATTGTTTATAATGTTTCCCTGTTTCTACCACATGCTGGCCTGTGATTTTTTGATGTTGTAAATATATGTATTATGACTTTTTTTATAGTCATATATCATACAGAGTTTATCATATCAACTTATTTTTGATATACAACCTATTTTGTTCTTTTAGCATATATTTAATGAATACTTGCCGCAATAATGATTCTGTGCGCCGCGTGCCTTCGGTTATTGATCCCTATGCTAGAGTTGCCTCGAAACCGCCCATTAATTAGTATCTTGAGTGGTTATATCAGAATAATATTCATTGGGTTATTCAGATTTATTTATGTGTTAATATAAGTCCCTTCGTAAATATTACAGCATCAATATATTGTGTTCATACTGTTATTTTTGTAAAAATGTCATGAATTGTAGATTTCATTTACTTCTGTAATTAATAAAAAATTTATTATTGTTGTTTAAAAAAATAAATTAGGTATTTGATACAAAATTTACCTGTTTGTTTTATTTTTTTCTGTCTATAATTCTATACGAGTCAAAACATACATATCTAACTTAACGTTATCTGATGGTAATATCACTATCTGTTATTTGTGAAAAAAGATAAAGTATAATTTTTTTGAAAATTATGGGAAAGAAGAAGCAACAATCTAATAATTGCCTAAATAACACCAAAAAGCAAAATTGTGCATTGATAATATTTTGAGCATATACAATTTTACATCTCGTATCTGTTTGTGTGCAGATGACATGTAACTAATCCACAATAAGAGAAATGCCTTTAGAGGTAGGTAAATGGTTGTATTATATGATTCATAGCTTAAACAAGTTCACATCTAATATAAAATTAAACTTGATAACTTTGTTATTCCGCTTGTTTCTTTGTAACAAGTGGAATAACAAATTATTAAGTATAATTTTATATGGAAAATTAACTCACACAAAGTTACCGCCGAGTCAGTTGAAAAAAAAACTTCATATCATTCTTGGCAAATATCCTGATATCCTTATTTCAACGTTTTAATAATTAAGGTTTTTTTCCAAAGAGCGGGTACAAATAGTAGTTTGACGACGCCAACTCTAGTGAATATCGAGGACTTGATACTATTTATATTAATATATTTGTGTTGAAATAATATTGATTTAATGAGGTAAAATAGTAAATATTTCACGTTCAACCCCGAATTTTTGTGCAAACATATTATCACAGTCATCCTGACCACTGTCCCTACACAATATTACACGTGGCCTTTAAAGAACGAGCATAATCGCATCACGCGGTTTTTCAATACAATGGCTTAATGATTTTTAAATATTTTTTTCAAGAAATCTGTGAATTCATGATGTCCAAAATTTATTTTTTTATTGAAAAAAAAACTTGTCTCTAGATGGTTGATTAAAGTATAATCTAACTTGTATTATCATATATATCATGGTCAAACAACATCTTTGCCATTCACCAATTCTATTTTTGTTTAATGGCATTTAATTTATTCATTGAATAACATCACGTGGGCAACTCAGCGGCTTGGTTCTTTTGTGGCAATTCAATATACACAATGTCTTTTAAATCCGAACAGGCTTACAGCATAACTGTCCTTTGGTTAATATCTGTATTTAAAGTGCTTTGGGCAAGTTCTTTGCTCAACAATCTTTTTTCTGTTTTCAGACATTCTGAAATAAGATTGTTGTTTGCATTTAAAATAAAAATATTCCATAAATCTTTGGTGTCGCTCATTTGGAACTCATTTGGTGTCCAAATATAAAGTTTAGTAACATACAAGTTGTTTCAATTAATTTTTAATGTTTGATTTAAATTTCTTGAGAATTTCAACAAATTATCATGTTATTAAACCCTGATTAGATGTGATCACCGCCTGTGTCATTGTAGACTTTAATTTTTAAAAATATGGTCAATGCAGTATTTATCAGAGTAAATCAAGGAGCCAAAATCTGGTTATTATTTTAGTAGATTTCTGGTTCACAAATGAAAATTATGAAATAATCAATACCTGAGTAAAATTGTGATAAAAAGATAATTAGAATTTACCAGAAATACTGCAGCGAATAGTTTATCTTATGAACAAATATTGTGTCATAATTTTAGTAAGATTAATTTTAAAATAGAGAAATTTATAAATGAATTGCTCTTTACTAATCTCAACAAGTTATATGAGACACTTGAGTAAACGTAGAAAAAAACTAAGAGGTAAGGAATACATTTAGTAATATTTTTTTTTGAATTGAAGTAACAAAATGTATAATGTTTTGTTATGTCCTTCTAAAGTATTTATCGATGAAAGAATGTAGCAATTGTCATATTAGTTACAGGACATATTTATTTTGAGCCTGTTGGCAAGAAATCAATGTTTATTCTCTTTATGGTGTGCACGGGTTTGAATCCCAAATATTTCCCATAATTGATTTTTAAATCGATTTATGGATCTGTGTTCAAAGGCATGGATGTTTGTGATGTCTACATTCATATATAATGAGCTAATACTAAAATGACTAGATTTGTATTAATTGCTCTACTTTATTAATGCTAGTCATGAGCGAAATCGGTCCTGATCATATTAAATAAAAATGGAATAAGTACAATGAGTACATATTTTATTTTTTGATTAATAATGCCTTTCCACCAAGTATTTACATTAAACACCTTAAACACTATCAATCTATCCCACTCTCTACGATGAAGAAAAGTTTAGCTTCCTATTAACAAGAAATTATGATAGTAAAAACACAATAATTCTTTGTACTTCATTCCACTTTATTTAATATGTCAGGACCGGTTTCGCTCATTACGAGCATCGTCAACTGATAAGAAATATAATTTAATATATTTCTTATCAGTTGACGATGCTCGTAATGAGCGAAACCGGTCCTGACATATTAAATAAAGTGGAATGAAGTACAAAGGATTATTGTGTTTTTACTAATATAATGCCTTTCCACCAAGTATTGACAGTGAACACCCTAAAAGTGAAGAAATTATGATGCGACAACTGAGACATGAAGAGCAAGGATTGTATCAGTGGCGGATTAAGCACATGGGAGACCCGCGCAATAAAATTTGGAGGCCCTTCTTTTCCGATAACATAAAAACGTCGGAAAATTTCAAGTAAAATAGTAAAAATACATACAAATATGAACAAAAAATATATGGGATATATTATAAAAGCTATTTTTGAGGCCCCAAAGATTCGAAGTCCCCAAGCGCGTGCCTCATTTACTCATAGGGTAATCCGCCACTGGATGGCATGTTTCAATTCTGTGGCCAGAATCAAAATCAAAAGTCAAAACTTTTACAGTTTTGTTTTTTGTGTACATTGTTTTATATTAATTTCAAATGGTAACTAACAAACTTTACTACACCAAAGATTAAAGTATTGGTATAATCACATGTAATAATAAAGTTATTTATCTCTTAAAAACCGGGTGAAAACATACATAAGTTAGATGTAAGTGTATTTTTCCCCATTTTTAAGATATGAAGAACATTGGTGATTATATATATTTGTGATATAATGCTTTATCAACAGCATTTGTTGTACGACACAAATTTGATATTGAAAATCCATCAGGCACCTTCAGTCGAAATCCCAAATTAAAGCGTTTGTTGTATGTATTTACACAGAGATGGGTTGAATCAAGTTTATCAAAAGAATTTCACTATTTAACAAGGAACTTTAGTCCCCAATTTTAATCAGATTTACTTTGTTATTTTTTACAATACCATCGTGTCCTCTGATAATAAAGACCCTTTTTATTTGTTTTGTGGAGCATCATTGATAAAATTATCATTGCAAATCAAATTGTATTTGGAGTGGCTTCTATATCTCTTATATTGAAGCGATGTGCCGTTTAATGTCAATAGATAATAAAAAATATATGATATGGTTTTTGAGCTTATTAATTCAAATCAATATTTTATCACATCATTTGTACACCACCTGGCCAAAGGACGTCTATAAGTGAGTTGATTGATTATTACCATATAGAGACAGAAATACTAAATGAGTAGCAATTTTTATTTTCTATCTAAATTTAGAAAATTACGCATTTCAATTTTCTGTCACTATATTATTCAGTGTTATCCAAAATGAAAATAAATATTACATATAAATGTAAAATGTGCTAACCATGTATAATCTTATTTTAAAGTAGTCAATATTTCTTAAGATATGTAGTATTTGTTTTTTGATGTAACAGAAAGTTACCATGATTTTTTTTTTTATTTGACAGACTCATTTCAAAAGTTTTATATCTGAACTTGATAGCAAACAAACTATTATTTATTCTGGTTTTTCGGTAGAAAACAAATAACATTTTCACGTAAAAAGTTCAAAATTTCTTTAGTTTCCAGAATGAGTGGCAAAAAAGTTACGAGCAATTTTGCTTATAAGTCAAGCGATCCAGGAAAACGATTTGTTATTAAAAAAGGTGATTTTAAGGGAACTGACGAGGTATGTAATAATTATAGTTAAAACAAAAAATATTCAAATTTATAGCATGCCATGGCATCATTTATTGCTTTTAACATGTTTTTGATCAGGATCTTCAGTCTCTAAGTCAGGTATGTAATCATGAATAAATACTATTGATTAAATGAATGAAATCCTATTCTTTTAGATTTAGGTCAAATTCTTTTGTCATTTCGAAAGGTTCACTTATTACATTGTGAACTTCTTTCATATGTTACTCATGAAAGATATTGAAATTTCACTCCAGATGTCACCAATAGTTTTAAGAGATTTATAAATGTCGTGATCTTTCCAGAATTGCGTTAATGATTTGCCGTTTTGTCCATCAATAGATCTATCCATGCTTAAGGGTGACTGTAGCGGTCTACAGCGACACCTATAATTAACACAAATTATTAAGTGCTTATTTACAAACATCACAAACAAACATTTTTCTTTTCAGTTTTTTTTTGAAAATTCATAGCTATTTATTTATTACAATAGTAACTGTTTATTAAATTTAGAATTGTTAAAAAAATAAAAAGTTAATACTATTATTAATTTTTTTGATTTTTTAATGTTTAATATTTTTTTCAAAAATAAGTAGTGTTTTTTGTTAGAATGCGATTATTCATTGAAAATATTATGAAGTCACTGTTTAAGCACGCCAATGGCTCCCTGTTTATTTTTACAGAAAAAAACATTAGAATATAATTAAAAGGAATGTTTACATCAATTAGGATTTTTTCAAAAATTTATCAATTTTATTACACGAATGTTCGTAAAAAAAGTCGCTTAATAATTTTGTTTAACTATAGATGTCGCTGTAGACCGCTAAACTCACCTCTCTTAAATGCATTTCGTAGGAAATACTTTTTAAATGTATGCAATTCCTCAATTCATTTGTTGAATACTGGACACATCCCTCATACATTCGCATTCTATTTATTTTATTTTAATATGCGCTGCGTAACAAAACGCAGCTTAATAAAAAAACTTTTTTTTTAATCGCGTGAGTACGAATTCGGGTAGGTCGAGGACTTACTTTATGATCAATCAAATGAGAATTGGCATTATATAACGAAAACAATGTTCTCATTTTTCTATCTGTACATACTTAATTTCTGCTATAATAAAGAGGGACAATAATCATTAATCCATTACCCAAGTTCAGTCATAAGTTTTTTTGGCGCAACCATTTTTGAAACATTGTACATTTACAGATAGTTAAGAGCAGCGGTGGGCTGGTAATATGTTAACAAGGGGCTCGGTAAATCTCAGCCATAATGTCTTCATACCATAGATGATGCATATGACGTGGCTCACTGGCTTTTTTGCGGCCCGTTAGTTGCCTTTTTTTGCTTCTTCAATTAAAAAAATGGAGAAGCAACAAAGTCTTCTGTTTTGTATTACAATTTATAAGAAATTGCAGTTAGGTGCTGATTTGATCTTAAATTAATGATTTTCTTAACTTAACAAGGGGCTCGCCGGCCACGCAGAATTTTAACAAGGGGCTCGTGCGAGCCCCCCGAGCCCCCTTCCAGCCCATCCCTGGTTAAGAGTAAACTGTTTAGGTGTTGTAATATTGCATTAAATTAATTAATCTTGGATCCCAGAAATTTTAATATTAAATATTTCAGATCAAAGATGGCGTTTATGCTAAAGCAAAGATGGCAGATCAAGCAAAACTACGAATTGTCAAAGATCGAATATGCATTAGACCGGAAATTATTTCGAAAACCAAATCATTGATACCAATTCCCATAAACAATCGTAAGTAATCTATTTATTATTTATCAATTTTATTTATTTTTGTGTTTCGTGTAAGAATCATATATTTATTTTTTTACCATGTCCGCTCCCAATATGGAGCATATGGACTCCTAATGGAGTTTATCTCAACAGAAAATGTTTCTACGAGAACTGCTTGTTACTCAGTTGCTCAACCTCGCTTTTTCCAAAGAGAGTAGGAATAGAAGGAAAAGGGCTAGCACAGTACTAGTGGTTAACTAATCGCTCTCGATACGCCCCGTTCATAGGATAGGATGGGTGGGAGGGGGGAATTCAAAACATCACATACATCCATTCCTTTGAACGGATATTCATAAATCGATTGAAAAATCAATTTATAAAACTGCCCGTACTGGGATTCGAACCCGTGCTCTCCGTAGCGGTAGCCGACGATGTTGACCACTCGATCACACAGGCGGCAGAATCATATTTAAAGCAAATTATTACGTGACTGATTTACAAGACAATCTTATTAAGCTACTTTTTATGTATTATACGAATGTCTGTGAAGAAGTCTTAATCAGTGCATTTTTTTTTAAAGTGCCGGAACTAAATTCTTGTCAAGGTTTTTTTTCTTATTCGTGCCCGTTATATGTGGAGGATATGGCTTCCTAATGAAGGTATCTCAACGAAGCTTTTTAAAAAGATAACTGCTTGTTAGTCAGTTGCTCAACCTACCTTTTTTGAAGAGAGTAAAGATAGAAAGATAAGACTGGTACAGTACTAGTGGTTAACTAATCGTTCTCGCTTTGCTCTGTTAATTTTAGGATTGGAGTGGGAGGGATAAATATCACAAATATCAATCGAACAAAAATATATCTTGTAGGTAAAATCTTAGTTCTGATAATTCTTTTTGGTAAATTTGTCATACTTCATCGCACGGACTATTACGGCGAAAAACTTCACAAACTAAGCTAAAAACCACTCCACGATTTAAAATTATTATCTGAGATCATGGGAATCGCGTTAAAACCACACATTATTAAGAAGAACACTGATAAATAAATTATATAAAGTATGACTTCATCGCACGGACTATTACGGCGAAAAACTTCACAAACTAAGCTAAAAACCACTCCACGATTTAAAATTATTATTTGTGAGCTTGGCAATCGCGTTAAAACCACACATTATTACGCGGCGCCGCGCGGCCGTTCTGGAAAGCTGAGGCGAAATGCTCTGAAATGTTTCGTATTTCGCATAATTTATCAGAGTTTTTCGTAATAATGTGTGGTTTTAACGCGATTGCCAAGCTCACAAATAATAATTTTAAATTGTGGAGTGGTTTTTAGCTTAGTTTGTGAAGTTTTTCGCCGCAATAGTCCGTGCGATGAAGTATGACAAATTTACCTTCTTTTTTTTACTGTTATTACTTTTTCGCGAGACATGATTAAAAAAAAAAAACAAACGTATTTCGGCATAAAATATTTTTCAAAAGAAAATAAAAATGAAATTTTGCGAACATAGATGAGAAACATTAAAAACGTCGATAAAAAGGTTCTGGAACGCCGTTCCACCGCGTTACACGGAGGAAAAAAGCACTGGTCTTAATTGAAGATGTCGCTGTCTAACGCTACACTCGCCCTTAAACTTTGAAACTTCAATTGAAAATTAACGAAAACAAAATTTTATTACATAATTTTATAATTTATGAACTACAAAAAGAATATTTATTATTTATATTACTATATTATTTACAATGTGCTATGTGATAATTAATATCTTTTTGTCTGATGTGACACATCATTTCACTTACGTCATACTTTGATATAATCATTTTTCATGACAGTCATCGAAGAAAAACAATGTCCAGATTAATCACTTGAGAGCCCAAATGCGTAATAAAACTAAAATGGCCTGCTTTACGGTTCATATAAAATCATTGTAAAATTCTATGTAAAATTAAAAAAATGAATTTTATGTAATATGTATATCGACTGTGGAAAGGAAAAAGGACGTAACCCACACATATCAAATTTTACAGGAGGCGCAAAAAACATGTTTTGATGATTTTAGGCCATATGCAAATTATGAATTATACACAACCTTGAAGTGCACGGAGTCTTCTAAACTGGTGTTTAATTGACATAACCTAATATTAATTAAAGAAATTGTCTAGGTTAAACCTTTATTTCAGTCTTTTTTCTTGATTTTAACTTTATACAAGGTCATCTTTTTCAAACTTGAAAGCTAAATTTAAATACCAATTCGGCATTTTCAGCTTCCATCCTTTTGATAGAACGTGTGTCAAGTTATATACATTGTGATTTTCGAAAAATGCTGTTTTAGAAAAACTGAGGGTTACGTCCTTTTTCCTTTCCACAGTCGATATGTATCATTTGAGTATTTTTGAGGCCTCTAAGATTCGGAGACCCCAAGTACGCGCTTCATGCGCATATGGGGTAATCCGCCACCGATGTCCACCCATCTTGGATAGAAATGTCGCACAACACCTTATTTAACAAACAGCCAAATGTTTTTTTTAAGCGAGTGTTTCATAGAAAATGATAGTCGTTTTTGTGGATGAAAATAAGTATTTAAAAAAATCTAAACATCGAATGAAATGTAATGATTATGTAAACTAGAAATATTTTTATGTTTTCAAATATATGTAGTTAAAAAAATTTGAAGTTATATTAGATAGTTAACAGAAAGTCTTCAGACACTATCGGTGGATGTTTTAAATTATTTTCAAGCAATGTAGGTAAGTACACGTTTCAAATTGTGACATAAAAGCTTTCAAGGCAAATGCGACATGTGACTTGTCTGTTACATTGTTATTGTTGAAAAAATGGCAGACTCGAAGTTTTTCCTGCTTTAAAGATTGACATTTTGAACTTACAAAACAATTTTTCCATTACATAATGCTTTGATAATATTGTTCGATAAGGTGTCATTCAAGCGTAAAAGAGAAATATTGTGGATGCATTACGAAGCATAAATAGTTGTAAGGAAATCATTTTTCAAAACAACAATGTATTTGCTTCCCAGATTTCGATCTAGTAATCACACATTGACATCCACATTTTTGAAATAGATAGTCGTTGCTAAATTCTATCATTTAATCTACTCTTTTTAACCCTTCCCTTACTATGCAAAACAATCACAAGCTCCTGAGCTGTGTATCCGTTACACATCAGGCAAACGGGAGTGAATCATGACAATTATATAACACTACTACAGCAGTACTACATATAATTGTCATGATTCACTCCCGTTTACCTGATGTGTAACAAATACACAGCTCAGGAGCTTGTGCTTTTTTTGCATAGTAAAGGAAGGGTTAAAGTCGGCATTTTTATCTGCCATGACTGAATCGAATTAGTATAAAATTGCCAAAGCTGTAAATAGCGACGACTATTTTCGACAATTATAACAAAAACAAATACACAACTGTAAAATGGATTTCGGGTCCATGGCACAGTGGTCAACGTCGTTGGCTTCCATGCCAGACCTCACGAGTTCGAATCCCAGTAGGGGTAGCATTTTTTCCATCGATTTTTTGATTTCTGTTTGAAGGCATGGATGTTTGTGATGTCTATAAATTCTCCGCCTCCACCGTTTCAATCCTGAAATAACGGGATATGGCGAGAGCCAAACACTAGTCTTGTCCAATGTTCCCTGTAATTTTTGGAAGGTTATGTGCGCAAAAGACATTGGCTTGTGCAACTTTGAAAAGAAATACAAAGGTTTGTGCGCCACATTACGGTATTTAGACCTACTAAACGAAAATGTTAACTTTTAATAACAATACTATTTAATGTCGATTAATTTATTCTGGTGGTGGTATAGCTGATGTAACTTTTGTGCGCTCTGTTTTAATGTATGTGCGCGAGCTCGGCGAGTTGTGTGCGCGCGCACACGCGCTCAGCTTACAGGGAACACTGGTCTTGTCTTGCCTTATCCTTTCTATCCCTAACTACTTTCTTAAAAAAGAGATTTTGAACGACTAAGTAACAAACAGTTCTCGTAAAAAAACTTATGCTGAGAAACCTCCTATAGGAAGCCATATGCTCTACATTGGAAGCGGACATGGATAATAGAAGTGACACTTTCGCTCTATGCAAATTAGAACTACTTCAATTTTTCCCACAAGATATTTATTTATTTTATCTTTTAATGTCATATGGGGAAATGAAAATTTTTATCAAAAGTATTTCATATAAATTACCGGAATTAAAAATTATCATTAATTAGTTACAAAATAAGGCTAATTTTCATAAATGTTTATTTCGCACACGCTTGTCGCTGAAACAAAACTGTCATATACAAAATTCATCGCTCGTTGAATGAAGTAATGAATAAAGTAATAGAAATAGTCGTGATACCGGGAAACTGTCTTCAGTAATACCGGTATTGAATTTCCTAGATCTACCAGACCCGTCGAGTACGCTTCTTAAGTTGCATCCAAGACTGTTGACAAGACGGTTTAGATTCAAACACATCGTAGCGAAATGTGAGGACAGAGTGTACACGTTCATTCTCCATCTACATACATTTACACGCATGCAAATAAGACTTGGAGCGTTTTCCTCAGAAATTTCCTCAAAACATTTTAAAAAAAAGTTGCCAACGGTATGTTATGTCAGATGATAGTAGGTTCTATTGAATCTATTATATTATATACTTTCTCTAAAACTAAAAATTATATTATAACCAGTTCTCTTCAAAGTACCTAATTTATCAGTCTAAAAAAGCTAACACTAAGAGCGTATTTTTGTTATAAATAATAGCGTCAGATTCAATAAACATAATTATTTTTACAGATAATTCAAAATATTGTTTGTTTACGAATAAACAGTTTCAATATGTCGATTTAAGATTTTTTTGACCATGTTCTCTCCAATATGTAGCATACGTACTACTAATAGAATAGGGTTAACCCTCCAAGGACGAGCGTGACCATATGGTCACAGTAAACACCGTTGTCTATTGATCCCACTATTCATCCTTTTTCTATCTGAATATCGTTGCTTTCACTCATATTTGGCTAAGAAGGGTACAGACTTTAGTTAATCATCAGCCGTGGGGACAGAAACGGCCACCAAAAGCTCATGCGATTTTTTGAATTTCCGTTTTTTTGACGGTCTTTTTAAATTGTTAGTTATTTTTTTATCAAAACATCAAATTATTTACAGTTCTTTTGTAAATATATTTGTATTGAAATTATGTTGATCTTAAGAGGACAAATTGTAAATATTTAAAAAAAATTCACGTTTACTTATATTTCAACCCCAAATGTTTGGGTGCCCATACGGTCACGCTCGTCCTTACTACTGACCGTACACAATATTACACGGTAATAAAAGGATGAGCATGACCATATAGCCATGCGAGGTTTCTATACAACGACTTTGCGTTTTTTTTTTAAAATTTTTGTTAGGAATAAAAGTTATCCGTGACTTTAATATGACTTAAAAAATATTTTTTTTATCGACGAAAAGCTCTCGTCTCTGGAGGGTTAACAGATCTGTTTCTACAAGAACCTTTTTTAAAGCGAGCAAGGATAGAGCTAACAGCACTCACTTCGTCTGTTTTTTTTAGGTTAGAATTGGTGGGAGGGAACGTAAGACATCAAATACATTCATGTTAGAAATATATAAATCGATTAAAAACAAATTTAACCGTCCGTACTGAGAAACCCGCGACCCACTTAACTACTTGACCGCGCAGCCGGCCACAATTGATACTAATGTTTTATTAAATTTTCTTCGTATTACTATTTTTTCAGGTAGCCCATCCACTGTTGTGGAAAATAACGCAAAAAGCAAAGTTGGATATGTTAAAACATTTATGAATCAAAAAAATGTCACGAGAAAAAACCAAGACAATCTTGCAGTTAAGAAACAAGGGAGAAAGGGTAAGTCGATAAAGTTGCCACTTCAAAATACACGCTTCATTTTGTACTGCGACAAAAACGCTCAAAATAATACATTAAATTGAAAAAAAATACAAACAATAGTATTGTTTATTAGTAACCAGGCTTACAGAGTGGAGTGTGGTTTAACTAGAGTTTTAGATGATGAAAGAAAATGATGCCTGGAAAGGGATTTATATTGAAAAGCTTTTACGCACCAATCAATAAAGTGTTTCACTGAACTAATGTGGAGATATAATATTGTTTCTTTGTTATGCATCTCAAATCGACCCAGGGACGGGCTGGAGGGGATCGCAGGGGCTCGCGCGAGCTCCTTGTTAAATTTGACTAAGGCCGGCGAGCTTTCCAATATTCTCAGATCAATTTAGTATATAAGTGCAATTTCTGACTTATATATTATCTACGACAGCTTCAGTATACACGGTAGTACATCTTTAGCCATTTACATTGATAAGTTTTTTTAACCGTTTGAATACCGCGCAAATAAATCATTGATATGTCCCAGAGATACTGCGTGTTTTTGAGAAAAATAATTTTGTCTAATATACACTCGAATTAGATATTTTAAAAATCTATATTGACTCAATATAGATAGCACTACACATATTCATCAAAATATTGCTTATATTCTAATAGAATACCAAGTATTTAATTTTTTAAATGTCTTGGACATCCGTGTTCGTTTGCATAAGTGGTTAAGTACTTTTAAAAAAAAATATATAAACAACTTTTTATCACTTTAAGGTGTACGCTGTAAATACCTATCGAGAAGGCATTATATTGAAAAAGATAAAACACTCTTTTGTACTAATTCCACATTTATCTATACTATCAGGATTGGTTTCGCTCTAGATTGGTAGGTATGCATAACATTATATTCAAAAAATAAAATAGTTATTTGTACTAATTACACTTTTATTTAATATGATCAAAACCGTTATCATTCAAAACGAGTATTACCAACTGATAAGAGAATACAATATAACAGTGGTATTTATTTATACAAATCAAAAAATTAGGTGTAACAAACAATTATTGATAATAAAAGGAAATAACAAATAAAGGTTAACAACACATGAAGTCACTTAATGCTCATCACGAGCAAAACCGGTCCTGGTCATATTAAATAGGTGGATTTAGTACAAATTAGTATTTTATTTTTTGAACATAACGCCTTTCCACCAAGTATTCTACAGTGTACACCCTTAATGTGATAAATATCACTGTATATTCTTATCAGTTGAAACTGTTCGTCATTACCAAAACCATTCGTGATAATAATAAAAAAATGAAAAATTAGTAGAAATGATTAATATAAATATAGTGTATACTGTAAATCAATGAAGATATATTTTTTTCAATTATTGATAATTAACAATAAAACCTTTTTTTTTCATTTAGTTTAACTTTTAGCTCATACATTTTAAGTTTTTGCTAATTGTTTGGAACATATTTACTTACCGCCGCTTACTTCAAATAACATAAGCTACATTTGAATACTATAATATAAATTTTGGATAGATGACTAATTGAAAGTTTTCCAAAAAGATTAAAATAAACATGCTATATACTGAATTTACATTCTGCAATCTCGCAAAATTACTATAGGAGTCAAACAAGATGACCTTACCCCAGAGTGAGTGGTTATTTTAATTATTTTGACAGTGCTTTTTATCATACCTCTTTACTAAGGAATGATATTATGTTTCTTCATTAGAAAGTAGTGTGGATCAAGTCGTAAGGGTCGAGAAACAAAGGCGGCAGTTTTCCATCTTAATCTTAAAATATTGGCAAAAAATACAACGCTTTTTCTTTTAAATACATAAAACGTTTAATGAGCCCTTGAGAATATTTTCCAAAATAATCAACAATACGTATTCATCATTGCATTTTCATTTTAAAATTTAAGAATTATTTTGACACGTCGAGAGTATTTTTTTTAAATTTTACATGTAGTCTGAAATTAGTAGCACATAAAATAAGTGCTCAATACTCGTCACCATTTCAGTAATAAAAATGTGAGAAATCTTTTTACACTAATAATTTCTTAGACAAATCATTCTGTCTTTTCTCACTGTCTGATTTTACAATCAGATGCACGTTGAAGCTCTCATGTTGAAATATTGAATTAGGAGACTGTATGTTTTAAAACGAGAGAATATAAATAACACGGGAAAATTGATAGTTTCTGTATATTATTCGTTTTACTGAAATGGAAAAGTATTGCTTCCTTCATATTAATAACAATAAAAACAGCACATATTTCTTTTGAAAACAGAAATTATTAAAATAAGTCCGATTGTTCACAAGTGCAATAGATATTATGAGTAGTGTTTTTATGTAACACTGCAACAATGACATAACAATTTAAATATTGTGTTCCTCTTATTTATATTCTCTTCATTTTTGTATCGCAGCAAGAGAAATGTAATATATATAAAAAAATACAAACACAAAGGTTTTTGAATATAAAGAAGATTGGTTATAAAAACGATTTTAATGGCAATTAAAAAAATGATAATGAAATTTACTTTCTTTTATATCAATCTCAGATTAAATCCTTCAAGCATCAATTTTGCATGGAAAAATGAATGCTTTGTTTCCATTTAATTTATAAGACTGCAATAAAAAGAAAATTCCAATTTACACGAAGTAATAATAACAGAAGTATACACATATTAACGATGTGAATGTATTTATCAAAACAGTATATTTAAAAAAATAAATTCAATGATTGGAGCGTTTGTATTGATTTACAACATAATAATATTAGAGTACCTTGAAAGATATACCTTTTCAATGTGTAGGTTTATGATGTGTGAGGTGGACCAATCGAATGGTTCATATATGCACTACTAGAGAGAGATATATTAAAACTTGAGAGAGATATATCCTCTATAGCCACCGACAAAATGTGTGTGAAGGTTTTCCGGAAATAGAATAAAAATTAGCTGGCCTAAAACACACCTCATTATTATATATTTTTTCCCGTTAACAATTTCTGACCTAAATTTATATTTTTTACTGTTTAAACATAAAATATGATGTGGACAGTGTCAATTAATATAGAACAAGAAGAATCATCCAAATTGCACGATAAAATTTATTTAAATAGGATCTGGTCGATGTATCAAAGAATTGGAAAAAGATTATAAATTTTTATTTGTTAAATGTTTAATTGATTATTATCAATACGAAAAATGATCCATCTAGAGGTAAAGTGAGCCAACTAGTAAAATGGTAAAACATTTTTCTTGGAGCTTTTAGTACAATCACATCTTTACTTGGTGTTTTTATGATTGCTTATTTTTATTTTACGGAGATAACACTATTGCAATGTATGAACTGAGGTTACTTCCTCTTCACGATACTTTAAAACGTGTAGAATATTATAACGCATCTAACTTATTTTTCTCTAAAATATCACTTGGCTCACTTCACCTCTAATGGGCCCAAGTTAATAACAGGTGGATATTTTTTTCTTTCATACAAATGAGTTTATGATACATAACATATTATTAAGTCTGTATTGTATTTCTCTTATATGAGACGTCCTAATTTCGCATAGGTTACATAACCTACATATTATATTAATTTTCTGAAATATTGGAAAAATGGAATAAAATTCTTCGAATTTTCATTACGATCGACCTCGTTATCAGAGATACCTTATAAATATTACGTATAATTGGAACACGTATACGATATATATATAATATATATATATATTAAGTTTTATGTGAGTAGATGTAAAGAAAATATGGTATATGTTTGAGTAATCACTCACACATGCATATTCAGTGGGCAGTTACTGATCTATTACTTTTAACAGTTTTAACTATTTATCACTGTGCTTTGAAAGCAAATACAACTCTAAAATATTCCATAAAAGTTTTATTTTATTAACAATTTGTAATCACATTCCAGGTGAAATTTGCCCATACACGAGTCTGTCGCTTGAGTCATTTTCACCTGGATTTATTGAAATAGGGGAAGTGCGGGTGATTGGGATACTACGATTTTAAAATCATTATTTAGTTACTAGTTATTGTTTTACGTATAAAATGATCAAAATATGTTTAAAATGGTTATTTCAACTCGTATGGTTCACAATTCAGTTTATTTTTCAAAATATCATATTCTCCAATCTTTTATTTCACCAAAATAACGACATTTACGAAAATTTGCTTTGTCATCGAACATTTGCCAAGCTTTTTTTGATACATTTTGAACAGTTCAATTGATGAAAATTTGACCACCTTTGTCATGTGACTTTTTTTTCTACCGTAATGTTGAGTCAATGTATACATCAACAAATATCTATCAAAACCCATTATCAATGTCGACAGAAGAACTGCGAGTGACCAGCATAACCCTCATATTAAAAAAAAACATTTAGTTACAACCAAACTTTTCATATATAATTAAAAATATGAGATTGCAGTTACACCACTACGAAATTTAGTTTTCTATACAAAGTATGTAAATTTCATTTTTTTTATCTGGAAAACATACACATAAATTTCTTTCGGTTGAGGCCTAGGACCGAGTATTTTTTATATTTAAAAATGAGTTCACTGCGATAATATTATATATAACGTATCTACCCAATACAGAGTGGCAGTTCGTGACCTAAAATCTTTGGTGGGCTAAAGAAAAGTTTAGCATTGTATACTATCTAAGAAATTGTGCATGTTTTCACTTAACCTTATACATTAATCTACAAGCAAATTAAAAAATACTACGACACTACTGCAAAGCATAAATTATTATACAATAAAATCAAAGCTAATGTAAGTATGAAATGATATAACACAATCGAGAGTATTATTGGAGGTAGACATAGCATTGCTTTATATTGACGGAGGAAAATCAAAACAAAGATATATGTACTTTAAATTTGCGAAAGGTTAGTTACGTTTAGAAATGTATTTATTTTGTTCAGCGGCCGAATTGCTGTTCATTTTTATTCGGCCATCTTAAGTTTTTTTTTTAGACATTTTGGGTAAAAAATGCAGGTCGGGCTAAGCCCACCTAGCCCAGTACATAGAACCGCCACTGCCAATACAAGATGCGTTTGTTAAACGTTTTTCACGAATAAAATCATAATAACGTGGTTGAATTTTTTAAGCTGAAGCGGATTTTTTTATTATTAAACCTTGATTGCGTAAAGCTCAAACATCTGCTGTGTTGTAAATATGAATTAAGTATTCAGCATAAATGTAAGCATAATAGGATTTAAATATATTTTTAAAATAAATATATTTTCCGGATTTATACATAATAAGTACTTCTAAAATAATCTATTATCAATATACTTACAAGTATATCTGTTTTTGGTTTTCTGTCTAAGAAATAATAAAAATCAGCTGGTTTGGTCTAAATTACCTGCGATTCCCTTATACGTTATATATAAACGGTGATTTGTCGGTAGTGACAAGGGTTGGACACGCGCATAAAGACGCACCCCCGATGGATAGTTGAAAGGGAGGGGATATGCACTTATAAAAAGGGAAGCGCATCCAAAAACTATTAGTGCATCGCATTGCAGTTCAGAAAACAGTCTACAAACAGTGCTACGAGTGGTCTACGCGCATCATCTACTAGCAGCGGCTGAGAGCTACGGCAGAACTTCTATATTTCGGTTTGCTACTTTTAAAGTGTTAGAATCACCGTGATATTTATTCTCAAACGAACGAAAAGTCTCTAAATGTAAGTGATCATTTTTATTATGAATACTTTTGATGATTTGAATGCAGCGGTTAGAAGGAAAATAAAACTTATCAGTTTTAAAGTTTGGTAGAACTTAAAATACTAGGTTTCAAGCTGATATTTTTTAAAAACCTACATTAAACACGAAACTTTATTTAATTTGCGCGCTATTTTTGGAAACAAACTCTCTTTTAAATTACTTTCATTGATAACAATGAAGTTTGAAAACATCATTGTAAAGCTATTTTCCGTGCTATAGAGTTAAATAGAAAATGTATGGATGACAAGAGTAATAACACTGTGTTTATAATTCCAAAATAATAACGAAAATATCATAATTTATCTTAAATTGGAAGTCTTACGAATTAAGATTATTGAGACGTAAATTTGAAATCATTCCTTAATGGGAAGAAACGGTTTAATATTTTTGATTAAATTTGTATTGTGATTGTCGATGCATACATTATTCTTATTGTAGTTTTGTAAAAAAAACTATAATTTAGCATGATTTAATAAACGAGTAAAAGCTTAAATAAAAACGACTTAACTATTGTAGTTTACAATTATAAAATGTATTAAACACATAGCAAATCTTGGATCCATTGCTTTATATTAATATCTTTTTTTTGATGACAATTAAATATTATAGAATAGAACTGCAAAACATACCCACAGAGTTTAAAAGTCTTTTTCTCAAAAGCGCCGTCGATAAGTTCTTTAAAGTTTACCGCCAACTAAGTTTTCCGTTGCCGGATGAATAATAATTACGTTGCGTTGATTTTACGAATCTCCTCTTATAACCAAATTCTAAAGCGATTAACTGCAGATATAATCTGAATTTAATCTTAAATGTAAAAAGCATATTTAAATATTGATAAATTACACGATACCCGTAGTTTCGTTAAAATAAAAACATCTTTATTTTGACGTATCACAATTACGTTCCATTTGTTTTCAATATTCGAAGTTTCTAGGCACGATTTTTTAAGAAAGCTTTATTGACTTAAATGATTTTTCTTTAGACTATTTGATGTATTTCATTCTATTGCAACGTTATGTAAAATAATATTTTGTTTGCAAAAAAAATAAAATGGAAACATGCTTGCTATTCAACGAACACCTTACGTAGAAATCTGAAGATTTTAAAACATTTATCGAAATGTAAATAATATTTCACAAGGTGATATTACAACACAAAACATTTTTGTTATTCCAAACTCAAAGTTTTCAAATTAGTGTCGAAAAAAAGACAGAAAGCGTCTAAGAAATATATTTAATTGAAAATATTGTTATATCATCTTCAAATATGCCAGCCGACAGAATATTATTTTGTTAGGTAAAATGCTTTGAAAACACGCCGTTGAAAAATTAAAAGTACAATAGATTCAAATTGAAAGTTTAAAAGTTATTTGATGTCAACAAATTGAAAAGAAATCATTTTACTTTATAAAGTCCCACTTTAATGGGAAAATAAGGTTTCACACCTTGCGTGACGTACATCAAAAGTTCTTCTTATAAAAAGGTTATACTGTTCTTTATCATTTTTGTAAGGCGTAATGATTGTGTATTCAGTACTAAAAAATATTTTTCCACCAAACGCTAACGAATACTTTTGAAATTGTATGCAAAATGGTTGCATTGTTATAACGGAAAATGTTTTATCAGTAAAACTTTTATTTTTTTATTTGTTCCGAAAAGATTTATTACTTGTCGCTGTAAATTATAAAACCTCACAACTGCTTCTTACACAACGAAATATTACTTGAATGAAGAGTTTTTGCCCCTTTTTATGAAACGTGTTATGATATTAAATATTCTTACTAGTTTTGTTTGACTGGCACGTCACTACAATTTGCCTTTGTTTCAAATATGTTTTCTTACGAAATGCTACAGTGGAATTTAACAAAGAGACCATGAAACTTTAAGTATTGAAAGTTCACCAATAATGTATGATGGAATAGAAACAATCTTACATACAATACACTGCCGTCGCAAACAACAAGATAATTTACGTAAAAACACATTCTGAAACAATGAAAGAACGTTTAGGGTTTCAACAGAAGATTTTTTCAACTATTTTGTACAAAAATAACAATACTATAATACAAATTACAGTTTGCCTTGTCAGTCAGAATATCCTCTTTGCTGTTTTTTTTTAACTAATGTATATATTTATATACTTATATTTATAACTGGATTAATTTATTAGTAATGTTTAAAAAATCACTCAAGTCAAGACATTTAGATACATATGCACAGTTAACTCATTATATTCATTTTGCCGTTTGCTGTATATTGTATCAGTTTATAATATAAATATTTTATATCACTCAAAAAAGACTAATGGCAAACAATAGTTATGTAAATTTTTATTACGATTCTTAGATTATGTTTTTTTATTGTATTTACATATTTTGGTTCAAAAATTTTGATAGCATTTGCCAAAGATATTCAGTTTGTTATAAAAATATACTATTTGTATTTATCCCGACGCACGTGAAATGAACTGTGAAGTTTGCAAAAAAAAATATTGCATGATTGACTAACTGTTTATTATTATACTTTAAGTTTAAAAGATTCTGTTAATATGACATAATAGTTTAAAAAATACTCACAACAAAAACGTTTCGTTCCATATCCGTCGGTATAATTCGCTAACTCTTAACTTATTTGTATTCGCATAAATTTGCCAGGACATAATGTAATTAAACAATTATAATTTGGTTCAATGATTTCGACTGTCTATTTTAAAAGTAATATATACTATCAGAGACAGAGTTTATGGCGTTTAATATTATTGCGATGAATAAAACGTTTGTAATAAATTAACATTATAACATTAGCTTTTCATAAGGCTAAAGGCGTAAGATGCTGTTTTTATGTACATGTTTCATTGACAGATTATACATATTAACTTAAACATACAAATTCAACGTGAATCTAATAGTATAGGTTTTCAGCGAAATGCTTGATTGAAACTGGTTGTAAGTCAGATGGTTAAATTCATTTTTCAGGAAAGGTAATGACTGAATTACGGGGATAAGTGAAGTTGTTAGTTACAATCAGTTATTCCATCCCGTGATTGAAAAACGGAATTGGCATGTAGAATATAGAGTATTACCGGATGGCGACGGTGAATTTTATGGAAATTTTATATATTCCCAATGACCGAATCAATTATTCCTCTCATCGCGTACATGAATACATATCCTTACATCGAATGAAAAATTAATGTGTCAAAGTTTTTATGCAGCGATTCCAACTCTTGACTGATCAACCGAGTTATATTAAAAGGCGTTTGCAACCGTTTCCTTGGTCTCCAAAGACTTCATGTGAAAACACATTTACAAATGAAAAACCTGATGCATATTTATTTATTCAACAGTTTAAAAATACATCTTTGTAACAAGATTATAAATTATATTTAAAGTCATGCTCAATCAAGTCCCCAAATTCGTTTTCTGTCTTTTGTTTGATATAAACAAACGATAAAATTATCAATTTAATTGGTAGTCGTAACGCACAATTACCATCCCGGGGTGAAACAAGATTTTGCATTGTTATATTTCCAGAATTGCATTAATTTTTCACTTAATTTATTATTCTATAATATGTTCACTTTTAGGGTGTTCACTATCAATTAGTACTCGGCGGAAAGGCATCATATTAAGAAAAAGCACAATATTCCTTTGTACTTAATTTCCCACTTTTATTTATCAAGATCAGGACCAGTTTCACTCATTGTGAACATAGTCAACTGATCAGTTGATAATGCTCAACATGTGCGATACCGGTTCTGATATTGATAAATAAAAGCGGCAATTAAGTACAAAGAAATATTGTGTTTTTCCTAATTTTATAATATTAGATTCGGATTTACGTCTGATCGTTTACGTAACAATATATATTGTTACATAACTGATTTTTTACCTAACGTTTGTGTTTTTATATCCACTGTACATACTCTGTAAAAACTGGTCGTAGATTGAGTCTAATCGTAATTCCTTATAATTTCTTATTGATCGACAACCAGGTTAATATATGTACATACATGCAATTCTCGCAAAGATATACATATTATGATTACGATAATATTATGTATGTATAATATTAATATATAACAACTATGAAAAAAGATCCGGATTGTTATGCGGCAAAAATTTTTTTTAAGCTTTAAGCGAATACAATATTAAAATAGCTTATTCCGCAATGTTATTCTATTTTAAGATATTTAGATTTTTCTATAAACTGATTAGCGCGAGATTGAATATTTAAAAGAAATAAATAGCGCGTGCGAGAATATTTCCAATCAATTTATCGTGACGCTAAAAAAATAAGCCATAAGCAGGACCATTTTGTTTTGCGTTTGCGATTCTGAATATTATATTTTTACATTATTATATATTTTTTTTATAAACGGGCGATATTGCTTGTTGCTAGCCTAAAGTGTAGTTTGCATTTTTATTATTTTTAAGAAATCATAACTGATATAATATAACCTTATATTGATAGTGGAGTTGCATTGTTTATTAAAATAAATTGTTATATTTTTTGCTGTACCAATAATAATTTAAATATGAAGCGCTTAGTTTCAAAACCTGCCTAAAACGGCTTTCATACAATTTTGAGTAAAATATGTATGTATATGTGTCGCCATTTCAAAAACGATTTTTTTTTGATATACTTACAAAAAACGTGAAGGGAACCTCTATGTTAAAAAATAACTAAATTTTTCTGTATCAAATTGAAGAATATATTATCTTTCTCAATATGATTCACGAAAATATGGCTAATTTTTATGTGTAGAGGTTCACTACAAGTATTTCCAAAAATAAATAAAACGAACAAGGTGAATTTATATTTATATACATATAAATATAGGTAAGAGAGACTTTTCACGTTTATAAAGACAAAAGTTTTAATTTTCTATAATATCGAAAACTCTTAATATTTCTGACCAAAAGTTTTGGTAAATTTTGAAACCCCTTTAAACAATCAACGCGTGGATTTTGGCGTATACCTTAAGAGAAATACAAAACAGCTATCAACTAATTAAAAAAAATAGAATATTTTTTTTTATCTTATTTCAATGGAATTCTATCAAGTAAATTCCAATTCAATCAGTAATCTTTTAAAATTATTAAGTTACTAAAATATAACGTTCGAAAATTTTAACTGCAAGCATTTAAATCATTGATTGTATTTGATGTGTTATTATTATTAATTGTATACTTGAACACCACCACGCCACCTATAAGCAAGCAAGACATCGGCGATAGTCACAATAAACTGCTCATCTGAGGTTATAAAGATACGATGGAACAATATGTACCATATAATTCAAAAGATTGAGACTGATAAACTCGTGGCATTTAATTGGCCCGTTGACTAATAAATAATTTATTCTACAGAATACATTAACAGTGGAAAATACTTATAACCCTCCAAGGACGAGCGTGACCATATGGTCACAGTACAACACCGTTGTCTATTGATCCCACTATTCATCCTTTTTCTACCTGAATATCGTTGCTTTCACTCATATTGGTTAATAAGGCTACAACAGACTTGAGTTAGTCATCCGCCGCGGGGACGTAAACAACTACTAAAAGCACTTGCGATCTATTGAATTTCCGTTTTCATAAATAGACTTTTTGAAATTGTTAGTTATTTTTTTATCAAAATATAAAATTATTTACAGTTCTTTTGTTAATATATTTGTATTGGAATTATGTTGATCTAAAGTGGTCAAATTGAAAATATTTTAAAAAATTTCACGTTTAGCTAATTTTCAACCCCGAATGTTTGCGTGTCCATACAGTCAGGTTTGTCCTTACTACTGTCCGTACACAATACTACACGGTAATAAAAGGATTAGCATGACTTTATAGTCACGCGGGGTTTCTATACAACGACTTGGCGTTTTTTTGTTTTTAAATTTTTGTTAAGAATAAAAGTTATCCGTGATTTCAATATGGTTTCAAAAATATTTTTTTTATCGAAAAAAGCTCTCGTCTCTGGAGGGTTTACGAAATAGTACCTTTCTAGTGAAAAACATATGGTATATGTTGTTGATATGAATGTAATATTAAAATCACTACTATAAATTAATAGTTTTGGGTTTAATCCTGGAATTTCATAGAAATTCGAGTCACAAATTTTTGAGGCCACACCCAATTCAAAATTCATATCAATGGGAAAGAAAATATACATTCTTGTTAAGTGTTTTTTTGTTTTAAATATCTATTCAATAATCTCTTTACATACGTTTTTCCGCACAGGCTTTAGCGTTGACTGTACTTAAATCACTCTTTTTCCAAGTAAATCTTTTTTGTAAGTAAAGTAATAATATAAAAATGCCCAATTCGTTGCATGCTTTCAATTATTTTTTTGAAATTTGAAAGCAGTTATCAAGTAAAATCAAAGTCGATAACAGTTCCTCATAATATAACCACAGCTTTGAAATTTGTATATGAAAGTATTTTTTATTGATATTTCACTGAGCTGTATAGTAAATAAATAAATAGTTCTTTCGATATTATATACAAATAAGCCTTAGGATTGAAAAAAATACCTTCATTGTAACCAAACATTTCATTTATTAAACCAACGTATGTTTCAGTTGTCAAAGAAACCCACGCATTTAATACGCAATACTGAAATTACATTTACATTTATCGTATCAATTATTCAACGAACGTTGGTGGTGTTGTTTGTCAATATACATACACGTATTGCGTCATAACTGTGATCACTTTATTTTAGAGACTTAAATATTTAAAAAAAAATACATCAGTATAAAGTGCGATTGTTCGTTGCAATTGTATAATTTAATAAGCTACTAAAATCAAACTACATCATGTCGCGAAGTGCGGAATCAACTTCCTGGGATCAGGTTCAAACACTACGCGAAGCTGATTCAGTGGAATCGCCTCATCTCTATACACAAAACATAAGACTCAATCCCATCACACTCCAACCTATGTTCAGCAACGCCGCTGCACTCGACAAGCTCAGGGCGACTCGAGTTAGGCGTGAGAGAAAGTGCTGCTACTGCTGTAAAATGAAATGGTTGTTATGCTGTGTGTTATGTGGTCAAGACGAAGATTCTATTAACTCAAGTATTGATTACAAGGATCCAAGCGTTCAAACATCTGCTAACGCTCCCCAGGATGCGTCTCCATCTCTACGAACGATTCCCGAAGAGCAAGATAGTATATTGAATACGGATGGGTCGATAACTCCACGTAAGTCATATTCATGTATACATTAATTTTCGTAGTTAGAAGGAAAATAAAACTAATAATTGATTCATCCTTTTTTATGTACTCAGTTAATCTATGATGTTTATCAAGCTTAATAAATTTAACTGAATAAGTCGAAGACTTTATTCCAAAAATTAGTTATGTCATCAAAATCAAATTTTAGAGTAGAGAATTAAAGCCGCAGAGCACGAGTAAAACAATCAATTTGTGTTTTTTTTTTAATACCATTTCTTGGGAATATGAGTAACATTGTTGATACAAGATATATATATATATACCTTGTTTTTATATATACACGTCTTGTTTTTGTAGAACTTTGTAAAAGTTTGTGCCTACATAACGAGATACACGTATGTGGCTTAATCAATTGACTAACATGTGGCATTCATAACTCATTTATCGGTCTGGATCAACAGCCAGTTTTTGGAAAAAAACATCTTCTACAACGAAGTTTTTTTTTTAAATTTAATAAATGCATTAATTTGAAATAAGCCCGGTAAAATTATTATACAAAAAACAACTATTTTTTGCATTTATCTCGCACAAATTGAATCACAACGTTTCAAACATTACCGTTAGAATGGCACAATGTTCATTATGTTAAAATAAAAGCTAATATAATATATAACTGCCCATAGGTCACGCTCCATTTTGTTAAATCCACAAAGTCTAAATTATTATAAAATTGGAAAACAAATGATTTTTTGATTTCACAATGCCATTCAATAGGTTTTCATGAAAACTATTGTATTAAGGTTAGCTTTTGATTCATTGAGTATTTTTGAATCAAAGCAAATGATAGTTATATATGGGATATGAAAACTTAACTACCTTTTCTAAGCAAGTTAATTTGTCACTGATTTGATTATTATTTGTTTTTTTGATTTAGATTCAAATCACAAAGGCATGGTGTCTTAATAGCTATCGAACTGGCATATTTTTATGAGCTTAATCTTAAGCTCTGTTTGAGAAAGTAGTATTAAAAATAATACATTTTCATAAAAAAAGTAATCATTTTTGATGTCAAAACTTTGCTTAGTCATTACTCTTGATATTCATTCATTTATATTGGATATAATTAATCATTCATTTACTATAAACATAATGTATATTTTGTGTTATAGCTTATAATTCTGTGTATATTTATTTCAAAGAGAATGGAAATTTCTTGTTTCTTTTTCCACTGTCTACTTTCTTATTTGCATGTGGATTCTAATTAAATTGCATGTAATATTTATTATTCATGTTTAATGACTTGACAAAAATGTGATTGGTTTTGTAAAAAAGCCATATAAAGTTGCATCTAACAGAATATTTAAAACATTTATACGAGCGGTTGGATATTTTTTTTTAGAAAAAAAAGTTATAAACGATTTTATAATACATCTAAAATTTAGGAAAATATTTTAAAGTTTTACAATAATCGGTTTCGATTTTTTCCCCTTTTTACATTACAGTTAATTTAAGATGTTTTTTTTATATTAGGTATACTAGGTATACTTTAAGAAGTTTGTTGTTTGTATTTTTTATAAATCAATCTATTGTTTATAAATGCTGGATACTTTTTTTGATTAAAGATATCTAACATTATTTAAAAATCGTATTTTTAAAGTATATTTAAAAAACTGTGTCATATAACGATTAATTTATCGCCGTATAAAAGTTAACACGGTTCCCAATAGACCCGTAAAGTTACCGTGTAATTTTATTTAAAAAAATCATATTAGTTATTACGAATCATCTTCATTGAATTGCCTGTTTTTCCATGTTGCGTTATTGTTGTGTCATTTTGTTGGGCAGTGCGTCTGTAATGTCCGATCGCTTTTCATTACTGCATAACATTTAATAAGTGAAATGCTATTGTCGTAATTATTTAGTAATAATTATCATATTTAACATCCCATCAATTTTATGGTCACATACTAAGTTAATATCACATAAAATCTAGAATCAGAGTCTAATCTTATCTAGAATCAGGATATATATAATATAATATGTTATCAACGATTTACCTAAAACATCAATTATAAAAAGTGTGTATTGTTGTTATTCAATTCGCATAAAATTCCCATTTCAACATTTATTTTTTGTTGCATTATGTCTACATATAAATCAACTTTATTAACTATTTCATGGATTTTACTAAAATAACCACACACCATAACTATTAGTATGTCATGAATAATAAAATCCATTAAAAAATAACCACTTCGACACTATTTTTTTTAAACCAAATTTTGAGTCGGAATCGAATTCGAGTTTTAATTTAAGCTCCGAGTTGGAGTAGGAGTCATTTTATTAAGTTATTTTTTTATAAATGAATCCACAGTCCTGAACAAAATACATCGTTTATCCAGGGGTGGGCTGGAGGGGGCTCGCTAGGATTCACACAAGCCCCTTGTTACATTTGACTTAGGCTGGCGAGCCCATTGTTAAAATAAGAATAATAATATTTTCAGATGTGTGCGTCATAACATATGTTAATCTACGATGTTGAACATGATCTAAAATAATATAACTTAGTTCTTTGACACTCTTGCAATTCAATATAGGTAAATATAGTTTTATCCATTTATATTAAGCATTGTATTACGGTACATTGTGCGCTGTTACATAACATATAACATATACAGTAACCAGGGCCGTCGCCACCATACAGGCAAAATAAACAACCGCCTAGGGCGCAAACCATTAGGCGGCGCGTAAATGGAGTATTAAAATTATTTTTATATACTCTAATAATAATAAATAATAGTAAGTTATACTTTATTTTGATGGTTGTATTTGCTCGTTGTAATTATGTATCGTATTCTATATGATTCGATAAAGAGTGGTTGAGCGACTGATTAAGAAACAGTTCACGTAGAAAAACTTCTGCTTGGATATCTCCATTATGAGACTATATGCTCCACATTGAGAGCGGACGTGGATTTATAAAATAAAAAAAATACATAATGATCCCGAATTGTTTTTTTTCATTATCTCGAAAGAATGAGACGATATGTTAAAAAGGGTGCGCTAATAAACGTTGCCTAGGGCGTTAAATAATCTCGCGCCGGCACTGTCAGTAACTTTACTTTTATAATGATTGCGTAAAGACCCCTTCCCGGGATCACCGCGAATAGCTTTGAAAATAAGCGAGCTCCTTGCTAATGTATTGACAGCCCCCCACTTTGTATATCCAATTGTATACTGATAATATCACATATATTAAAAAACAATAATTTTTTTCTACTTTACAACATATTTTCTCTCTTCACGTTTGTTTTAGTACACATAACATAGATTTTTGTATCAAAATTGAAATAATTATTCTTATGACAGTCCATTGGCTTTTTATATTTTACAAATATCATAATTGCATCTATTATTTATTTGATACACTGACTTCATTCTTAAACACTGCTCTGTTCTGTTTTGTTATATCTCATGTTCATATTGCCCGTAAATACATTCATAAGTATCGACACCGTTTCGATGCATCAAAATATGTCTTCATTTGTATTATACTAATTTCTGTAGTCATACTTTCACCATTAGCTACATAAGAATTTTACCTAATATTAAAATTACCATGCGAAATATTATATTCAACTACCATTGTAAAAATGATACATTCTAAAGTAACAACTTTATTACTTGAGTCTTAGAAATTTTGCTTCTATTATATTTAACTATCGTAAATTAGCTTATAGGTCTAACAGATTATTTAGATCAGGATGCACAACCGACATTCGGCCCGTAAAAGTTAATTTTTATAATAAGCTGTTTTTTTTAAATGTACCGGAACTCACTTCTTTTCAAGCTTTTACTAGAGATTTTTTTCTAATCACAATGTGGAGCTTATGGCTTACTAATGAAGGTATCTCAACAGAAGGTTTGCTTAGCCTGTCTTGTAAAAAAACAATATATTAAGTATTAAGCCCCTAGTTCCAGTGGCTTACCTATAAATTTCAGACCCCTATAAAAACGACACGCAAAGCTCCCCACGTGATTTTTTATGAGTATGAAGAAATTTCGGCAAATCTTTTAGCCGGGGTCTCATGCATGACTGCTATAAGGGAACTATCACCGCTGCCTGGTTTTTGTCACACATTAAAAAGAACCTCAGATAGAGACAAACTGCCAATGGTTTCCATTAAAAAAAATTCAAATCAAAATAAAATAAAATTTTGCCAATATTGATTTGAAACATTAAAAACGCCGCGAAAAAGGTGTTGAAACACCGTTCCTCCACGTTACATGAGAAAAAAGTCCTGATACTAAGTATATACATTTTAATATATGTAATTCAGAATTTCGACTGCAGGTGCTTGATGGAAATTTATCTTTAGATTAGAACTACTTTCATAATGTACGTTTCCATTATAATTTTGGCCAAACACGACCCGGGTGCTGACAGTTCGAGTGCATTCGCGCACTGGATAGCACCGGAAGATGCCGAGAGGCAAAACCCGGGTCGTGTTCGGCCAAAATTATAATGGAAACGTACATTATGAAAGTAGTTCTAATCTATATATATTTTGAGTAAGCTATTGCATTTAATAATCGTAAGCAATTCTGTAATGTTTATTCTATAGAATTAACTTAACGATTTTAATGACAAAGACCGCATTATATTATGAATACTTCATACTTAAGAGATTTTTTTTAATGAATTGGTACTTTAAATTTAATTTTTCCATGCGGCCCGAGCCCATAATATTTTTTTATGTGGCACGCTAGCAGTAATAGGTTGTGCATGCCTGATTAAGATGGATGAGGTACAGTATACAGTGCCGCAGACACTTTATAATATATTTATGATAAACGTTATTAATACATATTATAGTTGCTACACTATCGCAATCTTCTGAAGCACGGTTTCTCAACCGGGGGCCACAGCATGTTCCAATGGGGCCACAGAGAAAAAATGATTTTAGGGGAACCATATCATAGTTTTGGGGGGCCATGGGCAAATCCATAAACTCATAGGTTTTTAAAATCTCGCAGCGACAAAATATTTCTAAATTCCGGGAAGAGCTAAAAATAAATGTCTCACACATTTTCATTTAAGGAATCGTAAATTCCTGGGTCAATTTTTGAATTCTGCCAGCGGGCAGAATGTTCAAAGAATTATTTTTAACACTGAAAAGAAAATTATTTTAGAGTCTTCCAATCCCCGGGTCTCAAAAACTCATTTGTACGGGGCCACGGGAAATATATGAGACTCAAAAAGGGCCACGGGCCAAAAAAGGTTGAGAAACTACGCTCTTAAGCGGATATTATATTTCTGTAATATATTATATGAGCCTTCGAGAAGTAAAGTGAGCCAAGTAGTAATATGGCCAAACATTTCTATTAGGCTTTTAATTTCAAGTACAATCAAGTATTTAATTGGTGTTTTGGAAGATTGCATATTTTCATTTTAGGAAGATAACAATATTGCGGTGTGTATTTATTCAGCTCACTTCAATTTTATGATACTTTAAGACATGTAAGGTATTATAATGCATCTAACACATATTTTACTAACATACTAATTGTCTGACTTCATCTCTCAGGTGCTCAAATGATCCGACTATTTTGTTTTATATTCTATTCCAAAGATATTATATACATACCTACATATATCCCAAAGTAATTAATATAAGTAATTTATACTATTTAATATCTAATATTTAGTAGTTAGAATTAATTTATTTTACATCGATAAGTAGTTTTGTCGATTGTCATAATATATTTTCTTGCCATGCCAGTCTATGTGCAGTAAATATATACTTTTTAAATCAGACGCTTACTAATAATGAAATATTACTGATTTTACTGCCTCAATTATAATTTAAAGCATGGACATTAATGTTTCTTTTACTTGAATACAATTATTAATATAAATACTTATTTTCATAAAACTTTGCATTGATTAATTATTTTATTAAATTATTAAAATGTATTTTTATTTTAAATATTTAAATATCCACTTTTGTTCATTACCTGTTTGAGAAAATTGGTAATATTAATTGATTATCCATTACTATTATTACGACAGATATACAGTAAATGGATAGACGGTATATATGGTTATCAAAGTCTCTCTTTGGAATGATTTACGGTTACAATTGAGTTACCACGAGTTGGCACTCATTAATCGCGATTTATCGTTCACCATATATTTTTCTAGATAACCATTTTTGATTTATGAAGAAATAAACATATTTTCTTATTCTATGACGTAGTATATGAGAAGTTATTTACAACTGTCACTTTTGTATTAATTTTTTGACAACCTTCGATTAGTCAAGGTTACTTGGGCAAAATATGTCTTCCATAAAAAAAACATATTTAATTTAAATTAACAGTGTAAACGAAAGTATACAAATTCTGTTTTGACAATCTAAGCTACGCGTCAAAATTATGAGAAATAAATAGGTATATACGTAAAAATGGTGTTAAAAATCATGATTTCTTACAATGTAATAGTGTTTTCGTATTAAGCAGAAACAAGGGTATAATACAAACAATATAATGGAGATTGACTTTAAACAATTGTCCTTAATAACACAAAGCCGGGACTGTTGACATTGAAGTTACTATTGCATTTTAAAAACGATACGTATCATATGATATATGTATATGTAATTATATGAAGTGATTGGAAAGAAATTAACCGAGTGCATCCTCGAATCGTTAAGTTGTAAGGTTATGATCATTAAGCACATAATAATATTGCAAACAACGGAGAATATTATAAATGCATATATTCTATGAGACATATCTTGTTATTACATGAAATCTGATGTACATAAAAACGTAAAGTTTGAAGATTATTAGTAACAAACTAAGATGGTTTAATTTGAAATGTACAATAAATTAATTTGTGCAATAATGGCATGAACTGGAATTGATTAAAGCTGCAATAGTTTATAGTTTGTATCTGAAATAGTAAATATGATTTTCGAAACACACGAAATAAAAGATTTTTCTACCATCTATATATTTATATGAAATTTATACAATTTAATATTCAAAGATGGCACCGATTTAGTATTAAAAATCATAACAAAATTCATTGCTGTCAACATAAATAAAAAAAGTAATATTTTTTTAATAAGTTGAATATTGTAATAAAAAATATAATACAGCTATCTTATAGTAATATATTATAATAGTCGTAAAGTATTATAAAATTAATAACAGAAGCATCAATGCTTAATATTACCAAATTTTAATTGAATGAAACAACTCGATTTGAACCAAGATATTGTATCAAATTCGAAATATACAATATTTTTAAATACACTGTGATTTGTAATTATAGCGAAAACTAGCTGAAATAATTTTGATTCATTTCATTGATTTAATATGATAATTAAGGAACATGCTAGTTGACGGTAAAGATATTTACAAAACAGTTTGCCTACATTTGGAAATGAATTTGTTGGAGCTTATTGTCAATCAGGAGGATGTAATATGCTGAAGTTTAAACTAAGCTAGAACATTTGTTCAATGAATCATTCAAGATTTGTTATAAGCCTTAGAACAAATCTGAACATGTTTTTTTAAAAAAAAATCTTTCTGCTAGAGATGGTTGCTAATTTTACTTTACTTTGTCCATCAAAATAGCAGAAATGGTGGAGCTGACACCCCGCGTGGTTAAGAACTACTTGCGCGCTCATCCACCGATTGTTAAGCTTATCGTAGAACAGGAGATTCTTCTTAACAAGATGGAAAAAATGGTTGATGAAAAGATATATAGCAGCTACGGTTCAACCTGCACTGAGCAAGATATCATTGATATTAAAAAGAAAAAATTTTCACGCTGCATGTATCGCAGTAAGCCGGAAATGTTAGAGGTATTTTCTATTATCCTTAGTAAGCGCGTATTTTCTAGACAAAAATATCAATTAACCGATACGTAATTAAAATGACGCTCTGACTTGTCACATTTCCAGTGAGCGATGTGTCAACACAGTCGCGTACACCAACCCCGTGCGTACGGCAAGTATTCATTATAAGAATAGCTACGAAAAAAAATAATTGTCGTTAAATATCAGTGTCGCAAATTCACTCTCCTGAAATGCGATATGTCATCGTAGTATTTATAGTTGTAGACATATTACAGTTACTACTTTATTGTATCTTACATATCGTCGGTTTTCTGACAGAAGGAGTTTAGTCAAAATTATTATGAAACGAAATGTAGCGTGGCGGTAGACAATACGACACATACATAAACAATAATTGACCAACAATTTAATAGCTCAAAAGCGTTTAATCGTGTTGAATTAATCCGCTTGTTTTTTTGAGAAATCATAGCGTGTTTAAATCTATCAATCTGACATAACTGAAACATCACATTTATAACATTTTCTGGCAGTATACCAACGATATACAGAAGCATTAGTTGTTGATTTATACATTGTATTGTATTGCGATATACGCCTTGTAATATCACGTTATATAATGTTATTGATATAATCTTAAATCGTTTACTCGTGGTTAATTTACTAAGTGATTAATTAGCAAAATTATTAAGTGATAGTTAAGGCGTAGCATTAAAATACTATATTACAAGTATATTTTTCTTAATATTTAGTGGAAAAATTGAGATTATTTATTAAATTAAAGTAATAAGTAAGTCACGCAATGAACGTTGAAAAAACTGTGTTGTTCATTTTGCGAAACATAAAAAATACTGGTATAATAAAATGTGTGTCAGTAAATTATTTTGAGAAGAGAATATTTTACATTAAAAAAACTCACTCTTATGTAACTCTATAATTTCATAAAGCTAATGAAAATGTAATGACAATAAAGTTTATATTCTTACGTAAATGAGAAAGAGTTTAAATAGATAAAATTGTAGAATAAAGTGGATACAACATTATAATTAAAAGAAATATCAAATAGTCTTTATGAAGTAAAAAAAAAACTAATAGCAGCCTAATGAAACAAACACTGGAATGCAAAGAAGTAGTTATTTAGTGGAAAATCACTTCCGAAAATTTTTGAGTTCGAAAGTAACAATAACAATTATTCTCTCGGAAATAATTTTCTGGCTCATTGAAAAAATGTATGATCAGGAATTAAGGATTTTTAAATCTCCAATGTTCACATCAACAAAATATTTTGAAACACTTGTGTAATATATTATACAGATTTTTCATTCTTGTGTATTCTGAAATTTACTCTGGAATGGAAAAATGTTAAACACTGATATCTAGTACTGAGGCAGCCAATTATTAAAATGCTTTTTAATGAATCGATAGTGTTAATTAATTCCACCAAAACAGATTTATTTAAAGAATTTTAATTATAATTATATAGACACTAAATTTTCTCTTATTTTTCAAAGATTATCTTCAAGCAGACAAAATCTCAAAAAATATTTACCTAACTGTGTTACATCAAAGCATCTTCACTAATTTAGTCTGATAATTAAATTGATTTATTGAAGCCAGATATTACATTTTGGCTGAAAACTATTCTTCTTATAACTTATCTGAAAATTGTGTTCACGTATTGAATTCTTTAAATTCATTTTACGAGTACAGTGAAACCTCGATTCTAAGTTTTTCAAGGGACCGTAATAAATGAACGAATAATGTGGGAAACCGATAATGCGGGAAATCTTGAAATAACACCAAAAAAAGTTTAATTTTCAAAAAACTTATTTATTTATTTCAGAACAAATAAATATATTTTTAACTTGTTTAATACAAACTAAGTAGCCAATTTGCAGTTTGGCATTTAAATTTTAACAAACACTTCAAAATCGCGTACATTTCTAAGTCAACTCTTTTTTGCTATATCGACTCGTTTTTCTCCTGATTTTTTTCCAATGTCTTGAATTATTTTCAGTTTCTCAACTAGAGTTCTAATTTTCTTGATTTAGGTATTTTAGTTTTGACTTTTGAGTTAGAAAAATTCACGCAACCAGATGCAATGTAAGGGTATTTATGAGCGAAAAAAATAGTCTACAAAAATGGTCAATCGGGATAGACTGGGACGGGACGACAATATTTAGATGATAGATCGAGGAAATCGGTAAATCGGGAAATTGTTAACGTGGAATTACTAAACATTGTTATTACGAGGTATTGGTCGAGTAAAAAATAAGCGATGAACGAAGATAGTGAAAACGGAAGATCGGGGTTCCACCGAAAAAAACGCGAAACGAAATGCGAGGTAAGACTATTTATGAGAAATACTCAACGAAAACGGTCAATCGGGATAATATTTTCGACGGGACCAAAATATTTGAACGATAGATCGAGGAAAACGGTAAATCGGGGAACGATTAACGCGGGATTATTTTACATTGTTCTTATGGGGGTTTGGCCGGGACTATGAAAAATAAACGAACCATGCGGGAAAACGAACAATGCGAGAACGGTAGATCGGGGTTCCACTGTATTCAAGTATAAAACTCTCGAAAGAAATAATTATTTCCGTACCGTTTGTACATTATTAATATTTCATGTATTTTTAACTATCATAACGTTTGTGGAAGTGTCTTTTTTGGCTGAGAATGTGTTTTCCACAGAGTATTATGCAGATGGTCAAGTGCGACTGTCGGAAGGAGCACATATTGTGGGAGATGTGTAGATGTATTTCGATATCGATACGAGCTGACGGATTCCGCGTTCTCATCTCCAAGAACAATGACGTCTCCACCCTAACGCCGTACTTGGCTCATGAGGTGACTGAAAAATTTATAAACCGTCGCTAAAAACTTAAAACAGCATAGGGAAAATTTTCCCTGAACTTATCAAATGGACAAAACGAATTTGCCCTGAATTAATCAAAAAGATTGTATATTTTATATGAATATTGTATGAGTAAAAATATACGTCGTATGAAATAACTACTGCTTATATTTTTTATGAGATTCAAACAGAACGTATGCGGTCGCCATTACAATGATATAGCCCCACTTTTCAGAGTAGTGATTATCACGAGCAATTATCTGTATACACTGAACTTTATTATTAAACGGCTTTTTACACTATTTCGAAATAACACGATGAAAAAAAAAGAGAACATTTATTTAACAATACGTAACAGTAATTTGGAATTACATCCCCCTACATCCTACATCCCTCGCATGTACATACTGAGTACTCAGTACTCAGGTGATAAAAGCGATGTCGTACCAAATGTGCGTAAACGGGTTCGTCTATTGTCTCATAGTAATTTTTATTACCTTTGATTTTTCAAAAGTATTGTTTAAATAAAATTAAGATACAATAAGCAATGATTAATTTGAATCGTTCAAATTTAATATTGAAATTCAACCAAGCACCTTCAGTCAAAATCTTAAATTAAAGCAATAATGTATTTTATTTTTTGATATCCTGAATTGATTTTTATACGAGGAAAGCTATTCACCTTTTTTTTTATTTTAGTACATTTTTACACGTTTTTTAAAGCGACATCGCGTGGAACTTATACACCGTGTAAATTGGGAGTTCAGTGTACAATACATTTTTCAATTGTTGTCGGCAGTTAAATAGATTCGTATCATCAGCCCATCAGACTGGTGCCTTCACCTTATCCAGCATTATATTAATTTCCATTTCAAGTTACAAGTTACATTTTCCCGTCATATATTCGAGAGTCAAACCATTTCATTTTATTTTTAAACAAAAATGAATTTATTAACTTCTTTGACAAAATATGATATATTGAGCTTGTGCTCCAATACCACATCTCAAAGCATTTATCTATTACTATATGGTGATTTTTAAGTTTCCAGATGTAATACTCTTTTATAAACGTACCAGACGTGATTGAAATGTCTCCCTCTTCTATGGAAATTGCTCTTGTTGCTTCAGAATTTATAACAATACTAGACTCGAACACGGGTACTATGAATATTTTTTAAGCCTTCGGCCTTCGTGATTTATTATTGATATATATGACGCACCCCCTTTTGATAATTAGTCCGTTTCATTGTTTATATCGGAACACACAATAAAGTATTTCGTTACACATATCTAATTAATATTTGTGTAACAAAATACTACACACAGCACGTACCGCTAATGTTTTGGTAAGAAAACTGAATTGTAAGTAATTTTTACTTTTTACTATTTGCTACATGATGTCAGTAGCAGATAACAGACCCATATTCAACATGTTACAAACTTGTATTGCATTGTAACCGAATGTAATTAATAAGAAAACATTCATAATCATCCATATGCATCATTTAGGAGTACATTCATTCCACTGAAGATATCTAATGTGTTTTATTACGACTCCATACCATTCTTCTTATGCGTGGTTGGCCACCCTTTGCTAACATCATGATCATTGAATGTTAGTTGTTTTGCTGTGCATGAATCAATCAGTCATATGAAATTACCGGTGATTCGAAATGGTTCGCTGATTCTACCGATCATTACTTTTCCGAACACGAACACTCCGAACACGAACTCTCCGGCCAAGAATAGTCCGAACATCGATTCTTTCGGACTCGGAATCTTCTGCACACAGAACCTTCCGGATATAGAATGCTTCGCACACCGAATACTCGAACATTTAAATATTTTTAATAGAAAAATCATTGTTTTATTGTAATGTGGAATGTTTTATGGCAATTGTGCCAAATATTTTTCAGAATGAAAACAAGAAACGTTTTTAATTTTGATGTATATAAGCAGTTTATAATTTTATTCATATTTTGGCTTATTAATTTTGAAAATTGTGTTGTGCAAATTGTGTTGAAAATTGTGTTGGGCTGATATTTTTTTGATTATATTGAAAGGAAATACCATGCATATAAACATTTAAAAATGCAAATTGACATCCACTTTAAACATAATTTTATTATCTTTTTGAAACACATATTTTATTTTACATTCACTTGACAAATGCAATATTATGTGTTTGTAATTTTTTTATTGCAATGAGTTTAATAATTAATTTTATCAATTATTATTATTGAAAGAAATAAAAGTATTGTTGAAGTTATTCTTAGATCTGTTTATTACTCTGTTTTTTGATGATTAATGTTGTCATGGTTCTTTTACTTTATATTAAAGAAGACTCTGATTTTTTTATTTAGTGTTTGTCTGTACATGAAGATGTTTTGACAAAATTCTCTGGAAAATAAGGGCCAAGCGTCATTATTAATTTAAAATCAATTAGCTTTTGAATTACAGATTCAAAGTAACGTCTTTATTAATTCTATATTTATTAAATATTGAAACATGAAAATACACAGTTTACATATTACAGCGAATGGCCCGTTTCGAAATGGTTGCCGAAGATGATTGACTGAGCTCCCCTACAATTTTTAATGACATTAATAATCGATTATTCTTAATAATTTAATTTTATTTCTCTATAATCTTGCACAGTTGTGAATCGTTGTCGTCCTCTTCTTTGTTGCGCTCAATTTAACCAGTTTCTCTGAATTTCTTCAAAAAAACTAATACAGCCTGGGCAGTGTCCTACACGTTTTGGGATTTCATGAATGGAAATTTTTAGTTCAGCAAAAGCCAAAAATTTTGATTTCGTCGCGAGTGTCATACTTTTTGGCTTATCCATTTTTTTAACCGTATTGACACAACCGCAATTCACACAAAACTGGCGAAAGATAAAGAAACGAAATTTGTAACAGTTGAAAGCCAAATAACAATGAACAATATAAAAAAATAGTAGGGGGTTTTAACTATTGAATTGCGAGAAAAAGAGAAACTCAAAGTCGCAATGTCGGGCGGTTACTTACGATTAACAATCAATTGGCCAGCACGTATGTTCGTAAAAATAAGAATAAGTTAGGACTGTGACTTTTTCTTTTAATTTGCAATATTTCTTTGTGGATCAATGATATACAATGACAAATATAGTTAGTATAGTTTATAGATTGATTTTTCGTGTTAACTTTTTTTAACTTAATACAGCATCAAAAAAAATATTTGGTGTAATTTGGTGGCTTGTATTCAATATGAGTTTTTATTTCAGAACTGACAACTCAATTAAAGTCAATTAATGTTGTTGTTGAGAGTTTTAACACATGTTCTGTGGTCTTTGTTTACGAAAAATAATAATATTTTTATTTTACAATCATTTCGTGCAAAAATATTGGTAATGATTACCGACCCTTCTTACCTGTCATCGGATTAGTACCTGAAGGGAGAGAGTAAGCCTATTAGACACGTATGATTCACTCCAAAGAACTAATGCGTGAAGAGTACTCGAAACAATGCTTTATTTATTTATTTAACATTGCCTAAGATTGACAAATTATAAATTTTAGAGTTTTAGAATGAATAAAAAACATATTACACAATTTCAAATAGAAAAAATGGCAAGGAAGCCTAGTTATAAAAGCACAAGTTCTTCAAAACAAAGTTCGCCACATTATGTTTTTCACTGGAACCAAATCAAAATTTTATGGTGACTTTCAAAGTGTTGATTAAATAAAATTGTGCTACAAAATTTACTATTAATTTTGCCGCTATCCACTCAAAAAGTGTTGATTTTTTTCTTTACGTTATGTTCTCGAAGGTTTAATAAGCCAACATAAAAGAATTTTTACAATTTGAGTAGTATTTTTTTTTTATTAATTAGGGGTTCTTCGTATGTTTTTACTTTTATTATACTTTATATTTTACTGTTACTACGCACAAAAATATAACAACATTTTTTGGTATTGGGGTCAACCTGGAAATTATTACAGGATTTTTTAAAAATTATTTTCAAAACGCACAGTAAAAAGCGCGAATGAGCTGATTTATTATTACGTTTAATATATATTTTTACTAACTATTGCTTTTGATTACAATTGATCGAGTGAAGGAATCGAAATGCCGAAATACTTAATGGATTCCGATTTGATGCAAAACTTTTTTTTGCAACAAATCATAAAAATATGTGTTTGCAAAAATTCACTAAAAAATGTCTTCTGACTACAAAATATTTAGTAGCTAATATTATAAAAAAAGATGAAACATCGTGTACGGCGTTACTAATCAAAGCTACAATGCATTAGTAATATTTATTTTGTTTTATTTTTATAGTTTTTGTATTTGTATAGTTAAAATATGAATAACAAATGAACAACACGATTTGCTTAGACTTTTATATACTAGTCACTAGTGCTTAGATTTTTATATATAGGTCCTACTTTAAGTTTATTTTACTTTGCCTATAACCTTCCCGAGAGTGCAAGCAAAAAGCTTGTCAAATAAAAAGTTTTATTGCAAGCGGATCTGCGGTGTGGAAACGCATAAAGTGTAAACAAACAAACATTCGTTTTTATATATTAGATAATAAATATATATTTTGTCAAGTTTTTATATTTGGATTTTAGTTCTACCATGAGTCGCGACCTTTTTGGACAGTTGACATAATGATCGCTTGCTTAAATATTTAAATAAATAATGTATCTAAAAAATCTTATTTTTTGTATATTTATGAATGTATATACTTAATAACTTGTATAAAAAATAACTGTTCATTTTCTATAATGTTAATAAATATTTTTTTTTTCTTTTAATTTTAGTAGTAAACTATATTTTTTGATAAAACTATTTTCATGGTATCGTTATTTGTTTATTTCATAAATGTGTTGATATGTACTCTTAAATAAACAACATTACTCTCTGACTTATATTGATTCGTATGTCTGAAAAATATTAATAATCATCGAAACACTAAATACACATAGAAATAGAATTTTTCAAAAAAGTAAATCAAATATTTTTAAATAAAATTATTGAGCTTTTACACCAATAAATGAACGTTATTTTTTTTTGCGTACTCTGCGCGCGTCCGGCCTTGGAAGAGATTTAAAATCCGCATGCTGCACACTCCATATGTGCCTGGCGGGTTAACATAACAACCTTCATAGAGTGGCCATTATTGCTTTGTGAAGATAAAGGTTGAGTCTATAACCAATACCATTATATTAACATTATTTTGTTACTGAATGGTTGTGAAACAAAAAAAATAATTTAGTAAACGAAAGTGAAACAACAGCCTTAATCCATTACAACTGCTTACATTCAATTTAAACTAAATTCATATATTGCCTTTTTATATCAGAATGAACCATTTTTTTTACAATACTATTTTGATTTTATTACGACTTATAACGTCAATATATATACTAAAAAAAGTAATCAATAGCTTAATGTTATTGCAAAGTGCACTGATTTCTATTGAATCATCAAAAAACAGAGTAATAAACAGATCTAAGAATAACTTTACTTTCATATACTTTCATTTCTTTCAATAATTATAATTGTTAAAATTAATTATTAAACTCATTGCAATAAAAAAATTACAATCACATAATATTGCATTTGTCAAGTGAATGTAAAATAAAATATGTGTTTCAAAAAGATAATAAAATTATGTTTAAAGTACTGTGGATGTCAATTTGCATTTTTAAATGTTTATATGCATGGTATTTCCTTTCAATATAATCAAAAAAATATCAGCCCAATTATAATACAACACAATTTTGAAAATAAACTGCTTATATACATGAAAATTAAAAACGTTTCTTGTTTTCATTCTGAAAAATATTTGGCATAATTGCCATAGAACATTCCACATTAAAATAAAACAATGATTTTTCTATTAAAAATATTTAAATGATCGGAGTATTCGGTGTGCGAAGTATTCTATATCCGGAAGGTTCTGTGTGCGGAAGATTCCGAGTCCGAAAGAATCGATGTTCGGACTATTATTGGCCGGAGAGTTCGTGTTCGGACTATTCCTGTTCGGAGTGTTCGTGTTCGGAAAAGTAATGTTCGGTAGAATCCGTTCACCGAAATTACCCAATTCAATGCCGGTTATAACATCAAATATATACGTGCACCTATCTTGGACGGCAGGTTTATAAACTTTTTCGCCAACAGCTCGACCAAACCGGCCCAGTGCCAGAATGGAGTAAAGAGGTTAAGGAGATTTATGAAGAGGTGCTTACTCGACGACTTTCTGTCTGTTTATCCCGTGATGTCATTCATCCATTATTTGGAATAATCTTCCCAGAAAATGTAAGTCAGTTGGATAATAAATAAATGTTTTGAAGCAATTGTTGTTACTTTGAGCATGAAAACCAGATCTTGACATATCATTTAATTGCAGGGAAATTTTGAGCACGGGATGTGGTTCACTGTCATCGAGCCGGACGACCAAGTGGCGGGTGTTGTGGAATTCTGGCGAGGCAGGTCAACTGAAAGATTCGGCGACGAAGATGTAGACACCGCGATGTCTTATATGTTGTGGGGAAATGTTGCCTTACAGATATCGAACACTTACGCCCACTTGCTGAAACAGAAACACTTGAACGATTTTTTAATGACTGTCGTCAAGTAAACACCTCTCATATGTGATTGTGGTGGAATATTTGAAGTGTATACCGCTTACTGTATGCAATTGCAAAGCATCGGGATTAACGGTTTTTACATGTGATAATATTGCTTGAAAACATTGTGACATTGTTGATGTGGTTTTATTTGTTGTGAATTTCTTAAATGTGTTCTATGAATATAGTATATTTAAAAAGTAAACGCTTACATTTTCAAAATAATCAGAAATATTGATGGTTAAATAATATACAAAACTACATATGAAAAGAAAAACGACGCGTAAATTTTTGTCTTAAATAATAAAAAAAAGTGAATGACACGGTAAATCTTGAAAAATATTTTTTTATAAATATAAAGAAAATAGTATTTTTAATAATAATACCATTAACTTTCTTTAAAAAATATAATGTCCTTCCATATTAATAAAATGCTAAAAATGCATATTTTTGTATAGATTCATGAAATGAGAAAGCAAATTCATTTTTACCGCAGAGAAGTTATGACGTCACGGAAAGACGATATTATTCACGGAAAAATATTGTAAATTTATTAATTAACTAATATCTGATTACGTGTGCTTAAACAAATCTATGTATTGTAAAATCATTGTGTCGTAAAATCATCGTGTCCTAAAATTGGTGTAAAAAAAATTGTGTCGTCAAAATACCCTTCTGTTGGTAAATCAATGTGTTTCACGTGTGTAAAATGTTTGTGTACTTGTACGTGTATGTGTTAAAAAAATAATCAAAATCAACGGTAAGCGGTAGATAATCATATTTTAATACTATTTACTATTACTATTGTGTAATGTAAATTCAGTGATCAATTTTATAATTACCTAATATTACATCTAACGGTAAATTCTGTTTGATGAATACCTCTGATTAATTGTCACATTAATGGTTACAACAATATAATTACAATCTATTGATGCCTTATCCTCTCGCGATAAAGAGTATATAAATGCAAAAATTCAAAAGTAAAAGCAGTTGATTACAATTAATTTGATAGACAATTTATATTTCACAAAAGAATAATTTTCCAGTAGTTTTTTTTATTTTTGTCGACAATTGGTATTTTAAAAACAGTTTTTATCACAGTTGGTCGTAACTAATTACTGATAGTATGAATAAAAGCGGGTGTTTTTTGTAATAGGTCCATTTTCCAAGACATGGTGTCAATGAAAGCGTTGGTGAAGAAAATCATCAATTTCGCGCAACGTTTAGTTGATGCAGACCGAGCTTCACTATTCCTTGTAGATCATCGCAATAATGAACTTTATGCGACTATATTCGATTCCAACGTGCATGACGAGACTTCTGAAGAACTGTTCAACGTCGTAGCACCTTCGTCAAAGAGCGACGACGGCAAACAAGCGCAGGAAGAAATCCGATTTCCGATGGGAACTGGCATTGCTGGATACGTTGCGCTTACTGGTGAGGTGCTCAACATCAAAAACGCATACGAAGATACAAGATTTAACAAGTAGGTGCGCTTTGATGTCTCATTTGAATTTAAAGACCCTTCAGAGATCAGGAATTCGCTGTTACGAATTACTTGTTGGAATTAATAGCAAACATTATTTATTTTATGTTGCTGGCGGAAAAATCTTTTTAAATTCATAACATACATAAATGACTCGATAAATACATACGCACCTAAGTCCACTATAAACTTATTTGAGATCAATTCTTTGTCAGAATAATCAAACAGAAGTCTATGCAGCAAAAGCTTGGTAAAACTGTATTTTTTTTGACGTCAGTTCAAGTTCATCCGTGCACTTGAACGCCCGAAGATGCCGAAAAGCGAAACCCGGGTCGTTAGTGACAAAATCTGTGCGAATGTACATAATTTGAACGATTCAAATTTACGCGTTTTCCATACCGGTTTTTCATCTTTGAAGTGTAATTTTAATGTTTAAATGGAAGATAAAATAAAAACAATTCAGAAATATTTAACTTAACAGAAGCAAAAATCAAACGAGACTAAAAAGACGAAATGAAACAAACTTTAGCCAACATGTATTTTATCAAAACTGTGTAAGTACACACTAAAAACTTTTTTTTTTTGTAGCTACTGAAAATATAACCCAGCATGTTTTCAAACTAAAAATACTCGCTATCCAAAATTTTGTTATGTGTGACTTAGGTTGCCTATGATATTTATTGACTATATGATACAGAGATTCATTATTAGCAATATCACATTATGATACATATCATTATAGGTACCACACGATATAAAAATATAACATTTTAGCGCCTGTTTCCTATAATGTGGCAACAGGTTGTAGCGATCAAATTTATATTGCACATAATAAGGAGTAAATTTAATTATTTGTGTAATCGCGATCTATACACGCAAATAGAAACATTAATTTAAACACTGAAAAAACAGTGTTCATACTTTTGATTATCGAATTAAATTACATTGCTTTTTTCGAAAAAACTGACATTTACCTCGTTTTAAAAGAGTTATTGGATGCATATTATTCGAAAGAAAAGTTTACAGATTTGCTATTAATACTATTAGCTTAAACCACTGACAGATATTAAAAAAAAAATACATAACAATGGTTTTTACGAAAACCTGCACATTAAACTGTTTACTGCACACAACAATATATTTTAAAAGACAACTTATTATCATTTAAATTTTAAAGGGCCGTTGATCAACGAACTGGATACAAAACAGAAACCATCCTCTGTATGCCCATTAAAACACGCGGCTCAATAATAGGAGTTGTACAAATGATAAACAAGTGCATTGGCCACTTCTCCCCTGAGGACGAGGAGGCATTTTCAATATTCTCAGTATACTGCGGACTGGCCTTACACCATGCCAAACTCTACGAACGGATAACAAGATCTGAACAAAAATACGCCATAGCATTAGAAGTATTAAGTTACCATAGCGGTTGCTCTGACAGCGAAGTATCCTCATTCACAAATATTGATATCGAAACCCCTTTAGATATAGACTCGTACTATTTTGACGCCTTCCGATTAGACGATACCAACAAAGTAACGCTGACCATAGCAATGTTTAAAGACATGTTTGGTGATATGAGATGCCAGCAGGAATCTCTAGTCAGATTTGTTTTGACGGTACGAAAGAATTACAGAGAACTGCCGTACCATAATTGGACGCACGGATTTTCCGTTGCCAATTGCATGTACTCGATAATAAAATCTACAGCTGGTGTTTTCACCATAAATGAAGTAAGTGTCATTATATTCATTTCAAGATTTAATCAGCGAGGAATAACAAAGATTTGATACCACTTAACTATATTTTGATACTGAACTATGAATAAACCCCAACTCGTTGATATAATTAAACAATACATATTATATTATTATAACTACAAAGAATACTCCCATTTAAAGTCGTTTCCATCGAAATTATATATTTATGTAACAAGTATTAAAATTGTAATTTTTTCATTATACCTTTTCAATATTAAAAAGTATATATGTCATAAATAACACTAAATCTTTTATACTTTGGAAGATCATTCGACTCATTGAGAAATATATCTAAAAATGCCTTAAATTTTCATTGAAAAAATCTAAATTTGACATTGAACATGCCAGGACTTGAACCCAGAACCTTCTGAATGCTATGGCAAAGCTTTTATCAACTATACTTGGGAATACTATACCTGCTTGGGGATCACAAGTTATAACTTACCGTGTGGGCATCTTCTCTTATCTTAAACCAAACGTGAGCGCTCTAAGACTTAGTTATCGGAGGCCAAGTTCAATAAAATAGTCATATTATGATGAAAGTTACGGTATTCATTTTATAATAAAAATAACTCACCAAACTTACGTATTCCAATCGCTATTTAAGATAAATACATATATGCTTTGAATTATAAAAATAACAATCAGACTTGATTTTTTTTAGAGAATCGCATTATTTATCAGTTGTTTGTGTCACGACTTAGATCATAGAGGAAAAAATAATAAATTTATGCTTGAAACTGAATCACCGCTAGCTGCAATGTATTCAACATCTACTATGGAACACCATCATTTTAATCAGACTGTTATCATAATACAACAGGTAAAATAACACACTTCATAAAACACAAGATTATTGTGGCTCAAAATTTACTTAACGTTTTTGTTTTGTTTGAAATCAATCTGTAATCAAACAATATTATAATATACAAGTGATGAGTGCTCACTCACTCTCAGTTAAATAAACCATTCTAAAAGCGTGTTTGATATTGCCAATATTGATAGAATTTAATGGTATTTACTAATAAGCAGCGTTATTAGTAAATACGCTACATTGCCTCTTTAATAAATTCGTTTGATCAACATTTTCAATGGATTTGAATATACTGTTGCCATGATATTAATCAGTTTTCATATGAAATTATTCAATTACACTATTCAAAATGTTTATATTTATTTTAGTAACATAAACTTCAGTTTAATTTATGTTTTATTCTTTTTTACCTCCGAAAACCACAATCACATTAATCAGTTGGCTCAAAAAGGACACAACATTTTCAAACAACTATCGTCATCAGAGTATAAAGAAGTTTTAAGTTTTGTAAAACATTGTATCCTTGCTACAGACTTAGCACGATTTTTCCCGAATAAGGCAAAGCTGGAAGACCTCGTTAGAAACAAACAATTTTCCTGGGAACAGAAAGATCACAGGTAAATAAAGCATTTTAAATTTTATGTCTGTGAAAATCAATTATTAACAACCGTAGCTAAACCCACGCTAAGCTTGCGGAAGCCATCAAGAGATCAAATTGTATTATTTCACAATATTTTCTCACACTTATCAGCGGTGAAATAACGAAGTATTAAAACAAATATTCAGTGTCAGTGATGAAGTTTTCAATAAAATTCACTAACAACTGTCTCATAAAAAAGAGAGTATTGATTACTATTATGTCCTTAAAAAACATTAAAATTTTAAAAAATGTTTCATATAAATTCTTGTCTTCTAATTTTTACTCCATTTTTTTTCTTTGGTCATGCCTACTCTCTTTATTGAGTAATGACTGACACACATTGAAGGTTAAAATATTTATGAAAAAAACCTAGAATTTTCAAGTTCATATACAGTTGTGATACTCTACCAAGAATCCATCTTGTTCTAACTTGGCGGTGAAAATATAATATTTGTAAATTATGATAATAGTGAAATTTATTCGAATTGGAATTTGTTGCGATCTCTTATATCATTGACACATTTTTGTATTTACAGATATCTTTATTTTCAACGCATAATTAATTATTGCAAAGTAAAAAATATATTAAAATTATTGTAAGTAAAAAGTTTGTTATTTTTGCAGTAATATCGGTTTTAATCTCTCCTGCTAAATTTACACAAGTTCAAGATAAATGTTATTGCAGTATTGGCGACGATATATTACGTATAATAATTATTATAAATTGAAGTTATTAACGGAAAATGGACCGGTACGCAATGGTTACTTGCAACAATAATTGTTAAAATATTTAAAAATCAGACTAAGAATTAATAATGAACCTTCTGTGGAAATATTATATAAAATAATAATTGATTTTCACCAATATTGTATTGTGAGACGATATATTATATTTACCAAATCAATTTGTAACAATATTTATTTTTTTCATCAATGAGGTTCTTGATAATGGCGATCGCGATGACAGGCTGTGATCTATCAGCGTCAGCAAAGCCGTGGCACATCCAGGTTGAGACCGTCAAGGTGATTTTTGAAGAGTTCTATCAGCAGGGAGACGCAGAGCGAAACGCTGGAAGACTACCTATTCCGATGATGGATCGGAATCTTCCAGATCAACAGGCTTCGTGCCAAGTGAGTAACCATTTTTCTATATTTACGTAGGTGTAAATCAAACGAGGCAATTCAGTTCAACGGGCTGCCAGGCTTACCATTTGAGGGAACAAACGAAATATTCATCATAATTCACATAAGTCATATTCAGAGCTACAAAACATTACATATTATGATTATTTTGTAATATTGTTTGGTTTTGAGAAACTAATTATTATAAACACAGCATAAAACATTATTGTAACTGTAGCTGAAATCACCGCTAATATTTATTTTTTTCGAATGATTATGTTGTTTGCTGTGTTTTTAAAAGCATTGTAGAAATGACACTTTTAAAAATCGTATACATTATATAGAAACAATGCAAATTTATATTATAATTTTTAGTTTATTCACATACTTACTTTTTAACTGCAGGTATTTTAATGATGAAAAAATATTGCCATTATCTCACCAACCTATTTTCATTTGCAAGTTTTGTCATAATCAAACGATGGTTTATATAAATCATTATATTTTTATCCAAGATTAGATTGAAAATAAAATTTCCAGCTTGATATTTCCTGTTTTGGCTACTATTGATACCAGTCGGCAAATTGACTTAAAAATAATATCTTCATTTATAGTTGAATAACTAGTATGTAGTGTTTCATCACTTAAATCTTGAAACTGTTGATTTGATAAATAAAATTGACGTATAATTATGTCATTTAAAATCATACAAAATAATAATACGACTAAACAATTTATAATGAAATTCGATAAAAACCTTTTTACACTTCTTTCAACGATATACTTGACAAAACGTTGACAGTAATAATGTCGGAGAAAAAAAACAATTTTATATAGAACACAAAGAATTTAAAACGAAGTGTGTTGCTACATTTAAAATTACATTGCGATCGTTTTTAAAAAAGCAACCAGCAACACTGCAAATATAACGACGCGTACTGGAAAATAATGTTCTATGCTATCAACAGGTGGGGTTTCTGACTGGGATATGCATCCCGTGCTACAACCTGTTGAATGAAATTCTCGACGCGACAAAGCCCCTCATGGATATGTGCCAGAGCAACCTAATGCAGTGGCGCGAAATTGAGGCAGACGGTAAATCACTTCCTTGTATTAAATCTGAAGAAATTTCCGGCGAAATTAATCAAGACACCCAAGGAGACAGAAAAGACATTGCTGAAATTGATTTTGACGAAAGTGAAGATGAGATGGCCGATGTAAATTTAACCGACGACATTACTGTCACTCCTCCTAATGTTGAGGAAGAGCTTTAAATATTACGATAATATTTTATCTGCCGCCACAGTGTTATTAACTATATGATTAATAACAATTCTTAAAAATCAATTCTTGTTTTGAATAAAGACAGAACACACAAATATTTCACTGTGTTTAGTTAAAATTTTGTCGTAATTATTTTAGTCATTTAGTTTTCAATTTGTTTAAAAAACATTGCTTATACTATTGCTGATACCAAAAAATACTTTGTATTACATATTTATTGTGTACCTTAATTGCTTTTGCAGTTTGTTGTCAAATAACTTATTTTGTTGGAACGTAATCGTTGGAAAGTGTATATAACGTTTTGAATATCATTCGAATTAAGGTATCGTAGAGTTTTATTTCATTTGAAATATTCAGAATTTTCTTAGTCTTTATATAACATACAATTGTTCACAAAATGTCAATACTTAGAGAGGACCGTAGAGAGAGAGAGCGATAATATAACTTCTAGTTCGTCCCTTTCTCTCTCCGTAGAAAGATTAAGATACCTACTGACTTTCAAAAAGTTTTCTTTTAACAACTTCTGTTGATATGTTCATTGAGGAGTGTATTTGTGCGATAAAGCGGGAATGGTTAAAATTATTAAATAATTATATTATTTAAATACGAAAAAATTTATGCTTATAAGGTACACTTATAGTAAGAATGAATAAATTATTTATTATTCGTTTCCTTTTGATTTGTAATTTATGAAGTTACGAGCTTTACATTCTTGGTCGATTACATGCGGGTCTTACAACAACAAATGTTATAATTGCTGGAAATTTTATTTGTATATTTTAATTAACAAACTTATTTAAATTTAAATAGATGTTTTTAAAAACTATTACATTGCTGTTATCTTATTCGTTTATAAATATAATCTTGTCTTCGGTCATACAACGTATTTTAAATTATTCTTTCTATTACACTGGCAAGCAAATTGTTATATTTATTAATTCAAAAAAAACCGTCCTTTATAAATACTTTTTTCATTTTTGTTAACTAATTGCGCGAAACAAAAATAAGTATTCGTATCATTTTAATTTATCTCTTTTCAGATGTTCACTGACAATTTTTGGTGGACAGCAATACAATTAAGGAAATAAAACATTTTTGTATACTAATTCCACATTATTGTATTTAAACATCACTACCGTTTTCGTTTATCGCGAGCGAGAATTATACTAAACATTTAAAAAATGTAAGATCTTATTTATTCTTTTTGAACGTATCGCTTAATTATTTTTTTTATGTAAATTAATTTCGGCTTTGATTTAGGCAATTAACACGGATCCGTTTTGAAATCTATCAAATAAAATATATTAAATTATGAGAGTTTTAAAAAATCCAATAGATCATATCCAAAACATCATCATGATCAAAAATTTATTAATTTGAAGTTGCAAGAAGACCTTTGAATCGAGTGTATTTATTTCTCAGAACTCATTTCGTCAAAGAACACCCTGGGCGTGGACTTTTTTTACGCTGTTTTACGATACGAAAATTGCAAAGACGCGCATTGCATATTTTTAACATCTAAAAATATATATACGGTAACATAATATACGTAAACGTAAGAAGAAAAACCTTCATTTAAGCTGTTTAAAGCACAATGTCTAACAACATATTATGTACGTAATTATAATACGAAATATCACTCTGATTCTATGAAACAATTGGGTTCCTATAGCTTGAAAATTGGGTATTCGTTTTAAATGTATTAAAACAAATATGTATCCGAAATAATCACCGAATCAACAAACATAACTATGTTTTAGATTCGTAAATTCAGCTGAATTTCTGTGACTAGAGATCAGCTAACAGTCTTGAAGAGATTTATTCATCTCTTTGGCCACATTTGTTTCCTATGTGTAGCATGTGGCCACCACGTTATCTATATCTTAATAATATATGAAATATCGGTTTCTAGTGCTGAAAATGAAAATTGTGGTCTTTGATGACTTACAATATTGCTATATTTTACAACTAAATTCCTAGAGTTCTTCCATTTGTGAATATTTCTATTTCAAATGGAAGAACGATGTTAGACAAATTTTTGATATATCATATTAAATGTATCATGGTATTAATGGGGTGATCATTTTTCATGATTTGAATTTGAAAATATCACTAAGTGTGTTTCTTTACCGGTAAAATTTGTCAATCGGCAAAGTTCTTAATTCGAATTTCAAATCATATTTCTGGCGATTGACCGTTGAATCAATTTTATTGCAGAACGAATTTCATCGGAAGCTATTCGCTCGATGTTATTTATTCTTCGTTCATGTTTGGTTCTCTAGCGCATTTCGCCACAGTACAGTGACGAACAAACCGCTGAAGGTTGCCATTATTTTTGTAGGCAGCTATAACTTGGCCGTTTATACACATACAATCCAATTTCATGGTATTTTTCCGTATGTTATATACATACATACAAAAACCGATAGATTGAAAAACGATAAATCGAACTTCTTTTTTACATCGCCATTTCTGGCAGTGTACCGTCGAATTATGATAATAAATGGTTGTAAATCGAACTACCATTATATGTCATCTTTTAAAAAGTTATTTTCGCTGGATATCGTACACTTTTTAAATCCAGGGCATGCATAGGCATACATTTTTTTTTTAATCAAAGAAGCTCAATTAAAATCATTCAACTTTATAAGTCGGATATTAAATTGAATTCATAATCATGTTATCCGTGCTTCTTCGCCGTAAAAAAATTCATTGGAAGTTTTTTTCCAATATTTCACAGTGTACTGAATGTTATACCCATCACCCCTCAATATGACGTGATACTTTTCTAAATGGGTGTATTCCGCAGTCTAAAGATGTTATTCGTGATTCAATCACTTTCAATTTCATGTTGCGAAAAGACTTTTAAATGGTTCATTCCGCGCTCTCGTCTCCAAAACTAGTAAGAGTGAACTTTTCCTCGAACTGAATTGACAAACGACTCTGAGTTAAATTTATACAATGTCGGGTCCATGGCACTTTGGTCAAAGTCGTCGGCTTCCATGCCAGACCTCACGTGTTCGGATCTCAATACGGACAGCATTTTTTCAATCGATTTTTCGATTTCTGTTCGAAGGCATGGATGTTTGTGATGTCTCAAAATTCACCCCTACCACTCCAATTTTAAAATAACGAGGTATAAATTGAGTGATTAGACAACCCCTGGTCTTGTATCGCACTATCCTTAAAGAAAACTACTGCTAGTTAGTAAAGGAATATTGGTTTTCCACTAAACCAAACAAACTTTCGGGTCATATGGTGCAGCGATTAACGTTATTGGCTTCCGTGCCGGATCTCACGTGTTTGCGTCCCAATACGAAGAGCATTTTTTCGATTGATTTATCGATTTCTGCTCGAAGACATGGGTGTTTGTGATGTCTTAAAATCCTCTATCACCCGATAGGGGATCCTTCGATCCTTTCGATCCTCCAATATCTGATAGCGAGAGCGATGAGTTAAACACTAGTCCTGTGTTAATCTTATCCTTGTATCTCTGCTGAACTACTTGGAAAAGAAAGGTTGAGCGACTGAGTAACAAACAGTTCTCGTACAAAAACTTCTGTTAAGATACCTCTATTTCAAGGGAGGCCATATGCTCCATATGGGTGGTGGACATAAATACAAAACCCACAAATAATACATACAATTAAGTTACTGGCTTAATACTATCCTGGTTGCTGAAAAGATTGCTCTATTCCACAAATAAAATCGTGTGGTGCTAATATTAGCAAAAAAATCTTGAAATGTTAATAACAACTACGTCATATAACTGAACTAATTTTTTTTTTAAAAGTCACCGCCGTGCCGTGTTCAGTGAATCCTACAGTCCCGGGAGCAGGGATCCCGAAATCGGAACGGTAAAGAGGATCGATAATTTTTTTTTTTTAAGATTTTTTAATAATTGTATAATCTGTCGATTCGCAAGTTTTGAAGTAATCGAACTAAAAAAAATAAGCAAAATTATTCAAAATGTTTCATGGTCTTATATTAAAGAATTTTGAATTTCGGCAGATGGTCCCTTTTGTCATCTCACTACTTTTCTTACAAAAATAATTATTCTTTAACCATTTGTGTTTTCATGCATAATATTATATAAATAGCCCAGTTGCGAAATCACTTGCTCGCGATGAACAAAGCCTATCTTTATTTTTTTAGATATACTACTGAATTTTATTGTTAGTGAGATATTCAATTAAACAAGTTTTTGATGCGTTTGTATATAAACATTATTTATTTATTAGTGGCCTATATCATATTATTTTATATTCAATTTATATTTACTTATTCGTAATGTGGGATTAGTAAAAAAGAGTGTTTAATTTATTAAATATAATGCATTTTTACTAAGTATTAATAGTGATTTGAACATGTGCGATTTAATAAAACGTTTAATGTGGGATGTTCACAAAAAGATGTCGTATTTAATTTTTCAATTTAAAGCAAAAAGTAAAATCAAATTCTAAGATTGTATAAGATAAAAATCGATTTGCATGCATAGGTTTTCGTATCGTTTTGGAAACCATTTGTCTTTTGATTCGATTGATTCGTTGTATTTATTTATTGGAAAAATGCCATTTACACTTTTTTCGTATCGTTTTCCTTTTTTTCTTAGTTCATGATTTTTTTGTTGATTTTAAAAACAATCTAAAAAAATTGTCAAAATATAATAAAATATTTTATGAGATTTTCATGAACAGCTAGCGAGTTTCATGTTTTAATTTAAAAACAGATATTCAAATCACATTCTAAGATCGTATTAGCTGATAAACAATTTACATACATAAGCTTTGTATCGGTTTGAAATCAATTTGTATTATTTTCATGTAAATTGTGATTGTTTTTTTGTTTGATTTAGTGAAAAACTAAAATTCTTTTACCAACTAGAGTAAGTTTTCCTTATCGCTCACTTGAAGCCACTTTTTTTGTAATATGAACTATTATTCTGGTAGTTATTCATTTGTTGTTATGAGTTTTGTAAAAATATTTTCTCTTTGGAAAAAAAGACCAGTTGCCAAAAGCGTACTCGTAAACCAAATTCATAAAAAAAACTTCTTACAAAATAATGTATTTTTTTATTCGCTGTAAAATTGTAATTTCATGAATTACAAAAGTTGCTGCCAATATGCTTGTTTGATCAGAATGAAAAATAAAATGTATGATATCATTTAATTTTAATGATGTATCATAGAAAGTATATTGGAAGACTGATTGTAAAAAGAATAAGACAATATAACGAGAGACTTACAAGCATAAAACTTTGACCAAAAATATATAAAACAAACAAACAAAATATTTTTCGAGATCCCTATTATTTCCATATAAATATATTTAATTACTTTCCTGCGTGATATTGTATGTAAGTACTAATGAATGTTTATATATATTTTCAAAGTATACGCAACTTATCTGGTCCATTTTCAAATGTTACAATTAGCTATGGAGTTTATTGAATGTTATTTATTCGACGAAAAGCGTTGTAATGTGTAAATTAAATACAAGCTCTATAAAAGCCGTAGTATTTATTTTTTATAAATTAAAAAAAATACTGCGAGCTGTTTAAAAGATAAATGTTGTAAATTTGTTAAAAGTATATAAAGGAAACCATAGGCCATTTATTTTCATGAGATATATTTTTTTAAATGATAATGTTAATTTTGTTAAATATAATTTTGGATTATACACAGTAAAGCCCAAAAAATACAAATCTGAAATAAAATAAAAGCACTTGAATGGTATGTTCTATGAGATACCTTCAAGACAGATACCAAGAAAGCCAAGTTTTTTTTTATATAATTTTAATTGACAGTAAATTTATTTTGATAGTTTGAAGTCAAAATATATATCAAGTGTATTCTATATATATATATTTTAAAATACATGATTTTTTGAATTCTATAAAATAAATAAACAAATTCTGAAAATGTTATTAATCATTTCAGTTGTATTGAAATAAATTAAAGCAACCCTTTTTTAAGTGTCTCTTATTTATTCCAAAAAAATATGGTCACCGTATTTATAATATTCTATGGTAACGTATATTTTTGCTAACCGTAAGATCAAAGAGTAATTCTAAATATGTATGCTAAAAAAATGTGAAAAACTTACTGTTGTGTGAATTTATAAATCTTATTGTGAAATAAATGTTAAAAGTGCATAGTGTTTTATTACGAGATATTTTAATTGAATTGAACCATACCAAAACATCATAACACAAAAGAAAAATTCTTGATAACACATACAATGACACTCTTTATTATTTGAAAACAGATACAATGGTAAAATATATAATATTGAAACTAATATTGCTACATTTCATCTTCCTAACTAATTACTGTTTTGATTATGTTATGAGTAACAATGTTTGGCTTGGGGTAATTAATATAAAAACAATAATATCTGATGTCACAAAAAGTCTACATTGCTAACATGCTGATTTTTTATAATTAAAAAATAAATAATTTGAATGATATATTTTTTACGACAGCCTGTAAATTGTAAAGTTAGCACATCTCCTTTATTTACATAATTTATCAGTTAAAAAAATCACTATTTTTTTACTTTACAATGTAGCTTACAAAGTATTCCATTATTTATTATAAATAATTATTAAACACAGACCACTCATATTCAATATTATTTATCGAGGATTTAGTATCATAAAAACGATCTCCATTTCGCATAGTCTACCCAAGAGGAAATTTTCATTTAATTCAATTATTTACAGACCACATAATGAAAATAGAAGCTGGGTAGGAGTCATCGTTATTTTAACAAATCTCCTAGAAAAAAAATGTAAGTATTTAGTTATGAAAACCAGATCATTTATTGCTGAGGAAAGTGTTTCGAAAGTGTTTTTTTAGAAACTATAGATACTTTAAAAGATTTTTTTAATTCGTTTATTTAAGTTTATCTTCGATGATCCTTCTTATTTATTTAAGAATATTTAATAAAAAGGTAAAGAAAAAAAAAACAAACAATGATTGACGACCTTATATATTTCTTTTCTTTGATGCCTTTTTCCTATTTCTTTTCTTTGATGGACTTTTATCTTAAAACATGACGACCACGTTGTTTATTTCATCGGAAAAACATATGAGGCCAATGTATAGGGACGCCATTAGTTTTTACGGTGATGGGTATCGTATGACACGCGTGTCAGAGTTGACATACCAAGACACCGGTTCCTAGACGATCTTCGCCTAGAAACAAAGAACATTTACTAGGGCTGCAAAAAATATATATTTTCTTAGATTTGACACGGCGCGCCGGGTCAAGACAGATATAAAAACAAAAATTACACGCCAAACTAAAAAGGATCCACAGTCATCATATGGCTTCTGGAATAAAATAAGGGATTGCAATACCGGTATTACCTAAACCCGGATTCCGTTATTGATGTTTTTCAATACTGAAATACCGGGTTTGAAAATACATAAACGCCGGTGTTACAATATTGAAAAATACTTTTAGGGTGTTCACTGTCAATACTTAGTGGAAAGGCATTACGTATACCCTCCAGAGACGAGAGCTTTTTTTCGATAAAAGAATATATTTTTTGAGCCATATTGATGTCAAAATATTTTTCACGGATAACTTTTATTCCTAACAAAAATTTTAAAAAAAAACGCAAAGTCGTTGTATAGAAACCCCGCATGACTATATCGAATGTGGAAAGGAAAAAGGACGTAACCCTCAATTTTCCAAAACAGCTTTTTTTCGATAATCACAAAGTATACAACTTGACACACATTCTATCAAAAGGATGGAAGCTGACAATGCCTAATGAGTATCTAAATTAAGCTTTTAAGTTTGAAAAAGATGACCTTGTAAAAAATTAAAACCAAGAAAAAACACTGAAATAAAGGTTTTGTCGAAACGATTTCTGCAATTAATATTAGGTTGTGTCAATTAAACACCAGTTTAGAAGTCTCCACGCACTTCAAGGTTGTTTATAATTCATAATTTGCATATGTCACAAAATCATCAAAACACGTTTTTAGCGCCTCCTGTATAATTTGATATGTGTGGGTTAGGTCCTTTTTCCTTTCCAGAGTCGATATGGTCATTCTCATTCTTTTATTACCGTGTAATATTGTGTACGGACAGTAGCAAGGACAAGCGTGACAGTATGGGGACATACAAACATTCGGGGTTGAAATATAGCTAAACGTGAATTTTTTAAAAATATTTACAATTTGACCTCTTTAGATCAACATTATTTCAATTCAAATATATTAGCAAAAGAACTGTAAATCAAAAAATCCATTAAAAAAAACGGAAATTCAAAAAATCGTATGTGCTTTTGGTGGCCATTTCTGTCCCCGCGGCTGATGACTAACTGAAGTCTGTACCCTTCGTAACCAAATATGAATGACAACAACGATATTCAGGTAGAAAAATAATGAATAGTGGGATCAATAGAAAACGTTGTTTACTGTGACCATATGGTCACGTTCGTCCTTGGGGGGTTAAAAAAATAATATTCCTTTGTACTTATTTCCACATTTATTTACCAAGATCAGGACTGTTTTTGCTCATAGAAAACATTATCAACTGATAATGCTCGCAATGAGCGAAATTCTCCATTTGACTGTTACTATTGAAATAGTATGTGTACATTTTTTCAAATATATAAATAATAAAAAAAAATAACAACAGTTAAGTTCTTTGTAGATACTCTGCGAATCGACTACTTTTATAATTGTGTAGTGTTAGTACATATTTTAAACACACTTCTGATTTTGGCTCGAATGTTAAATATCTTTCATCACATGCTTACGATACCATCACTACTGTCCTCAGCATAAATTGAATTAGTAAGTATTTTTACAATGTGTACACTATTTATTGATTAATATAACATTTAATATAAAAGATACTGCTCCATTACATTCCATTGCCATCTTGCTGTAAAACTGTCCTGAGTGCTGGTTATACGAAGGTTTCGGCAGCATGTGAGCAGTTTTAAACTATTAATGTTAATAGGTTCGTCTCAGCATTGCCTGTTAGATTTTCAAATCACGTGATTTGGGTATGCCATTCTTTAATATGTACCAAGTATTTCAACCAAAATCGTTTGTCCTGGGTCTGGATCTAATAGTCTAAGTGGCGGATGAAGCAACCATCGAACATATTTCACCTATTTCTATCAATAAATATTTTTGAAAAAGATTTCTTCATTATTTAGCATTATAAAATTGCACTCAAATGCCAATTATATTTTACGGCCGATAATAACAACATTCAATTTGAATTGTTCAAATTATGTTAATTCACACAAGTTTTATCACTAACGAGCCGGGTTTCGCCTATCGGCATGTTCAAGTGTTCAAGTGCACGGATGTACTTGAACTGACTTAATATTGAAATTCCACCAAGAACCCTCAGCCGAAATCTTATATTAAATAACAACCTTGTTTGATAAGCTGTTAGTAATTTTGTTTATAGTTCCCATATTACTGCTATAGTTATTAAGTGCATGTCAATTAACATTTTTTTTATTTCAATTCCCATTGACGTGAGCGATCTTTACAACTGTCTGTTAAGCGTGTGACCATAGCAATCACTCGACATCGAATCGTATTCCTAACTTGAAATTGATAAAGGAGATTTCTTCTTTGTCCGTTAGGTGTAATGTAAAAGTTTTCTTTAAGTAACGAAAGATGGTATCAAACTATTTCATTGAAAAAATATATAAGTGTTTTTCCTTTCAATATCAAACTTCTTAGCTTGTTATAAGATTATTATTTGAAAGAAAATGATACAGCTCAATAACAAGTTGTTATATTTTTCAAAAGACTAGAGATTATTTAAAAGAATTTTGTGAATTATAATCTGAATGTAGATAATAAATGTCGACGATACTATCACTAGTTGTTTTTTGTATTTTTAACGATGGCACAGCTTTTATATTTCTTGTGAATCATACATTGATATTTTTACCGTTACGTAAATAATTTTCCAATTCCTCAATGAAGACTATAGATAATGTGCGTAAAATGTCAAAATAAAATAATATATCAAAAACTAATTTAAATAATTTATTAGTATAAATGAGACATCGAGAAGTGAAGTGAGCTCAGTAGTAAAATTGTAAAACTTTTCTATTGCAATTTTATTATTGGATACATACTATATGGATCACTTCACCTCTCAAAAGATGGTAAATTAAACATTGACAAGGGATGGGTACTATAAAATAGCATGGTAAGTATTTTTTATAAGAAGCAAGCAAACCATAAATGGTAATGCATAATGGCGTTATTTAGTATGGGTAGACCGTATAGAAATATACCATTTTTTAAGTTTCTCTATGAAGTTAAATACTAAATTATGTATTGTATATCAACGTTTAATATATCAAATAATTATAATCAATATGAGGTAAATATACTGTATCGATATCATTTTGAAAATAACAATGGTGAGAATTTACCTTCTTCAAATACTTTCTTTGAACATTTAAACTAAAAGACGAAAAGATTTGTATGCTATTACGCAATAGTCAATTGACTATTTAATATTTTCACATCAACTAAAACATATGAATTCATGCGATAATAATATCGACTATGGAAAGGAAAAAGCACGTAACCCACACATATAAAATTTTACAGGAGACGCAAAAAACGTGTGTTGATGGTTTTGAGCCATAAGCAAATTATGAATTAAACACAACCTTGAAGTGCACGGAGACTTCTAAAGTGGTGTTTAATTGACATAATCTAATATTTATTTAAGAAATTGTCTAGGAAAAACCTTTATTTCAGTCTTTTTTCTTGGTTTTAATTTTTTACAAGGTCATCTTTTTCAAATTTAAAAGCTAAATTTAGATACTAATTACACTAACACTAACGTGTATCTAGTTAGATACATTGTGATTATCGAAAAAATCTGTTTTAAAAAACTGTGGGTTAAGTCCTTTTTCCTTTCCACAGTCGATATGTATAGACGTTTTTATTTATATTCCCATTTGTCTGAATATAAAGTTGGCATAACGTACGCTCTGAATAACTGGTTATTAGTTACTCTGCGTACATTTTACAATGTCAGCAATAAGAATCTTTTAACGTACTCCTGGATGAGGTAATCGAAAGTCATATAATAGAACACTTCAAAATTTAATATTATATAATATTTGTATGTTATATAATGTGAATCCGAAGCTTATAAGTTTCAATGTAAAAAACACAATAATATGGTAAGTGGTATATAAATCAATAATAAACACATTGATTATCTAGCAAAGAAAGTAGTTATTTATAATTTAAAAATGTAATTCAGTATACAACTAAATTATATTGTTGTAAGAAAATTTTCTTAAGAGATAGTTGTACTTGATACTTGAATAAATGTTAAATTGTGATTGATATAAACTTAAAATTGATAACCTTATTATTCCACAGGTTATGTGGAAAACTGTTGGACACCTTTTTGGGGAACATCATCAGACAAACTATCGTAAGGTTATTTACGAATAAACAAAAAAGTTGATTCTAATTCTTAGCTTATAAAATTACAAAATGAATGTTCCGGATTTTTTCTTTTCTACTAGACTATATATGGGCAACCACCGGCCCGCCGAGCTATTTTGTCCGGCCCTGATTCATCTCGGCGAAGCATTAGAGAAAGAAAATAATAGTTTTAACGAGGGATTAAATAATGGAGACGCTGGCAGTGGATTCACTCTACTAGTTCATGATCACCACCATATAAGAAATAGTAACGTGTTCTATTAAATTTATTAATATTACTTTATTATGTTTAATAATTTGGTCCGGCCCTTGACTCGGAGACAGAATGATAATTTGGCCCCAGACCTAGGAAAGGTTGCCCATGCATGCACTAGACACAAGGTAGTGAAATATGAGGATAGGTAAATCCCAAAGGAAATCATTTTTTAATGGTGGCCGCCTTTCGTAATTAAAATATTATTTACATCCTAATATTTTTGTTAATTTTATAAATATTTATATTTCAAACAAAGTCCGCTTCAAATATGAATCATATTGGCTCCTAATTGAGTCTATCATGAAATAAGTGTTACTGCGAAAACTGCTTGTCAATTTTTTTTCAACGAATAGTATAATGTATAAGGCTAAGACAGAACTGGTGATTATGTATTATTTTAATAGATAAAGTGGAAAAGAAGTTTAATCATCAAAGGCATAAATCATTTTATGAAGCTGTCCGCACTGAGATTCCAACCCACGAGCTCGGTAACTGAAGCCAAGTACGTTGACCACTCGACTAAGGTATCAATCCCGGACCCTGTTTGTGATCCCGAGATAGTCAATTATTCCGGGATTAAGCACTCAGCATAAAATCGTGTATAAATTGGGCTTCCGGATTGAGAAAATTTTTAGTCGGCGATTTTGAAATCATGGCATTTTTCAAACAATTTCAAAAACTAAAAACCCAGAAATTTGCGGATTTGCCCAAATTACCAGAGCGGAAGTCTTTTTTTTTTAGCTCTTCCAAAAATTTTCGAATCCAAAATAACAGGAATTTACGGATTTATTAAAAATAAAAGCGCGACATCTCGCAATCCCGGAATTTCGGGATCACAGAATTGGACGGGATCCCGGGATTGGATACTTTACACTCGACCGCGGATACAACATGATTTTAGTCGAATCTATTTGATGTGGAAATGTCGGAAACACGTATTCTGTGTTTATGTTGTTTGTGGGTGATGAGTAATGAGCATAATTATGTATATCTTGCATATGACAGTCAAAAAACGCGTCGTGCACAATATCGAGCTTAATTTTATTATTATGTAACTCTGCTATGACGTGAGTACACTTCCGGAAGAGGAAACGCGAAATGAGGGAAAAGGTTACCACTCGAAACAGACATCAGCAATCTCGTACGTTTGTCTACAGTTACAGAATTCAGCTCTGTCGATAGTTTTCTCCTTAATTACACACATTTTTCTGTCTTATTCCAATATAACTATTTTCCCCACTGTTTATCTTGTGATTTATTCTATAATATATTTGTTGAATCGAATTAAGCCGAATAATTTTAACCTTCAAGTATATAAATGGCGCAGCGGATAGCGTTGTGGGCTTCCGTGCCAAACTTCACGGGTTCGAGTCCCAGTACGAACAGCATTTTTTTGATCGATTTCTGTAATAACTGTGTGTAGCGAGAGCGATTAGTTAACCATTTAGTTACTTATTAGTTAAACTTTCTATCTCTACTACTCTCTTTGAATGAGAGATGTTGAGCAACTGAGTAAAAAAGGTCTCATAGAAAAACTTATATTTATTGTTAAAAATTTAAATTATAGTACATGACATAACAGCTGACGCCAATTCGCCATTTACTTGACAAATATAAAGAGACAAAATATAAAATAAAACTACACAATACATCAAAATCAAGAAATAAAATAGTAAAATTTAAAAAACAGTTCATAAATACTGTCACTAAAAATGTCCACTTATCTAGGCAATGAGTTGATCAATCGAACGGCCCTAGGAACTGGTGACTCATACCTCCTAGCGAGGTATAAGCTTGTAGAAATAAAAGTTTTTGCTCATAGTTTCGCCCACGTAAGAATAAATTGGGAGCATGTAAATTAATAGTCATGAGAATTTCAGGATTATTAACTCGGCCCCGAAGGAGAAGAGAAAACAAATATATATTGAGATCAGGAGGCCGTATGCTCCAAATTGGGAGCGGACATGGATAAAAAATAAATATTTTTAGGTCGAATGAGATATAAAAAACAACGGCTGAAGGAATAATTGTTGATTGTCAAATTTAATGTCTCATTTCAGAGTACAACGTACGATTACTGATTTCAATAGCAGTTTAATCAAAACTATGATTTCTGTATATAATTCCGATATATCGAATTTTAAAACATACATGTAAAACATACTGGTATTTCGATATTGAAAATCAACCAAAATCGAATATTGGACAATCACAAATTTTTATAAAATAGTCCATGATGAATTGAAAAATGTTAAATCTGTTAAGTTTTTCACGTGGCCTTGTCGGTTTTTAAAAATAGGGTTTGAAAATCCGGTTTTTTAGCAAAATTTGCTTCATTCGAAAACCGGTTTCTTCAACATGGCTATCCGGTTTTCGATATTAAACTAACATAGTTACAAATAAAATTATATACATACAATATGTATAGATGATTGTAAAAAATATCGGAATACCAAGATCGCTGTATTCTTCCAGTATTGCAATTTATATGTAAGATAAAGAAGATTATTTAGGAAACTTGTGGGTTTGAACGGAAATGTAGTTTGTAAATCACTTCTGTACTCATAAAAAAAACTGAAAATCAGTAGAAATATCATTTTATAAAACATCAATTTTGATCGCATAACCCGTATGGAATATAACAACTTTATTCAGCGAATTGTGCCTCAGAGTAATTAATTTTCACACCTTTTGTGTAACATGTTTCTTATTTAACTCCCTCGCTTCTCCGTCATTTATAATTGGTAATCAGACACCGTTTACTTATAACCTCGCTTATTAATACTCTGTATACAAAATACCTTAATGGAAAATATTTCTTTCAATTCGCTTTGACCAAAAAAATTCACTCAAAGTAACAATAAACATATAAATACATTTTCCACAAAATGTTTGCAGTTAATTCTTAATTATTTTAAATGTGAGAAATGACAAAAACGGAATTATAATTTTCAATTCAAGAAAGTTTAAACACAATTTTCACGATGTCGAAATCCAAAATAGCTATCAATTAATAATATAAAAACTGTAGAATTAAATACTTTGTAATTTATAATGGACTTCTAGACTAAGTTCAATATAAGCTTATCGGCGGGCTCTAGGGTGACCATGATGTAATAAAAATATTTTTTAAAATTAAATTATCCATAGTTTTTTTTATATATTATGTCGATTTTTTGCACATATTTATTTATTAAAATATTGAGGATTGTAGCATAACATCATTGAAGAACGTTTAATATTCAAAAACTAAAACTCTCCATTATAGTATGAGGGCCGGTTTCGCTCACAACTATAAGAATATTTTTTTTCCTACCTCTACTGTCTATTGAAACTATATGTGGGGTTCGCGAAGCGGATACCTAGTTTCTTGTCTAAATTCTTGCTAGAGTGGGTACAGACTTAAGTCTTTATTTCCCTTTCCAGTAAGTGACTTCGACCTCATCGACAATGAATGTGAATTCTATAAATTTATTATGTTATGTAAAAAAATGTACTGTATATAGAAATTTCGATCACAATAAATAAGTACTATCTAAAACACTACGCGTACACTAAGCAATGTCTACGCCACTACGTCTGATCCCGTCGTAGTAAATTACCTGATGGAAAAACTATGAAGCCATGAAATGAGAGCAGGTAAGTAAATGAAATAAAATCTATAGAGGTTTGTATAATTATATTGTTATAGTATAATCTTGATATCTCCAATGTTTTTATTATTATTTACCTCTAAGGCAGAAAAAAATTGTTCCATTTATAGAAATAAATAATAATAAGTAAATTTAAAACAAAATGTAAATGAATTACAATTCATTTAAATATTTTGTTTACTATAATTGTATTTTCTGCCCTACTTATATAATACAAACAAAAACGTATTTCTGTAAAGCATTTTTTATTATTATCATATTTCAAATACATATTTCCCCTTTTGGGTAAGGTATACATTGCGCGCGGTATTGATGATGCAATTTCTTCACGGTATTTAAGTTATCGACCGCCATGTGCCAATTACAGCATTACAATAACCATCCGCGTCTTCTCGACACTGTTTCTTTTGCAAAACCATAAGAAAGAGCAAATACGTCAATTTCAAAACAATTCTTTACATTTCAGCTGTGCTTATTGTGAGCCGGTAAATTGCTCGAATGGAAATTGCTCGAATAACAAGATTCTCGAATAACCAATTTCTCGAACGTCAAATTGCTCGAATTGTTTGGATATTTAAATAGTTTTATTACTGTTTAGTATTTATTACATGGTAGTTGATTACTCGAGTTTATCTCAACAGAAGTGTTTCTACGAAAACTGCTTGTTAATTAGTTACTCAAACTGTTTCTACATTTTTCCAGAACACATAGAAGACTAGGGCTAAGACAGAAAAAACGGTTAGTTTATCACTATCAAGAAATTACATATATGTGTGACTTTAAACAGAAATCCATAAATAAAAAATAAATGATTAAAAAGTGTACTTATTAAGATTCAACATCCGAAAACAAAACCAATGACCTTTTCTACTCGACTACTGGAAACTTAAATAAAAAATATTTTTTTATTATGACTGTTTTTTGATTTATGGTTTTTGTTTCCCGACCTGCATAAATATTTTTTTAAAGAATGAGTAATAAATTAATGTTTAAAATTTCGAGTAATTTGTAATTCGAGCATTTGACGTTCGAGGAATTGGCTATTCGAGGACCTTGTTATTCAAGCAATTTCCATTCGAGCAATTTACCGGGAACCATGCTTATTTGTGTCAATCAGTTTCAAAACGATACAAATAAAATTACTCTCAACACTTTGAGATGAAACAAGATATAGAATTCGTATTTAAGTTGTCATTTAAAGAGCCGATTAAAGGATTGCAATAGTACCAACCTTGGGATTTCGGAACTGGGTAAATGAAACACGGGAGAGTATAATGGTGGACGTCGCGCTGGTAATTTTGGGAAATCCGCAAATTTATTGGTTTTTGAAATTGACATGAATTGTTTGAATCAATCAATCACGAATCCCAATTTATATATGATTTTATGCTGAATATTTAATCTCGTGATTGAAAAATTGTAGATCCCGAAACCACAGGATCACAAAGAATGTTCGGGATTGGATACCCTAATTCAAACGACTCCGACCTGGTTTTATAACCTATTTTTTTTGAATATATTAGTTTAAATAATTTTTTTTTTTGGATTGTATGAATAACAAATAATTATCCAGGGTTTCTGTGATGTCAGCAAAAAATAACATATACAATTTTGAGATCCGGAGTACTTCTATCTATGTTATCTTTTTTTTCGTATAATTCTTTACAATGAAAAGTATTGTTTCATGAAAACCAATTTGCGCCAATGTATAGAAAGTGCATAGAATGTTGAAAACTTCAAAAGGGCCACAAAAAACCTTTAATTGAGCCACATGTGGCACGCAAGAAAAGGTTTGTGCATGAATGGTTTATATCCAGTTTCACATATTTTGATCACATCGTATTTGAACAACTTTTTTTGCTTGCCAAATATTGTTGAGATGGACATAATGCAGAAGAAAATTATTTTTATGTGAGCTCAATTTAGTCAAAACTGAACATACAATATCTTTGCATCAAGCCATGGAATCATTATTTATTTTGACGAGTCATCATAGTAAAAAATGCGCCTGTCAATAACGTTTCGTCGACTGAAATAAAATGCAACCGAACACGTGTTGAATAATATGAAGTTCTGAAATAAATTAGGTATACCGCCGAGTAAATAAGACAAAGAAGTGGTGCAAGAGTGCATTTTAACGTGACGCGACCTCGCTTGGCACTTAAATTGTTAAAGCACTAATAAAATTATTCAATGGTGGTTGTTACAGTACACAAAACTGATTATACAGCCCTTTTCACAACAAATGAGCGCAAAACAATAATGTTTATCTCACACTTGAAGTTTTCTAGTATAACGTGACAAGTAAATTTTCGTTTTATTTTTCACACCATTAATTTTACAATGCAGTTTTATTTAAAGACGAAAATTTCTAGAATTTCTAAATGAATTTCTTATACTATATGATGTAAATGTTTCAGTCGAGTCCGTAGCGCAGTGGTTAATGTCGTTGACTCGAATCCCAGTATTTGTACACCATTATTTCAATAGATTTATCAAAAAAATGAAAATCTTATTTGAATCGCAAGATTCGATTCGTTTATCCTCTACTTTTTTCAAAAAAGAGATGTTGAACCATTGAGTAACAATTATTTTTCGTAAAAAGCTTGATTAGGGGGTACATCATATGTTCGAAATTGTCAAATGACATAGTTAAATTTTTATTTTTTATTAAAATCACTTGTAAATTAAACGCTATGCAGGACGAGCAATCGATATAAAGCTACCTTAAAGCAACAGTGAGATAAAGTGGAATAAGTCGATTTTAAGATAAGTACGCCAATTGATTGCTGAAAGGTAAAATAAAACACTGAAATATTTTAATTTAAAAAGAAAATGTCTAATTTTAAAAGAAAATTTTATATTTATAATGATTGATATTATACCCTGTAATTCAGTGGTTTCCAACCTTTATGTTACTGCGCCTCCCTTTGAACAAAAAAATATCTTCGCGCCTCCCCATTCTTTATTTCATATAGTAATAAAGACACGTTTAAAGGGTAAATAAATATTTTGGACTGTTCGCGCCTCCCTTTGCAATAGCCCACGCCTCCCCAGGGAGGTGCGCTTACCAGGTTGGAAATCGCTGCTGTAACTTCAAAGCATCATTGAGATCAGTAAAAGAACTAGATACAGGTAATATAATATAATAAAAAAAAAACTACTGTTATCTTTTATCATAAACCGTAAAAGAAAACTATATAAAACCATAATTCGCTATTTAAAAAGTAAAATACAAACCTTAAAGTTTAATTATCTCGAAACTAGTATTTTCGACTTATCCCACTGTTGCTTTAGGGTAGCGATAAATTGAATATCGTGTTTAACAGAGCTATGGAGCCGTGAAACAATAAGACAACTCCAAATCCGACCTTACTTTAATGCACTACTTTAATTATTTCTTTAGGCTTAGTAGCACGCAGTGGCGTCACGTTTGACTGTAGTGATTTGTTATTATTTATTTTTTTTGTGTACAACTCTGATTAAAACAGTCTGACTCCACAACTCTGGTTGTGATAATATCGGCATTTTAGTCCTTAGATATGACCTATATTGATAATGGAGATGGTAATAAAATAAAAGATGCAAGGCTCACCTTATTCTTACCGAATCATTAATTATTTCGTTTATGTAATGCATCAATTCAGGATACGTAAGCTTATTGTGCCGTCAGACGATCGGTTTGCTTTCTACTTCGGGTTCATTGCGCCACCTTACAGTATGTACCTTACGATGCTGATGCTTCGACGTCGAGGTACTTTGATTGAACCCCATTGGCGTGCATAGCTCAATACAACAATGCAAAAACTGAATGAGTCATGCCTAGGGCCCAGCAATCAAATAATGCAAATATTAAAACACAACACAATTTAAAGGACAAATTAAATAAAAAGGCAGTGAATTAATTAATGCACTCGCTCTACAATTATACGAAACCTTCTCTGATGATACTAAAACTTTGTGGAATAACTACTATTACTTTGGTCACTTCCATCATTAAATAAGAAACCTCAGGTTAATTTTATACACAACTAGCAGATAAATACAATTATTATAAATAAAAAAGCCTTAATTTTAAATATACAATAAAAAAATATATTTTGATGTGTATTCAGGGGCTGAGTAATTGGATTTCAATTCTTATGATTGATAAATTTTATCTATTTATATTATATATTATAATATATAGCAAAAAAAAAACAAACAAAAAAGCGTGCCAATGGAAGACGACCGACATGAAGATGGGCAACCGACCATTGCGGTCAAAAGTGACAGGCAAATGCACCTATCACTGAACTTAACTCTTTACCAACAGTCTTTGATTATAATTAAAATATATAAACTATTGAAATTGACAAATGCCTTATATATAGAAAAATGAACCATTATGTGAAATAAAGGTAAAATATTGAGTGAATTATGATTTTTTTTAAATATTACAATGAAGTATTTTTAAGCCACTACATTAAGGCTTTCCAACCTTTTTTGACTCGCATACCACTTGGTAGTACATTACGCTAAATTGTATCACCATATAAAAATGGTTGTATTTCATGATTTTTTTTTATTGCACGTGCAATTATATAGTTAATGCATGGTTAGGAATGTGAAGACATGGTAGATGTAATGGATCTGATTTTGTAAAGAAATTTTGTAGAAAAAAGATATCTGCTCTATTTGAGAATTATTAGTAGGTAGAATGTAAGATGATAAAATATACATATTGTCATTTTGCTCTTTTCCTATAAAAAACACATTCTTCGTTTTTATAATTCGTATGTTTTGTATGATATATAGATGTCGTAAATTGAGTGAAGGTTTCATGCATCCACTTGACAGCACTAACCCACATACTACACACTTATGTTTAGGATCAGAAGAAAACGGTATCTATTGTCAGATTTGCTATTATCGACTGTACATATTGACGTCGGTTAATTAAAACAATGTTTATTTTAATTTTATTTTATATCAGCTGGTTCCCGGCAAGCTTTGCAATTCCACTCAAAGAAAGAAATTGTTTGTGTTTTAATTGTGTTTATTGACGTGCATGTTTTCTTTTTCCGTCTGTTTGACGTTTGCTGCCGATTGTGTATGGTACAACACACGCGCCACCTACTGTAAATTAGTTGTACTATTACCTTCGCGCAATTGCAAGCATACGTTGTCAAAATTAACTGTATAGCAGACATACAAACATTGATTTTTATATGTAAGGCCTACTTTAAGCTAATTTTACTATGCCTATAGCCCTTCGGAAAGTGCAAGCAAAAAGTTTGTCAAAGTTTTATTGCAATCGGATGAGCGGTGTGGCAACACATAAAGTATGAACAAACAAACATTCATTTTTAGATTTGAAAATCATTCATTCCTGCATCTCCGCCATTATTGTTTTTTTTTCACGTACCACCAACCATCAACCATGTGCCACCAAGTTGTACGCATACCACGGGTTGGGAAACCGTACACTAGATAATAGAATACGCATTTTCAAATCTCTTTGAAGCAGCGAGTTGCTCACGAAATACATATTGGTGATCCGACGCAAAACGGTTAATGAATCATAATTACCATTCTCACGACAATAAAGGTGCGAGCCTAAAGAAGAAAATTATCAAAACGGCAAGAATAACATAGTCGAAATAATTGTTATATCTAACTAACAACAAACAACTAACAAAATTGTTATTTTTTTATACAATGTATTATATTATCATTTACAAAGCGTCAGAATTGAACGGAAGTTATTAGCTATACAATAAACATTGGACATATACTATAAATGCTCATACGTAATGTGTCGTTTTCGCTTCGTGTTTATATAATTTGTATGCATTTCTCTTTCTGAAAACAATCATTAATCATTATCTGAACATCACTGTATTAATAAATATATACATCTCAAAGATTCTGCAAGTAGACTGATGGACAAAGAATAAATGAGGAGCAAACATTCAAAAAGTGATTTGTCACAAATTTTGAAAAATGCCGATTAATATCCATTCTGATTGTTCATAATAAAATCTATGAATGTAAATCACAATAAGAGTTCAAAAAAAGGTTTTTTTCTGTAAACATTAAATCATTAACATTCACGCAAACCGTGATTTCTCCAACACTCAAATCATCATTTCCCAAACTCTGTTCGGCAAATCACTTGTTGAATGTTTGCTCAGAATGTAACAGCCAAGAAACATATGGGTGAAGAGAGGTGAAGTGAGCCAATTAGTTACAATCACGTCTTTATTTAGTGGATTGCATATTTTTATTTTACCGAGATAACACTATTGCAACGTGTATTAAACTGAGGTTACTTCACTTTTACGATACTTTAAGACGTGTAGAATATTAACAGCGCATCTATTTTTTTTCTAAAATAACACTTGGCTCACTTCAGTTTTAACGGGCTTATATTTAAATAGCACCGAATAATAGTTGCACTCGTTATTAATTAACACTATGCAAAGTTTCTACTGCACTTACTGATTAATTTGATTATTAAACAAATTCCGTTTAATCCGCTAAAACCACATCTCCATTAAGCGTATAATAGGAAGTTTAAACACGTTGGAATAGAGACGCAAAGAAGATTAGTTTAATTAGGATTAGTGCAGAATGGATGCTATGCGAACCTGAAACAACAAACAACAATATTTACATTGGCGAGAAAGAATTTACCTGGAACAAGTGTATGGATACTGGTTTAAGATTACATGGTAGGCGATGTTTTTTGTTGTTGTTTGTTTTGTATGTTTAATTCAAAGAATAAATGATTTTTACTCATTTCGCTTTTATTTATTATGATAAGAGCTGGTTTCGCTCAAATATACAGTGCTATTTATAAAAAAGTTTGTGATCATTAAATAGTTGAGTATCAAGAAAATTACGATGTTACAACCCTCACACCAAATATGCATGTGAAGTTATTTTATAAAAAAAATAATTAATGAAAATTTCATATAGTATTAAAAACGATACTGAAGAGAACTTTACAAAAAAAAAATCTAGCAATTTAACGATTCCTTACCGGTTATAAGCCCCCGTATATACTGTAATATTGTTTGTGGAAAGGCTTCAAGTTCATCCGTGCGCTTGAACGCCTGAAGATGCCGAAAGGCTTCATATTTGTGAAAAAAAAGCACAACCATCTCCTCATCATTTTAACTCGTAAAAAAATATTTTATTACCCAAATAAAACCGCCTGTGTGGTCGAGTGGACAACGTCGTTGACTTCGGTTACGGAGGTCCCGGGTTCGAATCCCGGTACGGACAGTTTTATAAATTGATTTTTCAATCGATTTATGAATTTCTGTTCAAAGGCATGGATGTATGTGATGTCTTGAATTCCCCCCTCCCACCCATTATATTCTATGAGTGGGGCATATCGAGAGCGTTTAGCTAACCACTAGTCCTGTCTTAGCCCTATCCTTCTATTCTTACTCTCTTTGGAAAAAGAGAGTAGGAGTCGCATTTAATAACTTCTTCTCAAAGATTCCGGAGTTTGTAACATAACTGTGATTTACAGGTGATTTAATTTGCTTAAAAATACACAGTTTCGTTAAACTGGTTGAAGCACCCTTTTTAACTACTGCAGAAATTGCATCTCCTCTTCACCACTCGATATTTTCACACTTTGATATTGGTAATAAATAAAATGTGCAAAATTTTGCACAAGCCATTAATGATCATTACTGGCAGAGCATTGCATTTATGCAATGAGCAAGTATGCAACCTGCTGTACTGGTTTTTTTTTTTACAAAATTACCTTGATTCGAGGTGAGGCTTTAATTCATTATATCCGGATTGTGTGCAACTGACTATAGGTCAAGTGTGACAAAATTTCTGTCAGATTTTATTCATATTAAATCTTAAATTTATTTCGTAATTTTTAAGCGATTCCGGCGTTATTTGCAATCGAATCAGTTGACCTCACGTAGCGGTAAATCTGGAGAAGCAACCATTTGGTCGCTTTAGGGAGAAAAAGGGAATTTTATAACTAGTGGGGAAAAATACAGCTCGCTTGAGGTGGCCAAATATCTTGCGCCGGCCCTGCGTGAAAGTTTTAATATTGTGGACTACTACAGATAATCTCTTATATGAAACTATAATACATCCTTTTTAAATCATCTGTTTTATCATACGATACTAAATTTAAACATGGAGGGTAATAATTAAAAAAAAATGTTTATTAGACAAAAAAAAATATTTAGCACTCAGTGCGCAAGATATTCTAAAATTTCTTGATATGACATAAATACATTTTACAAACACTCACTCCTTTTAACAAAACTCGATTAAAAACAATGTTTGTTCTGGGTCTTGAATCCGTAAGAATCGTTACGGAAACCAACGACGTTTACCGCTGCGCCACGGCCCCGATAATAGATAATAAAAATGATGCCTTATAAATCATTTAAACCATGTCCGCTCCAAATGTGGAGCATATGGTCTCCAAATGGAATTTATCTCAACAGAAGTGTTTCTACGAGAACTGCTTGTTACTCAGTTGCTCAACCTCTCTTTTTCCAAAGAGAGTAGGGATAGGAAGATAGGGCTAGGACAGGATTAGCTATAAAAGCTAATCGCTCTCGATACGCCCCGTTCATAGGATGGGATGAGTGAGAGGGGGGAATTCAATACATCACATACATTCATGCCTTTGAACAGACATTCATAAATCGATTGAAAAATCAATTTATAAAACTGTCCGTACCGGGATTTGAACCCGGGCCCTCCGTAGCCGAAGCCAACAGCGTTGACCACTCGACCACACAGCGGCATAATAAATCATACCTATAAATAATCTAAATACAATAATCCATGTAGAATACTTTTACACTCGTAAAATATTATCAACATTTACTACTTACTATTTGTCAAATAGTGATATAACTATTTTATGATATTGTTAAGCAGCGCAATATGTTGTTCTTACAAGTTAATAATTTTATATTATGAAAGGTTTGAATAGTCAAAAAACGGAATTGGAATTAGTGTGACCGATAGTCTTTTTTTTTTAATTTATGGATTTTTAAGTACATGACGCGTTTGCATTAAGGTTCTTTTAGTTTCCTTCATCGCTAATGTTTTTGAAAAATTGCATTCCCGTACTTAAAGAGAATTTATTACAAATCTTCAGAATTTTTCAATCACATATTACTCAGGAAAAATAAATAAAAAGTGCGTATTCCCAATTCAATATATTATATCGACCGTGGAAAGGAAAAAGGACGTAGCCCACAGTTTTTTCAAAACAGCTTTTTTCAATAATCACAATGTATACAACTTGATACACGTTCTATCAAAAGAATGTTTGTTGAAAATGCCGAATTAGTATTTTAATTTAGCTTGAAAAAATAATGCCATGCGAAAATTGCGATCATGAAAAAATACTTGAAAATGTATTTTGTGAAAAAATAGTTAAATTAATATTAGGTTAAGTCAAATAAAACCCAGTTTAACAGTCTCTGTGCACTTCAAGGTTGTGTATATTTCGTAATTTGCACTTGGCCCGAAATCATAAAAAAAAAGTTTTTTGTGTATCCTGTAATTTAGTTATGTGTGGGTAACGTCTTTTTTCCTTTCCACAGTCGATATCTATAAGTATGGTGGGTCCAGTAGTCCGCAAATTTCATAGAGTTATAAGACCTAGCAAGTGTATCATAAAGGTTTACCAAATAAATATACAGTATGTCGTTTGTACCGCCATGATCATAGAGAATTCGCAAATTTAATAATATATGCAACGTAATTTTTATGTCAAATTTAGATTTTTCAATTTAAATTTGAGACTTAAGACGTGGGTGTTTTTTTATGTCAACTTACCTCGAATTGATCTCGAGTGACGTACAAAAACATCTCATCGAGTTTTTCTCGTATGATCTATCAAATTTTCAATATTTGAACCATCAGCCATATGATCCGATATATTAAAAAAAATATAGAAATAAAAGAAAATATATAATATATACCTACAGTCGTGATTCAGTTTACTTACGAGGCTACGCAGTGCCGGCGCTATGTGCAAGCGAAGTAGACGACCACCCGTAGAGGTAAATCTGGAGAAGCGTCCAAATCTCTAAGCGCCGAAGAGAATTTTATAACTAGAGTGGGAAAGTACAATCATGTCTGGGGCGGTCAAATTTCTAACGCCGGCCCTAACCTACCACTTCAGCAACCCGATACTCACTATACATATATGCATATCAAAAATATTTGAATCTTAATAGTAAAGTCATTGGTAACACTCAACTAAAAGAAGTGCGAGGTGAATGTAATCACTAATAAAATGATCATGCAAGCAAAAACAACATTAATTAAACGGAGAGATTTCTGTAATAAAATTACTTAATTTTTACGATGGTTTTAAATTTTGTCAGTAAATTTTTCGGAAGTCAATTTTACTCAATAAAAAAAATCATAATAAACGATACGAATAATTATGACTGTTCATTAAATCAAGGAATGTTGATTATAATTAGCTAATAAAACCTTGTTTTCGAATCATCGGTTGACGACTCATGAAAATGAAACCAGTTTCTAACGTTTCTTTTTAACTTTGCAAAACATATCCGCCAGTACTTAGGTCACGATATTCTTATGGCCCACCTACGTGTGCATACATAACAAGTAACAACGTTTTATAAATTCCGTTTCAAACAAAATCTCTAGAGACCCATCTCTCATCATCAACGAGAGTCGGTGTAAATTACAATGGCGTACGGGTTTTGATTATCTTTAAACAAAACGGTATAGCAATATTTAAAAAAAAAAGGAAAGAAGATAGTTATATGAAGGATAGCGCTAAGACATGACTAGAAGTTGGTAAAACATCTCTCGCTATGCCTTATTATTTAAGGATTGGAAGGGCGAGAGACAATTGTTAAACATCGCAAGCACACATGCCTTCGAACAGAAATCGATTGAAAATGCTGTGCGTACTTACACGCGAGATTCGTCACGGATTCAAACAACGTTGGACCACTGCTCCACGGATCCGTAATTTTTTACATTAGAATACATTTAATAATCTGGACTTTATGACGTACTAATAAAAGGGGTAACAATGGGACAAAGGCTTTGTCTATTTGAAAGACGATATAACAGGAATCCATTTCCAACTCAAAGTAAATGAGTAAAAGCTGCTTAATCAAAAAAGTCCAACCGTTTGTTTAATTATTCTGAGAATAAAAACTATTGTATTCTGTGAACTAAATCCTGTAAATTCTTTATGACGTACGAGGTCACTTGAAAACTGTCTCTTGCAGAGATACATTATTTTTATATTATGTTCTTAGAATCGCTTTGAAATAATGCACGCGTGAATAGCTTTTGTCATATTCAAAAAGATATTTTAAAATAACACAAGATAAATAAACACAAGGAGAATGAACACTGTCAAACTCGATCATCTCAAAAAGAAAACATCAGATGCATGCAGCCTTGTACAAGATATCAAATATCTAAATGAAAAGAATCAAGATTTGTTTTATATTATGAACGTGGTATATCACTTTGAAGGTTTTCACTGTCAATGCTTAGTAAAAAGGCGTTATATTAAATGAATGACACACTCTTTTGTACTAATTTCACATTTATTCAATAACATCAGGATCGATTTCACTCATCATAAGTATTTTTAGCTGATAAGAATATACATTAATAATAAGTTATTTTTTTACCAAGTCAAGTAAAACTAATTAACTAAACTAAAAAAATCTCTTACAAATAAATACTACTCATCATAATAAATCTCAATAACAATCAATTGAAAAGTACATATATTCATAAATTAGGATTTTTACAATTGTGTTATAATATACAAAAGAATGTTTTGTATTATACAAAAGTATTTAGTATAATACAAAAGTGTTTTAAAGATGCAATCAGATTTATAAATATACCTTTTCTGACTTTAATGTTGACGATAAAAAAATTCCAATTATATAATATATTAGTATGGATATTTTTTCAGGTACATTATTACATTAGTTTTTATTGGTTATACGTGTTGGGTGAGAATGAAGATTGTTCAGCGTTCATGTTTTATACGATTGGCAGAGTTTAACTGTTATGAAAAAGAAATCAAACATATGGTTAAGACTAATTAAGTTAGTTTTATAAATGCAAGTTCAATTACAGTGATTTTGTTCATACTTCTGCCTCGTTTTATTATGTTCGAGCGAGAAAAATGTTTACCTCTTGGTACGTGTGAAAACGCGGTTCATTCGTTCATTGTCATGGTAGGTCATGCATAGGCAACCGTTCATAAAAATGAATGAGCATTATTGCCGAAATATATACGAAAAAATCGGTTTTGAAATAAATTGCTACACTAAAAAGAAGGAATACTATATTTTTACACGAATTATTTGTTCTAACATGTTTCCCAGAAACAAAAAATAAAAAGATTTTATATAACAATAAATTTCACAGGACTGCTACAGGACTGTAATAACAAACGAAAATCTTCATTAGATTTCTGCATATTATAAATTTCTTGCGATAAAAGCGATTTGCGTCCAGTCCTTCATAAACATGGACGTATCTTATCAAGAAGCGATGAATAATATTATTTCGTTTCATAAATAAACTACATACATATCGACTGTGGAAAGGAAAAAGGACGTAACGCAAAGTTTTTTCAAAACAGCTTTTTTCGATAATCACAATGTATCAAACATGATACAAGTTCTATCAAAAGAATGTAAGTTGCAAATGTTGAATAAGTATCTAAATTTTGCATTTATGTTTGAAAAAAGATGAGCTTTTGAAAATTGAAATCAAGAAAAAAGACAGAAAAAAAGTTTTTCCTAGATTATTTATTTAATTAATATTAGATTATGCCAATTTAACATCAGTTTAGAAGTCTCCGTGCACTTCAAGGTTGTGTATATTTCATAATTTGCATATGGCCCAAAATCATCACAACACGTTTTTTGTGCCTCCTGTAAAATTTGCTTTGCGTGGGTTCCTTTCCACAGTCGATATATTTGAATAATATTTCGAATTTCAATATTACTTTTTGTTTCACGATTTTTTATCCCACAATGCTGTTTTTTAAAATTTTACCATTACCCGGATCCGTCTGATCGATAGATCCAAACCCTTAACAGCTTATAATCTATATCAGTCAGTTTGACAATTCGTCAATATTTGAATAAAATATTTCTTTATAATACAGCATTTTTGTTTACTATTTCTGATTGATATTTAAAAAAAAACATCTTAGATTTCAGAAACCTTTTAGTTGGGCCACAAAAAAGGCAACTGTTATATATGTACATATATTAAAAACAAGATCAGATTGTTTACTTGATAAAATTTTCCTTTCATGTCATTTGTACTCACATTGACTGTCTAATAGCTTTTCTATTTTCACCCTGAGTCGTGATGTTGTTTCTAGGGAATTTTGTGTTAGTGTTGACAGTCAGACAGTCCCACTCTTTTGAAAATGACAAGGTCTTAAATATTTGTCACTGTAGAAATTACAGTATATTCCATTATATATACGTAACATATTTTTTCATCGATGTGTAATCACAGTATCATTTATATTTAACGATGCTTGTATCTTATGATTCAATGAGTCGGAACATTATTGTCAGTAAATATATTGTTTTGAGAATTGTTGACAATATACAGGCACACCAACGTTAGCGCGCAGGACGCTAGTTCATCCCCGACACTAGCGCGCTATAAAATATTAATTTGTATTGTTGACTGCTCATTTAAAGAATTAATTTACTAAACCAACATAAATTTTCTGCTAAAATTACATCCTTTTAAATTCAGTGATTTTTTTTTCACGTAACGCGGTGGAACGGCGTTCCGACACCTTTTTCTCGGCATTCGTAATGTTTCAAATCAGTATTTGCAAAATTTTATTTTTATTTTGCTTTAAAAACTTTTGACTAGATAAAAAAGACGATTTAAAATGTATTTAAAAAGTTATAAAAGCCGAAGAATACTGAATCGCCTATAAATTATAAAATAAACATCAATCTTTCAATGCGCTTCAGAGACAATTATACATTTTGGCTGAAAAATTCGAAAACTGTTAACAGAATAACAAACTTTTTTTTTAAATACCTCCAATAATAATAAATATGCTAAACATTAGAAACGGACATGGATTAGAAAAAATCTTTAGTTTCATGCTTGACATGAAATTTATTCTGCCACCCTTTTTTTGAAAAAAAAGCACTTCTATTAATTGATTGGTAATTTTACAAACATATCAAAGCAAATTTTAATGATTGGAGATTTTCGTTTTTTTTTATCAATCTTGCATTTTTCGCGAAAAAAAACGTAACCCCTAATTTTGTAGGAAATTTACTACCCCAATTACGCGACTCCCAATCACGCGGTCCCAGCATTTGCGTAAATGGGGGTTTTACTGTACCCATTTAAGCTTCTAATATTTTAATTTAGTGCATATAAGTAGTACACGGTTATATTATTACGTTGATAAACATTCGAGCACAAATTTATAGAATTTAAATACAATCTATGAATATAGCATATAGCAAGAATAATATGCATATTTGGTGAAAGTTTTTATCTGTTAATTTAGCATCAATCTTCGAAACTATTTCAGTTGTCGACATCTGCCATTATGTCTTTCATATTCGAATTGAATGATTGGAGTACTCTCTCTGTAGCTGCAGAAAAATGTCTGTGTGAAAACTTTTCCTTATTCCAGCAGATGCCAGAAAGCCTTCCTCACGCCTCGTCGTTAGGTCGTTGAGATCGTTGAGATCGTTTCCGTAATTCGAATAGATTATAAATCTATCCGGTGGAAAATACTGCATTGTCATAGGCGTGCTGAGAAAGTCGGTATTGAGTAAACGTATAATAAATATATCGATTACATTTATGATTTCAATATCACATAAAACGTGTTTAAATCTTACAATTCTTGATGTACAGTAATTATAGTATACTTTAAAAACAATATTTATTTTTTTATACTATTTCACGACTTTATAGAAATAACATACGTGAACCGGTTTCGCTTTTCACGATTTTTTCAAGCGCTTTAAAATAATTTAGAGCAGAGTTATTTATATGGGCCCATTAGAGGTCGCCTGTTGCCCAGTTGGTTAGAGCTTGCTCTACCGATCACGCAGGTCTGGGTTCGATTCCCAGGCAGATCACAGTGAATTTGAGAGTTATTCAATTCAAAGTTGTGATCGAAGACTGGGTGTTAGTGATGTCAATTTACACTAATTAAAAAAATACCAACTGAGTTACAAGAAGTACTTTAAAAAAAATCTTCGGTTGAGATAACTTCATTAGAAGACCATATACTCCACATTGGATACGGATATGGATATATAAAAACTAAATTATTCTTTCTCTCCTTGAAACATTTACCGACCTTTGATATACTTCTATCAATGTGAATTTACAAGAACGTCATTAAATCTTTCCGTATCGGATACTGTATTGCATATATTTTTTTTAATGTTATAATGTCACTATCTAACGTTCCGACGATCACTCGAGGACAGGGGTGGGGAACCGTTTCATTTCTAAATGCCACATTCATTTATCTGATTCAACATAAGGCCGCAGTAAAGAAAACATTGAAACCCCTCCCCCCTTTTTTTCGACTGTCGAGCATATAATGGTTTGATTATGCTCTTTTTCCAAACGCTTGCGTATAATTTTTTGAACAAAGTTACTATATTGCATTATAAAATTATGTATCTGTTAAAATAATTTCCTGATTTATTAAAAAAAAAAATGGCACCAGTCAAAAATCCGCATCAGAGTCGTCAAGAGGCCGCATGTTGTCTTAAGTCCGCAGGTTACCCACCACCGCTCTTTGAATATATTTTTAATAAAACTAACATACATATCTCAATGTATGTTACTATCCATGTGATAATAAAATTAACGAGAGTCTACCCTTAAAATCAATTACTTTTAATTATATAATAAATTTCACTGTGTGTATGTTGTTAAAACGCGATTATTTATGATTTATTATATATCAGACCTTTATGCAGGGCCGGCGCCACCATACAGGTGAAATAGGCAGCTACCTAGGGCGCAAACCATTAGGGGACGCATAAATGGTGTATTAAAATGATTTTTACATACTCTATTAATAATAGTACGCTATATTTTATTTTGATGTTTTCGAAACATAGAGGTTGAGCGACTGAGTTACAACCAGTTCACGTAGAAAAACTTATTTTGAGATATCTCCGTTAGGAAACTATATGCTCCACATGGGGAGCGGACATAGATTTATAAAATTAAATATTTATAATTAATTGTTTTTTTATCACTACTTCAAAAAAATGGGATGATTTGTTAAAAAGGGCCCCAAATAACCTCGCGTCGGCACTGTCTTTATGGTATTCAATTATTTTACAAATCAATAAGATTTCTCATCGATTTCAACATTCGAACATATTTGATTTGTTTTATCCTATCGCTAGAGCAATTTTAATAAATCCATCCTTTTTAATATAAATCTGTAATAAACTTGTTTTCTTGTAACTAACATTTATTTTAAAGTTAAATATCTTTCATTTATTTGATTTTTAATATGTTGTATTCTTCACATCCGAGGTAACTGATTTGACAATTTATTTTGCGGTTATAATATTTCTGTATGGTCATTAAGTAAATGAGTAATTCATCAACGTATTTGCTTACCCGCATGAAAACAATAATGTTAATAATTAATCAAAAACCTAAGTACAAACTATTTTCTACTGTCAGTATATGTATATAATGGAATTCTGTAAATGTCAATAAAATATGTTACAGCGAGAAATACAATATTCTTTGAAAGGTATATGGAAAAAAAATATAGCGCATATGCACTGTCAGCAAAGGAGACTCTTTTACAAGAATTTTTCATTTTTTACAAATAAAATTTATAACAATATGATAAATAAGGCATGCTTAATTCAACTGGCATGATTCGAAAATTCTATTACGCTAGATTCTATCAATTAAACGAATTTTTGTGTACAAGAAATTTAATAATTTGTCTTAATTATAGATGTCGCTGTAGACCGTGACTCTTACCCTTAATAACAATCACTGTCTTCGCATGTTAACGGTCGATACGTGCGTACTTTTTGTGATGATGAATGGTAAATAAAATAATGGAATTTGCATTTAGGTATCGATTTTATCGTATTACGAATGATACAATAAAAATTCTCACAAGGCTGTATTATGAAACAGTTTTCTAGTATTAACTAATCAAATTTCACCGATTGCATAGCGTCAATTACGCTTTCAAGAGTCAATGTCAAAGGTTTTGTAAGAAATATCTTGATAAAGCCACAAACCACATGAAAAAACGTCTCTTCTCGGAAACCGCTTTCTTGGTTTTCAAGCCATGATGATTGTGTGCGTCACGCACCATTTAACACATTTTTAATCGATTTCATCATTCAGGTTGCATGTGAAATAAACATTTTTGCTTTTATTATTAATCAAGTAAGCGAGCGAAATCGGTCCTGATCTAAAATAAATAATATTGAGTTTGTGCAAAAGTGTTTTATTTTTTGAAATAGCCATTGTCTTTCGTTTTTATTTTTCTTTTTCGAAAAATGCATGGTCAAATTTCAAAAAATAAAATTTGCATTTGTGCTAATTCTAACTTTTATTTATTAAGATCAGGACCGGTTTCGCTCATGACGAGTGTTATTAACTGATAAGAGAATGCAATTTTACAATGTTATTTATACAAAACAAAATGAAATAAAAAGTGTAATAAACAATTGTTATCGAAAAAAAAATTACAAATAATAGCGAAACCGGTCCTTATCTTAATAAATAAAAGTAGAAATCCGTACAAATGTTTTTTTTTTTTTTTTTGAATATTTGGTACTGAAAATATCTAATAATATATTTGATACAAGTTGTGTTAGATGTATCTACTTGTGGTACCCTAGTTTGTCCCCTCAAATATATATTATGCTACGGATTGCCTGTTAGCTATTAGCTGCGTTAAGCATTTTTAAATGATTCAATGAATATTTCAATAATTACTGATGATACATGATACAGTATATATTACACTTATTCACACTAGTAACGGAGTCCAATTAAACTGTTATTATACTAAACATAAGTACTTCTTTTTTTATAAATGCATTAAATTTTTTCATCAAAAGTTCTCATCAAGATTATACTTCTCGAGATGAAGTTTGACAACTCTAATCAATGTTGTATGTAAGTGCACAGTACAAAGTGCATAATTTTCCATCTCATCAAGCTCTTGATAACCTGTTTGAAAACGTGAACAGTCAGGTAAATTCTTATCATTATATTTGAAATTTGGCTACAATATATCTTAATAGTTTATAAATACATTAAAAAAATATGTTTCGTTCTTATAATTATTATATAATCAGTGAAGGATTATATTATAAGCGAATGAAGCAAGCGCCTGACGCATTCTATGGGTAATCTTAAGGGCCTCAGATTTTAACATATTTTTACAATTTTACATCTATATTGAATAACAGCACCTCTATATTGAGTGGCGCCTGGGTAATTTTATGTGTTTAATCCGCCACTGAATTTAATATAATAAAAATATAATTGGATATTTATCACACAGCTATCTCAGAAAAATATAAAAACGCCTGCCAATGATTACGTTTGATGTGATAATAATTATTGTTTTGTTATTTTGTAGATGATATTGATACACATTAAAAAGATAGTTTCAATAAAGAACCGGCAGAGATTTTTTACTTGCATCATTTCGATTACGATATTACTAAAATAACCAATAAAACATCAAGTCCGTGAAAAGATATATGAAACAACGAACGCATATTCATACTTCTTTCATACAAAGAAAACAGGTGAAATTTACAAAATAATACATTTAATTGACATGCTACATTTTTAAATAAAGCTTTAAACTCAATTGCCTACACAATCGCACTACTAATTGATTTAATTAATTACGTAAACAAACGCAACGCATTCGGTTAAACATTCACGCATAGAATATTTAATTTTCGACAAATACAAATTAACATGTTAAGCAAATAATTATTTTGGATACATTATATTGAATGAATAAATATTTTTTAAAGCCACTCCCGTAGAAGACCTTTTAAAAAAAATTATGGAGCATCGCAGCTTAACTTGTTTTTACGATGACTTGTTGTGAGGATAAGGAAAAAAGAACAGATTTCAGAAAAAAACCTAGAAATAATTTTAGGAAGTTTCTCTCTGTGATGAGGTAGGTATCCCGGACCTTTTTTGTAATCCCAGGATTTCTGGATTCACATTTTTTTCAATCCCGTGATCCCGGAATTCCAGTATTGCTCATTTACCATAAAATTGACGAAAAATTCGGGATTCAGAAGAAGGTGAAAAAATGTCGATAATTCAAATTTAAACCTTTTCGGCTCACCGATTTTCAAACCCTGAGAATTTACGGATTTCCTACAATTTCTAAATGTGGGACATTTCTTTTAAATGTCACGGAAATTTCAAACTTCGCTCGCTGGCCGATTTCAAAAAGGAATATACGGATTTGCCAAAATTTTTAAATGGGAGACCTTTTTTTAGATCACTCACGGATTTCACTTATTATCTTCCCGAGATCGAAGACCCTGATAGCTGGGGATTGTGGAAATACAAAATCACCACAAACATGACTATTGGTTAAAAATAATCAAAGAATCAAATACGAACCTTCTAACAAGATACAATTAAGAACAAAACGTTTTAATCAAAGAAGAAAATATTTCTTAAGAACATAATTTATAATTTATTTAATAAACTTTCACATAAAATTAAAAGTTGATGACAGTTCGCACAAAAAATTAATGAAAACGTAATTGTACTTAAAAGTCAAATGGAAAAGTTTCACCATTTTTCTATTTGATTCACTTCAACTATTAAAGACTCATATATTCCTAAAAACAAGCTCCGTTTGGCGAGTTGGTTAAGTTTATTTATTCTGACTAATTTGATAAGTAAGTATGCATTTGATTGTTACATGTCGGAAAACTTATTTTTTTATAATTTTTATAATGCGAAAAAATCCTCCAGCGTGGTGCCAACGGGCTTACAGCTAGTGTAATATAATTAATTATGTAAATGAATACAATCAAATTTAACAAAAGTTCTATACATTTTTTCAACTTAATCTATAAATGTTATTATATTGAAAGAAGTTTTCATTTATTTTAAGATTTATTTTGATTACTAAATTATTTTTATTATTATCAGTTTAACGTGTATATCGTTTAATAGTGTTATAACGTAATATTGAACTAAAATTCAATAGTCTAACGAAATATATAAAATTATGTGTAAATTTAGTAAGGCATCTGATAAAAATATTTATATTGTTGATAAAATTTCTGTTATTTATAAAAAAATATTTATTTTATGTTTAATTTTTATATTTAATTGCATAAAAATGAAAAATACAAAAAAAAAATCTCGTCTTTATTAATTGCCCAGATAGACATAAAGAGTGTTATTTCATTATAAATGACATTTTATTATGCATCCTCAAACAATAGAGATGTTTCTCACACGTATAAAAAGCGATATGATAATAAATCTAAGATAGTTTCATTTCGCTGACTGCTTTTATCAAAATGAAAGAGAATATAACAAAAGAAAAACGCTTGCACTCTTGAATCAATCAAATATTTAACTTACGTTTATCAACGGGTATAAATAGCACTCAATGCTACTTGAGTATTAAATATTTGAATCATACATAAAATTGTGCTGTTTCTAAAAGCCGAATTAGTTTGCATTAAAAACATCTCCATCGAAAATATGCTTTTACAAAATATTTCTGGATTTTTATTTTGAATAGACACGGCTTAATTATTTACTGTTTGCCTGCGGGGATATTACTCTACGTGACTATACGTGTTCATAATTTTAATAGGACGTGCTGCAAGATATTTTTTCATTTCATTCACTCAACTGTATTAATTTCAGTGTTCTTTGTGAATGTTACAACACCTGCTTTTTGCAAGCTTTGTACTCATCCATATTTTTATTGAAATGTGTGGGACTTTGTCACCGTCAGTTATGAAGATATTTCAATATATGTACGTATATTATATAGAACAGTTGCGACACTACTATCCATGTTATTAATTTTATCGGCTTTAGATGTACAACAATGTTCCTGGAATTGGCTGAGCCTGCTTTTGAATAGCTTCTGCAAAGCCAAACGTCCAGCCTGCGGCTACCGCTCAGTATATTGGAGTTTGACGTTGCTGCTATATTAATAGCAGTAAAATTGTCCCTACTATTGTCAGGCACCTGTCATTTTCCTGATAGTAGCACCCTGCCACTAGACCTTTGAAATGCAGTTAAGTGCTACACAAAAGCTTATAAGATGATGCCTACAGTTCAAAGGCCTTATGTCAACATAGTAATTGACTTTGCTTGTAAGCGAAGCATTCTATTAGAGAACTTTATTATAAACTATAAGTTAATTAACTGATACGTCGCCAGAATGTTGGTAGGTTGAATTTAGCGATTGAAAATTCCAATAATTAATATTCTCATAAATGTATTATGCATCACAACCACTGGAGTTTTAGCGATTCTCTTCCCCCTCATATACATGATTGAATTGTAAAGCGATATCTAAAATAAATATATTACTAAAAAATAAAATATAATCGGAATATATTAGCTTAATAGGATAATTAAAAAAAAAGGTGACTTGTCCTTGATTGAAGATGGAATTCCGATTTTTGAATGCTAATAAAAGCAAACACTATTTTCGCAAACTATACACGAAAAAAAATGTTGATGTCGAAAACGCTTCTGAATTAATTAAGTTTTGTTTGGGAATTATCTGGAATTTTTAAGAACAAATAAATATACGTTTCGTATAAAACTGAATCTCATCTTTATTGAATTTAAATGCTTTTTTTATTTTATTAAAATTTTATTTTAATACAACATTTCAATGTTTAATCGCAGCAAATACTTGTTGGTGTACTAGAGCGGGGATGTACAACCAGCGGCCCGTTTGATTTTTTGAATGTTTCATCTCAAAAACAAATATACTACATTTTACGTAAAGTAAATCAATGAATTTAACAAATGTGAGCAAGCTCTTTCGTTTGTGATGTAGAATAAATTGGTTCATAGAAATAGGCTTACTGATGAAAATTTGGATTCGATTTCATAGCTTAGTACCTACTACAAGCATAAAGTCCAATTCTAAAGAGTTATTTTAAATTTCAATCGTTCAAATTATGTACATTCACACAGATTTTGTCACTAACGACCCGTTAAGATTAATAAAAAAAATTGAATTATAAATAGAACACGTATTCCAAAATTTAACAATAAAAACATTTTTTTTTATATATAAGTACACCTTATCTCCATTTGCACATAAATTTTATGAAACATATCTTTCATTTATCTTTATTCACTGAATCTATTTAACCCTTAGCTTAACGTAATAGGGATAAGGGGTCAGACGATGAACATATAAATTTTAGACATTTCGTTCACACTTACCTTTAACCCTTTCCTTACTATGCAAAAAAAAAACACGCGCTCCTGAGCTGTGTATCCGTTACACATCAGGCAAACGGGAGTGAATCATGACAATTATATAACACTACTACAATAGTGTAAACATAATTGTCATGATTCAATACCGTTTATGATGTGTAACGGATACACAACTCAGCAGCGCGTGCTTTTTTTGCATAGTAAGATTAAACAGATATACAAAAATCAACATAAGAAACTTTTCGAACATGGATTCTTACTCGGGACCACAGCAAACTAAGCCAACTTTGTTGACCACTAAACCACTCACATTAAGTGGATCAAAAAATGTACGGAGGTTACTTGGAGCGCCAAGTAAAAATCATTAAATTTAAGATAACTTTTGTAAACTCGGGGATTCGAGTTCATGACTGTGCAACTGAATAATACAAAAGCGTTAGCCATGTAGGTATGTACGAGAATTGCAAAACATCGCACTGAAAAGTTTATGATAGCTATTTGTCACGCGTTAATAAGTTTATGTCTGTTTTTTTCTCCATTCAGCTAAGTTTTAAATATGATTTATAAGTTTTCAATTTTTTATCTGAAATGTCTCGTCTCTGACAAATTTCCGGTTAAGAAATGTGAAGGATTATTTTTATAATAAGCTTCCGGGGCGCATTTCTGTTTAAAAAGCGATGGAAATTGCTAAAGTTGACGAAGATACGATAAAATGTATATTTTTATAGGCCTGTTGGTGACATTTTACTACGTTAATAAAAATAACTGACATATGTTTTATACGATATAAAACGAAATATGATTTTCAGTTGCAATGGTGGTTGATGCTCTAGTAAGTATTCTAAGCGATAGAAAACCTCTAACGGTAAGTACAATTTAACATAAGCTTAAATTCATTAATTTAGATGTAAGATACGTTGCAAAGATTATTTTTTTTACCATTTCCGCTCTCAAATGGAGCATATCGACTCCTAATGGAGTTTATCTCAACAGAAGTTTTTTTACGAGAACTGCTTGTTACTCAGTTGCTCAACCTCTCTTTTTTTTCAAAGAGAGTATTAATAAAAGGATAGGACTAGGACTAGGACTAGTGGTTAGCTAATCGCTCTCGATACGCCCTGTTCATATGATAGGATGGGTGGGAGGGGGGAATTCAAGACATCATATACATCCATGCCTTCGAACAGAAATTCATAAATCGATTGAAAAAATAATTTATAAAACTGTCCGTACTGGGATTCAAACCCGTGCCCTCCGTAGCCGAAGCCAGCGACGTTGACCACTCGGCCACACAGACGAAAACGCAACGATTATTGCTCAATATTATATTTTATTATTTTTGTAAAAATTTGAGCTACATATTCGAATTACTTAAAATAAATATTCATTACTTGTGAGGTTTAATTATACCTCGATGTGTTATCAGCATAATGTACGCAAAGAAAAAGTGTTTTTTTTTTTTTTTAATTTCACCATAATGATGGTACCAATTAGTGAAATTTTACTTATCAAAGATAACAATATTTTTGTATTCATTTTTATAATGATTATCATTCATTATAATTTTCGGTCTTAAAACCAATCCTTATCACGAGTACACTTCTTCTTATATATAAAAAAAACACATACACATACACAATTTCACTTTAGCCATCTACCATATACTTAAGAAAAAACACAATATTCCTTTGTACTTTTTCCACTTTTATTCATCACAATCAGGACTGGTTTCACGATGACAATGCTCGCCATGAGTGAAATCGGTCCTGATCTTGATAAATAAAATTGAAAATAAGTACAAAGAAATATTTTGTTTTTGTAAGCTTTTTTACTTAATATAATGCCTTCCACCAAGTATTGACTGTGAACACCTTTAAAGGTACCATATGTTTATTTTTCAAAACTTTCTTTTTTTTTTAAATAGTAGGGATATAAATATAGGACTAGGACAGGACTAGTGGTTAGGCAATCGCTCTCACTACGCCCGTTTTTTTAGGATAGGATGGTAGGGAATTCAAGACATCAAAATAATAACATGCTCCATGCAAAATCTATAAAAACTGTCCGTATTGGGAATCGAAACCGTGACCACTGTGCTATAAGTCAACGACGTTGACACTCGACCACGTAGCCGGCTATTTATTACTCACAAATCTCTTAATTTTAGAACAATATACCTAATACACAAATAATGTTGGAACATATGAAACGTGTATACATTTCATCATGTACATATGATGACTTCCGTTTTTTTTCTTCGAAAAGTTGCGTATAACAAATGGTCGAAACGATAATGTTGAAACATTTTTTTTTGTTACGAGTCGACTCATCATAATTTAAAAATGTTGCGTTCGATCAAAAATATTAAAACCTGTTCATTTTTATTTGATTTACGAACGTAATATAAAAGAACTCTTAAATTTTGTACGAATATCAATAAACATGTTAACATTACCACAATAAGTAATAGAATAATCTTTATTGATATGAGCATATTGAAAAATCACCACCAATCTGTGTAATATTTTTCCTATTTATATAGGAGACTTAAGCAACTATGATAAAAATGAAAAACAAAACAAATTTATATAAATTCGGCACTCTAAATTGTCACAATCAAAGCCATGATTTTTTTATTCACATAAATAAACCACAAATTTAATGTGCAAACATTTAATATTTTCCTCAATATTTTTATATCCCCAATCTGAATCATATTGATTCTTTATTAAGATATTAACAGACGCTTTTTTTTTCATTGATAACTGCTTGTTTCTCAGTTGAGAGGAGATAGAGAAAAAGTATGGATAGAAAAGATAGGGCTAGGACAGGACTAGTGGTTAACTAATCATCCTTGCTATTATCCCTTATTTTAGTATGGGAATAGTAGATGGGAGGGGGGGTTGAATTTTAGGACATCACTAACATCCATGCCTTCGAACAGAAAATCGAAGAATCGATTCGTACTGGTATTTGAAAACATGAGGTCCGGCATGGAAGCCTACGACGTTGACCGCTGTGCTATTTACCCGACTATTCGACACTATACTATATTTAATTACAACATACGTACTCCACAATATTAATATACGATATGCTTCACTCGCTAAGCGAAACCGGTCGCTAAAAATATAGTTTAATAAAAACATTATTTTAATTAATGGCATCTTGCCATTAAAAAATTAATTTATGGGTCACTCTTTATTCGATGAGTATTGACTCTTAATGAAGCATCTTAACCAGGCGTGGGGAACCTGCGGCCTTCTGGCCAATTCTGAAATTCTGCTAATTTTGTATTTAAAAACCCTTGAAGGACCTAAAAAAAAGGTCCTACGCTGATAACTTTGGGAAATCCGCAAATTTTTGGGCTTTAGAAATTGGTATGAATTTTTTTCCGGCCAAAGATAGTCAATGTTTACTTCGGCCTTATGTCGAATCAGAGAAATGAATGCGGCCTTTAGAGAAGAAAAGGTTCCCCACCCCTGATCTTAACTAAAATGTGTCAAAGAGTACTCGTAATTAGTAAGTCACTTAACGCTTTTTAACAGAATATTTGAAACGAATGGTCTATTTAACTAACCGATCTCTAAACCAAACACAACTATTTGTGAGGATTTGAGTCCTTGACCGTGCAAACGAGATGAAGATATCTAAACAGTGTTCACCACGTGAATTTATTTTACACTTATTATTCCAATAAAAGTTTTCATTAACTTTAAAACAATTAAGCATGACAAATTAAATTAAAAAATAATAGTATAATGAATTAGTTTTGCAATATTTGCTAGATGAGGCAGAGAAACTTTTTAAGTTCAAGTTGACGCAACAATAATTATTGTTATTCTTGGGAGTAACATTAGTTCGTTACAAAAGATATTCATCAAGCACCTTCAGCTGAACTTAAATTTGATAACTCTTCCACTTTCACTGTACTGTTATTTTTTTACTGGCTTATTCAAAGCATTCTTATGCAATAGATGATTTCGTTTTTTTATAACACGTTAGGCCTAGTAATGATTTTTTTCACCGGTGAAATGTTGCCGACTTACATATTTATTTATAATTGTGTGATACATTATAACTTGCAGTGGCGTCGGCCAACGTTAAAACATTATTTATAAGATTGACAACCAGCGCCATACTTCATAGGAAAAAAAACCAATTAAGTAGTAGCGCTTTTTGATTAACGTGTCAATTACAGACTATAATTTTCTTGGATCAATTTCACTTCAACTAATTATTCCTTACTTCTTATAAAAACATATTAGGTAAAACGGAAAGAAATGACATTTTTTCTGGTGCGTCACTTTAAAATCTGTTTGTCAACGGTTGCCGTTGAGCTAACACGTCGTGGTTGGTATCATTTTAAAGCTCTGTGTGTACTCTTTCCATTTCAACATGTTTTATATATTTTTTGCCGTTGTAGAAAAATGGAGAAGCCCGAGATTGAAGAAACACATTTGCGCTATTTTATGCTGTTTTTATTCGATAAAGGTTTAAAACCAAAAGAAGCTACGCAGACCATTTGTGACATTTACGGTGACGTCTTGAAACTTTGAAAGTGCTTTAGACGGTTTCAAAGGTTAAAAAGTGGTGATAGGGAGTTAAAGGACAAACCAAAAACAGGAAGACCCCTCAAAATCGATGATGACGTCCTAAAATCATTGGTGGAAGCTGATCCTCGTAAAACAGTAAAGGAATTGTCACACGACATTGGCTGTCCAATAACAACTGTAAAAGATCATCTGAAAAAGTTGGGAAAAGACACAGGCATGGAATTTGGGTACCACATGATCTCTCTTAAACGGCCTTGGAGCAAGCGTGACCATCTGTGCTTCTCTATTGTCCAGGCACGAAACGGATCCATTTCTCAGAAGGATAATTACCGGGGACGAAAAATGGGTCCTTTACAGTAATACCAGGAGAAAAAAAACAATGGCTATCACCAAATCAAGTACCTGTGCCTACTCCTCGGCCAACATTGACGTTAAAAAAGTTTTGTTGTGTGTTTGGTGGGATGTTTCGAGGATAATACATTTTGAATTGTTGAAATCTAGTCAAACAGTTACGGCAGAGCTATACTGTGCCCAACTAGAACGATTAAAAGCAAAGTTATTAAAAAAACGATCTGTTTTGGTCAATAACAATAGGCGGATTTTACAACATGACAATGCGAGACCTCATGCGGCAAAAATTAATCAGCAAAAAATAATTGAAGTTGATTTAGAACTTCTGCCACATCCTCCATATTCATCGGACATAGCACCTTCGGATTATTATCTCTTCAAGTCGATGGAGCATTCACTTCGTGACAAAAAAATACAAACACTGACCAGGTGAAAAATCACCTGGATTCGTATTTTGCCAGTAAGTCACCAGAGTTTTACGAAAAGGGTATCAAAAAGTTGCCTCTTTTATGGAGAAAGATAATAGACAACGAGGGGAATTATATAACAGAATAATATTGTATCATTTTTTTTTAAATAATTTTTTTGTCACAATAACAAAAAATGTCATTTCTTTCCGTTTTACCTAATATTTAACTATATAAATAAAGTATACTCGTGTTCTCAGATTGGTATATGCCGGCTCTCCTGTGAAGACTGATTAAATAATAAATGAATTCTTGATACTAAGTAAGAATATTGATAGTAATCAATAATTATAATCTTTTTCATATAATTATATATATATATTTTTTTTTCATATAGAGTTTTTTCTACGGTAACTGTTTGTCGCTCAATCGCTCAACTTCTCGTTTTCGAAGAGAGAAGTAGGGATATAAGTAATTAGAATAGAACAGGACTAGTGTTTGGCTAACCTTTTTCAATACACTCATGGTGGGGGAAGTAGATATCACAAATAGTAGATTGAAAAAATGCTGTTTGTGCTGGGATTTGAACCCATGAGGTCCACTATGGAAGCCAACGAAGTAGACCATAGTTTTTCAACCTTTTTGGGTCCCATAGTTTTCCGTGGCCCTCGTTTTTTTTTATATAAGCATTAAAGTTTTTCGAGACAAAGTGAAAAGTTGAAAGATTCCAAAATAACTTTGCTCACTAGCAGATTATACCCAGGAATTTATGAATTTCCCAATATGAAAAGACGCGAAATGTTTTTTTTCAGCTCTTCCAGTATTTTCCCGTGCCTAACCCCCCAAACTGTGCTATGGCTCGCTAAAAATATTTTTTCTCTATGTCTCCCTTGGAACATGCTGGCCACCTGGCCCCCGGATGACAAAGACCAATGTGCCAAAGACCTTACTCATGTATTATATTATGTTTACAGAAAACGTAATTAATTTGAATTTGAATCGTTCAAATTATGTACACTCCCACAGATTTTGTCACTAACGACCCGGGTTTCGCCTTTCGGCATCTTCAGGCGTTCAAGCGCACGGATGAACTTGAACTGACGCTTAGTAAATGAGTGTTTCGTGTTTATATATTAAATAAATGTATCACTGAGTCTAAAGCCATTGCTGGCGAAAAGGATAAGCTCATGGGAATACCCAAAGATTTGAGTAGTGAGTGGTTTTAAGAATTATATTTATTTGTCTGTCGGCAAAGGTTTTATGACATTATTTATGATATTATTTATATAGGGTAATTTGATTAAACAAAAATACATATTTTTCGACTAGCCGCATACTAGTATATTATTATTAAATATATTAAAACCACTTGTCGTTCGTTAACAAATAAATGTTGGTTAATATTTAAGGACGTATATGGTTAATTTTTGCGTGTCACGTTTCTGCCTATCAATGCTATGAGTTGACTTGTTATTCTTTGCGTCATTTTATCAAAAGTGGTTGGTGTTTGATACTCAAAATTTTAGAAAGACTTATATTTTTTTTTTATTATCTATTATAATTTTGAATGATAGTCTTTTTTTAATAATACACGTTAACACTCTGAATCTCTGAATCTTTTAATTATTTGACTACATAATATAAAATATCTCGATACGAAGTTTTTCAATTTATAATGAATGACTTACAAGTGAGAAATATAAATCAATCTTATATTAAAATTACTTCGTTTGAGTTTATAGGAAAAACTTATCGTTTATAGAAAAAACTTCCTAACATCAAGATGATGTTCAATTAAAAAAAATAGTTGAATGTATTGAATATACATTTTTATGAGTAAACTTTTACAGTTGAATTCTTAGTCGTTAAAAAAAATACGTACTGAAAATTCTCATTTGTCGATTGAACTCGTTGTCGATCGGTAGTAATATATTGAGAGGTGAAGTGAGCCAACTAATCAAATGGTAAAAAAAAAGTCTCGGACTTTCAAGTACAATCACGTCTTTATTTGGTGTTTTGAAGGATTGCATATTTTTATTTTACGGAGATAACAATATTGCAATGTGTATTAACTGGGGTTACTTCACTTTTACGATAGTGTAAGACGTGTAGAATATTACAACGCATCTTACTTTTTTTTCTAAAATACAACTTGGCTCACTTCATCTCTAAACGGCCAAAATATATATTTTTTAAATGAAGCACTTTGCATTGCGAGCATTGTCAACTGGATAATACCAAAATTGTTTTATTTGTTGAAAATATTATGCCTTTCTACCATGATTAATATAAAGCTATTGCAGATGAATTTAAAAACTGGTGAATGTATTAGTTATTAATACAACGAAACACGATAAGATAATCAAAAAAAAAACAACGATACTAATAGTCAAAATGTATATTTTGATATATTAGGGAACAGATATAACGTTCGACGAGTTCAATATTTCCCAAATGAACAGGTAATAATATGTTCGATAGTTTGGTAACCTGCGACATAATATTTAAGCTAGCTATTTTCATACTAGACGTCATGATTAATATGACTTTATCTCATAAATAATTGTATTCAATGCACTCGTTGAAGCGTAATATATTAGTTTTAGAGCTAACAGTGCATTTTTCATATTTGTGTCAAAATTGATAAACATCACGCTTTTTTTATAAAGTAATGTAGGCATATTAGAAAAGATGTCCATTCTAAATAATAGTATACTATTTATATTTTAAACTCATCGTCGTTCTTGAATTGTCAAATTATTCTTTCACTGATTCAAATCCATTGATTTAAAAATTATATGTAGTGCATATGAAGTCAAGAAAAATATTGTGTATATGAAATAATCGATCACTGATATTTTAGAGATCACTCAATCTGTATTAAGTTTAATCAAGTTTTTTGGAATACTTACTGTAAAGGTATTCACTTCATTATTTGGGTAAATATTGTTCATGAAAAAAATAAAACATCCCTTTTTAACATTTAGACAAGTTTATTTAAAATAACAAACAAAACAAAATCAATAAAAAATAATCAATAAAAAAGACTTAACTCATAAATGCAAGCACAAATTATTTTAAGTTTAAAAACAAAGTAACATTTGCAGCAATATCTTTATCAGTATATTCATTTTAAAAAAATGTATTACAATCGTTTAGTTGCTATTTGAAAAACAATTTAAAAAAGGCGCATCGAAACATATTCAAATTAATCCAAGCGAACTAATTTACCATCATTATATATTTTAGAAATCGTTTCGGTAGAAGTATTTGTTACGTTAATGTATGTCTTAAAGTACTTCAGACACAGAATCAATTAAAATTCATATTCAAATAGGATTGTTCAGTACAATTGTTATACATAATGATTTATGCATTTAAACTTACATCAAGATTATGGCAGACATGGTACTATAGTGTTTCAAAGTGCCCATTTTGTTATTGTATGGTGAAATTATTAAATGTGTGTTATTTTATTAATCAATAAGAGTCGCACGCGCCTGTATTCAACAATTAATATCATCTACACATAATATTATGTACAAAATAATAAATCGTCTATATAATACATATACTGCATACGCGGAAAAGAAAATTAAAAAGTTTGTACTGGCATTATATGTAGAATAAAAAAAAAAACAAGAATGACTAAATTATTTTATGTACAGAAAATTAACACTCCGTAGTATAAACATAAAGATTTCTCGTAATAATACTTATAGCTAATATTTTTTCAACGCTGAAAAGTCGAAACGGGACTAAATGAACTCTCACAGAAGTACATGTTATATTATAGCGGTCACAGCGCTAACAAACGAAAGGGAAATTATTACAATGGATGCGGATGGTGTGCGTATGAAAGGAAGAGTCTTAACTGAATCGTCTCATTGCGAGGATGAGACAGCTGACTTTGCTGGTTGAGATGAGAGCGCTGGAGCAATTTCGCGAACTCGCTATATGCTATGAGTATGATTAGATACTTGACAGACCTAGTTCCAGCCGTGGTGACTGTGGTGTACTTGCACCCAGACCTTCTCCCAAACCGGCTTCCAAATCTTTTTCCACGCAGCGACTTGGTGTTCTTTCCAAACAGGTACTGAAATTTGTTTCCACTCATCTTTCCATATGAGTTTCTTTTCAGTTCCCCAAGCTTGCTGTTTTTCAGTCTTCCATATTTGGACTTTTTCTTCTACCCAGTCTTGCTTCTTCTCAGTGACCCAAACTTGTTTTTTCTGAGTTTTCCACACTTGTTTCCATTCTTCCTTCCATTCTAACTTCTTTTCTACAGACCACTCTTGCTTCTTTTGCGTCTTCCATACTTTCTTCCAATGAGATTTCCACACCATCTTTTTTCTCCACAAATCGTGACTAGTGTATTCCCATCCGTGAGGATCTTTACCAAGGAATTTTTCTCCAGGAACTCCCTCTTTAACCCACTCGGGAACCCAAATTTGTTTCCAGTCAGGTACTTGAACTTCTTTCCAGACGGGCACTTTCACTTCTTTCCATACTGGTTTAAATACTTTCTTCCAGTCGGGAACTTGAATTTCTTTCCAACTAGGCACTTGAACTTCTTTCCAGATAGGCTTTTGGACTACTTTCCAAGCTGGAACTTGGATTTCTTTCCAAATAGGCACTTGAATTTCTTTCCAAATTGGAACTTGGATTTTTTTCCAGTCTTGTTTCCATACTAATTTTTTCTCAGTTTTCCACACTTGCTTCCAAGCTTCTTTCCACACAAGTTTTTTTTTCCAAACTCCTTGGGGCTGGTGCCATCCTGGAGATCGTTTTTCTCTAACAGCATCATCAGCTGGAGCTAAATCAGTTTTCTCGGGTTTTATTACAGCCACTGGACCTGCTAGTGTGGCCACAAGGATACATCCTAAGGTCAACTATAGAAAACAAAACAATAACAAAAATATCAGTTTTCATTCTCGATTTCAGGAACATCATAGTGTAAGACTATTTTAATAATGTATTATTTTCTATAAATTTTGTGGCATTTAAATTGCTTCAAAATAATATTGAATAAAAGGTTTATTGAAATTTTAATAATTTATAATTTTCTATAAAGTGTTGTAATAAAAGTAATAAAAAGTTGAAATGAAATTGAAAATTCTTAAAGTTGATAGTGAAATCTTTCAAAGCTTTCGGCCAAATTAATTGTATCAAGTTCAAAGCGCTTTTCAGCAATGAAACCTCAAGATTATAAACATCCATTCACTCTAAAGCTCTTAATGGCAACATAATATCATGATTGTGATTTGAACCAGTTTTATTTTTTTTGAGATTGAATCCATAATTCGATTGAATTTAATATCAAAGAAAACTGTTCACTATTCACAAAAAATAAATCCTAATTTCACTTTCATCACCACAACACATATGAGTATCTAATGCACGGGTTATTGTCACGACCCCATAATTTAAAAAAAAAATGAGAAAGTTTTTAATAAACTAACCAGAAGTGTCAGTGACTTCATTTTGGCTTCAATGGAAGCCAATGGAGTTTGCAAAAGTGCAGTTTATCTTAAGACCTTGCCGGTCGAACTGATTATTAAAACTTGGTGATCACGTTATATAGCTGAATTGTAAGGGTATGCCCCCCCTTGATTATGCTTTAGTCTTGATTAGGGGGGCGACTCGACTCTCGCTTGACTGCAAGAACCTACAAAGTGGGGACCGGAGGTAATTGCTCCGGCGGACAAGTGAGTTGCGAGTTACATCACTTTGAGTCTGTCGTGTGTAAGAGAATACCAAGCGTAATGATTTTACCTGGCAATGCGATGGGAAGATTATTGAATCAATCACAAATCCCATTTTGACAATTGATTTGATTAATATGCATGATTTGAATCCTTTTATTTGAATCAGTCACGAATTTTTACAACATATTACACAACATATTCAATTGTACATCGTAAATAAAATATGTTTACACCAATAGTGAAATCTGGAATATTGCTAAATTAATACTTCCATAAATAAATTTATCCGCGTATTCATTTAACAAACGATTTATGTAAAATTCTAACATTGAAATAAATATTCTTCAATGTAAAATATTGTTGTGAATGTGTAGGAATTAATGCGTACAATGTTTACTTCACCCTAAAGTAACTATTTTCATTAACGTTTTAAAGTTTAAATCTATTTCAAATAAATTTTTGATATTATGTCAGATTAAACTTTTGAAAAATGAATTTGGTTTACATAACTCAAAACACAACTTGTTCCATTTTTTATCATAAATAATATGTTATTATAACATATATATAAATCGTTTGGTATTAAAAGTATAACTATTTTAAACATAGCTCATCAAAGAGTGCAACTTAAAATTTGTATGGGACATCAATTAAAGTAACTCTGTGATTGTTTCCAACGTCGTAGACAGTTTTGCATTTGATACCAAACATCATTTTATTTTGCGTTTTTATACCACATTTTTTTGATTTCTAGCCATACCCTATAACTAGCAGAATAATGATCTGCTTTTGATACCAGACGACTCATAAATGAAATGTTTATTTTACATAAATAATGGTAAAAATGTTTATTGTTATGCTATACTTACTGCCCTTTATCTAATTATCATTTAGCTTCATTATAATATGAATGAAATAGTGAAGTATTTAGTGACAATAATTTTGATAAGACGTAGTCAAAAAAGCTATCTGTATCAATTGTATTGTATTATTCTAAAAAAAGAATTTCAGATCAGAGATATTTTAATGTATAATAGATAAATTTAACAGCCTGCTGTTGGAGCAATTTTCGATTTATTTAAACCGCGACCTTTTCTTCATGAAAATGTACACTTTTTCTTTGGTTGAGTTTTTTCAATCTAACCATATAGCGCACAACATTTACGTATGTTACATGGCATCATTTTCAAGGTGTAGCTGCTCCGTCACGTCGCTTCAGACATATTTTGTTTTATTATCAAATTGTCAATCATATAACATTTTGTGATATAATCTAAAAAAAAAGAATGTTTTTATGGATTGAAATCAAAATTTAATTGTGCGCTGTATTGTATCGTACCATAATTTGACATTAAATTCAGTCACCCGCAATGTTCCCTCTAATTTTCGGAAGGCTATGTGCGCAAAAGATATTGGCTGTGCAACTTTGACAAGTAATACAAAGATTTGCGCGCCACATAACGGAATTTAGACCTACTAAACGAAAAGGTTGATTTTTAATAGTGACAATAATTAAAAACACTATAAAATGACAATTAATTTATTTTGGTGATGGTAAAGCTGATTTAAAGTTTGTGCGCTCTATTGTAATGTATAATATGTGCGCGACCTCGGCGGCGAGTTGTGTGTGCGCGCACACGCGCACAGCTTAGAGGGAACAATGGTCACCCGTCAGTTTGACAGTTTTTATTATTTTGAAACAATTAATTGTTGTGATGTGATTTAGATGCTTTTTAATTAAATGTATATAATATAATATATATATTTATAAATATTGGATTATTCAAACTAATGATATAAAATTATGATACTATTAGCGAGCGATTAATAAATGGAGATGTTTCTAATATCAAATATAAAATGAGGATAACGAGTTATTTGAAGTACCATCTGTAATGAAAAATGATATTCGGTTTTCCCAAGTGGAAGGAACGTACTCATACTTGCTGTCAAGAATGTAAAGTTTACTTATGCCTTACATGGACTAGTAACTGGTACAGACAAATTTCATTTTGCTTCAAGTCTAGTACATTTAAAGAATTTTTTCAAAAATTAGCGCTTATTTAAAGTTTTTCTAAATTTTTGTTATTAATTGTATGAAAGTTATTTTTACTACTTCAGTACTATTGTAAATAACAATGGGCATGCTCTATAAATAAAATCTTTAAAAAATATCATGTAACAATTAAGTGAATTTATAAAAAGATTTTTTTCTATCAAAAATAAAAAGTCATTACTGAGGAGGTTAATCATGGCTTAAGTAAATTTACTATCTTACTTTTTTTATTACTGCCGTAGAACTAAGTAAATAGAAAATAAGATTTGTGAGTCGGCTTTGTTTCATTATAAGGTTGACTTAAATGAAAAATATATTTATTTAATCGTAGCAATTGAAATGAAAGCCCTTATTACCAGCTATAAATCAACCGGTACACGGTACATTTTGAAACGCTGCTATATTATCTTAATTAAATCCGGGTAAGACAGAAGTCCACGATCCGCTTAGCGATTGTAATATGATAACACACTGTCAACACCGCCGTGTGATCCTTATGACGTACCGTTAAAATCCTTCTGTATTGGTGATTGCCAGGAGTAAGGGAGGATCATAATTATTGACGTAACTAGATGGCTCCATCAGCCACACTATGTAAGCGACTTTGCGACAGGCTTACAATATGTGCTTATTGCACGTGTTATGTTTTAAAATGTGTCGATGTTTAGAAGTTTTAACAGAGGCTAGGCGACATATCTCAACTATGATTTCCGTTCCCGGAATCCCGGTAATTTTAGCAATTCCGTAAAGTAAGCGTATGCTGAGACGCAGCACAAAATTAGCAGGTGAAGATATGTGCGACCAGCGTGTGCTGTGACAACTGCGTCACTCAAGTAACATATATGAATGACCTGCGATAACTCAGGCTGCAATGTCTTTTTAAAATAGTCTACATTAGTAATATCGAATAAATAAAATTCAGTTCAAACTAATTAAATAAGTTTATCGGTTATTTTCGCGTCGAAATGAAAATAACTCTCCAAAACTTGCATCAAACATGAATATGTGCCGGCTTTACGACACATCGCGAGCTGAGTACTAACTGTCGACTTTTGGCCAAACTTATGTAATAATGAGGCAGTCTTAAGCGAAGCATTATCTACATGCTGTATTAATATGAAGTTGAAATTTCGCGTAAATTTACAATAAGCCGTTGTTTTACGTGTGCGTCGCAAGATATATGTGGTTTCAACTTGATCGTCTGAAGATGCCGAATGTACATAGGTTTAATAATAGCTTTTTTATTTTGATAATTTTATTCCTGTATTTTTTTAAATTATTTTTATTCTTTATAACAATGGTGTTATTTTTTACCATTATGATGTTTTGTATTCTTGCAGTGTGGCATTATTATATTTTACAATATTAACTTAGTACTTAATGATATCAAACACAAATTACAAAAAAAACTCCTTTTCCTATTTATCATGCATTTTTTAAAATATATTTTCTTCAATAATAATGATCAAATTAGATATCTTCCATAGAATTCTTTTTATTTTAAAATAAAAATCGTAAGTCTGTTTTTTGAATCACCTGTGCTTTCATACAAATTTCAGTTAGGATTTCAGGTGGACAAGGTTCTAAGTGAAGTTTATGTATTTCTAATTAACTATGAAGAACTATTTTTAACAATATTTTATTAATAGTTATATCATGCCAGTACTGTCATTGATATATATAATCAAAAAGAAACTTGAAAACATTTACAATTTTCAAAATACAAGCATTTAAAATTTCAAATGCCCATATCTTTTTTGGTGCAGCTGTCCACATATAGCCTTGTAGTACTCTGTGTGTCTGTGCTTCTTCGTGTAATACAAAATTTCTGTTGTTCCGCGCCGCACAGCGTTCTATTTACATTTGAGTCACCCATTAGTCCCAGCAAGTTCAACATAAAAAAATATGTATTAAATTAAAATTTGACTTCTTGGAAATAATTCTTTTGCCTTTGTTGATCTCGATTGAATTAAAAAAAACCATTGATATCTAATTTCTCACATTTTATTTTTAAAAAAAAATATACATATCTGGTGCCAAAGTTGTTTGCTGTAATGCCATTTATTAGTTATATTTAAGTTATCAGATAATTAAAAAAAAAATAAAAACATTTAATTATGTTAAATAACCAATCCCATAATCATAATATAATATAGTATAAAGCGACCGATATTGGATGCCCTAATATCAACCTATCATAATTATTTTGATAGAATGCATTTGAATGGCTGTGAGCAATTGGCTTAAAAGATGCATCGCACATACATATCTACTATCTTCATTGCAATTCACTTTGTCTCTTCATTTGTGTGCTGTCGCTAAACAATGCTGTCCTATTATTAATTCGTGGTATTCCGAAAGGCATCTCTTTTGATATGTTAGAATGTCAGAGGATGAGAAAAGGTAAACAATGTGAAAACTAAGCATTCAAATAAATTATATTATATTACCGTTCACCGTACACAGAAAATAGTGCAGAAAAAGTTTCTTGAGTATCAATGCTTTTTGAAATAACTTACTACATAAATTTATTATATTTGCTTTGCAAAAAAAAAACGGTTACTTGTGTTATCGGTAAGGATAATAGGCATACGATTGTTCCTTCATATGGGCGTATAAACTTATTAATCTTAAATCACCATAAAATTATCTAGTATATGTTACATGTAGTGGCGTATTAAGCACATGGGAGACCCCAGGCGCAATAAAATTTGGAGGCCCTGTTTTTCGGAAAACATGGCCTCCAAATCGTCAGAAAATTCGTCAGAAAATTCCACGTAAAATATTTAAAATCTGAACGAAAATTATTATAAAAGCAATTTTTGAGGCCCCTAAGATTCGGAGGCCCCAAGCGCGCGCCGCTTGCGCTTATAGGATAATCCGCCACTGGTTATATGTATTATTATACATAGATATAAGAATAATTATTATCTTGATATAATTGTTACTTTAAAAATCAAGACTTTACCCAACAACAACACATATATGTATATACATTTGCTAAAAAAAAAAAAATGTTCGCTCCCATTTGGAGTATATGGCCTCCCAATAGAGATATCTCAACAGAAGTTTTTCTACAAGAACTTTTTGTTACTCAGTCGCTCAACCTCTCTTTTTCCAAAGAGAGTGGTAGGGGTAGAAGAATAAGGCTATCACAGGACTAGTGGTCAAATAATCGCTCACGCTACGTCAAATTATCGGTATTTTGGTAATTTTTAGACATCACAAACACTCATGTCTTTAGACAGAAATCAATCAAAAAATTGCTGTTCGTACTGGGACTTGAACCCGTGAGATTCAGCGCGGAAGCCAACAACGCTAACCGCTGCGCCATATATCCCGTTATATATCAATACCGATGTTAAAAAAACAATGCGACCAGTTATAACAATATCGTTTTTCGATATTTCATATAAAATACCGTAATTAAATAATATAACTTAATCATAAACGGGTAATTTTCATAAATAATAATACATCATTGAAAAGCTCATCAATTCTGGAAAATCAATATCGACACAACTTTTGGCACATTGAAAATATTTTACTTCACCGCAAACAATTTTATCGACAATATGTAAACATACAATCAAAATTCGATGTTAATTGTTTTTCAATACCGAAATACCAGCATTTTTACATTTTCAAAACCTTTTTTTTTGTATTGATTGGTGTGGATAACCGTTTCGTCAATACTGGTATTTCATTCCCTAGTCCTGGTTAAGGCATCCAATCCCGGACTTATTTTGTAATCCCTGAATTTCGGGATTCACATAATTTGCATAATAACATTCACTATTAAATCGTGGAATGATTCGGTATCTCCTAAATGTTTGGTCGTAGATTTTCAAATGGAAATTTACTGATTCAGAAATTTGCGAAATTCCGAAAATGAAAAAATTCGGACCCTTTTCTTGAGGTCTCAAGCGGATTTCTAATATTATCGAGAATTTTGAACTTCTTATACTTAATCTCGAAACCCTGAGGTTAGTACTGAGATAATCAGAAAATTGAACGGGATCCCGGGATTGGATGCTCTAGTGCTGATCATCATAGTATAAATAAGCGAAATAGATACTACAAATCCCGTTTTATTTTTGTTTTATACAATCATATGATAAAAAAGGGTATTTATTTTTTTATTGATAATATTGATGTCAATATATATTTTTTTACCATGTCCGCTCCCAATATGGAGCATATGGACTCCTAATGGAGTTTATCTCAACATAAATGTTTCTACGAGAACTGCTTGTTACTCAGTTGCTCAACCTCTCTTTTTCCAAAGAGTGTTAGGAATAGAAGGAAAGAGCTAGGACAGGACTAGTGGTTAGTTAATCGCTCTCGATACGCCCCGTTCATAGGATAGGGTGGGTGGGAGAGGGGAATTCAAGACATCACATACATCCATGCCTTTGAACAGAAATTCATAAATCAATTTATAAAACTACCCGTACTGGGATTCGAACCCGTGCCTTCCGTAGCGGTAGCCAACGATGTTGACCACTCGACCACGCAGGAAAGCATTTTAATTATTTTTAAATCTCATAATCAACTAAAGTTGCTTTATTTCGCCCCTTATTTATTGCATATTATAACTTCTCAATTGCATTTTTTGGTGTCTAGAATATGCTTTTTTGCTGAACGAAACGTTTCACAAACATATTATAAAAGTCGTGGAATAAGTATTACGAATTGTGTAGGTTGAATATGATGTATTTCCTTTGAAATTGACAGTTGAAAGCATTCAAGTAATCCTCAAAATCATATTGCACACTTTTTCGAAACAAAGGATATGCAATCGGGAAAGATATATTTGAATCGGCACTAGTATCCATTACATTATTGGCGGGCTGTCCATAAATTGATGGATAGTGAAATTACAAAAACACATCACTTATATAAATTAATTTTTAGAATTTTCATAAAATTTAAAAAAAAAAATAATGTCACATTGGCACTGTGTATAAATATGTAATATCAATCATTTAGTTCGTTAGTCAGACAGCTGCATGTAACTTATTTTGAGATAATGGGAAAAGCAAAAAATGAATTGTTACCATGGATAAAGCATTATTCATCTGTGCCAGAGATTTATAAATATTATCAACGTGTGTATATAGATTATTAGGAATTTAGGTCGAGTTCAATAGTAGGATATTAAGAACAATTTTCGCAATGACCAGATAATATTATCATTTTTTCAGTAGTTTATTTATTAAATGGACTTATTTATTTTATTCTGCTGTCCTTTGAAACATCGGTCACCAACCGGTGAACGGCAAGAAAATTTTGTTGGTTCTCGTAGTTGTTGCAGTGACGTCATTTGAGGTTAAAATCAGTGCACTTATGTCAAATAAGCAGCAAACAAAATTCACACTAATTTATTTGTTACTAATAAATAGTCACTATTACAATTTAATTTTAAAAGATGTAATTTTTATGATCGATACTTAATACATATTTGTATCGTTAGAAAAACATTTAAGCGGTCCGCGATGTTTAAAATTACTGAATTATTTAAATATTGTACATGATCGGGACCGGTTTCGCCATTGACGACACCGGTCATGATTATATAAAATAAAGGCTCGTACTTTTTCGGTTTGAATTTTAATCCAGTTTCGGTCATGATTTTTATCACATTGGTCTGAATTTATAGAAAATAGTCATAATTTAAATATTTTTTAAAAATAAACCTCACCTAACCCAATCAAAATGGTTATAAAAATCTGACCGAATAATATTTTCATTCTGACCGTTCATATTTTTATTCAGACTAAAAAAAATATTTTATTCAGACCAAAAGTTTATTGAAATTCTGACCGAAAATTGATTTAATCTCTGACTCTTCCTGTTCTGACCTTGTTCCCTTAAATAAGTGTAGAATTATTACAAACGATTATTTTTTATTTTTTTCAATACAATTGTTTCCACCAAGTTTTGACAGTCAACACACTAAACGTAGCCGAATACAAATCATTGTTTTTTTTATTTATTGCCGTATAACTTAAAAGGAGCGAGACATGAATAAAAACAGCTCATTTGTTTATATCGAGTATATTATTTTAATCAGAAAATACAAGTGGTGCAAATTAGGACTGTACCTTAAGTTACAAGCTAGTTATTAAATATGCATACTGCATGCGCGCTGCTAATCTATTCAAACCCGAATTAAAGCGATATACATGAGATATATACCACTGTTTTCCAACAAGTGGTCCGCGGACCAGTGCTTGTCCAACGAAATGCTACGCTGTATTAAAAAAAGTCGTAGAAAATTTTAAAACACATATGCCGAAAATTTCATACGAATCATCAGTGTTTTCTTTACAATTGTATATGTTTTAAATCTCATCTGTTTAGTTACTCATAAGTAGTGGCTTACATAGATTTTAGTTCTTGAATTATATTACTAATAGGTAGTGTCTGTATGAACAATATAATTGTTATGTACATAATATATTTTTGTTCTTCAGTCAAACCTCGTTTTTACGTGCTCGCAATTCACGCTTTTCCACCATTTTCATGCATTTTTTTACAGCTCCGTTTAATTTAAGTGCATATACATTTTTTAATCGCTTTTAAGATTTATTAAATTAAATATTAATCATTTAATTCAAAGTATGTACATTTCAGGTAATCTTATCATTTAAAGATATTTTATTAACGAAGTACACGGAAAAATCTAAAACGAAAGAGTTTAAATAAACAAAATATAATTATAAAAAAATCTATGTCTATTAAACAACGAATAAATTTGGTTTTAGTATATTTGCAATCCGAGTGTTATTATTTTAGTATAATAGCTTTCTAGCAAGTATTGACAGTAAACACCTCAAAAGTGATCTATTTTGATATGTATGATTATTTTCATTTGATTTTTAACAACCGATAAAAACAGTAGAATAACAATAATGTTCAATGTTTGTATTAGTTGGCGGGTTGCAAAATATTTATCTTATTTTTCGCACGTGTATAACAGTTTAGGAACACTGATATGGACTACGTATGTGGAATCAGAACAATAAACGTATGACAGCAATTAATTCGCGAACTGTACACTTGTAAGATGTCCATGTAAGGCAAATCGAGTTAAATAAAGACCAGGTTGATTCCAAGTGTAAAAAATACTAATGAGATGTTTAGTGCCATTATGATATACTTGGATATTTTTACTTTGAAAATTTTAAATATACCTCGCAACTCTAGTCAGTTATTATCTGAACGAATTTCTGTTTTGTCTTGTATTGTATAAATAAATCATAAATCTTCCACTATCTTTTTCATTTAAATACTTAATTTAATTATAACGATGATTTTAACAAACAAAACACATGAAAATCCAATGAAAAATCGAGGGGAAACTTTGTGATCTTAAAAGCTTCATGTATTTTAAATAAATCGGATGAAAAAAAGAATTTCGTTATGGTCCGTTTTACAAAGTGAACATGGTAAAAGAATATTCAAATCATTTATTATTAATATTATATGTCTCTCAAACATTTGATGCTTAATTATTAACTGAGAGAATAAAAGGTTGATCAAGTCAACTTTTTTTAAGCACAACAATGCATGACTAAAAGATAGGTCCCGTGCAGTTCTGTATCGGGCCAAAAATGTGAGGTGCAAATTTTTTTTTTATTTTTCTTGATCGTATTGCGTTATAGAAAGCGGCCGTGTAACAGCGACTGCATACACATAACGGGTGGTGATGGGATAATATCTGACATCTGGCAGATATTTTCTTTGTATTTTTGTAAGTTTTCTATTAATTAAAACAACCGTTGTTTGATCTAAAAATACAACAACAAAAAAAGACAAGACGCTCATTTTTTTTTTTGATAGCATGAATTTTTTTCACAAAAATTGTCAATATTAAAAAGTAATCATATATTTTCAATTTGAGAATTGTTGACATTTACAATAAGAATCGAGATATATTAATGAATACATTTTTTGTTAGGAATAAGCCTGAAGACCATTGTCTAGTAACTAGTTAATAGAAACACTGTTTATAATTAACTAACTCCGGAGAGGATTTATGCGATATAATTTTGTTGTTTTTAATTTCTTTTGCTTGATAAAATAAACAATACGAATTAATTTGCGAGGCAAGCTGGTAGTCCGTGTAAAATTATTTAAAGAAATGTATGTTAATTAAAAAATATTAACTGGGGATTCGGTTTGGAAAGGTTCGATGTAGCAAGGTGTTGTTAACAATTAGAAATAGTGTCGTGCTCGTCGTATGCAGACCGTTGTTTACGAGCAGTGACTGTCGGATTAAAACATGTTAAAAGCTATGCAAAATGTTTATATCAATATTGACAGCTGATCGACCTTCTACCGTTTCATTTGAAGTCTGTTATGTCGGAGTTTTATTATTTAAAATTAAGAAATAAACAATGAACACCAACCTTTGAGTAAAAATTGTATTTTTTATAGTTCAATTTAGCTTCATCTGCATAAAGATATTTGCATAATAATATTTGAAACCCAACCAAACCAATAAAGTTTCAACCCTCAAAAGATGCCTTATAGCAGGGATGGGCTAGAAGGGGCTCAGAAATGATCGCGCGAGCCCCTTGCTAAATTTGATTAAGGCATGCGAGCTCCTTGTTAATTTATGAGAAAACAATATTCTCTGTTCAAATAAGTGTATAACTGCAATTTTTGATTTATATATTATGTAAAACAGATTTAGTATACACAGTAGTACATTTTTACGCATATAGATTGATAAGTTAACTGTAAATTGCATATTGTTACCAATTATTAGTATATTAATCGATTGCTTTGTTCAAGTATTGCATATGCAATGATAAAAAAATTCACTCCTTCCCCAGAACATCGAGAATTGCTGTGAGATCAAACGACCCCTTGTTAATGTATTGGTAGCCAACCGCTGCCTTAATGACATTTAATTGAATGTCTTTGATATCATTATATAAATCATATCATAGGGCTTTGCAAAGTTATCTGGTTTTGAACGTTAAATAAATTGAAAGCTTGTCTACATTTCGTAATGTAAACAAATTTATATCAAATAACTTTTTAAAATTTAATAATTACTTCAAGTTTGCTTTTGTAAGGTTTCGCTTACAGGCTTCGTTCATTACGCAGGATTCGTAATCAACGAATAATTAATTATGCAATATTCTCGCTGGCAGACTTTTTTTTGTTAAATCTTCGCATAACATCCAAAAAATTAGTCCAAATTTTTATGATTTTGATCAAATACTTATTTAGTCGACTTATTGTAATATTTATAAAAATATTTTATCTGCACTATTTGTGTATATCAAAATATAATTAAACATCCAGTATGTAATATTTTAAGTCCTGCAAAAAAGTCGTTTCAAATGATATATAAACTTAGCATTCATTTTATTTGTTTTATGTAGTGTATTGATTGTATATTTAAAAAACGAGGTTGAAACTTTAATACTTATGGAAATAATTTCAGAAATGACGACTTAAGAGGACGGTATTTTGTTGTTTTCCGGTACATACATTTTCCATTATTAGCAAAAAAACAGGTTTTACTAAACAAAATAATGTTTGACCTAAACTTGAAGTTTATAATAATTTATTAATGTTTACTCGATGAGTGAAATTTGCTCTAGTCTATATCAACACAAAGAATGGAATGCGGACAGGTTAAAGTGTTTATTTTTATTCTAATTTCAATTAATTGGTTTAAAAAGTGCAAAGTAAACTCTAAATATTGTTGTTTACTTTTATCAGAAACATTCATCGAGTAGCAGAGTTAAATGAGTTTTATATAAATACTTACATAAAAACCTATGCAAAACAAGCTTATTTTTTTGGCTTCATAACATCTTTTTAATTTGATAATTAATTAGCCATTTTTTATTTGAAACGTGGCTAGCATAAAAGTTATTACGCGTGAAATTTGAAGACGTCATAATTTTAATAAACTGAAATGCTTAAATGTCGTCAGCCCAGGGTAATACATAATAGTACAAATACATATAAGTGCTGTTTTGGAGTTGTTTTTTTTAATATATCCTCAAAGTACGCAAGTGATTTATGCTGTTTTGATTATTAATCAGTCACTCAACTCTTCATTTTCAGAGACATTAAAATATAAATAAAAGGCTCATTTTTGCCAAATTTAAATTGAAAAATCTAAATTTGACTCTGAACTTACCGGGGATCGAACCCAAACCCACCTGGTCGGTAGAGCAAGCTCTAACCAACTAGACTACAGCGGACGACACTTTAAACGTGTCAGACATTTCTAACTACAAAAGCGATTTATGTCCAGTCCCTAATAAAAGTTCCCGCATGTAATCAAGTAGCGATAAATAGTGGCATTTTTTTTCTTAATTAAATTACATATGTACATATTATAAAGAATATTTTTTAGATCTTCATTATTACCATTTTTACACGATATTCTATCCGTTGTTATTGTTTTCAAAGAACACGGTTTTTTTTTAATTTAGGTAACCCATTTTTTCTGTATTTTTTTTTATACACGGTTTTTTTGTGGAACGTATCTACCGTGTAAAAAAGAGTTGAGTTACACACTTTACAGTCTGATTATTGTAAGATTTGTTGTTATTGTAACTACATTTGCAACAAGTATTTTAATTCAGTTTACTTGTTCAAAATTAATTTGAGTGATAGTGCTGCATAATGAATTTGTATGAAAAAATCTTCTTTTTTTAATTCACCTAGATACATATGTACATACATTAGTTCCGGTAATTTGTTTATTTTTTAAATTTCTCTTCACATAATTACATAATGTATTAGATGATTTTATTACGTATCTAGTATAATTACACATGTTTTGAAAGTTGTTGGTGTTGCTTTTTGATCCACCTACCCTTTGAAAAGATTAAAACTCATCATTGCTTGGATTTCAGTTATTATCGGGCCATCAAAACTGTCAAAAGGGACATTTTTTAGTTATTATCATATAATGGAACACTGCCAGGCAAATGTTATTATTTTGATTTCATAATTATGTGTCCAAAAGAATACTATTTTTTTGCGACGATAGGCTGCCAATACGTTAACAAGGGACTCGCCTAATCTCTTAATTATTCGCGGTGCTCCAGGGAAGGAGCTGATTTTGTCATGATAGATGTGTACGGTTAAAAGATAGGTCCCGTGCAGCTCTGTATCAGGTCGATAATATTGGGAGTAAATTCATTTACTTTTGTCATAATTATTGCGTTATGGATGGCGGCCGTGAAACAGCGGCTGCATAGACATAATAAGTGGCAGTAGGACAGTTGAACTATCAACTTGTACTTATTTTTTCGTATATACTGTAACTGGCTCAAATGCCAAACATTCACGACTATGCCAGCAAAGCAAAGTTTTACTTAAATCTGTGTATTATCAAATGGCCAAAAACACGATGTAATAAGTCAAATTTTATTTTTTATGTACCGTATTATTCTTTCTTGTATATTTTTTTTTTCAATCCATGTCCGTTCTCAATGTCGAACATATAACTTTCCAATGTAGTTTTATTTTCGACGTAAATTGCTCGTTACTCAGTTTCTCAACGTCTCTTTTTCGAAAAGAGAAGGAATAGAGGAATAGGAGCTAGGACACGATGTGGTTAACTAATCTCACTCATTGCGCCCTGTTATTTTAGAATTGGAAGGGTGCGAGGGAGTTTTTATCATGCACATCACAAACACACATGAATTCTAACAAAAGTTGATTATATATCCATTGAAAAAAATGTTGTTAATACTGGGACTGAAGCCCCTGAAATTCGTCACAGACAGAAAAAAAGTAATCTACGCTTAGTAGTATTTAGCCGCCTGTGTGTTCAACGTCGTTGGCTTCAGTTACGGAATTCACGGGCTCGAATCCCAGTACGCTCAATTTTATAAATTGATTTTTCAATCGATTTATGAATTTCTTTTCGAAGGCATGGATGTATGTGATGTCTTGAATTCCCCCCTCCTACCCATCCTGTGCTATGAACGGGGCGTATCGAGAGCGATTATCGAACCACTAGTCCTGTCCTAGCCCGTTCCTTATATTCTTACTCTTTTTGGAAAAAGAGACGTTGAGCAACTGAGTAACAAGCAGTTCTCGTAGAAACACTTCTGTTGAGATAAACTCCATTAAGAGTCCTTATGCTTTACATTGGGAGCGAACATGGTAAAAAAAAAAAAACATTTTTAGTTAAATATTAAGAATAATATTTAAAGTTTTGGTTGGATAAATATAAAATATTATTTAACACTAAACAGCGTGACAGATAAAGCTTCGAAATAATCTGTTATTCAAGTCCATTAAAACGCCGTAAATTCACGTTTTAATACAAGCGAAACGTAAATTTACACTAATCAACCAAAGTTACGACTGTTTTAGTGTTATCCAATTTTGATTATGCATACGGTGTTGATTGATATATGTAAACAAATTTCGATTAATAAAAAACGGCTCAAGACGATATTTCTGCGAGAATTTGTCGTATTTTTTTAACCTTGATCTTGAGTGTTTATTAATTGACGGATTTCGATTTAATTTGAAATTTGATAAAGAAGACACATAAGAATGTCGCAATATAATAAAATAAATACGGAATCAGGAAATTATTTTGTTTACTCCTCAGAAAATCGTGATCTTCTCCGGCATGAGTCTTCTTCGTATATTTTGGACTTGACTGAAATGACTATTGACGCCAATGAAAACTCGTTGGCAATTTTGAACTCAATTGAATATTAAGGGAAACCGCTTACCACCACCATTATTACATTGATTGAATTGGTAGAATTCCATTATATCAGAATAAAAATAGCAGCGTATTAGTTCTACAGTTTTTATATTAATAGTTGATAGCTATTTCGGCTTTCACCATCGTCCTAGTTCTATAATGTATAATAACATAAAAACTGTAAAATTATTACAGTTAATATATCCGACTCCATACAAAGGTTGATTGATGTCCCACCGAGTTTCATAGTGATTGTGTCTACTTTAGAAAAATCAACTACACGGGTTCAAGTACCAGTACGAACAACAATTTTTTGATCGATATATCGATTTCTGTTCGTGGGCATGGGTGTTTGTGATAGATAAAAAAATCCCTCCCACTCTTTCCGATCCTTTAATAATTGGGTGTAGCAAGTGCGATTAACTAACTTATTCTTCTATCCCTACTACTGTCGAATAAGCGAGCGACTGAGTAACAAACCGTTCTCATAAAAAAGGCTATATGCTCCACATTGGGAGCAGACATGGATACAAATAATCTTATAATTTTATAAAATAATAAAAATCGATTTTCCTTATAGCGAGCATTTTTATTTAAAGTATATTTAAAAATAAATATAATACAATAAACAAGTACGAAAAAGATATTATATTTTATTTAAACATAATGCCTATGCAAACAGAATTATTGTCAGTTAGCTCTATCAACTCTATATAATCGAGTAATGCGTCCACTCAGTAGATCATGAAATTTGATTAAAATGTTATGATTACAATTTTAAATAACGAGAAAATGAAGTGTAGGTGGGTATCTGCTTTGAATCTTATGACTGCATTACAAATGAAAACTTTATATTGAAAATAAATTTCTTTAAAGTTAGCGCTAATCCATTGAAATTATTAATTTAATATTTCCTGAATTCTCTTCATAAAATATAAATTAATCAAGCTTATTGCATATCGGTTAAGGCTTTCAATGTTTTCTAATATATAAAAGTCTCCTACGCTATTCATTTTTCTGAGAAACTAAGGAAAATAACTCCTTTGAAGCATAGATTGAAGCATAGATTGACATGCAGACGATAAGCTGATTCGATAAAGCCAAGAAAATATGCAAATATAAAAGTCAGTTATTTTTATAAAAAAATATTATTGCTCTTCATTTCATATCGGCACCGCAAATAGCAAAGGACCTGGTCGCCTCTTTCAGACGGTTTTATTGCATTGGCAATTGCGAAAAACATACAGAGGAATATATGATTGCGATCAAAGATTTATAGTTTAAATTATTTTCGATATTTACGATTTGTCAATATACTTCCGTAATACACATCGACTGTGGAAAGGAAAAAGGACGTAACCCTCAGTTTTTCTAAAACAGCTTTTTTTCGATAATCACAATGCATACAACTTGACACGTTCTATCAAAAGGATGGAAGCTGAAAATGCCGAATTGTCATCTAAATTTAACTTTTAAGTTTAAAAAAGATGACCTTGTAAAAAGTAAAAATCAAGAAAGAAGACTGAAATAAAGGTTTAACCTAGACAATTTCTTTAATTAATATTAGGTTATGTCAATTAAACACTAGTTTAGAAGTCTTCGTGCACTTCAAGGTTGTGTATAATTCATAATTTGCATATAGCCCAAAATCATCAAAACACGTTTTTTCCGCCTCCTGTAAAATTTTATATGTGTGGGTTACGTCCTTTTTCCTTTCCACAGTCGATATAGTAATCAAAAATTGTCGAATTTTAATTAAATTACTCAATATTATCGACCCGACGAGAAAAGACATGACAAACATAAATGTTATTTATCTCAGTCAAGCATAATAATATTCAGCCTATTTCTATGAACCACGATATTCTACTTTAGTCTGAATTGAATTTAAAAGTTTTCGGTCCATACATTCAGATTGTTTTTTTTTCTTCAGTTATATATAAACCACAATTAACAGTTGTTATTAAAATAAACGGTAATTGTATTTATAATTGAGAATGTTTTTCTATTCTATCAGTTCTTGATATTCTTAGGCCCTTCTAATTCAACGAAAACATTGATTTTAGATAATGTACTAATTCTGAATTTGTTGTTAGCTCGTATGGTTTGAAAACTTTCAATCGTAATTTGATCCCTCATGAAACTTGATCGTCATATATAATTGTAAAACAAATACATCTATAGGAGCTTTGTTTTGATAAATTTAAATACATTTTAGTGAAATTAAATTTGTTACGAACTATATTCATTGTACAGTAATAAGCTTAACTAAACATAATATATTGTTTACATTTTAAAATCTCAGGGGTGATGAATTAATTTATTGTTTGTAACTAATGTAACTAGCGACTTTATGTTGTGTTTTCAACTGATGCGAATATGATTTATGCTATTTTTTTGTAAATATACCGTACAATAATTAAGATATGCATCGTAAAAAAAGTTTTTTTTTTGCTTTAAAAGAGTTTTATGTTTTCCGTCCAACGAACTCCAAACATCCGGGTCCGGACATCATTCATTCACGAATTCAGTAAATACTGTGCACAAGATTTAAACAAAGATATTCACGATTTGAATTTACCCAAGGTTCGGCGCTTTTGCTTGAATCCAAAAAAATGCCGTTTGCTCAAGGATATTAAGCTCAGATTAAGTAATCAGATGATTTAGTCTATTGTTTGCGAAGCAAACTTCAATAAAATACTACTTATTGACCGAAGTTTGAAATTTATACAGGGTGGCAACTAGTGTTTTAAAGGTTATCAAACAATGCTTAAATATTAATAAATTAGGTTTTAAAATATAGATTAATTTCTGATTGGAAATCCTTTCATCATCATTTATTGGCAATTGACGTTTGCACAAAGCCATATATTTTACATAACCGATTACTGGGTCTGATAAAAATCACATGATAAGAAATTATTTTTGAATTGAATATACATTGAATATTTGTGTTTTCAGTTATATTGAACAATGTATTGTTAAAAAAAAGCAATGAATAGCTGTTGAGAAATTAAGAGCAGCTTTGTTTCTATTTAAATTGGAGTAAATATTATTTATTAATTGTTTTTTTTAATGAGTATTTAAAAAAAACACGGATTTTTTTGCAATTTCCGTTATTGCATAAAATCTAAGTTGTCACTATGATATTCACTGTAATATACATAAGAACGCTTCTTTATAAATGAAGAATATTGTATCGATGGATTCGGCGGTAACTTTTACGTTTGCGGCGATGCTTTAAGAGACGTAATTTTCACATCTATTTTTGATCATTTTAGCATTTTTATGCATTAAAAATGTTTAATGTTACCGTCATTTAAACATCTATTTTTATTAGACTTTAATTTCAAATTATAAACAATTTCGATAAATTATAACAACAAATATTTAAACATTCATACAATTTAAAGATAACACAACAATTAAAAAACAATAAAAAATTACAAAAATGCTTTGTTATTAAAATATAAGATGAAAAAACATTAAAATACAATATAAAATTTGAATTATACTTGCTGAAATATCTTTCAGCATTCACACTATTAACTGAACACTGGGTGGAGCCACTATTTATATTTCTTAATAGTTATTTGAAAAAATGCTCATATCTTTCTAAATATGCAACAACGGTAAATTAAACAAACAAAACATTTTTTTTACATAATGCTGGATTTTGAACCTGACATTGAATGCGATTTAAGTTTTAGGAGGTGTTTCTGAGTAACCTTTTTTATTATATAACTCCAACTATTATATATTATGATAACTTTTATTTCAAAAGTAACTTATTTTATTTTTTGTGTTTATACGATCTTGTTGCATATTTTACGAATTTCACATTCATTAGCATTTATTCAGAGTTTTAGCATATATTAGGCATCTATAGCAAAATGCTAAAAATACGTTTATCTAACGCTGATTCTTAAAAAGACGATACACGTGTCACGGATTTGTAGCACGACAAGTGGAGTAACAAAGTTATCGAATTTAACTTTAGATGAAGAAAGTTGATATCAAGAAAAAATAATACACTGGTACAATAGGATCGATCCTTTGAATGGCTAGCAATACTTTCTTTCGCATGCCAGGCGGGTCCTCGAGGCCTTTACGATTATGGATGCGTGTCATATATTATAATATTCATTCTCATAATTTACTTCAAGCTTACATCATTTGCATAAATTGTTTCTCAGCTTCTAAACATTGATCTCAACTAAGCGACCAATTAAAATTTTAACCACGCATTAGTTTAGTATTCTAGTCGAAACGACCCGACAACCTTGTTGATCCATAAAATATTCTGACTGTCAAAAATGATAAAACAAGAGTATCGTTATTTTACGATAGTCTAACAAGCCAAGTATTCATTTAAAAATACCGTGATAAAAAAAATATCATAGTCATAAACGGGTAACTTATAAATACAACTTAATACTTACAATTTCATAAAATAATAATACACAATTGAAAACCTCATAACTTCTAGAACCTCTTTATGTTATAGAACAGATTAAAAATATTTCAATTCTTCGCAAACTATTTTATTTAGATGTTTGATGGTTTATATTGTCATTACTCAAGCAACTCCTTGTAGATTTTTCGACACACGGTTCGATTTGTAATTCATTCAATCAGTAATTCTTCACCAAAGTGTCATACAAACAATGAATACTCTTTTAATCATGTTTTATTAGCTATTATCGCTGTATTAAAATTTTTAGTTGGTTGATATTTATATAAAACCGGTATCTTTGTGTTGAAAAATTAGGATTCCGGTAGTGCAATCTTTTTTCTAAGCTTTGTATTATCTTTTAATATTCGATATATTCATTTTCATACAAGAAATATTATTAGGAAATTATTTAATGATGATAGTATGTGTATCAATTATTTATGTTTTATAATATTTAAAAAAATATGTTTTAAAAAGGTCGACAAGATTAAGGATCGAAAAAAAAAATGGTGACGATTACTTATTTTAATAAAAAATAAACTTTCATTTTTATTAATGGTTTCTTCGGGTCAGCAAGAATTGCAGACGCAGTTTTATTTTATGTAATAAATAACTCGTTTATAATTTAATCGATTTGTGATGTATCTATTACATTAAAACGTTATTTATATAATTTTAATCTTTGCGCATTGAACAATTATAATCAATTTTAGTAACACTTTTATTTCTCCTATAACTTAACGTCATTCAAGAGAAAGATTTATCATTATTTAATAACGCAACACTCTTTACATCATAAAGCAGAGAGCTTGAATTCGTTACATGCTTATGTTTGTATATATTAATTGTTGGAAATCCCGAGGCGTTTTTATTGAGTATGATGAATCAGTTGAAATAGTATTATAATATTGTTAACCGTCTTATGGCCCGGTTTATCCACACTATTGATCGCTAATCTTTCGGTCATCCCTGACAACAACGCTCACCATTTAGGACCCCGAGGACAAATTATATATATTCTTTAATCAGTGCAAAATTATATAAAATAACATTCATAAATCAAACAGTATTATACGTTGGTTTTAACGCGCATTACACTATAATAGAATAATTAATGTGATACAGTCGAAGAAACATGTATGGAGAAAACCATAAACTATAATGTCAACAAATATTTCCTCATGACATCCGAGATCTCGCTATTTCGTAATAACAGAGTTCGGCTGTATTTTTTAAATTTAATTTAAGCTCAGCTTTATTTAGGTTTTACTAACAAATAAATATAGGAAACCAACGGTTGGCTACTGTTGATACAAACAAGTCATATGTAGAAATGCGTCAAAAGTATTTTAAAACGTCCAGGAGTTTCTGCGCGTAAACAATATTCTGTACATGGCGGGCACAAAGTTATAGTTGTACAGCAGGTTTTCTCGGAAATGATTTTACCTGCACACATTCACACAAAGCCCATGATAATCACATACATCCTTTATCGTTTTTTTTAAATTAACAAAAAATATATTTATTTATTCATATATTTTTTTTTAATTTGGCTACTCTATTTTCCCTCGTGCTCGCGGAATTCTGAAATCTTCTTTACCGTATACGAGCTTTATAAACACCTCATGTCCCCGCATTACTTAATTATATCGGAGTTTTAGTGTTTAAATATAAAAAAATACAGGCCACATAAAAACAAAGTATAATGGGGTCGGTCCGGAAAGAAAAAAAAATAAAGTACGCTCAATTCTCTTTTTACACGAGGGATACGTTATACATAAAAAAGTCCAAAAAATGTTTTTATTGTGAAATGTTTAGGTATACACGTTGCATTTATAATTCATAAGTTAATGCGATCTTTGTCTTTGTAATTGTTTAAACTAATTATTAAGATTTTGTTTTATTATTCGAAGTATTAAGTTGCAAAATCGAATCCATTTTTTTTTCATCGACGTTAAAAAGCTTCATTACATTTGTCAAATTGAATAATTTACTTTTAAAAACTATGTACTATATTTTTATTTTAAAAGGAAACATTGGAGGAACACAAAAAAAACAAAATACCGCGGGTTGTGCTTCTCTGGTTTAATTTTTTTTTAAAAAAAACCGTCAATGTCTGCGGCTTAGTGACTTTACGATAGCAACTAAATGGTTCCTAGTTCAAGTATCAGCAAAATCAATATCTATATTCAAATTCGTATCAAAATTGTATTGTAATTTCATTCGTTAACATGACATAGAAGTTTCTTTATTCCCTCTTCGTTACATAATAATACACTAATCATTGATGTTCGTGCATGGCAAAAATACGGCCGCCTGCAGAAGTAAGATTTTTTCATGACGAAATCACACATTAAAAACCTGGTCCATTTTACCAAGTGCTGCGCAAAAAAATAATAACGAACATCATAATCTTTTTGTTTGTCAATTATTCATTTACCGGAAACTAGGACATACACCATACGTAATGTATGTCCAATCGCGCTTCTATCTTTCATTCGAGACACTGAAATCACAGACTGACAATCATTACAGAATGTAATAGTGTTTCAATACATTTATTTCACAACGACTTTTTAATATTAAAAAAAAACACGTTGATATTCCAGCACACATTTTTTATTTTTAATTAAGTAATTTTGAGGTCATGCCAGTTTGTTGTCGCGTAGATATAAAATTAACTCACATTATAAATAAAATTTATAATGTGTATAACATAAAAAAATATTTGGAGGCATCCAAACAAAAATCGTTTTATGCTTTTATCATTTAATCGCTTAATCTTTTTCCTGAGATAGTAAGGTTGGAACTAAGACAGGATTAGCATTATAGCTTGATAATCGCGCTCATAGCCTATTTAGAAACGTATGTAATGGAGAGACGTTTTTAAGCATATTTTTTTCAAACCATGTCAGCTCTCAGTATAGATCAGTGATTCTCACGTAAAAAAATATTATGGGCGTATTATAAACATCAACGGTCATTTTTTTTGTTTGGAGATGTGATAAAATAGCAGTTCCTTTTTCTAAAAAATCAATCAACTTATATGTTTATAAAAGACATTATTTTAAATATCAATATTTACCATGAAACTTTTGGTGGCCGCGTATAAGAACCATTACTGAAAAGCATATAGACAGAAGTCTGAAGGAAAAAAATGGTTATCTCAGCAAAAGTTTACGAGAAATTCTTTATGACTTAGTTCCTAAGCCACTCTTTTTTGTTGGCAGTAGAAATATAATAATAGTGCTGGAACAGAACTAGTGGTTAGATAATTTGGATCACTTTTAGAAATCCATTGATCGATAGAAAAATAAAACTGTCCGTACTGGGATTCGTACCCGTGAACCGCGATCGAACGACGTTGACCACTCCATCGCGGACCCATTAAGCATGAATATTAATCCAAAAATCAATTTCCATTATTTGATTTGCGCCCTTATACACTACAACCGAAGCAGAATGCCGACCATTCGACTACAAGCATGGTTGATAGTATAGATATATGTATATATATTAAATAGAATAATGAATATATTTATAATTGAAATTATCATACATCAATATGTTATAAAACCAATACGTAAATATTTTATGAAAAAAACAAGTTCAATTGAAAATGATTCGCCGTGCAAAATTAGTTTAGAAGGAAGCATGAAACATAATGTGGCTCAAAGAAAATTTGCATATTCATAAATATTGAATTGAAAAGATATAAGACTCATGAGGTAGGCGTCTTGTGTGCTCGACTCCAAGATAATAAGAGAAAATATACTATGTGATCTGTCTCAAAGAAAACTGGTAGAAGCGTAATGTTTAATATTCTTAAATACTTCACATTTGCTAGAATTTTCCTTTCTAAGGGTAAAAAAAAATGTTCTATTTCTATGGGAGAGTAAAATGATGTGTTCTGAATTATTTTGGATTTATATTTTCATTCCGTTTTATCATCGCTAAATACACATTTTCGAAAGACACGTATATAATCAAACACCGTATTGTTTGTGGTCTCAATGAAAAAATAAATCAGAAAAATACATTTTTAGATTCGTACATTTGATGCACTTACGTCACTATTGTTTAAGTAACCTCAATAACGACTACCATAGACAATGGGCAGCTGAATTTAATACATTTATCAGACGTTTTAAAATGAAATTGTCGGGGATATTTTGAATAAATAAAAACTCTTCATGAAGGAATATCTTTTTCAGAACCGTTTTGGTATAGGAAATTATGCACTATATTTATAGAATTGATGATCATATTAATTTAAAGCAACGCTGATTGTTAACAGATTATAATATTGTTATTCGTCATCCGTAACAAGCCGTCTTCTAACTTACTATGGCAATGTGTATTATATTACCATTTCCAATATTTACCGTTCATTAAATTATTAATCACTCTTCCTTTCATTGGTAGTATAAAATCGTGGTATACGGATACACAGGACACTAGATGTCACTTAGTCATTAGCACAGCCTTTAGGCTAATCAAGTAACTTTGCCTTTCTTTCTATCTGTATATATTTTTTAAATCCATGACCGCTTCCAATACGAAGCATATGGTCTTACAGAGGTATCTCAACAAACATTTTTCTACAAGAACTGATTGTTACTTAGTCGCTCAACTTCTCTATTTTAAAAAGGAGGAATAGTATGATAAGACTGCAGAGGACTGGTGGTTAGCTAATTGTTCTCGTTACCCAGTATTTTATCAGAATGGTATCAGTTACTTAGACATTAAAAACATCCATGTCTTCGAACAGATATAGACACATTGATTTTTTTTTACTAGGATTTGAACCAGTGAGATCTTCCACGGAAGCCGACGGCGTTGACCACTGCACCATGGAACCATATTAGGACACTCAAATATGTAATCTTAGTTGTATATTTCATAAATTTTATAAATTTCCGCATGTTTTGTCTTTAACGACTCGGGTTCCGCCTTTCGACATCTTCATGAATTCAAGTTCACGGATAAACTTAAACTGACAATGCCAAAACATGTGAAAATGTAGAAGAATTAAGCGGCTGAAATTTAATATTTAAATTAAATCAAGCGCCTTCAGACGAAATTGTTAATTAATTTCAATGATAACATCAAATTTGTATTATTAATAACAGTGTGGATAAATTTTCAAAGATCTTTTCTTGTTAACAACAGCCAATATTTATCTAAAAGAAAATCTAATGCTTATAACAAGCAAATCCAGTCGGTCCCATCTTACTCGTAATAACCACGTTCGACTGTATTACTATTTACTAACCGGAATTACAGAATTCCTTTTTTTAACTTTATTCATAAAAAACCTTCTCCTGTAAAATGTATTAATTGTCGGTTACGATTTTCTGCCTATATGTCGATATAAATCATTTTAAGCAGCCAAAATAGGCTAAATTTGTTTTCCATAAATATAGAAGTGCTATTATTTTGTATGAAAGTTATATATTCTTAAGTATCAATATAGGACGAACGACGCATATAATAATTCGAGGACACCTGGCAACTGGAAAGGTTTCTCTTGATTCTCAGAATTTAATGGAAAATTGTGCGATTCTATGAGCTGTGCATTACTTGATGGAAAAGTCTCCCGGAGCTCTTGAAGCTTCTTAGTGCTTTTGCCTTTATAAAAATACCAACCTTTTGATAGACATCGGTACCGATAAAATTCTCAGAAGCTTATAGTTTTTTTTTTACTCCAACAAGTTAAAGAATTTTTCGTAGCATCGTATCGACAATATTAAAAATAATAAACCTAAGAAAGTATCATATTAAATAAATAAAAAAAATACATTTTAAATAAAGATAATAATACTTGAGTAAAATTTTTTAAATTTTTAGACGATTTTTTGAATTTCTTTAGTGACAAATTTAATCACTCTTATCTCACTGCAACACTGTTTTTTGAATCAATAATAACTTATCAAATTTTATGAACAAGTATGATCCTTGAAAACTTGGCTTCTTACTTTTTAATAAAAAAAATATGGGAGTTGGATTTATAATACATTTCAAAGGGTGAGAGTTTAAATGATGCACATTAGATGCGATTCCGGGATTAAACATTTACCATACAGTCGTATAGAAATTCGGTATTCGGGATTGAGAAATTTGGAACATTTTTAAAACCCTACCGGGAAAACACATTTTAACTCAATAGTGGTAGTGGTTATTTAACCAATGTCGGGTTTGGACTCCAATGTAGAGTGAAAGTTCTAATCAACCTTTTTATGATAGCTAGGTTATCCCTTCCGCTGCGACCCGTTTTAGGATCGAATTAATTGAAGGAATATTACTTTTCACTGTCAATACTTAGTGAAAAGGCCTTTTATTTTAAAAAAACCCCAATATTCCTGCGTACTTAATTCTAATTTTATTTAACAAGATCAGAACCGGTTTCGCTTATGACGAGCATTATTGACTTAAACCGGTCCTGGTTTTACTAAATAAAAGTGGAAATAAGTACAAAGGAATATTGTATTTTTTTTAATTGAAGGAATATTAAATAACACAGACATCTATTCTTCGAACACAATCAATAAATCAACTGAAAATTCAGTTCATGAAATAGCTGAGGTTTAAGAACTCGATATCATTATTATCATAATAATTGCTTTTATCCGTAGGCGTGAATCAGCACCGTGTCAAATGACAACGAATCCTTGAGTCCGATTTGCGGATGCGCAAACATTTCTCATTATTCTCCAGAATTATTAAATACAGATTTGTCAGTATTTAAAATAATGTAAAATTTACACACACTTTAAAGTATAACATTTCTTATCGTTCGCTAGAACAGCAGGAAGGTAATTAATGCCACAGATAACACTTTTAAAAATTCATACAAATATCAGGCAATAGGATTTTAAAATATGATAAGTATACAAACGTAGCGATAATCATGGGAAGGCTATAATTTGTCATTTAAGAAGGTCAAAATTGAAGATATAAATGTCATGGGATAACTTGAATTGAATGGGTAGTTGAGAATTTAAATACGTATCCAAATTAATATGTGCGCTTAATTCAACAAGATAAATCAATAATGGGTAATTTGCACAATAAAAGAGAATCACATAAAAAATAAGTTATTTATCCTATTTGGCCATTTTCAGTGACATATTTTTTTAATGCATTCTTTTTGATTTATGTAAATTCTACATATTATAACAATACCAAAACAGTGACCTTTATTTTTCAATAGGGAAAATTAACCACGAAATAATAATTATATCATTCAAATAAAAATATAGCGTAAAACCTATAATTTATAACAGGAATCACTTATGTCCACGTATTTTGCTTAAAAGATATAAACGAGAATTTATATAAGAATTTTAGTGAAAGTACTTTTATCCACATTAGATTTTATGTTTGTCTATTTCAGGCAGTCTATGACGAAAAAAAGCTAGCTATTATTTAATTTACTGTATACTTAATAAATTTCAAATTAAACAAACTATTTTTAAAGAGTTTTAAATATAATAGTAATATTCAGAACTGGTTAATTTTCTGAACGTTGCCAAGAATTAGAAAAAAATAAGTCATATGAAACATCGTATACACAAACATTTTAATAATGATTCATTATTAGTAATCCTAATATTATTAATAATCCTAATATTATTATATGACTTAGTTCTATAGTATTATATACGAATGAAGTTTGGTAGTTCTAAGATATAGATAGCTAACCAAAGCTTTGACGCTTCTAAGCTGAGTTGTGAGAAAGTGTAAATTATTATTCTTTTCATCTTTTTAATCAATCATTTAATCATTTTTCTCAATTCAATTCAAATGTATTGCAACGCTGATAGAACCATATAACCGTAATTCGAGTTGTTTTTTTTATATGGAACTGAGAGTTTATATAAATAATAGTTTTTCTAGTTGTACTTTTGTGGAGCTATAGAATAAAGGGTATACGAATATAATGGATAATATTATTCAAAACGTCTAGTAACCGTTTTAATTTTGTTGTTAGTTTTAATTCTTTCAAAACTTCGATAATATAATAATTGTTAGATGTTGTAAGTAAGATGCTTTCCGCAATTTGATATGAAACTTTAAAAAATTACTCGTCAGCCATATTTAAAAGAGGCTTTTAAACTAAATATTATTCTTAAACAATAATCGGAAGGGTGTGGCAGTGTTTGAGAGAAGCTCCGCTTTTCCTTGGACCTACATTTATTATAATATTTTGTACAATGTAAACATTAATCAAGATACAAAGAATACTTCAGTATCCATGTATGAGGAGCTTATTGTTGTCGTCTGACATCTCTATGATATTCTTTCTGACACGTATACAATAGTGCGTGAAAATGTATACTGTTTCATAAATACTAATTGTATTTACGTACATTGCTGAGATGTTTCACGATGTGACTGTTCTTGTCATGCAAGGTGACATTCTTTTTGTATTATTACGCTGGCGTATGTCACATGAAAATCTTTGGACAGTCTATAAGGTTATCATATATACATATCATCGGATTATTTCGTTCGATAATGAATTTTAGATAATATCCGAGACAAAATTGTATGGAACAAGCTATTAATATTGAAAAGTTCAAGCAAATATTATGATTATTTTTATGGTATTCGAAAGTTTTATAAAATTTATTTTTATCCATTTTTGTGAATATATCGACTGTGGAAAGGAAAAAGGACGTAACCCACTCAAAGAAAATTTTACAGGAGGCACAAAAACGTGTTTTGATAATTTTGGGCCATATGCAAATTAAGAAATATACACAAACTTGAAGTGCACGAAGACTTCTAAAATAGTTTTTAATTGACATAATCTAATATTAATTAAAGAAATTGTCTAGGGAAAACTTTTTTTTCAGTCTTTTTTCTTGGTTTCAATTTTCACAAACTCATCTTTTTTCAAACTTAAAAGCTAAATTTACATACTTATTCGGCATTTTTAGCTTACATCCTTTTGAAAGAACGTGTATTAGGTTTGTTACATTGTGATTATTGAAAAAAAGCTGTTTTAAAAAAACTGTGGGTTACGTCCTTTTTCCTTTCCGCAGTCGATATTTATGTCGATCATATTAAATGTGATATTTTGTCTTTGTAAATTTAAATCTAATTAAAATTTGATAATTTTTGATGGTTATTGAATGCAATTATTTAATCAAAATATTTATACTTACATATTTAACTTACATATTACATGCACTAACCTATATTTTTATTCTAAGAAAAAAAAATTTGAGCGCTGCCAAAAAAATCAAATAGGGCGCGCATGTAATCCAAGAACCAATTGCCCTCGACGTTTTGTTGCTGTCAAGTCAACTTGCATTGTATTTGATTAAATTGAGACTCATAGAAGCTTTCTATCTATCGCACATTTAAAAAGAAGAAAATTTCTATGAAAGTAGTAGGGATAGATAGGATAGGGCAGAACAGGATTAATGGTTGGCTAATCACTCTCGCTACATCCCGTTATTTTAGGATTGGAATGGTGGGAGGGGGAGGGGGAATTTTTATGGATCACAAACATACATGCCTTCGAACAGAAATCGATTGAAAAAAAAAAGAAAGAAAAGTGTTGTCCGTAGTGGGATTCGAGTATCGTAAAAGCGATGTAACCTCAGTTAATACGAATTGATACAAGTTAATAAAATAGTGTTATTTCAGTAAAATAAAAATATGCGAACAATAAAACACCAAGTAAAGACGTGATTGTACTTAAAGGTACAAGAAAAAGTTTTTCCATTTTACTAGTTAACTCACTTCACTTCTCGAGCGCTCATATGTAACTTAAAATATCGAGGCTATGTAGATGCTTTATCCTTAAATTTATAAAAATGCAGTATTCGTTAGTTTTAAGAGGTTTTTTCTTTTAAATAGTTTTACATTGTGAATAAGTTATAATTTTACACGACAAGCCAGCAATATGTTGAAATAATCAACACCACTTTATTGTTGCAAGCAGCTAGAGATTCCAAGTTTGGAAATCTCTTGAATTTTGTACTAATTGGAAAAAGAATTGTTTTTTTTATTCGCATAAAAAATAGCCTCGAATTGACCCTGCTAATGTGATAAGCAATTCGCTCTGCCGATTATGCTATTTTTGATATTGCTTAACCAGTGCTTCCCAAACTCACGGGCCGCAGACCCCTGGCGGTGGAATGATTCTGCGTGGGGGTTACAAAGTATTTCAATCGAACAAAAAATAAATTTTCTTCGAAAAAATATCTATTTTTTTTACGGTAGAAATGTATTTATGTTTATCTGGCACAATTGATAATACATAATGCAAAATTATTTTTTTAATATTTTTGAGGCTATATTATAAAAAGCTTTGGAAAGCACTGGCTTAGACCAGTTTTTCTTAGCCTATATCTGCTTACGTGACCCAATTAAATTTACGAAAAAAAAAACTTAATATCAATTTTAATACTACAAAATGCAGTATTGCTAAGAACATTCAACAAACTGTGGTTCAAACAAAGAATATAGTAAAAGCTGTGACGGTAGCCAAATATACCCAAAATCACAAACACTCAATTTGTAACTTTTCAAATCGAATATCTGAAGTTTTACATTATCGCAAGACCATTATTTTACTGAAAAAAAATCATAGCCCACTTATGTTTGTATGTATATGCCACCGATCTGATTTTGGGTCGCAATAGCCATAAACTAAAAGCCACTGAATTAAACAATTAAGTCTCGGGAAAAGTTGTTAACGAACTGTTACCACGTAATAATAATTTGCAAGTTGTACTTATTCTACTTGAAGGCATTTAATACAATTTAAAATTTTATTTCATCTGTCGTATAACAAAATATTTGTTTCAGTTATATTATATAAACCCAAAACCTCCGACAAACAAAACTTTTTATTACGGTTCAATTTATGTCCCCGTGGTGATATAACAGGGTTGGTAATTAATTAAATATTTGGTGAAAATTTTTAATTATTTTTCGGTTGAGATTTGTTTAATGAAAAGAAAACTTTTCTGTGTATTTCAACTGTAATTTGATGCTTTGTTATTTATTAAATTCTGACGGTAATATTCTTATATAAATTGTTGTTGTTGTCTGAGTCGAATCTTCAGATGAATTATTACCAAATGTATATTTTTTTGATTAAGGTATTTGTTGTTTGTAATTTGTAGAAGTAAACTATTTACTCAAAAAAAATCATAACTATTGTATTTTTGTTATTCATGCATTATAAGTAAATAGATTAGATAAAAATAATAATAACAGAGAAATGATATGATTTATGTTACTGTATCATTTTAATTTTTAAATAAGCCCAATCTTATTTTTACGCAGAGGATACGTTTGCTTAAAAAACCCATGTAAAAAAGGATTATGTGAACATATGTATATATATTATCAAAAATAGTCTTAACTACATAAGACCGTGTAATTGTTCTATCCTGTATAAATAAATCATTTCTAGCGAAGATTAGATGTATATCATTATACATTAATAAAAAAGAAAGAAAATGTTTATCTCAGTGTCTGGCTGAAGAGTATAATAGAACCGTTATTTTAGCATTTCATTTTAAATACCGGTATTAAAAATATGACCAATTGTTAGTTCAATACCGGGAATCGGTAATTCGGTATGTCATATAATATACCGTTATTTAAAAATACATAATAAAAAAATTATCGATGTATTAAAATAATAATACATCATTGAAAGACTCATCGATTATTGTATAACTTGACTAAAGTAATATAACTGTTTAAAAAAAAATCGCGAATAAATTGTATTAAAATATTTATTTACACTCAAAATTCGATATTGGGTAATTTTCAATATCAAAATACCTGTATTTTGCATTTTTAAAAACGGTATTTCAATATTGAAATATTTCTTGTCCGGCTTTTACTACATAATCCAACAAAAGCTTTTACCGTATAACTATTTTTTTAATCATTTATGGCCACTTTTACGAACGTCTAAACAATAATCCAAATCATGTTCTTAAAATAATTAATATTTAACGTTTTTTGAAAACATGATTATTGACCGTTTGAATATTTGTAATTCTATTGTTTCATTACGAACAATGAAATGTTGGATGCCAATTATTAAGTGTTTTATTTTTTTTTATTTTGCATATACATTTTTTATTTCTATTGAATAGAATTGAATGAGATAAACATACTTATTATATATTTCGCGGTCAAATTTCAAAAGTATGTAGCCGTTACAAATACAATTTTAAGTTGCAATATTTTCATAGCCTTTTTGTTGCTGTTATACTTATTGTGTATCCGGTTTTATCCTAATATGGAATTATCTAAAATTTTACTTATTTTTCATCGACATGATGAGCAATCTATTTTTTCCTCAAAACAGTGATAGTCATATTTATTCCGTATGTGTTTTTGCAGGGCTCTGGAATCGGAGTTGGAGTGGTGGGGTCCGACTGTATTTACTGGCGTCGTACTCGAAAAAAAATAATAATTTCTAATACTGTATAATGTATGTTCAAATTGCTAGGGTCAAAAGTGGCACCAGTGTATGATATAAACCTTAAAAAATATATATTTAAGTAGTGTTGTAAGCTTATTTCTTGTCGGTCGGAGCCGTCTTATTTCTTGGTCCTTATATTTTGTAGAGGGCTTATATTTTACAAAAGCTCACCAAAAACTTTGGTACGTAAGTAATTACTTTTAAAGTCTTTACTGTCAGGTCTTAGTAGAAAGTCATTATATTAAAAAATAAAACACTTTTTTTTATATAAATCCACATTATATATTGTTAAAAATAAGAACCGATTTCACTCATCGCAAACATTATTAATCAACTAAAATGCTCGCGGAAAGCAAACCCGGTTCTGATTTTTAAAAAGTAATATGGAATTATTTTATAAAGGGTTTTATTTTTTAATTTTTACTTTCAAATATTTAATAAAACACAATTTTTTTGCACAGAATTTAATAAAGATTATGACACATTTCGCTCTTTCTGCAAGCATTATCACCTGTCATTAAAGTCAGTTTAATTAAAATTTAAATCATAATAATCTAATTTGTAGGATACATTCTTCCTTTTATTGGCAAAATTAAACGCCAACCAGTCACAACCCTCAAAAGATAGTTAGTACAATGTTCGAAATAATTTTGATAATATTTTCAAAGTATCGTAATCCCAATGTATATGATAATTTCACGTAAATTACGTATAGGCACTTAATTGGTTAATATTTGAATTGTATTCCCTCTTTTTCAATGGAAAATGATTTTCGATACTCAATTTATGATAACAATTTTTTTTTTTAATATCGCAATATCCAATGACTTCTCACTAAGGAAGAAGACACAATATATAAAAGAATAGGATTTATTGTTTACTGTTAATCCCGTATGGAATTACTTCGTTTGAAAATAAATGAAATATCAGTTTACAAAATACGTACAGCGACAACGAAGAACAACACAAAGACAATGAAAAATATAATATTACATTTTCAGAATTATTATGAAAATTGAAACAAAATAAGTCTAGAGTTAGTATTCCATGAATTTAAGAAGCATTGATTGATATATTGTACCACATCATACAACTAATTGCCAAGGAAAAGTTGTACGAGAATATATCATAAATAGTCAAATTATAGCATTAAGTGATAGCGATTCATTTAGTTCAAATGTACAGATAGGTACGTAACTCGCTGCTTCACAGAGACTTGAAAATACTTACCATCCGTGAGTTCGTTCGTGAAATATCTCAAAAGTTTCACAGCGAGATAGGAAAACATATTAAACCAACGATTTTTAATCTTCACAACTATGACGACACACTGCTTGAGAATCGTTTTAGACCCAGAGCAGTTCTGCTCGACGAACCTCCATAGATCTTATGTCGTCTAAAATTGTCAATTTAAGAACGAATTTAGCATCACGAAAATGACTCTCCTTGTTTAATTTTTTTGTGTACTGTATGTGTGTATGTATGTATGCGCATGTGTGTGTACATGTACGGATATAGTTTGGAGGAAAAATATGGAATGTGATTTGCAAAATAATGCATATGGAGTTCCCGTGAACTTATTATCTCTGTAGTAATCGCGCCCTTCCGTCTGCAAACGATGGTAAGGGGATGCAATTTACAATTTTTCAAAAACTTTATCGATGATGGAGACTGGAAGAGCCTTGAAGCTGGCGCGTCCTGGTACTTGAAGCTCCATAAATTTGATATACAAAAAAAAACAGATGTGTGTAAGTTGCTAAGTAAAATATACGTTAAATTTGAATCGTTCAAATTATGTGTACACTCCCACAGATTTTGTCACTAACCGGGTTTCGCCTTTCGGCATCTTCAGGCGTTCAAGTGCACGGATGAACTTGAACTGAGTCAAGTCAACTGTTGAACAAACGTTGAACTATCAGTTCAAGTTCATCCGTGCACTTGAACGCCTGAAGATGCCGAAAGGCGAAACCCGGGTCGTTAGTGACAAAATCTGTGAGAGTTTACATAATTTGAACGATTCAAATTGAATATTGAAATTCCACCAAGCACCTTCAGTCGAAATCTTAAATTATAAAATGAACGTGTAAAATGTATCTTGGTTGGTTCATTTTTAACGGTTTGTGATTAATAAAATCAATTCCAAACCCCAGGGCCGGCGCCACCATACAGGCGTTATTGCAACCCGCTTAGGGCGGATAAATGGAGGAGTAAAATATTTTTTTATACTTAATAATATTAAATATCTATGCAGTGAGCTTCAAGCAGTAACCCGAAAAAATCTTTATAGTGCAACTAAATATTGAGTTATTTCATTTTGGGAAATCCACCAAATTCTTGTGTTTTTGAAATTGGAAATTCTGGGAAGAGCTAAAAAAATAAAGATCTCACATTTTTTCATTTTAGAAAATCCGTAAATTCGCTGGATTTCAAAATCGCAAAAATTTCTCAATCCCGAATTTCTACCCGATTTTATGGTGAGTGTTGCCTAGTTGCGCCAAATAGTCTCGCACCGGCACTGCTAATCCCAAATATAAAATAGTTACTCTAAGCGGATTCAATTCCAGTGCACATGACACAAAAGCAGGCGCTTTACCGGCTTAGCCGCGGAAGTATGTAATGAAAATAAATATTATAATAATACTGCTCGCATAACTGTTAGGTTTTTTTCGTTCAAAGTGAGAGTAAAATCTCTTACGTAACCCAATTTATTTGAATTGGCGCCTTTAGGCTAATCAACTTCATATTAAAGTTGTATTATGTTTTTTTTTTACAGTCAGTTTTTTGCGATCCTAAATTCCAGCAGACTTTATTTGCTTACATATTGCAATGTAAACAAACATCATTGTTATCATTTATTTGATTCTCAAATATGCAATAATAAAATTAAAAGCAAGCCATAAAGTTTCATTAATTGAAATGTTGTCGTTTTTGCTTAAAAAATAATTTGCTTGGTGTAAAAGTTTTTCAAAAGAAATTTTAAGAAAATAATAATTAACTTGTCATTGTGCAATAATCACCTTTGTTGTAATTTTCTTTACAAAAAATAACGCTTGAGAATTTTAAGTTGACGTAAAAATTTCCAGTATTATTTTTCCGTTCATTATAATACGTAATAACAAAATAATTTCAAAAGGGGAAAAAAATGTTTTGTTGAGAAATTTACAAGAGAAGAATTTTGCCGATGTGTTTTGATAAACTCTTTTTTTTAATTTTCACATTATATTTTATATGCTAGACTGAAACTCAATAATATTGTTATAAAAAGTTTTTTTACTAAACCATGAGTGATCTGACTGGGGAACATATGAACTAGGGCCTCTAGTCCCGGGATTTTCGATCACCAAATCTCACGATTTGGTGATCGAACACAATTTATACACGATTTTATGGTGAATGTTGAGTGCCGGGATTGGAAAAATTGTCAATCCCGAATCCAAATTAAAAATTCACATAGTCAGTACTATTTTTAATTTTACTTTCGTAAGTAAATCCATCTCTCTATCACCTGATGGCCATGGTGTGGGACGGTAAGCGTTGTCCTAGGACTGGGTGGACGGTGAGGTGTTGGCCTTCAATCTTGCACAAAAAAGGTGATCTCCTCAGCTGTAACAATTATGGAGACAGAACTCTTCTCAGTATAACTGGGAAGGTAATGGCACATATTATCTTGGCGAGAATAAGAGGTCCCATTATGAAATTACTAAGAAAAAATCAAGCGGGCTTCCTCCCGGGAAGGTCGTGTGCGGACCAAATACACAATCTTCGACGTCTCCTCCAGCAGAGCAATGAATTTAACAGTGATCTTACTTGTTGTTTCGTCGACTATAAGAAGGCATTTGATAGTCCACACAGACCCTCTTTGTGGAGGATACTAGATGCCTACGGGATCCCGCTAAAGATTGTGGCCATTATCGAATCCCTATATGAGAATAGTGCATGTTGTGTGAGAATCGGTGACTCAAATACCGAATGGTTCGGGGTCACAACCAGATCGAGGTATAGCTGTTGGTACCGGTCTGAAATTGTGTGACCTTGAATATGCCGATGATGCTGTCATATTCGATAAATCCATAAAGGGGATCCAGGAGACTATTGATGGACTAGGAACTAACTCAGGTCGCATTGGTCTAAAAATTAACACTAGTAAGACCAATGTGATATGTAACCAAACCTGTCATGACTCTGATAGGACCCTTACCAGCGCGGGACAGATCATCGAGAGGGTTGACAGCTTGAGATACCTCGGCGTACATGTCCCCGAAGACGGTAGTACAAAAAAGGAGCTCGCCATTCGTTTAGGAATGGATGGAGCCACATTCAACTCAATGCGTACTCGATTAAAACCAAATGCCACTTATTCAACGCTTGCATTCTGCCGGTACTGCTTTACGGTTGCGAGTCATGGCACCTAACGAAGACTCAGAAAAACCGTATACTGAGCTTCGAGAACATATGCTTGCGTTGGATAATGGGGGTGAGGTGGTTTGATTTTGTGAGGAATTCAGAGATAAGGGAGCGTACAAGACAGCGTCCCGTTACGTCAGTGGTTATGGAGAGACGTTGGAACTGGCTGGGTCACGTGCTGCGGATGTCTCCGGAAAGCCTCAATCCTGCCTGCCTCTTTTTTCGACCGGTGGGATTCCGGCGTCCCGGACGTCCGTCGGGTACTATCCATAGGATGTACTCGGCGGAACTGAGGGATGTTGGCATGTCATGGAAGGAAGCAAAGCAATTGGCGGGAGACAGGGAAACATGGAGGTGCCGCGTGGCGGCCATATGCTTCACATGGGGAGCGAACATGACCAAAGAAGAAGAAGAAGTAAATACATATGTACCTATATTATGAAACACTTTGAATTCGGTAAACAAAAATAACATTACAATTCAAAAGTATTCTAAGATAAAATTAATAAATAACTCCAATTTCTGACTTTTATATTATGTACGACAGCTTAATTATACACAGCAGTACATATTTAGCCATTTACATCTATAAGTTTATGGTAAATTGCATATTATTAACAAGCTTGTTTAAGTATTGCATATAATTGAGTGGGTAAAAAATCCACTCCTTCCCTAGAACACCGCGAATCGCTTTGAGAATAAGCGAGCACCTTGTTAACGCATTGGAAGCCCACCGCTGAATTAGTACGAACCTTGGGCTTAATGTGAGTTGCAAATAATTTTTAGTCGAGGTATCAATTTGGTGAATTTAATTTGGCTTGTAATAACCAGACGAATCCTTTTTTTCAATAACAAATCATTTTCAGCGGTAAAGCCGCATTCAACTTAATATGATGGGAATGCCATGACAACCGTAATTTGCTCCCCAAAACATTGAAATTGCCCCTCGGTGAAATTGCTCGCGTCGAAATTTGATTGAAATTGCTCGCATTGGGAAGCACCGGTCTAGAGCATCAAACTACAGTGTGGTCATTGTTGAAAAAGGCACCGTTTTCGTCTATTTTCCCGCGGCATGTATGCTATACCAGGGCCGCAAAGCCACGCAAATGTCAAAATTTAATTATATCCTTGGGCAAAAGCCTTTTCATTTTGACGGCTGTTACTAACATTGCCTGGTTAATTGCGATCGGAAGGCTAGCTCCCTTATTATTTAATAACGTTTTGATTTTTTTTTTTTACATTTTGAAGTCAACTTCACTAAGCGTCAGGTAAATCCAATACACAAATAAAAAGGTTGATTGAATATATATTTTTAAAGAATTGCATAATAATTTACAATAAATAGCTTAGTTCCATAGTGCTACAGTTAGAAATTGGTAGTTTTGAAATATGACTGACGAAAGTTTGACACAAATAAACAGAGTTGTTAAAAAAATATAAATATTATTTTTCTCACCTTTTTACTGAATTATGAATTCATTTTTCTCATAATTTAGGATTTCGAATGAAGGTGATTGGTGAAATTTCAATATTAAATTTGAATCGATCAAATGTTGCACATTCACACAAGTTTTGTCATTAATGGCCCAGTTTTCGTCATCTTCATCTTTTCGCCTGAAGATACCGTAAAATGAAACCCGGGTCGTTAGTGACAAAACTTGTGGGAATGTAAACATTTGAATGATTCAAATTCATTTATCTAAATTCAATTCAAATTTATTGAAACGTTAATAAAACTATAACAATATAAAATGATATTTCCAGTTTTATAGAAAATTGTAACCCTTTGAATATTACTTTTCCTATTGAATTTCCATTTTCACATTGGGAACAGACATGAATTAGAAAATAATCTTGACAATAAGTGAGTTCCGGTACCTTTTTTTTTTTTAAAAGCACTGATTAATCGTATAATTTAACATACAATATAATCTTTAATCATAGGCATAATGAATTAGTCGAGTTTCTCAAAAAATTATTTATGCCGATACATTAATATTATTATACTTTACGTCATTTAAGAGAGCGTTGAGTTGATTATTTCATTTTTTTTTTTTTAAATCGAGTACATTGAGTGTTGATTTGAAATAGGAATCCGCAGAATATATACATATCGATTGTGGAAAGGAAAAATGACGTAACCCACACATATCAAATTTTACAGCGGAAGCAAAAAACGTGTTTTGGTGATTTTGGGCCATACGCAAATTATTAATTATACACAATCTTGAAATACACGGAGACTTCTAAGCTGGTGTTTAATTAAAACAATCTAATATTAATTAAAGAAATTGTCTAGGAAAACCTTTATTTCAGTCTTTTTTCTTGATTTTATTTTTTTACAAGGTCATCTTTTTCAAACATGAAAGCTAAATTTAGATACCAATTCGGCATTTGCAGCTTGCATCCTTTTGATAGAACGTGTATCAAGTTTGATACATTGTAATAGGGTAAAATATCAAGGTATTTCAGTTCTACAGTTTTTTAAAAAAGTTAAAGGTTGATAGCTATTTCGGCTTACGCCATCGTCAGAACTATGCTCTGACTATGCGCATAGTTCTGACGATGGCGTAAGCCGAAATAGCTATCAACCTTTAACTTTTTTTTAAAACTGTAAAACTGAAATACCTTGATATTTTACCCTATTAAAATGGAGTTCTACCAAGTAAATGCCAAATCAATAAATAAATTGATACATTGTGATTATCGAAAAAAAACTGTTTTTTAAAAAATGTGGGTTACGTCCTTTTTTCTTTCCACATTCGATATGTACATAAACTATTGAAATTCCATCAAGCACCATCAGCCGAAATCTTAAATTACTCTAATCTAATTTACGTTACATTCTAACTTTACTTTTTACTCAATAATACGTTGTATAAACTTGGTCGTAACCTTGTCATACAATTTCGAAAGAAATATTGTAATATTTTGAAACATAAAAAAACATTTGTAACGCTTTATTTAACACGCGATGCAGACAAAAGAATCTGGTTTTTTATTGAATATTTCTGTTACCTTTTTTTCAAAGCCTTATTCATTGACAAAAGTTACCGATAAGAAAGAAAATCTAAGATTTATTTTCCTTTATTTACTCGCCATTTGCGTAAAAATAAATCTGAGACCTCGGTTGAGTTTTAAAACCAACACGCACTCGCGATAAGCTAAATAAAGTTTAAATAATCAAAAATTAGCATAATTTTTTTTACATATTTTCAATCCTTATCCGTTACTTATTCAAAGCATATGGCTACAACATGGTAACAACAACATTCTCTATCTCCCACCAGTATTTTTGCTTTCTTCCAAGTCACCCAGCTCGATAATTCATAGTTCCGTAGCATCTATGAATAATTATACATATATGATATGTATATAGATTAGAACTATTTTCATAATGTACGTTTCCATTATAATTTCCGCTACCTATCAGTTCGAGTGCATTCGCGCACTGGATAGCACCGGAAGATGCCGAGAGGCGAAACCCGGATCGTGTTCGGCTAAAATTATAATGGAAACGTACATTATGAAAATAGTTCTAATCTAAAGATAAATTTCTATCAAGCACCTTCAGTCGAAATTCTAAATGATATGTATGTATATATTCAAAAATTAAGTTTTATACTTCATGTTAACAGCAATATGTGAGTGAAAATATATATTTTTAATAATACGTTCGATGGAAAAATTCATATACGTATTTTAAATTTTCACGCAGGCAAAATTTTCTTTACAAAATGATGAGTAATTTTATCCTGAAACGAACACAAGTCTGGTATACCAGAACAAATGCTGATTATTAGTAGGCTGGTGACGTTTTGTACTAGACTTGTTTTATGTTTCATTCAAGAAATCAATATATTTTCAGTATGACAATAATTTTAGGTTAACAACAACGTTTAATTATCTTAATACAATTACTTTATTTATTTCAAAAACACAAAAAAAAACATTTTATATTTAATAAATTGAGAATACAAATTATAAATCAGCAAAAATATTTCACACGTGTAAAAAGTAAACATTGATTTCTTTTTGTATTATTTTAAGTTATTCTTAAGTTTTTTTTCAATTTATGAAATCAAGCAGACATATTTATAATCTCTTTTTTATTATTTTACTTCCATCCTCGATATCTCCCAGTGTACCAGACGTTATCGAAGTTGTTAGAGCGTCGTGAGGTAATTTTCTCTATGTTAGTGGCGTCTTTGAGTAAAATTAGATTAGGCCGGGATATAACACTTTCAACCAGACAGATGGGCCATGGAATGGAAACAAGTTTAAGTGATTTGAGGAGCAGTACTTTGCATTCCCGCACGCAATCTATATGTGAGTGTTGTTTGTTATCATGTATGAGTAATTTTATGGACGTATTGGGATGATCAGTCATATCACTATATAATCACTCCGACAGCTTCACTGATTGATCTAGGATAGGTTCTGTGCCAGTGTGATGTTACCAACGAACCACAGTTCGCTTTTGTTTATCGATAACTGACTGTTCGCTACGGTGCTAAAAAATACTTCCGATATAGAAGTGAAAAACATGTTATTTTTTAATATACGTCCTGGTAAGTGTTGAAACATGTTTTTCACTTTGTTCTTTAAGGGCCAGAAATATATCGGAAGTGTTTTTAGCACTGTAGGGGAAGTATCAAAAATGTTTTTTAAGCCTTGAGTCGAAGCCGTCAGACGAATAAACGAAACACCCAACGCGCAACAAAAGTCGTTGATTCCCCAATAAAACGTTCAAAATATTTCAAATAAAATTGAAATATGTATATGAAGCGAAAAACTGATACAAATAATAAAAATGTGTAAACATTCAAGAAATTCAGTTTCCTGATCAGAGGAGTAGTAATTTCATAAACAATAACGAAGAATTACTTTGGTTTTTACGTATGTTAAGGATGATATAACACTTGTGAAAGAACGAATAAATACACGTGAAAAAGTACGATCTAATTTCTTTACTGTGGGTAATTTTTTCAACCGGTGCTTATTTTAATCACTCAATTTCAACGAAGTAGCGTCGTGATTAAAAAAAATAATATATGTGGTCCCAGAACGAACAATAGTACACAACTACCAGATTGTTAGAATATGTAACAATGTAAATTTAGTTGTTTTATTATTGCATAACCTATGCCTATTGCACAACGTTAAATTATAATAATAAAAAAATAGCGCGAACGAGAAATTTCGGTTTTAAAATATTCCCAGACTTGGCGAGTGAAATTTCGCTCAAGGCCATAATGATCGGTCAATCATGAATGGCAGCATAATATTTCGTTCACATTACAGTGTTTTCTCAAACCAGTTTAATTCGTTATTCAATGCAGCAACTTTTTATACATAAATGAGTAAAAATAAATCCATAACGACTCTTGTTTGAATACGACATCTCTATAAAAACAATCGATATCTATAAGCTATTATAAATAAAGCATGTTAGTATGTTATGTTAGTATCTGCAATAGAAAAACGTGTCTGTCTGTTTCTCACAAAAATTTACCCTGAGATGTGAAATTTAGACATTTCAATCTGACTGTTATGTCTAGGTCAGATGTGATATTTTTGACATTATTATTAAACGATTAACTTTATTTTGTAATTAATACATGAAGTTAAGATCCAAGGTGATATTTTCAACATAAGCTAAAATATATTGTGGACTAAACCGGATAAAAAATGCAGTGCTTTTTTTTAAAAGAAAGGGTGCCGAAACTCTCTTTTTATCAAGCTCTTTAATATTTTTTTTTCCAATCCACTTATGTTCCTAATGTGGAGCATATGGCTCCCTAATGGAAGTATCTCAGCAGAACTTTATTTTACGAGAATTGTTTGTTGATCAGTTGCTCAATCTGCCTATTTTAAGATACTAAATATAGAGAGATAAGGCAAGGAGAAGACTAGTGGTTAACTAATCGCTCTCGTTTTGCCCCATTAATTTTGGATTGGTAGGGTGAGATAGAATTTAGATATCACAAACACCTACGCCTTCGACCTTATCCCGAATCTTTGCGTTTGTGGAATGAAGAATATGACCCATTTCGTTACCATTTAATTCTTGGAGATTTATTTCACTTTAAAACACAATGCTAATTTATATTATGGTGTTCGAATTTGTTACTTTTATTACGTTCCAACGAAATAATGGTTTGAAAAATAGTCTTTTTTTCTCCCTAAAATCTCTAATCAAAAGTTTTCGAAGCAAAATATTTTTTTATTTTTTGGCGAATATTGATTAGAAACATTAAAATGCCGAGAAAAGGGGGGCCGGAACGCCGTTCCACCGCGTAGCATGGGGAACAACTACTGAATACTTGTATCATATGAAACAAATCTTACAAATACAAACAACATTCAATATTTGGTTGGTAAACGATCAACTGTTTATTAATATTGTTTATGGTAAAATTTTCTACGTATATGTATAACATACATACTGTTTAACATAACTTTCGATTATAATATTATGATAAAACAATTATACGTTTATACAACTGTCATAATATTGTGGCATGATATTAATTGGATAATGGAAATATAATGTTCATTTTAAAACGAGAATATTAATTTCTGCTGAAAGCAGGGAGTGCACGTGTCACAATGTATAACACAAAATGTCGAGTAGGAAAGTTATTAAATATAATTAATTGTATATTAAAATGAATTTCCACAATGCAACCACCGAATTCATTGGAAACAAAGTTGATTTTAATTCGCATCGTAGTTCAAAATATTCAAAAAGATAGATAGTACATAAAAATGAGATATATTATTGTGACTTGAAAATAAATAATTTTCGGTCCGCCAATAATTATAGATGGAACTTTGCTTTACACCGGTGATGCACAAGCCGCGGCCCATTTTGAATTTTGTGGCGGCCCTTTTCTTTTTCTCAAACATATTTTTTTCACGTAAAACATTTATTTAATAAATGTAAGCAAGCTTTTTCTTCAATGAAAGAGAATAAATCGGTTCATAGAAACAGGCTTACAAATATTATGTAAAATTAAAAAAAAAAAGTTAAAATTAACCAAGAACGCATTAACTTATGAATTGCATATAAATGAAACATATGTATTTCACAATTAAACGATTTTTAATAAGCAAGTACTCATAATCCTTTTTTTGCATGGCTTATTTATTTTCGAAATAACACGTTCAAAATAATATAATGGAACCTATTACTCATTTATCTAAATTCACTTAATCTTTTTTACACTGTTTTAAGGCTGTTTTACATGGAACGTACATATGTTCTGTATAAAAAAGGATTGAGCGTACTTTAAATCATTTTTTTCTTTGCGGCCCGAACCCGCGATAATTTGTTCTACGCGGCCCGCTAGAAGGTAAACGTTGTGCATCATTGCTTTACGCTATAGTGGGATGTACACACAAGCGCTTTCACGTACGATTATATGGTTGCATATGCTTTAAAACATTTTTTTTAAATGTAAGCGACGTGTGTGAGAGTTCTTTCTCGTTTTAAGGAAAAAACGCTACACAATGTACACAAGGTACTGTTGCCGGCGGGATCACGGGATATCATCTCGTACAGATATTTGTACGCATTAACTTTATGTTACAGGTGAATTATCTGAAAATATTTGTTTCGAGAGTTTTGTATAATCTTATAATTTTTGTAAAACGTACAATTTAAAAAAAAAAACTGATAATTTCTGATTGCTGTTCTCACATCGACTGTGGAAAGGAAAAAGGACGCAACCCACACATAACAAATGTCGTTTTCCAATGTGGAGCATATGGCCTCCTAATGGAGATATCTCAATATAACTTTTTTGTTACTCAGTCGCTCAACCTCTCTTTTAAAAAGGAGTAGTAGGGATTGAAGGATAAGGCTTAATCCTCCAAGGACGAGCGTGACCATATGGTCACAGTAAGCACCGTTGTCTATTGATCCCACTATTCATCCTTTTTCTACCTGAATATCGTTGTTTTCACTAATATTTGGTTAAGAAGGGTACAGAATTCAGTTGGTCATCAGCCGCGGGGACAGAAACGGCCACCAAAAGCACATGCGATTTTTTGAATTTCTGTTTTTTTTAATGGACTTTTTGAAACTGTTAATTATTTTTATTACCAAAACATCAAATTATTTACAGTTATTTTACTAATATAGTTGTATTGAAGTTATGCTGATCATACGGTCACGCTCGTCCTTACTACTGTCCGTACACAATATTACACGGTAATAAAAAGATGAACATGACCATATAGTCATGCGGGGTTTCTATACAACGACTTTGCGTTTTTTTTTTTTTAGGAATAAAAGTTATCCGTGACTTCAATATGGCTTAAAAATATGTTTTTTATCGAAAAAAAGCTCTCTGGAGGGTTAAGACAGGACTAGTGTTAACTAATCGCTCTCGCTACGCCCAGTTATTGAAGGATCGGAAAGGTGGAAGGGAATTTTTAGTCATCACAAACACCTTTGAACAGAAATCGATAAATCAATCGAAAAATGCTGTTCGTACTGGGACTCGAGCCCGTGAGATCTGGCACGGAAGCCAACAACGCTAACCCCTGCGCAATAAATAGGACACGATAGTTCTACTCAGTGGCGGCCGGTCAATGTGGCACTGGTTTTACTTTTGCATAAATGTAGCGACATATGACTTATATAATAGTATCGTATTGACTGAGCTTATTACGCCGAGCCTGTTTTTTTTATATGATAACTAATCAACAAAATGTAGACCAAATCAACTAAATCGTTATACAATAATTTGAATAAACATAACACATTATGTCTTCAATAAATACTTGATCATTTCCTGATCCATTTATTCAGATACAGCATGTTAGTAAATTGTTTGAGGCGTTTTAGTGTTCATAAATTTTAAATAAACAACAGTCAAGTAGGTAATTGGTGCAATTTTGGTCAAGTTGTATAATCAAATTATTCTTATTCTGTGTCAGCCAATTCGATACAACGTGATTGCTATTTTGCGTGAAACGATAACGTAGTAGCTTTATTCACCGCTAATAAAAAAATCGCTCATTATTTAACACTCACAACTAAATACATATTTATTTTTTTTACGATGTCCGCTCGCAATGTGTAGCATATGGACTCCTAATGGAGTTTATATCAACATAAGTTTTTCTACGAGAACTGCTTGTTAATCAGTTGCTCAACCTCTCTTTTTCCAAAGAGAGTAGGAATAGAAGGATAGGGCTAGGACAGGACTAGTGGTTAGCTAGTCGCTCTCCATACGCCCCGTTCATATGATAGGATGGGAGGGGGTAATTCAAGACATCACATACATTCATGCCTTCGAACAGAAATTCATAAATCGATTGATAAATCAATTTATAAAACTGTCCGTACTTGGATTCGAACCCCTGACCTCCGTAACCGAAGCCAACGACGTTGACCACTCGACCACATAGGCGGTAAATTATAGCCATATATGATATTATATAAACATTTAAAAAATCTATATATTTTCAAAAATGAAAAGGCACAAGAGAATCTTATAAAATAAATAATGAAATTTTCTCCGTTACAGCAAACGTTGGTATTTATTGGCAACAAACGAATGTTAAATATTTTTACAGTATTAAATTAATATTGAGTATTAATTTGTCGCCTGCTGTGGCCCAGTTGGTTAGAGCTTGCTCTACCGATCACGCAGGTTTGGATTTGATTCCCGGTAAGATCACAGAGAATTTGAGAATTATTCAATTTAAAATTGTGATCGAAGAATCGGTGTTTGTGATTTCAATTCACATATTTTCCCATCCTTCTGATCATTAAATAACTGGCTGTATCAATAGCGATTAGTTAACCACTAGTCCTGTTCTAGCCTTATCCTTCTTTTCCACTACTCACTTTGAAAAAAAGTGAGGTTAAGCGACTGAGTGAAAAACAGTTCTCGTAGAAAAAACTTCTGTTGAGATACCTCCATTAGAAGGCTATTTGCACCACTTTGTAATAAAGAATAATAAAGAGAAAATTCAAGAGAAACTACAGCAAACACATATTTGAAAAATCTTCTATATATAACAATAGAATTAATAATTTAAAAAAAATAAAAAATTAAAACACAATATTCCTTTGTACTTCATTCCACTTTATTTAATAGGTCAGGACCGGTTTCACTCATTGCGAGCATTGTCAACTGAGAGTGCTCGCAATGCTGACAATGCTCGTAATGAGCGAAACCGGTCCTGACCTATTAAATAAAGTGGAATGAAGTACAAAGGAATATTGTGTTTTTTATTAATATAATGCCTTTCCACCAAGTATTGACAGTGAACACCCTAAAAGTGATAGAATTAATACTTAGTTATAGATTATTAAAAAGATCATTTATAAAACTATACACAAAATTAGATGTTCAAAATTCCCACCTCTCTAAGCAATGCATTGACCAGTCAAACAGTCCTTGTAACTGGTGACTTCTATGACCGATGCGAATAATAGGTTAGATAAAATGTTTAGCTTTGGTTTGGGCCAAGTAGAATAAAATTGAGAGCATGTAAGATTTATTGACTTGAGAATGTTAGGATTACCATTTCGACCCCGAAAAAGAAAATAAAAATGGTTTGTAATAAAAAACGATCTTCAAAAGAGTATAATGATTGCATTTCCAAAAATAATGATCTAATAGTTAGTAGTAAGTACTCTTTTATGAAGAAATTAGATTTTTAAAATAAAAGTATTGGCAAAATTTCTCATATAATCGCTCAAAGTACATATGCATTTTTTAATGGGCTCCATACTATATTCCAGCCGTTTAAAAAAAATACAATGTTTCAAGACTTTCATTATTATTTGAACTCCACCTGGAACATCGTTACGGATGTTGTTTTGTTTGACACGAACTAGATCAGTGGTCGGCAACCTACTACCCGCGGGTAATTGAATTACCCACTTCGTATTTTGAGTTACCCGGCAAGAAATTATAATATATTTTTTTTATCAAATTACTTATTTAAAGAGACCAAGGAAGCCACCAATAATAATAGTATAAGTGTGATTTGTATGTACACATATACATATATCATACAAATATATTATGTATAATTATTATTTTCTAAAAATGATTTTTTAAATGAATAAATGGTAGAAAAATATTTTTAACTTTTACCCACTACTAAAATTTATTTTTCAAAATATTTTTTTTTACCCAGTTTCTCAAAAGGTTGACGTAGAGGGTTTGGAAGGAAGGGTTGGTTAAGATTATGGAAATTTTGTCTTCTTTTTTTTTCAATAAACATTTTTTTTCTTTTCTACATTATACCGAAGATGATATCTGATCAATGATTTGATCATTTTTATAACAATTTGATAGGCTATTGCCTATAATAATAATTTTAAATAAAAGTAAACAAATATAAGAATGTTGTCTTCTGATACATGTATGGATACTTACTTATCTACAACTCAATTGTAGTATCAATCAATGTACAATATATCTGTGTCAACGTAAAGATTCGGATAAATAAATTATTCACAAGTAGGAAACGGTGCCAAATATTATTTTTTAAAGACTAAATTTTAATATAAATTAAGTTCAAAAGTATTTTAAACTGTCTGGTCTTAATTACGTTTATTTTTTTATTTTAATTTTCAGTTGGTTTTGTTTCTCTGTACCTTTATCTTTAATAAAGTTTTCGTCCTTTTTTTATGTCGATGTAAAATCATTGCTGTAACAGTTTTTTTTTAATATGAGTAACGCATTGTTTCGGGACTACTTTGTTATACGGCCGAGAGTTTATGTGAAATAAAGTGCTAATTAATACATACGGTGAAGTTTTTCATGTGAAAACAACTATGCGCGTTCTCAGTATTTGTCAGTAGAAAATAACGAAAAATCCGTTTGATGTTATTAAAGCGGGACCAGGCTACTAACGGGAAAAAATAAAATGAAGCGGGAAAACTGTTAAAATAAACTCCACAAATTTAACAACCCCCACTATACAACGGAAATATTCTTGTTTTATCCAGTTCGGATGAATATTTTTTTGTACAAAAAATGTTTCTCCGATCCATTACAAAAAAATTTGTTGAATGCCAAACGCAGTCAAATGAAACCAAATATTGAACTTTTTTTTAACGTTAAATGAAAAATAATTTTTCAGATGAATCATGCAGCGCTGGATGAGTTTTTAAGTATCGTATATAATATCAAGATAAATTACTTAATATATCATACTATTTCATATTTATGTATTAGTGATCACTTTTAGGAAGTTCACCGTCAATCCTTGGTGGAAAGGCATTATCTGAATAAAAACACAATATTCCTTTGTACTTTATTTCACTTTATTTGGAATAAATTACAAAGGAATAAACGTATTCGTGACTAGCTCTGAAGATAATGTTCCCCTTTCCTCTATTTAAAAATATCCTCTCCTGCGTTGGGTAAATAGTCGGATCCGAAGCGCAGTGGTCAACGTCGTTGGCTTCTTGTAACGGATCTCGTGGGCTCAAATCCCAATACGAACATCATTTTTCCAATCGATTTATCGATTTCTGTTTGAAGGCATGGATGATTGTGATGTTTTTAAAAAAATCCTCTCATCCTTTTAATCATTAAATAAGGGGGCGCAGCCAGAGCGGTCAACTAACCACTATTCCTGTCCTAACCCTATACTTTCTATCCATACTTTGTTATAAAAAAAAGAGAGTTTGAGCTACTGAGTAACAAGTAGTTATCATAGAAAAATTTCTGTTGGGATACCTCCGTTACATGCGGACATGGGTTTTAAAAAAAAATCTCTATCCTGTAAAACAAACGTTGAAAATTTGTGATGCCTTGTTAAACCTAATTATTTTTTTGCACGGGTTTTTTTTACACAGTTTTGAAATTTGACGTTCCATTGTAATGGAACGTATCTTGAATTTATCTATGAACACTTATTTTTTTAGCATGGAATTTATCCCCTGTGCAAAAAGAGAATTAGGTGTATATATTTACAGGATTTTTCCAAATCACTGCTCTTAAATCGAATCCCGTCAAATTCATATTACGGCTTTTTTCTCGATTGGCCGTAACATTTTGAATTCACAAATCACCACCATATATTGTTAAACGATCTTAAAATAGTCTAGAAATAATAATTCATCCACATATATTAATAACACTTTAAATTTTTAAATTATGCAGTAACGACTTGATGATTGACGAAAAGCTGTATTATATTTTTTTAAATATGTACATAACAGCTATTATTGTTTATTTTTAAAGTTGTATTATTTGTATTTATAGTTAACAATTAAGCAATAAAACGCAACGGGAACAAAAAACAACCCTCATTTAAAACAAACTTTGTTTCTTTAATTTTACCGTTTGTAATATAAAATTTCGACCGAAGGTACTTGGTGAAATTTCAATATTAAATTTGAATCGCTCAATTTATGTTCATTCATTCAAGTTTTGTCTCTAACAACCCGGGTTTCGCGGATACCGGATTTATAGACTGAAATGCTTTTGATGCACAAATTTCTATATCGGAAAAGCAGAAAGAATCTTAAAAACTAGACTAGATTTAAAAAAGATACAATGACCTTCGCCAATCACATGATTTCAGAGAACCACGTGTTCAATGCAGACGAAGTGATTAAAATGCTACACCCAAACACAGATGGACATAATTTTTTTTCCAGTAAATTTTATAAATAAATAGGATACAGTTAAATAGTTTACCAATTTTGAATGAGCAGGTATATCTGCCAAATAACCCACTCTTATATCCTATATGTAAGTAAATATAATCATATTTTTTTCCGGCAAACAAAATTAATATAATTCTTGAAATTACTTACCATTCAAATATGTAGGCATCCCCATGGGTGAATTCATTTCGCTATCAATGACCTTAAACTTACATATACATTTATTTACTAAACGTTAGTTCAAATTTTATCCGTACACTTAAGCGCCTGAAGATGCTGAAACGCGAATCCCAAATCGTTAGTGACAAAACTTCTGTGAATGTACATAATTTAAACGATTCAAACTTAATGTTTGTTTTTCTGTAGAGTATAATATATTTGAGTTCAAATATCAAATAATTCAAGACTATGAGCGGAATAATATAGAAAAAATAAAAATAATAATGAATAAATTGCAAATCATAAATTTTCCTTGACATTGGTAATATTTTAATGATAGTAAACTGTGTCCATTACGCTGTACCAAAAACGTGCCGTGAAAAAAATCTCGGTTTCGTCATTGCATTCATTTGAATATAATCTAAGCCACCTAGAACCTGAAACCAATAAAAAAAAACTACCATTTCAATATTAAGAGTAATCGGTGGCATATTTTTTTTAACACGAACTCAATTGAATTAAGAGGCAAATAAAAAAAATATTTGTTTGAAATTGAATGGGAAATAATTAATAATACAGACTTTTTCTACATCACTTTTTTATTAATCTCGTCGCATTCAAAACATTGTTTCATAATTTTCTTACTTGAGCCAAGCATTCAATTCCAGTTACAGTTTGTTTACTGACTTTTAAAAATAAAGTTTCATTTGCCGATGCGAAGTTCCAGAAGTAGGTCAAGATATTTTTTATAAAGGAAAACACGCAGGTTTTTTGATATTATTATAATTATTTCTATACACCTTTATAAACAAAAAAATATAGGGGTATATTTAAAATTAGCATATTTTATATAACACAAGTGATTAAAACAACACGTGTGTTTGAAACTAGAAAATATGTATAATTTAAAATTTCGAGTGAACTTCGCACTTGGTGGAATTTTAATATTAAATTTGAATCATTCAAATTATGTACATTCACACAAGTTTTGTCACTAACGACCCGGGTTTCGCCTTTCGGCATCTTCGGGCGCTCAGGTTCATCCGTGCACTATTAAAAAAAAAAAATACTTAAGTAAAAATAATTGAATATAAACCATTCAATACACAACTGATCATTGTTTAAAGAAAAAATGTTTCGACATACAATATATCATATCGCCGTTGCGCTTTCAAAATCCGCTATGTGTTATTTTCAAAACATCGCTGTATTCTCTAAACATGTTAAAATATACTACGAATTACAATAGTAAGCTTTACACTAGGGCGCAATCGTCCACGATTAGGTGACAAATGTTCCCTGCGCATACTGTTCATAGAGCATAGTGCAGTGGCGGCCGGTCAATATGGCATTGGATCAATGCACCCTTTGTATATGCGGGGGCGGTTATATTTCATGAAATAATATTCAAACATAACATTTATACCATTCACTCATTTTATATTCTTCGTGTACGTATTGTCTATAATAAATATTTTAGAAAGTTAGAACAGTAAAAAAATACAATAAATACATGGTCGATTTAAAATGTTATGTTTGAATATTATTTCATGAAATATAACCGCCCCTGCACATACAAGAGGTGCATTGATCCAATGTCACATTGACTAGCCACCACTGGCATAGTGTAAAGCTTACTAATGGCTGTCCTCGATCAAATTGACATACTTTCTTCATTATTTTTTTGTTTGTTTGCGGGTGAGGTAAATTATTATATTTTTTTTTACTGCAACAATCCGATTTCGTGAAAATATTCACATAGTGAATTTTGAAAGCGCAACGGCAATATAGTCAGTATATTTTATAAACGATTGTGTTATAAAGTACTAAGAACATGACTACTTATTTTAGGCATTATTCAATGCGAATCAAATATTTTTTTAACAGTCTTTTTCTACACGTATTTGAAAAGGAATTTTCATTTTAAAATCTGTTGTGGATGTAATTATTTTAAATAAATCAACGCAGTATAATAGACAATGTATAAACGTTGAAAAGGTATTGATTGAGACAAAATATGCATGTATAAAACCAACATTATCTTATTTTGCTCTTTACAAAACACTAAGCATTTTTTTTAAATTGTGTAACACTGGCTTGTACTAAGAAATCGCAATATTGTTTTTCGCAATATTTTTATTTTTTGTGTGGTAAGCGACAAGGAGTAAAAATAATTAAAAACTCATTACTAAGTCTAAAATTAAACCGTGAAAATTAAAAATACCTTAATCATTATGCTTTGTTCGCTAGATTACAATTGCGTGTATATATTCTGTTTTTGACATTGCTTAATATTATATAATGCTTTTCATTAATTTCCGGCCAAATTGGAAATAGATTGTTAAAAACTCATCCACATTAGCGTTTTTTTTTTTTTACCATGTACGCTCCCAAAGTGGAGCATATGGACTCCTAATGGAGTTTATCTCAACAGAAGTGTTTCTACGAGAACTGCTTGTTATTCAGTGGCTCAACCTCTCTTTTTCCAAAGAGGAGTAGGAATAGAAGGGAAAGGCTAGGACAGGACTAGTGGTTAGCTAATCGCTCTCGATACGCCCCGTTCATATGATAGGATGGGTGGGAGGAGGGGGGAATTCAATACATCACATACATCCATGCCTTTGAACAGAAATTCATAAATCGACATTAGCGTTAATTTAATTAAATGTACACAAGATTGGTCTTTGTGGGGATCTTTATTTGATTAACAACCATTTCTCATTAATTAAGATCAACAGGAAAAATGCATATCGTCGTCAACACTGCAATAACTCTTATCTCGAATTTGGATAAATTTGACAGGAGGAACATAAAACGGTACTTACTGCATTAAAAAAAACCTCATACTTACTAGGTACTTGTTTAACAATGATTAATTAATGCCTTCCGCATTGAAAATAAAGACATATGTAAACATAAGTCGCCTGTGTGGTCATCGTCGTTGGCTTTGGTTACGGAGGTCACGGGTTCGAATCTTATAAATTGATTTTTAAATCGATTGGATATATGTGATGTCTTCAATTCCCCCTCTCACCATCCTATCCTGTGAACGGGGCATATTGAGAGCGATAAGCTTAACCACTAGTCCTGTCCAAGCCCTATCCTTCTATTCCTCCTTTTTTTTGTAAAAAGAGAGGTTGAGCAATTGAGTAACAAGCAGTTCTCGTAGAAACACTTCTGTTGAGATAAACTCCATTAGGAGTCCACATGCTCCACATTGGGAGCGGACATGGTAAAAAAAATGCGCCAATTTTGTAATCAAAAAATGACTTTTCTATAAAAATGAGTTACGACGTGTTCTTACAATATTGGCGTCTATACTATAAAGTCTAAATATTCTATTTGGCAAGGAGGTCTGATTTTAAAAATTAAATTTTTATTATTTTTTGCGACAATATTTGTTTATTCGTGAACAACTAAAATATTGATGTCGACATGGCGGTAAAAATTGTCGTAAAAAAAATTAAATTGTAATGGAGTTTTGATAATGCATTAACGTAAGAGATTTTTCTTGTCTCATAGATTAAAAAAAATGTCACGATCTAAGCGTCGTGTTGGTTGAGATGATATAATCAAATCATCCAACTTCACACGAAGAAATGCGTGGTATATTATATTCTCACCAATAATTCAGACGCAATAAAACCGAAAAAATTGTTTAAATATATTCGACGCTAAAAAGAGATCTTTTTAAAAGCTACTCTTTTTAACTGTACTTTCTATCACTTTTAACGTATTCAAATAATAAAGCAATCATTTGTAATAATTTTATTTTATTTGATCAAGACTGGTTTCGCTCTTTACGAGTATTATAAAATGATAAGAAAATACAATATTACAGTGCCATTTCAACAAAATAAAATTAAATTATAAGGGTGTAATAAACCCGCTTACACTCCGTTTTTTAGGATAGGATAGGTGGGAGGGGGGATTCAAGACATCATATACACCTATACCTTCGAACCGGAATTCATAAGCCGATTTTAAAAAACAATCTATTAAAGCTGTTCGGTACTGGGACTCGAACCCATAACCTACATGTCTTAAGCCAATGAGGTTGCCAATTCGACTTAGCAGCCGGTTAGATTTTTTAATAAATCAAATTTGAATTGTATCCATAAAAGCAAGGTTAATCATTTTTTTAATGTGTTAACGTAAATAAAAATTATCAATAAAATTTAAAAAATATTTTTTTAAGTTAAATGTTTGACTTTATAAAAGATCCCAGAAAATTAGGCTGACATGCTTTTTATCTATTACAACAATTTCGATATTGTTTTTTGTAAAAAATCTAGTTTGTATAATAACGATAAATTGATGAGATAATTGACAGCTATCATATTGGTTTCCATCGTGGTACATTTGCGTTTGTTAGACATTTTCGATATCCTTCTATTATTTAATCACAAGAGGAAATGAAAGTTGATTCTACAATATAACATTACAAGCAATCAGATGTATTACAAAAATATATGTACATATGTGTATGTGAATATATTAGGAAGATATGCTATCGTAGATTTATCCGGAGTTAAGATTTAAATATGGATAACGCCAGTGAGTGTAAACACTTTCGTTAAAGAGACCTTCCGATATTACATTTTTATGAGTAATATAACATTTTATTTTAGTAAAAACACAATATTCCTTTGTACTTCATTCCACTTTATTTAATATGTCAGGACCGGTTTCGCTCATTACGAGCATCGTCAACTGATAAGAAATATAATTTAACAATGCTATTTATACAAAAATGAACAGTTATAAACAACAATTGGCATTGAAAAGAAAATACCAATTACATTAAAAGTGATTCTAAAATAGCACAAAATTAAAATGTTTAACACATCTAACATATAATTAAAAAGTCATCTCAGATTAATAAATTTAGAATGGGGATTTAAAGTAATTACAAACATAATTAACTGTTCATTTTTGTATAAATAGCATTGTTAAATTATATTTCTTATCAGTTGACGACGCTCGTAATGAGCGAAACCGGTCCTGACATATTAAATAAAGTGGAATGAAGTACAAAGGAATATTGTGTTTTTACTAATATAATGCCTTTCCACCAAGTATTGACAGTGAACACCCTAAAAGTGAACATTTTATTTATTTAAGATTCTTCTTTTATGGTGCTATATTCCGGGGAGAGCCTTCGTTGTCTCAATTTGTATATTCCAATATACTTAGTCTACTACCTTCATATCGGCGCATTAGGGTCGAAGAAACGTTTCTAATTTTTCTCTACTATTCAGAGAGCCAAAAAACAGGTTGCCTTTTTAAGCAGGTGAAAATTATTCAAACCATTTTTTCACTGTCGTGAAGTGTGATGCTATGGCTCTCTAGTTGGCTTATTAATTTTGTTAATGTTTTTTTTAAATATAAATTTAGTTTCAGAAGATGCGTTTCGAAATATCTTTGCATCCATTGCTCCTATTGACTTTATTGTAATATATCTAGTGCCATATGTAACTCAAAATCGTAGAATAAAAAACACGCTTATACATCAATCTGTATAAGCCCATTGGTTGTGTTATAGTTCATTTTAGACCCCGGCATTACACTCAACACCTTTTAAGCTTTATAAAATATCTTAAAAATACCAAATTACGAATTAATTCCGTTTATTTATGTATACATTATCCAAATACAAAAATTTACTAACTTTATTAATACAAATTGACTACTCTAGTACTTATATTAATTATTTGTGTTATTGATGTATTTTTTTCCAGGCGGCGGTAAGTGTTAAAACATGTTTTTTTTTTAAATTTGGTTCTTTAATGGCTAGCGACATATCGGAAGTATATTTTTAGCACCGTGGGGAAAGTGTTAAGAAGAAAAAAGGAGATTTTTTTTTTTTTTTATTATTTTATTATTTCGCGAAAAAGTAATAACAGCAAAAATTCGAGCTGTATTATATAAATTAGAAAAGGAAAATCGAAAAGTGAAATAAGCCTCCAAGAACTAAGTGGAAACGAAATGGGCCATTCCACAAACGCAGAAGTTTGAAGGCGTTGGTGCTTGTGATATCTAAATTCACTCCCACCCTTCCAATCCAAAAAATAACGGGGCAAAGCGAGAGTGATAAGTTAACCACTAACCCTGTCCTAGCCCTGTCTTTATGTCAGTACTCTCGTAAAAAAGGAAGGTTAAGCAACTGATTAACAAGCAGTTCTCGTAAAATAAAGTTTTGTTGAGATACCTCCATTAGGAAGTCATATGCTGCACATTGTGAACGGAAGTGGATTGGAAAAAAATCAAAGAGTCAAATAATGAATTAGTTATTACAACAGACATATCAAATATTTGCAGGCCATAAAGCCACGAAAAAATACGTTCAATAAATCTAAACGTGTATTGTTGTGATGATATTTACATCCAAAAAGGTAAAGTCACTATTTCCGATCGAGGCATTCTGACAGATATCTTGGCGAGCATGACGTTCAAAAATACGTTACGAACGCTCCATAATAGATAATTGAAATATACATAATAATAATATGTAACCAAATTCAACTAGTTTGTATTCAAGTCAGGTATAAACTTTCGCCATAGATTGTAATCTCCCTTACTCCGCGGCTCAGCACTAAATTTATTCGTTCAACTTGACTTTGTATCTCTAAATAAAACCACTTTTAATAAGCAGACATTGCGACACAAGCTTGTAACATATTTTTTTTACTTCCTTATAAATACGGTCTGGCTTGGCTTAATTAATAATATAATATATGTTACGTACAGTTAACGAATACACTTAAGTAGTCAATGTATTATACATAATGAACTAGTTAGTATATGCATTGTCAATTTTTGCCAGCATACACGAGAGAACAAATTAACACTTTAACCAGTCAATGTGTACATTAACTGTACAGTTAATGTTCACAAATTTTACACTACTCTGCGTGGCGCTCAGTGGTTATAATGTACTGTAATTTTAAATTGCATGTATAAATGCATTGTATTTAAACAGAATTACGTCACATGATTTTGCGCGGGGTCACCACTTCTTTAAACGCAGGGTCACCATTTATCTTGTAAAAAAGTCTATAAAAATCGCGTAAAAAAAGTGACGGTGCTGTCCAAAAAAATCGCGTAAATATATATATCGATTTTCTAATAAATATCGAGCGTTCCAATTCTTGACATTTTCCAATTCTAGCCCTGCTGTAGGTATGTGTTTTTAATAATTTCCATACTGAACTATGGAAGCAAACGATTAGTCAGAGCCGAAGAATGTCACTTAAGAATTACCCACCACTGTCATCTGTTACCAAAACAAACGAAGCGACCTGTTTTCAAGGACGCACTACACTTCAATGCATAATGTAAAATACAACAAAAGAGCAAAATTACACACGCGAAAACAGTGAATAACAACCATAAACCAAACAATATTAATATTTCCTTCAGATTTTCAACAGGTGGTCCAAAATTGATGACGACACACGTTTTTGGGTATTTTTGAGGCTCTCACTTCCAAGATTTCATTACAAAATCTATTACATCCTTGTCAAAATTTGGTAATACATTCAAATCTTTCTTCTTAAAAGATTGTTAGCTGTCTTTTCTTCAAAATATTAAAGCAACTTTCGATGTTGTTAACAATACCAGTATTGATACTAAAGTACATATTGGGAGTTCAAAAATACATTATTTCTTGTTAAATTAAAAGTATAAATATTCTCAGATCAGATCAGTATCCAACTGCAACTTCTGATGTGTAAATTATCTATGACGATTTAAGTGTATCGTTTTACAATGGAGTGAAAAGAATAGTACATATTTTGGGCCAATATTGGAACTCTTCAGTCTTGCAATCTGATGTATATCTTTCAGCTGTTGATATTATTTTACATCTAATGTCATTACAGAATATATAAAGTAGTAGTAGGTTACTTTAATCAGTAGCGGATTAACCCATGAACGCGTGAGTCGCGCGCTTGTGGCTTCCGAATCTCGGGGGATTGAAAAATATGTTCTATTTTTGTTATTACGTCTTTTATATTCAGATTTCATTGTTCACTTTTATGTGGTATGGAATTTTGAGAAGTTTTTTAAAAAGAGGAACCTTAAATTTTATTGCGTTTGGGGCCTCCCAAGCGCTTAACCCTCCACTGGTTTCAATTATTATCGCGTATCATTGTATAAGAGTTACCGCCCTTGCACTGGAACACCGTGAATAGTGAGTTAGTTTCCAAAGTTTTGGCAAGACACCGCTGGTTCCATTGCATTTATAACATAAAGTGAAAGCCTCAAATTATTATAAGTAATACGGTGCGTTAGCGTCAAAGTTCTTCGAGTCTACTCCATAGCTAATGTTTTGGTAGTCTGTTTTTCCTTACCATCGTTGCCAATGGAAGGGCGTGATCGCCACAGAGATGATAAATGTGTTAACTAACTGCAGTAAGTACTAGGGCGCGTTAACGTCAAAGTTCTTCGATTCTTATTCATCGCTAATGTTTTGGAAGTTTGTATTTTCTTACCATCGTTGCTAACGAAAGGACGTGATCGCTAAATTAATCGTGCAAATAATTTTCATTAAATCTGCAATTTCATTCAATATTGATATGTTGTACGATGTTGTAACGATATAAACATGGAATTTTAATTTTTAAATCAATTTGATATTTTAAACAACTATGCTAATTTGTGGCTTACATTATAACATGTTGTTACACATGCTATGAGTAAATCTCTATATCAAATCCATACCAAACGTCATTAAATTTAACGTCAGATACATCACACAAAGGAGTTTAATTAGATACAATGTGCGTGGTGATACACATCGCAACAAGGGAATTAATTATAAGGCTGAATTTCGTTTATCAAATCAATGTATTAACATACAATTCTGATATATAGATACAGTGGTACAATTATTAAGCAAACCAGAAGGTGAACAATGTGTCTCGGTTTCAGTTGATTCGCTAGTACCTCCATTGTCGATGCAACTGACGCATTATTAGCTTGGAAATTATGGCAAATAGATACACTTGCATATCAAATGTATACATTTCAATTAATGAGAGGCAGACCGTAAATTGCATTTCTACATAACAAGGAAAGCAACATTATCACAAATTGAACTGTCTGGAACGTCGGTAATATTGACATCGACATCTACAAATTTCGTTGAATACTATTTATTTATGAAAGACCTACCTACCTACTCATTGACAAATACACAGCAAAAGTATAACCACAAAAAACATAAACTTAAATCTAAAAAAATAATCCATGGACTCCCAGGAAAAAAAAGACATTTGGTCATCAAAATGTTTAATACATACATGCACTATTAAAACATACATTTTATCACAATAAATTGGAAATAACTTATAAGCACATTTTAATATCAAAACAAATATGAAGCATACAAAAACAACTTAATGAGATGGATTTTTCTTTTCTATCACATGGTCTCATAAAATATATTTGTTCTAGTTAACTATTTGACAAACTGTATCTTTTTTTCTGCTGTAATTTTTTTTTGTTGCATACAGACTTTTATTATGGGAAGTCTTCAATTATCCACTTAACTATTGTTTGTACTTTAGTGATAAAAATGGTAACAAATAATGGCTGAAAACTGGCGATAGTTATGGAATTGTAATTATTCAAAATAATTAAAATTTAATGTTCTATCGAGCATCATTTATATAATATATACATAATTAATCATAGTGAATAAATATTCATATTTATTAACCTATATCAAATAATTAATTAAATTGAGACCAAAAAAAAATACACATCTCAGCAGTAAAACTTCGTTCTCGTACAATTATTTTATAAACCAACTATTTTAAAAACGTATCTTATTTTAAAATGTTGATAATTACTGTGTAAATATTGTAATATGGTAATTATGTTACTTATACTGAATGAAGAACCAAAAAAATCACTCTCTCCGCAGTTGATGATAACCGTATTTTCTCACGACTGCCAATATTAGAAAAATGTGTCGACATGCACATTTTTTTACATCATATCATTACAACATATTTGTCTAGCGGCTTTTTTGTTTTTTTTTGTTTAATAAAAACTTCTCGACAATCCGCAGCAATCACGAGATTTTATAGAAAATTATAGTGTTATAATATGTTAGTTATAATATGTTATAAAATGTATTATTTATTACATATTTACCATCCATATTAATGCTACACAACATTGAAAACGGCACGTTATTAAAATAGCTCCTTATTTATTATTTATTATCCACAACTTTTGTCATAATTTTACATTAAATATTCCTTTCACGAAATAAGAGTTTATCAATGTGTTTACTAACGTGTTATTATGTTGATTACCACTGTCAAAATACGACGTTGAATGTTTATCAATTAAATAAAACATTCATCAATTACGAACACAGTTTACAAATAATTTTCCGTTTTGATATTGCAATTTATTCTTGTTTTTTAAACCTTTGTTATGTAGCGGGGAAACAAAAAAAAATATCTTGTCGACAGTATGTGTATTATATTAACAGCCACTTAAATCTTATGTTTATAGTATTTTCGATAGCAAGGTTCCAGAAACGATACCTACATAAAATTAGCTATAACTAATTCAACGCTTTTGATAAAAGTCTTACTTACTTATTAAGACAATTTATAAAATGAATTATTCAAAAACATTCGTGTAATTTGTATAATATAGTTTAATAAGATTTTATCAAAACATCACTGTGGAATAAAAAAAATCGTATTATTATATGCCAATAACATTTAAGTATAAACATTAACAGGGAGACAATGGTAGTGACCTTCTATTTTTTCAATCAAAAAATGCATGTCAATTTATTTTTGAAAAATTTATTAACCGTTAACAAAATCAACTAAATTAACTTTCTATTTTTTTAAACAATTCTCCATTTGACAGTTACCATTTATTAACATTAAATTTGCTATGAATGTCCAATAAAATCGGAAGATTTTTTTTTCATATGACTGTATTAAACACGCCACTGGCTCTATATTAATTAATATTAACCGATAAATGTTATTAAAATGTAATAATAATGAATGTTCAACTCATCTGTGATGTTTTGAAAATCCTATTAACTAGATTTGATTAATTACACGATTTTTTGAATTATAAATAAATTACTTAACAAATTGACTTAAGTATAGATATCACTGTAGACCATTGTATTCACCCCTAAATTATAAAACATATTTGAGTAAACGGTATTTACTATTGAAAGTTGAGTGCGGAAGATCATATTACTTAAACTTAGACAAGGATTAAACTTTACCCGCAAAATTAATATAGCGTTCATCGCCACCAGCTTTTCACAACAAAGCAAAATATATAAACTTGGCGTTGATTATTATGAAATAGGTATTATTATCTTACTTGATATTAATTTCACTGAGTGGTTTCTATCAACAAGAAATAAGTAATCTCAATTACCAATAACCAAACTATTCTAAACAGGTTTAGTTTACAAAACGGCAAATTATATGAACTTTAAGGGTTCTCTGCTTAAACTTAACTAAATAACAATGCAGTTCCATGGCATTGGATGAAAAGATACCTTATGATTTCACTATGTTATAAAAACAAAAATTAACTCGTAGTTCTAGATAATTTCACGTCTAGTCTTTCATTTAATCCTGAGAATCTACGATTCGATGAGTAATAAAAAGTCCGTACATTTAATTTAGAAACACGAGTAAAAATTGTGTTATTCGATAAATTTGCGTATTAAACTTCCAGTAAGTAAGTCAAAAAACTTATTTAAAAGTTTTGTTTTGAATCATTCAAATTATGTACACTCCCACAGATTTTGTCACTAACGAACTGACAGTTCAAGTTCATCCGTGCGCTTGAACGCCTGAAGATGCCGAAAGGCGAAACCCGGGTCGTTAGTGACAAAATCTGTGGGAGTGTACATAATTTGAATGATTCAAATTTAATATTGAAATTCCACCAAGCACCTTCAGTCGAAATCTTAAATTATAAAAGTTTTGTAGTAAATAAACGTGTCTGGAATTATTATCTTATTGAGTTATTAAGTATTACAGTATTTTTTTAAAATGTAATACTTAACAAGGTGAGATTTTCTATTTTTCACGAAATATTTCAACATTATAGCATTGAAAATTTTACTTGATTTGATTTCTAATAATTCCAGCCACAATAGAGCCACAGCAGTTAAATGCTTGTTAAATGTACATCGACGCGTTGCATCATTAAAATTTATACCAGACTTTTAGCCTCCCCTAATATTCACATGATGAAATCTCCTTCTCTACCCATAGAAAACAACCTGTTCATCTCCCACCCTGTCTGCCTTCGTTTAAAAACCAGCGTAGACAAAATTGAACGTTTTCAAAAAAAAAACAATAAATTTCCGTGCTTAATAAGTAGGAAAATATACTTGAGACGTAAATATTATGTTTGATAAAAATGCTCTATACGACAAAAGCTTGAAATTTTTATACACAATAATTGAGCTTATTGATTGATATATTAAATTTTAATTTTAGAAAAAAAATATAAATAAATTTGAGCATTTGACTAATTTATTATGACCGCAAGAAAATCCTTACAAAAAGAAATAAATCAAATCAAGCATTCCTACTTCAAAATAAAGTAAAACTTTTATACCCTTTATGAACATAAATGAATTATGCGAGAAAAGGTATTCAATAAGAGAACCATATTTACGATAAAAGCCACTCTCTCGATATCCTATTTCAAAGAAGCGGATATCGGATAGAGTAAAATGAATTTATTTGTATGTTCTAGATTATTTCCTGTTACTCAATGGACATTTTAATTTTTATTACATCCACATATATTTTAAAATACCACTGCTTAAAGAGTATGTGAATTGTACAGATGCAAGCATTTATTACACGATTACCGCAGTTATCAGGAACTTTTATTACAAATATTCATTACATATTGAACAGTGTATAGTAGGACATCCAATCCCGGACCGTCTTTGTAATCTCGGGATTGAACGTTCACCATTTTTTCGTGTAGAAATTCGGGATTCGAGATTGAGAAATTTTTGCTCGGCGATTTTAAAATTCTGGGAATTTACTGATTTCCTAAAATAAAAAAAAATGTGAGACCTTTTTTTTAGTTCTCGCGCAAATTTCAAACATTTTGTCTGGTTGCATATTTTTAACAATTTTACACTTCTTGCCCTCGATCCCGAAATCCTGGGATTAGAACTAGCACTAGTATGTACACGTAAACATCTTTACAAAAAAAAATAACAACAAGACCACTGCGATATTTCTTTTTTTATTTTAGAATATTCGCACTATATATCATTCCGCTACTGAAGCCAATTTTTCAGCGATCTTGTGCGCTTGAAATCCAAAACGGGCATTATAAAAAAATATTTTTGATGAGCCTGGTTTAAAGGCGTGATTTTCTGTTATTTTTAAATGGCTTACTGCCTATTGTTTCCTGAAAATGTTGGGCCAAAATGGCTTATTGGCTTAATTATATTCCTTTCCATGCCCCATCTTTCTATTGTTAAACATTTCAAAAAAGAGAGATTAAGCAACTGAATAAAAAGCAGTTCACGTAAAACAGCTCCACGATTAGTTCATATCAGTAATGGGCATGGTTTTGCAAAAAAAATAATGCTGAAAACATTATTAAAACAAATGATAAACTTGTAAAAAAAATACAGTGTAATGTGTTGGCTCATGAAAAAAAATGCGAATTTTGTTGTAATCAGAAAAACAATAGCATACGAAGACTTTAAGGGGGAACCACTAGTGTGACACTTTCAAAAAATTGTTTATTTTAATTTTTCTATAGTCTATATCAGAAGTGGGAAACCTTTTCATTTCCAACGGTCACATTCATTTACCTGGTTCAATATAAGGCCGCAGTAAAGAAAATATTGGCACCACCACCCATTTTTTTCGACTGTCGAACAAATGATGGGTCGATTACGCTCTTTTTCCAAACACTTGCGTATAATTTTTTGTTAGAGTAAATATTTTGATCTAGTCAAAAGGCCGCATCAGAGTAGCCGAGAGGCCGCAGGTTCCCCTCCACTGATCTATACTGGTATGCATTGACATATTTCAAAAGCTGTTTAATGGATTTAAGAGGGCGTACGTACGACTGTTTCGCTACTCGGAAAAAAAATATAACTCGATTAAAGTAAATTCATTTCAAGTTTTGAGTGTCAAGTTTAACGACATACTTATGTTACGTTTGTTCACTTTACCTTTGACATCGGATGTTCCGCGTAGGTTTTGACGACGACTCAAACAAAGTTAAATTGCGATCTTGACAACTAATTGCCAATTTTCGCTAGGTTTGGTATAATAAGTTCGGCAGCAATTAAAATTTAACGTACACATGCATATGATTAAAACCTAAATTATAATGTATGTTTACTTCACTTTTAATGTGTTCACTGTGGAAAATCAATACATAAAAAAAAAACACTCTTTTGAACAAATTACATCGACTTCGAAAAGGCAAAAGGAACAAACGCACAGTTTTTTCAAAACAGCCTTTTTCGATAACCACAATGTATACAACTTGATACACGTTCTATCAAAAGGGTGTAAACGGCAAATGCCAAATTGGTACCTTAACACTTTATAAGCGGGTTTTTTTTAGTGATGAGCGAAAAAATATATTACATTCTTAAAATCAACATAACTTCTAAACCAAACAATATTTTCGGTTGAAATATTCGAAGAAATCATATGTGACATTTAATCATTGAAAATAAAATGGAAACTTTTTGAATACATCATAATTTTGCTACTTTTTTAAGCTGAATACAAAAGCCTGTTATTAATTTAGTAGATAGCACTCCACTTGTTATCAATATGAAATATTCAAAATATTCTGTATAAAAAATAACATTAATCCATACCTTACAATTATATAAATAATTATAGTATAAAATCCTCATTCCTACAAATTTACAATCACCGAAAGTGTGAAATCTGATGCCCTAAATATTCGAGAAAAATGTCTCGCTTTTTTTAAAAAAAATACTATGTGTGAACGAACATTCAGGGCATAATAAATTATGAGGTTTATTGCTTATTGTCAAAAGGGCTACTTGCCGCGGCAGTTATTTTGAAGTAACCATTAAATTATGAGTCAATATACCAACAAAACCGATAAACGTATTTTTACGTTTCCCGCCTATAATGTGTTAATTGAGCTTTGAAGTTTTAAAAAAGAAGGTTATGTGAAAGTTGCGACCAGAAAATGGACCAAAAAAAATACGATAGAAACAATAACAACAATCACCCCAGTCTCTGATAAATATAAAGAAACATCGATGTATAATCAGTACCAAAAAATATGACGACAATAATAAAAAACAATGCTTAAAAATATATTATTATTTATTTAAATTGTGCAGCCCGGTATGTATTTTTAGCGTTACCTATTGATCCGTTTCATACCTTCAGACGCTTGTGAATCAGATACAAATATGTACATACATTTAATTTTTGATCGCAGATCGGTGTTTGGGTAACCCTGGGCTAGATCATTTACAATGTATGGACAGCAATAAGCCAGCAAAGAATGATGTTCACTTATCCAACAGGACGCAGGATAAGAGGAAGGTCAAAGGTTTGCTGTGAATGGCTGTTCGTTTGAGGAGCATGCTAGAAGGACGGCAACTTCGTACAGAGAGATAAGTGAAGGTAGAGAAACTTGTTAGAGGCAGCGAGGACCAACCCATGGGGGACGCACTTTCGTTGACAATAATGAAATATCAGGATTCAGAGAAATTATTCATTGTATTGTTTTTGAAGTAACACAAAATAATTATGCGATTGTTTAATTACTATAACTCTACTTCGATATTTTTAGAAAAATTTGATTACCTTTTTAAATAAAAATGATTAAGTCATGCAATGAATATTTAAAATAAAGATAAATTTGAGCAAGGTGTAATAAAAGTTATATAGCCTCATAAATTAAACTTTATAAAAAAAACATTCGTGAAATCATCAGAGTAATAAAAAATCAGAGATGAACTAAGGTAAATTTTAAACATGATTGAATAAATAGGCTTTGACGTCAAGTACTTAAATTAGCAGCCTTTACACGCATCCGCTTTTACACGAAATTGGTTGTTACGTATTAGGGCTTACGCAAAAACCGACTTTTGGAAAAACCTATTTTCGATTTTCGAAGTTGAATTAAGGATATGTAAAAAAACGAAAACATTACATTATGGTAAATGATCAATCCCGGGATCCTGGGATTTAAAGGTTGTGAATCCCGAAATTCCGGGATCACAAAAAAGGTTCGGGATTGGAAGCCTTAATAAGGACCGGTTTGATAAATTGATAACAGAATACAATATTGACAGTGAACACCTTAAAATTAATATAATTTTATATATTAATTGCTCATTTTGTTAACGTACTATTTCTCAACAGCGTAAAACAAAACATGTTTATATCTTAATACAGCACTGGTTTCAATGGAGAATCGGCATTAATAAATTACTACTATGTGCGAGTAATTATAAAGATAAATTATTACAACAGTAAAGATTTATTTTGTAAATTCTTTTTTAGTTTTCTTTGATTATTCGTTGAAGAAAATAAGCTATACTAGGAAAGTAGTATAATTAATTATCATAACGCCTAGTAACAGTCTGATCTGAGATAATTTATTTTGGTCTATGGTCGTTTATATAAATAAATTAGGTACGGAAAGGTGCCGTAAAGCAATTTATATTAATTTCTACGTTTTTAGTACAAAAAGATTGTAGATTAAATGCAAATGAACAATTTTTGAAATACATGGCATTGCATATGGAACGTTTTCACAAAATCGCAAAGTATGGTATGCTTTGGTGACTAGAAACACATTAATGTAACAAAAAAATGCGTGTTTTTTCTTGCGCTTCAAAAAGAAAGCAACAGCTGTCGAATAAATCTGAATGGAAGATTCGTTTCTTTCGTAATGTGCAAAGATTTACCATGCGGCAAATTCGCCTGCTAATTGCATTAATTTGCAAGATTTAAAATAACATTTCACGTCAAAAGACCCGTTATACGGTCAGTTTTTTTTTTTTGTAATTAAAAAAGTGTGTGAGCTAGTGAAGTATTTTTAAGCCGTGTAACCTTTGATAAATTTATGACAAAGTGTTAAAAGACAGTCAATTGAATTTCCGGTGGGAAGTGAGTATCATGTGCTGGTGTTATAGTATACTTTTACCGCAAACAGTAACTAGAGTGCTTTAATATAATGAGGTCAAACTAACACTGTATTTAGTTCTAAAATAAATTAATAAAATGATCTTCATCGTCAGGATTAGGTCCAAACTTTTTTGCGTTTTGCTTAGCTATATATTCTGGATTTAGAGATATACACAAAAAATCTTCTCATATATTTACATTTAGTTTTATATTTAGTTATATTAAAAGTTATTCTTAATAAATTGACTCTGTACTATTTCATAAATTGTAAAATTATTAAATGCTTATAATATACGATCGTCTACTATGTACTGCGTCTACTATGTGTATACAATATCAGCTTCTATGGCGCAGTAGTTAGCGTTGTGGGCTTTCGTGTCGGATCTCACGGGTTCGAGTCCCGGTATGAACAGCACTTTTTCGATTTCTGTTCGAATGCATAGGTGTTTTTGATGTCTATAAATTACCTCCCACCCTTCCGATTCTTTAATAACCGGGCGTAGTGTAAGCTATAAGCTTACCATTACTCCTGTCCTAACCTTATCCTTATATATCTACTACTCTCTTTGAAAAAGAGAAGTTGAATGACTAAAAAACTAACAGTTATCGTAGAAAAACTTTTGTTGAGAAATTATAGATTCATTAGGATGCCATATGCTCCACATTGGGAGAGGACATGGATTTAAAAAATATATATTATTACAAACCACATACAGCAGGAATTAATTTTTTGCTCAAAGTAAATACGAAATTCCTGACTGTTAAAAACAAGTACTCAAATAAATATAGTAGAAGCCAGTTAATTGATTTTTAATGGCTCATAAAAAAACGACGAATGCTGGAAAAAAAAATTAGCTTGGCATGTATGGTGTTTGGCCGGTACTATAGAAAATTAACGAGAAATGCGGGAAAACGACGATTCGCAATTCCTCTGTACTTTTACAATATTTAAGTGGCTGAGCTTGTCACACTCGCTATAATTATTTTTCTCGTTTTTCTCAAACACACCAGTGCATGGATCAAAATCAGTCCTGCGCAGATCTGTTTGGATAATGAATGCAAGGGTTAGATTATTTTTTTTCAGTCGACATAAACTGGTTGAGCACTGGCACTAGTACTCAATACGTTAATGACTTAATTCACAAAGTGCCAAGTGTTCCAACACCAGAATGGAAATATTCGTAAAACATATCATCAATTGATTTATGAACCTGTTTGTAAAGAGATATATTTATATTGTGATTTCATTGCTTCCTATTATGGTTCTGAAGAAGGTCGTAGACGACACTCAGTTCATTACTAGTCCTCTCCTAGCCCAATTCGTCTTTCGTTACCCTCTTCTAATGAAGATGTTGTATGACTGGCATACTTTTTTTTTTTTTAACAACCTATATTCGACTTTGGAAAGGAAAAAGGACGTAACCCACGCTTTTTTTCGATAATCGCAATGTATACAACTTAATGCACGTTCTATCAAAAAGATGTTAGCTTAAAATGTCGAATAATGGTCATAATTTACCTTTTAAGTTTGAAAAAATAAGGGGTTGCGAGAATTACGATCGTGAAAAAGACTTTAAAATATGTGTTAAATTTATGTTAAATTTATGTTAGATAAAGTAAATTAATTAATATTTTTTTTTCCATTATCTTAATCCATGTCGACTGTGGAAAGGAAAAAGGACGTAACCCAAAGTTTTTTCAGATCAGGTTTTTTTCGAAAATCACAATACACGTTCTATCAAAAGGATGCAAGCTGCAAATGCCAAATTAGTATCTAAATTTAGCTTTTAAGTTTGAATAAGACGATCTTGTAAAAAGTTTTTCCTAGACAATTTCTTTAATTAATATTAGGTTATGACAATTAAAACCAGTTTAGAAGTCTCCGTGCACACAAGGTTGTGTATATTTCATAATTTGCCTTTGGCCGAATATCATCAAAAAACTTTTCTTGTGTCTCCTGTAAAATTTGTTATGTGGTTAGAAATGCTTTATTAGGAAGCTTTATCTCCGCAATGGAAAAAGAAATATTTAAAACAAAATTTCATTTTGTAGCCAATCTAATTAATTTTTAAAACCAATCTAATTAATCTTTCACGGAGCTTTGCTTTTTTAACGACTTGTTAAATGATAACACTTGATATTTTCACTAAGTATTAGAATAATTTTCGCGTTTTGGAAATTTATAGTGCACGCTTTGTAATCACAATATTAAGATGCAAAGAGGGCGCGTAGTCGTTCTTGAGCAGTTATAATTTCGTTTTTTTTTTGTCACGCCTTCCTTACTTGGCTGAGTGCCCATGACACTTCACAGAATAAAAACATTAAGTCGTGTCTTAATTGCAGCAATTCAAACTTTATAATGGTATTAATGTTATGGTTACTCAGGGCCGACGCCACTATACAGGTGAAATACGCAACCGCCTAGGGCGCATAAATGTAGAAGTAAAATATTTTTTTATAATATTAAATATGTATGCAATGAGCTTTAAGTAGTAGTTCTGCTCTGTATGAAGACTTAGTGCGACAAAGTATTGAGGGGAAGGTAAAAAAAAAACAAAAAAAATAGATCCCACTTTTTTCATTTTGGGAATTCCGCAAATTCTTTGATTTTTGAAATTGGAAATTCTGAAAGAGCTTAAAAAAAGGTTTCTTGTCTTTTGATTTTGAAAATTTTGAATTGAAAAATCCCCGCGAGAGCTAAAAAATCTACACGATTTTATAGTGAATGTTGCCTAGGGCGTCAAATAACCCCGCGCCGGCACTGTGGTTACTATATCTTGCCATGTAAAGTGCTGTTTACAACCCTGGACGATGTGGTGTTATAATGTGGATGTTTTTTATACTCTAATACAGAAAATTTTGTAACGTTAGCGGGCAATATTAATATTTTTTTACATTTTAATATAAAAAAATACATTTTAATAAAAACTTTTGACGCGAAAAAGGAATCCTTAAAAACATTTTTTTTTTTTAATATGTTAGTACGCATCCCCTTTAAGAAAAAAATATCTACGCGCCTTACCATTCATTATATCATACAGTAGTAAAGACACGTTTTAAAGGGTTAATAAATATTTTGGACTGCTCGCGCCTCCCAGGTTGGAAATCGCTGCCGTACATTTTAATGTGTTTCATATTAAAACTATTGTTTTATTTTATATTCAATATCTTACGTCACGGATGCCAAATGTTTTTTAGGTTAAATTATTCTGATTATGCAAGCAAAAGATTAAATTATTCTGTGTCCGGAGTATTTTATTTACGGAAGATTCTTATTGAGAAGAATTTTTCAACGGAGTAATCTTGTTAGGAGAATTCGTGTTCGGAATATTCTCGTTCGGTTGAATCCGTTCACTGTGTTAACATCCGGTTAAAAAAAATCATGATTAATTTATTCCAAACTGTCGTTGATATTTATGAAGATGTATACACACGCCTTCATGAATAAACATACATATTTTAAGCCACTGTTACAAAACGTTTTTCATTATTCTCGATTCTAAAAAAGGCCTTGTTAAAATTAATAAATGTGCGGAATGTTTTACAAAAGAAAGTGATAGCGGCCTTAATTTGATTATTATTCGACCATAAAACGAGAGTAGGTGCAGGTGATTTTTTTAAATTCGCCCATCGCTTATTTTATAGCCAACACGTTTTGTTGACGGCAGCATTACGTATTGTAAATCTCCCGTCGTTAAATAAAAGATACGTCATCACACACTTAAGCTAAAATATACAATATACCCAAAATCGTGCGTTCTCAATCGATTAAAAATTCAATTCATTAGAGTCTCAGTACCGATATTCGTAACGACGTCGACTTCTCGGATAAAGATTTAGAAAATATTTAAACAATACTTACGTTGATGGCTTTGATTATAGAGATCACAGGTTTGAATCCCAGTACGGACAGTTTTATAAATTAATTTATGAATTTCTGTTCGAAGGCATGGATTACGTGATGTCTTGAATTCCCCCTCCCACCCATATTATCCTAAAAACGAGGCGAAGCGAGAGTGACTAGCTAACCTTTCCAAGTTCCATCCTTTAATCTCTACTTTATTTGAAAAAAATGAGAATTTGATCAACTGAATAACAAGCAGTTATCGTAAAAACACCTATGTTGATACAAACTCCATTAAGAGCCGATATGCTCCACATTTGGAGCGGAAACGTTAAAGTGTATAATGAGAAATTAGTTTATCAATTGCTGTTTTATTTTTCATCAATAATATGTTAATTGTGTTTTTTTCAGGGCTTTGGAGTAGTGAAAAAATAAGACGACTACAACCATGGCTTAAAACACAATTTAAATATTTTAAAAAATGGTGTAGTAGCATGCAGTGGCGCCACTTTTGACCCTAGAAATTTGAATACACATTTTTTTATAAGGATTTCAAGTTATTAATTTTTTTCGAAGACGACTCCAGATAAAACGGTCCGACTCACAGCCCGTATTTTTTTTAAGTCGTGCAAAGCCGAAAATTTACCATTTAAATTATTTGACCGCTTAAAACCGAAATGGAATCGATTATCGTTCTTTTCAAAGTAGAGATTTATTTTAATTACACAACGTATGTAATATTATAAGCATGGCAACACGACCCCGCAATATTTTCGAGTTCATGTTTTCTTGTGAAATAATAACAGTAATTGCCATCTCCGAATGATATGCAAGAAGATTTTCTTTGAACGTATGAGGCGCTGGCAAGTTTTACAGACAGATACATATATGCAAATAACTTGAATTCGTATCATGCCTTTGAAAGTGTATGAAAAAAATGAGTGACAATGAATAAAATATTCTCCGAATCGCAAATACCTCATTACATGTAGGTTTTCAACACATCAAAACAACATTATTAAACGACATTTACACGGGCTTTCCGTTCGATCATTAAAATGCGCTGTATTAAATGATGGATGCATTCGGCGATGGTTTTTTCTACATGTTTTTTCGATAAATCATTTTTCCCTTCGGTCAGTTCTAAAAATACTTACAGTACAAAATACTTTTTTGTACTGATTTCACATTATTCATTAAATATCAGGAACGGTTTTGCTCATTACGAGCATCAGTTGATTATGCTCGGCACAAGCAATGTGCTTTTTTTATATATATATGTATATAAGGTTTTCCCACCAAGAATTAACACGACTATAAAAGTGATTATTGGATGTATTTTAAGTACTGGTATGAAGGTTATACGCGTTTCCCATCTGTGTTATAATATAAATAATGTTTGCTTAGAAGGTGTCAGTTTTGTAACCGTTATTGCATGATATCGGTAGCGTTTACAAACATCTTATGCACTTATTACTTCAGAGATAACAATGTGTGACTAACAACTGACATTTGCGAGGCCACTTCTTTGCGCTAACCACTTTAAAAGTTGAAGAACATTCCAATCAGAGAACTATCTTTAATCCTTAGACAGGTCAGTCAAATCTATAAAAATATGTTTACAAGACAATAATTAATATTGTTACAACCTGTAATAATATATTGTATTTTATTTGTATTGGTTTATCTGTTTGTTTGTAACCCTGTGCAGACTCACAAACACGCTTGGGCTGGCATCGTTCGCAGCAAGCGCATTGATTCAATTCACATATTTTTATAGTATTTTAATAACTAATGTATTTATCAACATTGTTTTGAAAAAAATATTTCATGGCGAGCGAAATTTTAAAATTCATACCACGTTCATCACAAGAAAGAGCAAAATAGATCCGATTTCTTTATATTTTCAAAACTATTCATTTTAATAATACACTCAACTCTTCTTTACACGATTTTAAAATAACACGGTTCACTAAAAAGAACGAATGATAAATTTTTACACGAATTATTTATCTAAAACGATTTCCAGAAATAAAAAACATACAAGCATATAACGGATTGTATTATAACAAGAAATTCAACAACACAAGACAGTTATAATAAACAAAAGCTTCACTAGATCCTAACACGTGTCAGAAATTTATAGCGATGAAAGTCACGTATATAATTCAGTAGCTCAGAATAATTTTATTTTTTCTAAATTAATATATAATATATTGTGTCTTTATTATTAGCTTTTTTTCGCGATTTTATAAATTACAATGTTGCTCTTTTTTCAAATAACACGGTTTTATTTTCACAAAAATGTGATGGAATTTATAGAAAAATGATTGGTCTCATGAATTAAAAAAAAAATGTGGAACATATCTACAGACTTGAGTGTATACAAACATACATTTTATTTTTTCTCTTCCAGCGTGAACTACTTACCGCAACGTTTTTTTCTGTTAGTATTTGCATATCACTTGAATCGTATTAAGTCCGCAAATTTTAAAGAAAATTCTTGAATACTGTGTACATTATCTATAAATTTGTATCGATACGCAATATGAAACAGAAAATAATTATTTAACGCTACCTGGGCATAAGTATACGGCAAACAGACAGCTTTTGCTAACACACACCACCGTGCAAAAGAAAATCCGTGACAAACAACTACGTCGCAAATATAATTCGACGAACCAGAGTAATAAGAAAAAAAAACCATTTTCCTAGTGTTGCCAGTACTTATTGTCGGAATGAACAAATTATATATAAGAACACATTATTAAACATTAAAATAATATAAGCACCACGTATAATATTATGTAAGACAGGTTTTAATAACGTTGTTGCAGATATATAATTTTTATTATGTACTTTTAGTGAAATCTATTGATTAAAAAGTAATTTCTCCATGACTGACCTCATGACTTGTTCAATAATAAATTGTTACAGCCGATAGATAGTTTGACATTTCTGTAATTTGGTTGTTACACTTTTTGTCTGGGTGAATAGTTAATACTAATAATACATCGATTTATTATATATGTACGATACATTTATTTACTGAGCTTCAGTTCAAGTTCATCCATGCACTTGAATGCCTGAATATGCCAAAAGGCGAGACCCGGGTCGTTGGTGACAAAACTTGTGTGAATGTACATAATTTGAACTATTCAAATTTGATACGAAATAGAATTTAACAGTGTTATTTATACAAACTTTTTATTTCAATTTGATTTTTATAGATAACACTGTTTCTATTACTTCTCAGTTGATTATGCTCGCCATGAGCGAAACCGGTCCTGAATTTGCTAAATAAAAGTGGAAATAATTACAAAGGAAAATTGTATGTAACAATATTTGTGGGTTTTCAAACAAATATATTGATCTTCAGGTCTCATATATGAAACGATATGGCGTTTAATATTTTTACAAATGTAGCACTGACTCTCTCCCTATGGCTACAGACTCGCTTTGTGAGCTCCTCTCGTGGATGTATAGGGTGTTTTTTAGAGGTTCTTTTTTTAAAATTAGCAATTTTTTCCAACAATAGTCAATTTGACAGCTTATAGCTAATTTGTACTCAGTTTGGTTTGCCATTTCAAAAATTGAATAATTTGAACTTTAAAATGAAATAAAATACACAAAAATCGCCGTATTGGTCATGGTGTTGGATTTATTGGGAAGATATTTTTATGTCATTCGTGTTTAAATTAGTGCTGTGGATTTGGGTGTTTTTTTCTGGAGTTGGAAAAATCTTTCGACTCATTATTTTTTCAATTAGCTATTCATCATAACATTGATTGGTGAAATGATGACTATGTACTATAATTATACTTGCAACTAGAATGATTTGATGGTATACATATATGTTAAATGGAAATGAAAAAATCAATTCGAATACGGAGTCGTTTTTTTTTTACCCGAATCTTATGTTTAAATATGATTTCGAGTATATGGTTTGGCCGTGGCTGGAATTTTTTGTGGTTTTTTAGTGAAAATAAATGAGGATCAATAGCAATCTTGTTCTTGACCTATTCATGGAGCGTACGACGCACACTATGGTCAAGCTGGTTCAATTATTTAAATGGCAAACCAAACTGAGCACAAATCAGCTATCAACTGTCAAATTATCGCTGTAAAAAGTATTGCTAATTCTAAAACCAAACTATAAAAAAACACCCTATACAAAGTTACATATGAAGTAATATCGAATAGAATCCCTAGAATAAATGTCAATTTCAATGAGTACAAAGAATTGTAAATGGCTGGAATTTGTTTCCAGGAAATTTGCTATCCATCATCAATGGAATTTATTCACACAGACATTCACTAATTATTCCACGGAAAATCGATCCATTGTTTCATCAGTTGGCATACAGCATTGGGAACTCTGAGGGGGTAGACTGACAGATCATCGACAATTTTCCCCAACTAATTCCAATGAAAAACAAGATAGTCAAGGATATATGGCACTGATGCGTCAAATAATTTGAATTTGGAATAGCATACGAGATATACTCGATGGAAATATTTCTAAGTCACACAAAATCAACTCCACGAGAATAGTCGAAACAAACTTACAAACAAAAATTATGTCCAAAATCTATGTTTGATCTTACTGGAATTTAAACTCAGACCAGCCTGATCGCCAGATAGTATATTTTAATTCTATGTATTTTAATGTGTATTTAATTGTTTGTAATGTATTTTAATTGTTACAAGGCGTATCAACACTAACAGGTATTAAATAATACAATTTAACAATAGGTAAGATAATATTAGATATGAGAAAATATGTAATACAGAAATAAAAAATAGTTGTAAATATGTAATTTAATTGTCATATTGTGTTGTTATTAAAATAGTTACAAGTGTCACAAAAGTAGTTATAAACCTATTATTTAAACCAGGATTGTCCAATTGAAATCATTTGGCAGGCCAAATAAAATATTGCACTTTGTTATGTTATTAATAAACAAACAACCTTCAATTGAGATATTTAAAAAAATAATATTGAAGCATTTGATTTTTATTTTTTGATATTTATTCAATGTTGACTTTAGACTTTACTTGGACGTAGCGTATAACAGTTGGTTGGTTTAGTTTTCATCAGTCAACCTGCTTTGATACTTAAATTTAACGATTTTTAAATTTCAGATTCAGTATTATTGACTTTCTTTATTGCAATCGAATGTCTGGTGCCGACACCCAGATACATTTAGGGCCGGCGACACCATACTGGCGAAATAGGCAATCGCCCAAGGCGCAAACCATAAGGGGGTGCATAAATGGAGTATTCAAATTATTTTTACATACTCTAATGATAAGGTTTATTTTATTTTGACGTTTGTATTTGTTCGTTGTAATTATGTAACGTATTCTATATAATTCGAAAAAGAGAGGTAAACCGACTGAGTAACAAACAATTCCAGTAGTAAAACTTATGTTGACCTACTATTGAGAGACCATATGCTTCACATTGAAAGCGGACATGGATGTATAAAAAAATATTTATATGATCCCGAGCTATTTTTTTCATTATTTCGAGAAAAAAATATGTTACAATTAATTAAATAGGGGGCACGCCAACAATCGTTGCCAAGGGCGCCAAATAACCTCGCGCCACCACTGATTACATTACATATGTAAAGTTGTGAAGACAATAAGAGAACTAGCATTTGCGCCACTCTGCCCTGATTACCGCTTATGTATACGCTGGCGTATTTTTAAGCCAGATAACATAATTAAGCCCAAAACAATATTATTATTTGCATATTATGTTTGAACGGTGAATTCAGCCGTGGGAAATTACCAAATATCGCGTAAACCTTGTGCATTCATTATATTGCACTTAGTATTATAATTCACGGAAAACACTTCAGCTTCTGGTATTTAATAAAGTGTTTTATTCGTGCTTACAAATTGCATTATTTCACAACAAACACTAATGCTCCGACGTATTATTCTAATAACTTGAAATAATCGACTAATCCAAACGTTTTGCTTGTTAATATAGTATTTACTTTGTACATTTTAGGATTTTAGTACATGATTAATTATCGATAGCGTGAGATTATTTTTGTTTTTAGCTTAGTCAATTTGCATCAACCACTTCAAATACGGAAGAATTCGACTATTTTTAAATACATGACATATTGCTTATCCTTGTACCTTTAAAATAAATTATATTATGACGTGTGACGATTTGTTGAATGGCGTAATAAATTAACTTTTTTATGTGTAATAATAAATTAATATAATACGTAAAACTAATCACATTTCTAGACTAATTAGACAACGTTATTAAATCACCTGTTTCTTTATCTCATCGTGTAAATTTGCCGTTATGTTGAAATTATGGATTAACCGTAACAAATGGGCTATAATTTTTTTTATATATAATCCCTTTTCACTAAGACATGAATTAAAGCCATCTTATTTTACTTAGTTATAAAAGTCTATATTATATTATAGTTTTATATGTACAATTAAGATTTTTATTAATTATTATAACACAACTTTGGCAGTTAAGAATACATATCGTTAAACACATGCTTGGTATCAAAACATATAATATATAATTTTGAGATAAGCACGCCGAAACAAAATTCATGTATCATATGTATATCGACTGTGGAAAGGAAGAAAGACGTAACCCACACTTAGCTAATTTTACAGTAGGCACAAATAACGTGTTTTAAAGATTTTCGGCCATATGCAAATTATGAATTAAACACAACTTTGAAGTGCACGGGGACTTCTAAGCCGGTGTTTAATTGACTAATTTTAATCTAATATCAATTTAAGAAATTGACCAAGAAAAACCTTTTTTTCAGTACTTTTTCTTGGTTTTAATAATTTACAAGGTCATCTTTTTCAAACTTAAATGCTAACTTTAGTTACTAATTTGACGTTTGCAGTTTGCATCCTTTTGATAGAACGTGTATCAAGTTGGATACATTGTGATTATCGAAAAACCTGTTTTGAAAATACTGAGGGTTACGTCCTTTTTCCTTTCCACATTCGATATGGTAACAGGTTCACGTTCCAGTAAAATCAATGCGTCTTTTTTTATCTTTCAGTTTATCTCGTATAATTTAAATATCGTCGGGTCCTATGGCGCAGCGGTAAGCGTTGTCCGCATCCGTGCCAGACCTCATGGGCTCTAGCCCTAGTACGAGCAGCATTTTTTTTATCGATTTCTGTTCGAAGGCATGAGTGTTTGTGATGTCCTTCCTACCATTTCCTGATTCTTTAACAACTGGGTGTATCAATAGCGATTAGTTTACCACTAGTCCTGCCCTAGCCTTATCCTTCTACCCCTACTACTCTCTATAAAAACAATTGGGGTAAAGCGACTGAGTAAGGAACAGTTCTGTTGAGATTCATCCATTAGGAGGTCATATGCTCCACATTGGGAGCGGACATGGATAAAAAAAAACGAAAATTCTGGCACATTCTGTGTATGCCGATTTTTACTTATAAAGTATTTTATCAATTGTATAAAGATAATTTACTTAACTCACTTTTATGGGAATCTTACATTGAAATTCTTGGAAATAATAGCTAATAATCATCGGTATTGTTTCATGTCATCATCGGATATTCATTGTCTTTTGATTTAATTTCCATATAATTCTTCATCTAACGTAACAATATATGGTAAGACAATACAATGCTTTGTATGTATTTCGATCAAAATTGATTGAATTGGCATTCCGCATCAATATGTCTAACACGACATTCTCGCACTGTATTATGTACACAATATGAGTGCTGAGTAGATCCAACTATACTGGTACTAGGTCGATATCAGGGAAGTACGAATCAACTAGAATGGATATTGTGACTGTAGTAAATTGCTGGAAAGCGTATAGTTCGAAGCGAATTTCTCGAAAGGAAATTTCACGACGTATAAGTTTCATAAAAAAACAATTACTCTGAATACTATTTGCTCGAAAAAAATACCAAATACAGCCTTTAAAAAAACGCAGCAAACTCCTGTATATTTAAAAAAAAATTCTGACACTGTAAATATTGTCTGCGGTACATAAATCGAATGATTTGGCTTTTATAAATTAGCCGGGTCCATAGCTCAATGGTCAACGTCGTTGGTTTCCGAGACGGAACTCACGGGCTCGGATACCAGTACTGACAGCACTTTTTCAATTTCAGACATGGACTTTTGTGATGTCTTTTTTCTCCCTTTCTAACCCTTAAATAACGACGTATATTGAGAGTGGTGTCAAAACTACTAGTCCTGTCCTAACCATATTCTTTATATCGCTACTCTGTTCGGAAAAAAAGGTCTAGCAACTGAGTGACAAGCATATCTCGTAGAAAAACTTCTGTTCAGATACCTCCATTACGAGACCATATGCTCCACATTGAGTGGAAAAGATTTAAAAAAAAAACACTAGAAAGTTCATTTTTAAATCATGTGAAAAACATAATATTCAGAAATCTACATACTTGTTGATCTGTTTTCTGTAAATTCTGAAAAAAAATATTCTTTGATTCATTTGTTTTTATATGCCTCAAATAGAATATCGTCTGTGGAAAGGAAAAATGACGTAACCCTCAATTTTCCAAAACAGCTTTTTTTCGATAATCACAATATATACAACTGAAAATGCCGAATAAGTATCTAAATTTAGCTTTCAAGTTTGAAAAAGATGACCTTGTAAAAAATTAAAACCAAGAAAAAACACTGAAATAAAGGTTTTTCCGAGACAATTTCTTTAATTAATATTAGGTTGTGTCAATTAAACACCAGTTTAGAAGTCTCGGTGCACTTCAAGGTTGTGTATAATTCATAATTTGCATATGTGACGAAATCATCAAAACACGTTTTTAGCGTCTCCTGTAAAATTTGATATGTGTGGGTTACGTCCTTTTTCCTTTCCGCGGTCGATATGTATATAATTCATGCTTTAAAAAAACATAAAACAAAAAAATACACTATTTATTTACTAAGCAAAATTATTTGTATTTTTATAATTTATTTTATACAAAGAAGTCACACACTAGATAAGGTATAAATTCATTAAAAAAAATGCTTTCAATTTGAAGTTGTGTGTTATTCCACGTATATTAGCATACATAACGTATTTAACAGTATGCAATATCACAATATACGTATGTAAATGTAAGTCACTAACATTACATATAAAAAATATAATTCAATCCTTATCCTATCATTTGAACCCATGGGTAAATTGCTAATAAATCCGCAATTGGTACTTTGCGGACGCCTCTGCTTGAATGTTACAAATGTTGCAAGGAACTTTCCCTTGGCTGGCAGACGAGCCTCAGTTTATTCGGAACACACCGCTTTGACATTCCCCACTTACATAAGTGTTTTGATAACGTTTTATGTGAGGCACCTGCAGTGGGGTGCCTTTGTAAGTATCAAAGGTCAAAATACAGAAATTAATAATATTATAAATGTACCATTCAATTTCAGCAAAAATCTAATTGGATTAAAAATTATCTCAAACAAAATAAGCAATTGACACGGTAAAAAAACTTTTATTTATTTTTTTAATCAATTATTTCTGTCAGTAGTTTTTTTCGGTATACCGCCATCTTCAGAAATAACTTCGATCTTCAGATTGATAACAATGCTTTAAATAACAATCAATAACATTTTTTATAAAATAGCTTAGGATATGTATTTTATAGCTGCCGTTTCATTTTTTTTAATATTTATCCATGTGTGCTCTCAATGTGAAGCGTTTGACGTAATATGGAGAGAAAGCGATTAACTAACCACTAGTCGTGACCAGTGTTCCCTCAAAGCTGTGCGCGTGTGCGCGCGCACATACATTACAACAGATCGCACAAAAGTTACATCAGCTATACCATCACCAGAATAAATTTATTTAATTAAAGACATTTAATAGTGTTGTTAATTATTGTTACTATTGAAAATAAACCTTTTCGTTTAGTATGTCTAAATACCGTTATGTGACGCACAAATCTTTTTATTTCTTGTCAAAGTTGCACAGCCAATGACTTTTGCGCACACAACCTTCCGAAAATTAGAGGGAACATTGGTCGTGACCCAAGACCCAACCCATTCCTTTATATTCCTATTTTCTTTTTTTAAGAGATTTAGCAACTGAGTAACGAGCAGTTCTCGAATAAAAACATTAGTTGAAATACCTTTATTAGAATGCTATGTGCTCTTCATTGGGAGCGCACACTGTTGTAAAAAACAAATTATTGTGAAAAATTCTCACTTGCCAATTTTGTTATTGTGAATTATATTTTTCATACTCTTAATGCTGTTTAATTTTTGTTTCTGATATCGTATTTATATTTTTTTTAGATGTCATTCGAATTGTTATTATTTTAGATAATTATTAATCACCGAAAACAAACATAATATGAATATGTCTTATACAAAATCTAGTTTAGGTATAATTATATTCTTAGACAATATGAAAGATTTCGTTTGTGCTATTTCTACTCGCCGATATAGTGAATTAAAAATTGCAATAACACCACTAATAACAAATGACAGTCAATGAATTGTTGTAGATACTTCGATTATTCATAGCAGCCAATTTATATTTAATAAGAATGTTGAAATTTATTATCTTCTGCACCCCGCCCCCAAACACAATTAATAATTAATGATTTTAATATTATCCTCACACGATGTATCAACTAGGGTATCCAATCCCGGAGCCTTTTTCCAATCCGGGATTTCGGGATTGATAAATTTTCAATCCCGGGATCCCGGGATCCCGGGATTGAGATAAATTTACCGAGGAATTTGAAATCTCCGATTTGGTATACTTTTTCCCCGAATTCTCACGAAACCTCGTTTTTTTTTTTTTTAGCTCACCGAAGAATTTGAATCGACAATTTGTCAATTTCATCTCACTTTTCGAGATTTACTCCAAATTTCTCAATCCCGAAATCCCGGGATCGCAACCATGTCAATCCCGGGATTTCGGGATCAGAAAATTGAACGGGATCCCGGGATTGGATGCCCTAGTATCAACGGCTAAATTCTCCACCATATTATCATATGTCTGTAATATTTTTATTAGTATAATTGAATGAACACTAGTGTTATTGCAAAAATATATTTAATAAATAGCACGCCGACGAGATCGCGCAATGAAATAAGTAAAATACATTTATTACAGCCTAAAAATTATACATTTATACAAACAGTATAAAATACATAAGTGCATATGTAAAGACAATTTTTATTTTAAAACCCTTTTCGACAAAAAAAATATTTTTAAGCCATATTTAAATCACGGATAACTTTTGTTTCTAATAAAAATTAAAAAAAAAAAAAAACGCCAAGCCGTTGTATAGAAACCCCGCATGACTATATGTTCATGTTCATCCTTTGATTACCGTGTAATGTTGTGTACGGACAGTTGTAAGAACAAAAGTGACCGAATAGGCTCTCAAACATTCGGAGTTGAAATAGAGCAAACGTGAAGTTTTTAAAAATATTTACAATTTGACCTCTTTAGATCAACATAATTTCAATAAAAATATATCAGTAAAAAAATTGTAAATAATTTGATGTTTTGATAAAAAAAATTACTAACAGTTTCAAAAAGTCCATTAAAAAAAAACGGAAATTAAAAAAATCGCATGTGCTTTTGGTGGCCATTTCTGTCCCCGCAGCTGATGACTAACTGAAGTCTTCTTCCCTTCCTAACCAAATATGAGTAAAAGCAACGATATTCAGGTAGAAAAGGGATGATTAGTGGGATCAATAGACAACGGTGTTTAGTGTGACCATGTGGTCACGCTCGTCCTCGGAGGGTTAAAATTACTAGAAATTCTTTTTAAGAATTCTAATTTACTAATACTATTATTTTTTCCCAATCGATAAAATTTTCTTAGCTTTGTTTGTAAAAGTACCAATAAATTTTAAATAAGATGTAAATTTAGCAGAAAAGTAATCTTAGGTACATTAGGTACATTTCATTAAATGAGCAGTCAACAATACAAAATAGTCTTATATTGTGCGCTAGTGTCGGCGCGCTAACGTCTGGATGCCGTAATAAATTTATCAATTTTAATTATGTTTATGATAAAAGCAAGCCTAACACCACTGCTTTCGTGTAGGTATGTTAAACATCTTCCTTAATGTTTGAATAATTTATCGTACAATAAAGTCACTCTTTCTCTCATATCATGCCTTACTCCTCATAAGTTAACAGTACCTTTAATGCATCTCGCTTATGCAATAACGGCTTATAAAATGAAAACGAAAGGTTGAATAATAAGAAGAGGTTGTGTATCTGAGATGCCTTTAAAGAGAATATCGAGAATTATTCATAAAGGATCACAGTTGTTCGATATCGTGACTCGCTGAGTAGTGCTTACTGCGATAATGACATGAACGTAAAAGCTTTGTGCAGCTTTAAGCTTTGATTCTTTCCAGGGACAAATTCAAATCCACAGTCGATCGACATTGCAATATTATCATTACGAGAAAAAATGTTTTTTAAGCGCTATCACATATTCTAATGAAATAAAATAAACTAACGAATACACGAATAATTGTACACCGTCGAAATAGTCAGAAATATATTCGACGTTTGAGAGAATTTTTGAGGGCGGGAAAGAGTATTATTATTAAAAATATTCTTAAAAGGTATTTTTTTTTCCACTTTCTTTTCCATCATTTTCATAGTGTTCAAAGGTCGATACATATTTGTTTGTTAGATTCGAGCTAAAACAACGTTATGCTTTTTATATTATATATAAACTGCGTTTCATAATAATACTGTTTAAAATATTTGAACAGAATTGGATACGTCAAAAATAAATAATTTACGTATGGCAATTAATAAGTCGATAAAGGGACTAGTTTTTTAACCCAGTAAATAGTAATCAACGACGTTGGTTGGTACTGACAGTTTCATAAATTGATTTTTCAACCGTTTCACGATGTTTTTTTTCGAAAAAATGTATGCATTTGATATCTTTATTCCCTCTCATATTTCTGATTCTAAAACGAGTGTAGTCAGACTATAAAATAAACTTTACTGATAACCATTTGAACATTTTTATAATAAATAATTGAATTCTTTAACTATATCACTTAAACTATTATACCATAAAATAATTGTAAATGCACTGATTGTTTTTATTAAACAAATATAACAAATACAAACGTATTTATTCATTTTAATCAAATCCTCCTTTTTATCTCAATACTGAATATGAATTCAGTCCAATATCTCATATTGCGTTTGAATTAAGTGAATAATAGACAAATTCCATTGATAGGGAATGAATATATGGTAGTTTATCCAATTCAGGAAATATCAAAACTATACTGGGTCGCAAAACTTAGTGTTATGTGTAAATTAATTATAAGTTTTCATCTTCATCGGCGCTGCAAACAGAAGCTTAGGTTCGTTAATTTGCCCTTTTCATGATATTCGGTTTTCTGCCACGCACCGTTGCTTACCAGTTCTAAGTGTTCAATATCATTCCTCGCTCTGCATCTCTAACAAAGTTAGCTTCCGAACAATTTATAGTTGCATTCGAATTTAAATATAATAATTGCCCGAACCATACGCATATAATTTTTAACCGGTCGATTTAACTATTATTCAAAACCAAACAATTAAAAACATATATATAAGATATAGGTAACAAAATTAGCGAAATGGTCCAGCATGTGCAGACAAATCCAAATTTCAGATTATACAAAAAGTAGCCTATTTTTAAATTATTCAAACAACATGCATGTAGGCTTGAAATAATTTTATTCATCAAGAGTACAATAACATGTCACATTTATATCGTTTCTGCTATACTGAATAAAAACTAGAGTTAACAAATTGGGCTCATTATTTACTTACAAATTTCGTTACTAGGACCATTAAACTTAATAAAGCGAAAAATATCAACGTATTTAGTAATATTTATAATTTGGACTTTATCATAATGTATTTCAAACAAGTAAAAGCCATTTAAATTAATAAGACATTAAACTTATTTTCCCAAATAAAGCCTAGGCTAAGTAATGTATTTTAAAATATTACGCCAGCCTTAATCTTTATATGTCAGGGAAATTTCAATATTTTTTTTCCGTCGGTATTAATTCCACAACCCAATGATAGATTCAGTGTGGAGTTTACCACATTTTTAGGCTTGACTGAGCTTCTAACTTGATTTTTAATTTCGAGCGGGTATATCAGTCGTTGATAAATAAACAAGCCAGTCAACTGCGTTATAGACTGAAAAATAGACGGAGGGGGTGCAAAAAGAAATAGACATCGTATAAGCCAGTTTACTGAAATCTCGGTGAGTTCACATAACTTGTTGACTTCGATTCCTTGATATTTTTTGGCTAATCTGACACCGACCGTTATTTTTACGGGTGATAAACTGCTTTTCTTCATCCGGATTTGCTGACACTGAAATGTATTCAGAGTATATTTTCATCCGACAATCCTTGACAGTGTATATTTATTATACATATACATAAATATAATATGACGGCTGTGAGGTCGAGTGTCAACATCGTTGGCCTTAAAACACGAAAGTACTTTTCCATTTCCCACTCATCATATCCTAAAAAATCGTGGCGTAGCGACAGTGATTAGCTGATCACTAGTCTTGTTCTAAACATATCCTTCAATTCCTACTTTAACTTTGGGAGTGAACATGACAATAAAAATATATCTTTAAAAAGACGTAAATACATTATCTATATTGCGATTATCTTTTTAACTATACCTAAACACCCATTAAGACAAAAGGCACGCATCAAAATAATTATGATAGAGCACCCTTTTCAGCGCGTAGAAATGGTATACTGGTCAAAACTGACTGATGATATGAAGAACAAAGGATGTATTATTTAAGTAATTCATCAGAATATATGCATTGTCGAAAATTTCATACGAATATTACAGTCAGAGTGCATTGTCAAAATAAAATTTATGATTGCATTGTGTCGATTGTTTCATCTTAGGTGAGATATCATTGGATATTTATGCTAACAAACAATCAAAGTGAAGAAAAATACATGAGTTATTACACTACCTACTAACTGCATTCAACAGACAATGAAAATAAGTTATATCACTTAAGTTAGACGCTAGACAGTAAATATTAATAAACTTCTTTATTTTTCATTCCAACTATCGAAGGTTACAAGATTTTTAATTCTATCTGAAAATAATATTGTGATACGATAAGAATATTCTGATGCGGGGAAAAATAGAAATGTATATTGTCCAACAAAACCGCGTGAATCTTTACTTTTCAGTTACCGCTGCAAGCCAGTCTTTCAATCTCTCAGGGGAGTCGATGATATATATGTATACACATATAGAAACCTGACCACCCCTTATTTGATTGCCAAGTTGTTGGAAAATCTTATATATACAAATGGTCGTATATGATATCTTTAAAAAACATCTAAATTTTAATGTAAAATTATTAGTATATACACCGTAAAAAAAATAAAAGTAAAAAGGGAAACCTGGAAAAAAAAACTCATTCGACCATTGTATAACGTAGGAGTCAGTTCATCTAAGTATGTATTAAGAATAATAAGAGTCACGGTCTACAGAGACAGACGCCTGCAATAAAGCCAAATTATTAATTTGCCTATACACAAAAAATCGTTGAATTTATAGAATCTAGCTAAATAGGATTTTCAAATAATCCCGTTGAGTTAAGTATTCCTTATTATCACATTATAATAAAGTTTATTTGTAAAAAATGAACAGGTACCCGGTGGAGCAGTGACCTGCATTTTATTGTCAATAAAAAATCGCATATCAACCAAAACGCACAATTTATTTTTGAAAAAAATATTAAACGTTAACAAAATCAAATATATCGATAATTATATTATGTTTTTATATGTTTTTAAATTCTCCATTTGACAGATACTATTTCAAGATTTAATTAGGTCAGAATTTCCAATATAAGCTGAAATGGTATTTTGGAAAAAAAATCCGGCTTAAGCAGGTTAGTCGGTTTATTTATTTGAAAATAAAAACTGAAAAACAATTAATTGATTTGTACGGTTAATTGAATGACCTACATTCTAATGCAGCCATTTGAAAGCTTTATCAAAACCGATCTATTCGATTGATAGAAAGTTTCCAACTTATTTAATAACTATTTTATGAGTGAATGCTTTCATAGTCCCACATTAAAAATGTATTATAAGTACTATCGATTGATTATATTCTTATTTTTTTACATTTCAAATCGCATGAAATATTCCAGGCGACAAAAACACCATAGCCGGATGTGTGCTTGATAGAAGTTCTCAAGTTGAGCTCGTGCTGGTTATCAATGCATCTACTTCACAGAAGGTCAAAGGGTGCGTTTCCGCGTGTATTATTTGCGAGCAATTTCACACAACTCGTCGTCGCCCGCTTGTTGGCTTCCTATCATGTTCGGCCAATGGAACATGAATACGTACCAGGCCAGCAACACAATATGTACTAGTTTGAACGGGCGATATTTGTTAAAGTCTAGTAGACGCTTCTGCCAAGTGCATTATTATAAAAATTCACCCGATATTTATTCGACGGCAGTGTCATATGAAAGTTGGTTCCACAACAATAACAAAAAAAAAATGTGTATGTAATATAGAAACAGGAATACGTTTAAATATATTTAATTTGGTTTTAATTTTAAATTAATCGTGAGTGTAGCTGTCATCAATCAATATCGCTATTAAAATTATGATTGTTTAATCAGAGTAGTAACGTAGAAATACTCCATTGAGTAAATAAAAAGAAGTTTAAAAACGAATAGATTAGAATTTTTAGAAATATATAAAAGTACCAACAATGAAAAAAAAGTATTATTAAATAATATCATAAATAGTACAGGCTGCTTGCCAATGCTAAATTTATTTCCAATGGGATTAACCCTCTCAAATTGATGCAACTTATTGGTTAATCGTTTTGAAATGTAAATGTCATTTGTAATATCATTATTGTTTGTTTGTTTTCTATCCTCCCTTCTTTGCTTCACATTTTTATTTTTATAATATTAAAATTAAAATCATTCGTACTTAAAAAAAAATTTTGAATGTAAGATTTTCTGAGGATGCCTCTGAAAGAGGCGAAACACGTGTCACAGTTAGTAGCAAAATACGTGGAATATTCTAAGTTATTTTTCATTTTATATTAAAATGAACTTCCACAAAGTTACCGTTATTCATCAAAAGTAGCAATACCTATAATTAAGATAAATTATTAAGTGGCTTTTTTACAAAAAATCGTGTTATTGAAATAATTTAGCTTAATAGGATTTAGAAAACATTTCAATTGAGAAGCATTTATTATTATTATATTGTAATAAAAATTAAATGTAAAAAATGCTCCTCATATTATATTTTCATACAAAAATCGCATGTCAATCAAAACGCATTTATTTTTTAAATATTTAACGTTAATAAAATTAAATACATCAATAATAATACATTTTTTTAATTCTTCATTTGACAGTTATTATTTGAAAATTTAATTAGCTAATAATCTCCAATAAAAGCCGAAAAATTAATTTCAAAATTGGTATAATTTTCAATGCCGGTAATTTTGCATTTAAAAAAACAGTATTATAAATGACACTATGAATATTTAGATTATTGTTTCGTTAATACCGGTATTGCGATGCCTATTTTTGTAATTTAAAGTTGCCAACCTGTAGCGAGCGACCATAACAAAGTTAGATAATATACCGGTGAAGTAATTGAAGACCTAGAAATAGATGGATGTAAATCCTGAACAATTGAAGAGATCGGCTAGGGACGTTAATCGATCGAAAGCGACCGTGTAGGAGGCCCAATTACGTCTGGCGACGTAGTTCCGAGAATAAATTAGAATAAGGATTATATTATAATATACAGTGAAACCTCTCATAACGAGTTTAATCCGTTCCAGAATCTTACTCGTTATGTGAAACACTCATTATGCGAAACAATTTTCCCCATATAAAACAATGTAAAATACAATATTTTTTTATATTTTTAACGTGTATTACAGTACTTATAAATTGTTAAGGAACGTAACAACCTGGAATACGATTTCGATTTGCAAAAAACGATAAAAAATCAACTAGTTTATTATTTATGACAAATAGTCAATTATTTTTTACTAGCAGATATTTGTTTTTGCCGACGCTTCAAAATTTGGTGAAAATATCACAGCATTATTATTGAATAAATTTTTAAAACGCATAGCCACTTCCTTATTAGGGTGATGCTTCTCAATATACGATGCAACAGTTTAACATGCTTTCAGCTTTTCTCTTATTGCGCCAGAAGATTGTTGCTCGGCTACTTCCTCCTCCTCCACTAACCAACTCTCCTCCATAACTTCTTGCTGTGAAAAACAAGGCAACTCCATAAGCTTTTCGGTGGTCAGCTCTTGACTGTACTCTTTCACGAGGTCATCAATATCGTTATTGAGCCACCTCCAGTCCCATGTTATTGGCTAAAGATACAATCTCGTTGACTGTACACTTCACAGGTACCGTTTCAAACCCCTCAAAATCACATTCGACAACGCTCCTTGGCAAAGCTTCTTCCAAGCTGAAGTGAGGGTTCTCTTGGTAACCCTTTCCCACGCCTTGTCAATCATCTTGAGGCAAGCAACGATGTGAAATTGATTTTTCCAAAACTCTGCGTTACTCGTTATGCGAAATATCGCTCGTTAAGCGAGCATTTTTTCACAATCTGTTTCGCTGGTTATGAGAGGTTTCACTGTATTAGTCTTGATTTATCCGTGTAACGTCTTTATATTTTAAGTATTAAGGTGAAATAAAATATTTTTAAAACTGTAATATTGTTATAACTTTTAGTTAGTTTACTCAAGCGGTTTTTATATTTCCGAGTGAAACATGATAAGCCAATAATTACACGTATTATAAATCAATTGTCAGTACTGTAAATAGTACATTTTTTTTCAATATCTTCAAAAGAAAACAATATTATTTAAAAATCCTTTCTATTGGGTTATTACAGAAATATATAGTGCTAAGAATAATAACGCATAAATTAATAGAGGTACCTCAACAGAGTGTTTTTGCGAGAACTGCTTGTTACTCAGTTACTCAACCTCTATTTTTTTCAAAGAGAGTACGGATAGAAACGGATAGGGTTAGGACAAGACTAGTGTTACAAAACTCGCTCTGTTATTTTAGAATTGGGAGGGCAGGAGGAAATATTTAATATTTAAACGTCACAAACATCCATCCCTTCGAAAAATCGTTTGAAAAAAATTTGTTCGTACTGGGATGCGAACCCGTGAGATCCTGCATGGAAGCCAGCAGCGTTGACCACTGTGCGTGCCATGGATCCTTCAAATGTCAAGTCAAATAAAAAAAATGATTAATAAAAAAAGTTATTTTAGTTTTATTTCTAAATGATAATACTTTATTTCCATTTAAGTTTTCGTATATTTCAATACAGTTTGGTATAAATGGAAAAATACGTGTACATGGTATTTATTTTTAATCACTTTTAGGGTGTTCACTGTCAATACTTGGTGGAAAGGCATTATATTAATAAAAACACAACATTCCTTTGTACTTTATTCCACTTTATTTAATAGGTCAGGACCGGTTTTATTTATTTTTGTATAAATAGCATTGTTAAATTATATTTCTAATCAGTTGACAATGCTTACAACGAGCGAAACCGGTACTGACCTATTAAATAAAGTGGTCTAATGTACAAAGGAATATTGTGTTTTTATTAATTTAATTTTAATTATAAATAAAATAGTTATTCAGTGTCAGGTAATCCATATATCGATACAAAGATTCAATAATTATTTCATTAATACGTAATTATTTTGTAATAATCGTCTACTTTTATTAGAGAATTATACGTTTGTAAAATTTTAAATATAATAATTTGCACCGAATTTAACATTGTAACAACAGCGTTTAGGCTTGTGATGCTTGTTAATTAAGTTGAAATTTTATAAAACTTTCATGTTAAAAAAAACTTAAAACGTTGGTAATATGTCGGTTTTTCGTTCCGTTGTTATGAAACCCGGCTCGTAATTACAGCCATTGAAAAAGATGTCACCAATTTCGATGAGATATTACCAAGTACATGTTACAAAATGTTAAAAAATATAACACTGAGCAATATTATGAAGACATTAACAATGCGACAAAGTTTAAGATTTGGAGAGATTCATATCATTTTCTTCTCTGCTAGATACTCCCAATACAGACAGCCCGGGAATCTCAGCTTGTTTAGCAGCCTTAATTTAAAAATAAAACATATTTCTAATATAAAATAACTTAGATTATTCCACGTATTGTGTTACAAAATGTGGCACGTGTTTCGCCTCTTTCAGATGCATCCTCAGACAACTACTTTTGCAATTGCTTGCTTAAGTACGAATGATTTTAATTTTACTTTACTGATATATTATAATAAAAATCAAATAAAAATGGGAGGCAAGGAGGGGATGATAGAAAAACAAACAAACGATAGTGGTAACACAAATGACATTTGCATTAAGAAATGATTAACAAATGAGTTGCATCAATTAGGACGGGTTAAACCGTTAGAAAATATATTTATAACAGTGGTGAACCACCTGATTTATTCAAGATATTTTATATTAAAATGAACTTCCACAAAGTTACCGCCGAATCCATCGAAATTATTAACATATTTCTAGTTTGAAATATATATATCACATTCTTCGACCTCCAAAACTGGTTCTGATCTACAATAAATAACGTAGAATTACTGACTTTCCACCAACAACCGACGGTGGACTTTTTTAAACCGTCATTAACAGTAAATTAGTTTGGTGACAGATGAGTTTGAGATAAAAACTATAAAAGGGCGAACAGTTTAATAGTCGCTTTCATTCGAAGTCGTCACTAGAATTGAATAGGTAGGTAATAAATATGTAGTTTCCTACCGATAATACCCAAGGGCTACTAGAAATACCATTCGGTCACATAGTTATAATATTATTGTAATATACTTCGGAATAGATCACTTCACTTCCAAATGTCTTTCCTACGATATTATTGTAGCTTCATTGTGTTGAAAGTATCAGGTTATTTGTTCGAGGCGTATTAAGGAACAGTACAAACAATAGCGACTGGTGAAAATAATAATATCGCTTTGTATGCACGGTTGGTAATTAATCTATGATTCTATTATTCAAATGCCAATCATAATTTAATAAAAATCAGAAATGAAAAATCATTCAACAATGACTGTCAGTTTTGATTTTTATAATCAAATCATAGAATGCTTGTGTCTATCAAACACACTATTAATATAAACGAATTAACAACGAATTATAACAATTATATGATTATAAATTAGTATCAAACCATAAAAGGTTATTTTGCACTAATTAATTAATCAAAGACACTCAACAAAAATTATTGAATAATTAACTTATTTTCAGTCATTTATATTTTTTTTTTGTTTATGTTTTTTCACTATATCTGCTTTTAATGTGAAGCATATAACTTATTTTTTCAACGAATACTGTTTCTTACACAGTTATTCGACCTCTATATTCCGAATAAAAGGATAGGGATATAAGAATAGGGCCAGGGCAGGATTAGTAATTAATAATAATCGCTATCGCTATGTCTCGTGTATGGGTGGAAGGGAATTACCGAGCAGAAGTCTATTTTACTATTGAAAAATGACACTGTCCGTGTTGGGATTCAAGCCCGTGAGCACGGTAACAAAAGTCTACGATGTTGACCACTGGATCTGAAAATATCTTTATTCCAATGACCTATCTATCGCCTTAAAACAATTTTTGTGCTCTTTTAAATGATTTCGAACGAGGATCTACTTGTCATTTAATGTTGTTGTAGCTAAAGCAAATGTTCTGCAATGTAATTTAATTTATGTGCATATTGAGAGAGTAGCCAAATATTAATATTATAACAGTGTCAGAAGTAAAGTCGTCCCTTTGATCAGCTGTTTCAACTAATTCAAAACCAAAATTAGGGAAATAAGAATAAATGTTTGGTTGTCATTTTCAATGAACATGAAATTCAAACAACTTTATTTATGGACTACAATTGCTGCTGATGAAATAGTATTTGTTGCTGCAAATTTTCATGAATTTATAATTATACTATAAATACTATTTGTTTATTATTTACTTTGTGTATCGTTCCTCAGTTATTGATACGTTTTCGAATTCATAACATGGCAGCCATCATATAAACAGTGTGAATGAACTTTTGACTCGTGAATAGTTAGGTCATGGGAACTTTTATTTTCATTAAGTGCTACATACCTCACTGTTTGAATAACATCGTATCTCCGGCGCAGATGAACCTTTGTTTGGCGAGCAATTTTGTTTACAGATTAGCGAAAATTGTATTTACAATAATTATACTTATGAAGTTTTATTTTTAGCGGATTGAACGTAAGCCATGACTTGTACACTTTTTAACTAATCGCCAACTTTCACGCGAAAAATTCCCATGATTCGCAAGTTTTTCTCAAACAAGAATGACAAGAGATTTGACGTGATAAATAAGGTCTGAAATATTTCAGAGCGTAGAAAGTTCGTATTATTACGGCACTCAATTAAGGATTGCAATGTTGGTATTACCGAAACGGGAATCTGGTATGCATAGTGATTTTTTTCAATAACGAAATACCTGTTTTTAAAATGCAAAAATACCAGTGAGACGGTATTTAAAATGCATCAAAATTTAAATATGAATGAATAGTTACAAATAAATATGTGTTTTATTAAAATAATTCTCGAAATATTAAAGTATTTTCAATCTGCTGACAGTTGTATCAATATTGACAGGTTTCAGCATTTGTGAGCCTTTCAATAATGGTTACATATATTATTATTTTATGAAAATCATTTTTGAAAAATCACATGTTTATGATTATGCTTCATTTTTAATGACAGTATTTGATATGAAATACCGAAGTAACGATTTTGATATCCTCGTCCGGTATGGCAATCTCGATCGAACGTATTTATTTGCTTTATTGTTTTATAATACCGGTGTTAATATTTGTAATGCCGGTATTTATATGAATTACAGGGCCATTTTGTTGGACGCCATTTTGATAAACATGAATTTTGATGACATCTCATATTTCCAGTCGTGAAGTTTAGACGTGGCAGAATATTCGACAAAGCAACGCGTTTTAATCGTAAAAACGTTTTATCAAAGTCATAATAAAAATTATTGTGACTGAAAAAATCAGAATGAGCCTCATTTCCATGTTAATAAAAAAAATAGTCGGTTCTGAGCAATAGAAAATCCTCAAAATATTCATCAGTCACCTTTGCATCCATTAAAAATGACAGTATGATACGCTATGTGGTCTGGGGGAATCGTTGGCCCTTACTTTTTTGAAGATGGTCTGACGTTGCTGTACAGAACATAATTGATAACTTGACATCAAAAGAAGATACTTTGGGTTTGATAAACATGTGGTTCTAATCACATACAGTAAACATTACAATGGAGTTATTGAGAGAACTTTTTCAACAACAAGTATTCCAAGAAACGGTGATTGGCCTCAACGGTCGCCAAATTTATCAGCCCGGAATGAAAATGTAATGAAATTTTTATAAAAAGATCCCGTATTTGTGAGGCTTACTGAAACGAATATTGAGCTCGTGACTTATATTTATAATTCGCAACATTCGATAAAAAAAATATCAGAATTTAATCAATTTGTTTTCATTTTACATAAACTAGTACAAAAATAAAATTGTAAACCATACCGGCCCGGCGAATTCCCTGTATATCAAAAAATATTCGAATTTAAAAATTCCAACGTATTCATAATTCAATATTTTTATTAAACCTCGACAACTTTGACGGATTCGGGGAAAAATACTGTTTTTGAAATTAAATTTCGCTGATTTTTGTCACATTTCATATCGTAAAATAATTACATACATACGTACTTCGTTTTCAAAAATTTACATTTTAACAAAACAAAAGTGTGGATTGTTAGATAATTATTTGGTGGATAAAGAACTATTAATGTAGCATATAACAAAATATGACAAATGAATGAATAAAAAACATTTCACAATAAGAAATCAGAATTGTATGTGCTTCAATTTGTACACTTTTTTCGTAAAAATCGTGGTTTGAGTCACAGTATGAGATTATTTGGTATATAGATACATCAATTATGATAGATGTTTTGTTTGATTGATCAAGAACAGTATTTTCATAATATATTTCATGAATATAATCAGTGTTTTTTTTTTCAAAGTTACTGTAACTCAAATATTGTCAAGCTTTTTTTATAATTCATGCCCGTTTTCATTGTCGAGTATATGGCTTCCTAATGGAGGTATCTCACCTTTTTTACGAAAAATACTTGTTACTCAGTTGCTCGACCTCAATTTTTAATAGAGTAAGGGTAGAAAGATAGGGCTGGTACAGGACTTATTGTTAACTAATAGCTCTCACTTTGCTCTGTTAATTTTATGATTTAAGAGTGGGAGGTATAGATATCGCAAATACCAACATCTTCGAGCAGAAATCGATTTTGTAGATCTAATCTTAGTTATGATGATTCTTTTTTTAATGTTATTACTTTTTCGGTAGATAAGGATTTAAAAAAAAATCAAATGTCTTTAGTCATAAAAAGTTTTCAAAGGAAAATAAAAATAAAATTTGCGAACATTGATTTGAAACATTATAAGTGTCGAGAAAAAAGGTGACGAAACGTAGTTCTACCGCGTTACATGGAAAAATGCACTGAATATAATGTTAATAGTATTCTAACACATATGGTACGCTTGCCTAAATAAAAACATTTAATTATCACCTATCGAGGAAACTTTTTATTCGTGCGTCGGGGCGTGTAGTCTTTCATATATGTAAGAAATTATCTTTTGAGATATAGTCAAAAAATGAATTCAAGAAATCTAACTGCCCACCCCTTATAAATATGTTGAGCCTGAAAATTCACCTTCACAATACTGTAACTTACGAATTACTGACTACACACATTTATAAATGCATTATTGTTTTTTAGTTTTTAATATCTTGTTATCAATGTTTTGTAAGTTAGTATTAGATTGTATTAGCTACATATATCGGGTATGTGTTTAATCTGTAAGAAAAAGTCACTCATTCATTATCATAATATTTTGACCGTTTCTGAAATAAAAACTGATTTTTCAATAACATAACATTAATTATTCGAAGTGACATAATATATCGTAGTTTGGCATACAATACCGCACCGCATAAACGACGAGGAAAGAAAAACAGATGATGTATTTTAAGTTTGTAAATGAAATATGTACTATAAAATTAGTATCTCAAGTTGTCTTAAAAAAACTTTGGTTAAAATAAATACATAGCATTATATGAATTCACATTGGTGTAGAAACAAATACATATAGCATCAAGTTTAATCAAAAATATTGTTTGTATAAATGTCGCCAACGTAATACTGCATCTCGAACGACGATTTCTTTTTAACGCGTTAGCGTCATAACAGTGGTCTTGCTTCATGTCGTAACTAGGGAATCCAATCCCGAGCCAAAATATTGATCCTGGGATCAGTACATTTTTTTAAGAAATAAAATTTGTTTTTTTTTGTGAAAAATAAATTAAACAGTTTATTCTATATTATATAACCAGCTGTGGGCTGCCGATAAGTTACCAAAAAGCTCTCTTAATCTCAGTTATTCGCGATTTACAGGTGAATGAGTGGATTTTTTAATTACTCGTAAAAAAATATGCGCCATAATTATTAAACGAACTAAATATGCATACATTATGTAAAAATACGCAATATAGCTTAAAATAATTAATGTCGACAGCTGATAAAAGTATCTACCTACTTCAGACTGCAAGAGCAAAGATTGTCGTGTATTTTTAATAATCCAGTCTAGTCCCGAAATTATAGTTTTTTTTTTATATTTACACATTTTATTTTTATAAATGATATTTTTAATATTGGTCAAAAATTAATAATACAACTTATTCTATACTATATAAAGCATTTATTTTATACTTTATTTACTTCTTTAGTTAAAAAATAGTCGGAAATTAATTTTCTTTTCAACAGCCGTTCAGGGCATTCTGTGGTTTTTGTAGTAGAACCACTTGTATTCGATGGAAATGAATTGATGGAAGTTGGTCCATGAATTTTCATTTTATGTATTGAAAATAAATGCGTGTGCAGTCCTTTTGTTGATTCCTCCCCAGTTTTTAACACCATACTACACTCTATACCCTTATCTGTGGCTCCATCCACAGGCGTAAAAAAGTGTTTCCGTATTGAACTTATATCATCATCTTTCTTATGAACTCGAAATTTCTGTTCCTTGTTCATGTTTAATTGAAGGGTAAAAATATATTTTTAAAATACTCTGTGTCTCTTGGAAATTCAACCGTAGAACTAATAAAAAATATTTTTTGACACTGGTATTATATAGGAGCGGAAAGGAGTGAATTTTTGTTGAGTCTAATTTTAAAGAGTTATTATGTTATTGTTTTATCACCTCTTTTCAAATTTTATTTTTTAAAAAGTTATATATGTACATGTTTAGAACAATAGAAAAATCACTTTAGTTATCGTCACACTGGATTTGACAAATAATATTAATGATAACAAACAACATAAAATGTCTTCATAGAGCAAAGCCGAAGTGGCATTAAAATAAATAAAAAGTCAATTAAAATTTCAATATGCACAATGCAGATAAAGAAACAAGAAACATTTCATACTAAAAAATAACGTCTTATTGCCAAACGTGTCCTCTTACAGTAATCTATAATATGCTGTAGAATTTAATATTTTTGGGATTCATTAAAACGTAATTTATTACCATAAATGACTTCTAGTATTCCATTTTATTGATTTCGTCGGCAGAATTTATTTTCGCATATGATATCTTAATTGTGCATTGTGAAATAATGAACAATGGAACATTGTTTATTATATTTGAAGATAAGACAGTTTGTCTTTTGACTGCGTTTTATTTTACAACGACAAGACAATTCTGTTTTATACAAAAATCAATACCGAAACTTTCGGGATCATTTCTTCTAATCCCGGGATGGAAATGTATCGAAAACTGCACGGGATCCCGCGATTGGATTCCCTAGCCGTAACTAATGGTTGCAACTTGGAAGTAATGTAAGCCTTTTTCCCGATATTCTTACGTGGCTAATGGGGTTGTCCAATCATGTTATACTCACTTTTATGCCATTAGCTTTCACCACCTGTCTAACTGAGCATTGGTGACAATGTGGGGAAAATATTGTATAGGAGAGATCTTATTTCAATTCGAATGCATTAACGATTCATGCTTTTCCCCTAATCATGAAAATCACCTTGTAATTATTTATATTTAAAGATAAACGATATGGAGAGAAAATCTTTCAAAGTATTTTTCGGCGCCATAGCTGAGCAACGTATTGGCAGCCTACCGCTGTTTAAAATCAATTCTTTTTACAACTTTTATATTAATATTAATCAAACACCTCACAATTAAAATACCTTTATTATTTTTTTCAATCCTTTTTTCCATTTATTTTTATTATATGATATTTTTTAATGTCGACCGGTAATTTGGACGGCGCGCATCACAGTATATTAGAAAAATATTCATCTGTCAATCTGTTTTGACACTTCGATTTTACAATTTTAAGCTTTGAGAAAAAATATTAGCAGTGATATGTGGTGTCAAATGCAGCTACAGTGCACATTGCTAATTGCCTTAATTTCTGAAATTTCGATAGATGTTTTTCATAAAGCTCAAATTTTGTTACAAAAGGATTTACATTCTGGTAAAATTTCGAAATCAGGTTATTTTCACCTTGTAGTTTCTGATTAAATTGATTTTTAAAATATACATCAATTTAAAGCTATTTATTGTTGATCTTAAATTCAGATATTTCATTTCCATCTGAAATTTTGGAAACCCCGAAAGGGCCTGGCTTAGACTGTTAAATTCCATTTTATTTTTAGTATTTGTGTACCGTAGTGCATAATTTAATTTTCTTGGCTTGTTACAGAAGGCGACGGTAAAAGTAAAATTCTTTAATGAAACACGCTTCCTTATGGTTAATAGACAACTTCTAATAAAACGATAAATATTAATTCGTGCTTTTATGTCGTGTTAAAAGGATACATGTATATTATATTGCCAGCTGTTACACCCACAAATGACATCATTGATATGGATATGACACGGTAAATCACCATAAAATATAAACCAATACGTCAGCGTATTTTTTTTTTAATATCCGTTATGTATATAAATTGTATTTTCATATGCTCAACTTAGTGAATAGGCTTAAGTAAGTTTACTCTTGTATAATTTTCATAACAGCAAAAGGGTTAGTGTAGTGATCTACAGCGACACCTATAATTAAGACAAATTATGAAGTGACTTATTTGGAAAACTTTGTGTAGTTGATAAAATCTAGCCTAATAAAAGTTTCAACACATCCTAGTTTAGTTAAGCACTCCTTATTGTTATATTCCAATAAAATTTATCTTTAAAAATGACACGGACAAAGTGGCTTGCTTAAGCAGAGACTTGTATTGTTTTTTAAATCATAAATTGGATATCAACTAAGAAGCACTATTTATTTTTGAAAATTTTATTAAACGTTAACGAAATCAAATATATTCTTGTAACATTTTTTTTTCGCTGTATACCGCTATACTCACCGACGCATGATTCAAATAACATCCTATTTGTTGCCTATTCATTAACGCTGAAAATCAGAGAATGTAATATTTTAAAACACGTAAAAAATCAACTAACACTTGTCTGGGTCTTTTAAATTATTAGAAACATTGATGAAAATAATCCTAAAAACATAAAGTATAGCAAATTTAATTGTAATTAGAGTGTAGTAAATTTTCTTTTAAAAAAATGGCGAAATAAAAGTATGTAGGTATTTGTTTGATATTTTACTTTATATAATAATTATATTACACCACAATTTAAAAGTTCTTTACAATGCGGCCTTCATTCATGAACATGATAATTTAATATAAACCACTGCTTGCTAACTGGATATGAAAAATTGTATTTTTTTAATAATTTTTCAAACTGTCGTTTGGAAAAGATCTACAACGATTGCATCTCAACATTTCAGACAATGACATCTGTGTTATTAAATTGTACTAATTAGATTTTTATCATTGAATTACGTTACGAAACTGTTGAATATTGGTCCTGTTTTGTTAACTCAGAAAACATTATAAACAAAAAGAAATTTCGCTAATTTATTTAACAGTATGTTGCAACTACTGCCATCTGTGTCATATAATATTAATACTTCTTTTTGATATTTTGTAATTCAACATAATTCAATTTAATTTATACAAGTCTGAAATTATATTTTTAATTTAATAATCATCATCTTTTATTTTAGATGGAAAATAGCTTATTATTTCAAGGTGAAAAATATTTTTTATATTATTCACTGGCAACACCACCAAAATAAATACGCATCTATCTTCAGAGTGGTGGGCTGGTAAAGCAAATAGCTGTTATATTTCGGCCAGCATTACAGAAAACTGCACTCGATAGCCTTTTACAATACCACTAGATGTCGTTACAATCATAGAAGTCTTTTTCCAAATTTTATTGATCTAGTAAATAAAGTCATCACTGGTGGGTAAAATTTTTCCCATATTGAATTACAAAATATTTTATTTTTACTTTTCCTCTACTAATTTTAACTTGCTTTAATGAGTATATAAATTGAGAGGGAAAGGTATTCAATTACATACAAGCTATAATAACTTGTTCCTTCAGGTCCTAGGACCTAGAATAACTGCTCAAATGGTACAACGCAAAGCATCAATCAGTGGTTCTAAAAAAAATAGTGTTTTTTTCCACACGTATTGTTTTGTTTTAAAATGACTATGAAAATTTGTATTAAATAAAATCAAATCCTGTGTTTACAGAATGCCGAACACTGTATGTTTTAGAACTAACTTATAATGACATTTTATAAAGAAGGCTTCTTTCTACACAAAAAAAAAATTGAAGTTATTAGTGTTATTATAATTAGCACAATTGAGGGGGTAAGAAGCAAAGATAGCAATCTTGATTTGTTTTCAATCAACGGGTGCAATATTTTTTTTATTTTTCTCAAAATGGCTTCCTTGGTAGATTGCTGTTTTTGCTTTTGAACCCGTCAATTTTAAGAAAAAACCTTATCTTTATTTCGTAATTTATAGGATAAGATTTTCAATCAATGTTTTGTTACTTTAATAATTAATTACCTTCCTTACAAATATATATTATATATCAAATTTAATTTAATTCAATGTTTTTAATTTTGTCAAAAAGTAAATTATTCTTGTTAGGTATTAATTTACTTCATTTTGTTAACGTTTAATAAATTGTTCAAAATTTAATTGTGCGTTTTGGTTGAGATGTGATTATTTATTTTAAAAAATATTGGAGGTCACTGGTTTAAGCATGCCTCTGACGCCCTGTTTATATGTTTATAGTAAATGTAGAATACCTGGCGCATTGCACTTTTAATAAACTGTTAAATATATATATATTATATATATTATTAGAACTTTATTGACAGAAAAGCGATATTTTAATTAATATATCATCTTATTTTCTTATTATTTATGTTTGTACCAACATAAATAAAAATAATATAAGGTATCGTTTAAAATTGGAATGTTTGTAACATTCATAAAATATTGTGTAAAACGGCTCTAGAGAAATACAAATTCGTTGATAGTATTAAACTATAATGCCCAAACTATTCTCTTATATTTTATTTTAAGCTCTTTTTGCGTTGTTTTATATAAAATTGTCTTAAAAAACATTTAATTCGTAATTTTAAGATCTCAATAAATATTTCGACTCATTTTCAGGATGAGATTACCAACTGACATATTAGTTTATCAACTCCATAGCGCCTATATCAATATATACCCATTAATCATATGTGGAAAAGCAGCCAAAAAAAATATTGTATTATGCTTTTGTAATAATCCATTCAAGTTATTAAGAATAGTTGACAATATTTATTTTCAAAAATAAGTGTAAATTATTCTTGCGTTACAATATAGCTTATATAAATAATGAGGAATGATTAACTCCACCGGGATGTTTAAAAAGTCCTATTAAGCTAGGTTTTATCAATTGCACGAATATTTGTAAATAAGTCATTAAGCAATTTGTCTTAATTTATAGGTATCGCTGTAGACCTGCAGCATTGTACTTATCCGGAAAATCGTTGTTTAATCGTAAATGATGAACAGTGGCTCTCGAAAAAAAGTCGGATATTTGCAGTTTGTATGTTCAATAACATATGCAACCAGAACTTGTTTTTACGTAACATTTTAAATGCACGTACATTATTATGTATGATCCACCCTATTCAAAGCACTGATTTCCTCGTTTTGTTTATATACCTCCATTCTAGATAATATGTTCTCATACTTTATATCTTGATTCAAAATGCATTAATTTGTCGTAAATCGATTCCGACTGGTTTTAAAACGACAAATAATTGAATCTTTGCACGGCATTGCACTATTTTCACCAGAGAAGGATTAGTGATAAATAAAAACACTGGTATAAATACACTTATAAATAACATGAGTTATTCTTTATTTACCCATGCATTTTTATAAAGTGTGAATCTTATAGACTATAGTGTATAAAATTATGATAGAGTTGTTAACGAGAGCTTTTCTCACGCAAATGGTTTTACGTCAGCCGTTTTGGAGACGGCAGAAAGGTCGTATAAAAAATAAAATATATTATAATTTAAGCGACAGGATCTGTTGGTACACCGATACTCACTCCGTATCCTAGAATAAGTATAATATAAAGGGTTGGATGCAATATTTATGGATTAGTCTAGACCGGATGTTCCCAACTAGTATCAGGAGTAGGGTTTCAAACTTAGCTTAAACCGAAACCGGTTTATTACCTGTTTAAAAAAATCGAAACCAGGTTTATATTACACGTTAACCGGGGTTTAATGGAAATTATCTTCCAGCCTTGAATATAATAGGCTTTTATACAACTACATATTCATATTTCCTGTCCGTGGTGCAGTGGTCAACGTCGTTGGCTTCCGTGATGGTTCTCATAGATTCAAGTCCCTGTTCAAACAGTATTTTTTCATTCGAATGCATGTGATGTCTAGATATCCATTCTACCCGCACAATTCTAAAATAACGGGCGTAGCGACAACGATTTGTTAACCGCTCGTCCTGTCTTAGCCCTATCCTTCTATCTCTACTCTTTTTGAAAAAAATACTTTGAACAACAAAGTAACAAGCAGTTCTTGCAGGAAAAAACTTTTGTTTCGACAAAACGGACATAGTTGAAAAAAAATCAATTAATGTACTTATTAATTATTATTTAAGTGAGCAAAATGCTATATTTTTTTTGTGTTTTAGAGCATGAAAATTTGGTATTATGGGGAAAATCCGGTATAAACCGGTTAACCGGTTAATTAATAATTAATAATAAAATTATTTTGTTTTTGAATATCGTCACTGTTCTGGCAATTGTTGGTCGTAGGAATTGCAATACCTGTATTCGTGGTGGTTTCGAAAATGCAAAAATATCGGTCTATAAGCAGCACATCACTGGCCTCATATATAAAATAATGATTGTAGAAACAATGTAACTGTTGTATAAATATACAATATTCCTAAGCCAAATGCATACTAGATTCGGTTCTGAACCATATCGCCTCTTTGTGCATATATTGACATAATCAACTCTTTGACGTATCTGGTGAACCGGTTCTACTTCCGAATCTTCCACATAACGCTCATAAAAATGAAATCTTAGCCGATTAACCTGGTGCAGTTAATGATAAACCTGTTAACATTCCACTCGATCGTTCAATCACTGGCGCACTTCCCGATTTTATATAACTTGACCCTTCACACGCCTTGGTTGCTATTTTTGTATTTCATTAGTATTTTTTATTACACAAACGCCTACAAAATATTTAATGTGGAATATTTCGAACGCTAATTACGGTGTTTTTTTTTAAATTATACGATGCCTGCGAAAAACACTGATTTTTTATTGCTAGAATATTTAATACCTTCCAAAACTGGATTTATTTTTTACATCTCTTCGTTTCGTCATATACGTTGATTATGTGTGTAGTTATTATTTATTTACAATAAATGTTAACGATATTTTGACGATCTCTCCGGACTAGTCAAGATTAGTAAGAATGTGATAAGGGTATCCAATCCCGCGATGTCGGGATTGTGAAAATGAAACATGAAAGAGCTAAAAAATGATGTCGTGCTGTTATTTTTGGTAAATACGTTAATTCGAAAAATTTTGGAAGAGCTAAAAAAACTCCCACGCTGGTAATTTTGGTTTGAATTTTTAATTTGACATAAAATTGTTGTGGAAAATCCCATGATTTCAAAATCGCTGACGAAAAATTGTAATTTATACCCAATTAAATGTTGAGTGTTCAATCCTAAAATCCGGCGATTCTGGGACTGAAAAATTGTCAATATCGAAATCCCGGGATTGAATACACTTGTTGTGACTACTCAAAGATGTCTAGAACGTTTAGATGCAAAACTTTATAATTTATTTTAGGGTGTCCACTGTCGATACTTGATAGAAAGGCATTATATCAATTGATTAAAATTAACCAAAATCCGATTTTAAATGTACAGAAACCATAAAATATTTTAATAAAACTGTTCGAAATGAATTGAAATAATTTAAAGATACCAAGAGTTGTATAAATATTGATAGTTGCCAGAATTAATGAGCCTTGCGTCATTATATAAACAAACTGTAAGATTTTTTTTGTATGAAAAACATCCGTTTATTATCGATATATTTTTAAATTACGGTATTTTATATAAAAGTTCGAAACGTCGAAATATAGTTGTCGGTATAAACTCGCTCCAAATAAGCCTTATTTTGTTACTTTTAGTTTACTTTTGATTCTTGCCAAACAATCTCTACCCGAACTTTAAAAAACGGGCGTAAATGACACGTTACCTTAATACTCATACTTGATTAAGCTCATACCTTTTCCCTACGGTTTTCATACAAGAAGTTTGAGCGATTTTCTTACAATAACATTTTGTATATTATATAAACAATTTATATTCTAAAACATTCCTGATCCAGCACCCATAATTTTATATGCCGCACATCAAGCTGAAATCATTGAACAAAATACTCAATTAATGAAGCTTTTGGCAAATCGTTTTAACGGCAGTTCCAAATAACCTGTTTTCAGATAATAGAAAAAGCAACATTCAAATGGTCGAAATAAATCAAGTATTATTCACCTGTGCCCGAGAATAATACATTTCAGCGACAGCTGGTACTGTAATTATTGAACAGTAAGACATTAATAAATATTCGTGTAAAAACCTAGTTAATACCAGCATTTTTTTTTAATTCATCAGAAGTTAATAGGCATTAGCATTTTCAATTATCTGATTACGGGATCTGATAGAGCGCAAAATTTTACACAGAGAATATTTAATTCCATTTTAAATGTTTCGGAGTTTTATATGTAACAAACTGGACGATCGATATGAATGTTTCCATGATCTGGAATAACTAAAAGATTTGAAATAATCAATAAAGACGGGTTTAGACACTAACGCTTTTCATACGTTACTTAAAAAAGTATAAAGTTACATTGAAATAAAAAAAGCTGTGTATTCACATATTATTTTTCAATAATAAATTATTTTGGGATATAAATCATACACCAAAATCATAGCTTTAACACCGGTGTAACATATGACAGCGACAGGTATGAAATACTATACCCAATTAAATCTAATAATGATAACATGAGAAAATATCGTGATAAATATGAAAATCGCTAGACGCAACGCATAATGGAAAAATGTTTAAGATATTTTTCGTCACATTTCGAATTAAAATCTTTTTTGATAATACATTTGAACTCGGTTATTACGATCTCGGAAATAGCGAGATCTCGGACCTAATGAGAAAACATTCGTTGAAATTTTATATTATGATTTTCTCCATACTTGTATTCACTTTTATAACGAGCTACTTTTCGGGCATACCGAGAAAAAATATCATCAACCATTTTCACGATCTCCAGAGCTAGAGAGCGAGTTAGTCAAATTCATCGTCAAATTTTTTCATAAAACTGTCAATGTGTCGATCGTTTAAAAACAACCTGTTCGACCCTTAGCAATAAAATCCGATCGAGCAATTAACTAGACCGATGCCGCCGGGATCGGATCACGTGTATGACACTTGTTATGTGTCTAAGTACTTAATTCGTATTTTCGCCGACAACATTGAAAAAGTATCCACGCATATGGTTGAAATTGCATGTAAAACATCCAAGCTTTTTTTAAGTCAGTAGGTACCTACCGTCTTTTTCCGCTTTTACCACTCCAGATAATTCATGTCTTCAAAAAATATCTATTCTATGTTATAACGAACAAATTCAGTCGGTTCCATCTTCCTCGTAATAACAAAGTTCGACTGTATTTATGATGAGAAGGAAGTCAAAGTTACAAAATGTGTAAACGAATCAATCAACTAAAATACAACGAAAGAATAAAAGTATTATGTAAAGCTCCAAAATGATGCCAACTACCGAATACACGAACTACAAAAATTTCAGTGCGAAATTCTCCCCTTCCGCCTGGCGCCAAAGGGCGTCGCTACTCCTCTCCCTAAACCATAATGATATCATTATGGTTTAGGGAAGTCATATGTATAATGTTCAAGCATTTCTCATTCGTCGAACTTTTTCTTATCGGCGTTAATTTGATTTCTGTAAATCGTCGTATATATAATTTGTTTTTCACAAATAAATGCAAGTGCCTAAAAACAGCAAGCTATTTGAATATGTCATAAATAGTATCCGATCTCTTAAACATAATATGGGTCTCATAAATCTTCATAGGGATTACATAAATCATTGAAGGCGTATTTGGTTATACTGTGATGTTCTTGGTGAAATTTTGTACCTTCAAACAACTTTCACGTGTACGCTATGTGACACATATTATCTTCGTGTGAAAAATGTCACGTCTGACTAGATATACTGTTAAGTAACAATCATTTAGTTATTAGTATATCAAACTTAATACTTTGAATGCCAAAAAAGATGATCTTCTTTTACAGAAACCAATCAGAATTACTAAACACCGGTTTTCTGCTTAAATTTCTGCCTAGCCATTAGGAAGGAGGTCATAGCGATGAAGGAGACTCGAAGAACTTTAACGCTAGAACGTAAAGCTTCATAAATTGGATATCCAAAAAAAATATCACTTGAGACTGTACTGTATTGGGATATCTCAAAAATCTAGATTTGAGATTATGTATATGTAATGCTGTGCTATATTTAAGACGTGTTCAAGAAGTTCATTTAATAAAACGATAAAAATAGATGTTTCGCTTTAAGACCGATATCCCACCACAGCACTTACATTATTGAACGAATATGAATCTTTCCTGCAAAAATAAAACATCTTGTTTTCGTTCAAAAGTCATTCAAATGTCCCAGTACAGGTCTCAAGCGACGATATTCTACACATCGACTGTGGAAAGGAAAAAGGAAGTAACCCACACATATCTAATTTTACAGGAGGCACAAAAAACGTATTTTGATGATTTTGGGCCATATGCAAATTATGAATTATACACAACCTTGTGTGCACGGAGACTTCTAAACTGGTTTTAATTGACATAACCTAATATTAATTAAAGAAATTGTCTAGGAAAAACTTTGTTTTCAGTCTTTCTTCATGGTTTTAACTTTTTACAAGATCGTCTTATTCAAACATAAAAGCTAAATTTAGATACTAATTTGGCATTTGCAGCTTGCATCCTTTTGATTGAACGTGTATTGTGATTTTCGAAAAAAACCTGATCTGAAAAAACTGTGGGTTACATCCTTTTTCCTTTCCACAGTCGACATGGATTAAGATAATGGAAAAAAAATATATGCTTTCGAAATATTCGATTAATGATAGTGATTATTTAATTAAAAGCACTGGATTTAGCATTGGACATAGAAGTAAAAAAATATTTGTCTCATTACATTAAAGTATGTGTAAAAAATAACTAAACTTTTATTTTAGCGTACGTAATCATTATTGCACATGAATCTATTGTAATGATTACATGAGTTAACATACTGGCATAAAACAACGCTTTTTAAGTTTTGTACAAACAGTCGACGTACTAATTAATAGATTGTAAAAATATTCACACGGATTATGTCAAAATTAATTAGAAACCAAGGGTAACCGGTATGCAAAAATAAGCATTAATGAAATTTGTTTAAGATAATACATCATCTTTATTAATATTATAGTTATACATGGACATTCATAATACACTGGATATTCTTTTTACACTGTGGATACGTTCCACGCAATACCGTGTGAAAAGTATACAAAAAAAATGATGGGTAGGTTTCCTTGTGTAAATATCAATGTAGGATATCAAAAATCATTATTTATCTTAATGTTATCAAAAAAATACTTTTAAAATAAAAAAAATCGTATTACGGACCACTAAATAGATAATTCTAAATCCATCGAACCACTTATAAGATTTTTTAAGCTGTTAAATAAAACTGTAATATATTTGGAAAAAAACAAAGTACACATAAAATGCAACTAGTTCATAAAATAAAACCATAATTGTAAACAAATTATTAATGCTTATTTAATATTTTACGGAAAGAAATTTGTGGCGTCGCGTTGGCGTCTGTGATTTTCTTCTCAAAATTCAAGAAATCGATCCATTTTTTGAAGCGCATCATCACCGGAGACGAGAAATGGGTTGTCTACAACAATGTTCAACGTTCTACAAAAATTTTTAGACGCTAAAATTTTTACTTCAAATAAGGAGGTCAAAAATCACCTGGGTGAGTTTTTTGCCAGCAAATGCTAATCAAATGGAATTATGCTGCTACCAGAAAGATTGAAAAAGATATTCGACCAGAATGGACAATATATAATTCAATAAAATATTTATTCACTATAAGAAAATCGTCTTTCAAATGACTTTCCGAACAACCCAATAGTACAAAAATTGTAAAAACAAAAAAAATAAGATGATTAAATTATGTTACACTTTTAGCATTATACATTTTTAGTGTGATGGATGTGCCAGCTTGCTCGAAATACAATTATGGATATTTTATATTTTTGATAGTCCGTTAACTACTAAAGTCCACGAACAACACTTTGCCAACCGCTGCAATAGACGAATTGTTTTGCGCACATTTTGAGACATCGTTTTAATTACTTGAAATATCCGGAACCTGTGTAATAATTTCTTTCATTTTTTTTTATTATTTTACTAGAATAAACTATTAAACGTTATATGTAACCATTATACATATTTATGATAAAAATCATACCATTTTGTGACATCGAGGTTATAGTATCCTGGTAAGTTTTTCAATAAGAAATATTGTTGAAAGAAATAATTGTAATTCAGTCGCTGTCTGCCCTATTTTTGGAGAGCATATCGATAGAAAATGATTCAAAGGCTATTCGCTCTCTGTTATGTTTTATATATTTTTACGATTATTGATTATATAGTAATAAAAATGGCATGTAATTGCATTATTCAAAACGGAGTACAGGAGATTTTTTGAGATCTTCAAAATTCAGATAAATAAGATTTAGAAGTACATGAATTGTAATAGTATGAAGATAGGAAATGCCCAATTGATAATTCAATATTAAAATCATGAAATAACATGAAATATATTTATATTCTTTCAATAATATCGTTGTTAGTTATTTGCTCTTCCGTTGTTTCTGAGGCCTAAACAATATCCAAACAACAATCATGGGTATTAAATGACGAAAAACTAATCGAAAAAGATGATTCAGCAGTATACTATAATATTTCCATACGTATGGTGGATATCTGTGTAGGTGCGTTATCGAATAATAAAATCACTTTATAGAAAAGTTTTTTTTTATATATTTCGAAAACCCGCGCAAAAGATATGTTAATTATGGACATGTGTGCAAGGGTGGGTTGGAGGGGGCTCGGAGGGGCTCGCGCGAGCCCCTTGTTAAATTAAGAGAAAACTAGTATATAACTGCAATTTCTGACATATATTATCTACGACAGTTTCAGTATACACAATTGTACATTTTTAGCTATTTGTATTAATAAATTTATGGTAAATTTCAAAAAAGTCACTCCTTCAAAAAACTGAGAATTGATTTGAGATTATTAACGTATTGGCAGCCCACCGCTGCATGTGTGTAGTATATTTTAATAAATCGTAACATTCGGTTTCATATATTAAAACCTGTTATTCGTACGTAGGTAAATGGCGTACTTAAATTCGTAGATAAATGGCATTTGATCAGTTAAAAACCACACCACCTTTAACCCAATCACCTTTAACACAATTTTCGGTAACAGTTTACTCGAATTATCAATTTAATCGACACGTTTTAAATCTTGGTGAGATGTTACCTGTAAACAGTCGTTATTATCACGTGTCATGTTGTTAGCATTAGTGGTATGCAATTGATACACCTAACATACTTTCTCTTAACCGCTTCAATCCCTTACATAATTCTCATCTAGTAACAAATTCATCAGGAATTAATTATTTATCTAAATTAATTCGATTTGTATAACGGCATAAAATGGCACAAATTTTCAAATTCAAAAAAATTGATCAAAATTTTATTCAGATAGAAAGATTAGTCAACAAAAAATTAATATAATATTACAATGATTGATTATTTTCGGCTCTAACTTTTGAGAATTGTTATGACAGAGAAAAAATTTATGCGATTTTACTTTCCATTTATTGTGCTTAAAATTGTGCCACGTGTTTCGTCTCTTTAAGAAGCATCATTACACGCAAGGTTTACAAATAAATTAAAAAATGATTTTAATTCTAAAGTTGTGAATGACAAAAAAAAGTCGGGTTATTAAAGAAGGGAGCATGTAAGAATAACCGAAAAAAATATCGTAAATATTGTGATATTTTGTTTGATGATGCTTCTTAAAGAGGCAAGACACGTTTCACAATAAGTAACACGGCCAGTGAAGTAACAATGTTATCAAAAATTAACTTCCACAAAGTTACCTTCGAATCCAATGAAAATATTTGTATTTCGTTATCCATTGAAGATTACTATGTTTACTGGTTTTCTCTGTACGATATTACATATATATATCACGCATTACAAGACACTTCGTCTTAAGACTGACTAATACTTCGTAGAAAATAGTTGTTTCAATTCGTATGTAACTATGACAATTGTGTAACTTTAACCAAGTATAGTGACAACAGAATACGGTGGAAGGTGGCACCGATTTGGCAATCTGACACCACTTCCGTTTTTGATGCACAGAGGACCTTGACATGCCCGATATTATATACTTGCCATCGATGCATTGACGTACGACAACACTGTCTGACGACCCAGCATTGTTTAAAATTAGTAAAGCTTTATTCAGCGGTGGGCTGCCAATACGTTAACAAAGGGCTCGCTTAATATCAAAGTAATTTATCAGCCATGTGCAATTATATGCATAAATTAGCAAACGATTGTTAATTAATACGCTTAAAATATGCAACAATATGCAGTTTACCATAAACTTATCAATGTAAATGGCTAAAAATGTACTACTGTGTATACTGGAAGCTGTCGTAGATAATATATGTCAAAAATTGCGGTTATGTACTAATTTGATCTGAGAATATTGTTTTTTATTAATTTAACAAGGGGCTCGCCGGCCGTGGTAAAATCTAACAATATGCTTATTCATCTTAATTTAAATCTGTAACACAGCACACATTATGTCCATACGCAGAGAGTGTATGCAGCTCTCAGTGTGCTCGCGCACACACACTATCTTTCTCTTTTTGCGCATGGCTCTCGTCAAGCGTATTAAGCGAGTGCTAACAAGTAGCACTGCAACAATTAAATAATTTACATTTTTTAAATTAATATAATAATAATGTTAAATTATAATTAGCTTCGCCTTCTCTGTCAATATGTCAATAAGAACGGACGACGCTACATGAACTATGTAGTTGACACTATCTACTTACTAACAAATTAGTAATTAGTAATGGCTTCGAGCCTGTATTAGTCTCACATGTCATTCATTTATTTTGAAAATTTTTAGGTCACTTCGCAAACGTGGTGGCGAATTTTTTACGATTATGTTGACCCCGTAAATAGTTACTCTGGAAATATTAATGAAAAAAAATCGCAGCTGGTTACAAATTTCCGATTGAGAGTATATTTATAATCAAACTATATGCGCTATAATACTAATAATTTTCGTGTCTTCGTTTTCGCATAAAGAATAAAATAAAAGAATAATTATGGGGAAAATATTGATTTACTTATTGTGTATAAATCAATACTGCAAGATTATTGAAGTTATTCCTTGGAGAGTATAATTTATAACAAATACTTGGACTAATATTATTGCGCGCAATACATACGACGCCTATATGTATCAACTCTTGATTCTTTGACGATATTCTTTGAGTTTGGTTTACTGAAAATACTTACACCAATACTACCTACTTAGACAGAAAAGCAAATTATTATTTTAATCATGATTGTATCACTACAAAAAAAAATTAAATAATTAAATAATTTTGCTTTTTTGTTAATAAATATGACTTTTTGTTTTGTTAATAAATAAATATGAGATTTTTACTGTCTGGTGATGTAAATAAAGGGCAGTAAATTGGTGAAAAATCACGTATTGTTTTCGAAATTAAAAAAAAAATAATAGTCCACATTTTTTATCACAGTGTTGTCAAATAAATGTCGTATATCAGTATAAATTTCTATCGTCAATTCAACCAAAAAAAATGCCACCTGTTTTAAAAGGAGATTTTAAATTTATCATAAAACGACTGAGATTGCAATGTCAACCATTTCAATCGGGAAAAAAAACATACAAACTATTTGAAGTAGTATTTTTTTACCATCATTATATCGTGCTTAGAGTTTAAATGAAATCGAGACCAATGAATAGCATCATCACCATTAGCAACTACCAACGGTCCATGACTGAATTATTTGGCTTCTTATTGATTTAACCGATGTATTACAGTGGAACCCCGTTCACGCTTTCTTCGTTTTCCCAAACGGATCGACTATTTTTCATAGTTTCATTTCACACCCATAACAACATATTAAATGATCCCACATTAATCATTCCCCGATTTACCAATTTTCTTATCCTATTTCGTCCCATCACAAATATTATCCCGATTGACCGTTTTTGTTGAATATTTCCCATTTCGCGTATAAAATCGAACTAGCCTCGCACCTCATTTCGTGAACTCAAAACTAAAATGCACTCCATAAAGAAAACTATTACTCTGCTGATAAACTGAAAATAATTTAAGACATTGAAAAAATTCAAAATGACAACGGGTATACATAGCAAAAAGAGTTGATTTAAGTTGAGTTCTGTTTGTTAAAAATAAAGTAGTTGCAAATAGGAAACTTATTACAAAAAACAACATATTCTATATTATGTAATAAAAATAGGTGAAATAAATAAATAAGTTTCACTGTATTGTCTATTGTTTTAACGATAATCGCACCACGATTTTATTTACTTTACATCACACCGCATAGTACCGAACCATCGACAAATACTTATTTCACAATTCTGAAAGGCTTAAAAACATGACTTATGAATCATTACCGAATAACAATCAGTAAAACTAAAAATCCATTGTTAAAATGCTTAATTATAAGACTACATGCTCCACGTCAAGAACAAGCATGGCTAAAAATCACTATCACAACAAACTTATTTAACCAAAGTGTTTTTTCAAACATTGATTTATATAAGACATACCTTTAGACGTACTGCAGTGTGAAGTTAAAAAAAACCTTTTGTTATTTGCAGCAAGAGTGTGATGTCAATGCGAAGAACACGTTTAACGCTCATTGTTAAAGCACCCTTATCATATTATACTATAAACCACCCCCAACCTCCCGTAAGCATTACGTGCTATGCGATCACTAATCATTCCACTCCTGGCAACTTTTTCTTCCAAATTTAATCAGGTAACTCTCTCGTTTATGCGAATCAAATTTGTTCCTCAGGCGGGCTCCAAGTATACAGTAGCGTAACTACCGAATGCTACATGTGGGCTATTGCGGCTGGGGGCTTCGGGAGGATCACCAAATATTCATATATACATGAAGACCACAAGCAAATACCATCTTTGTATACAATGAATCATTAATGCCTTCTTGTATAGAATCGTTCTTTACGTGTTTTTTGTATGTATGTATAAACACTATCGCGATTTTTTTCCCCCTAAAACGTGTTTATAGAGAGGGTGGTTAAGCAAAAATCAGCTAGTAATAGAGAAAATTGAATACATGAAAAAAAACATTTTATGGGACATAGAAAGTATAATATTTCTCAGTGGCTGTCATATAACACAATATAATAAAAAACACGAATCATTTAAAATTTAAAGTGGAATGCTAATTTAAACAATTTCTCTGAATAAAATTTAAAAATCGATTTATTAAAAATTACAAAAAATTGTTTTTTAATTATATTTGATTGAAGTCTTCATCTACAAAACTACGGACATCATTTAATCAAATAAAATAAGTTCAATCTGACCGAAAAGAAAAATAGCGAAATTCTCATAAAGACATCATAGTTTTTAAGTGGTGTACTAATAACGATCTTAAAATGTAAGAAAAATATCACTAGTATTTTGTTTATATTATTCCAAAATTCAAATCACAACCCTATGACTACCGATATTTTGTATTATGTATTAAAGTATTGAAAAGATTCTAGTAAAATTAATGAACTTTTTATTAAAAAGCAGTCACAAATAGTTCCTTTTTATGCAACCTAATAAAATTAATAAGGCTTAGTTTTTACAAAACGATTTTAATCCAACGATGTCCACAGATCAGTTTCAAAATACAATACACTAAAATATATACGTAGTACCTATTAATTAGTATAGAATTACACCGTGAAAGCCAACAAAAAAAATGGTTTTGTTTGTCATTTTTCTTAGATAAATAGAAATTTACGACAATGGATTTTTTCCTTTTAACGATGCAAAAATCGGATTTAATATACTTCATTTCGTATCCTAAGGTAATAAATTATCGATATTACACAGAAGCATTTTCATTCTACACTGCATGAAATATTGCGTGTGATTGAATATAAGTATTGCTTTATTCGTTTCGATTTATATTTATTTTTTTATTGATACTTGCCATACCATAATAGCCGACTTATGCACAAGTGCTTTCATTTGCGCTTAAGTAAAATGTATGCTTTAGAAAGAGATAAAATGTGTGTAAACAAAGCGTGTAAAGAGACTTTTCGCGTTTTAAAGCACATTGGGTAGTGTTTTTTTCTCTATAAAACGAGAAAGAACTCTTGCACAGTTTTTTGGTTTTAAATCATTCACAACAATCACAACCACCTAATCACACGTGAATGCGCTTGTGAGTACAGCCCGCTAGGAAGTGGTGTGGAAGTTGTATCGGATTATTTGACAGTTATTGTCAAATTTAACACTATAAACTTTAGCTAGATTCACAAATATATTTTTTTTATTCAAAGTTATGATACTTGAATTGTATGTATAACATTTGTTTTGTGTATGTTATTATTACGTTTATCTTATAAATAAAACTTGGTGATAATTTATTTTTTCTTACATACATAAATATACAATAAAAACTAATAACTAAGCCTAAATTCAAGTTCATCCGTGCACTTGAATACCTGAAGATGCCGAAAGGCGAAACCCAAATCTTTAGTGACAGAAACGTATGAAAGTGTACAAAATTTGAACGATTCAATTTTGACATAAGTAAACAATGAGTACCGATAATAGTTTAAGTAAATATAGTTTTCATTCCCAAAGCTTCGGAAAGTGTGTGCTGTAAATTAATTATATGCTGAAAAGTTTTGATATGACATTTGTATGACACCCAACATCGATGTCCGGAATATGGCATCGTGGAAACCCATAAGAGAGGTGTTGTTATTGTAAGGTATATTTCCTAGTGGGGTGGTACACGTCGTGTCTCGTACGTCGCGACGCCAATGGTTGCTAAGGGGGGATGCTCGACGAATATTGAAGTGATCAGACAAGGGGGTGTGGGATAACTATATAAAGCTCACTGTTTCGATAAACTAGTATAACACTTTTAGTTAGCATCGACTTAATACGTGTCGAAGCAACACCTTAGTGATTTTTTCACCGCTCAACAAACTCAATCAAGATGGTTGGAAAATTAATCGTAAGTATAAAATGATCTTTATAAATTTAATTCATCAATAACACAATTTTCTGTCATCCTTAATAACACAGTGGACCTCCATACGATAATACGTAAAACAAATAATTATTTGTAAATTGGTCGTACAATTATTTTAATTTGAAATAAATTTAATTTAATTTATTACGAAATTCAGCGTCTTAGAGTATGACAGTGTCAAGCATTATGATCCGTTTAGTTACAAAAAGCGATATATACCCACTCGGAGAAAATATGTGCGTATTCCACGTGCAATTTTACACAAAGTGAGAAAAATAATATTTTCCAAATAAAAACTTATCAATTACAAACTTATCGAAACGAAAAAAAATATCAAATCTTAATTAACGATATATTTATTAATCCGAATATTTCAAATCTGATTGATTCTGGTATCTGGTATGTAAAAAAATATTTTGCTTATATTTATTTAATCATTCGATTTATCAGCTTATAAACACTGATTTTTTCAATTTAAAGATATAATGGAATAGAAAAAATAATCTTCATTAAAAACCATAATTTTTTGCTTGATATATAAAAACCTTATTCGCGGCAAATATTTAAACGTGTATGTATATATCGCTGTTTGGAACTAGACGCTTTATATAACGTATCTTTATTGCACGCAATCAGTGAGAATACTGCACTAAATCATATTAAAATACAAGCTTTTTTAGTATCAAAAATATTTTAAATTTTATCATAATTTGAAGAATATCAAAATATCATCATTATATTAAGAATACATATAACATATCGCACCTAATACTAAATCAAAACGATATTTGTATTTACATTTACTGTCAATAAATTAAATTATAAGTTTTTGTCATTAAATATGCCACATATTTAATTTGTTAGCAAGTGGTAAGATGATAATTTTGCCGCATTTAATCAACAATTTTTTAATTCCAAAAAATGACTAATTGTCAATCATTTCAATTATCTATTCACATATTATATCATTAAATTTGTAGGTACATTATGAAACGCTGTTCACTTTCTTTTTTATAAGAAATCAATCTTGTCATCATAAATTAATGATGAAATAAAATGGCATATCCCGTTTAAATAATATCGTAATAAGCACATTTTTTATTCGGCTTTAACAGTTCGGTAATTATTTTTTAATATAAAATTCAACTCATTGTACCTACTGGCTTATCTAGTACAAAGTTGTATGAACAATATTTTTACAATTCTATGTACATATGTATATTGACCGTCATAAGAAGAAATAATTGAGCTTACATTTCGACAACAAAATTTTCTAAAAAGTTAAAAATGTCTAATGCAAAATGTCTTGAACACTCAGCTCTTTTTTCTACATTTTTTTTAAACAACCGGGTCCACTATAAAGAACAAATACTATATGTTTACAAAAAATATTTGTTGCAACACGATTCCCAGAAACAAAAAAAACAGAATCGGATAACTTTTATCAATAACAAGAATTTCAACAACATAAGACAGTAATAACAAACAAAACATTTAGACCAGGGGTGGGGAACCGTTTCTTCTCTAAAGGCCGCATTTATTTTTCTGATTCGACTTAAGGCCGCAGTAAACATTGACTACAGAAAATGTCAGGAATTTACGAATTTACATAAATTTACAAAATTACAGAATTGGCCAGAAGGCTGCACCACAGTAGCTAAAAGGTCGCATGCGGCCTTAAGGCCACAGGCCCACGCCTTATTTAGACATTTGATTCTTACACATTCCACGTGTATTCTAGCGATGAAAGCGATTTACATCCAGTCCACGTATATAATCAAGGAGCGACCGGCGGTATTATTTTTTCTTAAATAAAATACATATTATAAATAACATTTCGTGTAATCTACTTATTGGTTCTTCGCTATAACTTTTTTAGACGATTTTCTATGCTGCAATGTTTTTCATTTTTTCAAATATTTATTTTTTTAATTCAAGAAGGTAATCTACAGTGTAAAACAAGAATAGATTGTATCTGTATAATGTTGAAATTGTGGTTTATTTCATAATTTAAATTATATTTTATCAATTTTTGCCTGTTATATAATATATTTAAACATCATTTTCTATTAACAAAAGATTTTTCATGATATTCTGTGTTGACGATATTGTCATCTCTTTAAAGAAATGTTCTTTGTAATATAATATTTTATCACACAAATGACAATCAATTATGCCACACGTCGGACATAAACTTAAATAGATTTCTGATAAGCGAGTACATAATACAATAAAGGCATTTTTATACGCAATGCTGCTATTTTTTATTTTATCATTCCTTCATAGAGCCACTTTCTAAATTTGACATTTGGCGTTCGATTAATCCACAACTTTCCAGATACCCATAAATCACTTTTGTTTTCTCATTTATTAGTGTTCCCTTCCCATTTTACAGTTTTTGGAATATTTAGGTCTGTATTTTTAATAATTGACACTCGCACATCAGATGTAAATGATCAGTTGTTATTTATTGGCATGTTAGATAACGATGACTTAGAGCAAAATATTCAGTCGAAAATTATTTAATTGCTGAAATGCACCCAAAATAGCCTACATTTTTATGTGTTAAAATATTGCATCTTCAAACATATATTTCAAAGATAATATACTATATTGTATTATCTTTATATTATACTAAATGAAAATTTTATTCCAACTCAGAAAGTTTACTTATTTTACACTAGGCAGTGTGGAATTTTTTTTTCATTTAATATGAAAGTTAAATAAAACAACTAAAATCTAACAATCAAATTCAGTTTTCTCTATTTATGGAGATATTTAAGGTTTAAAGCTATCGATATTATCTACAAATTAACAATCCTAAACGGTCTACGAAACATCTTATATGACTAAAAACTATAATAAATTATTCTATTCCGTAAAAAGTAAAAGACTGATATATGTGTATACTGACCAAAAAGAATATTTATACAGTCCAATTAAAGGTATATTTTTTTTTATAATCGTGTGATTTGAAGCGAAAATGGTTTCAATTAATTAATATAATATTCCGTTCGTTTAATAACGAAGTAAAATATATATGTACTACAAATAACAACAAAAATGTAATAACTTCTTGGTAATACACGCAGTTTTCTTTTTGCTATAGGATTACATTCCATGCAAAAAGTCGTGCAAAAAGAGAACGATGTAATAAACATTATAGATAGGTTCCATTACATTGTACCGTTCAAATTCTAAGATGTGTAATAATAAACCGTGCAAAAATGGGATTTGGTTTGTTATACGGATTAAAAATTTATATAATAGTACTATTGTCGCGAATGGGCATCAATGAAACGATCTAATTCATTTTTCAAACGTCGTTTGATGTGATGCAGTAATGGCAGTCCCAACAGACGTGACCAGCGTCGGAATTAATAGATCGAAATAAAAATTCACGATTGTCTAGTTCTCATACTTGTCGGCATCCTTGACTATTATGCTTACAAAACACGTGTCAGGACAATGTTTTGCTTATTATTCAGAGATTCAGTGGCATGAAAACTTGCGTAAATAAAACAATTAAAAATACTCAACTGTCAGCTTAATTATGTCTCCATTGCTCCAATAACTATCGACCGCCATTCAGTAGGTATATTTAATTTATTATAATTTAAGCGTTACGTTGTCTCGCTAAACAAAATTAAGGTGACGTATTTCAGTTTGCTTGTGTGCTGTGTTTGACTATAATTAAACTTCATCATATTGTGGAAATTTAAAGCCGTGTATTCAAAAGCTTTAAAATTTTGATATTGAGATTCCACTGGTTGAGTAACTATTTTTGACACAAGATGGCAATAGTTTTGGGCAAATTCATTTTTTTTATATAAAACTTGTTGTAATTTGTAGTAGTCGTGTCCATACTTCGTCATCGGATAGTAGTTCATTTTATATAATATATTTTTGTTTTTTTGGCATTAACATAATGTAGTATATCAAAATTCATAGTGCAAGTTGCAGAGAATGATTTATTTTTAACGGTGCAAAATATAAATCACGATTTTTATTCGACTAATGTAAAAAATCAAAATATTTACATTTTTTCTAGGCATGCTTTGTCCAAATGTGATAAGCATTGTAATTTATTTGACCGGCGAATGAAATTAGTGCTTTGAATAATAATCAATTAAAATGTTAGATAGTCTTTTTGATAGTGTGACAGGTAACACGTGCGTTTAGTATGAACTAAACACACATTTACAGCTGGAAATTTCGGTATTAGAAAAAAAATGACGATCGATATTGACCATCACGCTTATTGACAACCAACATAACGAAAAATTGCAATTTTTAAAGCATAAACATTTATTTATTCTATTATTATGTTTTTTAATACATGTTTAATACCATTCAGTAGTGCGATATTAATTGGCCATTTTTTTGCTTTATTCATTATTTTTTTGTATTTAAATACCGGTATTTAAAATGAAATCCCGGTAATGATGTGTTGCAATCTCTACATTTGATAATGATGATAACATGACAAGAAAAAAAATCCAAATATATTAACATTAATTATTATTATTTTTCCAGATTTTTTTAGTGGCCATGGTTGCTCTATCGGCAGCTGCACCTGCACCTACACCTGCTCCAACTCCAAAACCATTTTTTAGAACTAAACAGTTAGTAAAATGCTATTTTACGGAAAAAAAAATAAACAGTCCATGACGTGCCGTAAACCAATCAATAACTAAAAAGCTCATTGATAAGTCTCGTAACTGTTGTTTATTTTTTTAAGTGTCTACTAAATTGAATCTAATGAAGCATCTCATTCAAACTTATTGTATCTTTTTGTGAATCAATAATCACAACACTCTTTTTAAGAGTAGTTTATTTTTAACACCACTCTTTCCGAACCTTTTAATAGAAGGTTAAGAAAATACTAATAATAGTAAGCCTGTTTCTCTGTATTCATGAAATTTTCGAGGATCGAATAAGTGTGAAGGTTTGAAAATATTAATAAAAAATAAACATGTTTAGATAAAAATCGATACATTGATTGAAAAATCTTTGTATGAAAATTTCCTCTCTGGAAATCTTACTTATGTCCCAGCAACCTAATGGATGAAAACTCAACCTGTGCTTATTGTTAAGAAAAACAAGTCCTACGCAGAAATTAATTGTTATTTCAAATAATTTCTTTACTACAAGACTAGTCAAAAATAATGTTTAATTTCCGGAACTGTTGCTCAGTGGTCAATGCCATCGATATTTATAAGTTTGAGTCTAGAGCAGATAGTTTTTAATGAATTGATTTTTAAATAGATTTATGGATTTTTGTTTGGAGTCGTACAATCATATGCTCCATATCAGGAGTAGACATTGTTGCAAATAAAAATATATTGATACATGTATGTAAAATTTTGCAGTGAACACTACGCCATCCATGTACCATACCACGTCCGCAGCCTCCATCATCATCACGTGGAGCATATTCCTGTTCCAGTGCCTGTTTATAAATATGTGCCAGTCCCTGTTCATGTTCCGGTCTACAAGCATGTCCCGTATCCAGTTGAAGTACCAGTCTACCCCAGCCACGAGAACTACTATTGAAATTAAAAAGATTCAGTAAGTTGATATTTAGTTATTAATCAGAAGAGTTTTTAAATAGGATGGGATTGATTATATTTACTAGTGAAGTTTGTGTAATATTTACCATTGCAAGCCGAATATTTAATTTTGTATTAGTTAACAATAAACATTTAAATAAGTCATTTCATCATTCTGTATCATAATATAATACATCCAAAATAATCATTATAAATCAGTTGTAATTATTACTACCAGAGGGGCCACTAACATCAGAACATAATAATTATATACTGTTGGTAGAGACCCCTTGCCCCCCTATTATAATAATAGACATATATAACAATATGACTCATCTAAAAATTAAAAATTAAAAAAATTCTGTCAGCGGCACTTTATAAGTTTTACATTATGATTTAAAATAGATTTCTGAGCATGGTTCCATTATTTAAAATCTCACTACCTGTAAAACAACCAAGTAATTTTTATGTAACATATGATCATTTTCACTATTTATGTAGCAAAAAAGGTGTGAATAATGAGCGATTAAAATAGCATATGCACATTTTGTACTATTTTGCATTAAGCGAATATATTTTAATATTATTGCGCTAACTTGGTGTTTTCTGTTGCTTTCAGGTTATCTATCACAAACCACATGACGATATCAGCATGTCAATAATCAAATTGATGTTAATTTGAGAAGCTAGGCTTACCTAGCTATTATTAATTATTTTTAAAACGTTATAGTTTTATTATTTTTATTTGATAAATTATACACAGTACAAAAAATAACTTAAGATATCATTGTAGACACAGCATTTTGTTCATTGTAAATCGAAAATAATTTGCCATTTAATATTTTTATTTTTACTAATGCTCTTATTTCGCTTGCCGTAAATCTTGCTGATAATCAAATGCGATTAAGTTTTCATTTTAAATACTGCTGAAAATGTTTCTTTAACATAATTTCTGTGTATCAATCAGTATTGCAAAATAAAATATAGAGGCTTATACTTTGTCGCATTATATCTAAAATATATATTTAATAGTATTTATCGAAAAATATTTATTTGTAAAAAAATTGTCATCTGCTGAAAATTTCATCATTAAAATATTACTTATATATCTCAATATTAAAATGTGAAATGTTAAAAGCAAAATAAATATTAATGCATTCATAATTCGTTTTTATATCCCTCTTTACAGGTAATCATATTTAAACTGTTAGAATATAGACTACTGGAATAAGGAAAATTAAAGACAACTAAATGGATGCCCTTGTTCAGATAGGGCAAGAGCACTATAGTATAAAACAAGAATTAATTGTAAGCTTTCTCATAATGGGTGAGGAGGAATTAAAAGATCAAAAACATTTTTTAATACAAATTTTAAAACAGGAAAAAAATTAAGAACTCACTTGTACTCTATAACAGATATTTGTAAGTTTATATTTGTAATAGTCTTATAGATACATCTTTCATCAACCAACACGTTTTGGCCAGGTTTTTATTGATAATAGATTCCATCCAATACATTTTCTTTTCAAAAAATATAAGTAAAACAAAAGCTAGGGTTGCTTTTTCTCTTATGCCTTTGCTCTCCTTAATATTTTTGGTATCGATTTTAGCTTTGTACAATTTAGGCGTTTTCATGGTTATTTTTTATATCAAATTCATGAAGCTTTAAGTCCTAGGGTACGTAGCGTCAAAGTTCTTCAAGTCTCCTCCATCGCTGATGCGTCATTTGTCATTTGCATTCCCTTTCTATCGATACCGACGGAAGGGTATGATCGTTACAGAGGTGAGTAATCTCAGTGAAGTCAATTCATGTGAACACCATAAGCATCCATATGCTAATCATATCATATATACCTCCTCATATACTATACCCATACATATACATAAAGAAGTAAATTGTAAAGTCATTTCCATGATGCTAAAGATCGTGTTTATACGTTAATTTTTAGAAGAAAAATCTAATCTATGGAGGGTCGTCGAGCAGAACTGCTCTCGGTCTAAAATGATTTTTAGACATTGTCTCGTCACATGTAGATGTGAAGATTCTTAAGAGATTGTGAGGTTATAATTTTTTTTCTACTTTAGTAGATATTTTCAAGTCTCTATGAAGTAGCTGGTTAAAATGATATCAGAATTAAATTAAATTTCAGAATAAAAAAATAATCCATAAGATATAGGGTACCTAGATATATAAAGTATGTATGAGCTATAAAATGTCAAATTCAGCTCATCGAATGGGTTGTATAGTGAAAATATTGTAAAATAAAACAATATTTTCAAAAATTAAATCACTCTTTATTACAGCAAGAAAAAATGGCACATTATAAAAAAAAAATTACTACAATAAGTAAATAATAAGTTGGTTTCTCTTATTAAGCGATAATGGCAATGAACGACTATTTTAATAATTGTTGGAATGTATATTAATCATAATGTTCAGATAATATGATATTTATAACTATAAATAAGTTTTGCGAATCCGAAATTATCATTATGATTTTATTTACTTATTTACGAATATAGCACATGAGCGAAAGTAGGCACAAAGAATAACATGATAGTTTTTAGATTGTCTAAAACACAAACTAAACAAATGCACTGGCACCATTAAATGTTTATAAATTATAATGACGCTATTATCTTCATATGCAATAGCTCTTTGGTTTAAAAACTATAAATCTATTTTATATTACCCGTTAAAATTGCATAATTAAATTTATTACTTTTAGAAATATACAATTTACTAAATTCAGCCTGCATTCTCAGCTAAATATAAACCATCAATCGATGAGACGTTTTATGATTAAGTAGGAATAATATCATGCCATACAGTTAACAAATTTTTAAAAATAATAAATTGAGATATTGATATGGAATGTTAAGTGACAGTTTATTAGAGACACCTGTTCGTATATATGTTGTACAAAATAATAGTTATAAATTACTTAGTTGCAATTATTGCTGGTAAAATATGTTTGTCGTATAAATAATTAACAATATTATTTATGAAAAACGTATTTTGTTGTAAACTCACTTTATAATATCGTTGCCAATATTATAAGAACACATAACTCATTTGTAACAACTCAAAAAGTACTGTTTTCTCTCTATCTTTTATATCATTGCCACATTATTTTACACACATACATGTAAAAAGTTTTCTATTTTTGCATTAATATAGTTTTTTGTCTCTTTTGTCAAATTTACACAAATTCCAGATACGTGTTCTTGCAGTTTTGGTGACAATATTATGCATTTAAACATATTATTGACCTCGAACCATTTAAATTAATGACAGTTAAGTTTAAAATTTAGGAAGGCATGCTTTTATTCTACGTGCATTTTTATTAGTCAATAGCTCATGTGAATACACAAAAAACTTTGAAATTTCGACTAATGATTACATTGAATCATGGCAATTCAACCCTAAAATTTATTATTGAAACTTGTTCCATACATATTTGAATCCATCTTAGGAACAAAATCGTGCAATGGCACATCTCAAAAAATAATTTGAATAATAAAAATAGCAAATTTTTACCAAATCTTGAGTATATTGCTATATTTATAATTCTATAATCCTTAAATAAGAATGATATGGTGTTCAATTATTTTCTCATAACTGAAATATAAAAAATAAATAAAGAAATATAATCTGCCCTCAAACATTAAATGAACAACGTACACTCAACATATTGACATATTCTTAGTGATTTGTCTCAATCAGGTATATCAGTTATCTCCTTAAATTTTTAAATTTTCCTTTCAAAAAGAAATAAAAGAATAAATACAGAAATTTAAACACAATCCACAAAATACCATAACGTAATAGCTAAATTTTACGAATTTTCATAATCATAATATTTTATAATCATTAAGCTTCAAAGGTAATCTTTATAATACAAATTATAATCTCACTGCACGTCATTTTCAATTGATTGGAAAATATTAATTGGACATTTTAAATGACTGTAAACAAACAATATTTTCAGTTAACAAGCATAAAATGTCCAAATAGTAATACTATTTTAAATACTAATATTCCTGTATATATGAATATCAATTTAATACTATATAAAAATCAAGTGAAAGAATATTTCATTGATTAGCCATACAATGTGGTGGATATAATTACAACAATTGCATTAAATTTTAGATATGAAAATGAAATAGAGAATATCATACTATTTCCAAAAAAGAAGTAAGCTTAAGTATGAGGCAAGACTCAGAGTCTTCTTTATTCCTAAATAGTTGTAACATAACTAGTGTATTGATAGCACATAAAACTAAATTATTTGTCACTTTATATGCAAAAATTGTCAGATAATTCTGTATTGCATCGCCAATGTAAGATATGTTAAGTAAGACTTCATCATAATTGTGTAATGATTGAATTGAATATTTACAAACATTGAAACTCTCCTTAAAAAACGTTTCCTACATTATATGACAACAATTAAAAAATATTCTTCATTTACTTCAATGTGGAACATAGATTGCAGCACCTTTACTCGGCACCGCTGTAAATATAGGACTCATGGGCTGACCATCTGCTGAAATATATGATGGCCTCGTAGAATAATAGCATTTTATCAGCATGCTTTTAAAATCTTGAAGCTTTGAATGTGGGCATAGGGCAACAATGCAACCGCCCCACCTAAAAGATATAATCACTATAATAAAAAACAATAAAAAAAATCATTGAAGTTATATAAACACTTCTTAGTCGGGCGCTTCAAAAAATAGACTCAAGCCTGTAGCGGGCGTTTTTTAGTGATTAGCGCACAAATATATTACATTCTTAAAATCAACACAACTTCTAAACCAAACGATATTTTCGATTGAAATTTAAAAAAAATCATACGTGACATTTAATCATTAAAAACAAAATTAGGACATTTCGATAACATCATAATATCACTATGTTTCTAAGCTGAATATAAAACTTGTTATCAATTTAGTAGATAGCACTCCGCATGTTATAAATATTAAATATTCAAAACATTCTATATAACAAAATAGCATATTTATCAATATTTTATAATTATATAAATAATTATAATATATAATCGCCATTCTTACAACTTTACTACCACTGGAAGTGTAAAATCTAATGCTGTAAAAATTACAGAGTAAATATTCGAGACACATGTGTCACCCTTTTTGTTATAATAACTTATTAGTTTTATTGCTTCTTGTCAATAAAGGGTCACTTGCGGTTGCCGCAGTTTTTTTGAAGAATTAAAGTTATGAACCAATCTACCCAACATGTGTATTGGTTGATAATCATATACTAATATGTGCATGTATCATTTAAATTTATCATGGTGTATGCTTATATATAAATACAATAACAATTGCGTAAACAAATTATAAAAACAATAAAAATACGTCTAAAAAGCAGTGGATAAATGGATTTACTTTACACAATCGGTCGGAAGTATCTATAATATCGTCATTGTTACAAAAATGCCACGCTTTCCAAATTTGTCGAAACCGGTCTCTGGACATCGTTTTAGCAAAAAACGGAGTTTCAATTGTTGGCTCCATAGACCAATAATCGTCCCTTCTATCCTTACGAACCTGTCCCATCAAAATAATCAACCCCAAAAACTTTTTCATCTCTTACAGAGTAATATTTTTCCACTTTGCCGATTTTTTATATATTTTGTACATATGTGAATTTTGGTGGTAATACCTGTTAGATTCTTCTACGAAAAATTCAAGCAAATCATCACCGATAAATAAATTTACCGCATCACTTGGAGTTTGAGGACGATCCACATTTTAATTTAAGCCGCGGCGACCTAAAAACGTTTCCAGTACTGGAGGATTATCAATTGATGACCACTCATCTGCATACTCATCCGAGCTCGTATCCGAATCAGAATCACTTGGAATCGTGCGACGGTTAAACGTCTTAGTTGTTGGTATTTGGTCATCGTCACTCGATTCGCTGTCCGATAACTCTTCAATATCATTATTCCATGAACAATCTGATAAATTGTCGGCATACACCTCATCGTCACTATCAATATTTTGTGAAGACATTATGGTAGGTATAACGACTTATACAGTAGTCATATATTCGAATAACAAAAAACCGAAACGATAAACTAAAGAACGCGAGCGGTATGAAAAATAGTCCAACTCGTTAAATGACTCAATCTAAACTAGCGATGGAGATCGCAAAATAAATCTATAACACAGTTGATTTTTTGTTTCTTAGCTCAAACTTCCACCCTTATAATCTAGCAAAGAATTAGGACTAATGTTAATTAGTTGCGGCATTTTATTTAATGCTGACAAACAAACCTGTGATATTATGTGTCCCGCAAACAAGCGACGATATAAAAAAACGTATTATGCCGTGGTCCGCATTCTACCGACAATACGCTAAAAACGACTTTTGTCGTTTCCCGCCTATTAAGTGTTAACACTTTATAGGCAGGGAATGTAAAAATACGTTTTTAGCATACTGTCGGTAGAATGCGGGTCACGTAATAATATGTTTTTTTCTACTGACGGTTGTTTGCTGGACACATAATATCACGGGTTTGTTTGTTGGCGTGAAATAAAATGCTGAAACTAATTACCGCCAGTCCAACTTCTTTGCTATATTATTAGGGTGGAAGTTTAAGCTAAGAAACAAAAAATCAACTGTATTATACATTTATTTTGCGATCTCCTTTGCTAAATTAGTTTGAGTCGTTTTACAGTTTGGACTATTTTTAATACCGCTTGCGTTGTTCTGTTTGCGTTATTGTTTCGTATTTTATTATTCGAATATATTATTACCATTTTATGAGACGTTTTACTAACAATAATGTCTTTAAAAAATAATAAGTGACTATGAAGATTACGCCGACAATTCAGATAGTTCATTCATGAAATAATAATAATCAATAAACGTGTTGATAGATTGACTCATAGATTTGATGGTTTCTTCAAAATAACTGCCGCGGCAAGTGACTCTTTTTAACAATAAGCAATAAAACTAATAATTTATTATGCCCTGAATGTTCACATGGAATTTGTTTTTAAAAGGTGACACATGTTTCTCGAATATTTAGGGCATCAGATTTTACAGTTCCAGTAATAATAAATTTGTAGGAATGGGGATTTTATACTATAACTAGCTGGCCCGACGAACTTCGTACCCCCTCAGAATCAATAAATGTTGTGTTAATTTATTGGATGAGTAAAATTCAGTTTGAATGAATACTCAAAATGAATTAAGTTCAATAAATGTTCAAAATTCAAAATGAAAAGTATTTTAATATCATTGAAATGATGTAATTCACGTGGCACAGTCAATAGATTTAAAGGAATGCAGTAGATCAACGATTTGATTTTGAAGTTTAATGATCCACATCTTTGTTCTTTGCTGCGAGAATTGCTCGTTCAATCAACCAATTGTGATTTTTGTGATTAGATGTTCGGGAACATTTTGTTGATGAAGCCGTCTTTCGTTGAGACGAAATTGCAAAAAATCGGCAGAAACGAAATCAATCCGTTTGATTCGTCGACAGAAACACGGCCGATACCGGTAGTCAGCAATTGCTTGGAGAAATCTTCGGCAGATGGATCGTTTAGCAATGCAACTCGCATGTTTGTCGTCAGCAGAGGTAAGCGTTTATTTCATCGGCAACGGTCAATCTTGGAATGACTGGTAGTGTTTGGCTGAAATCGCCAGATAATCTTGAGTCACTGCACAGATTTTTCATAGTTCGGTTGAGTGCTTCCAATGCGCGTTTGTGCGCCATTGTGCATTCATCCTAGTTGATGATTTTACTCGCTTCCAAAACTTCGGCCATTGCTGAGTGTTTCGCAATATTGCATGTCAGTTTTTCAGTCGTTTGGAGGTTTCACGGAAATTTCAACGCTGAATGAGCCGTTCGGCATGCTTTTATCAACGTAGCCGCTATTCCAAAAGAAGAAACTGCTACAGCGATTTCGGATCTCGCACGAACAGTGGCCATAATCAATGACATGAGGAATGTCTTTTCAGTTCCACCGGGCGCATCGAGGAAAAATAATCCACCATTTCCATCATCAATTGCATTCATTAACGTATCGTACACTTCCTTTTGTTGTGGGTTCAACAGTGGTACATTCGTTTGAACTGATTGGTCCAATGCATCTCGACCATATTCACGTTCCAATTCTCGATTGAAAGCGACGTTCATTCCACGATCTGGTGTTAGCATTCCTAACTTGACTAACAAACTGCCGCACATGAGGTAGCACATGTCTTCGATCTAAAGCAAAGCTTGGTTATGTATCTATTCATTCATCTCAAGATCGAGATTCCCTGAACTGACACGAATTTGATGTAAATGTCTTCTGACATGTCATCCTTGTACCTTGTTCCACAGTTCACATGGATTCGATGGGAAGCATGTCAAAATAATGATAGAAAATTATGTGCGTATCTGGAGATTCAGAAAGAATTTCTTAAATGCGACCAAGAGCATCAGTAGTCATTCGGGTGATCAGGAACCGCATCGCCTTGCTTTCGACGTTAAAATGTCTTCGATGTAGCGTCGAAGTGTAGACCAACGTTCGTGCAAACATCGTAATATTGTTATCAAAAATTATAAACATAACCTCATTTCAATATTATCCGATTTTCTTTCGTTTTCATTTCATATCATCAATTATACTCTAAATTTAAAATTATTTGAAAGTCAATCGTATAAATACAGTGCCATCTAGTGGCATCTACCTGAACCCAGCATAAAACAACATGTCATTATTTGAAGCTGTTCGTAATTTGAAAATCTTGTTCTGTATGAGAATATTATTTTCTTTATAATTTCTTTCCCGTGATATTTTTCCGATGTTTTAATGCTTATTCTGCTATTCTAAGCTGACACGAATTTAATAAATCAAAGATCATTGAAATCCGTGCAGTAATTCTCGAGATATACGTGGTGTAAATAACCCCACTTTGTTTTATATATATAGATTATTTATATAATTGTATGTCATGGATTAATGTTATTTTTTATACAGAATATTTTGAATATTTCACATTGATAACAGGTGGAGTGCTATCTACTAAATTAATAACAGGTTTTTATATTCAGCTTAGAAAAGTAGTGAAATTATGATGTATTCAAAATGTTTTCATTTTATTTTTAATGATTAAATGTCACACATGATTTCTTTGAAAATTTCAGCCGAAAATATTGTTTGGTTTAGAAGTTCTGCTGATTTTAAGAATGTAATATATTATTGCGCTAATCACTAAAAAACGCCCGCTTCAGGCTAGAGTCTATTGTTTGGACCGCCCGACTAAGAAGTGTTAACACTTAAACACCCGGGCCAGCGTTATTGCATGTCTACACACAGTGTGAATAATCATCACTTACTAGCACAAGATATATAACTTGATGATTTTGAAAGGTATCTCTTTGAATGCGTTGTAACATGTCATAAATGCAAACTAACTCGTGATTGGCGTATTTGACTGATATTCGTTACAAATCTTATTTGAATCTTGAATCATATTGCCGCATTTTCAAGTTAAACTATCTAAAATCTGGCTGAACATGAAAAACCAGACAATGAAGTGACCACAAATGATTATGAGTTAGATGGTCCTCGATGAATTTACAAGTTTTTACCTAATCGCTTTCTCAGATTATCTTTATAGTAAATAGTGTTAGTTATAAACCTACCCTGCACCGGTAACTCTAGCACCAGCACCATTAAGCTGACACAGTTTAACGAGGATATCCACTTCAGGGTGGGAGCAGTCATAATCAGTCTTTAAGCTTTCGTGACTGTTATTCATTAGAGTAGTCAAGGCTGTGAATTTATCACTGTCATTTGTATTTGTGTTTTCACACTCCCTGATAAATTCTTCCAACCTAATAGCTTCTAAAATAAAAATAGTTATAGACAGAAATATTAAAAAGTGTCAAAAATTACTGTCGATGGTCTAGGAATGTAGTTAGTCTTAAAAGAGAGAAGAAAGTGATAATCATCACTAGTCATGACAATTATTATTTACCTGAATAGACGTGCGTTGCTCTTTTTCTTGGTCCATCAGAATTTTTATATAACTGCAGGTTTTTAGCTTTCTCTAGCATCTGATGCAGATCACATTTTAATATCTTTGCGACTGATGCAAGAGTGAGCCCCTGTATTTGAGTTTTCTCTGACAATTTACCGTGGTTGTGAAGCAACATCTGCAAAATATACCGCAATATTAAAACAAAGTATAAATATTTTTAAATACTCAATACATTAATACACAAAGTTTCGTCACATAACATGTCAATGAAAACTACAGCTAATAAATAATACTTCTGTATTCTTACTGATACTACATATTTTATAATTATATAACTAATTATGGAATGCAAACTTCATAGCTTACATGGTTAACCATATTTTATGACCTTATAAATGATTAACAGCTAAATTTATTACAGCACTAATGATTTATAAATGCCAATAAAACGCAAATATAATTTATTAGAACCAGCAACTGAATAAAAGTAAAAAAAAATAGTTGTGATATAAAACATTTATAAAATTTTAACCCATTGCATATCATACTATATATAAAAGGTGGGTAAAATATAACTTCTTAAAAATCATTTTTTTTTATTATTATTACAAAAGTATCTAATATGAGGCGTAAAAAATAGTTACTTACCATTGCTGCCGTGCGACATTCTTGAACCCTTAAATTAAAATCATTGGTATTAGCTTTCTCTGCTTGTACCAGAGAATGACAAATGACAAATACTCCAACATTTTCAGGGAATCGAACATTTCTGACTTTCACCGGATTAAATGTAATGTGGGATAGAAATCCTGGAAAAAAATCATTATAGTAATCAAACAATACAAATCATCAGCTGATCATAATAAATATTTCTTAGTAACCATAATTAAAAATACTTTTATTGACATAATTGCTGTCTCCTTGGAGATAAGAATGTTTAGTCAATTAAGACCCAAGCTGTTTCAAAAATTGCTGTAAAAGTATGACTATAAAACATAATCTTAATGAGATTACTTTATCTAAAATGAAGAGTTTACCTTCTTGGGCAGTAAATGCAATTGCCTGATCCATTCCACCGCCAAATGTTCCAATTAATCGTTCACTTTTAGCGCAGAGCTCTGCCATTTCTAATTTGGTAGGATGAACCTGGAGATAAGAAATGTATAAATACAATAAATTAGTTAAATAAATATAAACTACTTTATATTCAGACCACACAAATGAATTCATTGGTGAAAATGACATTGCACATACTTTGCTTTATACAGATAGACTAAAGTGGGATTTAAAAAAATAGTTATACCTACTTAGACGCATCAGTCATCTCCATTGACAAAGATGGGTCGGAGGAATAAACGATTTAAGTATACGATTCTACAGATAATCTTTCAGGACATAAAGTTTCACATTATTAAAAATGACAGAGCTCTTGTTTTCAACTTGTTATAAGTAATAAGATTTTTTTTTTTTAAATCATAATCCTTATTAATTCTTGATAACGGAGGTTCTACATAATTTCAGTGGGAAAAGGGGTTGTTTGATTCTTTTTACTTGAAACTAAATGATAAAATTTGTATGTCAAAACGTCTAATATCATGTTTTATCCATGACAACAAGGCTCTAAAATATATTGTAATGCACATCGACTGATAGCGATTTCAATAGTTAGTAAAACAATTCTATAAAACATTGACACATCGCATAGAGATTAATATAATAAAATTATATTTATGTCGACTATGCTTATTTATTGTGATAAGATAATAAAGAGAAACTTAAAAAGGGTAAACAGAGATAGCTTTATCACCATTTTGGTGTACATAGATAAATCAGTAAACAAGTGCTTAATTCTAATCTACTTGGTATGGAGTATTCATAACATATTTCACAAAAAAATTGCAGATAATTGCAATATTTATAAGGTTCATTGACATTGCATTAAATCATATGATGTGTTTACATCTGTGGCTTAATGATGAAAACCTCTAGGTTCAAGACCCAGAAAGGTTAATATGTAATTTAGATTTAAGATTATGATTTTTTCAACCTAGGACACGAGTGTTTCTGATGTCTCTTCCCTCGAGTCACTTTAAAACAATTCTCATTTGAGTTTATCTTATCTAATTTAAAAAATATATACATATAGCGCTTTGTCTAATAATACGTTCTTTAATAATAAGTTTTAAATTATAATGAAAAATGCTAAAAAAAAATCCATGAAATAAATTTAAAACATTTCTAAGATCAAAAATAAAGTGTTTCAACTTCTAATAACATCTATAGAGAACAGCATAACAATGGTATTTTCTCTGTAAAAATGGTTTAACCCTTCAAGTCCGATTGATGCGCTTTGCACACAAAAACAATGCCCTTTTTTTATCTTCCATCTGTAAGAGCCATAGTTAACCCTTTTACAACCTCAATCATCTCGCTTTATTTGGGCGAAAATGATTTTTTGCTCTGCGGTCGTAAAAGGGTTAACCCGTTTCGTTCAAATAACTTGATTACTATAAAGAATAAATTCAAATTTAAGTTGTGATTATTTTTTATCGTATTTGATTTGACTCCAAAAAGTTATCTACTGATACTTTTTAAGCTCCTATGAGTCGGCGACCAGAGCTTCTAGAGTTACCAGTTAGACGGTCAGAGTAATATTTTTTAAAAGAAAAATACTTGACAGCCACAGGTGTCATACAGTGATTGGTCCGAATGTCACCAAATATGTTTTTCAAAACGAAACAATTCATTTATCTTTTGATTACATAATATGTTCATGCTGGACGCATTGAAACTGAAAAAAATAAATTCCAGTACCTTTAAAAAATATAAAACATATTATTTAATATTAATATTACTATAACTTGACCACTGTTTCCGTAAAAAAAAATATGTTACGTCCATGGGACAGAATATTGATTTCAGGTTGCCGATCCTGAAGGGTTAAACAAACACCCATAAGAAAATGCTTTCACAAAATTCTATATTATAAATTCAGCTACTGTTCATGTTTGTAATTGTAAAATTAACTGAGAGAGAATTGAACTACAATTTCTTTATGTACATTGATCCTAATTAAACGTAAATTTATTGTATTTGAAAGTTTAAAAAAAAGATGTCAGTGATAACATTTACATGCATTCTTACTGGCATCAGTGGGTTCAATTGACCATTTAGAAAATGAGCTAATCCATATAATTCATCTAAATCAATTTCTTAAATAGTAATAAATAATAATGTAATGAACATGTTCCACATTAAAATATTGATAAGAAAAAAGTCGCACTAGTCATTCTGTAAAATGGTAGAAAAATATGTTCTTACGTTATTAATATGTGTCATAGCGAGGGTTGCAGCACACACAAGTGCACTTGAGCTAGATAATCCTGCAGCTAGGGGAATCGTGCCCAAAACACATGCATTTATACCTTTAATGGAGGATGTAAGTGTATTAATAATTTCTGGAGTATCTGTGGAAAAAGAAAAAATATATTTTTGACGTAATGTCTTGAATTAAAACTGTAAATTATTTCCAAAAATTTCATTAATACCAATGCATTTTAATAGTAATAAGTTGAATTTAATCATTTATTGAATATGAGATAAACTGAAATTTATCTCATCTACCATTCATTATATGGCTTCAAATGAATTATTTATACTTGATGAAATTTTGAATAAATTTAATGCATGATTTAAAACATCATTTTATACTTTATTGTTTGAAAAAAACATTGTTTCAGTTACTTTGTTTTAGTTACTTAAAATTGCAATGCTTTTTGTAATATTGAAAACTCATTGTACATGTCATTTGTAATGTATTATTAACAGCTTAACGGCCACCGCACGTTTTTTTTATAAAATTTCACCTGGCAAAATGAAATTTCGCGAAAAATTCGCAAAAATTGTAATTTTACTAAATTTACTATAATTTGTAAGCAAATTGAGATATCTTTACAAAATTTAATTTTCTTAGCTTCCAGATACTTCGCCTATACGCATATATGTGTCCGCCGGCTAGCAACCTTTGTTTTTCATAGACGCAAATATGCGTCCACGGTCGTTAAGCTGTTAAGTAAATTATATTTCAACACTGATTTTGGAAAGCATGCGAGGATAAAAATAATATATATTTGGCAGTTTCCTGTAATGTACACCTCACAATTTTAGAGGATTAACAAATGAAATATTTTTGGTAATAATAAAAAATTTGGTGGTTGTTAAGACTTTTAGGATCAATCATATTTTAAAAAGGTTAAACCTCAAAAATATCTTTCGCCAGAGCTTTAATTTTTCTCTGAAAACATTAATGTGTATTTTAGCATTTATATATAGGACCTTAAAATATATGTTAATGTATGTACATGCATATACTTGCAAATAATAAATAAAAATATTGTACCTATTTGACATGTATTATCTGCAGGTTCAACTGACGTTGGTTCTTTTGGGCGGCCAGAATTCTTAATATTAAGAATATCAGCACGAGTCTTCTCACCAGCGACGCTATCAAAAGCCTTTTTAGTTTCTATACGTGCTTTAGCCTGGGCATTACCACTAGCAGCAGCCCCTCCAATAGCTCCACAGTGCATATAATCATACCATGTGACTGGGGTCTCCAATTTTGGATTTCTCCTGGACACAAGTAGAGATTACAAATATAGTATTGTTGATTCATGGTGTAATGACATTATACGAAATAATAAATATGTATTTGTGGCACATGTATGTGATAAATTGATTTTTTTTTTTTTTAAAAAAAGGTTAGTAGTAGTTTAATGGTAAATATGTAACACTACGACAATATAAGACAAAAATTTAATGTTTTGTTAAATAAAAATTTAAAAAAACAATATTTTGTTGACTCTTTAAATTATATTACAGTACATTGTAATAAAAATCAAATTATTTTAAGGAACAGCAATAAGCTATCTTGGATATAAAATAAGATTAGGTAATATAAAAACATTGAGAGGCAATGCCTATAATAATAAATTTTACATATGATATAATAGTATTTAAAGCCCATTTAGTAGAACTTGAAGACTGTTTACTTGCATGGTGTGAATGTTTTGATAAGTCGAGATACATTAATTCATTTATTTTACTTATTCTATTGTACAAAATCACGAGTTTTTCAAATATTTAAATAGGAAGCGCTTGAGAAGTGTTTGATATTTCAATATTTTCAATTATTTGTGGGGTGAATAATGTAAATAAACCACGATGCATACTATTTGCAAACATGTATTATGTTGATTTGTCAATATTTTCACTCATACAAGCAATACTTATGTGCCTTGTAAATAATAAGACACAATTTAAAAAGATAGCCACCTTCAAAGAGATGAAACAATAAACATTTTATAATCATACTTACAAAAAGCTCAAAACATCTTCGGAATGATCAGGAAACTTTTTGGAATCCATATTACTAACATTCAGCATAGAATTTTTGGCATTCCCTACAGCCAAAGTGATATTATTTGGTATTGCCATAGGCAATACTCCATAGCCGTTGTAGTCAAGGTGTTCACCAATTATATTAACTCTGAAACAGTTATTATTCAATTTTATATTATATAACAAACAATACAAATTTACACATGATCGTGATTTACCATAAATCCTAAAGTTTACATGCTTGCATTGAAACCAGCAAATAGTTTAGACGTTAAGTTTATTGCCGGTGCTACCATACATGCGAAATAGGCAATCGCCTAGGGCGCATATCATCAACAGCTTAACGACCGCGGTCGCGTATTTGAGTCTTTGAAAAACAAAGGTTGCTGGCCGGCGGACTCATATATGCGTATAGCCGAAGTATCTGGAAGCTAAGAAAATTAAATTTGCTAAAGATATCTCAATTTGTTTATAAATTATAGTGAATTTAGTAAAATTACAATTTTTGCGAATTTTTCGCAAAATTTTATTTCACCAGGTGAAATTTTATAAAAAAAACGTGTGGTCGTCAAGCTGTTAAGGGGCGCATAAATTGATCGATCAAATTATTTTTTATAATCTAATAACCAATAATAAGTTTTTTATGCTTGTATCTGTTCGTTGTAATTATGGGTAATTGTAGAGTATAGCTCTTCATGGATTATTACGGCGAAAAACTTCACAAACTAAGCTTAAAACAACGCCACGATTAAAAATTATTTTTTGAGGGATGGATAATTGCGTTAAAATCACACATTAAAAAGAACACTGATAAATTATACGAAATATTTCGTATTTCGTATAATTTATCAGTGTTCTTCTTTTTAATGTGTGATTTTAACGCGATTTATCAATGCTTCAATAAATATTTTAAATCGTGGCATTGTTTTCAACATACTTAGCCGCAATGGACTATGTGTAAGTAAAGGATAATTTAAAAAGTATAGCGGTGTACAGTGAAAATATGTCATATTTTGGCTAATTTATTTGTCAGTGTTCTTCATATTAATGTGTAATTTTAACGTGATTATCAAGCCTTCAAAAAATAGTTTTAGGCATTGTTTTTAGCTTAGTTTGTGAAATTTTTCGCCGTAATAATCCATGAAGAGCTAGTACTCTACAATTACCTTATTATGTATCGTATTCGATATACTTCAAAAAAGGGAGGTTGAGCGACTGAGTAACAAACAGTTCTCGTAAAAAACTTATTTTTAGATATCTCCATAAGGAGGCCATATGATCCACATTGAGAGCGGGCATGCATTTAAAAAAAAATGTGGTAAATTTGTCATACTTCATCGTACGGACTATTGCGGCGAAAAACTTCACAAACTGAGCTAAAAACCACTCCACGATTTAAAATTATCATCTGAGATCATGGGAATCGCGTTAAAACCACACATTATTACGAAGAACACTGATAAATTAAGCGAAATACGTAACATTTCGGAGGATTTCGGAGCAGCTTTCCAGAACGGGCGCCGCCGGCGTTCTGGAAAGCTGCTCCGAAATCCTCCGAAATGTTACGTATTTCGCTTAATTTATCAGTGTTCTTCGTAATAATGTGTGGTTTTAACGCGATTCCCATGATCTCAGATGATAATTTAAATCGTGGAGTGGTTTTTAGCTCAGTTTGTGAAGTTTTTCGCCGTAATAGTCCGTGCGATGAAGTCATACTTTATATAATTTATTTATCAGTGTTCTTCTTAATAATGTGTGGTTTTAACGAGATTCCCATGATCTCAGATAATAATTTTAAATCGTGGAGTGGTTTTTAGCTTAGTTTGTGAAGTTTTTCGCCGCAATAGTCCGTACGATGGAGTATGACAAATTTAAAAAAAATATTCCTTGGTTCATTAAAAAGGGGGCGGGGCGCGCCAATAACCATTGCCTAGGGCGCCAAATAACCTCGCGCTGGTACTGTTTATTGTAATAAATATATATTAAGAGTAGATTTGTAGAGACAAGAATTACGCTTTGATACATGTATAAGGCCATCTTTGTGCGCTTTAATTCAGATATATCGAATTTTACTGTTAAACATACCTTCCTGGAACTTTGACGAAGAATTCAACTTGGTTATGAAATTTGTTTTCATAATATCCGCGAATGTTTTCTGCGGTATCCAAAAGTGACTCATGTAAATTTGGCACTAGATCGCCTGCATGAGATGATTTGAGGACATCCATGATAACGAATAATTCACAATCGACTGATCCTATAGCACTGTTGACAATAGTTTAAATATTTTGGTAAACGCGGCACTTGACAATCTGTCAAAGTTCATTGAAAGATAAGAGATAACAAACATTAGTGTTGCCAAAAATAATCACTACATTAATGTGTGGTAAGTATGGAATGAATTGAGTCTATTTTCAAATAATTTATTTTTGGCATGAGAGGTGTGATAATCATTTATATTTGATTATGAATTTTAAAAAAATCATTGAATGATTCTAATTTAATCATTGTCGTTCAGTTTTAAAAGCCTGTTTATTTTTTTTGTGTTTTGCTCATTCTTATTAGTCAACAACCTCAACTAATATACAAGCCAAAATGGTTTATTTTTATAAACAGAATTACATATTATTATTATTAGAATTAAACCTTTTTTAAACATACCACCGTAAAAATAACTAAATCTTTATAATTTAAAAAATATATAATTTAGACCATAGGTTCCCAAAGTGGTCCGTGAGGACTGCCAGGGGGTCCCTGACAGGAATAAAAAAATGGAGGTCCACGAGATGTAAATGGGGCTCCACGGACCGGAATCAATGGAATCAAAAACAGAACTTAAGGTACAGTTTAGAAAGGGTTACCAGCAGTTCTAGCTGCAAAAAGATATTCCTGTTGCCTATCCTGTATTGTGGGCTATCGCAAGAAAGTTTTTGATAGCATTTCCTTCTTCGTACCTCGTGGAGAGAGGTTTTAGTGCAGTTACTAATTTTCTTACGAAAAAAAGAAATCGGTTGCAAATCACTGAACGTAAAAATTTACGACTGTACCTTACGAATTTGAACTCAAATATTGACCAATTGATATCGGAGCATCAGGTTCATCCCTCTCATTAACAGATTTTATTATTTTATGTAAGAATTTGATTGTGTTTTGATTTGTTCATTTTCATTAAAAAAATTCACTAATGATAAGAATAAAAAATTAACATTTTTTTTTTACAATTGTCCACTATACAAAAAACCCTATCACAATGTGCTCATATTTGTATTTTTAAAAATTAGAAAACTTCACTATTATGCATCCTGGGGGAGGGGGTCCACGGGGGAAATAAGTTTGGGAACCATTGATTTAGACGTTAGTTTATTTAACCAAATAAATTATATTTCATAAACAATATTAGCATTTTTCCAATTTTTTTTTTATATAATTATCTTTTTGTCTACGTGTATTTATCTGCTGAAATACACAGTTCTAAAGAAAATGATGATCATATTTGTTGAATACCAAAGCTGTACAATCACTTCAAAATTGTCGTTATACTGTATTATATATCAAGTATCCCAAACAACACTTGACGTCCATAATTGTTATTGTATATGTCAATTTATTTTAGCAGCAGCACTCGTTGAAGTGTCAAATTTAACAAAGTTTAGGTAATGTCATATACAAGCAAAACTTGTTACCATGCATTAGTATAGTTAATAATAATATGTAAAATAGGCAGTGACAGCTTTCAAAATGCTGAAAATACTAAAGCTAAATAATATTAATCCAATATGCAACCGGAATCGATATAGTCTCATTCATTGTGACTATAGGTTAGAATGCCATAGCATATTAGGTGGGAGATTTTCAATTAATAAATATTATGGGACTCAGACTGTAAGTACTCAGCCTAAGAAGGCGCGTGTGGTTATTTGTGGTGGTGGTGCAATGGGTGCTTCTGTAGCATATCATTTAGCTAAAAAAGGATGGGGAGAACACACAATATTGGTGGAACAAGATAGGTATGTATCAAATAACTGAATATTCTATCCTTAAAACAGAATTCATGCCTTCCACATCAGCTATTACTTATAAGCCATCGATTCATATTTTTCTTTTTAATAATAGTTCATCAAACCAAAGAGAGGACTTTTAAATAATTATTTTTCTCAAAAACACGCAGTATCTCTGGGACATATCAATGATTTATTTGCGCGGTATTCAAACGGTTAAAAAATCATAATTACCGAGATTCCGGTTTCGGTAATATTGCGATCCCTAGTCAGTACTACTATGAAATTCGTACCATTAGATCAGCGATTTCCAACCTGGGAGGCGCGAACAGTCCAAAATATTTATTTACCCTTTAAAAATATGAAATAAAGGGTGAATATATTTTTATCTTCAAAGGGAGGCGCAGTAACATAAAGGTTGGAAAGGTTAGATAGTTTCAGGTGCATCGGTGTATATTGATGTACAAGGAAAGGGTACTACAATATATCACAGTTTTATAGTACACAATCAATGTTTAGGACGTTTTAATGTGAACGTATTAATGATTATATGAACTACAATTAAACTTTCCATTGATATCCTAATCTTTTTTGTAAAAATCTTACTTTTCTTAGAATAATAATATTATATTATCTACCAACTCCATGTTGATTTGCACCATAATGCTTTGTTACCTACACAAATAGTATTTTCATGTGTTTTAATATTATTTTATTGCTTAATTAACAAAATTTGTAATAGAAAAATTTGATTAATTTACGTTGGTAGTAAGTGAATAAGAAAATAATATAAACCTGTGAGCTTAATGCTCTAATCTTTTTTTTTTCAAAAATACTGAGGTAGGGGTTTCCCATTATTAATTGTTTGTATGCTTTTAATCACTTTCAATTCTACCTACTATTTTCATATTTACGAACATTACTATTATCTGAAATGTCATATAGCTTACATATCTTATAAAAATATGAGTCTATATGAAGTGAATTTATGTCGTACTTACCATTGTGTATTTTCAATGGAATACAATTTTACACTCAAAGATATAATATAACCTAATTAAACTAACTAAAAATTATTTCAGTTTTATAATAAAAATATAAACGCATTACAGATAAACAGATATTTTATGTACTTACCATTTGTTGCATCAGGTATAATGAATAATTACAAACTAGGATAAATATGCACACATTGGACATAGAATTTTTTTAAAACAAAAGCACTTGCTGCATTTACTGCTTTCAGCATAAAAAAATATCGCACTTTCTAGCATTAATAACTGAAGCTATTCAATTGCAAACAATTTTACAGCAGCGATTGTACTTCATTTCAAATATCCACAGCTTTGCACTTTTATCTATTTTCAGAATAGGCAGCGGAACTGTGTGGCACTCATCTGGCCTGGTAGGAATGTTCAAGCCGACATTATCTCAAGTGAAACTTGCCCAATCTTCAATTGAACTGTTAAAAACGTTAGATTCTTCTGGACTAGCTACCGGCTGGAAGCAGTGTGGTTCTTTACTTTTGGCCAGGACTAGAGATAGAATGACAGTCTACAGAAGAATGAAAGCCCAATCAGTGTAAGATTGATAATATTTTTTTAAGTAAATATTTATCTTTATTACAAGTACATAATACTTTTCTTTGTTATGTATTAAAGGGCCTGGAATATTCCATGTGAATTAATAAATCCAGAAAAATGCGAATCTCTGTGTCCTCTGATTCGAACCGATGATCTTCAGGGAGGGTTATGGATACCAGGTGATGGTGTTGGCGATTCTTATCAAATATGTTTAACCTTGGTCCAAGAAGCTATTAAATCAGGTAAAGACTTATACATATCCTTTTTATAAAGATAAAATTTCTGAGTTATTTTATTTTGTTCTTGTTTGTTGTCATTGTTTGATAGGATTATGTAAATTTTAGGATTAACTTTGATGGAAAACTGTTCAGTAATTGGTGTTAAAAGTAGAAAAGGTAAAGTGAGCTTGGTGGAAACAACGCAAGGAGATTTCGAGTGTGACTATTTTGTTAATTGTGCTGGATTTTGGGCCAGACAAATTGGTCAACTTTCAGAACCAAATGTGAAAGTGCCATTGCATGCAACTGAGCATTATTATCTACACACAAAACTTATTGATGGAATCGATCCCATGACTCCAGGTAGGTCATGAATATATATTTATCATCCTTAGTATGTGTGAAAATTATCTCTGATATTTTTTTATCGATTTGTGTAAAAACATTGCTTAAAATTTTGATTGCAGTTGTAAGAGATCCTGATGGACATATTTATTTTAGAGAAAATGATGGTCGACTTTTGGCTGGAGGATTTGAACCAAATGCCAAACCTGTTTCGGATGATGAGAAAGCACCAGGTAATTCTGTGACAGATAACTAAGATTAATCTTCAATATCTAAATCGACATCTTGAATGCAGATTTTGGATTTCTTTCAGGGGATAGCAGTCAACGATATCATCATCCGGAAGACTGGGATCACTTTCATGTTTTGCTTGAACAAATTCTTCTGAGAGTGCCGTCACTAAAAGATGTTCAATTGGAAAAACTTTGTAATGGACTTGAGGCATTTTCACCTGATTGCAAATGGATTATTGGTCAAGCACCAGAGGTATATAAATATAATTTAAAAGTAATATACACCATGTGACAGTGCTGCCTGTCAAAAATTTGCTCAACACACATGTGGAAAAGTGTTGTTATCAGTGGCGGTTCTACGTACTGGGCTAGGTGGGCATTTTTCCCGACCTGCATTTTTCACCCAAAATGTGTAGAAAAAAAAACTTTAGATGACTGAATAAAAATGAACAGCAATTCGGCCGCTGAACAAAATAAATACATTTTTAAACGTAACTAACCTTTCCCAAATTTATACAATATATTTGTTTTGATTTTCATCTGTCAATATAAGACAATGCTATGTCTACCTACAATAATACTCTCGATTGTGTTTTGTATTACGATTTTAAGCCGAGCCGGCATAAAAAAAGCAATGACATAGATAATATACTAGAAGCAATGGCTCTATACATACTTCATACAGAATAGGCAGCGTGATGTCAGTCTGGCAATACCTACGTATTAATAATAATAATAAGGGCTCGGACCATTTTCAGATAAGTCCGAGCTAAAACAAATGATTTTTTGCAAAACTCTGTTTACACTGGGGCGCAATCAAGCACGATTAGAAAACATATTTATTTTATTACCATTGGCCATAGAAACGTCATCTAATTGTACACGATTGCACCTTGGTATACAGCCTGTAGTCAATACGTCACACAGTCTTATTCAAACTAGCCCTCCATACATAAAAAATCACTCCTACCAATCTCTGTTCGTTAAGAAATAAACGTCAGAGTTCGTTGTATTCAGAGACAGGTTGTATTGTATGAAACAAAACACGGTAGTTCGCTTCATTTGAAGGAGACGAATTTGAAGTTAATTTTTTTACTGTTCTATTATTTCATACGTAAACATCAGCTTTGATTTTATTACATTATAATTTATGCTTTGCAGTAGTGTCGTAATATTTGTTAATTTGCATTTAGATTAACATCTATATATATAAAACAAAGTGGGGTTATTTACACCACCTTTATCTCGAGAATTGCTGCACAGATTTCAATGATCTTTGATTGATTAAATTCGTCTACGCCTAGAATAGCAGACTAAGTATTAAAACATCAGAAAAATATCACGGGAAAGAAATTATAAAGAAAATTAATATTTTCATACAGTTTTCAAATGACAAACAGCTTCAAATAATGAAAATGTTGTTTTATGCTGGGTTCAAGTAGATGACACTAGATGGCACTGACACGATTGACTTTTAAATAATTTTAAATTTAGATTATGGATTAGAATACAAAAATCGATGATATGGAATGAAAACGAAAGAAAATCGGATAATATTGAAATAAGGTTATGTTTATAATTAGGTATGATACATTTTTTGACAACAATATTACGATGTTTGCACGAACGTTGCTTTACTCTGAGATGCCACGTTATTACAGTTGGACGCTACATCAAAGACATTTTAACGGCGAAAGCAAGGCGATGCGGTTCCTGATCACCCGAATGACTACTGATGCTCTTGGTCGAATTTACAGATTATCCAAAAAATAACGAATGCTTCTACTTGCATGTCAATAGCTCAATTTGATTGAAAATGATACTCATTGGGACATGACAATTGCTGAAGAAATTCTTTCTGAATCTCCAAGTCAGATACGCACATAATTTTCTATCATTATTTTGACACGCTTTCCATCGAATCCATGTGACCTGTGGAACAAGTACAAGAAGAGATACATAACCAGGCTTTGCTTTAGATTGAAGATATGTGTTAGCTCATGTGCGGCAGTTTTTTAGTCAAGTTAGGAATGCCAACGCCAGATCATGGAATGAACGACGCTTTCAATCGAGAATCGGAAAGTGAACGTGAATATGATCAAGATGCATTGAACCAATCTGTTCAAACGAATGTACCACTGTTGAACCCACAACAGAAGGAAGTGTACGATACGTTAATGAATGCAATTGATGATGGAAATGGTGGCTTATTTTTCCTCGATGCACCCGGTGGAACTGAGAAGATATTCCTCATGCCATTGATTATGGCCACTGTTCGTGCGAGATGCAAAATCACTGTAGCAGTTTCTTCTTCTGGAATAGTGGCCACGTTGATAAAAAAATGGCGAATGACTCATTCAGTGTTGAAATTGCCGCTCAACCCTTAAACGATTGAAAAACTGACATGCAAGATTGCGAAACACGCAATGACCAAAGTTTTGGTAGAGAGTAAAATCATCACCTGGGATGAATGCACAATGACGCACATTGGAAGCACTCAATCAAATTATAAAAGATATGTGCAATGACTCAAGATGTTTTGGAGGTGCAATGATTCTACTATCTGACGATTTCCACCAAACACTACAAGTCATTCCAAGATCGACCGCTGCCGATGAAATAAACCCTGGCCTCAAATCATCCACTCTGTGGCGCTATGTGAAGAAACTTCAGCTGACGAAAAACATGCGAGTTGCATTTCTAAACGATCCATCTACCGCAGATTTCTCCAAGCAATTGCTGACTATCTGTAACGGCCGTGTTCCTGTCGACGAATCGAATGGATTGATTTCGTTTCTGCCGAATTTTTGCAATTTCGTCTCATCGAAGGACGACCTCATCAACAAAGTGTTCCTGAATATCATTGCTAATCACAAACATCATAATTGGTTGAATGAACGAGCAATTCTTGCAGCAAATAACAAAGATTTGGATCATTTCAACTTCACAATTCAAAATCAAATCGTTGGTCCACTACATTCCTTTAAATCTATCGACTGTGCCACGTGAATATCATCATTTCAATGTAATTAAAATACTTTTCATTTTGAATTTTGCACATTTATTGAACTTAATTCATTTTGAGTATTCATTCAAACTAAATTTAATTCAGCCAACACAACATTTATTGATTCTGAGGCGGTACGAAGTTCGTTGGGTCAGCTAGTATAATATAAAGTGGAAACATGCACAATTTCGTAAATAGTATACAATGCTAAACTTTTCTCTAGCCCACCCAAGATTTTAGGTCACGAACCGCCACTGGTTGTTATTCATTGTAGACAGACAGACAGATAAATGTATCAAGACAAATATGTATTCTAATACAGAGTAAATGATGTTTTAATTTCACAAATAAATTTTAAATGTTTTGCCTTTCGGCATATTAAGATTTTCAAGATCAAAGATGAAATCAAACTTGTATATTTTAGATGTCAAATTATCTAGTGGCAGCTGGCATGAAGACAGTTGGAATATCAGCTGCGGGTGGAGTGGGGCAAGCTACTGCTGATATAATAGCTGATGGCTTTACACCCTTTGATATGTATGAGTTAGATATTTCCCGTTTTCTTGGATTACATAATAATCGCAAATTTTTGAGAGATCGAGTTCGGGAGGTACCAGGTAAGAAAAATTACGATTTCTTTTCATTATTTAAAAATTCTAATATTTTTAACTACTGTTTTTGTCCTGTATAACAATTTATTTCTTATAAGTACACTCAATTTATTTCAAGGAATGCATTATCAGATACCATACCCTTGCCATGAGTTTGAAACTGGAAGGAATTTAAGAATGTCTCCTATTTATCCGGTATTGAAAGAAGCTGGAGCAGTATTTGGACAAGTAATGGGCTACGAAAGGCCAACATGGTTTGAGAAAGAATACAGTAAGAGATATGCTTTCAATATAATACCATATAAAAAATACTAAATATTATTTAGAAGTCTTTACATTTAAAAAATATGAAATAATAAGAATGTTTTTTTTCCATTTCAAACTAGATGCTAGAACTATTGATGGATCTCGCCCGTTTAGGATATCTAAAACGAATACATTTGGAAAGCCTCCATGGTTTGATTTTGTTGAACGAGAATATGCAGCATGCAGGGAGACTGTTGGCATCTGCGATTATTCATCATTTACCAAAATTGATCTCTGGGTTTGTATACCTAGCTAAACAATATAATCTATATCTATACAAGTGTTGTCCAGTATTTTTTTGTTCAGATCCGCTTTTGAAACCTGATCAACCTGATCTTATTCCAGTGCTCAATAAATAAATGTATTTGCCTGAATTCATGAATTTAAATCTAATAAAATGGAATAAAAAAAAAATGACAAATATGAAGTTAGCAGTAACATATTTGATTAATCAATGATGCTGAATTTTTTGACTGACTGGCAATGCTGGTGACAAATTCAAATATGAATATTTTCAATTAATATATGAATTTGTATCTAAAGTCATGCCTTCTATCTTTTCTAACATACACACTTCACAAAACATGAGTGTTGGAAAATTTTCGCAAATTCTGATTATTATTTCTGATGATGTTGGCAAAAATTAATAGGTCACAATGAAAAAAGAAATCGGAATGCCAGAGATGTTAACTAGCATGAGGTTACATACACCAATGCATAAAAAAAATGTTAACTCATCCAAAATCAACCTCATTAACATCACTGGGCTCTGTGAAACTTTTACTTGATTTTTCTCATTTTATTTCAGTCTAAAGGTAGAGAAGTAGTTGATACTCTGCAGCATTTATGTTCAAACGATGTTGATGTTCCTGTAGGCAGTATTATTCACACTGGAATGCAAAATATATATGGTGGTTATGAAAATGATTGTTCCCTTGCAAGGTTATCTGAAAACCAGTAAGTTGTAACAAAGTCGTTCATCTTAGAACTTAAATCCAGGTCTGCAATGCATTACAAGGATCTACCATAATTCATATTTAAATTGTTTTTTTGCCTTCTTTTACAAAGCCATCATCACAAGTTAGAACTTAATAAAAAGTTTGTTTATGTCGAAAATAATTCATGATCTGTCTCATCTTAAATGCACCATTATAATATTACTAGAAATTACCAGGTGGAAGAGACACTTGTCAAAATTTGTGGGTGTTGTTTAGGTCTGCAAAAATTTACATGTATTGTAATGATTTCAGTTATATGATGATTGCTCCCACCATACAGCAAACACGTTGTAAAGCCTGGATAGGTGCTCGTCTTCCTTCCAATGGAACAGTTACTATGTCAGATGTGACATCAATGTACACAGCAATATGTTTGATGGGGCCATTCACCAGAGTTCTACTTTCTGAATTGACTGATACAGACCTAAGCCCGGTAAACTTCCCATTTTTTTCATTCAAAGAATTGGATGTAGGACTTGCGAACGGAATCAGGGCATTGAATCTCACTCACACTGGTGAACTCGGTTATGTTCTCTATATACCAAATGAGGTATGTCTTACTGTTCACTCACATTGCACAAAAGATAATATTCAGATAATTATTTAGATATTTTTAATGTATACAGTACAAATTGTGTTTTATAATTGTATAATATTATTGTGTCGTCTCTATTTCAGTTTGCATTACATGTATATTCACGTCTCATGGAATCGGGAGAGAAATATGGCCTGAAGCATGTCGGATATTATGCTATGAGGGCATTGAGAGTTGAAAAGTTTTATGCTTTTTGGGGGCAGGACTTAGATACAATGACAACTCCACTAGAGTGTGGCCGTGCATGGAGAGTTAAGTTCAATGTATGTTAATGTTTATTTACATGTTTGTAACTATAAATTAGATAGCTTATGTTGTAGAAAAAAAGAAAGCTTGAAATGGTTAAAAACCTTAAAATCGACATCAAAAATTGTATAGCTCTAAAGCAGTGATGCACAAACGCGGCCCGCGGGGCGCATGCGGCCCTTTTTGAATTTTGTGGCGGCCCTAAAATCTCTTTCTCAAAAATACTTTTTTCACGTAAAACATGTATTAAACAAATTTAAGCAAGCTTTTTCTTCAATGAAGGAGAATAAATCGGTTCATAGAAACAGGCTTACAAATATTATGTCAAATTAAAAAAATAGTTAAAAATTAACAAAGACCATGAACACATTGACTTATGAATTACATATAAATGAAACATAAATATTTCACAATGAAATGATTTTTAATTAGCAAGAACTCATGATCTTTTTTTTGCATGGCTTATTTATTTTCTAAATAACACGGTCAAAATAATAAAATGGAACCTATTACTCATTTATCTAAATTTACTTAATCTTTTTTACACGTTTTTAAGGCTGTTTTACATGGAACATACATATTTTCTGTATAAAAAAAGGATTGAGCGTACTTTAAATCATTTTTTTCTTTGCGGCCCGAACCCAGGATAAATTTGTTTTATGCGGCCCGCTAGAAAATAGAGGTTGTGCATCACTGCTCTAAAGGAAACAAAGACTTAGAGATGGTTTCTTTTCACCTAGAAGATAATAGATCTAATGAAAAATGGTGTGTGGTTTTTACTACTTTTATTTTTATGTGTACTAGTTTTCTCTATGCAGAGAATCAAAAGAAAAATTGTCACAATATCAAGAGGCATAATTTAGATATGTTTATATTACAGAAAAAGGCCAACTTTATAGGAAAAGAAGCTTTGATAAAACAGCGTGATGAAGGTATTAAAAGACAATACGTCCAACTGTTACTCAATGATCATGATGCAGAAACTGAACTATGGAGCTGGGGAGGAGAACCTATTTACAGAAATGGAATATATTGTGGGCAAACTACAACTACAAGTTATGGATTCACATTTAAAAAACAAGTAAATGAGATACTTAAAATAATCTTATTAACCCTTTTACCCCCAGAACGTCAATTTATCAGTAAACATAGTCTTTTATCACTTTTAGGGTGTTCACTGTCAATACTTGGTGGAAAGGCATTATATTAGTAAAAACACAATATTCCTTTGTACTTCATTTCACTTTATTTAATGTCAGGACCGGTCAAAAATTTCCCAAATTTTAATTATGTTTGTAATTACTTTCAATCGCCATTCTAAATTTATTAATCTGGATGACTTTTTAATTATATGTTAGATGTGTTCAACATTTTAATTTTGTGTTATTTTAGAATCACTTTTGATATAATTGGTAATTTCTTTTTAATGCCAATTGTTGTTTATAACTTTTCATTTTTGTATAAATAGCATTGTTAAATTATATTTCTTATCAGTTGACAATGCTCGCGATGAGCGAAACCGGTCCTGACATATTAAATAAAGTGGAATGAAGTACAAAGGAATATTGTGTTTTTACTAACATAGTCTTTTACTTAAAACCTAGTTGCCTTAGTCTATCGGCCCAAACTTATGGAAGTGTACAAAGTTTGAATGATTCAATTTTGATATTGTAATTCAATCAAGCACCCTAAGTTTTTTTTTATTTATATATCCTGTGAAAGAAAACACAGTTAAACTTCAACACGTAATATGTTAATTGTCTTTCAAATGGTACATCAAAGTTTGCACCAACAGTCTAAGCACTATGGACCACAAGAGTTATATCACATATGCAACCTATGTGGAACATATGACCATTAGCAATGTCTAGGATATCCTCCCACCCACTGATTATTTTACTATCCCCATTTTATGCCAGCATTCATGTCCTGTGGAATACATCTAATGGATTTTATTATAGACAGTTTTTAAAACATCAGGATATCATCTGTCATAAGAAGAGGTAAGCAGGGTTGAGTGCCTTTCCAATCATACATGTTCTAATTAGTTAAGATTTCTACCAATCCTATGATAATAAAAACATGTGTTTATATTTATTCAGGTTTGCTTGGGATTTGTTCAACATTTTGAAGACGGTATCGCACAGCCAGTTAAAAATGAATATGTTCTTTCTGGAGATTATGAAGTGGACATTGGAGGTATCAGGTATGTATTTTAAATATATAAAATTGTATGCAATATTCTACAATATAATTTTATCTTTTATTCTTTTTTATTTTTAATATAATGCCTATTATTGAATATGAAGACACTATTTATTATAAATACACTCATAATAAAAGCTTAAAAAGTCCTGATGCATAGGTACATACTAATTAATTACTCCACACGCTGTCAAAAATTAAATAGATTAAAAAAGAATTGCTTTTGTTTACATTCCCCAATAAAACTGAAATCTACGTTTATTCTTTTTAGATATAACGCCAAAGTTAATTTACATTCTCCAAATCTTCCAACTAAGTATCCAGACCAAGAAAGAGAAGCATACAAAGCAACAAGGGAGAAAACTGAAGATCAAATACTTGTACCTCGGTAATATGTGATGAATTAGTGGAATGTATCTACAATATGGATTCCCATCAATCGCACATCACTGTGTTTTGCATTAATTTAAGATAAGAATCTGTTTATAGATGAATAGTGACTGATGCAAGTGGCAGCATTTACACTTTTATTACTATTGATTGTTAGTGTTTTTCAATTCTAATAAATATGTTACAAATTTATTTAATAAATTATTTAAAGATGTATTTTAGAAATTTAAAAAATAGATAAACATAGCAATCGTTACAATACTGGATTTAGAAACTGTCAAGATTACTCCTTATGATTACAGTCAATTCAAAAGCAATAACTACTTAGTAGATCTGTATACTATACTCGGAAAGTATCTGATACTGTATGTGTGATGTTGTCTATTTATTATTTTGTTCTTTTTTTTAGTCATGCTAAACTGTATTTTGATTTTTCATTAAATGCTCAATAATTATACTATTCATAAAATATATATGTTTATGTTGGAAATTGAGATATTGTGATAATTCATTAATTTGCATACATTTTGATTGGCAATAATTCTATAAAATATAAATTTACATTTTTTATTCAAATTTTGTGTAAATCTGTGACGCTATAATGCTGACTCATCAATATCAATTTCATAGTAAAAATTTGGTAAACCCGGAATCAATTAAAAATGGAAATCGAGTGGTTGAAAAATAACTTCTGTGATAAATGCTTAACAATGACATATATTTGTGAAAAAAAAAATTGAATAATTATTTTTTTAAAACATATGTGTAACTAACAGAAATCTAGCGTGGTTGAGACTTAAAACATTTGTTTAATTAAGGTATTCCTTATATTAACTATTCCACATGGTAGTAATTTTTTAAGTAGTACTTCTCAAATCAAACGTCATATTTAATTTGAAAACTCTATATCTTTAAAATACTATTCAATGTCTGTTAAAAAATAATTATCTTGGAAACTTCTATATTTAATATACTTTTAATTTCAAGCATTTAGTGATAAAAATAAAATATAATTTTATTGTTGGGTAAGTATCATCTTTTCAATTTTGTTAAATTTGCCAAATAAATCTTTAGCCTGAATTTCCAAAACCACTTTAATTATTAATAAAAAAAATGTATCCAAATTACTCTATAAAACTGATGTACTAGTTACAAAAAGTGCCTTTCTTACTATATAAAAGATGTTTCATTTACTAGACGATTTTTAAAATAACAATTAGAATTTTCATAGTATTAATTATTATTAAATTCAACGTGTTGTCAATTAATGTGAAAGTGTACCCATTACACTGACATGCTCAAATCTGTTGACTCCTTATCGGCAATTCAACTTGTGTTTTAAAAGGCACAAAATAATTGTACAGCCGATACAAAAATTTCTAATGTGCCACTTTTTAAAAAAAATTGTGTACATGTAAAGAATTATAGTATGTTTAATGTGATTAAAGATTAAAGAAATTCTATTGTATGTTTGATTATGAATTCTAAAAGTTCTTCTTAAATACAAAATAAACTCACTACTCGAGATAGAAGTTATCGAAAAAATGCATAAATACTTCAGTTTTTAATAAAAAACAAAACCTTTAAAAACTTATTACATATTATTCTTTGTTGTATCTATATGAATATTATTGTTTGTTATACTAGCGAATATTTGTATGCATTTTATTTTTTGGTTGATGTCATTTATTGCAGAACTGTTTTCTTTTATTTGGTCATAAGCAATGATTATTTCGTAAAACGCTCAAAAATCTTTAGTGTTTTTTTGGAGGTAAAATTGTACTCTCACATTTTGTGCAAAAATAAAATTTATTCTTATAAGTCTTTTTTTATTTCTGTTACTTTACTATTATTTTGACCTCAATATATTTTTAAATCATACCTTGGAAGTATTGTGGAATATATCGACTCCGAATGTTAGCATTTCAGGGGTACTTACTTTCTGTTGGGAAGTGTAAAGATAATAGTGTTTTATTTTTATTGGACTGCTTGTTACCAGTCGCTCATTTCGTTATCAAAATATATGGGATATGAAAGGTTTAAAAACATCAATGCTATCCATTTCCTTGCGTACAAAATTCTTCCAGTCGCTAATATATTAACATCACAGTGACCACTGAATATTTTATCTAATAAACATAGGAATGTGTCAATTTATGAGAATATGAATTGGTTATTGAAACAACATTTTAAAGTATTCTTATTATATTTTAATCTCAACATGACATTTCAGTTCACATCGACAAATATTTTTAAGTACATTTATAATACAACTAAAATGAAACTACAGTAGTTCATTAATTTTAATGAATCAAAAGTATTTTCTTTTCTCAATTAAATTAATTCATGTTGGATCCGGAACGCAGTGGTTAACATCATCGGTTTCCATGACGGCTCTCAGGTCTTTACGAAGAGTCCCATTACGAACAGCAATTTTCCTATAGATTTAGTATTGTTCTAGTCCTATTCTTCTATCCTTAATCTCTTATAAAAATAGGTAACTGAGTTGCAAACAGTTCTCATAGAAAAAACTTAAAGACATGGATTAAAAGAATATGCTTTGCAGTATAAGAAAGGGAACATAATTTTTGTCATCAAATAAAATGATATCACTGTGAAGTCAACAGAATCCCGTTATCCAAATCTATTTAGTACAAAAACAAAATTTTATTCGACATTATTCAAATAAAAACTGAAAAAGTAGAACTGAAATACCTTGATATTTTACCCTTTTAAAATGGAGTTCTACCAAGTAAATGCCAAATCAATAAATAAATTATTCAAATATTTTTGAAAATTAAAATTAATCAGGAAATTAAACACTGAAAACATATAAACTAAAAATGGTCCGAAAAGCAAGTATAAAATAATGAATATGAAACATCTGGGACAAATAATTATTAATTTAAATGTTTGCATTAGCATATTAATATTAATAATACGCATCACATGTAGAGATAATAAATAGTCTGTGAAACATTAATACACAATACCTGCATCACATTACAAGTTTTTAACAAAATATCTATACCATCTGTAATACTTATATATACCTAGAACTAGATGGTTGATATTCTATAACAGGGTTTCCCAAACTATGTTCCACGGAACACTGGTGTTCCACAAAACCCGAATAGGTGTTCCGCGAAAATTTGGAATGGTCTTATACGCTGCAACACATTTAAAAATCTTCAATTTCTTATTGGAAGGTGAGTGATTTTTATGACTATTTATGTTATATTTTATTGTCAAGTTTGGGAAGCCTGTTCTATACGGTGGGTGGTATACCAAGCTGTCTTGCATTTTTTTTTATTCAGTTGCATTAATCATTTTTTTATGTATTGATTTGGCATTTACTTGGTAGAACTCCATTATATTAGGGTAAAAATAACAATGTATTTATAATTTAGAATTTCGACTGAAGGTGCTTGATGGTAATTTATGTTTACGTTAGTACTATTTTCACAATGTACACTTCCATTATAACTTTTATAATTCTGGCCGAACACGACCCGGGTTTCGCCTCTCGGCATCTTCCGGTGCTATCCAGTGCGCGAATGCACTCGAACTGACAGGTAGCGGAAGGTAGAGCGAATATACTTGTGTGTTTGTATATAGACAATACAAAACTTCCGCTACCTGTCAGTTCGAGTGCATTCGCGCACTGGATAGCACCAAAAGATGCCGAGAGGCGAAATCCGGGTCGTGTTCGGCCAGAATTATAAAAGTTATAATGGAAGTGTACATTGTGAAAATAGTTCTAACGTAACAATGCATTTATTTCTAAAGTTTTACTGTAGAATTAAATACATTGTTATTTTTACCCTAATATAATGCATGAATCATCTTTATAAAAAATATATTACACAACACAAAAGCTTTCATATTTTGACTGAATATTCGAAGATAAAAATTGTTATGGTTATAAGAATATGGTTAAAAATTTGATTATCATTTATCAGTCTTCATAGTTCATGCCTCTTCAAATTGACAGAATAAATTATTAAACATTATTTTTTATACTAAATTCATTAAAATATAAATACATTTTTACATTATTGTCAAAAATTAAAATTTAGTTTAGTATTCCTTGAATACAGCAATTGAAAATATTTTTTTATACAATAAAAAAATTACATAAATAAAATATCAGTACTATTGTTGTCATTTAACATTTGCCTTAGATATAAGTGGGATAATGTATTTTTTTAATTTACAAAGCTTAAAGATATTCTTTCTACATTTGTCTAATTAAATTATTCAAATCATCACATCAATGACAAGACATCTCATTGGAAAATCATCAGTATACTGACAGAAGGCGTTAAGTCAAATCCGGCTGTTTAGAGTTATGAATGCAAATATAGATTTTAACACGCTGCATAACATGTGTGCAGTGTGTTTCAAATTAATACAATAAGGGAATTTTTCAAATTCAACAAATTTATACCTTGCATCTAAGTTAAACGATATAAAAACTATTATAACTATACCCTGTTCTGCGGTTGTTACCGTTCTTAAAACTAATGTCACCAATGCATCTATAATTTGAATATAAGTATATGGTATTTATGAGTGAATTATATACGAGATATAAAAATATACTCTAATTTCTGGTTTACTGTACTTTTAATAAGTCATAAATTGAATCCACAAAATATTCTTGCATTTTCATTTGTTTCAGAAAAAAATGAAACTGTATACATAAGGGGAGAATAAGTCGAGCAAAATAAGCACCACCCCAGCAATTTGGCATTATACAACTGACTTAAATAGATTTTTACAATACATTACATTTGCTTAGACATAAACCTTACGGGAAAGAAATTACAGTCATTAATCAAATGAGTCATCTGGTATCAAAATCAGAACTGTTCCATACATGATGTATGGAACAGTTCTGCTTTTGATACCAGCGACTGAACTGTTTTATTTTTTTATAAGCTTGAAATAATCAAAAACTTAGTAAACGTACTTGGAGGTATAATATGTATGGCTCGTATTTAAACGGTCAGAATTTTAATTCAGTATCAGTCAGAATTTTTAATACATTGGTCAGAATTCATATTAAAGTGGTCAGAATTTATATTAAATGATCAGAATCTAAATGACATTGGTCATATTTATTTTGACAAGTGGTCTGAATTTTTTTGATGATCATGATGTCATCGTATTGTGATGCTATTGGTGCAAAACTGCAAAGTGAAGTTGTTTACAGCAAATCGTACAATGGGCAAGCGATGCTACTAGCGCCACGGCCATTGAATAAATCACTAGTATTGCGAAGGATGAATTGACAGTTCCCATCAGAGACAATACTAGTTCCCATCTTTTGGCAACGTTTAACGGATCTTCTTTACGAGGTGGAAAAGGATTATTATCTCTGTAATACTGTAAAAAGAAGAGGGCAGCAACTGGTCTATATATTTTATACTGCATTGATAAACCTGATGTTATTGTATTTAAAACAGAAGAAGAACATTCACATGAAACATTAGCAAATTATACGATGAAATTAAATGATGACATTAAAAATAAGATACAGGCAATTTTTAATTTAAAAGTTAAGCCTAAGAGGACGATGGAAATTTCGCCGTGGAATCGATTCAGATATATTTTTTAAAATTACGAATTCCTACTGTGAATTTCGGGAATAAATACACTGTGGTCAAATATGCAGTACTTATTCGAAATTAAAAAAAAATATTATCTGAAATTTTTTTTTAATTTCAAATAATTACTGCATATTCGACATTTTTTAAAAATATTATCTGGACCGATTTCGCGGCGAATTCGGTCCAGATATTTTTAAAAAATGTAGAATAAGTCTTGCATATTTGGGCACATTGTATTTATTCCCGAAATAAAAAAAATAAAAAAATTCAAATGTCGAATGTGCAGTAATTTTTTCACACATAGTGTTGAAAAATCGACGCAATCAAAATGTTTATGAAAATCTGACCGTATAATAGATTTTATTCTGAACGTATATTAATTTTATTCTGACCGTATAAATAATTTTATTCTGACCGTTAGCATTTTTATTCTGACCAAAAATTGAATTTTATTATGACCAAAAGATGATTTAAATTTTGACCATTTATTTAGTTGCCAATATGTATTACGAAGATGTGTCTCATATGTCATTAAAATTTGAACGAGAAAGTTGTAAAAGTTTGTTTGAAAAGATGAAAACATCATTGAAACTCATAATTTGAAATTCATACCTCAACATATCGACCCGTAATAGGCAGAAAATTTTCAACTGACAATTTTTAAATTTTACAGAAGGTATTTTTTCATTAAGTTCGAAAAAGGAATTCCTTAAGTGCGGTTAGTATATAGTAATATATGACAATGCCCATCCTGATATAAAAAAATTCTCCGACTACTTTCTGTTCTCTAGACTGGCGTTTCTCTACCAGGGTACATGTGGAACAAACGATAATAAGTCAAGACTAAATAAAATCCACAGGCCCTAAAAATTAATAAGCGAATGAAATAGCGCTCTAAAACATTTGTCACAGACGCTATAGGCAATATTAAACAATTATTGACTTAAAACCCAATTTACCGAATTGTGTTGCTTAAGTTCTTTTATCTATTATGGGTCGATATTTAGGTGTCTACTTAGTATTTGGACCCTGGATACCAGATCTGAAAGCCTAGAGATTTACAAATTGAAAACGTTCAGTCGACACAAAATATCATAAGAGGAGCTTATGGATATATAAATAAAATCTCGCGGTTCATAACATGAAAATTGAAACAATGATAAATGTATAAATTGTCAATTAACAGATTAAAAAAAAGGTAAAAGTCCAGATGGAAGTCAAATATTATTTGACAGTTAAAACAAAATAGCCGTCGCGTCAGTGCAGTAATAATTAAATAACACCAAGAATTTATGTGAAAACTTTAAACCTAGCAAGAGATGAAGTCATTTATTAAAATTTATTAAATACTTCTACCCAAGATGGTGCAGGTTTCTTCAGTTTTAAGTTTCTTAAAACAATTTCGTCAGGACTAGGTGTATCAAATTTAAAAGGTTTGAGATTCCCGTATGTGTCATGGTATCTATGAACAATTTTTAGCACTTCACGCTCTTTGTATTTGGCACATATAACTTTGCTCATAGGAGAACCTTTTTTTGAAAGTTTTTTTCTGGGGATTTCGGGTGAGGTAAATAAACATGGGAGAGAACAAGTCATCACTGATTTTACTTCTTTTATCAGCACAGCTGGCGGATTAAAGATAATCTTTTCAGGAATGGCGGGCTTAATACTTGGTAATGAAATAACGGGTTCATTTAGATTAGTTTTGATCAGAGCAACTGTGAGATCAATAATGTAATCATCGGTAGGTGGTGTCTTATCTTCAATTACAGTGCTACATTTGACGAACTCTTCTTCGGCTATCTCAGAGTTAATGCTGTCTGAATTATTGGTTGCAGCGGTCTCACATTTAATGATTAATCCGCTAATATCAGGTATGTTTCCATCGTCATTTTCTTCCAAGTTAGTACGTAATTTGGGTATGAAAAATGTCATATTTGAATCGATGGAATCGCCATCATTATTCAAATTATATTTACTTAAATGCTGATTGGCCAAACTCATAAGCGATGATTGTTGTTCATTATGTCCCGAACAATATTTACTTAAATGTTGATTGGCCAAACTCATTAAAGATGACATCTGTTGTTCATCTCCAGGTAAGTCACTGATGCAGTCAGATGCACCCGCTGAATCCATTTTGAAATTCAGCCCGAAAGTTTTTAATAGAAAAAATAAGCTACAGTGTGACACAGTGTAATAAACCTAATATTTCAGAACAAATGACTTGACACAGTTCTCGACAACTCAGACGTAAGTATATATTATCTATGAACGTAAGTTGAGGTAAACAAAGAAGCGCAGCATCCATAAACTAGTATTTTAGCAGCAACATAGAAAAACACACGTAACATAGACTAAAGATACTACATATATGAATAACCAGAGATAATAATAGGAGCCCGCACACTGGGATGCCGGCGTCCAGGATACGATGACGTATGTCAGAGTGTACCGGATATCGTGTCATGTAAACTGTTACCAAATTCGAGAGGTCGGCGTCCAGTAAGTACGGCACGCCAAAATGGCACGCCGTCGTGTACACGCCGATAAGGGTCTGCACACTGCCCGCGCCGTCGTGCAGGCGAACCATAGACATCGCCTCGCAATCTATGCTCTATTTCGTCGCCTTGGGTATACAAGGTTCCATATGAAAAATAAAACCGCAGTAGAAGCAATTTCAGATGTAATTTTTTGTAGAATAGATATTTCAGGCTAAAAGTAAATTATTTAAAAGCATAAATATAATCAGAATTAGATGTATACCTAACATATTATTTTATTTAAATGTCGTTATTCTATTAGCATATTTAAAATAGACGAAACTGCAGTTCTATTTATACATTTATAAGCGTAACTAACCTTTCCCAAATGAATATAATATCTTTGTTTTAATTTTCCTCTGTCAATATAAGACAATGTTACGTCTACCTACAATCATATTCTTGATTGTGTTTTGTATTGCAATTTTAAACTGAGCCGGCATAAAAAAACAATAACCCTATAAATACTTCATAGAGAACAGGCAACGCACGTCAATCTGGCAACACAGAAAACTCAAGGGCTAAATCGTTCAAGCCCGTAACCACAGACAATATTTCTTTACACTGGGGCGCAATCAAGCACGATTAGATTTTTTTTGTATTTGTATGTACGGAAACGTCACCTAATACACACGATTGTGTTTTAAATTAACAAGTTTCTGTCTTCGTTGGGGGCTGAACTGATTTAGCCCATGACGCATACTTATGCGTTGAAACACAAATACCAATATCGATGTATTGTATGAAAGTGACAGGTATTGACTGTCACTGACAGCTAGCTCTGTATTGCTGTTATTCAGTGGCGGTTCTAGGTACTGGGCTAGGTGGGCTAAGCCCGACCTGCATTTTTCACCCAAAACTTTAGATGGCTGAATAAAAATGAACAGCAATTCGGCCGCTGAACAAAATAAATACATTTATAAGCGTAACTAACCTTTCCCAAATGAATATAATATCTTTGTTTTAATTTTCCTCTGTCAATATAAAACAATGTTACGTCTACCTACAATCATATTCCCGATTGTGTTTTGTATTACAATTTTAAACTGAGCCGGCATAAAAAAACAATAACCCTATAAATACTTCACAGGGAAGAGGCGACGTTACGTCACTCTGGCAACACCACTCAAGGGCTAGCAACGGCTAGCCCGTAACCACAGACAATATTTCTTTACACTGGGGCGCAATCAAGCACGATTAGATTTTTATTGTATTTGTATGTACGGAAACGTCACCTAATACACACGATTGTGCTTTAACTTAACAAGTTTCTGTCTTCGTTGGGGGCTGAACTGATTTAGCCCATGACGCATACTTATGCATTGAAACACAAATACCAATATCGATGTATTGTATGAAAGTGACAGGTATTGACTCTCACTGACAGCTAGCTCTGTATTGCTGTTAGTACTTGTTTTTTCACTTTAAAAGAGACTTAAGAGAGAGATTTAAGATCCCGTATGAATTTTTTAATATTTCTTACTTACATTAGCATTGATTTTATTATATAATAATTTATGCATTGCAGTAGTGTCGTAGTATTTGTTAATTTGCTTGTAGATTAATGTATAAGGTGAAGTGGAAATATGCTTTTCTCTAGCCCACCCAAGATTTTAGGTCAGGAACCGCCACTGCTGTTATTACTTGTTTTTTCACTTTAAAAGAGACGAATTTAAGGTCCTGTATGAATTTTTCAATATTTCTTGCTTACATTAGCATTGATTTTATTATATAATAATTTATGCATTGCAGTAGTGTCGTAGTATTTGTTAATTTGCTTGTAGATTAATGTATAAGGTGAAGTGGAAATATGCTTTTCTCTAGCCCACCCAAGATTTTAGGTCAGGAACCGCCACTGGTGTCCAGGCTAATACTACATTATTCATAAGGGAACTTTACATTGGGATTTCGGCGTGGACGCCAAAAGAACGTGGTAAATACTGTCGAATAAACCGTTCGGGCTATCCGGCATCCAAAAGTGTTGTCACTAAAATAGGCAAAATGGTTGGCGTCCACGAAAATATGAAGGACACATGGAGCGCGGGCAGAAATATCAGCGTAATGTCTAATCGTGTGGGAAACGCGGCGTGTTGGCCTGTTGCGTGGAACGCTTGCAAGTAGGGGACTTTTATCGAGAGTTTTCGTTATGTCTATGCTCTTATCTGAAATGTCAAACATCAAACGTCAAACCTCGTACGCAAAAATGGATAACCGATTGAGTAATGTTAAATTGGCGGTATCTTGCATTGGCCTCAGCTTAATCTATGAAGAGAGAAAAAGAAAAAAACGAAGTTGCTGGGTGAAAATTTACAGGCAACGCTACTCCCACCTGCCGTTAATTAACGAATTAAGGAGAAACTATGGACAGTGTATGTTTTGCCACTTTGCTAGACAAAGTTAGGCACAGAATCCCCAAGAAGGGTACTGTGCTTAAAAACAGTATCAGTGCAGAGGAACGACTAGCAGCAATTTTACGATTTTTGGCAACAGGTCGTTCGTTTGAAGACCTAAAATTCAGTGCAGGAATATCGTCTTCGGCATTGAGTATTCTGATATCAGAAACCTGTAAGGCTACATATGAAGTTCTCAAGACAGATTACATGAAAGTAATTTTAAAATAAATAAATATCGGACCTATTATTAATCAACTTTAAGTCTTGTTAATTAGCTTTAGTCGTTTAACTCACTCAGTAAACTTTTATTTCCATGTAACTCGGTGGAACAACGTTCCGGCACTTTTTTTTAATGGAATTTTTAAAGTGTCAAATTAATATTAGAAAAATATTGGCTGCGTCTCCTTATCTTGTGTAAATTTTGAATGTAATGTACCTGGTGTCGTAACACTAATTAATTATTGTCATAAAACAAAACTAAGCCGGGTTTATAGACTTACTCTGTACTGCATGATTTAGTGTACTTTTTGTATCACATGAATTCCATCTGCAATGGTTTTGTTACCTTTGTTCATCAAAATCGTCAGTGCACCTTTGACACTTTTCTACCCCTCAAAATAAATTGATAAGTAGTCATTCATAGGAAGACAAAGCTTCCATGGCGGATCTCACAAATTTCAGACATTTAAGAACATTTGAAAGCATCGAACTGCAGTTACGTATATTATAAATATGCTTATAGAATAATGGCATTTAAATACAATTAATATGTTGGGTATACATCTAATTATATTTATGCTTTTAACCTAAAATATCTATTCTACAAAAAGTTACATCGTCTGAAATTGCTTCTCCTGCGGTTTTATTTTTCATGTGGAACCTTGTATACCCAAGGCGACGAAATAGATCATAGATTGCGAGGCGATGTCTATGGTTCGCGTACACGACGGCGCGGCAGTGTGCAGACCTCTATCGGCGTGCCGTACTCACTGGACGCCGACTTCTCGATTTTGGTAACAATTTACATGACACGATATCCGGCACACTTTGACTACGTCATCGTATCCTGGACGCCGGCCATAGACTAATATACTTTTACGCCGGTATCCCAGTGTGCGGGCTTCTTTGCAGTGACAACACTTTTGGATGCCGGATAGCCCTAACAGTTTATTCGCCAGTATTTACCGCATCCTCTTGTCGTCCACACCGAGATTTCAATGTAAAGTCCCCTATTATTTACAGAGTATTGTCTCTGACTTAAAGTAAGTCAAGACTAATATACTTTAACCAGTTAAACGCTAACGACCCACCGGTGTGTCGCATACCTACTAACCCCACACGCTATAGTCCCACCGGTGTGTTCTCATTATTACGGCGTCAATAAATATTTTTTTCAGCTCGCGTCATTGAATAAGGGTCCGACATCTCTTAACCACTCACAAAATGAATATAAAGTTTTCGTTTTGACAGTTTTCGTAAGAGAAATTCAACAAAAAGTGAATAGAGGTCGTAAGGGCTGTCACAACTTTTGATAAATAATCATAACATATGCGTACATATTATTTTGCATGTGTATAGGTTTCAATACAATTGAATAAATATAAATTATTCTTAAATTCTTAAGAAAAAATCGACAAAAATCGTACAGGTGGCAGGGGTTGTCGAATTGCTGATGTCTTTGTACAAATACGTTAATATTTCTTCATGGTAAAACAGTCGACGGTAGAAAATCATCTAGCTAAGCAGCGTTTTGAACATACATTGACAACATTGATTTATATGATTAATACTACAATCTCCGCCCCCTGCAGGGGCGGTAGTCTGAGATGCAAGTATCACAAAAAAAAATGGTAGGTAACATGATACTTTTTTGCCGTTTTCTGTAAAGGTTAAATCGGGTCAGGGCACACATGTGTTTTTTTGATGTTATATTACGAGAAATGTTATTTACACGTAATTAAGGCTTTAAACATTTTCCGATATTTATCCCAATATTCAAAATGCATTTTTATAACATTTACCCTCAGTCATAAGAAAACAATCACTCGTAAGCGTAAGTCTGTCGCATTACATTCCCGTATTGGAGCAAACACACACTTTATGGATTTTTTGCCCACTTCCACCTCTGAGCTATCTACTTTTGCTAGAAATATAAATAGAAAGCGTTGTGTGGTATGTGCTGCTTCAAAAAAAAGAACATCTACAAAATTCTTTTGTAAACAATGTGATGTGTCCTTATGTGCAGTGCCGTGTTTTGAAACATACCACACAAAAAATATTTTTTAATATATCTCGTACGTTATATGAACACCATAAAACACTTTTGTGAACATATTTTTATTTATCATGTCAATAATTTTATAAAATTCTTTTTTGTGACAACCCTAGCATCATTTAATTTCTAATTGTGTGAACTATTCGAGACTTGTGGGATATAATATCTTATTTTTTGAATTAAACTTTATTGTTCTAAAATTAATTCTAAAACAGTATATTATTATAAATTGTGTGTGACAACCCTAATTGAGGAATCGTTTATACGCGCTACAAGCCTTGTGGTATGGTTAATTGCATGGGATTACTTTTATTCGGGACGGAGAACATCTAAAGCCATAAATCACGTGAATAGTTCCAATGTGTTGCCCTTTTTTAGTTTTTAGAAAATTGCTAGCGTACAGGACAAAAAAACCATATTTTTTCGTAGCTGTTAACGGGTTAATGTAGGTTGAAGTAAGTTATTTCATTCATACAGTATGCGACTATGTAGGAAATTCGATAACAAATGGAAGAATCTCAAATCATGTGTATTCTTGTTATTGTAAATTTCTATTCGAATGATACTACTGACTAATTGATTCCTTCATTTCTGGGAGTAAGAGAATAAATTTTGTAAGGCAGCCGAGCAACGAAACATAAATAATTACGCATGACGTATTATCATTTTGATAAGCATCTTTTCTACGATAACCTTCCACCACTTTATTTGCATACTTTCATAAAAAACGATAATATTCGCACCGAATATAAATAAGAATAAGTCACCGAACAGGGTGTATGTGCAAATTGCAGACATATAGGTTAGTTATTTGGTCGAATCAATTAATTAAACCACTCTTTGACTGTTGTGTAGGTTGTGTAATGCTTTCTCCGTTGTGGCCAATTAAGACAATTGAAGATATATTTATAACTATAATATTACATAACGTGTTTCTTCTTTCGGTAAAAGTGTTATATAGCTAGTCATGGATTATTACGGCGAAAATCTTCACCAACTAAGCTAAAAACAACTCCACGATTTAAAATGTTTCATTGAAGTTTTGATCATCGCGTTAAAACCACATTATTACGAAGAACATTGATAAATTTATCAGTGTTCTACGTATTAATGTGTGATTTTAACGCGATTATAAGCCCTCAAAAAATAATTTTCAATCGTGGCGTTGATTTTAGCTTAGTTTGTGAGGTTTTTCGCCGAAATAATCCATGACTAGCTATATAACACTTTTACCCTTCTTCCAATCTCTATCGTATTAAAACTGTTCAAAAAGAACTATCACAAAATGTACAGTAATACAAATATAATAAGCTGTTTGCATTTGAATCGTATAACTAGCAGTGGTGTGCTGCTAAAATATTATCAACCGGCTCGCACCATGGTCGACGATTTTGGGATTTTCAAACAATTTCATGTAAATTTCAAAATCCCTAGCTAATCCGAGAATTTTCAAACCCAAAATCCCAAGAATTTACCGATTCGCCAAAATTACCGATGCGGAAGCTTTTTGTTAGCTCTTCCAAAAATTTTAGGATCCAAAATCACAGGTATTTACGCATATACCGTGAAGGGTCTTATTCGTCTATCATCTACTGTAATCGATTTCTGAAACATGATTTAAGGATTGGTAAATTATTTTAGTATTTGAGGAACCGGCTCGGCAGAGTCGGTGCGAACCCATAGCAGCACACCACTGCCTAATCTTCTAGTAAAGTTGAGACGTTCTTTAATCACTCTTAATGTTACATCTATCTCTTAATTGACAGATATTTCTTACAATGGCAGCTCATACAATATTTAGTTATCAATTTTCAAAACTGTTCCATTTGAAACATCTCCCAAGAAATACTTTTCTAAGTCGACTACAATCATCTACAGCATTACCAGAATTGTCTAAGGTTAGTTACATACAGTGTTATATCAAATTAAGCTTAGGACTTGACCCCTTTATTACTAGGGTTGCTAGATTTCTTGCAAGTCAAACCGGGACACCTCCCCCACAGCGATATTTTTTTTTGATTTATATTAAATTATAACATATTTTTTTTATTTGAATATTTATCATTTATTAATAGAAATAAAACCAGTTATAAATATAACAAAATAAAATGTAATTTAAAGAAAATAATGGGATATCAATATGTGCTAGTTTTTTTTCTGCACTATTTTTTTACAGTTTTACATGTGCATGATGATGCTACGTTGGAAGTATGTTTTTATTTTTTTTTATTTGATCCTTTATATCGGCAATCCCTCCGTGACTAATAGTTAAATACATATTACACTAATAAAAATACAATATTCCTTTGTGCTTCATTCCACTTCATTGATAAGATCAGGACCGGTTTTTCTCATTGCGAGCATTGTCAACTGATCAACAGTCTTGATCTGATAAAGTTGAATGAAGTACAAAGGAATATTGTGTTTTTATTAATATAATGCCTTTCCACCAAGTATTGACAGTAAACACCTAAAAGTGAACATATTACAGTGTTTGTACAAGGCTTCGTAATCGGTTTTGCCTTTTTTAATAAATAGATACATCGCACCATAGTTTTCGGTAAATTTTCACTTTCTCTTTGGCATTTTACAGCAAAAAAATGAAATAATGTTTTATAAATTCATGTCCATGGACAATACGCACCAAGCGAAATTGTGATATTTTAGGGAAAATATAAATATGCCTGTATTTTTTTGTAAATCAGGACTTTTCGGCTTCCCGAAAGGTTTGTTCAAGACACGAGACTCAAAACTGGTGTCAGTCCCGTTTAGGGATTCCAACTATTCGTCATTTTCAACTATCCGGATATCGAATAGTAAAACTGAAACAATCCGGATATATCCGGATATCCGGATAGTTTCAGTAAATATGAAAATAACAAAACATTACTACATATATAAATTTATGTACTAAAATAATACATTAAAAACGAGTTCATTTGTAATAGAAGTCATTTATTCAGATTTTAACAATTCATATTTTAAAAATAAGAGAGCATTAAATGTATCGTATTTTAAATTTGGTCTTAATTTAGTTTTAATTTGTCCTGTTGAAAATACTCGTTCCGTTGCTGTTGATGTTGGTTTTATTGTTTTAAATAACAATAATATTATGAGATTTTAGATGATTTATCATAGGAGTCGTTGAAGATCCTTTGCATTCAATAGTTTTCCCACATTTATTACACACAGCTGACTGAAAATTATTATCTTTTCTCATAAAATGAGTCCATACTTCCGAGCGTCTTGACATGGCTAAAATTTTATACAAAATTATTAAAATTTTAAACAAATTTTAATAAACAAAGAATTACCGGCTGCTTTTGTTAATATGTAGACATTGGTCTCGATTGCTTGGTTTTCAGTGATGAATTGTAGAACTCGCACGCAAATGAAGATTTTTCACGATCAAAGTTTCATGATCAACTGATCCTGACTAAATCATTTCTCACTTTTGTAATGCCTTAGATAGAGACAATACACATTTCAATACTATTCCATCATATTAAAATATTGAAAATTTGCAGCTGCATTAGATTACTGCAACGGCATTTCTTCAATGAATGAAATTTCGGCATTAAAGGTTTTTTTTGCCTCGAGTCCGAGCCGATTCGTCGAACTTTTAAGAATTAAGATAACAAGATAAGATATTCATTATACTTTTGAGTTTGGGGAAGGTTAAAAAAAGCACTACTCCTAAGTAATGGTTTCTCCCAGGTAGTAAATACCCCAGTATTCAAAGTATCTTTCGTCGATTTTGTAAAATATTTCATTAAAAATTATAACGAATACTATCCGGATATTTCCCCAAATATCCGGATATCGAATAGTTAAAAAGGACCGGATATATCCGGATATCCGAGTTGGAATCCCTAGTCCCGTTTAATCGGGATGTCTGACAACCCTATTTATAACTGATCTCACCGAATCCTGTTTCTAATCATTCCCTAGTCTTTTCAATGGACTCCACAACAATGGTCTTCCAACTCAATAAGTGTGTAAGCCTCTTTTAGGAATATTAATTAAATAGGGAGCTACTTGTAAAAGTACTTACTTTATCATTTCACGCTTTGACACAATTACAAGATGTACCTCATTGTTTTACATAGTGTTCTCCTAATTATCCGATTCATTGGTTTATCATAGTTTTTGACTGCCATTCGCGTACTGCCTCTTTGGTTTTATAATTTTTTGGACATTATTTTATGAATTCTTTAACGGAAATACACATTTACTTACACAATAAACTTTTCATTCTCCACCAATTGGTACGAATCTGGACCAATTTTCATTTCCCCCTCAGCAAATTTACCAACAAGGCGGTGTGTTATTTTTTTTTTTTATGTAATTTTTGACTTTATTATAATGAAGGTCTACCAAGGAAATACCAATTCAATCAACATAATAACAACAAGCTTTGTCTTGTCATTCGATATTGAATATCCGTAGAATTCATCTAGCCTCGATATGGCACTGTGCATACATAAATACTCAATGTCTCTTAAAAAATCAGTGACCGGGCAGTGTAAAGTGAATAAACTTGTCCACAGTAGCCGGACATCAAATATTTTATTAAAATTAACAAAGTAGGTTTTTTTATTATTGAATAACATAAAAAAAACATATCACTGAACGATAAGAAACAAATTTTCAATAAATAAATAAAGTATCATTGTTTTAACTCACTTTTTGTATCATCTGTTCACTATCACATGCACCTTTACTTAAATAGTAGTCTGGAATAAATTCTTTTCCACATAATAAAAAAAAGGTTCTTGCTCAATGATGAATACAGACACAGTTTGTAAGTCATCCTACAGATGAATGATCTCATACTTTACCTATTTTCTTTATATTTGTACGAAACTGTCCGTTTACTGAACCTATTCCAAGTTGCATTTAATCTACTTCAGAATTGACTGGGATAGTAAATGTATTAGAAATCCTTGAACCTGGGCTAGACTGAGTAATTTTATAAAATTTCAACTCATGCATTCCTATATCTCAAGATAAAACATTGTGGTAATAAAGGCTTACAAACATTACAGGATAAATACAGTGTTCAACGAAAAAATTTTAACAATCTCACGGATGATCATATTACTTTCTTCAAAAATCTTCTCGGTCAAGACAGAATGGTAACAGATGCTAATGAACTTCTCAATTACAACATTGATTGGATTAAAAATTGTCGAGGTATGTTTGATTTTTTTTGATTAACTTTATAAATTTCTTTATCTTATAAAACATTATAATATCTATCTATTTTCAGGACAATCTAAATTGGTAGTTAAACCAAAGACAACTGATGAGGTATCCAGTTTGTTAGCTTTCTGCAATGAAAACAATTTAGCAGTATGTCCACAAGGCGGTAATACTGGACTTGTGGGAGGCTCAGTTCCAGTTTTTGATGAAATTGTAATTACTACCGCGCTTATGAACAGGATTGTTAGCTTGGATGAATTCTCAGGTTAGCATATTCAAAAATTATGATTGTATTTCAAATTAATTTAGAGAATTACTTAAAAGTGTTAGTTAATTATAAGCAGTGGCGGCCGGTCAATGTGGCATTGGATCAATGCACCCTTTGTATATGCAGGGGCGGTTATATTTCATGAAATAATATTCAAACATAACATTTATACCGTTCACACATTTGAAATTTTGCATGTATTTATTGTCTATAATAAATATTTTAGAACATTTTATTTTATTTTAGACAATAAATACACGAAGAATTTAAAATGAGTGAATGGTATAAATTTTGTTTGAATATTATTTCATGAAATATAACCGCCCCTGCATATACAAAGGGTGCATTGATCCAATGCCACATTGACCGGCTGCCACTGATTATGAGTATAAAATAGAAAGAAAAACAAAATTCCATATATCTTTGACAGAAGTGGCTATATATAATAATAACTTTAAAAGAAAGACTTGAAAATATAAAAGGTTTTATTTTGGTAACCAAGATTTTAAGCTGATACACAACACATTTAGACACTACCATTTTTTTTACCTTCAGTAAATTCTTTTATTTTATTAACACTGGGAAAAGTAATTTTAACGTGTTTTTATTGTGGTCATTATCATCAGGTTAAAATATTAACTCTCTATTAACCAATATCTGCCCGCATGCTTTGGGCATTAGGAGTAGTTCACTGCCCAAGTAGTTTTTCAAAAAATTAATTTTTAAATTGGTCAGTCACAAAAATAACTACAATGCACTCGATTATCCGGGCTAATGCTGGGGAGGATGGTCACGGATAATTGAAAAACACAGATAATCAGAATCATCAAATTTTTATTATATTTTCGAATATAATATCATATACAAATTTTTAACACATTATTTATATATTTATTATTTATCAAGAAAACACAAATAAATAAGTAAAAATAGAATATTTTATCATATATAAGAACATAAAAATATAAAAAAGTATAGCTTAAAGTATAAATTTTAAAAAATCTGTTATTTTCATCTGTTTTCGAGATTTTTTTAACGAATTCCTTATTTCACTTCGAAATATTCTTAAAGCTGATACATTATTATATTCAGTTCCCCTTTGTTCAGCGTAATCTAGAGCAATGTTTCAATACAATTCAATGCCGTTTCATGACTAACATAACCACTGGTATCTTCTTCGCTTGTAATACAACTGTCATTTTCTTCCTCTCGGGTAACAAGAGAAACTGTATCAGAATCGTCCATGCGTTCAAAGCCTGGATCATTTAAATCATGGTTGAGCCACTCCTCTATGTTTTCCTTATCCACATCTTCAAAAAAATTTAAATCTTCCAATAATTCACACATTTCAGGTACAAAATTTTCTTCATTCTCTTCTGAATCCATTAAATCTGTTTCTGTGTCAGGAAGAATCTTTCTCCATGATCGAACGAGTGTTACTGGCTTTACTTTTGACCAAGATTGTGCTACCCCATTTATCCAAGATTGTGCTACCTCAACAAGAGTTTTTGCGTTAGATGTTTATTGCGTTATATGCAAACATTCATACATTCAAAAGATACAAGTGGTTAAAAAAAATTCAGGGTTAGTTAGGTAAACACAAACACATCGCTAAATTCATTCTTTTTTCAAATAACGCGCATATTCAAGATCACAATTCATTAATGCGTCCTATAATCGTAATAGAAAAAATCAATCAAATTAAATTTGAATTAAAAAATATTTATTTTCAGGCACGAATAATCCGCTAACTGGATAATCCATACGCGGATAATCGAGAGTACTGTACACACAATTTTCTTTTTAACGCGATACATTGATTCCAGAAATTGATGCGTATAACCAACCTACTTTCACATAATTCGATAATTTTTTTACAAAAGTCAAAATATCGTATTTCTGCTTGTGCAGTAAGGGCTACTTAAATTATAGCTTACTACTCCATCATTGCTGTTTTCACCCGTCAAATCATTTGATTCATGAGAAAAAATAAAAACATATTTATTAAAAGTATTGTCTTAATTCATCAATGGATGCATCAATAAATTAACAATCTCTTTAAAAACAGTCAAATCTTTGGTAGATCTGAAATATTCATAAAATTTTGAGGTAATAATTCTTAAATACAACAAAAAGAACCATCATTCAAAATATTGATTGACTTGGCATTTACTTTATTTATTCTAATTTACCTTGAAAAATCCCATATTTATAGTTCTTCAAACCCTAAATTCATATTTAATAAGTGTAATATGAATTGGGATGTTAAAGTGAATAACAAGATGCATTGTGTATCTCTTCAGAGCCAGTATATATAGCTGAGAAAAATGTAAGTTTAAACATAGTTTTGACGATGTGCGAAAGCCGAAATAGCTATCAACTAATAAATATAAAAACTGTAGAACTAAATATGTTGCTATTTTTACTCTATCATTCAAAATATTATTATATTAGTGGTGAGGACGAGCATGATCGTATGGTCATGCAAATGTTTGGAGTTGAAATATAGCTAGTTAAATAAAATATTTACTATCAATTTTGAGTAAACTTAAAGTAATACTTTTCAAAGTCGATTTTGATAAAAACTTTTTCCAAAAAATTAATTGGTAGTTGTCTCCGTCCCCACGGCTGGTGAATAACTGAAATAAGTTTCCTTTCAAACTGAAATTGAGTGACAGCAACAATATTTAGGAAGAAAAAAGATGAATAATGGGATAGATAGACAATGATGTTTACTGTTACCATGCGGTTTTACCTTTACTGTTTAGTCAAACTTCTTTTTGATGATTATTGAGCAACTCTAGCCATGAATGTTAAGTATGAGATTTTTGCATACTACAATTGTATGATTTTTTTATTAGTTAATCAAAATTTGTAAATGTTTTGAATTAAAATACTTTATAGGTGTCTTAGTGAGTGAAGCTGGCTGCATATTAGAAACATTGGATACTTATCTACGTGAAAAAAATTTCATGATGCCTCTAGACTTAGGAGCTAAAGGCTCATGTCATATTGGAGGGAATGTTAGCACAAATGCTGGAGGTATAAGATTGTTGCGATACGGAAATCTTCACGGTTCAGTTTTAGGTCTTGAAGTCGTAAGTTATATATGTGTTTGCTGAAAAATGTTCAGTTATTTCCATATTCCGATAATCATAATTATTTGAGTTGTATTTTTTTATTTATAAATATGGTTGGGCCCAAGATTTTTAGCTCTATTTTTTATAATGTCACTTTAAGGTGTTCGCTATCATAAGTTGGATGCATAATAATGTTCTGCAAGTCTTGAAGCACCGTAGAAATGAAAATAGCTCAGTGAATATAAACTGCAATAGTGCTTAAAAATAAAAATATGCAATCCACAGAAACACAAAGAAAATTCATGTGATTGTGGCGTGAAAGTTCAATAGAGAAGTTTCACCACTTTGTTTTTGGCTCACTTCACTTCTTAATGGCCCAATTCTAGGTGGAAGGCATTAATATCAACAACAAAAAAACACTAATTCCAAATTATTCATTAAACATCAGGATGAGTTTCGCTCATAACGAATAAATACTTCTGATCATTTATTCATTCTAAAGAGTTATTTATTCATCCAGAATTTTTTTATTTTTTTTATCCATGTCCGCTCCCAATTCGGAGTCGAAATGTTTTCATTTTATTATTTTTAATGATTAAATGTCTCATGATTTCTTTGAAAATTTTAACCGAAAATATCATTTGTTTTAAAAGTTGTGTTGATTTTTAAAATGCAATATATTTTTGTGCTAATCACTAAAAAACGCCCACTACAGGCTAGAGTCTATTGTTTGAGGCCCCCGATTACATAGTGTTAAAAGTCCAAGAAAAAAGTTTTACCATTTTACTAGTTGACTCACTTCGCCTCTCGAAGGCTCATTTGTATCATTATTTATAATTTCTAATCATATTTCTTTTACATAAAAATTGTTTGTTACACCTTGCTACTAAGTCTTAATTTTGTATAAATAGCCTTGTATTCATTTATATTGTGTGATGAACAAAACTGGTCCTGATCTTTAATAAATAATGTGGAAATAGTACAAAAATTGTCATATTTTTTTAATAAAATATGTTCATATCTCGGATTTAAATAATTTCAGAGAAAAGGTACTTGACTCATTTTATCACATTTTTAAAATATCATATTTACACAAGTTGTTAAAAACTTCAATTGACTTTTTTTCTATAGTGTATTTTTCTTTTAGAATGAGTATGGTTAAATCTTATCAATATTTTACTGTTAACTTTATATCTGGCTTGCAAATTTCTTATTTCTTACAGTCTAAAATATGATAATAATAAAAAACATCAGCTTATTTGTTGTTTCTAATTTTAGGTGAAAGCTAATGGTGAGGTCATTGATTGTTTGAAGACATTAAAAAAGGATAACACTGGATATCACTTGAAACACTTATTTATTGGCTCAGAAGGAACATTAGGGATGATTACAAAGGTTTCTATTCAATGCCCATCGGTGTCTTCATCTACCAACGTGGCATTTTTAGGCAAGTTATTAAATACAATGAATGACCATATTAAAAAGGGGACTAATAATCAAACGGTTTTCATGGATCTTCTGTGATAATCATCTTTATAAGGAGTCTTTATGCTTTGCATTGGAGCGTTCTAGGATAAAAAATATATAATTATTATTAATTAGGCAAAGCATTATTATAAAATGTGGAATTTAAAAGTTTTACTACCTTGTTTGCAAAAACCAAATCAATTGCTTTGTCGCTTTTATTACTGAGCAAATTCCTAATTTTATCAACTCTGTTGCAAAATACTTATTTTAGCGTTTTAGCAAATTGCAATTTAAATATTGTTTAATGCAATTTATTTAATCTTGTTTTTAGGAGTTAAAGACTTTGATAGTGTACTTACTCTTTATAAGAATGCAAAATCTTCTCTGGGTGAAATTTTGTCAGCTTTTGAAATGGCTGATGCTTCATCATTGGAAACATGTACATCAAACTTCAAAATGACGTAAGTAATTTCAATAAACATAATCAGGGCCGGCTCTAAGCGTGTGCGAAGTGTGCGGCACAGACAGGCGCCAGCTCTAAAAATAATCAGAGGGGCGCAGATTGGTGGATCGCTTTTGGTTTTTTGAGGCAACGAACTCGGCCGAAGGCGCCTCGCACACAGGCGCAAGAATCCACGGGCCAGCCCTGAACATAACAAATTAATGTTACCTTTCATTCTTTCGATATTATTGTTTTATTACATAATAATACCCTTATTTGTTTACATTTATTAAATACATTTGGTAAAACTTCATTTTTTATACACCTATGAGATCTTTTGTTTTAGAAACCCAATTGGAGATCATCCATTCTTTGTACTAATTGAAACAAGTGGATCCAATGAGAAGCATGATGGGGAAAAACTTTCAAAGTTCCTCGAAAACAATACTGAATCAGGTTTGATTTTGGATGGTACTTTATGTAGTGAGCCTAGTAAAATAAAAGTAAGTTTTATATTTTTGATGGATTCAGCGGTAACTTTATGGAAGTTAATTTTTTACGTTTGTTACTCCACTTGTGTTGCAAATATATGACACGTGTTTCGCCAGCTTAAGAAGCATTATCAGACAGAATATCGCAAGGTTTACAAATAGAATATTTCTCAACCTTCCGATATTCTGTGTGATAATGTTTCATCCATAAATAGGTGAAACACGTGTCACAATTTATAACAGAGTAGAGATACAAAGTTATCAAATTTAATTTTATATTAAAAGTTAATATAGTTATACTTTTGATACAGTTTGTACGAGTCATCATCAGTGTTCCCTCTAAGCTGTGCTCGTGTGCGCGCGTGCACATGCATTACCACAGAGCGCACAAAAGTTACACCAATTATACCACCACCAAAATAAATTAATTGTCATAATAAAAAATTAACTATTTCATTAAGTAGGTCTAAATACCGTTAATGTGGCACACATAAATTTTAATTTCCTTTCAAAGTTGCACAGCCAATCAATGTTCCCTCTAATTTTTCTATTGTGTGTGCGGACCATCAACTTCCGTCAGTAGTAAATTTTCAGCAAAATAAAAAATGTGTGTAAACATAAAAATTTGGTGAAACTTTTTTTACAATATTTCTATGTGCAGCCTTGTGGGGCGATGGAAAAATGTGTGCGGGCACATTTTGGGAGGCGTGCGCGCACACACGTGCACACCTTAGCGAGAACATTGCAGCCAATGTATTTTGCGCACAAAACTTTCTGAAAATTAGAGGGAACATTGGTCATCATTGAAATGATCAAAGTGACTTAATATAAGACATATTGGTCGTTCTTCTTTTATGGCATATTAAAGAAAACTTTGAGTGTTCATAATGTATTTTCTAATAATCATATAAAATATTGTTGACATGACTATAAATATTAAATGAAATTGTAAATTTGTCTATCCATGCTCAATAAAACAAACTATTTTATACCATTTATGAATGGATGAATTCGCTGTATAAATGCAAAATTATTTGGCTTATTGCTTAACTTTTTTACCATTTATATATTCATCAGTGGCGGTTCCTGACCTAAAATCTTGGGTGGGCTAGAGAAAAGCATATTTCCACTTCACCTTATACATTAATCTACAAGCAAATTAACAAATACTACGAAACTACTGCAATGCATAAATTATTATATAATAAAATCAATGCTAATGTAAGTAAGAAATATTAAAAAATGCATACGGGACCTTAAATTCGTCTCTTTTAAAGTGAAAAAACAAGTACTAACAGCAATACAGAGCTAGCTGTCAGTGAGAGTCAATACCTTTCACTTTCATACAATACATCGATATTGGTATTTGTGTTTCAATGCATAAGTATGCGTCATGGGCTGAATCAGTTCAGCCCCCAACGAAGACAGAAACTTGGTAATTTAAAACACAATCGTGTGTTATAAGGTGACGTTTCCGTACATACAAATACAAAAAAAATCTAATCGTGCTTGATTGCGCCCCAGTGTAAAAAAATATTGTCTGTGGTTACGGGCTTGAAGGATTTAGCCCCTGAGTGGTGTTGCCAGAGTGACGTGACGTTGCCTGTTCTCTGTGAAGTATTTATAGGGTTATTGTTTTTTTTTATGCCGGCTCAGTTTAAAATTGTAATACAAAACACAATCGAGAATATGATTGTAGGTAGACGTAACATTGTCTTATATTGACAGAGGAAAATTAAAACAAAGATATTATATTCATTTGGGAAAGGTTAGTTACGCTTATAAATGTATTTATTTTGTTCAGCGGCCGAATTGCTGTTCATTTTTATTCAGCCATCTAAAGTTTTGGGTGAAAAATGCAGGTCGGGCTTAGCCCACCTAGCCCAGTACCTAGAACCGCCACTGATATTCATTAATATTCTTCTTATTCGTAAAGACATTACTGCATTTTTTTAAACTACATCCGCTCCAAATGTGGAGCATAGGGATTCCTAATAGAGTTTATCTCAACAGAATTTTTTCTATGAAAACTGCTCGTTACTCAGTTGCTTAACCTCCCTTTTTTCGAAGAGAGTAGAGAAAGAAATTTAGGGCTAGAACAGGACTAATGGTTAGCCTATTACTCTCGCCATGCCTCATCTTAAGGATATGTTAGACATCCTTGCTTTTGAACAAAAATCCATATATCAATTGAAAAATCAATTCATGACACTCCCTATACTGAGATTCAAACTCGTGATCTCCGTAACTAAAGCTATCAACGTTGACCACTCAACCAGTTACCAGTTGAATACTTACATATTAGTATATTCATAGATGCAATTCATAATATTTCAATTGAATATTTTATTGGAAATAATATCGGATAACGCGATTATCAAGCCCTCAAAAAATATTTTTAAATCGTGGCATTGTTTTTAGCTTAGTTTGTGAAGTTTTTTGCCGTAATAATCCGACACGCTATACTATACTTTTACCATAAATGATTCCAAACATTGATGCCGTCAGTCTTTTCTGCCGTGCTTGTATCAGCTTGTATCAACTGAGGATTATCAGCTTGTCCGACTATTGCCTGTTGTAATTGCATGCAAAGTGCTAAAATTACTTCGGAAAAATGTCGGATACGCGTATATCATATGAAATAAGCTGTCGGAATGAAATAGATTATAAAGTCGATACAAACAATGATCACGGAGGTGATTAATGAAATCTTAAATTGACAATAAATAATTTAAAGTAGGTATGGTGTATTCTAAATGTTAGACACATTAGTTATTATTTTGCATATGTGAAAATAAGGTATATAAATCAATATTATGTTATTAGAAATAAGCTATCAAAAAGAAGTAGGTTATATTATAGTCAAGACCAACAATGACGCGTTTGAATGCGTTTCAGATAGATATCGTAGTATGCGTGAATCGCGTACGAGACCATACAACCAAACATAAGTTATTTCTACCTACTTGCAAACAATCCACGGGTACAATTCTTCGTTTCAAAATTATGTCGTCAAAAAATCCAAGCAGCGACACCTATTATGCCACCGATTCAAACTATCAATTATGTATTTATTTTAAGTCTCTCTAGAAAATTAACGAAAGCTCGTAAAATTATAATAAATATACCAAAGATTAAAAAAATAAATAATATATAAAACCCCGATACATTTTTTGTATTTTTTTGGTTTAATTGCTAAAAAAATCGTAATATATAGCTTTGATATCGACCTTTTTTTAAATCCAAATAAAGTACTAATTACGTATTAAATCAAAAATGAAGCGATCCGGATAAATAAGATGAATCCTTGAACTATCTGTGAGTTTTTAAATCAGTGTCAAAAAACAAACCGTTAATATTCTGGAATGTAATAACGAAAGCCTTTATTTTTGCTTTTTTTTTAAATAATGAAGTTAATAATCGACTTAAAAATTAAAAAATATTTTTCTGACTACCTTTAGATTTATTACGACAAATATAAATACTTTTTACATTGTAATTCGACAATGATTTTAGCGTGACTCTTACCCTTAATGCTGATTTAAAGGCAAGGAATTGCCCGTATATTTATTTTAAACTTTTATGTGTCAGCATTAATGTATCTATATTTTGATAGTACATATAATTATCTATGTAACATAAAATATTGATGTTAGAGGCTTTATCCTAAAAGCTAAAAATATTCATTTGATTTTTTACTTAGAAGTATCAATCTGTTACTTACCAACTTCTGCCAGAACAGTGATGATATCATCCCAATTAATAATAATGTGAAGTGTTCTTGCCTGTTATGCAACTTATGTCATGTTATGTTATGCATCTTGTAGATATGCTTGATTAAGTAATTATGTATTTATTTTCAGCCTATATGGGCTCTTAGAGAAAGTATCCCCAGTGCCATATTACTCGATGGCTACGTACTTAAATATGATGTTTCATTACCATTGAAAGAATATTACAATATTGTCCCTGCAATGAGGGAAAGGCTTGGTGATGATGCTGTAAGAGTGTGCGGCTATGGACACATTGGTAAAAAAATGCAATATATTAAATTACGCGCACTATATGTTTGTTTGATATATATAGACTGTGCTTAGGCAAACAAGAATAACTATCAGAACAAATTTTATAGGATGTACAAAACAGGTTATTTCAATGATCTCAAGTGAAAGTCAAAATTAAAAACACTTGCATACATACTCAATTATTTTCTTGCTTTATAAAACTGATCTAACTAATTATAAAAGTTATCAAACAATAATCCTTGAAATTGAAGGTGTCTTTTCGTTTGCCATTATTAAATATTGAGGCTCAATTATGTTTCAACATGTATAGCTTATTTCCTTTGGCTAGTGCATTTAGTTGCTAACACTTAATTAAAAGACTTTATTTAGAGAGTTAATCTATAGAAACTGAGGATAGTCAATATTAATGATTCATTGACTTTATATGGACTGCATATCTCACAAGGTGCTATTTACAAAACACATTAGATCTATATTATGATGACTTTACTGATACATTTTCAATTTATGGAACATTAGGTATGCACATATGAGTGTTCTCAATTTTATGATCTGGTCACAAAATAATAGATAATATTCAAAACTATAAAAAATACAAAACAAACAGCTGGCCTAAGGCAACATTCACTCTAAGCTGCATGCGTGTGCATAAACCATATTAAAACAATTGTAAAGTCAACGATGACTATTTTCAATACTATATAAAGTCTATGTTGAAATTTGAGATAGCCATCATATTTTATGCATTAAGACAGCGGTCAGCAACCCTGGCCCATTTAAAGTACATGCCTTAAACATGTTTTTTTTTAAATATTTCAGAACTGCGTAATGTTCATTAATAATTTATACTCCATCATTGTAACAAATATCTTGTGAACAGCTAAATACAGATCAATTTAGTATTATCTTTGTCAACAGTCAATGAGTGCAATTGTCACAAGTGACCAATGACAGTGTATGAGTGGACACCCGCTATTTTGTAATGTACAATTATGTATTTTGATTTTACAATATGCCCTCAACTCTTTCAACCAGGTTAATATAGGTATATAATGGCCATTGTCATAAGCAAGCCACGGGAGTGTGCATTTTATTTAAAATCTTACCGACCACTACATTAAAATGTCATATAAATGAAGAAATTTTGGGACTAAATTGATCAAAATTATTCTCAACATATTTTAAGTTTATATAGAAAATGCTATATATAACCTGAATTTGTTTGAAAACATAGCGTATGACGCTAATAAGATGTAAGATCTTATAAATTTTCTCTCTCAAATTATTACAATTGTAGTTACCACATTATTTAGAAGAATGAAACTTGATGACATTTCTTAAAATAATAATACGCGCAATTTTGAATAATAAAAATTCCCTGCCATCAAATATTTTTTCTCAAACTGTCTGCTATTATTAATAGTTTATATGAAATTTTACTGAAATAAAACGCAGTGCCAATAATTAATCAAACATTTATTTATTTTCTCTTATTTAAGTAGGTACAAATATTAAATAAACATAAATTATTAATAATATAAGTAATAAAATAGAACTTTGACAACCAACTGTGTCTGCTGAAAATTTTGTATAAATAATCAAATAGACGTAGAATTGTTAAAAATAAGATGTACGCGCTGTAATAATTAATTATGTAACATAGATAATGGAGTAACTCATTTAAAAAAAATTAAGTCTTAAAACAAAAAATGTTCAATTGAATTTATCATGATTTCCTTTTCATCTCTCTATCTATTACTCCACTTCTTTTATTATGAGCAATTATTATCTGTGGAACATATTAAATTATTGAAAATATAGCAAAAAAATGTGTTAACAAATAATGTTTTATTTTACAGGTGATGGCAATATACACTTAAACATATCATTGAAAGAGTATTCACCAAAAACCGTCAAAAAAATTGAACCTTATATCTTCGAACACGTTGCTAGATTGAATGGGTCAATTAGTGCTGAACATGGAATCGGGTTTAAAAAAACCAACTACATTCATTACTCAAAAAACAAAGCTTGCTTAAATTTAATGAAAGAGATTAAAACAATTTTAGATCCAAAGGGGATTTTAAACCCGTATAAAGTTTTACCTGAAACTTTATAAAATACTCCTAGAAATAATGTCACGCATATTTGCAAATAATATTACGCGCAAGCATAAAGTATACAAAATCATCGTAAAAATGCGCGTTTAAGCTTAAAATTCTTTTTTAAATGAGTTCATATTAAGTCATTGGTTATGCATATAATTATTTGTGTCCAACAAACAAACAATGCTTATGACTTTTGATATGTTAATTATCAATTATTGGTGGAAAGTATAATAATTTTTCTAAAAAATAAATAGTTGTGTTGATAATGACTCAAATGAAAGAAATTAGTAAAAAATTCTAATATATGCTTTAAAAAAAAACATCTTTTAAAATGTAACAACAACACAACAGTAAGATAACTATTTTCCTTATTATTAATGTTTGGGATACTTCTTTTTAGTAAACATTTTTATTTTATAGAAATTCATTTAATTAATTAGTGCAAAAAAAAATATATATAAATCATAATTGTTCTTACTTGAATCGATATCTTGATGGTACAAATTGCCATTATTTTTGGTGATAATTGCTAGATCTATTTTTCATATTTTAAATGGTTATTTTAGACATGTAATATAAATATTAAACAGAATATATATTCATACGATCATTGTTAAGGAAAAAGACACCAACTACATATTATTAACATATTAGACATATTATTTAAGTAATTTGTCATTAAAAGTCAAACTAGATATAATCATAAGTCAACCTAAAAAAGCTATTGATTCTTTTTTTGCTTAGGACTTTGATGATCAATTAAATAGAGTTCGATTCACTCTTACAATCCATACCAATTTTTTGTTGTGAAATTTGATGATTATTTATTAATAATGTCAATCCTGCCAACACACAAATTAAATATTGGTAAGTTAAAATTTTTTTCAAATTCAAAAAGTTCAATTAATTTTTAAATGTTATTTGACTTTTTTCTCAACTCAGACAATATATGTATACTCATATAATCAATGATATTATATTGTAATATAAGCAATAGTAATAATAATTGTATTAATGATAAACACAAATGGGTGATATTGGGCAATAAAAGTAATGGTGATTCATGAAATCTATTGCATTTTTTTTTATTATAATAAATAAACTATAGAGGTAATAGAAACATTGACAGTGTCCACTATACAAACTCAATTATTTGCTTTAATTCAAAAAACAGCAAACGCAACATGACAGGTCTGTTACTAATTCCTACAATAGTCAACATGTCATCATACTAGAATTGGTTTGTTATGTTGAAACCTTTGTAATGTAAAATCATTAAAAACAGACTTTCTTTGAATAGTTAGAAATCACTTGGTTCAAACCAACTTTAGTAGGACAGTATGTTTTGTATTTAATGTTATTTTGTTTTATATTTTATATTCAATGTTGTTTATTCTGTAGTTTTTGATATTTATTTTTCATTATATTTATCAGATATTCAGTTATATGTCGAATGTCGTGTGATGCATATTTAAACGGGGATGGCGGGTATCCATCGTACTGGCAACATCTCAGTTGATACTGGGATAAGCATTATCACAAAGCTAAAACTGTACACCACTAGATAACATAATCATCATATTATCATGGATTCCAGCAATTACACTAACATTCATATAAATTTCAATGACTTACTATTCTCATCAATCTAAATGGCACTATGGCATTATCTTCAGTGTAGCTTTTCAAGGTAAGTAATGAAAAATTTAATGATTGTTTGGATTTATCTCTTATAGCTAAGTATTTAAAATAAAATCTTATATCTTGAAAATATCTATCTATACATATATCTAAGTAAACATATATTTTTAGTGTTCAATCATAGAATATTTTTTTTAGAAATCAACATTAACGAATTGTTGATTGAAATATAAATTTGTTATTTTTCTATAGGGGGTTGTTTTTAGTGTGAAATTATAAAAAAAAAAGTTGCTTGAAAACATTATTGTCAAAGCAAAATTGATTGAACAATGAAATTTCCATCCAAAAATAAACTCGATTTAGAAAACTCAACAAGTATTTATTCTGTAAAAATTATTAATTTCATTAGTGGATAATTGTGGGGTTATAATGCAAAACGTACTATTTCCAACACTCAAACTTTTCAGTAGAGGCAAAAAACTATAGTGAACAACACTAGCATAATATTACGATTGAATCAATTAAAAATCATACAATAAATTATTTTGAAATCATTGACCTGCTTCATAAACTTGGCATATGGTAAAAAGTATTTTAAATTCGTCATTTTAATGTATTTTTTTTCAAAACGCACTATTTCCTGGAACTATGTGTACAGAAAATAAACTTATTTTCTTTTTTTTTATTAGTATTTTTTTCGACTCAGCCTTAGCTGTATGACTTATAATTGGGTAAACATCAAGTTTCATTGAAGAATTCACAAATAAATTGCAATTCATCCCTGAACATTCAGTTACAAGTCATCCCTAAACGTTCGCAGAGATATCTATTACCAATATTTATGATAAATACAGCTGTCAAACTTCTTAAGTAAGCCAAAAAACAAATCTCATTTCCACGTACGTCCGATCGATTTTAATTTGGTGATTAGTTTGGTCCTCTTCCTGATTTGGTTTCCTGTCAGGAATAAACAAAAATATTATCCTTTCCTTTACTGTCTTCAGAGCAGATCACAATGTTTAAAATATACAGTCAAAAAAAATTGTTGCTCCGTTCAAATTTCTATTGGAAATAGTGCACTTTGCCGTAGCAGAAAAATACGATTTTCAAGTTGAAAAATGACAGTGTTCTAAAAATTTTATCGTAAAATTAATAATACCAGTAGATTCATTACGCTTGAGTTACCCTATCTGCATACCTATCTCAATATCGCTCATTTTGGAAATAGTATGTTTTGCATTATAGCCCTACAATTGTTAACTTTCATAAATCTTTTAAATTAAAATGAGGTAATGTTACATACATTACCATGGCCTCCACATAGGGCTATTTTGTGCCATATCTGAACTCATACTAAAGTCTAGTGGTTCTTCATTACTATTATCCCTGCTATTACCGGGCAATTCATTGTCAGAATATTCCTCATCCATTTTCTTGTTTGTGCTCTTCGATTCACTTTCATCTATTTTTTCCACAATTTGTCTGCAACTTGTGTCACATACTTCCATTTGTTGGTCTGCTTGTCCACAAACAATCGTGTCATCTTCTGATATGTTTGGTATAAATGGCGTTAGAAAGTCTGAAGTATTAATGCTACTAATTTCAAACACATTTGCTGGTACCAAAAAGACAACTTGTGCTGGCATGGTGATAGATGGCATCATAGAAGACATCATAGATGGCATCATATATGGCATCATAGATGACATCATATATGGCATCATAGATGACATCATAGATGGCATCATAAATGGCATCAAAGATGGCATCGTAGATAGCATTGTATTATTCTCAAAACTATTGACACTGAAGATAGGGTCGGGCAGATTTTGGATACATTCAGATATATCTACGCTTTGAATTATAGATTCTTGAGACAGGATATTTTCATTTTCTTCATATTTGACACTTTCTTCTTCTAAATCTATACTAAATTCTGTTTCATTTTCTTCAGATCTGATAAATAGGTTCTCCTTTACACTTTCTTTTTGACTTTCCATATTTCTTACTAGATCCATTGCTATATGCTCTTCAATCGTATGTATGTTATTGATTTCTGAAGTCTTAAGTCCGTGTGAATTTCTATTATCAGCAATCTGTGATTGGTGTAGTTCATCATCAGCTGTTTTCTTTGAATCAATTTCTGAGATACAGCTTTCTAAGTGTCTCAAAAGTTTCACCTTTAAATCTGAATCAGCTAGTTCTGGCAAAATCCTTGTGTGAACATCGGGAGTGTTAAAGAATCTCTCTACTTCTTTGATGCAGTCGGTATAGCCATATCTATACTTATCAACCTCTGAAAATAGGATATTTTAATTCATTAAAATAATTATGAAAAAAGAAACAAAATTACAGGCCATTATTACAACGATCATAAAAACAACAAAATAATTTGTGTTTACAATATTTGTAAAACATCCGAAGAAATAATTTGTGTTTATTTACCCAAAAGTCTAAATATACAATGTTCCACTATTTTATAAATAGACATCCTTCTCTCTAAAATAATCACGTATATGTTAGAATAGAAGGTCGAAGAATGATTTTATAAAACTGTCAATACACATTGCTCTTTGTCGAACGATATATTTTTATTGGAAATAAAAGCTACCATTTAGAACTAAAATGAAATCTTGCAAAAAAGAATTCAAATCTCTGAGTCAAATGTAATAAATAAATCACCTTAATTTTTCAAATTATTTATCAATTCATATGTGGAGTGATGCTTTATGTCAGGGGTGGGGAACATTTTCTTATCTAAAGGCTGCATTCATTTTTCTGATTCGACATAAGGCTGCAGTAAACATTGACTAGGGCAGGGATGGCGAACCTACGGCACGCGTGCTCGAGGTGGCATGTTTGAGAATTTGGATGGCAGGCATTTCCAAGTTAAAACAAAAAAAAAAAGATAATCCGTGAATTATTAATTTATTTCGTTTTAATATTTTTTAAATGTTTCCCAAGATAAACGACAATAGTTTATAAAATGTTGATTTTTTTTTCTATTTTGTTTAAAAAAATACTGCTTGGGCACACCACACAATTGAGAAATAATATTTGAGGATTTTTGGCACACGGTGCCAAAAAGGTTCACCACCCATGGAATAGGGAATCTTTGGCCGGAAACAAGAACTTACGGTCAGAATATTTCAGGAATTTACGAATTTACATAAATTTACAGAATTGGCCAGAAGGCCGCACCAGAGTAGCCAAAAGGCCGCATGCGGCCTTAAGGCTACAGGTTCTCTACGCCTGTTTTGTCTCTTTTAACCTTATTTTGTAATGCTAACAGGTCATAGACAATGCAATTTTCATCATTGGACATATTTACTCCTTGTGTGGAGCATATGGCTAACACGCGACGCAAATCCATGATTCCCTGTCTCACACCAATTGCATAACATACTAGCATCGCTTAGTTCCACCGAGTTTATCATAATACCCGATGGTCATACAGGACGTAAAAATCCCACCGGTCGGAAGAAGAGGCAACCAAGGTTGATGCTCTCATAGGCATTCGCGGCACATGACTCAGCGAATTCCAACATATCTCTATGGTCACTAATGTATCAGGGCGCTGCCATGAACGTTGTCTAATATTTGAGTTTTTCACGAAACGACTTCTGCTTTGATATCCTACACAAGCATCTATTTTTGAAGCTCAGTATACTTAGGGTGGCCAACAGGTCTCTTTTTAAGAGAACATGTTCTCTTTTTTAACACAATTCTTTTGTTCTCTCTTTTTTTCTATTATAGCCAGAATGTTCTCTTTTTCAAATTTAGCAATAATTTACACACAAAATATAAAACCAAAACCAAATTAGCTCTGTAGATAAATATAGCGACAGAGATGATGAAATTGATAACGAAGATGAAGATGACTAAACTCAACAATTAATTTTTAAGTGCACTTTTCATGTTTTTAACTATTATTATCTACATATGTATTTGACTGTTATTTTGAAAGTGGCATAAATCGTATAATATTTCGTTTGAGATTATTGGACTTTGCGTAAAATTGTTATAAGAAATATTTTGATATTATCTATGTACAGTAGAACTTCGATTATACGTTTTTCATTGGACCATGAAATTGATAACGAAGATGAAGATGACTAAACTCAACAATTAATTTTTAAGTGCACTTTTCATGTTTTTAACTATTATTATCTACATATGTATTTGACTGTTATTTTGAAAGTGGCATAAATCGTATAATATTTCGTTTGAGATTATTGGACTTGGCGTAAAATTGTTATAAGAAATATTTTGATATTATCTATGTACAGTAGAACCTCGATTATACGTTTTTCATTGGACCGTAATAAATAAACGAATAATGCGGGAAATCTTCAAATAATATTTTGAAAAATGTTTAATTTTCAAAAAACGTAATTTTTAAATTTTTTTTTATGTAACTAAATGCAATGTAAAACTATTTGAGCAAAGAAAAAAAATTGGGACGGGACAATAATATTTGGATGATAGATCGAGGAAATCAGTAAATATTGTTAAGACGGGGTCTTGGTCGAGTAAAAAATAAACGATCCATGGAAAAAACGAAGATAGTGAGAACGGTAGATCAGGGTTCCGCCGAAAAAAACGCGAGACGAAATGCGAGGCAAAACTATTTATGAAAAATATTCAACGAAAACGGTCAATCGGGATAATATTCGTGATGGGACCAAAATATTTAAACGATAGATCGAGGAAAACGGTAAATCGGGGAACGATTAATGCGGTATTCTTTTATATTGTTCATATGGGTGTTTGGCCGGGACTGTGAAAAACAAACGATCCATGCGGGAAAACGAACAATGCGAGAACGATAGATCGGGGTTCCACTGTAAATTATGATTCCAGATATAGTCTTCCCTTTACCTTGTAAAATAATGGTTTTTTGGTAACCAGCGCAATTAATTATAAAGAAAAAATGTACAAAATAAACTTTTTTTTTTTTTGTCAAAGGGTTGTCAAGGGCCAGCCCTTGACAATCCTACTTAATTTAAGATTTCGACTGAAGGTGCTTGGTGGAATTTCAATATTAAATTTGAATCATTCAAATTTAACCCTACTTAACTTAAGAAATATGTTGCATTGCTATAACTATGTCATTAAATAGTAATGTGAATAACACACACCATTTTTATCAAACGATACAATCATTTGTAAATGTCGAACAGTCATTTCGAGGATGTCAGCCTTCTCGAGTTTCGCTTGTTTCTGGAATTTGTCTGCTATTACTTCCTGTCTGCTATCAAGTAAAATGTTTTTCAGTAACGCCACACTTTGGTTGATTCTGGCCCTGCGCCGCTTCTCCATCAATGGTTTATTATTTCTCCTCGTATCTGGTCCTGATCTAATGGATACCGAGCTTGACCACGGTACAATTGAATTGGATCCTTTTATTTCAATTGTTTTTCGATTGTTAGCCTGGGCATCTTTCAAAGAGACTTTCATTGTAATGTTAACCTGAAACACCACATATGATGTACAATATTTAAAATGATGCATTTATTTTAAAACTTTCTAGATTTAAGAAGTCAAGGTGATGACGTAAAAAAAAAGGGTTAAGTTTCATTTGTTGTGATTAGTTTTACAGCGTTTTGACATCATTTTAAATAATACATTTGCTGTATACTGAAAATCTGGTGGTATTTATATATTAGCAGGGCTTTTTTTACCCTGTAACGCGGCGGAACGGCGTTCCGGCACCTTTTTTTCTCGAAATTTTAATAAATGTTTAATTTTATTTTTTCTATTTTAAAATATGTATATTTTGTTTTATTTTCTATGCATTATATGAAAAGCCGTCATTAATTCTAACAAAATGATATTCGAATATATAATAAATAATATACCTTCTTAGAAAATGCTCGAAAAAAGTGCGTTCCGGCACCTTTTTTTTTCAAAAAAAAGCACTGTATATTAGTACAACAACGAATACAGCGGAAATATTACATCCTCGGTATGCAGTGGCAGTTCCTGACCTGAAATCTTGGGTGGGCTAGAGAAAAGCATATTTCCACTTCACTTTATACATTAATCTACAAGCAAATTAACAAATATTACGACACTACTGCAATGCATAAATTTTTATATAATAAAATCAATGCTAATGTAACTAAGAAATAATAGAATAATAACACGGAATCCTTAAATTCGTCTCTTTCAAAGTGAAATAACAAGTACCTACTAAAAGCAGTATAGAACTGTCACTTGCTGTCACTGAAAGTCAATACCTGTCACTTTCATACAATACAACGATATTGGTTTTGTGTTTCAATGCATAAGTATGCGTAATGGGCAGATTGTTTTTATCCCCCAACGATCAACAGAAGCTTGACAGATTGAAACACTATCCTTTGTGTTTGATGACGTTTCCGTACATACAAATACAAAAAAAATCTAATCGTGCTTGATTGCGCCCCAGTGTAAAGAAATATTGCATGATATTGTCTGTGGTTACGGGCATGAAGGATTTAGCCCCTGAGTGGTGTTGCCAGTGACGTAACGTTCCTGTTCCCTGTGAAGTATTTATAGGGTTATTGTTTTTTTTATGCCGGCTCAGTTTAAAATTGTAATACAAAACACAATCGAGAATATGATTGTAGGTAGACGTAACATTGTCTTATATTGACAGAGGAAAATTAAAACAAAGATATTATATTCATTTGGGAAAGGTACGTTACGCTTATAAATGTATTTATTTTGTTCAGCGGCCGAATTGCTGTTCATTTTTATTCAGCCATCTAATGTTTTGGGTGAAAAATACAGGTCGGGCTTAGCCCACCTAGCCCAGTACCTAGAACCGCCACTGTCGGTATGTGATATGTATCACCAGTTATCATATCCATATCCCTGATCACTATCAGAAACACAATATGGTATTTTTATCTGAAGGCAATGAAATATAAATAATGAAGATACTGTTTTTTAAAGAAAAGTTAAATACAACCTTAAAGAATACTTATAATTGTTTGGAACCAAATACGTTTTTCCGACCACTGTATTTGCATGTTATAACATATTTTTTCTCATGCACTTCTGGGTGAATTTGTTAACCTTTAAACGTCCGGCGGTCCCATACGGGACAAGTGATTATGGTACATTTCGCTATCGGATTACACTGATCTATGATGATAGTATTCAAAATATGAATATTAGCTTACACAATTGATGACTTTGAGATACCGATCCATAATTTTATTTTCAGTTTCGATGTATATTTTCAATATTTTTGTTATATTGAGCAATATAAACATCTGCGTTACAAGGTCGACTCTAGGAATATGCGTTGTGTTAGGCGGACCGTTATAAATCAGCTTTATCCACACCATACAACATATTTCAATGGGGATACAGATTTTTTTCCATAACTAGAAAATTCTCTATTTTTTGTAATTTTATGGTTTTATTTGTTAAGTTTTGTCTAATTTTTATCATTTTAATTCCTTTAGTGTATAATAATATAAAAATGTGAAAAATTGTAAATAAAGCTTTTGTTAATTATAAACAATCTTTTATTTTGCTAATGCTTTTTATTTTACCCACATAGACTGACTAGTTTTAGAGATATAATTATTTTTGTAAAAGCTATGGGTCATGAAAATATTTCGCAAAAAGTCCACGGGCGTTTAAAGGTTAATCAAGCTAATATAAAGACAACCGCCAGATAGAGAAGATGGGGAGAGAGGTCTAATGTAGATGTTACCAGGCAAGACGGAAAAAAGAGTTGTGTGCAGGGCCGGCTCGGGGATTTTTGCACCTGTGTATGAGGCGCCATTAGTGCCTTGAAAACTAGATCTAAACTAGTGGATATTACTAAAATCTTAGTCCGTCGCCTGTGTGCACTGTACTCTTTGCCCACACCACGAGCCGGCCCTGGCTGTGTGTGCAATACAAGTAAAAATTAGGGGTTGTAAAACGCAGAAGATGTAATTGACAATTTAAATAATATTCACAATGTAAGATTTTTTTAACTAGAATAAAAATTTTAGCAAATTTAGTTTAATTTTGGTCAGAGATGTTTTTTATTTTTAATTTTAGATAGAATACAAATGTTATTCAGGTTGTTTTCATTTGACAATACAATATTGTCATCTTTTTGTAATATTTAACGTTTAAATTTGCATGAGTTTTTAAGTAGGTACCGACTGTTTGTGTTTGAAAGAAAAAAATCTAAGAATACGTTATGAATGTACTTAAACAGTCGCCTTTCTTAGTATTGGTTTATTTCAGTTGTGAAAAATCAAAAGGGTTTCATGTTTCCAAAGATAACTTCTTGTATCAATTTTACTATTTATTTGTAAATGATTCGTTTTTGTATTTTAATGAACAAAAATCAACTCAAAATTGAGAAAAAAATTAATGGCTCTCAGGAAATAGATTAACCGAAAGTGTTTGTTTTAGATATTTAATATGTTATTATTATAATTGTAAACATTATATCAAAACAGTTTTTATTATTTTGTTTTAAAATATGTACATATTTAAAGAATTCAACTGTGCTTTATACTTAGAAGTATTCGTTTATATATATTTTTTAATAAAAACTATTACTGGATTGTGAGAGTTACCAAGAAATGAACAATTTATGTTTTATGTCCCGGGACATAAAAAAAGCTGAGACTTAAGAATACCTAATATACACCCTGCACGTACAACACTTTAAGAGTATTTAAACATAAAGTGATAAAAAATAATTTATTCATATTAAGTAATTTTTAAATATCCTAACCCAACAACCTGTCCGTTAAAAATAATTCACTTGAATCCTCCTGCTAAACAACTCCAAATAAAAAAGCAAAATGAAAAGTTTGGCAATCCAAGACAAAGATTGATTGTGTTGTATGTGTCGTGAAATTATTTATACGGTAATCGTCATGTAATGTTTGACAGTTATGTGCAATTTCCCATTAAAAATGCACACATGAAACTTTCCACATTGTGTAACAGATGGCATTTTCAATGACTATGATTGGATATGGAAGAATCAACAGCTATTTTGAAAATACACATTATCGATTTTGTAATCATCAAAAGCAATTTCAAATGAAAATCTACTACATTCATATGGGAATTAAAATGAGTGTATGGGAAAAGGGACTTCTGTCACTTGTGATAGTACTTTATAACCATTCACATATTGTTATTATTATTACTAGCTGTAAGCCCGTTGACCTCAACGGGGGGATTTTTGTTGCATTTTTAAGTAGTCAGAAAATTACAAACCTATTTATTGAATAAGCAGGAGATTCTAAAAATAAAATAAATATATCGGGGCGTATATCGACAGCCCTGCCCTGTAGTATTTAAATTGTAAATTATTTAATTTTTGGAATAATGTTAAGTTTGCTAACAATTATTTTTCCTATTAGCAGAAATAGACCTCGTAAATTACCTAATTTTTGGAATAATGTTTATGTTTGCTAACAACTATTTTTCGAAGTAGCAGAAATTTCGTAAATTATTATATCTTTGGAATAATGTTCAAGTTTGCTAACAATCATTTTTCATAGTAGCATAAATCGATCTCGGCGCATATATCGACAGCCCTGCAGTTTTTAAATTGTAAATTATTAAATTTTTGGAATAATGTTCAAGGTTGCTAACAATCATTTTTCGTAGTATATATATTTTATTCAACTAATTTTCAAGTATGCTAACAAAAATATTTCGTAGAAAAAGAATAAGACCCGAGGACATCAGTACGCACACATTTGTGAATTGTGAATTGTTAATTGTGATTTGTGAAAAGTGATTATTTTATCGACTATTAATATATAGATTTTGGAATTTTTAGAATAATCTAATATTCTAATTTTTAGAATAATTTAATATCTATTGAACTTTTTTTTCACTTCAATGGAATGTGAGAAAAAAGTCGGAAAATAAATGGGCAAAGAATTAAATTATATTTATATAAAAAATGCAATTTTCACATGCAAAATATTATAAATTAATTGGACATTTTATCAAAACAAAATTATCAAAATTTTGACTTATTCTCCAAATAGAACTTGTTTTTTAGAATATATATAATGATTTTTACTGATGTTATTTTACTAATCATACTGAAACTATGCTTTCGCCAACAACTAACTATACCACGTATGTATCTAGATTAAAAACAAATCTTGAAATAATTGCGTCTTATATTTATTTTTTGAAAAACTTATTTGGCTAGTCAATCGGATTTTGTTATTTTGATAGCATTTATTTTCATACGATCAAGATGTAATGTGATTTAAAAAGAAAGTTTTCAAAAAAAAAAAATGTTATAAACCAAAAAAAAACGCTCAGGACATCCTCAGACAGACTTACTTTCAGTAAGTAAAAGTAAGTCTGTCTGAGGATGCCTCTGAAAGAGGCGAAACACGTGTCACAGTTTGTAGCACAATACGTGGAATAATCTAAGTTATTTTTTATTTTATATTCAAATGAACTTCCAAAAAGTTACCGACGAATCCATCGAAAGCATAAACAATGTATTTTAGAGAAAAAATGATTGAAATTATGCAATAAAAAGGGTGGGTTCAGTTCACTTTTTCCCATCATCCTAACTTGCCTCACTTTGCCGTATTTTAATCTCGTTGACCCCAATCTATCAAACTATTTCGCTTACTTTATTTATATTACTATTTGAGCATAAATTTACCTTGTCATTCATTATTTGACAATATTCCATTTTTGAATCTTTGACAATCGAAGTCAGTAGGAATCGCAAATATCGTTCCATTTTCAAATTTTTATTTTAAATACACTATTTTTATCGCCTTGATATTTATGACGTTAGCTCAGTTGATAGAGAGCTCGACTGGTAATCCAGAGTTCTGTGTTCGATCCACGGTCGCGGCGTTTTTTTGTATGAAATTTTTTCAGCTATTTGATTTGTTTCGTCAAATAATAAACAGTGTATTTGGAAAATATGTCTTTAGTATGAATAAAAAAAATAATTAATTGTGACAGCGGGGCAGGATTGGGGGGGGGGAGGAGGACCGTCTTTCTTGACGTCATCGAAAAGGCGAAATCGCGACCATATACAAACGAAAAAAGTATGTATTTGGTATGAATAAAAAAATGGTGACAGCGGGGCTGGGGCGGAGGAGGGGGACGGAAAATCGCGGACAATCATTCAGACGGACGGACATTATCGAGTATTAATATATAGATTATTATTATATACTATGAAGCCAACAATCGGATGCCATTACATTAACAATTGTAGGATTTTTTTTATGATCTATATAATTAAGCGTAATATTTATTGAAGCAATCGAATGTTACTTAATATACTTATATGATGAATGGTAGACAATAACCTGTAAAATAATTAATATCAATGGCTGAAAATGTACTACTGTTTAGTTAAACCGTTGTACATAATACATGAGTCAAAAATTGCAGGCAGGTACTGATTTCATTTGAGAATATTACTTTTTCCCATTTTAAAGGGGGGCTCACTGGGATGAGAGAATTTCAGTAAGAGGCTACTGCGAGCCCCCTCCAGCCCACCCTTATATGAAGCAATATTTTTGAGTAAATCGAAAAAAAAATAGCCTGAAACGTGTGAGTTAAATTTATTAGTCAGAAAAAGTTTTATTTATAATCTTTTAGTAGATGAAATCGTGCTAGCTTTAATTTTTAAAATGTTTCTGATTGAAGTTTTACTTTTACAGTGAAACCTCGATTCTACGTTTTCCAAGGGACCGTAAAAAACCAACGAATAATGCGGGAAATCTCAAATAATACCAAAAATGTTTAATTTTCAAATAACTTCTTTTATTAATTTTTCTCTTTTTTTATTCTTTACAATACAAAACATACTAAGTTTCCTATTTGTAGTTTGGTACTTTGACAGACACCCTTCAAACTCGCTTACTTTTCTAAGTTAACTTTTTTTGCTATACACATAAATGTCTACTCATTTTTCTCCTAGATTTTTTCAACGTCTTAAATTGTTTTCAGTTTCTCAGTTAGAGTTCTGGTTTTCTTCATTTAGGCATTTAAGTTTTGACTTTTGAGATAGAAAAATTCGCGCAACGAGATTCGATGTGAGACTATTTATGAGCGAAAAAAGAAATATTCAACAACAACGGTCAATCGGGATAGTAATTGGGACAGGACGGTAATATTTAGATGATAGATCGAGAAAATCGGTAGATCAGGGAATGATTAACGTGGAATTATTAAATATTATTATTACAAGGTCATGGTCGAGTAAAAAATAAACGATCCATGCAAAAACACGAAGATAGCGAGAACGGAAGATCAGGGTTTCACTGAAAAAAATGCGAAACGACTATTTATGGGAAATACTCAATGAAAACGTTCAATCAAAATAATATTTGTGACGGGACCAAAATATTTAAACGATAGATCGAGGAACGATTAATGCGGGATTATTTTACATTGTTCTTATGGGTGTTTGGCCGGGACTATGAAAAATAAACGATTCATGCGAGAACGGTAGATCGGGGTTCCACTGTAATATTATTCTGCGAGCCATCAAGGTGCTGTACAGGATGCCAATGACATCATTACATTATAGTGGCTTTTTAAAAAAAAAAAAATAACTTCATCTTAAATAAAATTTCATATTTTATTTCGATCTACAGGTATTTATTTTTTAATAGGTTAAGAATAAATGTATTTTGACACTGTCCTCTCTTAATTTTTTTTCGAAGCATAATTTGACAGTTCTCCCAAAAAATTTTACCTTTGAATTTTTAATGGAACAAAAAATATACTTGGTAAGTAGTGTTTTAAACAATAGCAATCTTTTGAAAAATTTTACTTAGCTAAATTATATGAATTACATAATTTAATTAGTAATAATTAATAATAATGGATGTCGCTATAAAAATCAGTTTTAGAATATTTACTCTCCCTGCCAAACTAAGCCACCGCTTCTGCGTATGTATTGTAAATTCCATATAATAAAAATAATGCTTATCAAATGATATCCATACAATAATTCAATCGGTTCTTATTGCTTACAAAAAAAATCAATAAATCATGTTGATTCGTGGAGCTAACCATGGTACTACTCACAGAAGTGGCAGTGAAAATTTAATTTTAGGTACATACAAATTGTAATCTTATAATTGTTTAAAGTCAATTTTTTTCCAATAAAATGGAGAATAATTGCAAATTCTCTAAATATTTAGTTTTGAAGAAAACGAGCATAATTTTATTTTTCAAATACGAGAATACAGTCAACCGGTAGATTAAGGGTAAGAGTCACGGTCTACAGAGACACCTATAATTAAAAGAATATATTAAATTGATTATTTACAAAAAATCGTTTAATTGATAGAATCGAGATTAATAGGAATTTATAATCATACCAGTTGGAAAAAGCATTCCTTATTATCATATTATGATAAATTTTGTTTATAAAAAATGAACAGGGAGCCAGTGGCGTGCTTAAACAGGGACCTCCTTTTTTTTTTTCATTAAAAAATCGCATCTCAACCAAAACGCACTATTTATTTTTGAAAAAAATATCGAACATTAGAAAAATTAAGTACATCAATAATGATATTAAGTTTTTATTTTTTTTCAGCTTTTATTGGACATTCATACCTTATTAAATTTTGAAATAGTTTCTGTCATATGGAGAATTTAAAAAAAAAAACTTAATATGATTATTTATGTATTTGATTTTGCTAACGTTTTTAATTTAACTTGTTTAATTTAACTTTTTTAATTTTGCTAACGTTTTTTTTAACGGTTTTAACAGATGGTTTCCAAATGAAGACTGTTCATCCCCTTTCTTAGCACAACTCAAATGCTCTTTGATTCTAATATTAAACGATCTACCTGTTTAACCAATATATTTGGCGTTACAGGAATCGCAGTTGAGTAAATATATACCGCTTTGGTTGGCGGTATCGCTATCTGTTTCAAAATAATCACACTTTCGATATTAGTAGAAATTTTAAAGTTCTACATTTAAATAACAAGTCTGTCAAACTAGACAAACAGGAAATCCTAGAAATCAATAGATTCAAATTTTTACCTGATTCAGATCTTTTGAACGATCAAATAATATTTGCTAGTTCCCCGTTACTTTATCCGTTGCATTAGCCCTTGTTAACTATTCTTTTATATAATTTAAAATATATATCTTTGTTAGAATTGATATGGTCTTTGAAAAATTTCTTTTTCAGAATCTTCCTGGCTGTCGATTTTGTTTAAGAATGTACACTCATCAACTACTTGGAAGCGGGGAAAAATATGAAACTATCATTAAGCCTATTCACTCTATTAATGTCATTATTTTCATTGTATCACTTTGTCAAAGAATTCCCAAATTTTAATTATGTTTGTAATTACTTTCAATACCCATTCTAAATTTATTAACCTGAGATGACTTTTTAATTATATGTTAGATGTGTTAAACATTTTAATTTTGTGCTATTTTAGAATCACTTTTAATGTAATTGGTATTTTCTTTTCAATGCCAATTGTTGTTTATAGCTGTTCATTTTTGTATAAATAGCATTGTTAAATTATATTTATTATCAGTTGACGATGCTCGTAATGAGCGAAACCGGTCCTGACATATTAAATAAAGTGGAATGAAGTACAAAGGATTATTGTGTTTTTACTACTATTCTATCAATTAAACGACCTTTTGTAAATAAGCAATTTAATATTTCCTTTGTACTATAGGTGTCTCTGTAGACCGTGACACTTACCCTAATACAATACAATTATCCAACATCATATCAATCCATATTATCTCTCGGCTTAAGACATACATTTTAATCAAACACTCCATTGCACTTCTTATGAAGTACCTATCTCAACAGAAACCGATTTTCATGAGAACTTACGACAAGCCACCGTGTGTCGCTAATTTTCGTTATTGGCGTGAATGGATTGATGGGGCCAGAAAATAGCTAATATTATATCGGCCCGACTAAAGGGCGACCTGATTATAAAGCTACCCTTTTTTGAATTTGTTTTCATCAGTCAGATTCACGTATAGCTAATGCATCCTCAGCATTAGTCTCATCGTCACGTCTTCGGAATCCTCAATCATATTTTCCCACAAAATATCTTTAGTACCGTCCACTTTATTGGATATGCATTTTTTTAAAAATCCATGGATAACTTACTGATCGCTAGTAGTGAATTTATTGTTGCCCACTATGTGTGTGACTCGAATATAAAGCTGACCCCCATCTACGTGTCGCCTTTATAAATAAAAACCTAGCCTTAGTGTTGGACTGAAATAATACTTTATCGTCCTGAAACTGAAAGTCCTGAAAGGAGTGAATTCAATTAAGACATCTAAAAGCAAAAACCGGACACATTTGTAAATATTGTTGTTTTGTAAACTGTTGTCGTTGTTTTGCTAGTTATATATTATGCGAAATGACTTATGATATATGTATGTGTTTTTGTTCGACTTCGGCAAAGTGTGAACTTTTTTTGAGCTCGTTAATTTCCGAATGAAATTAATTACCAATAATAATGACAACATTTATAAAGTATTATTATACATTAGGACCTTAATATAACAGACGAAATGTCTGGTCAAATGTGAAAATTTGTTAAAAACATCTTGCTAGCGTTAAACGTGTTTAAATTCAAGTAACATCGCCTGTGCATGATAAATTACGCCATACCTCGCTCATTCGAGTCATAATGTCTTCCTAGTTGAAGACTGAACGTAGCACTGACGTTTGCGACGCTGGCTGTCTATTCGCACAGTAAATTATTTACTCGTAGTGAATTGATGCATTTACAACTCCATTAAGTAAGTTTAAATTGTAAATACACACTAATAACTGTATTTCTTTTACATCGTCGATATCTTACCCTTAAAATTTGGGCAAACGGAAAAAAGGCACTAAATGAATTTACATTTTTAATGAGCTTTTGGTTTTAACGTACACCTCTTTAGTCCGTTATATCGAGGTTCTACTGTATAGTAATCTTAATATATCGCAAATAAATGAAAATAGTAAAAGGCCACACTAAAGATGTCATAAAGATAATCTCAAACTATCAATATTTAATAGAAGTGCATTATACGAATAGAAAAAAAACCTGTTTGTTGTACTTATGTCAACATTTTATATTATAATAGAGACCAATATCTTTCAGCGAGGGATTATTTTCAATTGATTGAAATGAAAACTGACTCGGTTGAAAATACTGTTACACTGAACTAATCCGGTCTTCTTTATAGTGATTATGTCGGTAATTATATTGACTATTGTATCCAACTACATAATGGCCAAACCAATATCAAACTTTAAATTACCCTTATTATGAGTATCTCACGTAAGTACGCTTAATTATTACAAAGTGAATAAACCTGTTTTTAATATCAATTATAAATTGTTGTTTTTTTTTTCATTGTTCATACGGCCTCGTAAAACTGACGTTTGTAAAGTAGAAAGCTTTGCTTTCTAGGAAACGCACGTGCTTAACACCGTATCTCCTCAGATCCAACATTTTTTTAACACCGCGCAAATATTCCCAATCGCTGTACCAGAATCATGGCTTTGGTCCAATTATATTATTTACTTTTCAGTTCGTGTACAACCTGTATTCGCGAGAATGGATTGGAAATTGTGTTTACAAATGCCTAAGCTACACGCTCTAACACGGCACGTAGAGTGGTTAACAGTATAGTGAAAAATGAATGCTTCCGGTTTCACTCAAAAATAAATTTATTTACAAAGTGTCCGCTTATTAAAAACCTATATTTGCAAATGAAAAAGACAACAACCCTTTAATTGTTAACTTCAAGAATAACTCAAATATAAGACAACAATAAAAAAACACTGTTCAGAAGGGCTGATAAATGGAAATAATGAATTCGTAACCAATTTTAATAAATTAATAATTATAAATATGAATTTTATTTTGCTCATTTAAAAACTCCAATTATATCCATATATCCCTAAAAACATTTTTCATTTGAATAATAAATTGGTTTTATATTTTTTAGTTTATTAGATAAGTCCGTAGGCATTTGATATTTCCCAGTAGTAAATTTCTTATCCCGCTGGGAGCAACGGGGTAACGGATAGTAATAATTATTTTTGCTGAGATAATTCTATTGGTATTCATAATACCTAATCTACTGAATATTTTTTCTTGGTCTGGAGAACTCTGAGGGTATGATATAATTAGGTAAAGTCGAAAGAAATGTCATTTTTTTGATGCTACAAAAAAATATTTAAAAAAAACCATTCAATATTATTCCGTGAAATAATTTCTGTTATTAGGTATGATCTTCTTCGACAAAATAGGCAGTTTTTAATACCTCTTTCGTAAAATTCTATTGATTGATGAATCCAGGTGATTTTTTTTGGTAAAACGGAAAGAAATGTTATTTTTTTGGTGCATCACTAATCAGTTTGCCACCGGTTTCTATTAAAGAAACAGGTCGTGGTTGGTATCATTGTAAAGCTCCATCAGTATTCTCTTTGTTATGACATATTTTATAATTTTTTACCGTCAAAGAAAAATGCAAAAGCCAGAGACTAAGAGATACATTTGCGGTATTTTATGTTTTTTTGCTTGATCAAGGATTATAAGGATCAAGGATAAGAGGGCTGGATTTGGATCATCTGCAACACCCACCATATTCACCGGGTATGGTACCTTCAGATTATCACTTATTTAAGTTGATGAAACATTCACTTTGTGATAAAAAAAAACAAACATTGAACAGGTAAAAAATCACCTGGATTCATATTATAATAATAAACCGCCAGAATTTTACGAAAGAGGTATTAAAAAACTACCTATTTTGTGGACGAAGATCATACCTGATAACAGAAATTATTTAACGAAATAATATTGAATGGTTTTTTTTTTAATATTTTTTTTGCAGCATTAAAAAAATGACATTTCTTTTGACTTTACCTAATATATAAAATAAGGATAATTGGCAAAATTCCACAGGTTGTTAGGTAGGAAGACCAGAGAAAATCACTCGAATTAAATTCGACTGAACAATGTATGCCAAAATTCCCCAAAATTTATTAGCACCACATTAAGAGGAGATGGCTTAAGCAAATAAGAGCTTTATAAATAAAATCATCTCGTAGTGCCTAAAACCAATAATGATAAAATAGTAATGTAATATTGATAAATCAGTAGGTAACGTGGTCAACTAGCTTGACTCCCTTGAGAATGGAATTGTTCATACATTTATTTTTCAATTGATTTAAAAAAACATGGATGTCTTTAAAGCTATTCTATCTTGAAAATCGGAGTCTAGAGAGTGCAATTATCTGACTCCTAGTTGTTTTCAGATCTCAGCTCTCTTCAAAGAGAGATGTTGAGCAAACCAAAATTCTCATTTATAAATCGATATTATATATACTAGAGTGGACAGTGCTTAAAAACTTAAATTAAAAATCCATCAAAACGAAATCAAATGGTTCATAAGTTTTATAGCCAAATTTTCTAGAATATTTGGAACATTTGACTTCCGGCCAATCCTCCACGTTCTCTAGCGAAATGTCAAATAGTGTTTTCTTTATAACAACTCACGTTTGTTGCAAACTTGATGTACGCTCGGTAGTTATGCGGTGAAAAAATCTCTACGCCGTCTCCAATACTGTCTACGCCGTAGATTCAACCGATATAACTCGTAGCGAGACAATTAGTAAAGAGCTACGCCCGTTCACGTTTGATTGAACCATTACTTAATATATGATAATTTAATATATAATTTAAATTATCTCAGTATTTAGTAAGATAATTATACAAAGTTATATTTTCTAATTATAAAATCACTCATGATCACTCTAATAATTAAAATAATATGAAAAAATACTAAATCAAGATGATCATGTTACATTTGGATGTAATAAGTGAATGGCACCGTGTAAATACAGCTTAATATAAGGTATGTGTATAAAGCTGACTTATAATAAGTAGTATTATTCCGTCTCGACTATTTTACATGATAATTACTAACTTTTTAATACGCCATTAGAGTGGTTTCTCCTTAATAGCCCTTGGATTAATGCAAACTAAAAGCTTATAAGCCAAAAATATTTCGTTCAAGTAGATACTTTACGTTGTGCATTTATGCATAGGAATCAACTATAAAAGCTTTGCTTTGAATTTCAAACTCAACAAACTGCACCATCTACATATGTAACTAACGGCTGATTATCGATGGGAAGAGAAAACTTCTCTTAACGGTAATGAGGTACACCTATGTACGTGTTACTACGCGGCCATTGCACACTGAAAGCTCTTTTGACGCCAAACGTCTATCAGTGTAATAATTTAAATTACATATGAATAGGCAGTGCTTTTTTCCCCGTGAAACGCGGTGGAACAGCGTTTCGTTACGTTTTTTCTCTGCATTTTTTTATGCTTAAAAATATTGTTATTCTGATTTGAAAACATTTGATTTTCGAATCCTGTGTTGATGTGCTATGCTTTCTGAGAATTGTCAGAACTAAGTTTAGACATACAAGATCTTAACTGCGATGTCAATGTGAATCTTTATATAACAAATCAAAAAATAAAAGTACTAATTCAAGTTTTTTAAAGGAGGAAACATAATTCGGACCCTTTTACAAATGTGCTGCAGCTGCTGTAATGGATATGCGTTTTTGTGGAGTTACATTTCATGAGACAAAATGATAGTTTTAGTAACCAAGTAGCAAGCAGTTCTCGTAAAAAACACTATTTAAATACCTTAATTGGGAAGCAATATGCTCCACATAAATATCGTAAATGGATTATAAAAAAGACAAGTGAGTTCCAGCACTTTTTTTAAAAAAAAGCACTGTGAATAGGTATTAAAATCAGGCATTCAAACGGTTTTTCTACATTAAAAAGTATGCATTTTGCGCGTTTTTGCTTATAGTATTATAATTTCAACATTCGTTACAAACTTATACAAATATTGGAGTAAAATAAAGAGTTTTCCGCCAATTTTAGCTACCAGAAGAACTATAAATTTACCCATACTTTCTCTGCAATCTCTCAATAGCCCAAACCTTCATATTGAATATTCTAAGCATATTTTATTTTTTGACCGACAGTTTTAAAAATAATGTATACTTAAGCGATCAGTCACAAAGCAGAATAGTCAATGCTCTTAGGATCACATCTTGTTCAATTATGCGCTCATCGGGTCTACTTCCGAAATGGAATCAATTCATGCATTCATTTTTATACATAGTCGTGTATATCAGTGATATTTTTACTTTCCTACCCACTTATATCATATCCTGAAGACAGGCGTAGAAGAAGCTATAAGCATACGATAAGGCCTTTTCTAACCACACCCTTGATTCCTTACCCTTACCCAAGGAAAAGGTTAAGCGACTGACTTACACCTAGTTCTAATTAAGCGATTTATATTTTAGAGATTCTCCATGTGCATGTTCAGTATAAAAGAAGAGGATTGAATTAAAAAATATATCGTAGTGAAAATATGCAAAAATCTTTTCTATATTAAGACGAACAGTTTTCCAACTGGGATGTTCTCCTGTCAATCGCTTTCTACGCATATTTGTTTATGATTCATATATTTTATATATTACGTAGGTGTTCCACAAACCTCACGATACTTTAAAGAAGGGATACTCAACCCTGAGCCCGCCATCATTAGCCCGCAATTTTTTTTTAAATAAAAAAAAAACTTTGAAAACAAAAATCATTTAATTTGTTAAGATTTGTAAATATGTGGCACGCAAAATAATATCCTTTTTTCGGTTCGATGTATCGTTGCGAAACATTATTTTAAATATGAACTTCATGAAATCAAAGTATAAATCACGATTCACCGATGAGCATCTTGATGATTGTTTGCTAACGGGAACATCATCATACATTCATAATTTACATACGCTGGCCAATGAAATGCAGTGCCAAAGATCACACTGACTGAAATTAATATTATACGTTTTTATTAAATGTTTATTTTGCATTTGTTTGTGTTCGTTAAAATACAAACAATATTTTATTTATATATATGTATAAATTATTTATTATCCTTGTTCAATTATAAACATCATTAGAAAAATAAGTGGTACCCGCTGCCCTTCCAATATTTTAGAATGCGCTCTAGGGTTTAAATAAGTTGGGAACACCTACTTTAAAATAAACATAGTTTCAATACAATTTAAACTTATGTTGGTCGCTCATAACTTACGTAATGATTCTCAATTGTTCAATTATATCATAAAAAATATATTAGTAGTAGTAGTTGTAAATAATGATCCTTATTCCTTAGTTACTTAAATTCATCAAATGTATTTTTTTTTCTATAAAAATAAGTAAACATAAACAAATTTAACCAATGCCACTTAAGCGTCCGAGAATTTTTCCATTATTTATGGCGTGATTTGAAGTCCATTGTTTCACCCGCCAAGTGACTGGAAGGAGCAAGTTTTATTGGTTGTTTTGTATTGTTTCTCGATTACGAAGAAACACGTTTTTCAATCCTTACGAATTTTCACCGTGAAAAGCGCACGTTTTATTTAACAGAAAAAGTTTTTTTACTACGGCAAACACAGTTTATCAAAAAAATTGCTGTGTAACTGGCTGGTAAATAAATAATTGTCAAAATGGGTTTTTTTGAAAACCGAAAAATATAAAATCAGAATTCAAAAACCACACAAAACATTGAGAAAAAAATATCTAGCTCCAAAAGTTTTTGATTTGATTTTGGAATTCGTTTTTTGGAAGTAAAAATTAACTCTATTTGAATTAACAGGAAGTACATAAGTTATTTTATTGTTACTGCTTTTAGGTACTTGTATATATATACGGGCTGGATAGCATTTCTTAATTATTTAACATAAACCATGCCTGTTTTTAATTTGTAGGTCATGGACTCCTAATAGAGCATCTTTACAAGAGCCGTCTTTCACGAGAGCTTTTCGTAAGTCAACCACTCTACATCCCCATTCAAAGTGTATTTGAAAATACGCATAGATACACATTTAATAGTTAATTAATTGCTCTATATATGGCCTTTTTTAAATAATCGAATACTATAAGAGTTATTAAAATACTAGTCTCTTTACGATTATCGTACAATATCCTTTTTTAGAAGTTATGATTAAACTTTAACCTATTTTCCTGACTGCTATTAAAACTTTTACATAACGTGAAATCAAGAATGTTTTAATGATATTTTCGAAAAACAAGAATTTATAAATATACCGCCAATTACCATAAGCATCTAGCACAAAAACAAAAGTATATTATAACAACGTTTTGTGTAGAGGATAAAAATTAATGTTTAATACGAATAAATCAACCAAAATTGATCTTAACATAACCACAAGAGTGAAGTAGATGATTTATTTACATTGATAAATTCTACTTACATTAAGTTACGCAAAAGTCACAACATTGTTTATTGTGCTATTTTAATAAGTAACATGTCAAATTTCTTTATCAAAACTTTATAAAAAATAAATTAGTACAAGTGTGTTGATACACCCACACAAAAATAGCAAATTTAGGAAATCCCCACCTGTGAACTGAACTAACAATAAATTATTCTTTATAATTTATGAGGGTTTTTTCAACTTTGTTTTTAATTATCCATAGTAACAACAGATTATTAATATATTTAGTTAGTAAAGAGTTACAATTCCATCTAAAATATTGAAATTTAGATAGAACATGCTAGGGAAAATAGACGTCGGCAGCAGAGGTGGTGGTAGAAAAGATTCCATGGCTACAAACGTTTCACAAGTGGTTCAATGTCCACGGAATTAGCAATCTAACACGACTGGCTCAGGAAACTGAGATGTACTGCAGTTTGATGGTAAAACTTCGTTAGAGAATGTTAGTAATGTGACTTCCCTACACAAAAAATATTATTCATTTTTTTAAGAAAAATATTAGCATTTACCGACTGATCAAATTGGCATTCACTTGGCTGTAATCTTTTATAAAAGGTTAAAAAAATAATTAAATATGTATGAAGAAAATAAAGCTCAATTTAAAAAAAAATACAACACATGCTCAAGTTGTATTTATGTGTCTACATTTTATGGTTCGAATTCCCGAATAAACATTTTTATAATATATATTTTTGTGTTAAAATTTATGTAACCGATCCTGAAAGACTAGATATCAATTCTATCATAAAATCCATCTTATGTCATGCTCTTACCCCATTAACGCCCACCGGAAAACACTCAAACAAATTATTCAACTGCTTCATTAAAATCATACACATATCTACATTTGAAATAAGTACAAATTAATTACAAAAGTAATTAAAGCTGACCATTGTAAACCGCAATCATTTTATTAAACTCATTTTCAAACTCTCCAAAAAAATCCAAGCAGGTAATGTTTTTTTAGCCATTGCAGATCATATAGAACCCTAATGAATTTTAAACCGACTGAAGGTTTTCTATGAAAGTGTCACTTAGTTGCTCAACCTATTATTTTTGGAGAAATAATATTATAATGATTGCACTACTCTGCAGGACTAGTGGTTTGGTATTTACTTTCGATCCGTCTAATTTTTAAGATCGGACAGGTTGTAGAAGGAAATTTTATGCAACACATTTCCATGCCTTCGGATAGAAATTATTAAATCTATTAAAAAATCTGTACGTAATAGGATTCGGACCCGTAGGCTCCGCTGCCTAAGCTAACGACGTTGACTACTTGATCACGGACCCAGCTAAGAGTAGCACACCTGATTAAAAGGGTATTCTTGCGAACTTTGGCCTTGCAGCCTGTATGGTGTTGAGTTTAGTTTATTAATTGGAATTATCAGTAACGGATTACCCTATAAGCGAATTAGACGTGCGCTTGGGGTCTCTGAATCTTAAGGACCTCAAAAATGGCTTATATGATAGACACACTTTCTGTTCAGATTTCAATTATGTTTATAATTTTACATAGAATTTTCTCACGTTTTTGTGTCATCCGAAAACAGGGCCTCCAAATTTCGCCTGCAGTCTTTCATGTGCTTAATCCGCCACTTAGAGTTATTTGGGTTCAGTTAAAAATATTAATTTATTCAAACACTGCGAAACGCATACTGCATATTGCGTTGTATTTGTTTAAATATATTTAACACTGTTTTCGATGAGAATTTAATGATTGTACTATAATGAAAATTCTTCGATATCGTTTTTAATTTCTTTATCTGAATAGAGAGTATCAAGTAATACAGTGGCACCCTGCGATGCTGCGGGTTTTATCCAAAGGCTGTGATATTGCACTTAAGTATTATTTCGACAGGGTATTAAATAATTTATAATTATGCCGTAAATTTAAATTATTTTTTATTTGTAAAAACAAATTAATGCTAAAAATTGGCAAACGAGAAAATGCAATTTGTAAAGACATAAATAAATTGCATTGTCAAGTGGAGGCGTCCATCAATGTATATTTATACTTTACTTGCGAAAAAGTGACGGCAGAAATGAAAAATTATTCAAAAATTATTTTAGATACTAATTATTGATGGTATATATCCGTATTCTTATTTTTTAGATAAAATACAGTTTGTTTTACTTGTGATATAAAAAGTAATAAATATGCTACACTTTTAAAACAACAGATAAACATAGTAAAAAAGTTGTTTCCATTTTAAATTTAGTAAATAAATAAGCTTGTTCAATTAATTGTATTTTTTCGTTAGTTAAAAATACTGAAACCGTTATTGTTTGTATAAATAACAAATACTTCACTTTTTCTGTATTTCTAATGGTAAAAAACTACTTTATAAGTTTAACATTAAAACTTTTCAATGTGTTTGTCGTTTTAAAAATAGGAAACAAAGTTAGAGACGTATTCATTTAATTTAAGACGTAGGAATAAATTATCGTTCAGGTAAGGCCGGTAATAATTGTAAATATACAGCAAGTGCCATCATTATTTACTAAAAAATGTCAGGTGAACGTAGTCATTTTGAAATTAAAAGCAATTCGATATTAACAAAAAAATACATTTGAAAATTGGCGCGCTCAATTCGTATCGACCCCACAATAACAATAACGGATCAAGGAGCTATCAGAAGTGTCCTGATCGACTGGGCGCACGCACTTATTGAAACCTGAACCGATATATGTAAATAACATTCACAATCACATACATACACACGCGAAAACATGTATAGGGATTTTAAGGACACCAACCTGAGCGGCGGCTGCAAGATGCTAGTCTCAGGACGGAAGACGCCGGTAGACTGACGAAAGTATTTAGCGCCGCGTTAACCAGCGGCTGACGCGGCGCGGCGGGGAGTCGTGTCAGGGTTCAACACCCACCCCCGCTACCCTATCCCACTCACGAACCCGCTCAGACCACCACCCCTACTTCCAATCTAACAAACACATACAACCACATTTATTGCACACACTGATATTCGGTTACTTCCAAAGGGTAAACGTGAAAAAAATGCGAGTATCAATTACAATGAAAATTCAAAGTTCGGCGACAATTTTACTTGGCCAGTAATCAAATTAAATGTTTTTGTTTGAGTTTATACAGATTCCGCGTGCGCAAATTATTAGTACATTTACATAACATGACTTTTTCATAACAGTGATTTTAACGGTGCACAACTACTTTTTGTTTGTTGACACAATTTTTCACTTACACAATCGTCATTTAATCAGTTTCTCGCTGAAACCAATTATATAACGTGTTTATCGGCTGTAATTTTTCACCAGATGGAGAATGGCATTAACCAAGATCTTTTATCTCGGCTGGTTATTTAATAGGTCAACTTGCAAATGTGGTGCTTTAGAACAAGATGCTAAACAAATCCTGTAGAAATGTCAAATAAGCTACACAAGTACATCTAACCGTCCTTTGGACCAATCGGCCACGCTGAAATGGAGGCTAATAAGGCAAATGATTAAGCCTATAATTAATTTGGGGCACCATACGGAAAGCGAGTAAATATGACCTCATAGAAGCTTTTCGTTTATTAAGTGCACACCACCAAGTCTTATCAAATTGTTCCTTAGACACTCCCATTTAGAAAAAAAAACCTGTAAATACCTTTCTTTAACGCCTGGTAGACCACTGCACACTAGAACGGATGGGAAATCGGAGGCCGTGGAAGAAAGCAAGTAAGTCGAAAAAATCCCGCATTGATTAAATGAAATTTGATGAGAAAAACTATTATTTTCATGAATTTTCTTTTAATTCATTTTAAAAACCTATTAATATAAATTATAGAAAATCACTTTTCTAAAAAAAATACTCTCAGACACTTTTACAAAGAAGTCCACATTTTATCCTCGAAACGTTCGTTTAATAATAATAAGCTGTAGACAATAATTAATATTGAGACAAGAAAATTAAACTTAAAAATGTGTAGATTAAACTAGCGGGTTAATCACAATTAATTATCGTAAAACACCTTATAATTGAATGCTGAACTATTAATCTATAACCACATTAGAAACAGACATGTTTCAAAAAGATATATATCAATTCATACTTGAATTCCAAATAGAATTTTTGAATAAAGAAATAAATTATATTAGGTTAACGCATAAGTGAAAATTGATGTACGGAATTAATTACACAGAAGATTTAAGCCATTCGTTATCTTAATGCAACAGTGCAATGAAACATTTGATAACAAGAGGAAACGAAGAATCAAAATACTCATGTTTAAGTACATGTATAAACATTTTATCTCAAAAGATAACACGTAAGAAAATACAATGGGAATGTAGTCAAATTTCATCTACAAATATGGGTTACGGATACTCAATTTACGAAAAGAAACATTTAATACGACTATCTTAGGCAGAAAACCTTTCAAATATGAGGATACTTACTTTACTTCACTAATACAAAACAAGAAACAGTTCAGCAACAAAATAAAATCATGAAATATTATTCTTATCAAGTGAATGCGTAGACGCTATCTACGGCGTAGACCCTTATATGATATTTGAGTATAAGGTTACGTTGATACTTTTGTTGCCGTTATCAGTAAAACTATTGATAAAAAAATAAAACTAGTGATATTAGCTGCAAATCACCGTTCCTTATTTACATATCAACATTTAATAAATAATTATATTTACTTAGTAAGTTTTAAAGTATAATATTACACATCAAACGATTCGTTCTATTGTAAATATTATATACCATAAAATACAAAATAAATAATTTCATTGTTTTATATATACTAACTTTCTTAAAACACATGAATCCAATATTACGAGACAGCGATAAAATATAATTTATTACTTTATTTTAAAAACTTCATTAAGAAAAGAACAAAAAAAACATAACATTTTATTTTGTTTGTTATATGTATGTTATATTATATGTATGTATGTTTGAGGCCACGGGTTCGAATCCCAGTACGGACAGTTTTATAAATTGATTTTTCAATCGATTTATGAATTTCTGTTCAAAGTATGTGATCTTTTGAATTCCTCCCTCCTACCCATTCTATCCTATGAATGGGGCGTATCGAGAGCAATTAGCTAACCACTAGTCCTGTCCTAGCCCTTTCCTTCTATTCCTACTCTCTTTGGAAAAAGAGAGGTTGAGCAAATGAGTAACAAGCAGTTCTCGTAGAAACACTTCTGTTGAGATAAACTCCATTAGGAGTCCATATGCTCCACGTTGGGAGCGGACATGGTAAAAAAATGCATGTATTAATTTCGATGCTCAGTTATGCTTAAAATAATTGAAAATAAATATTCTATTGATATAAAACATCTTTTCGGTATCAAAGATTTTATCAGCTTCTAGAAGGATTGAAATTTATAATTATGGACAGATTATAGAAAAACAATAATTAAATTCACACTCTTAGGGTGTTCACTGCCAATATTTATATGTAATATTTACAAATTACAGTACATCTTTTCTCAACCAATTGTTTATTACACCTATTTTTATTCATTTTGTTTTGTATAAATAACACAAATAATAATAATACTATATATTTATAACACTAATAATAATAATAATAAAATTAATACAATTTTACAGTGTTATTTATACAACAATCTTATCAGTTCATAATTCTCGTCAAGAGCGAAACCGGTCCTAATATTTTTAAATAAATGTGGAAACGAACATTATTTTTTTTAAATCAATTTTCCATTTGAATTTTAATCCTCTTCTGACAGTAAAGAATATTAAGTTAACTTAAAAAGTCTTTTATGTAGAAAATAAACACTATTCACCCTCTGTTAACAAACCTATATCCTGTAATGAGATTGTGTGCTCGGAAAAACTACCCACGATTTTCGTGGCCGTACTAGGAAGAAAAATGAATTAAGCTATTTAACGATATTTTTTTTATAAATATTTTACGATATTTATATTAATATTTTTAGAGAAATTATATTAATGAATTAAAAAAATTAAGCCACCAGTAGTATAATTCCATAGCTAAAAAAATTGAAGTAACATTTAAAATTGGAGGAATTATTGGGGAGGGCGGCAAAATCAAGAAACGGCCTGAGCCTGCCACTGCTCAGAGGAGCAACGAGTTACTGGGATGACCTGGGAGGAAACAAAGAGACATAGCGACGGATAGAAAATCTCGGAGGAACCATGTGGTGACCATATGATCCGTATAGGGAGTGGCTTGGAATAATAATAATAATTAAAAATATTACATAATGAAAATGTGTTAACGATTAGTGAAATTTCAGTTTACTCACAAATCATAAACGGGATTCGTGTGCTTAAAAACGTTAGGAAACAGTTAGTAGCTTTTGCAAATACGAAAGTCTTAAATCAGGTTTCGTAAATTGAAAAACCATTTTAAATTATAGTTGAGTTGCAGCTTAGTATATTAAATAATAGAGCCATGCAGACTGTAAACAAAAGTTAGATTTTTTTAAACCATGTCCGCTCCCAACGTGGAGCATATGGACTCCTAATGGAGTTTATCTCAACAGAAGTTTTTATACGAGAACTGCTTGTTACTCAGTTGCTCAACGTCTCTTTTTTCCAAAGAGAGTAGGGATAGAAGGATAGGGCTAGGACAGAAGTGAGTCGGTCTTTGCAGTCTATCTGGATTGCGCGGCCGGACTTGGGACTGCGACCACAATAAATTAACCATTACAGACATCTTACACAACAGCAACACAGACAAAAAACGACACAAACATAAGTATTAATTTTAAAATTCTTAAGATTAACATTTTATCAGGACTGGTCTCGATTTTTTTTTATATACATCTAAACGTCAAAGATGCCGCCTGTGTGGTCGAGTGGTCAACGTTGTTGGCTTCGGTTGTGGAGAGCACGGGTTCGAGTTTTATAAATTGATTTTTCAATCGATTTATAAATTTCTGTTCGAAGGCAATCATGTATGTGATTTCTTGAATTCCCCCCTCCCACCCATCCTATGCTATGAACGGGGTGTATCGAGAGCGATTAGTTTACCACTAGCTTGCTAGCATGTTTGATGTTTAGATTTATATAAAAAAAATCGAGACCAGTCCTGATAAAATAGTCGCCCGCTGTGGTCTAGTTGGTTAGAGCTTGCTCTACCGATCAGGTGGGTCTGGGTTCGATTCCTGGTAAGGTCAGTATCAAATTGGATTTTTTAAATTTTAATTTGAGATCTAAGACATGGGTGTTGGTGAAGTTAATTCTCCTTGAGTTAATCTCATGTGACTTTCAAAAATTCTCATCGAATATATCTCGTATGATCTTTCAACTTAAAAATATTTGACGCATTGGCGTAAGCTGTAATGTCAAATATTTATTTTAAGTTTTAAGTATATAAAAAAAATGTTAATCTTAAGAATTTTAATATTAATACTTATGTTTGTGTCGTTTTTTGCCTGTGTTGCTGTTGTGTAAGATGTCTGTAATGGTTAATTTATTGTGGCCGCAGTCCCAAGTCCGGCCGCGCAATCCGGATAGACCGCAACGACCGACTCACGCAGACAGTGACAGGCGTGAACACACAGCGTAGTCGCGGGCAGCGTCGCCTCACGCCACGGCGCCCCCGCCCACCACCCGGCGCACGCCAGCCGCCTCGCCATCGCCACTTCGGACGTTTTCCCGACGCTTTGCGCCAACTCTTTCCCCGGCGCGTGAAGTGAGAGGGGCGGCGCCACGGCACGCGACCGACGACGGGAAGCGTGCTTACTTCGCCTGACCCGGTACACACATGCCCGAAATCACCGACGCAACTTGGACGATAATTGGACTGTACTATGCAACAAGGTATCAATCGACAACAATCTACATATGAGATAAATGCATATAAGTCGTATGTGATATTCATAAAAAGATATTTTGGAAGTTTATATTGATTACTCACAGCGGTGGGCTGTCAACAAGTTAACAATGAGCTTGCTTATTCTCAGAGCTATTTGTGGTGTTCTGAGTAAAAATAGATTTTTATTTGATGATCACTCTTATGTAAGTAAACACAATAATTGTTGAGGCAATCGAATGTATACTACTTTATAATTAAGCCATCGTACATAATATATTTATATGTCAGAAATTGTAGCTTAGTACTGATTTGGGAATATTGTTTTTTTTCACTTTAACAAGGGGCTCGGAGGCCTGAGTCAAACTTAACAAGTAGCTCGCACGAGCTCTTGCGAGACCCCCCCCCCCCTTAGGCAATCCCTGATTACTTACCTTTTGCGTCACCCGAAAAAATGAATCCATTTTTAAAAAAAAAATGTTGATTGGTTATTTGTCGCAAAATTTTTTTTAGCCCACCGACGAATTTGAAATCCTCAATTCCCTATACTTTTTACCCAAAATATCTCCGAAACTAGTTTTTTTTTTAGCTCGCCGACGAATTAGAAAATCAAGTTGGTGGGCGCGTCGGAATCAGTCGGTGGGCGCCATGGCGCTTGCGGGCACGGGGTTGGGTAACACCTGCATTAGGCTATCCAATTAATCTTCTTTCAACCCATTTCTGCTATAAATTACGTATACCCTTGAATACGGATTTCAACGATGGTATTATCGTCGAAAACTGACCAAAACTCAAATTGAAATGTAATAAATCCACGATTTCGAATAAAACTGTTCACCGTGTATATTGAAAATATGTTTTTAAAAACTTGGAAGTATTAACGGATTTGAGCGTAATAAACTAGCCGTTATAATAATCACGTTTTGATTTAACTTTTTAGCTGCCGTAGATAATTAATAATAATTACTATTAGCCTGCCGGCTATAATTTGAAACTATTAATTTAATTAGTTATTGACGAGATAACTCGTCTCTGGCGTGTTGAGCACGAAACATTTTACGAGATATCTCATCTGTCCCAGCCATTGAGTTAAGAAACAATAAGTTGATCAAACTTCCCTTTTTGGATTAAGGCTAAAATAACTTTTTTAAATTACTACCCATAATGCTTTATCAAATATCGAAATACTGGTATTTGTATTGATTTTATCGTCCGGTATTACAATCTAAATCGGCTATGTTTTAGTATTTTTAATATATTTTTGTAATGCCGGCAACACAGCAGAATATATGTTTGTTTCTAAATAATAATAGGAACCCAAAGTATTTTTTTTTTATTAAAGCGGTCTTAGGCTTAGAAGTTATGTTCAATTTACGAAATGTTTTCTTTTTGGCGAGTTTTTGCAAAAACCGCTGGACTCCGCAGGTGGTCCTTATGTGACATTTTGCTGACCATAATGAGTTAATATTACACATTTAAGACATACCTATGTAATTTTGAAATTAAGCGTTTGGTTGTAAAGGGCACTCTAGGAGGGACCGCTATACGAGGGACTGCCACGCGCGCTAAAGAAATCTGCTCTATAGGAGGGTGCGTTATAGTAGAGTTTACTATATCTATATGTATATGCAAAAAAGCATTCGAATATTTTTACGAAACATTTTGTCTAGAAGCCGATGTATTGGCTATAATTACTAACTGTTGATTATCATCAATAGTAGACATTAGTAATTGTGGGGTTATAATGTAAAACGTACTATTTCCAAAAATCAAACATTTCAGTAGAGGCAAAAAACTATAGCGAACAACACAAGCATAATATTATGATTTAATCAATTAAAAATCATGGAATAAATTATTTTGAAATCATTGATCTGCTTCATAAACTTGACATATGGTAAAAAGTATTCAAATTCTTCATTTTCATGTATTTTTTTTTTCAAAACGCACTATTTCCTGGAACTATGTGTACTATGTGTACAGAAAATAAACTTTTTCTTTCAAACAATATAAAAAAATATATATTGGGAAACAAACAAAACAAAAATGGAAAAAAAAATACAAAGAAAATAATTTTTCAACAAAATAAGAAAAATAATATTATTTTATCCTCAGCAAAGAGACGATTTGCAACCAATGCGTCTGTGTAAGTATTGCTTTCGACTCAGCTCTAGCTGCGTGACTTATAATTTGGGTAAACATCAAGTTTCATTGAAGAATTCACAAATCAATTTCAATTCATCCCTGAACATTCAATTTCAAGTCATCCCTGAACGTTCGCAGAAATATGTATGAACAATATGTATGGCAAATGCGGCTGTCAAATTTCTCAAGTAAGCCCAAAAACAAATCTCATTTCCGCGCATTTCCGATTGATTTCGATTCGGTTCTTTGCTTGATTCTCTTCCTGATTTAGTTTCCTGCCAGGAATAAACAAAAATACTATCCTTTTCTTTACTGTCTTTAGAGCAGATCACAATGTTTAAAATATACAGTCAAATTTGCCAACATTTGACAGCTCAATACAAATATGTACTGCGTTTTGTAAAAAAAAATTGTTGCTCCGCTCAAATTTCTATTGGAAATAGTGCACTTTGCCGTAACATGGAAATAGTGCGTTTTGCAAGAAAAGATAGATGATTTCTCGTTGGAAATAGTACGTTTTGCCGAAAAATACGTTTTTCAAGTTGAATAACGACGGTGTTTTAAACATTTTATCGTAAAACTAATAATACCAGTCGATGCATTAGGCTTGAATTACTCTAATATAAAATTAAAATAACTTAGATTATTCCACGTATTGTGTTACAAAATGTGGCACGTGTTTCGCCTCTTTCAGAGGCATCCTCAGACAACTACTTTCGCAAATGTTTGCTTAAGTACGAATGATTTTAATTTTATTTTATCATTATCATTTTCAAAACCATTTTTATTTTATTTTTATTATAATACTAGCTAACCCAACGAACTTCGTACCGCCTCAGAATCAATAAATGTTATGTTGGCTGAATTCATTTAGTTTAAATGAATACTCAAAATGAATTAAGTTCAATAAATGTGCAAAATTCAAAATGAAAAGTATTTTAATTACATTGAAATGATATTATTCACGTGGCACAGTCGATAGATTTAAAGGAATGCAGTGGACCAACGATTTGATTTTGAATTGTGAAGTTGAAATGATTCACATCTTTGTTATTTGCTGAAAGAATTGTTATGTTATGTCAACCAATTATGATGTTTGTGATTAGCAATGATATTCAGGAACACTTTGTTGATGAGGTCGTCCTTCGATGAGACGAAATTGCAAAAATTCGGCAGAAACGAAATCAATCCATTCGATTCGTCGACAGGAAAACGGCCGTTACAGATAGTCAGCAATTGCTTGGAGAAATCTGCGGCATGGATCGTTTAGAAATGCAACTCGCATGTTTTTCGTCACCTGAAGTTTCTTCACATAGCGCCACAGAGTCGATGATTTGAGGCCAGTGTTTATTTCATCGGCAGCGGTCGATCTTGGAATGACTTGTAGTGTTTGGCGGAAATCGTCAGATAGTAGAATCATTTCGCCTCCAAAACATCTTGAGTCATTGCACATATCTTTTATAGTTTGATTGAGTGCTTCCAATGCGCGTTTGTGCGTCATTGTGCATTCATCCCAGGTGATGATTTTACTTGCTACCAAAACTTTGGTCATTGCGTGTTTCGCAATCTTGCATGTCAGTTTTTCAGTCGTTTAAAAGTTTAGCGGCAATTTCAACACTGAATGAGTCATTCGCCATCCTTTTATCAACGTGGCCGCTATTCCAGAAGAAGAAACTGCTACAGCGATTTCGGATCTCGCACGAACAGTGGCCATAATCAATGACATGAGGAATGTCTTTTCAGTTCCACCGGGCGCATCGAGGAAAAATAATCCACCATTTCCATCATCAAGTGCATTCATTAACGTATCGTACACTTCCTTTTGTTGTGGGTTCAACAGTGGTACATTCGTTTGAACAGATTGGTTCAATGCATCTCGATCATATTCACGTTCACGTTCTAATTCTCGATTGAAAGCGTCGTTCATTCCACGATCTGGCGTTGGCATTCCTAACTTGACTAACAAACTGCCGCACATGAATGAGGTAACACATATCTTCGATCTAAAGCAAAGCCTGGTTATGTATGTCTTCATTCATCTCGAGATCGGGATTACCAGAACTGACACGAATTTTATGTAAAATGTCTTCCGACATGTCATCCTTGTACTTGTTCCACAGGTCACATGGATTCGATGGGAAGCGCGTCAAAATAATGATAGAAAATTATTTGCGTATCTGACTTGGAGATTCAGAAAGAATTTCTTCAGCGATTGTCATGTCCCAATTAGTATCATTTTCAAGCAAATTGAGCTGTTGACATGCAAGTAGAAGCATTCGTTATTTTTTGGATAATCTGTAAATTCGACCAAGAGCATCAGTAGTCATTCGGGTGATCAGGAACCGCATCGCCTTGCTTTCGTCGTTAAAATGTCTGATGTAGCGACCAAGTGTAATAACGTGGCATCTCAGAGTAAAGCAACGTTCGTGCAAACATCGTAATATTGTTGTCAAAAAATGTATCATACCTAATTATAAACATAACCTTATTTCAATATTATCCGATTTTCTTTCGTTTTCATTTCATATCATCGATTTTTGTATTCTAATCCATAATCTAAATTTAAAATTATTTAAAAGTCAATCGTGTCAGTGCCATCTAGTGCCATCTACCTGAACCCAGCATAAAACAACATTTTTATTATTTGAAGCTGTTCGTCATTTGAAAACTGTATGAGAATATTAATTTTCTTTATAATTTCTTTCCCGTGATATTTTTCCGATGTTTTAATACTTATTCTACTATTCTAGGTGTAGACGAATTAAATCAATCAAAGATCATTGAAATTCGTGCAGCAATTCTCGAGATATACGTGGTGTAAATAACCCCACTTTGTTTTATATATATAGAAGATATCAGAATAGTAATATATTTTCTAACGGTTTAACCCGTCCTAATTGATCCAACACATTAGATAATCATTCCTTAATGTAAATGTCATTTGTATTACCATTATCGTTTGTTTGTTTCTCTATCATCCCCTCCTTGCATCCCATTTTATTTGATTTTTATTGTAATATGTATATATCAGAATAGTAAAATTAAAATCATTCGTACTTAAGCAAACATTTGCTTAAGTAGTTGTCTGAGGATGCCTCTGAAAGAGGCGAAACACGTGTCACGTTTTGTAACACAATACGTGGAATAATCTAAGTTATTTTTATTTTATACTAGCGAGTACCCGGCATGCGTTGCAATGCCACTCAAAGAAAGAAAGTGTTTTAATTATGTTTATTGAAGTGATTTTAGATATATTTTGTGTTTTTGTCTGGTGTGTATACGAAAAGGTCTGAAGGTTTTTCAACGCGTGAGCAGGCCAGATACAGCTGTCCATGTGAGAAGCATGTATTTTTTAAATTTAGTCTACACACTTCCTGTGCTTTTTTGATGGTTATTGTAAATGCGAGTCGCACCGGAAACTGCAAACATTTCAATTCGAATGGCATATCAGTCGGAATTATTGGGATGCGTGGCAACAGTACATTGTCTCCTTTAAATTTTCCATTTAATATTGTAGCTTAGATGATATCGTTCATTATCTTGTTTACTGAAAGCTTGGTACCGTTGCAAAGTGGCGAATTTATATTACCGAATAGAATGATAGGTACGCTAATTTTCACTGTAAAAATGTGTGTCGGCATGTCTGGCAGATCAAGTGAACTTAAGAATTCAGTTGGATGATTGACAACTTCGTCATGATTCATTACAGTATCGATGGACTAAAAAATTGTCTCTCCGCCTGGTATTTCGTTTTAAATATTGAAGTTGATGGCATTAACATTGTTGTTTTTGGCTGCTAATGTAACATGTTCACTGAGCCATTAATGATTTTTGTAATTATGTGCGATATTTTTGGGAAAACTTTGTGAATCAATTCGCTACACCTATGGTTCTTGTAATTTTACTAAAGTCAGCGAGTCCCTTGTTAATTTAAGAAAAAACAATATTCTTTGATCAAATGAGTAGATAACTGCAATTTCTGACTTATACATTATCTATGATAACATCAGTATACACAGAAATACATTTTCTGAAATTTACATTGATTAGTTTACAGTAAATTGCAAATTGTTACATATTGCAAATGTATTAAGTAGCAATCGATTGCTTATTTAAGTACTCCATCAGAAAAACTCACTGCTTCCTAGAACACCGAGAATTGCGTTGATATAAAGCGAGCCCCTTGTAAGCGCTATGGCAGCCCACTGCTGGCTGTGCTAATTCAGAAAACTTTCCGGGCTTCCACACAACAGCTCACCAAAGTTTTATCGCAATCGGATAAACGGTATAGAAACGGGAACGCATAAGAGACAAACTAACAAATTAACGCATTGACAGCCTTCCGCTGTCTGTTTTGATTCAAAAACTTCACAACAACTCACCAAAGTTTTATTGCAGTCGGATGAACGGTATATGAACGCATACGGAAAAAAACAAACAAATTAACGTATTGGCAGCCTACCGCTGTCTGTTTTGATTCAAAAACCTCACAACAACTCACCAAAGTTTTATTGCAGTCGGATGAACGGTATATGAACGCATACGGAAAAAAACAAACAAATTAACGTATTGGCAGCCCACCACTGATTTATATACATTTTCGGACGTTCGTACAACAACTCACCAAAGTTTTATCACAATCGAATGAGCGGTATATGAACAGGAAAGCATAAGGGACAAAATTACCAAATTAACGTATTGGCAGCCCACCGCTGATTCATGTACATTCGCGGCCGTCCGCACAACAACTCACCAAAGTTTTATCGCAGTCGGATGAACGGTATAGGAACGAATACGAAAAAAAAACGAATAATTAGCGTATTGGCAGCCCACCGCTGATTTATATACATTCACGGGCGTCCGCACAACACGTCACCAAAATTTCATCGCAATCGGATAAGCGGTATAGGAGCGCATAGGTAACAAACAAACAAACATTCATTTTTTTATATATATAGATTAAAATGAACTTTCACAAAGTTACCGCCGAATCCATTGAAAGTATTGAATTACTCTATCTGAATACCTAACTCAATATCGCTCATTTTAGAAATAGTACGTTTTGCATTATAGCACCACAATTACCATCGTCTACCATAACGTAATACTATATATTTTTTGTTGAATCTTTAGTGCGAACCATTTTGTAATGAAACAACGCATAACCTTGCGTTTTCTTTTATTTTCTTTTTGTTTTTTTCAGTGTTAAATAATAATTGTTTTCAGTCAAATCAATCGTAAGATTTTAGAAAATTTCACGCCAGTTGACTAAACTATAACTAATAACACTTCCTGGGCCAAATCATGAAAAGTAAATACCCCGAGGGGTTCCCCCGACCGTTGGAAAAGGTGAGTGTGGGGAGGAGGAATCCCGGGCGGCATGGCTATTGGCAACGGGTCGCGTGGGCTATCACACACCATATTGGCAACACTCGAATCTAATCACTTCCGGAGGCACACTGTCGACATAGCCGGAAAATCGCACATTTTCTTTCATACCAAAAGAATCGCGCATTAATTGAAGCGTCGCCAGTCGCCACCATTAATGATCTATATTACATTGGCACATCTATCAATTAGAATACGACTGTAATCGCGTGAAATGAATTATCAAATCTTTCGCTTAATCCAATAGAATATAATCATTATTTCTAATTGAGATATTGCTTCCATTTCCAATCTACGACATTTTAAAAGATCCTTATTACCAACATTTTGTCTTATATAAAAATGTATTAACTTACTCTCGTATAATCCTATTAGGTAATAACAACAATATAGAAAAACTGACGATATTAGCCCTAATAAATATTCCATTCCAGAGAGAAATACAAAACGTATTCACATCAACCCAGCATTGACTTATGATTCAATTGTGGCTATTAAAATTATTTATTTAAATTTACTGATGGCAGTCTTTTAACAATATAATACCGATGTTCGGCAGCTGAAATTTTGTTTAAATGTTACATTGCCAAAATTTAATTGCCATTTTTTAATTAATTCCACCTCATGACGAGATGTGGGCGTCCACGTGAATTTTCGAAAAATATTGTTGTTTAAAATATTACATAAACCTTTTTTAAATTGTGATTACATAAAGATACAATTTGGAAAACAACCACAGTAATAAAAAAGTAATCAAATTTTATATTAAAAATGTGAAGTCATATTTTGTTTAGATAAATGAACAACAAGCGGCATTACAGCCGTAATTAACCCAGTGACGTAGCAAGGTAGGTGAGGCTGTGGCGGACCGCCCCGGGTGACACATTTTTGGAGACGGCATTTTAAAAAAATAAATACAATATTTTTCGATAAATTATATTTTTATATAAAAAAATTAAGCCAGCTGTAGTAAAAACTCCTAGTTCTTAGATTTAAAAAAAAGTAGAAGTGGTTTAAAAAACAAAATTAGAGGAAATATTTGGGCGGCAAATTCAAGGATCACCCCGGGCGGCAGGACCCCTTTCTAGGAAAAGGAAAAATGAATGGACTTTTTTTTATTTCAGATGATAATAAATATAATATATACTTTTTATATGCACATACGACATCTTATACGTATTAATTTTTAATTCAATTTTTTGTCAATTGATTTTTGTCAATTCCACTTAATTTTTAATTTTAAGCCGATTATACATTTTAAGGTGATTGATAAACAGTAGAAAACTACATATTTAAATTTGAAAAAAATAAGCATTTTTTAAGCGCTAATTGAAACATAAAATGGTGACAATGTTAATCAAATGTTAATCAATATATTTTTCATATTTTCATAGATTTCATGGATTTCATTTGTTTAAAAGTATCTTTAGGTTCAAAAGCATTGAAGTTAGTTTAATGAGAAAAAATATAACAGAAAATCTGTCAGCAGTAGGATGAATCGGAAAATCTCAGCATTTCAATCAAGTTATCAAATAAACTTTTGGCAAGGACAACATTTTATTTTAAAAAATTATGAAACTAATAAAAAACACATTCTATCTAATATACAACATAATATTCAATTCTACTAATTATTCTGAAAGAGCTTATGAATGATGTCACATCGCCAGTGAAAAGCTCGTAACGTAAAGAAATCAGTAAAATCTATTTATTTTATTTGTATATTACATAATAATTAAAATGCATAATTTATTAATGTTAAAAAATATTTTTTTCAGAATGCGCCGATAAAAATAAGATACGAAAACTTGAGTTTCTGTCGCTAGGTAACAGTGACTGACAGATCAATTTATTTGCGATAACTACAGCTATTTAATTGTATGTTTTGAGAGATTTTGATTCTTGTCCCTTCTCTGGTTTTTTTCCGATGATGCCTTTTCACATATAAATATTAATGAATTCATCAAAATATTTTCCATCATCCGTTGAAAGTTATCTAACCCTATATTTTGAAGTTTAATAAAGTAATATTGAGATGACGTGTTTGATTTTTGTAAACGTAAGCACTCGCAGCCCCCACTTTAATGACGTACACACCCCTGAAGTGAACCATTAATTTTCAATTGAATAGGACTTCAGATGCTTTTCAAGTTTTTAAAGTATGTTATGTAACGTGATCTCGACGACCTCTAGCATTCTTAGCGATCTGTATACCTTTTTAACAAAATAAAATTTTCCACTTTTCCTTGCAACAACAATAATGTTATACTGAAAACATTCTTTATTAACGACTCAGTTTTTGGTTTACCAGAGCAAGCATAATACCCAGAGTAATCATGATATCTGTAGTTTGTTTATACCTTCGTAATCGCATTATGAATATAAATTATGAATACCCTGAGGGAAAATCAGGCCGGGTTCTTACCTGGTCGATCCTGCGCGGACCAAATACACAATCGTAGGTGCTTTCTTCAGCAATGCAACGAATACAGCAGCTCGCTGGCATGTTGCTTTGTAGACTACGAGAAGGCCTTTGATAGTCCGCACCGGTCCTCTATATGGAACATATTAAAATTGTACGGAATCCCAACCAAGATTGTTGCCATCATCAAATGCTTGCGCGAGGGGAGCGAATGCCGCATAAGAATCGGTGATATAACCACTGAATGGTTTGGGGTCTCAACCGGGGTCAGACAGGGCTGCGTCTTATCTCCGTTCCTGTTCATTGTAATCTTCGACTTCATTCTGAGGAAGTCAATTCCACCTGACCGAGGTGTGACCGTTGCCCCCAATCTAAAGCTATGCGACCTCGAGTATGCAGACGACGCTGTAATATTTGACAAATCTGTCGAGGGTATTCAAGATACAATGGATAAACTGCAGAGCAACTCGTATCGCATCGGTCTTAAAATCAATGCGAGTAAAACCAATGTACTTTGCAACAGTGCCTGTCCGGACCCACACTACCCTTTGAAGAGCGCCGGTCAAAACATCGAAAGAGTCGACGGTTTCAGGTATCTGGGGGTACACATCACGGGAGATGGCAATCCGTGTAAAGAGCTCGCGATCCGATTAGGGATAGCTGGAGCAACCTTTAACTCAATGCGGAAAGTCTGGGACTCACGGCTGTACTCGGTCAGAACCAAGTGCCTCCTGTTCAACGCATGTATGTTGACATTGCTGCTTTACGGTTGCGAATCATAGCACATTACTAAAACGCAGAGTAACCGTATACTGTGTTTCGAAAACAGATGCCTGCGGCGAATGCTAGGAGTGAAATGGTCTGACTTTGTGAGGAATACGGAGATTAGAGAGCGGACTAACCAGCCTCTTATTACGTCCAAAATAAAGAAGCGGCCGTGGTCCTGGCTTGGACACGTGTTAAGGATGCCTCAAGAGAGCCTGAACCCTGCCTGTCTCTTCTTCCAACCGGATGGATACCGACGTCGTGGAAGGCCACTGATGACCATCCACAGGATGTACTCAGCGGAGTTGCGGGACGCTGGGATGACCTGGGAGGAAGCAAAGAGAATGGCTGGGGATAGAGAGTCATGGAGGAACTTCGTGGTGACCATATGCTCCGTATAGGGAGCGGATATGGAATAAAAAAAAAATCGCCTATACAGTATGCAAATCATTAATTTTACTAAAAACCAATTACAATACTTTTTGTGTAATGAATTTTAGCATTCCTATAGTAAAACTGTAATAAGACGCTTTCGCGTAATAAATCACCAGACAAACGTTTTGTATTTCTGTCAGACATTATTGAAGTCAGAGAAAAAAAGAGTAAGGATAGAAAGATAGGACTGGTACATGACTAGTGGTTAACTAATCGCTCTCGATACCAACGGATATTGAAGGGTTAATTTTAATCTTAATTTTAGGATTTAATTAAATCGATCTTGTAGATCTAAACTTAGTTATGACAATTCTTCTTCGAGAAATCGTGGTTTATTTATTTTTCAAATGTCTTTCAACATAAAATATCAAAAGTTTTCATTGACTGAAACATTAAATATGTCGAGAAAAAAGGAGCCGGAACGCCGGAAACAAGCAATGGGTATATTTTTCAATCGTTAACAATAAATTAGCATATAAATAAAATAAAACATAATTATTAAAACAAAGCCGTAGATAAATAATAATATTACGAATATATACCATGGATATATATATTGTTTGCGAAAACACAATGGTGATGTGGTATTAAACTTCGTCGGGTGTCGAATAGTGAAATATGCTGCGGATTATTCATACGCCTTGTGTTGTGCACGGTGTCTTGTTTCTTACTAAAATGTTTCCATTAATTGTTAGACTATCAAATGTCGACGAAATACTAAGAAAAAATACCTCACCGCATACAAATAACTGTTGCATAATACCTTTGTAACATTACAGCTCGGGAAACTAATTTAAAATATTAATTTGGTGTAAATAGTGTTTGAAGATCTCGTATCCAAGTAATATATGGCCACACTTAAAGCCTTACGCTTTTCAGTGAAACTAATGACTAGTAAAGGATTTTTTTAGATATAAAAAAACAATTCGTGTTCATCAACTGTGTGTGATTGATAAGGTGTCACAAATTGTAATAAATATATCTGTGAAAATACGATGCAAACAAAAAGAAACTAAAAATGATTTTTCCCACTGAGTTGTAAATTTAGTAACATAATTGAAATCACACAAAGAATAACTCTTGTCCGTTTTCAATTAGAGTACAATTTTAAATTATATTCAAAATATAAAATACTCAAATTTGAATCGTTCACACTATGTACATTCTCACAGATTTTGTCACTAACGACCCGGGTTTCGCCTTTCGGCATCTTCAGGCGTTCAAGTGCACGGATGAACTTGAACTGACGCTTAGTAAATTTATTTGTGTGTTGTTAATATAATTCTTGAAACTTCTTACTACTTGAATCTGTGGGCATTCCCATAAGCTTATCCTTTTCGCCAGCAATGGCTTTAAACTCAATGATACATTTATTTCTTATATAAACACGAAACGTTCATTTACTAAGCGTCAGTTCAAGTTCATCCGTGCATTTGAACGCCTGAAGATGCCGAAAGAGCGAAACCCGGGTCGTTAGTGACAAAATCTGTGAGAATGTACATAGTTTGAACGATTCAAATTTAATATTGAAATTCCACTAAGCGCCTTCAGTCGAAATCTTAAATTATAAAATACTCATTTGTACTAATTCCACTATTGTTTTTTTCTCATCAGGGCCGGTTTCGCTCATGATAAGCATTATCATCATCAGTTCTGGTCCGGGAAATCGGTCCTGATCATAAAAAAAACATAAGTGGAAGTAACACAAATGAGTATTTTATTTTTTGAATATAATGTTTTTTCACCAAGTATTGACAGGAACACCTTAACATTTATATGAATTTCTAGTGAAATTAGCTTGATATGAGTTGTTATACGAGAACTGCTTGTTTCTCAGTCACTCAACTTCTCATTTTGGGGAGAGTAAGGTGGAAAGCATATAGCTAAGATAGGACTAGTAGCACGGGTGGGCTGGAGGGCAGATTTAGGGAGCCGTGGAATGAAAAAGGTTGAGAAGCACTGTTTTAGATAACTGCTTCAAACAACGGAAGAAATTATTTTCACGATCATCGTTCAGATTTTTTTTTTTTTTTCATTTGAAACGATCACCTAAAATACAATTAATTCACTTAAACCAAAGTAATATTCTTACTGTTTACATTTTTTTATCCTTGGTGGGAAGTAAAAATTTTCGAACTATTTTAGATAAAATTATTTATAATTACTTTCTTGCACAATAAATTTTATTCTGCTGGCTGTAGGTATGTATAGATTGATTCTTCGGAATTTGTATTTAACAGCTCAAAAACAATTCCCGCATCAATTTTATAGATAAATCCTCTGTGTCGTCTTCTGAGATATTTTAATATCATCTTGAGTTCTAAAAATCTGCTTAGATATTTATTGCCAATAATAATAATAAAAAAAACATGTTGTATATTACGCACATATTATTACATAGGCTTAATCGAAAAACATGATCCGGATTCCGGTCATAACCTCAGTGTAACCTTCTGACACAATAAGTGAAACTATTGTATTATGGTACATCTGTACATTTTTGCGTAGATGCTAAAGTTTTGTGTTGTATTTTCGAAATTCGATTTAAATTCAAATATTTATGTTGCATTCACGTGTTCCCTTTTCAAAAATGACTGTCAATCTGACAATCAGGTGACTTTAAATGCATATTCTATTTGACATAGTTTTTATTATATTAACTATAATAGCGGATTTTGTGGTGGGTGGGCTGGAGGGGGCTCGGAGGGGCTCGCGCGAGTCCCTTGTTAGATTTAAGAGAAAACAATATTCTCAGAGCAAACTAGTACGTAACTGCCATTTCTGACTTATATGTACTATCTACGATAGCTCCCAGTATACACAGTAGTACATTTTTAGCCATTTACATTGATTAGTTTATGGTAAACTGCATATTGTTGCATATTATAAGTGTATCAAGTAACAATCGTTTGCCTATCTAAGTATTGCATATAATTGCATATGAGTGATACATTGCATTGAGATTAAGCGAGCCCCTTGTTAACATATTGGTAGCCCACCGCTGACTAGTAGTTAGTAAATCACTCTCGCCACGCTCCGGTTTTAGGGCGTTAATGGATAGTATGAAATTTAGACGTCACACAATTTCATTCATGAAATTGTCCGTTATGGGATTCGAACCCGTGAACGCCGAAGCCAAAGCGAATGACGTTGATCACTCGGTTACACATTCAGCAATTAATATGTTCTTACTATTTTGTTGTTAAATACCCTTTGATTCAACTATTGGACATCAGGTTGCGGTCGAACATAATATAAGTCGTTTTGGTATCAAAAGCAGAACTGTATGGAACAGTTCTGCTTTTGATACCAGACGAATCATATCTCCACGTTGACTGCTAGATATTTTGCATTTTAATAAATGGTTAAAATTCAATAAAGCTCTGAAGTTAACGTAAACTAAAAAAAACACGAAATAACAAAAAAATGAAACGTCCTCTTCTTTTTTGGTCGAATAAAGTCGCTGATGAATAATAATTGACATAACTAGAGGTGAAGAGAGTACTCGGAAGCTTGACGAGCTTCCAAAGAAAACGTTCATAATATTCTTAACGTTTTTAGTTCATTTTTTTTATTAGCAATAAGAATTTTACAAAAAAAAATATATAGGTACACTGTAAAGCTATTAGAGAGGCCAATGATGCCAAACTAGTTTCACTCTTAGTAGTTTTTAAATGTGTCGGGTAAATGGCTAAAAATTATAATACAGTGGAACTCCCAATTACACTACCCCGAATTACGCGCTGACTTGAAATATTCGCCGCAAATCCCCCAATTGCACGGTCGCATTTCATTGTCGTTACAAAGAGACGTTCGTCTGTGCCGCGCATACAGTCAAATGTTGGCTAGCGTCTGTGTATTCAACACGTGCCAAGCTGTACACGTATAGCTGGGCGTCTGTCTGTGTGCGGGATATTTACTACTACAAAAACTAAATATTTCGTTCATATTTTTTCTTTTTCAAAACTAAGGGAAATCTTAGTTTTGCGTTTTCCGCGGAAAAAAACCAAATCCCTAATTTTGTATGAGATTCACACCCCCAATTACACTACCCCCAATTACACAGTCCCGACTATAGATTAAATGGGGGTGTTAATGTATAGCATAATTCCTTTTACTTATTTCTTACCCTGCTGAACTATCAATCTCTCCTGCACTTGTATAAAGTTACAATTTGTCTAACATCATAAACGGCATACACACTCAAGCGAACCAAGATTATTTAAAAAAAAAAACACAATTTAATAAAGTTTTTCAACTTTGAAAGCATAGATCAGCGGTCGGATGGAAATCTTCGGCGGGCCGGATCCGCAAGTTCTGGATGTTTGCATAGAAATTATTCATATAAGAAATATAATTTTTCACGATTAAGTTGTGAATTCACGACAATTATTTATTTCAAATCATCAATTGGGATACGACTATCTGGAAGAGAACTCAAAGTGAAAGAAGTTAGATATGAAATGTGTTGTTGGAGGCGAGACGACCAGATGTTCGTTTACTCGAAAATTTCCCGAATATTCTCATTTATTGAAATTCTAAGATTGTAGTTCAGGCAAAATAGAACAATAGAAATGTCCTAACAATATCCCAAATTGAAAATATTCAGTTGAATTTCTAAGTGTGCAGAGTACACATTGTTTGATTTCTGTTATTACTTGTGTATTAGTAGTAATTCTTCTATTTGTGGAATATACATCGAATGTGGAAAGGAAAAAGGACGTAACCCACACATATCAAATTTTACAGGAGGCGCTAAAAACTTGTTTTGATGATTTTGTGACATATGCAAATTATGAATTATACACTACCTTGAAGTGCACGGATACTTCTAAACTGGTGTTTAATTGACATAACTTAATATTAATGAAAGAAATTGTCTCGGAAAACCCTTTATTTCAGTATTTTTTCTTGGTTTTCATTTTTTACTAGGTCATATTTTTCAAACTTAAAAGCTAAATTTAGATACTTATTCGGCATTTTCAGCTTCCATCCTTTTGATAGAATGTGTGTCAAGTTGTATACATTGTGCTGTTTGGAATACTGTGGGTTACGTCCTTTTTCTTTTCCACAGTCGATATGATAACGTGCACATTTTGTATTTAAAATTTCGATTGCACTTCTTTTATTGCCCCAATATTAAAGAAATTAAACTAGATGTTGAGTGTCGTCTATTTTATGAGCAGCGGTCAATTCGATATTTTTTGTGCCAAAAAAAGAAAAATGCATATTTCTGATTTGCAATGCAACTGTATCTATTTTTAAATTTTAAACGACACTACACTACAAAACATGGGACGAAATATGACTAATTTCCAGAAAATTAACGAATGAAAAAACTGGAGTAAAACGTCAACAATCAACAAAAAAATGCTTGCTTTCAGTAATAAAAATTTAAGCACAATTCAAGCAACTTTTCAAGCTTGTCAAATTGTAGCTGAAGAAGGAAAACCATTTATTGATGGATCTTCAAGCAAATGATGGGTTGAAGACAATATTTAGAAATCATTTTTTACGATAAATGAGAAGAATCCAATTATCTCAAACTTAAAAACAATGCTAGGAAAATAATATCAATTTTTGGTAGCCCATATTTATGGGACTAAACTTTAAAAAAAACTAAAATACATAAAATCGACCACGTACAACTGATTTTCACATTAAAAACTACTTGGGAGTTGGTACATCCAAACAGTTGCATATTTCGCACTAGTTAAAATTTACACATGATAGTATCATATTAAAATATATAATTAAATTAAGTTGTAAATATTTTTTTGTTTTATAAATATTTTTTATTATAAATAGTAATATAAATAAACTACATTTGCTTACATTATAATTATTATGCAAGCACATAAAATAAATTTATATTCCGATTGGATTCCAATGAGAATTTATTTGTCGTCCGGCCTGCTTAGTTTTTCAAAAATTCAATCCGGCTCGCTTCTCAAAAAGTTTGGTGACCCCTGGCATAGATTAAGCTTAGTCTTTACTGAAAATGCAGGAAGCTGATACAACTATCTGGTAGTGTCCTTTAATGTCTTCTCAGAGGGAAAAATAACTCAAATTGGTCCGACCAGCTGTCGACGCCTATTTGGTGATTAACAAGGTAAACTATAGTGCTTTTTTGCAAATTTGCGCCGTCATACGGAGAGCGTATAAACCTATACAGATAGGAACTCCGTCATTTATTTAACTAGGAAATTTCAGTAGACTAAAATATAAGCTTCTTGAAGAACGTTATTTTTCTGTATTACGATTATATAATCTACTATTTTGCTTATTTTCGCTGTCAATCACGTCAACTTTTAATGAAGCATCTCAACATGAGTTGTTTTACGGGAACCCCTTTTTCGGTGAGGTTTAGGATATAAGGATGGAGAGGGTAAAGAGCTAACAACTGTTATTTTCCCCACGTTCTGTTGAAATCGGTTAGGAAAGAGGAAATTTTATTATCACAAAACTTTTTAGGTTTCAAAACAAATCTAAAAATTTATACAAAAATCAATGCACGAGTGTTCAATCAAGTTGTTGTTTGGACTCCGACTGACGTAGAATATGAATGGCTATGCTCGTTGACGTTTCTACACCCCCGGAAATACAATTCATAAACCAACCTTTTGTAGTAGAAAAAACATCTGATAACTTGAAAACGTTTCCCATTTCCGTATAAAGTTGATCACATTCTAACGAATGGTCGCAAGAAGATTCAAACTGGATTAGTGATTATTAATTTATTTGAATAATATCAAAACTGTTTCTCTTTCGGAAAATAATACGGTTAAGATAATACTTTATGTGAAATTATTATCCATGAGACAGTAAATTACACTAATAATATAATGAAAGAATCATTAACAGCAGCTCAGGCTGATTATAAAGGGATGTCTTCCCTTTTTTCAATAAAACAGAATCATAGAAATCAATTTTTTCTATTTTTTTCAAAATAAAACAAGTTTATAAGTACACAGTTATTGACACAATTCATATCAAAATTTGCATGGAAATTAATGGGTACCGCTATGTACATACATGTACAGACGAAAGTTTCAAGTTTGTACACGATTCGTAAATCTGTGACAATAATATTACTTCAACTAATTAATCAGTGCTTCTCAACCGCTGTGCCGTGAGACGATGATATGTTAACAGCGCCGGCGCTAGGTTATTTGGCGCCCTAGGCAACATCCACCATAAAATCGAGTAGAATTTCGGGATTCAGTATAAAGACATTTTTGCTTAGCGATTTTACGAATTTCCAAATATGAAAAATTGTGAGATCTTCTTTTAGCTATCGCGAGGATTTAAAAAAAATACTTGCTGTTAACCCATGAATTTATGGAATTCCTTTTTTTCGATATTGTTGCACTATAAAGAACAGTACTTTTTGCGATGACAAAGATTTTTAAAGTGTTCTTGCTACTGCTTGAAGCTTGGCCTTGAAAGCCAATTTCTGCACGTGTCGCCATAAAACTGATGATTTGTACATGCATTTAATTCATCAACAGCTGTTGAACATGGTATAACTGGTAGGGTTTGTCGAAAATCACCAGACAATAAAATAAGTGCGCCACCAAAGACCACTATTCATTTCCTCTCAAATCTTTTAGTGCATAGTGTACAGCTTACAATGCCTTTTTGTGCACCATAGTACATTCGTCTCATATTATGAGTTGGCATGATTGAAGTACTTCACCCATTCCGATTTTATTTTTTTATATTGCATGTTAGTGTCTCAGTGATTTGTATTAAAATGCGATTTCAGTGCTGAATGCGCTGTTCGATCACCATCCAAAAATGTTCACACCAAAGACACGCGAACTGACGCTAAACCGTATGAAATACACACATTTACTAAATTGAGAAAAGTCACCAGAAAAGGCGATAATTCTTAGGAAATGCGCCACAGAGAATCCTAAAAATAGCCAATCAACGGGTCCAAATTTCACTTTTCGCGACCTATGATTTGCCATGAAACTGATAGCCGTGGCACGCAGATCGTTTTTTTCGGCGAAATTTCTCATTGTAAAATGGCTGCACTCTGGGGTGGGCTGGAGGAAGCTCAGAGGGGATCGCGCAAGCACTTTGTGAAATTTTGCTAAGGTAGGCCAGCCCCTTGTTAATTTAAGAGAAAACAATATTCTCAAATCAAATGAGTACATAACTGCAATTTCTGACTTACATACATTATCTATGACAGCATCAGTATAGACAGTAGTACATTTTCGGCCATTTACATTTATGAGTTTACAGTAAATTGCATATTGTTACGTATTGTAAATGTATTACTTAAAAATAGATTGCTTGTTTAAGTAGTCCATCAGAGTGATAAAAAACTCACTGCTTCCCAGAATACCGAGAATTGCTTTGATAAAAAGCGGGCACCTTGTAAACGCATTGGCAGCCTACCGCTGGTTGTACTAATTCAGAAAACTTTAAGGGCGTCCGCACAACAAATCATCAAAGTTTTATTGCAATCGGATGAACGGTATAGAAACAGGAACGCATAAAGGAAAAACTTTACGGAATTTACCGTATTGGCAGTCCATCGTTGTATGTTTTGATTCAAAAACCTTTGCTGGTGTCCACAAAACAACCCACCAAAGCTTTATCGCAATCAGATGAACGATATAGGAACTCATACGGAACAAACAAACAAATAAACGTATTGGAAGCCCACCGCTGGCTGTATGTATTCAGATACCGTTGCGAGTGTTCGCACAACAACTCACCAAAGTTTTATCGCAAAAGGATGAACGGTATAGGAACAGGAACGCATAAGAGACAAACAAACAAATTAACGTATTGGCAGCCCACCGCTGATTTATATACATTCGCAGGCGTCCGCACAAATGCTCGCCAAAGTTTTATCAGAGTCCGATGAATCGTATAGGATTGCATACGGAAAAAACAAAAAAATTAACGTATTGGCAGCCCATTGTTGATTTATATACATTTGCAGGCCTCCGCACAACAACTCACCAAAATTTTATCGCAGTTGAATGAACGGTATAGGAGCGCATAGGTAACAAACAAACGTTCATTTATATATATATATATAGATAAAAAATATTTCACTCCTCCATTTACGCGCCCTCTTATTGTTAGCGCTCTAGGCGGTTGCCTTTTTTGCCTATACGGTGGCGCCGGCCCTGTGTGTTACTATGTTAGGTGTGATGTGACACATTGCTTAATTGCAAAAAAAATAATCATTATTTTAGGTACTCTACCCACGCACATAATTCTTTTATAAACCATATCTGTCAAATGAAAAACACAACCTTATATAATTGACCTTTTATTTACTTGCGATTTGCCACGGAAATCTGGAAAAATTTGATATATAGAGGAAGTGAAAAGTTTTCAGAGCACTGATCTAAAACATAATCACTTTTAAGGTTGGCCACTTCTTGGTGGAAAGGCATTATATATCATAAAAAATATACTAATTTCACATTTGTTCACTCATCGCGACCATTATCAACCGATGGTTACGTTCTTAAAGAGCGAAACATATCCTGATCTTTATTTAAAAATGTGGGACGTCTTAAAAGAGAGGGCTTTATTTTTTTATCCAACATACCGATTAAAATGTTTTCGACAGCGATATTAGGTAGTAAACTTTCGTATATATAGAGTTAAACCTCATATTTTATAATGTTGATAATGCTCTCGATGAGCGAAACAAAGTACATTGAAATCCCTATTCTACGTTTTCCAAGGGACCGTAATATAACAACGAATAATGCGGGAAACCGATTATGCGGGAAATCTTTGAATTATATAAAAAATGGTAAATTTTCTACAACCTTATTTATTTACTTCACTTTTTTTATTAAAAAATTTATAAGATAATTCTTTAATTGCTAAATACATACTAAATTGCCTATTTGTATGTTGGCACTTAAATTTTGACATACAGCTTTCAAATTCGCGTACTTTTTTTCCTATATCGACTCGTTTTTCTCCTAGATCTTTTTCAACGCCTTGAATTGTTTTCAGTTTCTCAGCGAGAGTTGTAGTTTTCTTTAATTAAGCATTTTAGTTTTGACTTTTGAGTTAGAAAACTATACGCAACTAGCAGGGGTGGGCTGGAGAGGACTCGAGGTGGCTCGCGTGAGCCCCTTGTTAAATTTTGGCGCGGCCGGCGAGCCCCTTGTTAAGATAAGAAAATCATTCTTCTTAGATCAAATTAGCACATAACTGCAATTTCTGTCGATGGTTAAATTTTATTATGAAACAAGACTCAGTTCCCCCTTCGTTTTTTCATTCAGCACTGTGGGTTTCCATGCCGGACCTCACGAGTTCGAGTCCCAGTACGAAACAGCATCTTTTCGATAGATTTATCGATTTTCTGTTTGAAGGCATGGGTTTTTGTGATGTCTAAATATTCCCCTCCATTCTTCCGATCCTTCAATTCAACTGGGCGTTACGTGAGCGATTAGTTAATCACTAGTCTTGTCTTAGCCTTAGCATTCTATCCCTACTACTCTCTTTAGAAAAGAGAGGTTGAACAACTAAGTAACAAACAATTCTTGTAGAAAAAAAAACTTTTGTTGAGATACCTTCATTAGGAGGCCATATGCGCGACATTGGGAGCGGACATGGATGAACAAAAAACAAAAAAAGATTTACCGAGTCCCTTGTTAAGATATTGGCAGCCCACCGCTGGCAACCAGATGTGATGTAAGACTATTAATGAGTGAAAAAAGAAATATTGAACAAAAGCGGTGAATCGGGATGACAATCGGGACGAGACGATAGATCGAGGAAATCGGTAAATCGAGGAATGGTTAACGTGGAATTGTTAAATATTGTTATTACGGGGTCTTGGTCGAGTAAAAAATAAACGATCCATGCAAAAAACGAAAAAAGCGAGAACGGTAGATCGGGGTTCCACTGGAAAAAAAACGCGAAATGAGATGCGAGGCAAGACTATTTATGAAAAATATTCAACGAAAACGGTCAATCGGGCCAATATTTGTGACGGGACCAAAATATTTAAACGATAGATCGAGGAAAACGGTAAATCGGGGAACGATTAATGCGGGATTATGTTATTATTATTATGTTATTACATTGTTCTTATGGATGTTTGCCCGGGACTATAAAAAATAAACGAACCATCCGAGACAACGAACAATGCGAGAACGGTAGATCGGGGTTCCACTGTATAAAAATTAGAATATAGTAACAATGTAGTACATTTCTTACCTGAAAAATATCTGTTGGCCAGCTGAAAATCGTATTTTAATGTAGATCACTCACTAATCACTGAATTTCAATGGGATAATAAAGAAAATAAGGACATGTGATTTAATCATATATAGTAAAAATACTTGCAATCAATTTAGCTTAACAATTAATGTCGAGGTATTCTTTTTCACAAGTTAAATAACCAAGAGTACTTATCTTACTAAATCAAATCCGGTAACAATACGCGCCAAACGACATCACAGTGTTGACAGTAAAAAAACATACCAATATAAAAATGTTTTTTTCTAGGTGCATTTAATGTTTGAGTTCTTATAATATCAAATAAGTAACGGGCAGATCATATTGCTTAAAAGTTTCGTGACCGACATATTTTTTTAAACACTGTACAATAATATTTTTTAAAAATATGTTTTATTTTAGTACTTACATGATCTATTTCTTTCGATGTGATAAGAAGAAAATGAAGGTAATAATGAAGTAAACCATTACCGCCTCCATCCAGTATAGGGGGCTATGAGTAAACATAAAAAACAGTATTTTCCAACCAGTGGTCCGTGATTCGGAACCGATTTTAAGAATGTTTGCAAATAGTAAACAATTTAAAACTCATACAGTCAGTTCTCGACATACGACCACCTCGACTTACAACCATTCGGACTTACGACAGAGACCAAAATTTAAAAAATAGTGCGCAAATAAACTTAATATGAAAGTTGACGGTGAAAATATAATTCAACTCTTAGAAAATGATGTTGTAGAGTTCATAAATCAAGATTTGATTGAGATTGAGGAGAAACGTGCTACAGAAGAAAAATCAAAAGAATTAAAAGAACGAGATGATAACAATGAACTGTCTAAAAATACTACAAATTGCTATGGTGCTTCGTCTCCAATCACCAGTACACCTGTGGTTGGTCCAACGATTTGTGAAAATGTTTCATCTCCAATCGCCAGTGCACTTGTGGCTGGTCTTAAAACTAATGATGATATGTCATCTCCAATTACTAGTGAACCCATGGCTAGTCCATTCAAGAGACATTTTTTCTTCCCTGGTAGTGAGGAAGAAAAATCCAAGAAAAAGGAAAAAAGAGAAAAAATCCCTACCATTATTTCATGCAAACTGTGCCAAGAGTATTTCCTAAACAAAAAGAAGAAATGGAGGCAAAGAAAAAAATAACTGAATGAGCAAGTAAAGGATGAAAAAAAATTGGGGAAATTGAAAGCAGTTCGGAAAAGATGTAATTTTCTTCAGTCTTCTTACTCAAATGTTGACATTTCAGAATCTGTGGAAAGTGAATGCCACGAGTCTAGCGATGAAAGCTTTACGCCTAAAACTCGTTGGCTGTCTGTTATGAAAGCTATTAATGAACATGTAGTATTTTTATATGAAGGAGAATACTTTCCAGGGAAAATCGTTCGTATTTCTAAAGCAGCAGCTAGTATTTCATCGATGCAAAAGTGTGGGAGACTATGAAAATGGCCAGAGCGGCCTGATGTACTTAGCTATGAATGGAAGAAGGTAGTATCTCACATAAATGATCCAACGCAAGTAAGCAGAACTCGTAATGTTTTTTCAATTCCGGAATTGGACTTCATTTGGAATATGTAAGGATTTTTATGTGAGAAAATTCACTTGTCGTATATGTGATGGAAGTTACTGAGCCTATGAGTGACTATGTATGTACTAAGTTGATAAAATAAATATTTTTTGATATTTTTAATTTGATGAAGTAACTAATTTCGTACCTTTTGTTACCTTAACAAAGCTGATGATTGGTCATCAAACAAAATCCTTTCCTATATACCTTGTTCCTGAACCGTCCATTGCTACTTGATTCAACCAAGCGTGGTGACAGGAAGCCCTGAGGCAAATCTGATGAAAGGTTCAACATAAAGCCCCCTAATTAGACATGGTCAACTACTGGAAAAAAAAATGGTAAACTACTGAAACATTCAATTTTTCAGATGGTCAACTACTGACACTGAAACATGGTTCTTAAAAATATAAGACAATTCTTTTGAAACAGACCTTTTCTTAATTTTTGTCTTATCATATTAATTAAGACATTTAAGTCATTATATTATGAATACACTTTGCCATCATTCAGCCCAATGCTAAACGGCAATCGTTATTTTTGTTGAATATTTGCTCATAAGAGGTCAACTACTGGTACATTTACCTTAACGTACCACCCACTTTTAATGTCTATTTTGTTGTTTGTTTTTTGTATGAAATTCGACTTACGACCATTTCGACTTGCGGACTTGCGACTGGCGGAACGGAACCCCGTCATAAGTCGAGAACAGACTGTATGCCAAAACTTGTAACAAATGATCATTATTATCTTTATGAATAATTTTAAAAGTTTCTTAGTTTTTCTAACTATGCGTTAGTAATACTTTTTAAGTTGTGTTTTTGTTCTTAAAACTGATCATGAACTGGCGATATATATGGGCACACCACATGGGTTATTTGAATTAAAAACAGAATTTTAATATTTTTGCCTTTTTATTATGTATGCCTCATAATTATAAAATGTCTAAATTGATATTTTAATATACGATTTAAGAACCGACAAGTACAGTACTGTATTACATATAAACGTTTTTATTTTTGTTCTAGCAATCTACTAAATATATTTTCTCTTTTTTAAGAAGGTTTGGGAACACTAATATAGATTGTTACGTTTTCGAATTGATTCATGCATTCAATTGTCGATAAAAACTTAAAATATGTCACAAAATAGTGTATTCTAATATAAAATTAAAATTGATTTTTCTACAACCAGTGGGTCCAATGTAACCAAAAGTAACTATAATTTCTCTATGAACGCTTAGCATGTAACGTATCACCCATGCAAAAAGAGAATTGAGTGTACATGGTATACAATTACACCCTTCGCAAAGCATCTCAATCACCCATGCAACAGTTGTAATTTGTAAAAATATTTCTAGTCTGAACCGCAAGAGTGCCTCTCATTCTCTACAAAGAATTCTTGAATTGAATTCTTTTATAAACCCTCTCTTGGCGTGCAGAATATGACATTTATTCAAACAATCCTTAATCTTGCTAAGTTTCACTAAATTTTATTTTCAAACCAGCTCTTACAAGGGCATCGTTTGGGTATTAGATAAATTTTCAAACTACCTAGTCTTACTAATGGAAATTGTATTAAAATAATTGGATATTCTTGTAATTAGGCTCTCCAATCCTGAGATCCCGGGATTGATATGGTCGCGATCCGAAAAAAAACGAGTCACGCTGGTATTTTGGGCAAATCAGTAAATTCCTGGGATTTGATATTTTGAAATTCTTGGAAGAGCAAAAAAAAAATCGATTTACAGTGACCTTTTGGGCAAATTCCAGGGTTTTTCAAATAATGAAAAATTCCGACACTATCACTTTCAAATTATACAAGATTTCATGTCGAGTGCCCAATCATTGGATTGGAAATTAATCAATCCCAAAATCCCAGGATCACAAAAAGGCTCTAGGATTGGATACCCTACTTGCTAATGAGTATGATTAAAATTCAAGGTCCTATGTTAAGTTAGCATCAAAATATCAATCTAAAAGCTGGGTCGCCTTAAAATTAGTTCTTTATTTTATTCTCCACAACTGTAGATAAATTTAACTCTTCATCAGAAATTCAAATCAACTGCCTTGATAGATCAATACCAATTGCCTACAAGTAAATTCATATTTTCTTCATTTGGCAATTATATTATCTCCAGTGATTTCTTTAATGCCATTATTGCTTTTCTAGTATTATCGTCATATTTTTTTAAATCTATGTTCACTCCCAATGTTGGAATATATCCTTCTAATGGAGATACCCCAACAGAAGTTTTCTAAGAGAACTGCCTGTCACTGATTTGTTCAACCTCTTTTTACAGTGAGTATGTATAGGACAGGACTAGTGGTTAGCTAATCACTCTCACTGCGCTGTTATTTTAGGATTGGAAGAAAGGAAACAAACTGTGAATAATGAGTATGTAACAAAATGATTAATTGAAATATAAAAGAAAAAAACGACATACATAATATAACTTTATTTAAATTAATACTAAATATAAAAATATATATCAGAACCAAAAATATGTAAATTAGCTCAGTTCTATGGTTGAAGTACAACTCAGTAAATTCTATTAGATAACCATTTATTTTTATATTTAAAAAATTAATTCTTTGTCAATGAATAATTTTTAATTTGGACGTATTATTTTTTAACATATAACATTCAATAAATATTGTATAAGCACTAGCGAATTCTTTCAACAAAAAATCACTTTTTTGACATATTGCAAAAATATTAAGACTATGGTATAATACATCTGTGGCATTAACCCTTCAAGCATATATACCTGAAATATATTTTATTTCCCAGGGATAGATTTTTTGATAGTGATAGTACAAGATAGTGATAAAATTGATATTTATGTTATAATATATAAAGTATAGGTTTTATAGCAACTTTTATTTTATCACACTTTGATAGTCACCAGAATAGTTTTACTCGGTTCCAAGGAATAACAGAGTGGGCCACACATGCACAGATAAATTGTGGGGCTATAATGCAAAACGTACTATTTCCAACGAGAAATCATCTATCTTTTCTTGCAAAACGCACAATTTCCATGTTACGGCAAAGTGCACTATTTCCAATAGAAATTTGAGCGGAGCAACAATTTTTTTTTGCAAAACGCAGTATTTGTATTGAGCTGTCAAATGTTGGCAAATTTGACTGTATATTTTAAACATTGTGATCTGTTCTAAAGACAGTAAAGAAAAGGATAATATTTTTGTTTATTCCTGACAGGAATCTAAATCAGGAAGAGAATCAAGCAAAGAACCGAATCGAAATCGATCGGAAATGCGCGGAAATAAGATTTGTTTTTGGGCTTACTTGAGAAATTTGACAGCCGCATTTGCCATACATATTGTTCATACATATTTCTGCGAACGTTCAGGGATGACTTGAAATTGATTTGTGAATTCTTCAATGAAACTTGATGTTTACCCAAATTATAAGCCACGTTAGCTAGAGCTGAGTCGAAAGCAATAATAACACAGACGCATTGGTTGAAAATCGTCTCTTTGCTGAGGATAAAATAATATTATTTTTCTTATTTTGTTGAAAAATAATTTCTTTTGTATTTTTTTCCATTTTTGTTTTGTTTGTTTCCCTAAATATATTTTTTTATATTGTTTGAAAAAAAAAGTTTATTTTCTGTACACGTAGTACACATAGTTTCGGGAAATAGTGCGTTTTAAAAAAAAATACATTAAAATGACGAATTTAAAATACTTTTTACCATATGCCGAGTTTATGAAGCAGGTCAATGATTTCAAAATAATTTATTATATGATTTTTAATTGATTCAATCATAATATTATGCTCGTGTTGTTCGTTATAGTTTTTTGCCTCTACTGAAGTTTGATTTTTGGAAATAACCCCCAATTAAGACTGATTTTCTTTCTTTTTAGACATTTCTGGTGACATTCTGGGGAATAATTCAATGAAACCAGTGTTTGTCAATGTATTTATTGGAAGTTATTTCTTTAAGACTGGCGCTATATAATTACACCAAAAAGCTTCAATGTTTCAAAGAAAACAATTTGAAACAATGCTTCAAGTATTAAAAACTCCACTATCTTTTTATTTTTTAGATATTTTTTAAAATTGAACAGTTTTTTGCATTAAAACAAATACGATAAAAAGTATTTGTTACAAAAACTTCATGCTAATCTTTATGGAACTAAAATAATTTCAATGAAATCAGTTAACTTTTACTATTATAAATGGACTTAAAAATAGATATATTTGTTTGCGTGCTGTGTATGATATATATCTCTGGAAGTGGTTTATGATCCTCATGTGTACGTCAAACAGACCTAAAGGGTTAACATTGCAACAGAATTTAATTAGAGATGATGATATTGCAAATTACTATGCTACTGTAGTTAAGGTATTCTTATCATAGTATTAAAGATTGCTAATTTTGTCAAGCTTTGATAAGGTGCCCCTCTCCTGCACATAACAATTAATAAAATCATTTAATTATTGTTATTTTGAATCCAACTAATAGCCTGTTTGACTTGGGATAAACGTGCTCTAGATAGAAAGCTGGAAATAAGTATATATTCAGGATGAGTTCGTCTGACAGATTTTTTTGTAATAAGTTCTTTTCCAGTCTTAGTTTGTGGTATAAATCTTGAAGTAATTTTCTGTGGAAGAGAATTTCCTTCTCCCACTGGTATCAAATGATCATTTGATAGACGCCCTTCACACAGCACTTTTGTTGTAAGGCACAGCAGCCATTGAAGAATCTAAAATATTATAAATCATATGAGATCAGGTAATTGAAAAATAAAATCATTGTTGCAAAATATTCAATAGATGTGTATCTTCATTTCAGAAAAGATGAAAAAACAGTAATTGACTAATAATCAAATAATTATATGTAAAAATAATAATTGTTTACCTCCTGACTGCCAGGTATCTGTTCGGATTTGATCCAAGAGGAAGGCGCCCAAAGGAATAACTGGCAGACATTTGCAGCCACGTCAGCTGAGAGGCGCTAAAAATAAAATATTATGATATACAATATGTTCACCAAAATTTTACATGAAAATACAATAATGTATGGCATAATTTGAAATAAAAATTGATAACAATATACAGTAGAACCCCCAATTACACTACCCCGAATTATGCGCTGGCTTGAAATATTCGCCGCAACTCTATATTTTTTAATGGAAATTTAAAGCAGATTTTTTTTTAAATTTTATGTGCATACTATTTACTCATGGTAAAAAACTGCAACAGATTTTGAATTTTTTTTTGGTTTTATTTATACATATGCGCGCCGCGAGAAAATAAATACATATGTAGTTTTTTTAACTTGTTTTATTTTATTTATACTGACTTTATGTAATAATCTAGCATAATTTTATTGAAATAGTATATGCATCGAATTATATGGAGTACTTAATTTAGGATTAAAATTTAAAAAAAAAAACAAATAAGCATACATCATTCACTGTCAGAAAATATTCGGTTCCAATGATGGATTTTAAAGATACGTAGAATGGCCAGGAGCATTATCAATAAGTAATAATATTTTGAAAGCAATATTTTTTTCTAAAAGTGAATTTTTCCATTTCTGGAACAAAGCAGTTAAAAAACCAATCGCGAAATAAAATTCCTGTAATCCACGCTTTTTTATTTGCCCTCCAGTAAACGGGCAAATTAGACTTATCGATTGCTTTCATTGCTCGTGGGTTTAAAAAATGATTGGCAACCATTGGTTTCGTTATATAACTGCCCGATGCATTACTGCAAATGAGAACAGTTATTCTGTCTTTGGCAACTTTGAACCCAGGTGCAGATTTAACGGTTTTGGAAATAAATGTGCGTTTTGGCATTTTTTTTCCAATTAAGGCCTGTTTCGTCAGCATTGAATACTTTGACGGGTGTGTAGCCTTCATCAATATTTTTTTTTTAATTTCTGTGTAATTTTTTCTGCACCTTCGTCGTCAGCAGATGCATGTTCGCCGCTCATTTTAATGCTGCATAGGGAAAATAGATTGATAAATCGGTTAAACAAGCCATTACTTGCTTTAAATTCGAAATGATTTTCGAGAGCTAAATTTGAATCATCAGTCTCTCCTCGTTTCAAATATGCATATATTTTTATTGCTTTGTGTTTTATAATTCGGACACTCAGAGGTCTTTTATTACAATCTTCTATCCATATTTTCAAACATTTTTCCATTTTTGTTATTCGAGTGTTTTTAATATATGAAACTTGTTTTATACTATCAGATGAACCGATAGACACCTACTGTCTTATTTTACATTCATTTCTTTTAATCGATCGAATTGTAGATTCATTTATATTAAATTCTTTGGAAATAACATAAGCTCTTACGCCTCTGCTAAGTTTTTCTAAAATGGTATATTTTCCTTCGATAGAAATGTTTTTTTTTTTAATTCCGTTTTTTTGCATGACTGAAAAAATATTTTAACAGCTTAACGACGGCACGTTTTTTTTATAAAATTTCACCTGGCGAAATAAAATTTTGCGAAAAATTCGCAAAAATTGTAATTTTACTAAATTCACTATAATTTGTAAGGAAATTGAGATATCTTTACAAAATTTAATTTTCTTAGCTTCCAGATACTTCACCTATACGCATATATGCGTCCACCGGCCAGCAACCTTTGTTTTTCAAAGACTCAAATACGCGTCCACGGTCGTTAAGCTGTTATAATAGTAAGTAATATAATAGTAAATCGCGCAGTCAGTAAAGTTTTTTAAAGATTTAAAATTAATTTGATGTTATAGATGGAGCAAAAAGTTTTTGGTAATATGTATTTACCTGCAAGTGCAAAAGATTGACCACAAAGCAAAACTTCACATACAGTCAAATGTTGGCTGGCGTCTGTGTATTCAACACGCACCAGGCTATACACGCATAGCTGAAGTTTGACTGTGTGCGGGATTTTTCATGCGCTTTGCATTTTATCACTTAGTAACTAAATATTTCATAAATATTTTTTTTTGCAAAAATGAACGCAAATCTTAGTTTTGCATTTTCCGCAGAAAACCCCAAATCTCTAATTTTGTATGAGATTCACACCACCAATTACACTATCCCCAATTATACGGTCCCAACGATCGTATAAATGGGGATTTTACTGTATATATATATATATATATTAATAATCATTAACAAATAGAAAACAAGTAATATTTAGTTACCGAATTTGGATTTCTGCTGAGTAAATTTTTTACTAAGTTCATTATAAGCTTCGGTGCCTTTTCACCCATATTTGGTAACTGACTTTCATCGTAATCAACATTACGTAGAGCAGGACCTACAATGATATAATAATCCGAATGAATACTATTATCTAGTGTGCAATACATCATCGATGATTTATCGAAATCATTTAGTATTTACCTTGTTTGTCTTTGCTGCGTTTATCATTATTGTAGAACGGATTTTTGCATCCAAAAATTTCATAAGCAATAGCACCAGCAGCCCATAGATCTGATTTAGTATAATTTAAGTACGAAAAATTTCCTGGTGTCTGCAATATAATTTCTGGAGCCATGAGAGCCATGTTCCCACCTGAAAAGGGAAAGGTTTATAAATTTTATGCTGAAAAATAAATTTAACCTTTTTAACAATATGAATAATGTAATAAATTGTTACGAATTTGAATCATTGCATTTGATTCAAGAATTTTGTAATTAAACTTCATAGCATATTTTTAAAGAATAGACTTTACCGAAATGAAATTATTGACATAAAATTATTCCATAACTCATTTTTAATAATTGTGATTCAGATGCAACATAAACACCACTGTAAATAATTGGAGAAAAAAAGTATATTATTACAATTGTGTTTATTAGTTCTGTTCAGCATATATTTGTACTGTTTAAAGTACATTCAAATTAAATAGAATTTTAGCATATCCACTCTTCTTGCAGTTGAACTTTTCGTGATGGATTTTAATCATCTGTGTTTTCTAAAAAGGATAAATCATCCATATTAGCAAAAGGAATCCTAGTGTTAAATAACGATATTCACTTTTGTGGATTTCTTATAGGCTTTGTGATAAGCTTGTTAGTAAATTTTTAATCATCCATTTAATAATTAATCAAAAAGTTTAAAATACTCCTGCAAAATAGTATTTTGGTTGATATGGTCTTTTTTAACAATATCAATTCTTCTTATATATTTTGAAGGTTTTACAAGTGTTTTTTGCTTGATATATATCACCATGTAACACAGTCCAATTAATAATCTTTACCTTTGTCAATAAGATCTGTTTTATAAGGAATTTTCAGTCCGTTCAAACTATCAGCGAGGCAGCAACCAAAATCAGTTATAACTAAAACAGGAACGGTGCTATCATCTTCAGCAAATACTCTATCCACTAAGATATTGTCAGATTTCAGGTCCCTAAAAATATGCGATAGTTTAAAAAATCCATTTTGTATAAAAGTGTCATTAAAATATTTTTTCAGTAAACATGTCTGCTCTTAATATGGAACGTGTGGAATCGTATTGAAGTTTATCTTAACCCTTTCCGGTCCACAAAAAAATATTCCACCTGGTCCACAATAAATTTACATCACGAGGGAAACTAATATTTGCAATTATATTTTTTTTACTAGATTTATAGCAACGGTATAATTTTTTTCTAAATATCAAAATAATGACCTTATTATTTATATTTAAAAAAAATTTAAAGTATGATACGGCAAAAGCATTTATCATAGCCCAGGTTTTGCCTTACATGTTATACAATATATGTATCAAGTTGCTTTTTTGCGTTTTTTTTGTAATTTTGGGCATTTTTGCAAGGTTAGAATTATTAGAACAATAGTAAATATCGGTATTAATTTTCAAGTGCACGCGGCAAGTGTTACTGTTGGAAAGAAGAATGTAGAACTTAGCGCCCGAGCTGCGCGAGCCGACCCAGCCCCTAAAACGACCCTTTTGTATCCATTGCAGGCATACGGTTTCACATTACAATGTTCATAAAAACCATTTGATTCTTTGCTCAGAATACCGCTGTAATAGATACGAGTGGAAAAAAAATATATTCAGTACACTTGAACTTATTTTAACTCGATACCAATAAAGAAAAAAAAAATGTCGAATGACATTCGACATAGGACCCATGGAAATAAAATCGATGTCGAATAAGATTTGACATAGGACCGGAAAGGGTTAATAGATTTTTTTAACAGGAACAGCTTGTTATTCAGTTGCTCAACCACACTTTATTGGAGAGAATAGAAATGGAAGGATGGGGCAGGACTGGACTATTAGTTAGCTAATTGCTATGGCTAAAATCCATTTTTTTTTAATATTGTCAGTTCAATACCTTTGAAGATAAATGCATAAATTGATTAAAAGGTCAATCCATTAAAGTGTTTGTCCTGGTATTCAAGCCTAAGAACAGAAACCCCAACAAAAAGGATGACGCTGACCACTCTCCCAAAGGCCTAACTATATTTTTTTCAAAATAATGTACCTCATCCTGGATATCTACAAAATTATTATATTTAAATATATGTCAATTTTAGGTACAGTCGTATAATATGTGAAGTACTACAATCTTACATCAATGAAAGATTGATGTACGCTTGAACTTTGTACAAAACAGTTAAATGGTACACAAAACGTTTTGTCATGCAAATACGTTTTTACAATGTCCCAAATTCATACAAAATCAGATTGTGCTTTTAAAAAAAAACATCGAAGTTTATATAAGTATTTTCTGTATTTTTTCAATAAACAATATATAAAATACAAAAATGCGTACACAATATTTTTTATTTTTGAACGTATGTCTATCAAGATTTATTACTCTCACTAGCTAAAACTAACCAAATTCAAGATAAGTGTTCCTGTAGTATTTATTGGCAACGATATAATGTACAATTTAAATAAAATATAAGTACCTGTGAGCGACTCCATGCCTATTCAAATGTGTTATTCCTTCCAGCAACTGAGTGATAAGCAAAACCGAATCTCGCTGTACTGGTGAATGCCTGTGTATGTATTCAGCTAGGGAATAATGGTATCTGAAGAAGAGATACATAAGTTTACATAATGGACAACTATTCCAAATAATAATGATATTGATGCTTTATGAGACTAATTTTGAAATGCAAAACCAACCAACTTATAAATGAATTACAATGATTTAAACTAAAATTCAGAGACGTATATCTATCAGGATTTAAAATACCATATAAAAAAATTGTTAAAAATATTGTAGACTGGTGAAATAAAAAATCTGGAAACTCTCGATCATTCAGGACTATCAGTGTGTTTTTATTTTTAACATTCATGTAAAATTCATCCAGAAATAGAAAGATTTTTGTTGTATATAATATCTAACTTCATTAAAGGGAGTGAAATATCTTTAATAAGTGAAACTAGCAATATTATACAAAACACGTCATTATTCATTCAACACTCAAACTTAGTAGTTTAGATCAGGGTTTCTCAACGATGGGCCATTTTTTCAGAATTTTTTTTTTTTTTGGGGAGCCACAGCACAGTTTAGGGGGGCCACGGGTATTGATAAAACGATACAGGGAAGAGCATAATCGCGGACGTCACGCAGCTATTTTTTGTAAATCCGTAAATAAAATAAATTACTGGCATTCTAGATTCGAAAATCTCAGAACAGCTATAAAAAAGGTGGTTTTTTGAAATTATAATTTTAATGGGAAGACAAAACAATGGAATGGGGGCCACAGAAAAATAAACACTCAAAAGGGGCACGCTCCCAAAAAGGTTAAGAAACACTGGTTTAGATTATCTCTTCATCGGGATAACTGCAGAAACAATTAATTTGATTAATATATAAAAAGTAACTCTAATATGGCTTTAATAGATTCTATTTTTTTAACATTAGTCAACAATTCTGCAATGGGTTATCACCTTTTCATTAGCAAAAATAGTGTCATATTCCTCCCAGAACCCTCAGGATTGAAGCTTCTTGGCAAGGCATCTGGATACATTTGCATTGACCCACTCAATTTGGGCATGTAATCAGCAAATACGCTATACATAGCAACTATGTTAGGATGAGGAGAAAGCCTCACCTTACCAATGCTGAATCTATAATCATTCAATAAACATATTTTTAGAGAATAGCGTAAAAAAAGGAGAAAACATTCCTCGCATGAAATCATAAATTCCGTAATGAAACAAGCAATTTATTTAAGCATTAAATCAAATAAGAATTATCAAAAACAACCAATATTTTCACACAGTGGACTAGATTACCTTGTGAATGATCAATTCCATATTTTGAAAATATTAGTTGTTTAAATATCATTTGTTTTTGGTGGTGAAAATACCAGTTGTTTTAAAAATATCAGTGACCTCAAATATGATGATGATGTCATATTTAACCCTCTAGAGACGAGAGCTTTTTCTCGATAATTTTTTTTTTTAAGCCATATTGAAGTCACAGATAACTTTTATTCCTAACAAAAATTTTAAAAAAAAAACGCAAAGTCGTTGAATAGAAACCCCACATGACTATATGGTCATGCTCATCCTTTTATTACCGTGTAATATTGTGGAAGGACAGTAGTAAGGACGAGCCTGACCGTATGGGCACGTAAACATTCGGGGTTGAAATATAGCTAAACGTGAAATTTTTAAAAATATTTACAATTTGACTTCTTTAGACCAACATAACTTCAATACAAATATATTAGCAAAAGAACTGCAAATAATTTGATGTTTTGATAAAAAAATAACTAACAGTTTCAAGTACATTAAAAAAATCGGAAATTTAAAAAATCGCATGTGCTTTTTTGGTGGCCGTTTCTGTCCCCGCGGCTGATGACTTACTGAAGTCTGTACCTTTCCTAACCAAATATGAGTGAAAGCAACAATATTCAGGTAGAAAAAAGATGAATAGTGGGATCAATAGACAACGGTGTTTACTGTGACCATATGGTCACGCTCATCCTTGGAGGGTTAACGAATATGTCAGGGGCCTAGCGGAGATAATCGAATTAGTTACAAAGCAATAATTGCCGGCAGCTTTAGATAACCAATATAAGATAAGCAAGATTGCAGTACATATAAAGAACATGCAATTGAATGCAGACAGTGACATACAGGTGTACAAAACCAAATGTCATTAAATTTATTATAATCAGTGCAGCTTTCTCAAAAATCATGGCATCAGACACAGAAAAACTGTTTATTGAGTTTCGAGAATAGAATATAGCTTCTTTGTAAATTAAGTGTAAGGTAGTTTGACTATGTGAGGAAATTATGAAAAGGACAAATCAGCTCTTAGTTACACCAATAAAGTAATAAGTTGCAATTAGTGGAACTCAAGGATTTTGGTATGATATGAGAGGAAGCAAAGTGATTGGCACAGCAATGAATCCTGGATGTTTCTAGTGATGAAAATATTACTTTCCACATAAATATAGGAACTGCGGATTTACGTTGTTCACTACCCAGCAGTGCCTAGAGAGACCAGCAATACAAAATATGGATATTGAATTAAATAAGTAATGACTTTAATCGAAATATAGTTAGTTTTGTGACTGACCAATATCAAAATTATTTTTTGCGAAAAGCTACTTGGGCAGTGAACTACTCTTAATGCTATAAGCGAGCAGGCGGATAAAGGTTAATTACAACATTTAAATTAATTGTAAAAAATATGAAATGGAAAGAAAAAAGGTTTTGCAGTTACGCGCATTATTTAAATAAATTAAGCACCTTTTTATTTTCCAGCAGTTGCACTGGTACATAAATCACATTCTCACCATAGTATATACTATGAAATTACAAGTTACATGAAACATATTAAACAATTGAATAGTAATGATTCGCCAATGCCATATAATGTATTACATAAACTATGTAGAGATATATTATATAACATAGAATGGAGTCACTTACGAAGATTCCCAGATTGTATTTTCTTCGTTATGAAAGAATCTTCTTGCAGGAATGGTTTCTTGATACATTCCTCTCAAAATCGCCAAAGAACTGCTTTGAATTTCATAGTTGAACATCATTTTTAAGGCTAGCGGGTAGTTTGACAGAGATTTGTTCCTTGAAATCATGTTATCCAATTTTAACTCAGGCTGGTGTGTCGAAGAAGATGCATTTTCAGAATTTGATATTGAATTATCAATATCAGTAGGATTTGAAGTATCGGCAAGATTAAATTTGCTTATGCTGGATATGGTTTTTTCATTAATTCTTGCGGCATGAACAACGGCTGAACATCCTTTAGCAAGTGGTTCAGCAACTTCCAAATTTTTCAAAGTTATCGACTCCTTTGAAAACACTGGCTCAGATCCATCATCGGCCAATAAATTCCATTGAAATCTTGAAACAGCATCCTAATGATACACAAAAATGACAATATATGTATTATATATCAACTATAGATGAAAAAAACTGTTCGTACTGGGACTTGAACCCATGAGATCCATTTCAAAAGTCAACAACATTGACCACTACGCCACGGACCCAAATAACTTATGCAGTAATAAAATAATATAATTACCCTGATCTCCCAGCAAAGACCTTCTAGTTCATCATCCCTACTCAGAATACCACTTCCAGTTGCTAGAGATACACCAACTAAAGCAAATAGCGGAGCCGCATCCCCATAGAATAATCTGCAGAAAGAATATTCAAATAATTTAGGACATTGTAAATCAAATCAACAAAATACACAAGTACTGAGTCCAAAGATGATTTATTTTTTTAAATGACATACATAGTGAGAGTCTTTGCATGTTTAGCAGGAATGTGGAGTCAAAGTTGTAAAAACACAGGCAACTCTGCCTCTTTTTCTTTTAATTAAGCCTTTAAGCCTAAATGCCGTAAACAGCATGAGCAAAAAATCTATATTTTAACATTCATTTATAAAGTAAAAGTTCACCAATTTCATTAAAATAATTTGAGTTCCTATAAATTATTAGATTGAAGTTTTGATTATAAATACTTTTTGACTTTTTTTTAATACCTTTTTTGAAAAGATAGTAGTTTTCGAATTTGACACATTCTAATCCCATAGAGTTATTTTTATGAAGCTATATTTCAATGGTAAAAAGAAATATTTTCAATAATATACCATATAGCAGTGATCCGTAACCTTATCTCTCCCACGGCACACTAAAATTTTCTCCAGATTTTCGCAGCCCACTTCAAATATGCATATATGTATATATATATATGTATGTGTGTATATATTATATACATACATAAAGATATGTGCAAAAATAACATTAGACATTGTTCTCAATTATGTAATATTAATATATTGCCACCTCAGTACTACAACTAAGCAACTCTGATTTGATCATTGTTTGAACAAATTATTTGATCTTTTGTTCAATGAAGTTATGTGCTGCGGCACACTTAGCATCGCCCCACGGCACACTAGTGTCACGGCACATCGGTTGCGGAGCACTGCCATATAGCACCGATGAACCACCGGTCTGTGGGTATTTACTATTAATAAAAAAATCTTGACAACCACTGGTGTCAAAATTTTTTGCCCTGGTGTCACCTGTACAATTTTCAAAACAAAAATCATTTTTTATTTATTTATTATTATGTGACTCATTATGCTATTCATTGAATATGAATGAGCTGTTATCCAAAATCAATTTTAGATATATTTGCTTGAAAGATGAAATTAAAAAACAAAATGTATGCACTTTAGTAGAAATTAAAAAATACGCCTAGTGGATATAAAATTTGAATCTTTTCTAAATGCCTAAGTCGGAGTCACAGTTGTTTTTACGACTCCACAAAAAATATCTCTGATAAATAAATAATATTTTTATCAATATCCAGTTGTTGACGAAAGTGATTACAAGATAATTCTTCAATATATCATGACAAATATTTCAAATACCTTGATAGCAACAACTTATAACATTGAACTATTCAGATATTTGAATTTCTGTTTTACATGTCAAGTCACACTGTTGTACTCCAAAAAAATATATCCATTGCTTCAATGAAATTTAGAAAGTCTTTTAACACACATGAAGCTTGGGAAGATTGCGTCTTAACGTCACATTTAAGTATAGAGAATAATATTCTATTATGAAATATGATTTGGAATAATACAATTACCTTTTAGTTGCTTGGAGTCTAGCGTTTGAAGAAAGACCGTGACTGATTTTGCACAGGACATTGTCGATAAATAATTTCCTTGCTTGTATGCCAACTTGGACACCAACACTCCTAATAGCTGACAGTCTAGGTGCCGCCGATTGGGCAGCTCCAACATTATAATTCTTCAAAGCTAAATTCGCAGTTTTCGATGCACGGTCGTCCGAAATGTTTACGTTGTATTTGCGCACATAAATACATTTTTGAAGAAAATATCGACCATTTTTATACAGACGAACAGAAAAATACCTAAGAGACATGTTTTAACTACTCTGATTCGGCAATGAAGCGATAAGATAATCGTTTTTAACAACTATTATGTATTTATTGCGTCGAAAAATTGTTAAGTCAGAATCATTTCTATTTCAATAAAATGACATTGCGAACTGGTGTTACCACCACATGACAACTACTCACATTCATAGATAATACACTAGACCAGAGACAATATTAATACTAGACTCACATTATACATGCATTATTTTGTACAATGGACTCAATCACTCAAATTATTCCTTAGATAAAAATCTCTTGTCCCTGACAATAACTATTTACCAAATAAAATAGAGTTATTTCTACCAGCGTTAAAAAATGATAAGCTAGTGCTGTTAGCCTTAAAAACATTGCATTGTTAGGTATTTAATACTGTTTTTGAATTACATTAGCATATTCAAATTATGTTTTGTTGAAAAAAAAATAGAACGTATAGAGTGTTAGTGCATAAGGTAACTGACTTAATTGCACCATGTTTTGCCCTGTAAATTTTCTTTGAGCTAATTTCAATTAATTGATGGAAAAAATGCATGCTGCATTACTACCTGGTAATGGGCTATAATGCTATGATGCTGTTCCAATTTTTCCCTTTCCAAGCCAAATACTTTTCAATATAAAATATAAAGTAACTATTATGCCTAATTCATCGAAAGTATTCAAATACTTTTCAATTCACAACCAATCTAAATTTAATGTTACTTTATTCGTTCTTCTTTAGTGGAAATGCAATTTTTGTCAACTTTCCAAAAGAAAATTTGAATTTCACTTCAATCCAAGTGTTCACGACACGTTTTTTTCTTGTACATAGTTTACATTTATTTAATGTAATTTACTTTTGTAATTATTTCTATCATTATTGAAACAGGAAAACTTATTTTATTTTCCTGAGACACATACAAACCAGTTCAGATCAATTGATAAAATTATTTGTCATGTTTTTTTCCCCAAACAAAGCGTTTTCTGATACAAAAAGTTTGATTGTGTTATTTATAACTACACTAGTTTAAATTTGTAATCAATTTTATGTGATGAATACTGTGCTTTAATTTAGCAATGTGATGCAAAAATGTTTGTCGGAGTATTTAAAAGTATAGTATGCATGGTTAATATTAGAATAATAGTTATTGAACATGGCATATAAATATAACGCTACATAACGCCAGTAATCCGTTGTAAGTAAACCCGTATTAAAATGTTTTTGAAAATTAACAAAGATCACTGATCTATAAAACAATATATTTTTACAGATTATAAGTATTTTTTTTTGTTGTGAAATGACCCAAATTTTCAAACCAAGAAATGTATAAAATTAGTAATTTTCAATACAATTTTTTACACTGCATGCACAATTTTATATACTTTATGCGTCTGATATACTTTAATGTGTTGTGTCAAAAAAAATTGTTAATGATTTTTTTGAATATATACATAATAAATCATGTTATGCCTTTAATCATGGTATATTTAAAAAAAAACATTTTTTAAATGGTCCGCATATACCTTCCCGCTATAAAAAATATTAATTGTGTATAAGCCTAAACCATCTGGCAATCCCAACATATTACTGAATGTTATTTCGTTATTTGTCAGTCTAGTTTGTAAGCTTAGCTGTAATCACAAAATAAATAGTTATGTGGATCAAAGGCTCCCGGTGTCTTTTGATTAAGTCTGCTATTAAGAATTTCGATAATACTATTTCGAAAGTGTTTAAAAAAATAATCATATCTTAAGTATAACCTTAATCGAAGAAATATAGTTGCCGATTCCAGGCGGCGACGCGCACATCTAATCCTTGCTTTGCGAATATCCTTAATTTGTGCTTGCCAACAAATATGTTTAAATAATCCTACTTTTGACAAATGATGATCCAATGCAAGTAATTGGAGTATGGAAGAAGTGTAATACTTAGCTCATATTTTAATTTATGGTGGTCAGCTTATCAGTGATACAACCTGGATCCAACAAACATGGCCTCCGGAGATCTTTGCAGGACCTGCATGGGGCAGTCATCCCATTTACAACCTATATTTTATGAAGCAAAAGACGCAGAGAAATCTCTCCCCAAAATTATAGAATATGTCACAGGAATAAAGGTGATATTGCCATTACTTTAAATGATAACGTAGTAACAACAAATGGTGCTCCAATAAACAAACCACCATAACAAAACAATGCAATATCCTTTTCACTAATACTGTATATTATATTGTATGAAAAAAGCACAGCTTAAAATCTTTTTTTTATGGTAATGAAAATAAACGAATACAATAGCTACAAAATAATTATACCAGAAAGCGGTTTAAAGTCATTTATAGATTTCGCAGGAATACCCCTTAGGGTAATTGTGTGTTAAAGCTAGTCATGGATTATTTCAACGAAAAACTTCACAGACTAAGCTAAAAACAATGCCACGTTTTAAAATGTTTTATTGAAGCTTTGATAATCGTAATAATGTAATTTTAACGCGATTATCAGGCCCTCAAAAAATAATTTTAAATCGTGGTGTTGTTTTTAGCTTAGTTTGTGAAGTTTTTCGCCGAAATAATCCATGACTAGCTTTAACACACAATTACCTACGTAGTTGTAAGATTTTTTTCTATTATAAATATAAAACTACTCTCTTTTATATTACAATCTTTACTTCAGTAACCCCAGCCATAACTTAGCTTACAAGAAGATATAGAATTACCAAGGTTGACAACTCAGTAAAATCTGTGTAAGTAATTCAATAGATACAGAAATATGAGGCTATTTAATTGTTCATGAAATAAATGTCTTAAATCTACTGGAGAAATTCTTGAGTGAAATGATAAAATGTAGTATTCATTTAAGTACATTACTAATATATCTAGGTAACTTGATTTTCAATATTATTGAGAAAGCTTTTGGAAATGTTCTCACATTTCCTTCTACAATATTCAATTAAGCGTTACTTAATTGTTCCCAGTAATTTTCAAATCAGTTACCTGGTTGTAGTATTGAGGTGATGATATGTGTATATATGTACCACCGAATAAATTGCCTAATTCATCAAAAGTGCAAGCCCGTTGCATTATTTATGAATTACACAAATCATCTACCGAGTGCGTGAACTGGTTAGTGTGTATAATTATTATCTATGGTCAGTTTATAGAATTCTTAGACTTTTAACATGACATTAGCAAGAAGGTTATTAGCTACTGAATATTTCAAAATTAACTATTACCTGATGCGTATAGGCCAGGGGTCGGCAACCTATTAAATCGGAAGAGCCAAAAGTTACAATTTACAAAAATTCCCAGTTTTTAAAGAGCCACTAAAATTTTTCGTTTCAATATTATAGTATTTACTTATATGTACATATGTATATACATATATAGTTATATCGTGTATTGTGTATTCGCTGAATATCGTGTATTTAATGTAGAATGTTGATTTAAAATAAACGCCTTAAAATACGGAATAATATTTATTCATTTAAAAACACAAATATAGATACATATGTAATTACATCAATGGGAGCATTGGTTTGGCATGTTTTTTGGAAGTTCGATTAAATCTGGCTTATAACTTGTTGTTTTAAGTTTCAAGCACGACTCCAGATTTTTATTTGTTAGTTGACTTCTAATTTTATATTTTATTATGTTCGTGCAAGAGAAAGCTTGTTCGCACGAATATGTCGACCCGAAGATCGTCAGTACTCACTTAGAATTTTTTGGCCTGATACATGGATGAACGCTATTGTTGTTGATGATCAATATATTTTTATACAAGTAAAGATATTTGGTTTAGTTGCATAAAACACCGCCGGAGCGCTACTATATATCTTGCGCAATGCATGAAATAAGCAAAACAATTCATGCACTCAGCAGATAATTTGCGTAATTCATGAACTAATTAACTAACTAATTCATTATCATGTTAAATAATTTTCTAGAGCTATTACTTCCAATTCAGGATCTAATGTTTTTTTGCGTTTGTCTGTGAGCATCTGGTGCTCGACCAACGTTGATTCCAGGAGGAGTCTAAATGGAATTTTACGCTCAATACTATATGGCTACAGATTTCTTTACATATACATTAACTTTCTTACAAAACTCTTCCGTTCATTTGCAAAAAATAATAAAAAAAATGTGACTACCAGAAATCACTATTTGTGTACTATCAAATTTTAATAAATAATAAAAAAAATACTAAAAAATGTGACGATGGCTATAGATATTAGACAAAACAATATTTGGAATGCCATACTCAAAAAGTGTAAACACTGATATTTATTTCATACTATCTGTAGCTACACATTTGCTTCCTATCGTGTTGCCCTTCTGATCACCATGAGAATAATTTTCATTGCATTGGGAAAATCTGTTGGCTGTAACTATATAGGTGCTGTCGTATATATAAGCATCTGTAAATTTCATCATATAATGACTCATTCTTTTTGTTTTCAGATTGAAGAACACGATGGTTATCCAAATCAAATATGCAATCCATGTGTGGATCTTGCTCAGTCCTCTCTTCTATTTAAAGAGCAATGTGTGCGAGCTCAAGCTGCATTCAAAAAGAGTTCAATTTTGTCCATTCACGATGTTGAATTCATAAAAAAAGAACAAGAATTGGCGGCAGAAGATGAGTTGAATATTCAAAATGAACATCCGTATCAATGTGCTATTTGTAACATTCGGTAATATATCATTTTTTTGCATGTCAATTACAATTTTTAATGTGGCTTTTCTTTGAGAATAGATGCTTGCATCGAATATTGGGGAGTGAGGTGGTTTGATTTCTCGAGGAATTCTGTGATTAGTTAACGTACTAAGCAGCATCCTGTTGAAACCGGCTGGGCCCTGTGCTGTGAATGCCTCCGGAGAGCCTCAATCCTGCTTAACTCTTCCCACCAGTGGGATTCTGGAATCCTGGACGACCGCTGTGTACAGTCAATAAAATGTACTCCGCAGAACAGACGGATCTGGCATGTTAATAAAGGAAGCATTGGCGAGAGACATCTATGTTATCTCCCACAACTTATTTTATGTCTATTTATAGGATTTTTTTTATCCATGTCCACTTCCAATGTGGAGCATATGGCCTCCTAATGGAGGTATCTTAACAGAAGTTTTTTTTACGATAACTGTTTGTTACTCAATCGCTCAACCTCACTTTTATTTCAAACTGAGTAGTAGGGAAAGAAGGATAAGGCTAAAACAGGACTAGTGGTTAACTAATCGCTATTGCTACACCCAGTTATTAAAGGATCAGAAGGATGGGAGGAGAGGAAATATTGTGAATTGACATCACAAATACCCAGTCTTTGATCACAATTTTGAATTGAATAATTGTCAAATTCACTGTGATCTTACCAGGAATCAAACCCAGACCTGCGTGATTGTTAGAGCAAGCTCTAACCAACTGGGCCACAGACGGCGACAGGATTTAATAGTTGGTTGAATAATTGTCAGTCATTAAAATGTTTTTTTTATGTTTGCAATACAAAAATTATTACATGTCGAAATATTTTTTTTTTAGTTTTCCAACATGTAGTGATCTTAAAAAACATGTTAAGGTTCACGAAGAACAAGTTGTTGAAAACTGTTCCGACACTTCCCAGGGAAACACCACCAACACCTTAATGTTAAAAAAAGACAAAATTTGTTGTCAAATTTGTTCCAAAGAATTCACATCAAACAGAAGTTATAATGTGCATTTCAAGAGATGTTTAAAAGCTGCACCAAAAGCATCTGTTCGAGAGAAAAAAATCAAGGAAGAATTGGTGAGTGAGCCATCATTATTTATTAAGTTCCAGAAAGAGAGTATGACACACTTCTCGCCTTCCGGCACATCGATCTGTTTCTATCTTCCAAATTCAAGGAATGACAGTTTACCAGCATCCGTTTGTAGTTGATTTTTTTTTAATATACATCAATTGAGGCTATTATTTGCAAACCCGACTTGTTCCAAAATGGTTAAAAAATAAATTTTGAATTTCATTTTGTAAAATAATATATATTTCAAAAGTATTTTTAGCTTTACATTACATTGGAATGATATTTTGTATGTTATCAAGTCAGGTTTGAGACTGCTTTCTAAAAATACTTTAAAATTGTATTTTTATTCACTAAATAACATTCATGGTTCATCTTTTACCAATTTTGGAACAAGTTGGGGTTGCAAATAATAGCATCAATTATAACATCTTTATTTTATGAGAATAATGAAATTTAATATAATCTCAATTGAAATGAACTTAATGCTGGTGTAATAAATTGTGGCAAAAAATAAACCATGGATCGACAGTTCTTCTTCTACCAGAATTTATAATGCAATGTGGCAGTTGTTTTGTGTAATTTCGCGCCCAGCTTATACCAAAAAAATGCATATCTTTGCTAATTTTAAATAATGCTCAAAAAAAGAACACGCTGATGGTTCTGATTTACTTTTGTTTTGAAGCTTATTAATCAATTATCTGTTACAAGAAGTAGTTACGGTGAAAAAAATCATCCCAGACACTCAACACGTCTTTCGTGCTAGCCACTCGACAAACCATCAACTCCTCCGAGTAACGGAGTTTATCAGAAGTGGATTCATTCTTAAAGAAGTCACGGCTGGCCTCTTTTTAGATATCGCAAAAGCCTTCGACAGAGTACGGACCGAAGGGCTTGTATTCAAAATGTCGAAGGCTGGTATAGGGTCACTGCTGGTAAAAATTCTCAACTCATTCATGACAGGCAGATGTTTCAACGTTAAAATGGATGGAATTCGATCCTCATCAAGGTCAACTCGGGCGGGAGTTCCGCAAGGCTCTGTTTTGGGACCCATACTATACAATATATACACCTATGACATTATGCAGATGATACAGCTATTTTAGCTAAATCTCGAAATCGACAAGGCGCTGTCACGCAGGTTCAATCAGCTGCCGATACAATAGCAGACTGGTGCGACAAATGGCGAATCAAAATTAATACCGAAAAGAGCGCGGCAGTATTGTTTTCAAAGGGTTTTATTAGAAAACCTAATTTTGCTTGCATACGCATGCACAATGCAGAGATCAAGTGGTCCAATTCGGTTAAGTATCTTGGACTCACGCTAGATAGTCGACTTAAATTTAATGAACACGTCGCGATTAAAAAACTTTAAGCTAATGCTACAAAGGCAAGGTTGTATTTTATGTTTAACGCGAGAAGCAAACTTACTCTCAAAATCAAGCTGCTCCTCTACACAGCAATTACTCGACCAATCATGGTGTACGCTGCTCCAATATGGACGTATGCTCACCGTAAACATATGAAGACTCTCCAGATTGTCCAAAATAAATCACTGAGACAGATATGTAATGCCCCGTGGTACGTGCGTAACTCGCTGCTTCACAGAGACTTGGAAAATACCTACCATCCGCGAGTTCGTTCGTGAAATATCACAAAAGTTTCACAGCGAGGTAGGAAAACATTTTAACCCAACGATCTCTGATCTCCACAACTATGACGAGACACTGCCTGAGAATCGTTTTAGACCCAGAGCAGTCCTGCTCGACGACCCTCCATAGATCTTATGTCGTCTAAAATTGTCAATTTTAGAACGAACTTAGCATCACGAAAATGACTCTTTGTTTAAAAACAATTTTATACTGTATGTGTGTATGTATGTATGCGCATGTGTGTGTACATGTACGGATATAGTTTGGAGGAAGCATATGGAATGTGATTTGCAAAATAATGCATATGGAGTTCCCGTGAACTTCTTATCTCTGTAGTGATCGCGCCCTTCCGTCTGCAAACGACGGTAAGGGGATGCAATTTACAATTTTTCAAAATCTTTATCGATGAAGGAGACTGGAAGAACCTTGGTGCGTCCTGGTACTTGAAGCTCCATAAATTTGATATCCAAAAAAAAAAAAATCTTTCACGTGAATGTGAAATATGAAAAAGATTCTGAAAATATATGTACCTATAGCCGTGAACATAACAAATAATTATTTCTCAGGTAAGCAGTGACAGCGATACACCATTAGCTGAAAACTTTAGGCATGACAGTTCGGCAGCTGAAGATGATATTTTGATGCCAGAAGATGATATTAAAATTGAACCGGACACCAGTCTTCCTGTCTGCGATGACCTGGAAAATGAAATGTTCACACCAAAATTAAAACAAAAAACTTGCACTGAATGCAACATAACATTTTCTATCAAATTATTCAAAATTCATATGAAAGAAGTGCATCAGGTAAATATCAGTTCGACAAAAAAAATTAAATCTCAACGCAATGCTAGACTAAATCACAATGAATATGAAAGAGTTAAAAAAAAAAGAGTAATCAAGAAAAAATCACTCCTATCTGATATACCTCTTGAAAATTTTGATAATGCCTTTACTAAAAAAGAAGATTGTGATGGTTTTGATACGGAAACTAAACCCACAGTGCCTTATTCGTGCTCTATGTGCCAACGCAAATTTTTAAAAGCAAATACTCTGGCGTTGCATCTCAAGAAACACGAAGACCAGCTATCTGAAGTCCACACTTGTACTATTTGTAAAAGGTATGTTTTTTTTGTCATATAATTGATTTGTATGCATTAGGATGATGCCAATATGATTGTTGAAATAATGAAGTTTTTTTTTACTTCATTACATCTATTAATTATTACTCAATTCTCTTTTTGCTATGTAATGGAAACTATCTTTCATTTATCTATATTTACTCCATCATTTTTTAAAGTACTGAGCAACTCGGTAGGAATTCAAGAAAATTAAGACATTAAACAAAAAACACCTGCAACTAATTTCAGTTGTAAAACTATTTCGAAACAGCACTTGAAGCTGTAAAAGAATGGTGAAAAACTGCCAAGAAACATAACCCATTTTGTTTTAGCATTGGATCATCTTATGTAGGAATTACGTCAAATGTTGATATGGATTCTCTTGATTAACCATCCAATTCGATAAACGTACTCATATGAATTTTCCCGATTCTTTGCATTCGACACTTATTTAAATTGCTTGCGTACTAAAAGCAGGTGATAGCCTACACTTCCTTTTTTCGCATTTTTACAAAATTATAATAGTACATAATTAATGTAAATACAAAATTTCACCCGTTCCTTTTTACAGGGAATTCAAAAGACGTGCACACTTGGACAATCACATGTTGACACATTCCATGGAAAAAACCTACAAGTGTGAATTGTGCCCTAAAGCATTTACCAGACAAGACAGTTTTGCAATTCACCAAGACAATCACAAAGGATTGAAAAAACATCAATGCAATTTTTGTGACAAAGGTTGGTATAAAAATCGTAATTTATACATGCATACTAGGGCTTATACAAAAACCGACTTTTGAAAAAACTGGTTTTCAAATGTCAATATATTTAGATAATTCAATTAAAATAGCGAGAAAATACACACAACAAGATAATAAATAATACACAACAAGAAATTATTTGGTGTTACTCTTCAGAAAATATGATTTAAGAAAACACAAAGCGCCCACTGATCGTTTTGTAACAAAATTTCCTGATATCGAAAATACCCTTTCGCTGGGTAATGATGTGGGGCATATAGTCTTTAACCTTTATACGCCCAGCGTTCCCATACGGGACCGCGGATTAGCAGCGTTCATTGCCCAGCGGTCCCGTGCGGGACCGTTGATTATGGTTCATTTCGCTATCAGATTACACTGATTTATGATAATATTATTCAAGATATGAATATTAGGTTACATAAATAATGTCTTTGAGATCCATAATTTTATTTTCGGTTTCGATAAATATTTTTGTTATACGAGTAATATAAACATCTGCATTACAAGGTCCGACTCTTAAGAAATAATATGTCCGTTTTGTAATTTTAGGCAGACCGTAATAAATCAGTTCGGACACGAATAAAGCTTTTGTAAATAATAAACAATCTTTTATTTTGATAATGCTTTTATTTTTACTGAACCAGGATGACTAGTTTTAGAGATATAATTTTTTTAACGGATGCGTTTGTCGCGTAAAAATGCTCAGGCAGTGTGCTACTCCTTTTGCGCACAGCGCGCAAGCGGATAAAGGTTAAGCCATCAAATAAAAAATCCAAACAACCGGTCACAAAGTTAAAAAACTGGTTTTCGAATGTCAAAAATTTTGCCAAAAATCCGGTTTTTGAAAACCGACAAGCCCTAATGCATACCAATATCATTTCAGCATCCTTAACACGCCTTCGGAACATAAAAAGCTAATTATCTCTGAAAAAAAATATCATTTTGTTTAGATGGTTGTGAATGAATATCAACTAAAGAATTTACATATCAGACTATATTGGCACTAGGCATAGTGATCGAGACGCAAAACTCCTAAAAATAACACTTTTAGGGTGTTCGCTGTCAATACTTGGTAGGAAGGCATTATATTTTAAAAAAATACCATATTCATTTGTACTACTTTGACTTCTATTAAAAAGACCTGGACCGGTTTCGCTCATGACTAGCATTATCAACTGATAAAAAAATAGAATTTTACAGTGTTATTTTCTTACAGTTACTTTTTATAATGTATTTTTTAAAATAAAATTCTAAAAATATGCCTGGCCTAAACAATAATAGCGTACAAACCATCATTTAAAATTTCAGGTTTCAATATGCTGTCTACATTGAAAGATCATATTAGGACTCACACAGGTGAGAAACCCTTCCTATGCTCCATTTGTGGGCGTGGATTCAGCCAAAGCACCAACCTCAAAGAACATGTCCGCCGACATCAAGGATACAAACCATTCAAATGCAACCACTGCGACCAAACGTATGTTATTGTTACTGAAAGAACACAGATCTAAGCATCTAAATATTAAAAGTTGTTACTTTTTTCTGTTACACATTTTTACTATGACATTTCAATTTTTCACCTCAAAGCAAAGTGTCCACAGAAGCGGGCTCATGACAGAATGCAAAACTCATTTTAAATTACTTATTGGTGGGTTATTCATGTATCAGTTAACAGTTATTTACCACTAGTTGCCAAGCAGTGAAATACAATACATTTTAAAAAATTTAATGAGAATAATTTTAATTCATTTTTGTTTAGTTTGAAACTTTTTTCTATAAAATTTTCTTAAGACTTTTTAATTCATTTAGCTCCAAAGCGCCTAGACTGTTATGAAAAACTTCAAAGAACTAATGTATTTGCACAAACATTGATGAATCATATGGAAAAAAACATATTTTGATGTTTACTATATAATTTACACCTAAAAAAAAATGTTGGTAGAGCTGCACTGTGAGATTTTTCAGCACATTACAGAATTGTGGGGTTCTTTTCTAAAATTGACGAAAATGAGTTAACCTCATCACGCGGTACTGTGCAAAAATAACCACAGTGTAACTAGCAAAAAATTTAAAACAAACGATAAATGAATGAATTGAATGGTAAACCTTTTATGAGCACGGAGTGAAAAATCATCCCGCAGTACTTGTGCGAAAATAACTGCTAAGTGAGTTTTCGTTCTGCGGTCGTTGCAGGATTGTAAATTTTTGTGTCTGGCATCGATTGGTTTATACATTTTTCATCAAATCGCATATAATTCTGCTGTTTTGATTGACCATTTCCTGGAAACAAAAATAAAAAAACTTGTTCTTCTTAAATGAATATAAATTAATTGTGTGTCCAATTTGTTTTAGGTCACATTAACACTTGCATTCCATGTTATAATACATTAAAATTAAATGTCTGTAATAGAAAATTGCAATTCCTGAAAAAGTACAAAAATTGAAATAGCCAGCATTGTAAAAGAATCCCACAATTGTCCATGATCAGCGCTATGTGTCTAAAAAGGCTAACGACCAATTTGGAATGCATAATCCTTGCACAGCTTCTTATTCTTTTCGTTTGTTTTTTATTTATGGGATTGTTTCATCTTTTTAGATTTGTATCGAAAGGAGAATTGGAGGCACATACCCGTAAACATAGCGGAGCCCATCCCTTTGTATGTGACGTCTGTGGTGGAGGCTTCACAACATCTAGTTCGCTTGTCAAACATAAACGGATCCACACTGGAGAAAGACCCTATCAGTGTGACTTCTGCCCTATGCGTTTCACCGCCCTTGGTACTCTCAAAAACCACAGGCGTACCCATACAGGGGAGAAGCCATACAAGTAACTGAATTTATTTTTGGCAACCTGACATTAACCCTTTGCACTCTTTAATTGAAATATGTTTTTACAATAATTCGTCTTTAATTCATTTATTATCGTATAATTATAGTAAAAAACATTTTGAATGTTTCAGTATAGCAAAATTTATCTTGCACACAATGCATATTAGTAATATTTGGATGAAAAAAAAACTTATATTATTAAAAAAATCAGTAAATTAAAAAACATTGCCAAATCTGTAATGTCGAGTCCAGCTCGACTTAGGACTTCTAAGGGTTAATTAATGGAAATCATCATGGCAACAAAGAAACTGTTCAACATAGTCGTATATATAGATATTACAAAAATACTATCTATGTATGACCCACTAAATGAGTTTAATTGATTGAATCATAAACTCGTACATAAATGTATAAGTTAGGTCAACCTTGTCACAGGTTATCTCAAAAGATAAAGCCGTGCTCCCATTCTTAGTATAAAGATATTATCTATACATTTTAAAATCCTTACAAAATCTCATAAGCAGTCCACACCTGGAATATCTCATTCGAATGCAACTATTATATATGTCTTAAATTACACAATAATTACTGTGTAATTTAAGATTAGATGAGATGTGTTGAGGACAAAACTAGTAGTAAACTAATCTCTTGCTACACCCCATTTTTAGGATCGGTTGGGATTAGGTAGGAGGAAATTATATCAGATATCTGCCGGCATGCATGGTCGAGTAGTCAACGTTGTTGGCTTCGGTTATGGAGGTCGTGAGTTTCGAATTTCAGTACGGATGGTTTTTATAAATGGATTTATGAATTTCTGTTCAGAATAGAAAAATAAAGACAAGATAAAATCGCAAAACCGATTTTAAAGCCCAAATAAGATCATTAATGACAATGTTGCATTCCTTACTGCCTTTCACACGATTTTTATACACCCACTTAGTATTTGATTTAATGTAATTATTTGCTTTTATTTAAGTTAGAATACCTGTCAAGTTTCTAAAGAGATAGCTTTATAATGATAGGTCATTAGTCGACTTGAGCGATACCTTAATAATTAGTGTTATACTCAATAGTATTTAGGTTGATGGATGGTTATCCTCCAAACGCATGATGTTACAGTTAATAATTTCTTTACAAATGATTTTAATAGAAAAATGCGTTTAACAGAGAAACGATTTTAATGGATAAATGAGATTAGCAAATTAATTTAGCAATTAGTTTTTAGTAAATGATTTAAAAAAAAAATTAAATAAACGAATTTAACAAAGATAAATGATTTTAATAGATAAATGATGTTAGCAAATGATTTTACAACAACGCTTCCGTCTCGAACAATTATTACAGCGGGCTTCCTTAAACAGAACAAATAACACAAATATATGGGTTAGGCACAGATACACAATAAACAAAGTATTTAACAAAATATCTATAATAATATTTCAAATTAGTAGAATAATTATAAATAAACTTCTTACGGATCCCGGGGACCTCTCCAGATTGACGCCGACGTAATTGAAAATAGTGGTATTTAGTTTTAAATTAATTATATTGACGAGAAATTCTCACCAAGTCTGTATTAATAGCGGCGCGATCTGAGAGGTCCCCAGCGATTCCTCAAGACCTGTGGCTTACGGTGTCCCAAAAGAAGTCCCAAAAAGAAGTCACCGAATAATCTATTTTTAAAACTGTATAATTGGCAACTAAGCGGGGGAGAAGAAAAGAGGGGGGGGCGTATTAATGTGTTTTTAAGGGAGGGGGTAGCGTACTGCATCAAAACGTCCGTGAGGTGGCTCCTTCAAGCACTCGGTACTTGAACTATGTCTAAATACTATTTCCAAGAAATTACTTCATGTTACTAAATTTTAGAAAGCGGCCGCGTTCCCAGATGTTATTCTGCTTATTTGCCGTTGAACGTGCCGATTTGAAAAAAGTTTTCTACCCATATACTCTACCGTCCCTAAGTCCGGTGAACACTTTATAAAATATTTTGGCAAAAGTAAACAAAAATATTATCTGCGACTTTTATATATTGCTTGGGAGCTGCACATAAGGAGGTCAAGGCACCTACAAAATGGAGTCGTATCACCATGCATTCAAACGCAAATTAATCAATGAAACAGTCCATACTGGGATTCGAACCCTTGAACACTGCAACAGAATACAAAGTTGACCACTACTGGGCTACAGGCCTGACATTTTTTTTTTAAAGATTAGTGTACTGTGCGGCATGTTTAAATATTGCCTAGCTTACTAATTCATTGTAAAAATATCAGATGTATTATTCAATATCTTTCAGGTGTATTTATTGTGAAAAGGCCTTTGCTCAAAAGAACGATCTTGTCTCTCACACACGGACACATACAGGAGAGAGACCCTATGTGTGTGCAGTGTGCGGACATGCCTTCCGTCAGAGCTCTGCTTTGAAGACTCACTTTAAAGTACATGGGGGTGTTCCTACCGATCAGGAACCTGTCAAACTCGAAACTGCACTACATAAAAACACATTACTCCAAGTAGAGCCCATGCAAGTAAGTAACATTACCACAAATTAGTTAATCAAATGTATATTAATATTATAGTCAGTAGAAAGGTCGGTCAGATTTGTTTTCTTAAATATTTTTTTTTAAATACATTTATGTTCAGCGTGGCAAATGGATATAAATGTCAGTACAAATGATTGAATTCAAGCAAGAAACAAAAAGTTTCAAACTGACATTTCAAATCATTTTACTTTAGCCAGTACATTTCTGCATTAGAGGGTCCGAATATTTACTATCTATTTCACTAGGAAACTTTTAAATTTATGATTATCAAATGCCCTTGACATTATGCTAGTAGATATTACTCATCAATGTTATAGTTTTGCAAATTTCTTCAATTTGGTCAACAGTAGGTAGGTAAAGAGATTGGCAGCGAAACCGCCATGCTTAGCTATGAATTGGCTGTTATAAATAATAGGAGTCAAAACTTTGGTTATCTTCTTTCACCACATCATACCAAGAAAAAATAAATTAGTTTCCCAGCCCTATCTCAACATGGCTTATTTCACCTACCACACTAATTGGAGCATCAACCACAATTTTACCTTTCCTGCTCATCATTCACGCATTATTAATTTTATTTCAGGTTGTTAATGGTTTCATTCCAATACCTAAAGAAGACGAAATCTCTATTGAAATGATGACGCCTAAGAGTGAAACCAGCCATTAAAACAACAAAATAATTTCTGACACGTATGTTTGAAATGTAAGTCTAAGTATAAGGATTTCTTTTACATTTTAACCAGAAAAATTATGATATATAACTTGAATAAACAATGTTTGCATGTTATTGAAATTTCTTTAGAGTACATTTAATATATTATTTATGTGCGCGCATTACTGAAAACTATTTTATTCTACTTTTAAAATAAAATGTATAGCCTTCAAATTTCTTACTTTATCAAACCACTTTACCTCGTTCAATGTAAACATCTAGTCTCACACAATTTTTCACTGTTTCTAATAAATTGACAAATTGGTAAAAGTTGTGTTAAAGTATGAATGATATATGGATATGGGGTAGGCATTATTTCACAGCCTCTATTGATTATTAAAAAGAGATTTTACTGATTAATATCTTCTGCCTGTATATTGTCTTGCTATTCTTTGTGCACTTTGCGTATTATTTGTATAATTTTGTAAATTTATATGGTACCGAAATCTTTTGATCTCAAAATTTATCGAGTGATTCTATTAATTTCACAAAAAAATGTAACAACCTATATATTATATGAATATTGATTTTACAGCGTTTTGCATCATTACTGTTGAATGTAATTCTCAACTTTTCTACCGTTATTGAGAAATCCATTTATCAGTTAACAATATTCCTATAGCAGTCCGCGAATTATTTGACCCAATGTTTTTAGTGTCTAGTTGAAATATCTAAATGCACAGAAATATATCTATCACAATGCCCCCTGACATAAAAGGATTCCTTATTTTTATTCATAAAAAATGGCATTAAGTGGCACCATGACATTGATTTTGCAAAAAAAATATGTGAGCCTACTAAACACCTACCTTAAACTTGTAGATGTTTGGACGCAATCTGATGATTTAATAAATACTTTTCTAACTTTATTTGTCAGATCAATTCAACTTATATTCACACAAAAAATATTCACTCAGTTTTGTTTTTTCAATATACCATGTAGTAATTATTGAAACATTTATAGTGACAGCAATTTTTTTTTCATTAAAAAATGCCAGGGATTTCTGTTTTTTTTAATGCATTTTCGAGACTTCTGATTTAATTATGTCATTGAAAAACGCTGCAATCATAAAAATTGTATTTTTTAACATATTATAAATATATTGGCTGAATTCACTCCATTACAATGAGATTCAAATTTTGTTTTTTTAGATTTTTTTTGAAATCTATCAAAATAACAAAGTATTTAGTTCCACAAGAAATGTACAAGTAAGTGAATTGCTATTTCAGCTTCACGCCATCATGAAAACTATTTTCAAACTTAATTTGACTTAGCTACATATACAGGCTTAGAAGAGATACACAATATATCTTCTCATCTACTCCGACATCCAAATTAATATTAAAAAATAAAGAATTTAATGTAATAATTTCGTTTTGTGTTATACTACGGTATTTTCAAATACTTGTCAAAGCAAATGCGAGCTACTACACTGATTTAAGAAGGAGAAAAAGCTATCAACTAACCAACATGATTTTTGTGAAACTAAATTTCTTGTTATTTTGATAGGTTTCAATAACAAACCAAAAGGAAAATTTTTAAAAACTACATTGCGCGTTGTTTTGCAAATGAATTCAACTTTGCTAAAATTTCAGGCCACCGTGTTCATGGACATTAACTGTCATCACTTATAAGTTATGCAGATCCAAATTGAATATTCTAGACCTATCATCTTGGTCTTATATTCGCTACACATGGAAATCGTAATACCCAAGAAAAGTTCACAAACTAATCTCCATGTTTTCATTATGCGGTAACTAAAATATCATCTACAAAGTTATACTAACGAATATTGAATTTATATTTTAGAAATACAGTTTCTCGTGAACTACTTCACTCAACATATACTCAATTGCTATAACTAGCAAAATTATTTATGAAACAGTGAAACTTGTGCTGTATTAAAGACGGAGGGTAAGAAGAAGCTGGTTGCAACATTTATACAGTCAGTTTGTCTATCTGTTATATATTTTTCATTAATGTTCAGTCCCAATAATTATTATTTTTGTTAAATCAAATAATTTAAGTTTTGATAATGATAATGAAAATATTTTGCCAAATCTATGAACAAATTAAGTGGTGAAAAAACACACCTTGTGTGTTTGCTTTTAAATTCGTTATCTAGTTTTTTACAATTGTTGCTTATCAAAATATTTAAGTATTGTTTTGCCATATCCCTTTAGCCCTCGTACAGAACAATTGTCATATTGGTCAGTTTTGTATTGTTTCAGTACATAAACTAACATTGAATGTGTAACAAGTTCCATAAAAAATAGCATAATATTAATTATTTCTTATAAACATTGGAATTTTGCATATTGATTGCATAATATTGAAAGTACTGCAACTAACCTCTTCTTCCCCATATAATACAATTTCCATGTGTATGTATATTCAGATAAGTACAATTGTAATCTTAAGTTATTTTTGTTATTTTCATGTCACCGTGTAAACTTCTAATACTCATTTGTCCGATTTGGTAAAAAAATTGGTTCTTCTAGTCATTATAAAAAACTTTGCTTGTCTACCTCTGTATAAAATGATCTCTGTTGAAAAAACCACCAAAAGTATCAACAAATTTCTCATCACTACTCACTGACATCGGTTCAGTTGGCAAGGACTTGGTTGAACTCAGTATATAATAAGAAAAGTAAATATAATAACATAATTCTATGAAGATTTTCTTAATCACTGATTATTCCGGAATGCTGTAGGAAATAGTTAAACTCTTTTAGACACAGACTGCCGCAATTTATTAAATGCCTCGTAACTTGTTGCCGAGTATGTCATTGTGTTTATTATGATGTGAAAATTCTCCTCACTTAGAGCAATGGCTCTTAAACTTTTTAGTGATCTGCACCCCCTTGAATATGTTCTCGCCTCTGTTGAAAAATGTATTCCATTTTTGTAAATTTATTAATGATTGCTAGTTTTTTATTTATCGAAAAGTATATTCATAAATTTACATATAAATACAAAACAATTTCTCAACTTTCATTATCTAGGGCAGAGGCGGGGAACCTTTTCTTCTCTAAAGGCCGCATTCATTTTTCTGATTCGACATGAAGGCCCCAGTAAACATTGACGAGGGAATTTTCGCCCGGAAACAATTTCATGCCAATTTCTAAAGCCCATAAATTTTCGGATTTCCCAAAATTAATTAATTTCAAAATTAGAGAATTGGCCAGAAGGCCACACCAGAGTAGCCAAAAGGCCGCAGGTTCCCCACACCTGATCTAGGGTGTTGCTTATTCATTATAGTATTTTTGAAGCGAGGCTCCTTTTTTAAAAGAGCCATGCCTAAATTGTCACTTACATTTAAGCAACTTCTGGCTTTATATTTTCTGTTTAAATGTTATGAAAATACTATTTGTCATTGAAGATTGCAATGGTTTGCAAATGTCACATTTTTCAGTAAATTTAATATACATTTTTTTTAAATATGTCGAAATAGAAACTTCTCCCATACCCTCAGAAATGCTTTTTCGCGACTCCGTTTAAGAAACACTGACTTTAAAGGGTAAATATTTTTTTCAAAAAAAAACCATATGATTGAAATGCGAAAGAAGCATAGTTTTAACTTTTGAGGGTTACATATTGAACAAAGTTGGTGCAGATTCGGAGATATAAATTCATTAATTTTCATATGTTTTTCAACTGTATTTTTAAGGAATTTAAACTATAAATGAGTATTTTTTTATACTTCACATAAATAAACGAGTCTAGTTTTTCAAATTCAAAACATATTTTTTTTCAATAACCTCTGAATATTGATTTGTAAATAATGTACATTAGTGCGTGTTTCTAATAATAATGTAAATTATATACTCATCTTTACACCCTGAAAAGGCTGTTTTCTTTTGATATCATTTACACGTAACAATTTGGCAATAATTTTTTTGAAAAACAATATATTGGCTATCTGTAAAAGCCCATTAATGGCTAGAACTTTATTTTTAAAAAGGACAAATACAGATTCTTTTTAGTTCTTTATTTCCAGAAATTAAGCATTAAAAATATGTGCTATCATTTATTATGTTATATTTTTCTGCGTAAAAATTATGTTCGAACATCTCAAGTTGTTATGTTGATAGTTGTGACAGACCATTTACTGCACTTGCTTGTAAACTAGAGAGATAGATTATTTCAAAGCTACATAATTCTTAACCTCTTTAACATATTTAGTTAAATTATATTATTGTAACACAAATGATATTTTTGATTTTACCTGATAGGTTTGCTGCATATTATCGTTACTTAAGAATTCTTGAACGAGCTATCTTGATAACGGTCCCCAAATTAAACAAACATAGCTGTTAATTTTAGTCAGATAATTTTTTTGAATATTTTTATTCAGTGCCACTTTCAGACAAAATATGTGTTTAGACTGTATCATTTCAGAACCGTGGAAAAGGGAATCAGTTGTACTTATTAAATATCGAAAAAACATATTCCACTGATTCGTGTAACTTCAAATTAGTATTTTTTTAATATTACTCACTTCTTGGTTAAAATCTAATTCCACAATTGTAAAATTTTAATGAAGAGGTTTGAGTTTTAAAAGTTTACATGTATATAATATATAACTCTTTTAACTATTGTGTAAGTGAAATTGTAGTCTGATAATTATTGTAACAAATATATTTTCAATCAAAATGACATTTGTGTTGAGTGATTTTCAATAAAAGGGGAAAATATTTCTCAGCATCTACTTATTGGCAGCCAATAGTTTCTTAAGATAACTTTATCCAAAGAAATTGTGTTGTCATTTATGCCCCAGATACCAGTGCTAATTCATCATTGTTGTCTTTAATTTATTTATTTATTATTTTCTTTTGGCTTATTCTTATTAGCAAATTTATGGGGGGCGATCTTTTAGTCCTCGGTGCTATAATTATGCTTCGAATCAGACCCAGATCGTTTTGGTTGAATTATATTTACCTACCTATACTTTATACTATTTTTAGTGGGATATAATTTCTTAATGTTATTTTTTTTAAACTTAAAACTTCGACCTCTATGGTCAAAGAAATATATGCAGGCTTTCCGATTAATCAATCATCAATGTTTTCAGCAGATACATTATTCAACTATATCTGTTAAACATTCCGAGACATCTCATTGTCACCTAAAGTATATGTTATGTGATGTCCATAAGACACTCTGGATTGCCAACAATTGATATATTATAATTCTTTGACCCTATGAGGCCAAATTATGAATAATAAGAGACTAAAAATATTTTAATGTTCAAAAAAACTTTTAGTATTAATTTTTTACTTAGGATAAATCTGTAGTGTAAATAAAAAAGATCTCAGAGGGTTACTATTTTTTAGGTCTGATTTTTAGAGTTGACTTACATCAATGTTGTATGTTTATTTCATTCTGAATCTTGTAACATATTTTTAATTAGATAGGTCAAAAAAATAAATCTGAATGAGTAAAATTGTATGTTTTTTCATAACAATCAGTTAATTTTTAGAAACATTTGTAATTGTACATTGAGTTAATTCAGTTTTTGATTTTTTAAATTTACTTAATCCTTCTACCATAATCCGCATGTTTACATGCGCCATATATATACCAATATAATTTTACTTAACGCATAGAATAGTTAATTGTGAATAAAGCATGCCTTAATGCAGTCTGAGGCACTTGTTACTGTTTAAACTGTATTCGTCACAATAATAGTCATCAATACTGAAAACAATTCACACTAAATAAAATTGGCATTATTATTTCCAAAATAAACATGTTTGACCCAATAAAATGTTATTTTATTCCTCATCTGGTTTTTACATAATCTGAAAAATACGAAACCTCTTGCACATCTGAATAAAGTGTTTTTTCGGCAACTAGATGTAAATTAGTTGCTCAACCTTCTTTTCGGAGAATCAGGAATTAAGGATGGATGGCTAAGGACTACTAATAAGCTAATCATTCTCTCTGTCTTATTCCTAGGATTGACTAGGAGGTGAATAGGAAGAAATTTAAACATCACAGACACCCATACCTTTGAACAGTTATCCATTTATAAAAGTGGTATTTCATTTCTTATTTTTCTACTACTATATGCAGTATTAAAACAATCTGTTATTGATTAGTTTTTTTTTTATTGAATTTCTTACAGGCAATTTTACAATATCTTTCCAGGTTTTGATAATCTAAAACAATATTGGAATGTTCACATTGAAAACATGGCAAACTCTGAGTACGAAGTGGTGATAAAAATATTTTTAAAATGTTAAAATCAAAGAATAAATTGTGCTAACCTTATTAAAACTAAGATATCATTGGTAGACCAGTGACAACCCGTTTTCAAAGAGATGATAGACACTTGTAGTGCTAATTCTATTATAGGTCGCGGTTTCTTCATGTAGTATATTAAAACATGGTCATTTTTTAAATGTTTATAAATCTTATATTAGCCCTTTTCCATTATGTTTGCAAATATTTGATTATATTTTATCATTTTTATTGTTTTAAATCTTCATAAAAAAAAAAAAATATATATATAGTATCTTATTTTCATGAATAAGAAAAAAAAACATCATTTAAGCATCAAACATCATTTCCCTGTCAGAATAATTATAACTTTACTTTTATTGTCTTCATAAGAAATTCGGTTTTACACATCAAGAAAATTTACATTCAATAAACTTTATTCTAGCTCTAATATACACCACCTTTATGTTTTTCTTTTCATTCAACACCAATTTGATGGGGTGAACTAAAAAATCTCCTTAATTAACTCTCGATTAGACAATGATTTTTTACCAATTGACATAATACTAATTAACCAAACCGATTTAGAAATAATATATGGTGCAAAAGGAAAACAATTTTCAGACAGTGAAAACATAAACAATATATAATTGTAATTAATTTCAGTTTTTAATGTATAAGAAACAATAATAAAATATTAAACAATAAATAATAACAAGTGTATAGGTAATTTCAATAACTTATCATACAATTACTATGCAATGATCACATCTTTTAGTTACATTTCACCATTTGGCATGAGTCATCATGAACAAGACTAACTGAAAGAGTATTTTTCAACATGGAACAATAATTATCAATAACAACACTAAATTAAAAATAGTACTTGTTTGTCAGCCAAATGTTTTTAATATATAAAACTATTATATTTCATAAAGTATATCATTTCTGAATACTTCTGTCTTAATAATTAGTCTACTGTATCAGAAACAGTTTCACACAATATTTAACTATGAGATAAATAGCCTCTATTAGTCATATTACAATTTTTTCAACATTAATAATAAAAATTATTTCGTAAAAAAATTACTACTCTATTGACATAAATGCTGTTTCCAGAATGTGGTTTATAGGGACAGTAATATTTTATGCAAAATATGATACGCAAACAATAATTTCATTACGTAACAAAATAATATTTTTATAAAAATAACAATACCGATATTTATACTATAATTTATCATGAACTTTGTATTTTGGTGATACTTTTTAATCCAATAGACAGTAATAATCACAGAACAAAAAAATAATATTTACATCTAAAATGAATCGAAACAATCAGATATGAATAAGAAAATCTTTTGGGAATTTTGGTAATCTTAGGAACTAACAATTAATTATTTTACATTTTTTTTTTTTGTTTTCTGATACTTGCATGACAATTTATGATTTCAAAAATGACAGCGCGCTGTGAATCCTGAAATGTAATCGAGACTCCAATGAATATCCTGAGTAATTTTTCCTAAAACATACAAGTATATATTAATTATTTTACACACAGACTTATTTTTAAGTTTTGAATATTAAAAGCAGTTAAAGTTACTTCTAACAAAACTGACATGTATTTAAGCACAAATCCGCCAAGGTCTTACTAAAAACTACCCCCCTGGGTAATCGATAATTCTATGTAATTATTTTGGTCAGCAATTGAATACTTTTTTATTATTCACTATAATGTTATTTTATGATTGAAATTATAAATGAAATCTTACCTAGCATCTTCAAGAGCGCCAATCGCTTTAGTTTTCTCACCCATAGCATTAAATAATAAGCCAATTTCAACAATACCATAAGGTACAAGGTGCATATCTTCTTTAATTTGCTTTTTCATGCTGAAAGATTAAATATTACTTCATTTATTCAGTATAATATTATATACTCAAATCATAAGAGGTTTTTGTGTTATAGATATTTATGTTTGTTTGTAACCATCGCACTTAATTTCAGATAGCATCCCTTTGAAGTTATTACCATTTTCGGTATATCTTTAAGTCGAAAAACAATACTTGATGCAATATACGATTTTTGTATGGTATTTCAATATTTGTGACATTTATATATTTAAGGCTATGCTATACCAGTAAAAATGTGACTTGTATAAAAACATAGTTTGAATTGTTATGAAGACATCACTGATGTCACATTGAGTACTTTTAGGCCACGTGCACTGGTATAATGCGTATATATAATACTAATGATGCCCATCGTGGGTTTCCTTATATTCTGTTCCAAAAACAACTTTTCCCAGATTGACTGATTAGCGATAACATTTGAACAGTAATGGGCAGTTAGACAATATTGTAAATAATTAATTAAATACCTTATGAGTGAATCTAACGATTCAAGCGCCAGGCGATGTGCTCCCAAATGACGTAGAGCAGCTCCGCGTAGCAAAAGGATAAGTCCTTTTTCATCTGGTCCATTTAAGCCAGCTTCCTCTGCGGTTTCTATAAGCTATAGAAAACAACATATATTGTATTAGGAATATTTTTTTAGCGTAATGCAAATGAAAGATCTCAACATTATTTTTTAACAAGAACTGGTCATAAGTCATTCTCAGGCAAGTACTGATAGTAAATCAATGGGTTTCAGTTGTAGAATCAGATTGGATTTATGAATTTGTATCCATGCCTTTGGAAAAATCAGTTCATAACTCAGCAGTGAAACCGGCATTATAAATAACCAGGGCTGTGGAGTCAGAGTCGGAGTCGTGAAAAACAAGCGGCTTGAAACATTTTTAAAAAAAATATATTTAATATTGTGTATTCAACATACAATAGCCCATAGTGTTGACATTGCATGTTTGGCTGACTTAAGATGATCTGTTGGAATACATATATACCTATATAAGTTAAAATAAAATGAATGAGAAAAAAAAAATCAGAATCAGAGTCGGAGTCATTGCTAATTTTAACTGTTGAAGTGTTATGCAAGAGGTTGTCACGAAAAGTGCGACACGACGCTTTGGCGCTGCGTTCTTTAGTGTGCGTTTGTCAGTCCTTGGGAGCGCACGTGATCTATTGGAGTGCGGTGTATTGAGTTTAGCACGTGTCTTGGAAAATTATTTTTTTGTTTATCATGTTTAAATAAATAAACACTTAAGTATATATCGATATTTTTTAGAAGATATTGAAAAAAATGGATGGTTCACAAAATCAGTGAACCGATACATCCAGCTTCGCCCATGAAAAAAAATGCTTATACAAATTTCCCAGGCACAATTTACGCCAGTGTATGGTGTGCAGTAAAAAAAATGAGATAAGGCGATCCAACCTCATGTACTCGCTGTAAAAAGGGACTAACAGATAGTAGATGTAAATGTGTAGTTTTTTATAAGAAGAATGACATATCATTCTTTACTTGTTTAATTACAAAAATAATCATAAAAATTGGCTGATATTGGTCCAAGTTATCGCATTTTTATTTAGTACCATACTTTTTTTTAAATTAATAACACAAAGTATCTGTAGCAATTTACAAACATACTTGCAAAAAAAGCATAGCACTAAAACGGTTAAAGCTGGAGTCAGAGTCGTTTTTTTTTTTAATGAGATCACAGCCCTGATTATACCAGGTATTTTCAGGTGGGGGTTGCAAGCTGATTTCTAAATTATAATAAAAAAAAATGAGATGCAATTGATATCAATAAATTATCATTGATAGGTAAAAAGGTCACTACCAAAAGTTCTATTCTATAGATCAAAAAAACTTTTTTCTAACATTTATAAGAACCTTTGGTAGGTTGCGGATGTTTGGAAAGCATCCTCTGTAAATAATACATTTGGTTCCAATATCCAATACAAATAGAAACAATCTAATATAACAATAATCAAGCAAGTAGCGGAAGATCGATTATAAATATTTACCTTTAGCATTCTGTTTCCTACTGAAAAATTAATTGTGAAGACTCGGAACATGTTCCAAAGGTACATCATCTCTATTGCAGGCAACAGCAATTTTTCATCTTGATCTAAATACCTTTTGCATCTCTTGATAACAAACTTTTCCATTGGCAATGATTTCCCAGCGATACGTTGTTTAAATGATGGTGCATCCCTGGAAAACAATTAATAAATAAGAATGGAATCGGTATTAACCAAATGAATAATAATTGATATGTTATCGAGACATTTGTAAGAAAACTGAAAAATTTTCACATTTTTTCTGCCGTGTTCTCCAGTAACAACAGTTATTCCAGCATTAAATTTAACAATATCATCTATCACATACAACTGATAGAGGACTGTCAAAACTATACAACAATAATCTTCACTCACAACCAATGTTTCTTATAAATAGCACTGTTTTTATATCTTTCTTATCAGTTGACAATGCTCGCAATGAGCGAAACCTGTCCTGACTTTTTAAATAAAGTGGAATAGAGTACAAAGGAATATTGTGTTTTTATTAAAAATTAAATCATAAAGTTAGACACATTCAAGCAAACTGTGATTTTTCCAACACTCAAATCATCATTTCCCAAGCTCTGTATTTGTGTGACAAACTACATTTTGAATGTATGCTCCTCATACACATATACTTCATCTAAATCTATTTCTTGTTCTGATAATAGGTAAGATTCAATTCTTATTATATTATCATAATGTTCAATTTGTATTTTATTTTGGTTAATTAGGATTATTCTATTTTTAAAATTGATTATTTGAATAGTTGTATTGTTGTGCGCAGTAACCTGGGATGTGTGCGTGAGGATTTTCAAACTGCAAGAATAGAGGGAATATTGCCCAAAACTATATCAGAAACCAAGTTAGATAATAAGAAATGATTTTATTTATATAATTTTACTATAACAATGCCTGCCTTGTTTATTGAACTTTCTTAATTTTCATTGACAATAATGCATTATCAGGGTGGCATTATTTTCTTGAAAATTTTAACTATTTCAGATAAATTCAGGAATTGCTACTTCTTTGTTTGATTGCCTATTCAATAATGCGTATGATATGATGATTTCCCACCAATCTATTTGCTTCCTCACAAGAAATTCTAACGGTCCATAGATTTGCAGTGTACATTTTATATTCATTAGTGTATTTTAATATATTCTAATCATGACTCTGAATGATATTCCCGATCAAAATTGTTTTAAAATATACTGAAGGTGGTCAATGTTACTTACGTCATCAAACGTTTACAAGTTGCTCTTTCGGTTGGGCTGAGGGTGTCCCATGTCATACACATAACAGCAGCTTTTTGATACGAATAAATAGTACGCGACCATCGAGACGCCTCCAGCAAATAATCACAGTATAATAATGCCTCACGCCATTCTAGGGACATGCTATGTAAAATAAAAGGAAAAAGTTTTATGGATTATTTCACAAATTAAATTGATTACTACTGAATCGAATTTGATAAGATGACACATTCGATGGATTCGGCGGTAACTTTGTGGAAGTTCATTTTAATATAAAATAAAAATAACTTTGATTATTTTATATGATAAGATGACATTTCAATGTTTTAAAATTACAAATTTTAAACCTTTTAACAAGGTAAATTAACGAGACCTACTGTATAATGAACTAATCAATAGAAAGATTTATGGTAAAATTTTCATAACAAATCTTTCTATGTAAAAAAAATCCTAGAATAGTCAATGCTTAGGAATTACAATACTAATTGACATGAAAAATTGGGTAGCTGTGTTATTGCCATAATAGAACAAACCAATAAGGAACAATATTTTTGATTAGGGATTAGTTAATTAAATTAACTTAACTTATCCTTTCATAATTATATTTTAATTGCAATAGGAGCATTAGTCTAATGATTTTTATCAAAACATTGACTGATCGAATAGAAAACAAAAATTATACAAAAGTGATTATTTACCAATGAACCCAGAGAAGTTCCCAAAAACACAAATGATGGAACTGTGGCCAGACCTGCTGACTTTTCCATGATCGTTTGTACCAAGTAACAGCACTGTCCAAATGTCCTCTCATGTATTCAAGTCTACCTTTAAAAAATAGAAACCATACTCCGGAAGGATGAACCTGTAAAAGTTATCATACATCATATTAAAATTGGTGGGAAAAAAAAAATACTTTTTGTAATAACAATGTTTTGTTATTACAAATGTATCATAAACAGTTGAGAAATAGTGCACATGGGTCACTTTGAGTACCATTTGATGCATTCAAAAAATTAACACATCCCATCGCGAAACGTGCTACCATTCATAAATTGTTCTGGTTGATAAAAACAGAAGTATTTTTATTTGCCATGTATTCATTGACCACTCGACCACACAGGCGGCCGGTTGGCAGTTGTTGGCTTCGGCTATGGAGGTCACGGGTTCGAATCCTAGTACGGACAGTTTTATAAATTGATTTTTCAATCTATTTATGAATTTCTGTTCGAAGGCATGGATGTATGTGATGTCTTGAATTACCCCCTCCCACCCATCCTATCCCATGAACGGAGCGTATCGAGAGCGATTAGCTAACCACTAATCCTGTCCTACCCCTATCCTTCTATTCCTACTCTCTTTGGAAAAAGAGAGGTTGAGCAACTGAGCAGTTATCGTAGAAACACTTCTGTTGAGATAAACTCCGTTAGGAGTCCATATGCTCCACATTGGGAGCGGACATGGTTAAAAATAAAAAAAACATTGAAGGGTGAAGTCATCCAATTACAAAAACAATTTGTTTCCAACAAAAACCAGATTGAAGTTGCAAAGAAACCCATAGGATAATACCACGACAAGCCATTACACCACATCATTATTTATGTTCTATCCGGAGGTTTAGTTTAACCGAGTTTTCATTTATATTGAGACAAAGAAATAAAAAAAAATTAAAACTCCAAATGCGATTTACTCAGAAATGACATTTACTACTCCGGCAGAAATGTGCAATAAAAATACAAGCCCTTTTATATATCAATGTGTGTATTATACTGAATGCCATGGCGGTATGTCATGGCAAAATTATTCAAGATCAAGCCATTAACAGGTTTATAGTCTAAAAATTATTAACAATCCATTTAACCATTGAGTAACCTTCTACATATTTTTTGTGGCACTTAAAATATTTCAAATTGGAAAAGTAGCACATGCTTTCACAATGGTTCACACTGGCTTAGAGAGATCTTCATCAAAAGTGGTTGTTTTACCTGTAATTGCTTAGAGATAATTTCATCACAAAGCTGCAAGTCACCAGGCTGATCAGTGATCACATAGCAAATTATGAGATGGTATCCCAGCAGAGTCATAACACATAGCACTTGGCGTACACCGCCATTTAGTTTATACCCAGCCAACAATTCTGATATACCTTGGGTCTATAAAAAGAGAAATTCATTTATTAAAAAATATATTTTGGCGACAAATGAAACATAAAAATATAAAGGATTCAACTATCTCTCCATTGTTTATGAAGATATTCCAGACTATTATTCATTTTAAATAATATATTAATTGAACTGAATGATCAATATTAAAACAAATGAACAAATAATATAACGAAGGTTAGCGCACTGTTCAAAACAATAAACAAATGTAAATTTTCAATATGCAGCGGTATACATGTTTCACGCTAACAACCCTTTTATTCAAATAATAAAACACTCTTTTGTACTAATTTCAAATTTATATTTATGATAAAAAGTCGTTTCGCTTTTCAGGAATATTTTCACTGCGCTAACGCAAGTTAGTTGTCTACAGGCTTTAGCATATACAGGATTGGCACTGCATATTCAGTTGATCCGCAAGTTTCGTTGCATTTAGTTGTGCACATGCCTGAGAATTTCAATCACTACTAAAATGGATACAGATGCATATCATACGAATCTGTTTTAAATGACGAGATTAAAAAAAGAGTGACCGGCGGTTTGGGATATGACTTCCAGTGACTACTCTCACAAAATTATTAAAAAAAAACTTGGGAAGAGCTTCATATTTTCTGAGACTTGGATAGAGAGTAGCATATAAGCTTGTTACAAGTTTATGTGTTAAAATTGGATGAACTCAATATTTTCTGCATTTTTATTTACACCACTTCATTCTTCGGTACAAAATCTATAAGGAAACAGCTCCTTTCATGTCCATCATTGTCAAAAGATGAATCTTGACCGAGTCAAAGAGCGATTGACGCTTGGAAATTATTTGTCATGTGTACAGTGGCAAATATTTAAACTTGTATTCAACGCTATTCATGTAAATTTAGTCTCATTCGCTTATGCAGTAATCCGCCACTGGGTATCACAATGACATATTTAAATGTTAATAATTTAATGCCAATAATTCTAATGGATAAATATAATTGCTGGATATTTTCGCAAATGCCAATAAAAATACAATGACTGAAAATAAAACAAATTATAACATATTGAAATATCAAGACAGATTAAATTTATAAATAGTTTATTTCGCAACCTCCGCTACAAGCAATACAAAAAATGAAAAAAAAAGTCGCAAAGCTTTAGAAACAAAAGAAATAAAGAACAATTTCAAAAAAAAAAAAGTAAATTAAGCCACCATACAATTATGATTGCATTTCAATACAATAATTGTTGGAATGTTATTGTACTACTTAATTTAACTTCAACAAGAAAAACAGACAGAACCAAAATAATATCACATCACGTCAAGACATTAGTGAGTAATAAATGGTATTAATTTCACCTTATCGCCACTAAAGCCAACAAATTCTAAAAGTCGAATTATTCTGCCAGGTAAAAGTGATATCATCAAATTGAAGGATCCAATGCCCATACGGACGCCACTTTCAAAGCATATTTTAGAGTTTTCATCAGTCCACGTCCGCTCCTTTAAGATTGCCCCACACTCTCTGAAAACATTTTTATTTCTTTAGTTTACCCATATATTTTATTTGATTTTACTGAATAATTTATTTTTAAAGTAAATAAGTAAACAAATTTCAATAATTGTATAATATATAATATCGTTGTTACATGTGATGTGGTCAAACTAATTCTTAGCTTAGAACGAAGTTGTCATACTATCTGTAATTGAGTACAAGCTTTTGTCACAGTTATTGACTATTCCATGCTTAAAATTAGTTTCTATAATCGATCCTTAAATATATACATTCTTCATTTAAATGGCAATAAATAAACTTAATAATAAATCTATCATGCTGGTAAGACTATTTTGAAATAATTCATGAAATGAAAGAATGATGAGGAAATCCAAAATGATATATTTTCATTTTCTTCTTTGCAAAGCTGTTAGATATTTAGAAAATTATTATATAACTATTTACAATGTGATATTTCAACAAGCTTTTACATCTCTTTAATAATACTTATACTCGAATGATAAATACACCATGAGCAATCATGAATAAAATATTGATCATGAGACATTAACTACAAGTTTATATTATAATGTTAACAATCATGTATTTGGTATGGTGCACTTAATTAATCATTGTGATAACAATACCGCGCAAATCAGAGCCAATATAAATAATTCATGTTATGTTTAAAAATATACATTCAGACACCCGCCCCTTCTTAAATATCATATTATTAACCAAATTAGCAATAGAAAAAAACACAATAAAAAACTGGCGCTTTATAATATACAAATTATATTGTATATTAATGTATTTAATTGGTCAGTATTTATATAACTCAATGGTAAGTATTTTGTTCAGCGAATAGTCACTATAAATCTAATCAATAGCCATGATTATAAAAATGACATTAGTTTAGATTAGGTTAAACTGGACTTGAGGGTAAAATACAGATCAATATGTCGGCTTAATTCTAGTATAGCGCGTAAGTCAGTTTACCGTAAGTGTTCAAAAGACAGTTAAAACTGAATATTTCAACTTACAGAAACAAATTCTTATACTTTAGTTTTTTGTAGTAATATTTTACTATTCCTAATTATACTTAATGTAGAGGACTTACAAGATATGAAAATAGATAAATATAAGAAGAGATACGTTTTATTGTGTTGTTTGCTTTTTGATCCCTTCCAATTACAAATTTGAATATCAAACGAATGAAATAGATGTGATATGCTTTTTAACCGAAATCACCAAAACATGAAATTTCAAAAAAATGACTAAGTGATTTAAGATTTCGACTGAAGGTGCTTGGTGGAATTTCAATATTAAATTTGAATCATTCAAATTATGTACACTCCCACAGATTTTGTCACTAACGACCCAGGTTTCGCCTATCGGCATCTTCAGGCGTTCAAGCACACGGATGAACTTGAACTGACGCTTAGTAAATGGATATTTCGTGTTTATATATTAAATAAATGTATCACTGAGTCTGAACGCCTAAAGATGCCGAAAGGCGAAACCCGGGTCGTTAGTGACAAAATCTGTGGGAGTGTACATAATTTGAATGATTCAAATTTGACTAAGTGATGTTAAAATTAAGCCGACGAATAATATAAGTAAGTTCTATTCTTATAAATACTAACCATTTCATATAAATACTGATCAGATTAATACTAGACTTAACCGTTTTAACTTAAATGTTTTAATAACATATTTTTTTTATACTTAACTATGATGAATTGCCTTTAAAATAAGCTTAAAATTCCGTTAAAATTTCCGGATTTGCGAATTGTTTCATTGCAGAAAAAGTTTGGGAAACACCGCACCAATATTTTTATGGTTTACGCTTTAAAAATAATTACTAAATAAATAACAATTATTTTTCTCAGTTTTGTATTATTATTCATATTATAAATTAACTTACCCATCATTATGTACATAATAAGCAAGGAATTACGTTAAATCTATCATAGGAAAAGTTTGGAAAATCCTGGGGTAACGGATATATTAAGGTATTAATATTATATTATATGTATTATTATTATATTAAAGGATATATTATCGTATTTTTATATTGATATTAAGTATTTTTTCTTACTTGTAACTGCTGTAGCATTGTTTTATTTTGAGACTTCCTTTAACTAGAGAAAGAAGTTCTTCATCTTCCATAAAAGTGAGTATAGCCTTCAGCAAGAGAACTTCAGCATAGCACAGTTCTGCATGTGCTTCAACGTCGGTATATGTATCATAGGAAGGCTAGAAATGAATTCAACAAGCAGTCAATAAAGGATCACATAATTTACAATCACAATCTCGTTTTTTCCTGAAAATATTCATCGAATGGCGAATGGTATATAACATTAAGTTCACGTAAACTCAATATTTGGGAAGAGCGTGATCTAGCCTGAAAAACCTATCAAGGCGAATCTACCATACGAAGGCAGATCCTATGGGATACTTAGGGCCGGCGTATGTCCTTTGTTTCATATGTAACCTGTACGTCTGTTAGTCCAGAATAAAGAACTTTTCAATTTGTCTTTTGACGTAACCAGGGGTGGGCTGGAGGGGGCTCGCCCGAGCTCCTTGTTAAAATTCGGCGCGGCCGGCAAGCCCCTTGTTAAGTTAAGAAAATCATTCATCTCAGATCAAATCAGCACCTTACTGCAATTGTTAAATTTGTTAAATTGTAATACAAAGATGTATCATATAAAGTGTAAAGGCATTATTGCTGAGATTTACCGAGCCCCTTGTTGAGATATTAGCAGCTCACCGCTGGACGTAACCACACTTGCGCTTCACTGCTCATGTCATCTAACCACCTTATAAGATAACTAATGATTTTGTTTTTGTAATTTTCAATTGATTCAAATATATTTTTAAGATTAAGTAGTTAGTATTGACTAGGCAATTAATTTGTAAAATTCCATTTTAAAAGGATAAAAAATAGCATCATGAAATAAACCACATCTTCTTAAGCCCTCGGGGAAGTTCACTTAATCATGCCTAATCATTTTTTTTTTAATTATACATACCTTTTTTACCATTGTTCCAATGCTTTCACCAAAAGTCTTACGTTTACGAAGTGTGTTGCATAATGACATACAATGTTTTAATTTAACATTCGTTTCTCCGATAAGCTCTCTGTCGAATGTCAATGTTGCCGATAGAAATGTAAAGACACACTCCCCCGTAGCATGATACATTGATGTAGCAGCCCTAGAAATAAAGTAAAAAAATATTGTCTATCAACTATACTAGTAAGCAACAAAATACAATCATTGTTTTAATATAGTCCAAGCACAATCATGCTTTGTCCCTCAAGTTTTAGTACAAGCCATTGCTTTTTTCCCTATGTAACGCAGTGGAACAGCGTTCCGGCACCTCTTTCCTGGATTTTTTTATGTTTCAAATCAATATTTGCACAATTTTATTTTTATTCCGTCTGTCCTCATCTTAGGTCCCTTTTGAATGTTATGTACCAGGTATCATAACATTCATAACATAATGTCATAATACAAAACAAAACCGGGTCCATAGATACTCTGTAACCAGGACAAGGGGTCTTATGCTTGATTTAGTGCTATTTTTGTGCCACGTGGTTTCCAAGCGCACCAGTTGGCAAGGAGCACCTTTGACACTTTTATATCCTTTAAAATATGTTGATCGGTGGTCACTCAAAGGAAGACAAGGCTTCCGTGACGGATCTTACAGATTCGAGTCCCAGTACGAACAGCATTTTCTTCAATGGGTGGGTTGTGATCAACATTCCCTCTAAGCTGCGTGCGTGCGCGGCCGCGCAGCATTTGGGAAGCCCCCGCGCACTCATTCCGGGTTGGCGCGCACTACAAGACAGTTGTTCAATTAATATTAGATCGGTCTGCGCAGCCTTTGAAATTTCCGCGCAGCTCACCTCTTGCCTCAGAGGGAACATTGGTTGTGATATCTAAATATCCTAAAATTACTTTCTTCGAAAAACAAGAGAGGTTGAGCAACTGAGTAATATGCAGTTCTCGTAAAAAAAACTTCTGTTTAGATACCTCCATTAGAGGGCCATATGCTCCACACAGGGAACTGGCATGGATTAGAAAAAAAGCTTGACACCGAGTAAGTTCCAGTACCTTTTTTTCAAAACAAAAGCACATAAGCTACTTTTTAAATATCAAATTAATGTAACTTGAAGTCCTAGGGTGCGTTAGCGTCAAAGTTCTTCTAGTCTCCTTCAATTATGACAGTGACCGTCAAACCGTCGCTCACGAGTTACGAGTTAGGTAAGGTAGCAACGGTAATTTTAGTAGCTTACGAGAAAAACGTTATATCTACTGTACGCAAAACGACACGTCTTATCAATTTCAATTTTAATACAAATTTTCAATTGCTATCGAAACGCTCTATATAGATTTGCTGTAACGGTAGATATATGAAATCACCTGCAAGACATTCAAAATAAAATATACAGATACGGCAAAACTAATATTTAAAAAAAAACAAAGAGAAAAAGTAAATTTAATAATGATTTTGGTGTGTCACTGGATGGCCCTAAATGAAATTGGAGAGATTAAATAACCAAACAACACTAAGGTTAAAAAAAAATCATGATAAGATTATAAGCCACGGAGAAGACTTATCAATGCTAACAAAATATAGCATACGGATAATGCGAGGAAACCAGACCAGTTGTCAAATAGAATACCAACACTCGAAATTGAAACTGCACAATACCTATAAATAAATGGTTTATTTTGTCAGGTGCAGTAGAAACAATAACTGTCCAGCATATTGCCAACAGAAAATCCTTCATATGCCCTTCAACACTATCAATCCTGAAGTGGTTCAAAATCACACACTTATTTGTAGTCCAAAAAACTAATATGTACAACAAAATGTAAGATGTCACATTGATTGTGTCATTAATACTGTCTTGAAGTTTATACGTTTTTAACATTTAGTTTTCTTTTAAACTATACCAATCAATACATATGTATATATAAATAACTCCAGCCATATCAAGGTACAGTCTAACTCGGTTATTACGATCACAGAAATAGCGAGATCTCGGATGTAATGAGGAAACATTTAAGTTTATGGTTTTCTTCATACATGTATTCACTTTTATAACAAGCTACTTGTCAGGTATACCGAGCAAAAATATCGTGCTTTAAGGGGAAATTTAAGAACAATGAGAGTGAAAACAATGAAACAAGCATCAATTTTAATTTTTATAAGAAGGATTGACATACAAATGTAATATGTGTGAAACGGGTGTGTAAATAAATTCCAATAATGTGTAATATCTTGGAAACTGTCGGTGGAGAATACAACATAATTAATAATAACAACTCATTTATGAGTCACAAATGATATCGAGTAAAAAATGGTAAACGGTCATTTATATGTTAATAATCTGACCTCCAATCCGTACTGTTATCCGTATGTTATGTTAATGAGTTGTAAAAATAAAATAATGTCGCCTGTGTGGTCGAGTGGTCAACGCTGTTGGCTTCGGCTACGGAGGGCCCGGGTTCAAATCCCGGTACGGACAGTTTTATAAATTGATTTTTCGATCGATTTATGAATTTCTGTTCAAAGGCATGGATGTATGTGATGTCTTTAATTCCCCCTCTCACCCATCCTATCCTATGAACGGGGCGTATCGAGAGCGATTAGCTTACCACTAATCCTGTCCTAGCCCTATCCTTCTATCCCTACTCTCTTTAGAAAAAGAGAGGTTGAGCAACTGAGTAACAAGCAGTTCTCGTAGAAACACTTCTGTTGAGATAAACTCCATTAGGAGACCATATGCTCCACATTGGGAGCGGACATGGTTAAAAAAATTAAAAAAAAAAATACAAATTTATGTTTAGATATTATAAATAGGTATCTGATATTTTTTGATTGTATAAACTAACTGGACATTTTGATATTATATTATAATACTACAAAATAAAAATAATTAAAGCCCATTACATAATTTGATTTAATTCATTATTATTTGGTGACCTAATTCAAAACGACAAACAAACTCTTCCTATTGTAGTTTAATCAGCTTCGGTTTATTGCAGCGCAGTGCAGTGCACTATGATTTATTATGATTCTTATTTGCTCTATGGACTCGATGCTTACTCCAGAGGGCACAGTCAAAGATAGATAATATGACTTTATTTAATTATTGACGGAATAACTATATGTAAAATGTAAATTGAATTTTAAAAAAATACAAGATTATATTGAGAAGTTTTTCACAAACTTCTTCTACGCTGAATTGCTATTTTTTAACCACGCCTGCTTTTATTATGAAAACGGCTGCTTAATCTGACAGCCAGCTACTGACTAATTACAAACATTCATAACTACCATTATCAGTAAAAAGATAAATAAAATACATCATTACTGCAGGATACTTTGGGGGGATCAAAACAATATGTACGTTAGTATTATCTAAACTGTATTAATCATTGCTTTTAAAATAACATAATTACCTCTTTCTTCAAGCTTTAGAGACACAAATCCATTAAAGAAAAATATAATACATTTTTTTAAATTTTATTCTTACTAATCATAATATGAACTTCCTATACAAATGTGTGCTCAACACACAGTAACTCAAATAATCGCTGACTATATCCAGACAGCCTTCTTGTTTTAATAACGAATGCAATATAGTGTCTCCTAATTTGGCTGAATATTTCAAACGACTTCAGAACTAAAAACGAAAACAGAACTAGAAAAGTAATAGGGTTTTCTCAGAATCCAGCAACTTATTCCCCCTGATTTAAGTCCATCACAACTTTTATCTAGGATGCTATATAAAGCGTAGCAATGATATATTGATATTTTCAATATACAAATGGTATATTTACATCACAAATCAAAATTACGTACCATGGTTGCATAAGTGCTCTTGCTTCAATAAATCTGTTGTTGAAAAAGTAGTCGATGGCCAATTGTGCTTCCACCATCGCCTTCTTTAGATCCATCTCTTTATTTTCCCTAAAATAAAACAATTCACATTATTATATCCATATATATTTCAGCGTAATATTTTTTCTTTTTAAATATTGCATTATTACAATTGTTTAACTTACGCAACATCAAAATCGCAGGCATCTTGGAACTGAAATATTAAAATAATCAATAATTAGTAGGGATTTAAATGCAATTCAGAGTCAGAGAACTGATAAATATGGTATCTTGTTCTATAAAAGAGCATTTGACCCCTGTTTATTTATATATAAATTATATTATCTACTCGGTTATTGACACAACTCCGACTTTGCAGTAAGACCTCTATAAATTTAACTTAACAAATAAAATATAAATGTATTTAAATATACGAATCATCGCTGCCAAATCATGTTTTTTACATGATAAGCACACAATCACAGCTGCAGCAGTTTTGACTTGTGACGGCCGACAATTTGAGATGCAATAAACCACGCCCAACCAGTGGTGGGCTACCAATATGTTAACAAGGGGCTCGCTTTATTCTCGGTGTTCTGGGAAAGGAGTGTTTTTTTTTATCACTATATTTTTATCACTATATATATGCAATACTAAAATAAGCAATCGATTGTTACTTAATACACTTAAAATATTTGACAATATGCTATTTATCGTAAACTTATCAATTTAAATGGCTAAAAATGTACTACTGTGTATACTAAAGCTGTCGTAAATAATATATATATCAGAAATTGCACTTATATACTAATTTTATCTGAGAATATTGTTCTCTCTTAAACTAACAAGGGGCTCACCGGCCTTAGTAAAATTTAACAAGGGACTCGCGCGAGCCCCTCCGAGCTCCCTCCAGCCCACCCCTGCGCCCAACCGATTGCATTAAGTATGTCGGCACAACATTTTTTAAAAAGGATAAATAAAAAAGAATTTATTTTACGTTAAATTAATAAATAGATGTCCTAAAAAAATAGTGACAAAAGTTCCTGTGTTTTTTTGTGCGGCCAATCCGTCTTGTTTCATTGTTGGTTACTTGATAATTATTTACATTACATACGTCTTCAAATTCTTACTAAATCATGTACATATATCTAAAAATAGTATTTTACGTGCTGCCTGTCGTTCATTTTAATGTGGCCCTTCAGCCAAAAAGTTTTTACAGACGTTATTAAGCCTTCTATTATAAATTTTAAATAACGGACACTCACTCGCCAGCATTCGTCCGTCATATCGTGGCTGTTTATCAATATTTTGATAAACTTAATTTAAACTTGTGTTATCAACATCAAAAAAAAAAATACAATTATTATTGTGATAAAAAAAATTACGTAACATTTGCTCCAAATGATTCCTATTCTTGCTTATGAAAATAATGTAACCATTTCCTTTAAATGAATTAAAGCGGCTCCCATAATATAAGATAAAACAGGTGTTTGTATACGTAATAAAAAAGTTATTACGACTAGTTATCATCATTACAAACAGCTGATATAAATGAGGGTGACCATATTTTATACTAAAAAAAAACAAAGTTCCAACGTATAACAGTTTACATAAACACCTCTTCGTGTTGACATTACTCGTAATTTATTTTTGAGCGAGTTTCATTTATTGTGAGAAATTTCTACTTTTGTTCACGATGTTATACCCCAAGAATAAATACCCACTAATAAAAGTCATTAGGACAAACGGCAGTTGGATTAAACTCGACGTAAAACAGGTAGGTAGAAATAAATAAAAAAACATCGCTCACTTGTGACGAAAACGTTTTATTAGGAATTTACCATCATTAAAGTTTAATCACACAAAATTTTGAATTATTACAATACACAATAACTATTATAATGCCTAGCTTGCTCAAACGGTTTTATAGAAGTTAAGAAAAAATTATACTAAAGTCAGCGCGGCAACAAAATGAATTTAAATCTCGTCGAGATGGAAAAAGATCAGTTTTTTCATCTCGACGTCGGGCTTTCCTTTCGATACGCTATTCTGTGAATAACGTATCGCACAAAACCACAAAAGAAAAAAAAACCACAAGTGACTCTAAATTAAAGGTCTATGGAAGCAAGTTCAGGACCGGGAAGTGTCCCCCACACACGTTGTGTTCGGTTCGTGTCCTAAAAAGTAAGAAAGAAAGAAACAAAAATCGCATCGGGTATCGAAAAACAATTTTGCTATTTAAGGTCATAGACAATCAATATTACTGGTTAAATGATGAAAAAAATTAAGCACAATTAATTTAACTAAAAAAATTAAATGTCTGCCATTGTCATCACAAAAGTGGTAGTAGGAGCGTAGGCCTATAAATTATACCGTATCAGTGTATCATTCAAAACGGTTAATTGTATTATATTATAGAGTTATAGACCAGCGATTTCCAACCTGGGAGGTATTGCAAAGGGAGGCGCGAACAGTCCAAAATATATATTAACCCTTTAAAACGTGTATTTATTACTATACGAAATAAAGGATGGGAAGGCGCGAAGATATTGTTTTCTTCAAAGGGAGGCGCAGTAACATAAAGGTTGGAAACCACTGTTATAGACTATTGTCGGTACAAAATTACATTTCTTTTCAAATATATGTCTCTCGGAGGGAAACTATTGCTAGTCTACATTTTACGTATTTTGACTATTTAAAATATTTTAAGTGAGCTAATAGAGGTCAAATTTAGTATGTATATTGTAAACAGAAATGTTGATAGTCATACAAATTACTTAAATCATACTTTATTAGACGTATAATATACGTCGTATAGTCAATAATTGTTTATGGAAGAGAAATCTATCAAAAGTGTTAATATCAATATTTGCTTCTCGCTTCTCGAGATGTATTTTTTTTTATTTAAATTTCGATGTTCTTATTTGTCGATTGACAAGAGAATCTCAAGATTCGAGAATATTTGAAGATACTAATAGCATATTGATTGTTTTCCTCTTTATCCGTTTTACTGTACTTTGTGATGTTGTGCGTTGAGTTTCTTGAAACCATAGTTATTCGAATTTGATTAAAAAAAAAATAGTTTCAAACTTTCTACGCTTTATCTCACAATACAACTTCCAGGTAAGATTACTTCAGTTACGTGATCGTTAATATTTATTTATATTCATTTGATAATTTCCAGCATTCGCCAATCGCATCGACTATACGCAGTCCGAAATAGTCAAGCTAAACCTAGACACTCATAGAGAAACAGAAATATAACCACCCAATGACGATAAAATACACTATTATATAAACTCAATATTCAAAAGAGGCTTAGATCTGAAGAACGAATAAATCATTAAAATCAATTTGTGGTGACTTATCATAAACATCCATAAAAACCATACCATTAAAAATAATTAATTCACACTATTTAAATAATGTTCGACATTATCAAAAATAGAATTTTCAAAATTAGAGAATCAACATAAGTCATGGTCACCCTAGTAGATATCATAATATCAGACACAGGATTATCAAAACACAAGTAAAAACAGTGCGACACTACTACGTCATATCAATTTATCGACCTTATATGTCGTTTGTGTGATTATGATTAGATTGATTACCTGCGAGCATGTAATACACTTAATGAACTCAAATTATACAAGCTCAACAATTAACTACCTGCCGAGATAATGGAATGATAGCAAGGTCTTAAGGCGATGCTGTACCTATTTCAAGCTTCTCTATTCAACTTTTCAAATAACGCAGACATCAATTACGCGAGCTGTTAGGTAAAAATAGATTTTCTTTTTTTGTCTGTGGCCCCCCTTACCATTGTTTTGTCTTCTTTGAATTTATGAATTTGCGGATTTGCCAGAAAACCAGCATAGGACCTTTTAATTTCTTCCGAGGATTTCGAATCCTGGGAATTTGTGTGGCTGTGGAACCCTGGGGGGCCACTGGTAAAGAAACACAAGGTAATGAAACCCTGATCTAGAGCAGTTTTCCCCAACTTTTTTACACCTGTGGACCGGTAAAAAAAGGAAAAAAATTCGCGGACCACTAATAATGAAATAAAAATGGTTTTTATGTAATATTTTTTAAATCTTATATTGTTACAAATTGACATAACTATACAACTGTTTTCAGTTGACAATACTCGCAATGAGCGAAACCGGTCCTGACCTTTTAAATAAAGTGGACTTAAGTACAAAGGAATATTGTGTTTTTATTAATATAATGCCTTTCCACCAAGTATTCACAGTGAACACCCTAAAAGTGAAAACAATTATGTACATATTATGAAATTATTGGTATATTTAGGTAGGGTTTTGCATCTGAGTTTACTATCGAAGAGTAAATATTTATGACTGTCGATTCTGAAAAAACCAGCGACCATCGTGTCGCACACAGAAAAAATAATACAACAGAGTAAGTATCCGCAATAAACTAAACTTTACAAATTTGAAGCCGGGTTTTATTTAGAGTGTGAATAATATGTAACCGCACAAAAATGGCCAAGAAACAAAATACGGAGCCGCATTATTGATGTTTTCTTATTTAACAATAACTAAAAATACAAGTAAACGTGCAGGCGATAAAAAATCCTATACAGGAGGACCTCGACTTTCGCACCTAATTGGTTCCTGGACTTTGTGCGAAAGTTGAAATGTTCGAAAGCCGAGGGAAGTAAAAAAAACACCAAAAATTGTACTAAGTACATACTAAATAAAAATTATATTTTCTTAATGAATTTGTCAAGCGTTAGTTGTGTTTTACTCCTTTTTTTTTCTACGTAGAGAGTTCTGTAACATGCCGTACTCTTATGGATCGCCCTACGCACTTGAGATATGCGTTCTCCATTAGGATCACATTCTTCCATAATATTCAAAAATGTCTCGAGATGCATAAAAGCGTCGTTCATGGTTTTTATTGTTAAGGTCTTGATGATTTCTTGATGGTCTCATCTACATTGAATATTTGACCAGAGGTATATTCTCCATCTTCAATAATTTTAGAAAATGAGGAAATAAAGTCTTTTGCAGCATCTTTATCCGCATCAGCTGATTCTCCAGTGAATTTAACATTGTGTAAAGAATACCTTGTTTTAAAATTTGAAAACCAGCCGTTACTTGCATGAAACACCGTGTGAGAATCATCTTTTAGTCTAGCCTTCCAATCCTTATGCAAACTAAGAGCTTTAGCTTGAATCATCGAAGTACTCAGAGGTACGTCTTTTTGATTTTGGTCACTAATCCAATACGACAAAGATTTCTCCATTTCATCCAACACTATGCCGTGCCTTTTGGAAAGAACTTTTGATAATACATTTCCACAAGATTTTACATATTCCTTGATTTTATCTTTATTTTTTAATATCGAACATATCGTAGACCTGTTCATATCATACGAACGACCAATTGAAGCATAAGACTCTCCATTTTCAGATCGTTTTATTATAGCCATCTTCGTTTCGATTGTATGAAGTTAATGGGTTCTTAATTTGTTTTTTGCCATATCTACTTCACTGTTTTTTCGTTTCCCATTCATGTTAAAGTGGGTACGAAATATTTGTGACAAAGCTCGCGGAACAATGCACCTGTACGTGCACTGACGCAAGACTAAGCCTGTCAAAATTAGGCGGGAGTGTTCAGATGCGTTCAGATGCATTCGGATGCATTCGGACCCGCTCGCGTTCGTGTGTCAATGCATATGTGCGAACAGTACGTAACACTTTTGATAGTACTAACTTAGCTCATATGCGTTTCGTTGTAAGACAGGGAAATTACTGCACGGAATCAAAACATTTTTGCATTATATTTTTTTTTTTTTCAATAATGTGCGAAATAGCGAATTGTGCGAAAGTCAAAGGTGCGAAAGACGAGGTTCTCCTGTATTCAATATTTTTGCATGGCGAATTTCTTGAAATTTGGCATACTGTTTGCGGCCCAGCACTGGGCCGCGGACCACCTGCTGGGGAACACTGATCTAGAGAACTGAAGTAGTCAGACAATTGTATTATAATATCAGGATAGGCATTGACCATATATTACTATTTACTAACCGCATTTAAGCAATTCCTTTATCGAATTTATATTTATAAATTGTCAGTTACGATTTTCTGCCGACTATGGGTCGATATATTATGATATAAAACAAAACACTATATAACATTACTCCGATATGCATTGACTTATCATAATTTCTTTTGTTTCATTCTGATTAAGTTGACTAAAAATACGGATACAATTTTTCTACCGTTTCAATTTTCATCGATTGTACAAAAAGCCCAGACTTACACAAAAAATGTTTCACGTCTAATCAACTTCGGTCAATAATACTCTCTACTGAGTAAGATTTTTTATTTGACTCTCACAAAAAATAAGATTTCAGTGCTAAAAATAGCTGCTACATTTTATATATTAAGTTTTTATATTCCATAGTTTTTTGTTCTACTAATTCTACGATAGACGGTCATATTTTCAATCTCTAGAGATGATTTATTGCTAAGTTTGTCAGTTAATTATTTTGTATTGATTGAATTGGCGTTTACTTGGTAGAACTCCATTGTAATAATGTGAAAAAAATAACAGCGTATTTTAGTTTTACAAATATTATGTTTTATAGTATCTTTATAGTTGATAGCTCTATTTCTGCGTATGCCTTCTGCCATACACCATAGTTCTGACACCATGGGTGGATTTTTTAATCACTTTGTATACAATTATACACGGTAATTATTATAGCTATAAATATTACCATATATGTATATACTTATATTATGTGAAAATACCCAATGTACCGTAATTCAAATCGTATTTATATTAATTAGATTACAAGAGTGAAGAATTCCAAGACTGACAAAGATAAAGGTTCTATTCTTTTAGCTCCAACTCCAAATGTTAAACTTTATACTAAAACCAGCGATGGACTGCCAAAATCTTAACAAGGGGCTCGGTAAATCTTATTCATTTTTTTTTGTTCATCCATGTCCGCTCCCAATGTCGCGCATATGGCCTCCTAATGAAGGTATCGCAACAAAAGTTTTTTTTACAAGAATTTTTGGTCGCTTAACCTCCCTTTTCTAAAGAGAGTAGTTGAGATAGAATGATAAGGCTAAGACAGGACTAGTGATTAACTAATCGCTCACGTAACGCCCAGTTGAATTGAAGGATTGGAAGAGTGGAGGGAATTTTGTAGACATCACAAAAACCCATGCCTTCGAACAGAAAATCGATAAATCTATCGAAAAGATGCTGTGTCGTACTGGGACTCGAGCTCGTGAGGTCCAGCACGGAAGCCCACAGCGCTGAATGAAAAAACGAAGGGGGAACTAAGTCTTGTTTCATAATAAAATTTAACCATCGACAGAAATTGCAGTTATGTGCTGATTTGATCTAAGACGAATGATTTTCTTATCTTAACAAGGGGCTCGCCGACCGCGCTGAAATTTAACAAGGGGCTCGAGCGAGCCCCCCCAAGCCCCCTCTAGCCCACCCCTGACTAAAACCATGTACCTGCACATCAATGCGTTCTTAAAATTGATATTTATACATTATAGTATAAATCACGGGTCTGAAAATATTGTTTTTTTTTCTTCATAATTTAACAATGGGCTCACCATGTAAAAAATTAACAAGGAGCTCGCGCGATCCACTGCGAACCCCTCCAACCCACGCCTGATTCATTATTATAGAAAGCCGTTAAACTTACTGCTTTACAGATTAGAAATTTACATTAATAATTCTTTTTTCCGTCATTTAAATGTTAAAAGCGAGTGGTTTTTTAAAATAATTCATCCATAATTTCAATATTTGTAGTATAGCGTGCATGAAATACGTAATAACAATAAAGTACTTACATAATACACGGATTATTTAATATTTATCTCAGATAAGGTCAAATGATAAATACAGTGGAACCTCTCTCATATCGAGTTTAATTCGTTCCAGTCTTACTCGTTATGTGAAACACTCGTTATGCGAAACAATTTTTCCTATATAAAAATACAATGTAAAATACAAAATAAAATCAATTTTTATATTTGAAATAAAATTACATACTAATAAATTGTAAGCGTAACAACCTGGAATGCGATTTCGATTTGCAAAAAAACAATTAAAAAATCGACTAGTTTATTCGTATGAATTTATGACAAATAATTAATTATTTTTTACTAGAAAGCTGTCTAGAGACATTCGTTGTTGCCGACGCTTCAAAATTTGGTCAAAATGTGAAACAGCATCGTCATTGAATACATTTGTAAAACGCATAGCCACCTCCATATAAGGGTGATGCTTCTCAATGTACGATGCAATGTTTCCCGTGGTCTTAGCATTTTTCTTATTACGCCAGAAGATTTTTGATCTGTTAAATCCTCCTTCCTTACTAACAAACTCTCCTCCATAACTTCTTGCTGTAAAAAACAATGTAACTCCATAAGCTCTTCTACAAGCTCATCAATACCGTAGTCATCCACCGAGTCCCATGGTATTCCATGGAGTGGACACTCACAGGTGAGTGACGTGAATATCGGACTTTTTCGTTCTGCGTCACTCGTTATGCAAAATGACGCTCGTTAAGGGAGCATTTTTTCACAATCTCTTTTGCTCGTTATGCGAATTACTCGTTATACGAAGTTCCACTGTACATACTGTTATTCGACATAAAGTGCAAAATCATTAGAGCCCGCGTGTATGGTAATTTTTTTAAAACTGCATTGATTCTTGTAAACCAGAGTCGTGAAAATATATACTCACACATTGGCGTTAATTTGCAATACATACATACCATCCTTCAAGTACGAATAAATAATTAGCATAAATTAAATTATTTCGATCAATAAACCAACGCCACTCAGAAACTACATAACTTAGCGGTTTGAATCGCTTCATTATTAATTAAAAGATGACGTGGTTATTTCAATAACAATCTGGAAGCTGCTGTGCGGTAGAGGGGTTAAGGGTTCAACCGCCGTATTATCTAACGATAAAATGCATATTCAAACACAAGAGAGAAGAATTGCGTAATATCAAAATGTTAAAATTACTGATAAAAATAGTGGCACACATTTCCATTTCATAAATGAGATATTGTACACTTCGAATATGGATAATTATATAATATTTCCACCTTTAGTCACGAAACTCATTTCCATAATCGATTATATGGCACTTAACGACAGTATAATTATTATGTTATTAATCCACATATCAAAAACAAACAATCACAATAAGAATGAAATAATATTAATCTTTCCGATAAGATGAGAAAGATAAAACCACACTTGAAAGAAGCTGATTATCATTCAGATAATCCTACCCGAATAAAAAATATGTTGGCACATTATTATAACCTTTTTATTCATTTCATAATATTTACCGCGAATATTCCGACAGAGGGCGCGTGATAATACGATTTAAAATTTATAATATACATACTACATATTTATTTTAAGGTACACAACTAAACTGTAATTTACGCGGAAGATATTGACATTACACGTATAATAATTTATTTTTGAGTGAGTTTTATTTATTGTGACATTTTTTTTAAATTTTGTTCACTATGTTATACCCCAAGAATAAATCCCCACTAATAAAAGTCATTAAGACCAATAACAATTTGAATGAACTCGACATTGAATTTTATAATTTACAATTAAAATACTGCAGACCTGTCGATATATGCCCCGAGGTCGATGTCTGCTACTACGAAAAATGATTGTTAGCAAACTTAAACATTATTCCAAAAATTATATAATTTACAATTTAAATACTGCAGGCCTGTCGATATATGCCCCGAGATATATTTCTTTTACTTTTAGAATTTCTGGCTTATTCAATAAATAGGATAGAAATTTATTTTTCACGTCAGTAAATTTTCTGACTACTTGCGAAAATCCCCCCAATTGAGGTCAACGGGCTTACAGCTAGTTAATAATAAATAGCGTATCTGACGTTACCAGTATTAGAAACAAAGCTTTTCAATGGAATATTTTGAAAAAATTTATAAGTGCTCTTATATAAATACGATACATATTTAAAATTCTTTTATTTGCGTTATATTATTGATACAAATAACTAATGCGGTTAACACATTCGTATTTTTGCGAAATTTTGCAAAAAAATAGGTACTTTCGAAAAAAAGGTATAACTTTAAAACTATTTGACATTTTAAAAAAAAATTTGGACACCAGTTGTACATAACTTTGTTGCATAATACTTTATATATTTTATCCTGCTTTTATTAGCGATACTCAACCTTTGTATTTTTTAATATAGAAAATCGGGTATTTGACATAGAATTATATATTTCATCGAAAACGTAATAAATAACAAGCCAAATATACATTTGCTCCTGTTTATTTTATTTCAAAACAAAATTAGAATACATAAAAGTTTATTTTTAGCCTACAATTGCTTATATTTTGGTGGCCTATTTTTTAAAGTTATATTTTAACTGTCTGCAGATTTTTCATCGCCCAAATCACCGAATGAAAAAAATATTTGTGCATATATTTCAATATTTTATTTTTAAATGATGCATCAAACATTTGTTACGTCAGCTCTATAGAGAATCTAAAACATTTGTCGCATTGGATGTATATATTTCAACGTGTCAGTCAGACCGGCGAAAAGACTGGTATACGAGTCATCCGTAGCCAATTTAATTAATATAAAATTGAAATTGACTTTGTTATTCCACTTATTCATTGATTGTGTTTTCCTCAATTGTTAGTAAAAAAAAAACAAGACGATTAACCCCTAGGGGTGGGGTGGAGGTGGTAGTGCAGGTTTAAGTCCAAATTGACAAGGGGCTTTCTTGTCAATTTTGACTAAAACCTGCGAGCGCCCCTGAAAAAATCTGACTAACAGCAAGTGTAGATGTGTGTTATGAACCAAAACAAAATGAAAAATTCTCGTAATTTACATTTATTTCGTGTACATAGTAAAAGATAACTAGCCGTTTTTTTTAAATATATAATATATAACATTCGTTTGCCATCATAATTATTGCATATAAAATTGTATTAGAGTAATAAAAAAATCCATTCCTTCTCCGGAACACCGCGAATAGGTCGTAGATCAAGCGTGCTCCTTATTAACATATTGTCAGCCCACCCCTGGTTAGCCCCTCACAAATCGTCGCAAAAATAATTTTATAACATTAGCAACACAAATATTATCGACGTTTCGATTTATATCAACGTTCACTAATATTATATAATACTAGCTGTAAACCCGTTGACCTCAACGGGGGGATTTTTGTTGCATTTTTAAGTAGTCAGAAAATTTACTGGTGTGAAAAATAAATTACAACCGTATTTATTGAATAAGCCAGAAATTCTAAAAGTAAAAGAATTATATCTCGGGGCATATATCTACAGCCCTGCCCTACAGTTAATGTGGAATTTGGAATAATGTTTAAGTTTTCTAACAATCATTTTTCGTAGTGGCAGAAATAGACCTGGTAAATTATTTAACTTTTGGAATAATGTTTAAGTTTGCTAACAACTATTTTTCGTAGTAGCAGAAATAGACCTCGTTAATATAAAATATATATTTTATTCAACTAATTTTCCAGTAAGCTAAAAAATATATTTCGTAGAAGAAGAAAAAGACCCGAGGACATTATTAGTACGAACATATTTGTGATTTGTGATTATTATTTTATCGACTATTAATATATAGATTTTGGAATTTTTAGATTAATCTAATTTTTAGAATAATTTAATATCTATTGAACTATTTTTTTCACTCCAGTGGAATGTGAGAAAAAAGTCGGAAAATAAATGGGCAAAAAATTAAATTATATTCATATAAAAAATGCAATTTTCACATGCAAAATAGTATAAATTAATTGCATATTTTATCAAAATTATCAGAATGTCGACTTATTCTCCAAATAGAGCTTGTTTTTTAGAATATATATAATGATTTTTACTGACGTTATTTTCCTACACATACTGAAACTATTCTTTCGCCAACAACTAACTATACCACGTATGTACCTAGATTAAAAACAAATCTTGAAATAATTGCGTCTTAAATTTATTTTTTGAAAAACTTATTGCGTTACTCAATCGGATTTTGTTATTTTGATAGCATTTATTTACATACGATTAAGATGTACTGTGTTTTAAAAAGAAAGTTTTCAAAAAAAAATTTGTTATAAACCCAAAAAAAAACGCTCAAGGTTAGATTCGAGCCACGTACCTACAGGTTATCAACAAAGCGCTCTACCTTTAGGGTACAGAGGAATTTCATATACAATCCGGGGGCAGGGATGGGGTGGAGGGGCTCGCCCGAGCCCCTTGTTAAAATTCGGCGCGGCCGGCGAGCCCCTTGTTAAGTTTAAAAAAATCATTCGTCTCTATCAAATCAGCACCTAACTGCTAATATTTTACTATTAAATTGTAATACGAAACAGAAAACTTTCGCCCTTCAATTTTTTTCAAAAAATAATTTACTTCGGCTATCATAACAAAATATACCTAGCTGTTTATTGTCACCTGTCCGAAAATGTTTTTGGATGGGACAGACATTCTTATTATCTTAACACGTGAATACTTTTTCATTTTACGACCTTTACCTTAATTTATTATTCTGCTAGTGACAGATTTCTTATATTTCTTTTGGTTTTATTATGCCTAATTCTTGGAACGACGAAAATATATTTGTAATTGAAGGATAAACAAAAACACTTAGACTTATGTTCAAGACAGCGATTTTATGGTGTCTGATTTTTTGATAGCCTTTTTGATGAATAGCCTGTAAACGGAATTCGGCATGAATTATTTTGTTTTTGTTTTGGCAAAAGTTTGTTTTTCGGATAACATAAAAACGTCAAAAAAATTCATGTAAAATAAAAAAAAATCTGATACGAAATTTTAGGAAATATACGAAGCTTAAGGATTGCGAATAATATAATTACAAGAAAAGAAGCAAACGGTCAATCAAGCATGTGACATGTTTAATGATGACTAAAATTAACAAGATAGTTTCCATTACATCATGTCGTATTATTTCGAACGTGAATTTTCAAAAGAGGATTCGGTATACTTATTCACATACACCCGATCAACGTTCCCTTTAAGCTGCGCGCGTGCGCGACCGCGCAGCAGTTGAGAATCCCTGCGCACTCATTCCGGGTTGGCGTGCATTACAAGACAGTTGCTCAATTAATATTTGATCGGTCCGCGCAGCCTTTGAAATTTCCGCGCAGCCAACCCTTCGGCTTAGAGGGAACGTTGCACCCGATCCCTTTTTACGCGATACATTCGTTCCAGAAATCGACGCGTATAGAAAATCGCATAAAATAAACCTAATTTTCATATAATTTGATAAGTTGGTTCCGAAAATAAAATTATCGCGTAAAAAGGTATTATAACTGTGTGAAAAACTTAAATTTGCTCTTCGAATTCGCGCAAAAAAAGTTATTATTTACTCAATAACCATTACTTAATAACCATTAATTTCTTTATGTGATATAAGCGTACCATGAAAAACAGATACCTATGTATACAATATACATGCATAACCGTATTAACTTTTTGGGAGTTATTCACTGCTGTCACTGTCAGTTGCGAAATATAATCACCTTCAGGGTGTTCACTGACAATATTTGGTGATAAGGCATTATATTTAAAAAAAAAAATCTCAATTGCACTGATTGCATCTTTTCACCGGATTCGCTCATGATGAGCATTATCAACTGAAAAGAGAATAAAATCTTACAGTGTTGTTTATATAGAAAATATAGACCCTCATAATTAAATTATTTATATAGAAAAAATCGTGTAACAATAAGTAAATCGTGTAAATAAAAGGAACGGCGCCATCAAAAAAAGTCGCGTTAAAGTTAAATCGTGCAACAAAAAAAACGTGTGAAAAAGGACCGGTGTATTTTTTTTCAATGGCCACAATAAAAACCAACGTGACGCATGCGGCCCGCGAGCCACGGAGTATGCATCATCCATAGTGTAAAGCCATTATGGTTGAGATTTACCGAGCCCTTTGTTAGCATATTAGCAGCCCACCGCTGCCGGGGGGGCTCCAAAATTCGCATTGATATAAGCGAATGTAACTGTACAGTGCACAATGCAGACGTATATTAGAAAAACGTATTACAACCGAACATATAAAAATTACTTCATTTTCAGACGAAAAATCGCCACGAAATACAATCACATACGTTGATCGACTAAACATACATGAACTGTCATGACAAAACGTGCATTTGCAAATATTGGCTATCCATAATGTTGAAACAAAATTAGCACGTTTTTATAAAAAAAAAATGTCAGATAATTGTATAGCTTACCTCTTCGGCCGCTTCGTCCACGTCGGAGGACGACGAGTTTGGGTCTCCTGATTTGTAATCCATTTTTTTATTTATCGGAAATTGTCTATACAAAATTGTAATCAGCTACTTTTGACTAGATTTAACTTAACGGAATGTCAGGTATTACAAAAAATAAACGTTTCCCGTCAAATAAACAGCATTTTGGTAACTTTTTAAGAGGTATTTAATAAAAAAAGAAGTGTGGTAAAACAATATTTCAATCTATTCAAATGTTTTGGATATTTAAGCCGACAAAAAAAATGAGCTGTGCATTTTCAATTTTCTGCTTAAAGTCACGCTCCGATAATTACTGTGAAGCAAAGCCTAATACATAAATTTAGCTACAACGGTTTTAAAAAAACGGATGCGCAGGTATTTACAGTTTTTTTTATATTTAATTCGGGTAACTATTTTTAAGCGCAGAAACTATTATTTCGGTCACGTTTAATAATAACGAATTATAATGACTCGATCGGACGCGAATGAAATCAAGTGTTGCAACAAATTTCTCTCGCCGTTCCCATTGCTCCGTGGTCCATTTGGATGCCCGAATCTGTAAAAAAAAAACAACAGTAGGTAAGTGCGTTAGTTAATTTAGCAGCTGATAAACTATATAATATATTTTGTTAATAATCGATAAAAGAGACAAATAAATTTTATAGAACCACATGGTATTTCGTAATGTGAAGAACAATCGTAAATTGGAACAAATAATTACTCTCAAAAAATGTATCTCGTTGTTTAATAAATTCGACAAAATATCAGGCCATATATTAAATATTACGTATACATTTCACAATCATATAAACCAGTAACAATTAAAAATATAAACTTGTGATATCATATAAGAAAGAAAAACATAATGTATCGATTCCTGGTAGTAAATTTAATACATTGCTCTATTTTGTAAATAAGTTAAATGTAGAAGTTTTTGAGTGTACTTATGACATTATTCGATACTAACAAACTAGGTTTTAAGTGTCCGGTTTACAAGTCAAATGAAAATCATAAACCCTGCCCAAATGAACTATTCTTCCTTACTCTGATTCAAATGGTTAGACTTCACTATAAATTCTTAATTTCCATCAAAACCAATCTCAAACAGCACGAGTAATCAATTGTTTCATACAGGAATGTGAGTTCCTTGAAAAAAACTACCAACTCTACGAAATTTATATTTTTATCAGCGTTAACTGATAAACAAAAAAATTGAGTCGAAATAATTCCAACTCTCCCAAAAAAACAACACAAATCCAAGACTCGAATTCATTTCCACATCCCTGGTTCGCGAAAGATTAATCAAACTGACATTATATTTATATTTTCGATAGATTCGGCGATAGGTTTGTGGAAAATCGTCTTCAATATCAAATTTGATTTGAAAACTTTTCCCCTACCTGCGTGTCTAGTAGGTAAAAAATTCCAAACTTCATTTTGTAATTTAGAAGATAAGAATTAGAATCAATGTTTACATTATAAATAAATACCCATAATCTTAGAGTAACCTCTTTGAAAGACGATTTTCGAAGAGGCTAAACTAGTAGTGTCACAATCAGTAACATAATTAGCGCAATAACAAATTTATCAAGGTTAATTTTATATTTAACTGAACTGCATACCATATTTTTCTCTTTCGTATACTCAAAAATATTAACGAACTTTAATTTTATATATTAAACTATGTTAGAATCGACAAAAATATGTAATATAATATATTGGTGATACTAGCGCAAAACGCTCCATTATTGCATTTATTATATTAAAATTAATCAGTATTCATTAAAAATATAGGACATAATGAAGATGACATTCAACAGTTAAAGGACGGAAGTAATTTTTTATTACTGATAAACCTAATGATGATTTTTTGTTCCATACTAATGATGTTATAAAATAGAATTGTACAATTTAATAATCATGCCGTAGTGAATAAAACGAGATTCGAAACTATACCAAGTAATGTTAATATAACATTAAAAAAATATTAGATATATTAGAGTATTTATAGTTTATAAACAAATAATTGCATAATAAAGTATATATGTATAACAAAGTAAATTCCTGCTCAATCAAGATTCACAGAAACGCTTTACGCGGGACGATTTGAATATATAATATATAATATATATACTAGAGGTCTGCACGGGCCCGGGCCTGGCCCACGGGCTCTTACCCGACCCGACCCGGCCTCGGCCTCGGCCCCGGGCTCGGGCGGGTAAGCGCAATCGAGAGTCGGGCTCGGGCCGGGCCGGGCTTTGGAATTTGGGATATAATGTTGGGAAAAATATACCAAATTGAGGATTTCAAATTCCTCGGTGAGCTAAAAAAAAAAAAAAAAAGGACTTTCGGAGATAATCTGGGGAAAAAGTATACCAAATCGAGGATTTCAAATTCCTCGGTGAGCTAAAAAAAAAAAAAAAAGGACTTTCGGAGATAATCTGGGGGAAAAGTATACCAAATCGAGGATTTCAAATTTCTCGGTGCTTCGGGTCGGGTTCGGGTAACAAGTGCGGCATTAGACTCGGGCCCGGGCCGGGTCGGGCGTGAGTTTTTCGGGCTCGGACCGGGTAGTTTTGTAAAATTTTGGCCCGTGCAGACCTCTAATATATACATATATGTATTTTGGTATTTTTTAATAACCAGGATTTCTTATGTTTCATCCATCCTAGATACATTAGAACTCATTGTACTACACTACATATTGATAACTTTTTTACTATTTTTTTTCCAATGCATACATTAGGCTTGTGGGATCCAAGGTTAAGAACTGTACAAATCTTTTTACGTATATAATCTAATTATTTTCCATCAAAAATTAACAATACACAATAGTAAATTTTAATTCATGTTATCTGATTTTTCAAATTGATCTGAAATCAAGCTTCCTTTAAAATGGATAGCAACAATTTATAAGATTGTTGTTACGCAATGTTTGCATTTCTTCTGTTATGAATTTTTTATAAAGCTTTCGCTCAAGCCATTGAAGAGAAATAAAAATTAATTAAGATCGTAATTGCAATTAAAAAAGGTTTCGCAAAACAAAATTCACAAAGAGTTATGACGTCGGAAATTTTTTAATGGTTATATAAATCTTTCTGACAAAGTCTTGTTGACAATTTGATATGTTTTTATTTGAATTTCTTATTCTTTCTAGCATACAATAAGTTCATCAAAGTGTATGAGTATTAGGTTGGCATAATTTTATAAATATTTATATTTTTATTTAATAAAAAAACTACGTTTTGTAATTTCCTTGCAAATTAGATTTAGACTAATTTTAGGCTAATTTTGGATAATTTATTTCTGCAAAAGAGGGCGATTCTTTCAATACGGTTAAGAAACACTGATCTACACTTTCGAGACGTGGTAATTCACTGTTCCACGAACCGCATTGTGGCAATAAAGATTCAAAAACTTGTTTCAAACGTCTGTGGAGAAAGTGTTCGAATCTAAAAGAATAAAATTATTTAAATCAATGCCAGAGTCGATTCGCGGTAACGCTTCAAAATCTTCACACTCATGACATTAACCTAAATCTCTCGACCGTATTGAGATTGTCTATTATCGGTAATTCTATATTATGCATTGTATATGGATTGTACTGTAGAAACCAGGGCTGTGGATTCGGAAGCGGAGTCGTGAAAAATGAGCGGCTCGAAACATTAAAAAAATATATATTTAATGATGTGTATTCAAACCATAATAGTCCATAGTGTTGACATTGCATGCTTGGCTGACGAAAGATAATCTGATGGAATACATATATATATAAGTTAAAATGAAATTATTGAAAAATTTCTTCGAAGTCGGAGTCGTTTTTTTTACACGACTCCACAACCCTGATAGAAACATCCTGAATTTAGTCTCAGTTCTAAAACAAAAGAGTATTTCATTTGTCGTAACCAAATGATGCTTTCAGCTTTATGTTATGTCATATCTACAGATTGTCGTTCTAGTTTCGCCAGCTATATATTTCCATATATAGATATTTATCATAACCATCGTTATGTAATAGATGTTCCAGGGAATTTTGAACTGTTTTTTTTCAGATATAAATAGTTAATGGGAATCGGTTAAACAAATATATTTTTTAAATCTTAAGAAATGAATGTTGATGAAATTGTCCTAGTTTGAATTTTTCTGAGTTTTACACTCGATTCTAAATTCTATAAAAAGAATTCGTTAATATAAACTTTGTTGACATTTAAATATTTCTCTAAGACATAGATATTATCCATTTTACAAAATTAATAAAGCAGAGAATATATTACCTACGTATTATTTGTCATAATAAAGAATTTCATATCCCGCACTCGAATGTCAAATGGAAATTCTTTTCATCTCAACATGTAATAATAAACCAATACAACATATTTCAATGGTTCGCGAGACTTTATAGGAATAATAAATTGCGAGATTTACTCAAAATTTCCAATCTTATCGAACATATATTTTCTTATAAAAAACTTTTTATTAATATATATCATCAACGCCTTAATAATAAAACTAGGTTATTTGATTTTCAATGTTTTTGCGAAGGCTATTGAATATGATCTTGCATTTCTTTCTGTAAAGTTCAATTAAACGTTATTCATTTTTATTTCTATCGACGAGTTTAATCAAATATTGTTGAAATTTCATTTTCCCAACGATAATCATATCTGAGTTACCTAGTTGTAGTGTTACATAGACAGAAATATATTCTCCTGCAATCCGTGATATCAAGTCTTGGTTGAAGGTAATAATTAACTTTGATGCAGAGCAGATATTGTAGTTTCTACAGTTACGTTCATGAGTACACAAGTAGTGCCACTTATAGTTAAATGCATTGTACTCCATTCTTTTTATAAAAGCGTATCTGACAGAAGTGATATGAGCTCATTAATCATCATATCACATCGCATTATTAAAATCTCAGCTGTCTTTAAAAAAAACGTTTGATTTTTAATGACACATTTCTTATACGTATACGACTCCTTTTTCGACGTTGCGAACGACGAATTTTATAAACTAAAGAAAATATTAAATGCATACAATAAATTTCAAAATCAAATTCATATATGATCGGTGTTTTCATGATAAGTATCGTCGGATAACAAATAGTTGTGCTGTCAATGTGTGTTAGGTTCATATTTTCTACTCTGCTTCACGCATATACCTAGTCAAAGGAAAATATTTTCAGTCGTCAAAGATAAAATTGCTTTGTTCCTAGAAGTGCACGGGAAACGCGTCCTCGTGGCTTGCTGAGGTATAATAATAAGGTTTTGAAGGAATTGAATGAAACCTTTAAAAATAAGCTGAAACAGAAACATGGTGGAAAAGACGCTTACCTTTCAATAAAATACCAATACACATTCTTATGATTGAAATTGAAATTGAGTGGTAGAGGAATCCGAAAGTGAACTAAATGTAATACTTAAAGAGGAGATTACTGAACACATTGAATGGGAAATTATGCGACACTTCTCTGAGCTTACAGAAAAGATTCCGAACTGATACAAAACTCATTATCTGCTTCCTTGAATGTACTTTTTTTATAAACGATGGTATAAAGCACGCCTGTCAGTAAAGTAATGTAGCAAACAAAATCATCAATATTTTGTTATACATATTTTCGACTTCATATGCAGTCGATTTTACAATGTTACCTCCAAAAAAACAAATGTATTGTCAAGTATTGAAATTAGAAATTGAACACGCTTGCAAGAACTTATTTTTTAAAATGAAAATATTCTGTTAATCACTTAACTTTTGGGTTTAAAAAGCTTTTTAAAAAGATCAATTAAAAAGCAAAATAAGTAGTAGAATTTCTGACTCGCGAATTCAATAATAATGGCAGCCATTTTTATGGAACAGATATTCAGAGTCAAATATCCCATTCATTTTTTTTTCTCCTTTTTTATTTTGATCCTATTAATATTTTTGATCTAATTAATATTTTAAAATTCAATGGCCATCATCTCCTGGTATATTTTCTGGATCCGCCAGTGGTCAGGAGAAGCTTTTAAAGAGGCGAAACACGTGTCCCAATAAGTTACCTAATTAGAAGAAAGATAAAGATTTTAATTTTATATGTATATAAACATTTTTGCTAATCATAACAAATTACAATCAGGTAATTGGCATTTTTGAAAGTTAAAATCTTTTGCAGATACGAACGCGTTGCTAGTGTTGCTACATATTTTCTAGATGTGTAAGATACGAAAAATGTATTTAAGAAACATGTAAATGCGAAAATTTTCATTTTTGTTAACAATAAGTGAAGATAAAAAAATTAAAAAAAAATTGCATCAATTTTTGGTATTTTATGGGAAAATATGTTTTTACTTAACACTTTCACATCATCTCGTTCTCTATTGTTTGGTACAGCTAATAAGAAAGTAGTATTCTTTGATCGCGACCAAAATAAGATCATCAGTTATTTTAAAATATAAAGCAGTAAAGCCATGTGAGGTAAAACAAATGCAATTTCATTCTGGTTTCATTATCAAGTAAATAATGAATCTATCTATATTCATTAAAAAGCCGTTATATACAGAAATATTTAAAACTATCGGTAAATGATAACAAGAATCTGTATGTTCTGTTTGTTAAACATAATATTAAAACATATATATTTTTTTAGCACCAACCACTAAACGATCGACCACCTTAACTGCGTATTTTTTTTTTAAATAGTCTTTGTTTTTAAACATTGATTATTTTTTTAATAGATAAAAAAATATTTCTGACATAAATTTAACTGTCATTAAAAGTTAGTCTCAAGAGACATCGATGATATACACAACTATTTTTGTTTTATTTTTATTTTTGATGATTTTATTTTAATCTATGTCCGCTCCCAATGTGGAGCACATGACCTCGTAATAGAGGTATCTCAACAGACGTAATTTCTACAAGAATTGTTTATTACTCAGCTGCCCAGCCTCTCTTTTTCAAAGTAGGGATAGAAGGATAAAACTAAGACAGGATTAGTGGTTAGCTAATCGCTCTCGCTACGCCCGTTTTTAGGATAGGATGGGTTAGAGGCAATTCAAAAAATCACATATGTACATCCAAGCCTTTGGACATAAATCCATAAATCAAATGAAAATCCATTCATAAAAACTGTCCATACTGGGATTCGAACCCATGACGTCCGTAATCAAAGCCAACAAAGTTGAACACTCGACCACGCAGCCGGCTAAATTACATTAGCTGTTGTATATTCTATAATAATTGTAGATAGATCAACATGACATATATAAATGCATCATCATTAATTTCAAAACTATGTCATGATTGTGAAGCATTTCTTATATTATTCAAAATCAAAATTTTCAGATGTTTGAATAATTTATTAAAGTGAGTCATAGAGCATAAAACACAGATTATTTCATGCACTTTATTTGTATTACGCGCACCGTTAGCGCTATAAACCAATTACCGCTACATACCGCTTAGCGCTTTGTGCCACGTTCCGTAAATATGACGCATGTATCACAAAATTAAATTAAAAATTCACAGAATTCTACATTAGATGGAAATTTTTCTCTCAACTCACACAATCTTCAATGCCGTAATGTGCTAGAAAATATTGGTTTAATAGAATATTATTTACAATAATATTAATAAAAATAATATGTTGCTGATAAACATCAATTTATCTCATCAATACAATCGAACTGGACTTATACTAATTGTTTTTCAGGTGGTGTATAAACCAAACAATGAGCGATAAGAAATGCACCGAAAAAAATACATAAATGCATTGTCAAGACCAGCGGTCATCATCCTACATCTCGCGAGTCGGATCCGGTTCCCTGAAGTATCAATTCGGACCGGACAGGTGAGTTGAATAGAATAATAACTGATTGTCATAAATTCAATAAATATACAATATTAATCCCCTGCGAAAAAAATTAAACCTGTGGTGCGTCCATGACCTATACAATTAATTTGTAAAAACATACCTCCATGCCAGCGGTCACCAAACTACGGCCCGCGTCATACTTTAGACATGATAGTATCATATTAAAAAAATGTAATTATGTATAAATACACATATTTCTCACTTTTAGGGTGTTCACTGTCAATACTTGGTGGAAAGGCATTATATTAGTAAAAACACAATATTCCTTTGTACTTCATTCCACTTTATTTAATATATCAGGACCGGTTTCGCTCATTACGGGTATCGTAATGAGCGATGCTGCTCGTAATGAGCGAAACCGGTCCTGACATATTAAATAAAGTGGAATGAAGTACAAAGGAATATTGTGTTTTTACTAACACATATTTCTCTCAATTGTATTAATTATAACTCAATAAATGAAAAACATCCGTACATTACATATTGGACGAAAACGAAACTATACAAAAAAATAATTCAATACATAATTTTAATGCCTTTATAATTACGTTTTTCCTTTTTATCTAGATGTACAGTAGGCCTACATATAAATAGATACATATAAATTATAATAAATATTTTCCATTATAAACTATATTTGGTTGCATTATATTTATGTAAGCACATATGAATTATTATCCCGATTCGGTTCCAATAAGAATCTATCGTCCGACCCCGGTAGTTTTATAAAAATTCAATCCGGCCCGTTTCTCAAAAAGTTTAGTAACCGCTGGTTTAAGCGATACCTATACTCTATGATTAATCGTTATTTCACTTGTTTATTTAACCCGTTCGCTGCCATACTGTATATATACTCATCACCCAATATTCGGAATATAAATTAATATTTGAATTATATCAAAGTATATATTATCTATACTAAATATATGGAGAGTATAATAAATAATTATTACTAGCAAGGAGTGGTTATCTATCTACGGTGATAAATCAATTTGTGTCGTTGACATTGACAAATGCCAATGGAGAAACGCTTTTCTTATCTATTATTTTTCTTACGAATTTTCGCGAAACCAATCCGAATGTAGAATGTATGCTTCCCTTTTTAGTCATGAAATGACAATAATTTTCACGATTTAAAATGTAAATTTTGTATTCGTTAAGTTTCAATAATATTTTTAATTTTAAATGTTCCTGATTTATATTGCTACTAGCTGGCCCGACGAACTTCGTACCGCCTCAGAATCAATAAATGTTGTGTTAATTTATTGGATGAATTAAATTCAGTTTGAATGAATACTCAAAATGAATTAAGTTCAATAAATGTTCAAAATTCAAAATGAAAAGTATTTGAATTACATTGAAATTATGTAATTCACGTGGCATAGTCGATAGTTTTAAAGGAATACAGTAGATCAACGATTTGATTTTGAATTGTGAAGTTTAAATGATCCATATCTTTTTTCTTAGCCCCAAGAATTGCTCGCTCACTCGACCAATTGTGATTTTTGTGATTAGATGTTTGGGAACATTTTGTTGATGAAGCCGTCCTTTGTTGAGACGAAATTGCAAAAATTCGGCGGAATCGAAATCAATCCGTTCGATTCGTCAACAGGAGCACAGCCGTTACCGACGATAGTCAGCAATTGCTTGGAGAAATCTTCGGCAGATGGGTCGTTTAAAAATGCAACTCGCATGTTTATCGTTAGCTGAAGTTTCTTCACATAGCGCCACAGAGTCGATGTTTTGAGGCAAGCGTTTATTTCATCGGCAGGGGTCGATCTTGGAATGACTGGTAGTGTTTGGCGGAAATCGCCAGATATTTAAATCATTGCCCCTTCAAAACATCTTAAGTCATTGCACAGATATTCGATTGAGTGCTTCCAATGCGCGTCTGTGCGTCATTGTGCATAAATCCCAGGTGACGATTTTACTTGCTACCAAAACTTTGGTCATTGCTGAGTGTTTCGCAATCTTTCATGTCAGTTTTTCAGTCGTTTAAAGGTTTAACGGATATTTCAGCACTGAATGAGCCGTTCGCCATCCTTCTATCAACGTGGCCGCTATTCCAGAAGACGAAACTGCTACAGCAATTTCGGATCTCGCACGAACAGTCGCCATAATCAATGACATGAGGAATATCTTCCCAGTCCCACGATGTGGCGTTGGCATTCCTAACTTGACTAACAAAATGCCTCACATGAGGTAACACATGTCTTCGATCTAAATCAAAGCCTGGTTATTTATCTCTTCATTCACCTCGAGATCGGGATTCCCCGAACTGACGAATTCGATGTAAAATGTCTTCCGACATGTCACCCTTGTATGTGAAGCATGTCAAAATAATGATAGAAAATAATGTGCGTATCTGACTTGGAGATTCAGAAACAATTTCTTCAGCGATTGTCATGTCCCAATAAGTATCATTTTCAAGCAAATTGAGCTGTTGACATGCAAGTAGAAAGAAGCATTCGTCATTTTTCGGATGAACTGTGTAAATGCGACCAAGAGCATCAATAGTCATTCGGGTGATCAGGAACCGCATCGCTTTGCTTTTGACGTTAAAATTTATTCGATATAGCGTTCCAAGTGTAATAAAGTGTCATCTCAGAGCAAAGCAACGTTCGTGCAAAATATTGTTGTCAAAAATTTATCATACCTAATTATAAACATAACCTTATTTCAATATTATCCGATTTTCTTTCGTTTTCATTTCATATCATCGATTTCTTTTATTCTAATCCATATTCTAAATTTAAAATTATTTAAAGGCCAATCGTATGCAAAAGAAGCAAAAACAAACAAATATAGAAAACAGTGCGATCTGGTGGATTTTTCTGAAACCAGCTTACGACATTTTATCGTTTGAAGCTCGTTCGTCATTTAAAAATCTTGTTCTGTATGAAGATATTAATTTTCTGTATAATTTCTTTTCCGTGATATTTTTCCGATGTTTTAATGCTTATTCTGCTATTCTAGGTAAATGAGAATTTTATAAATCAAATATCATTGAAATCCTTGCAGTAATTCTCGAGATATACGTGGTGTAAATAACCCCACTTTGTTTTATATATATAGATTTAAAATACCGAACCATTGTGTAGTTTATTTTTTAAGCATTGTGGAACTAAATATATTTCTAATCAGTGGCGGATTATCCCATAAGCGCAAGAGGCGCTTGCTTGGGGCCTCCAAATTTTAGGGGCCTCAAAAATATCTTTGTTTCCATATATTTTTAGATGTTAATGTTCATTTATTTAACATGTAACACTTTTAATAAAGAATATTTATTTCAAGGAGTGAGGCCCTAATATTTGATTCTAATTTTGGTAGTCATTTTTGAAATACCGCAATCCAACTAAAAAATATTCACCAAATACCATTTTTTTTGAAGTGACACATACATGAAGCTATTTTCTTTCATCTATACAAGATATTGGCGATGGGGTTTTTATGTGTAAGAAACTAGCTTGGAATCTGATATGCGCCCTAAAACAAAACGTCTCTCATAAGACGTCCGAACAACTAAATTTTATTTTCTTGATTTCGAGTTTCTACTCGTAATTTAAAATAAAGTGGTTCTCACGTAAAACTTTACTGTGGCCACATTATTAACGTTAACGGTCCTATGAAAATCTCGTGAATCCCAAAGATTTTATAAAAGTATACGCTGAAACGCTCAAACCAATTTTGCTGAAAATTCAATTCATTGCATTCTTAATAAAAATATATTTATCTTCCAAATATTTTCAATGAAAAAAAAAGTATTACACAACTTATTTTTTCTAAATATTTTATTTTGTACAAAATATTTACATTTTCCTATTCAAAATCAATGTTCCTTATTTCACGAAAATTGCTTTGAAAAAAATCCAAAAGGAAAAAAAATAACAAAATACAATATTTCAGAGAAATTATATTTATCAATAAAAAAAAGCCACATGTGGTATAATCTCATAACTAAAGCAAAAGAAATGGAGAATTTTTATTTAAGTAGGGCAATTATTGGGGGGGGCGGTAAGGCAAATTCAAGAAACGCCGTGGGCGGTAGGACCCCTTCCTACCCCACTGAATCAAGCTTAATAAAATTTTCAAATTATCACAGTTCGCATTATTACAAGCATTCGGTATTCTTTATTATACTGTAAACAAATATATAGGGAGCACCCAAGAAAAAAATAGTCGATAATAAAACGATCATGTTATTTGAAAAATAGTTCACCGAAATAAATAGATCCAGAAAATTAGATATAATTATTTTTTAGCAATTATTCTCCATCTTTAACTACGAAATGATTTTCAAAATATTTTGAAAGACTCCTTTTTTATTCTCAGTAAGCTTTTTTTTATTCCGTGTTGTACTCAAATTTGTACACACGACCACCGGCTACGATTTCACAATCCTCTTGCAGAGTGTATTCTATGGCGTTACATTTATTTATTTTTTAATTTGAAGGAATGTCCCATGGAGACATCCTTCATGGCTTAGTTGTAGAAAGTAGACAAAGACTTGATCAAAGATTTATTATTTCTTATTATCCTTTCCGCTGATATGAACACTGTAATTTTTTTCTGCTCTTAGATTTTTTACCATGTCCCCACCAAATGTGGAGCATATGGACTCAATAGAGTTAATCCCAACATTAGTGTTTCTATGAGAACTACTTGTATCTCCGTTGCTCATACTCTGCTTCTAAAGTGAGTAGGAATATAAGAATAGGGCTAGGCTAGGACTAGTGATCAGCTTATCGCTACATTTTCACGTTAACCCTTTGAGGAGTGAGTAAACTGATTCGTTATTACCCATAAATATATTTTTAGAAGCTATTACTGCGATTTTGTTTATTACTGTATTTTTTCTCTCGTCTGTGTACATGTGACACTTTACAGGCGTCGATTTCAAGAAAGGAATCGATCCCAAATGGTATTTTACGCTCAATATTATATGACTACCAAATTGATTACAAACCTTAAACTTTTTTTAAAAAACCTTTTTTTCATTTATAAAGCATGATAAAACTTATGTGGCGACCAAAAATCACTGATGGATGTATCTAGTATCCATATCTGAAGAAATAGCAAATATTCAATACAAAATATGAGGATAGCAATAGATAATAGATGGCAAGATACTTAGACGTACGGGTACGGCGATACACATCAAAGGGTAAGATGGGTGAGAGGGGGAAATTCAAGACGTCACAAACATCCATACCTTCGAGCAAGAATTAACAAACCAATTTATATAACTGTCCGTACTAGAATTTTAACTCTTAGCCTTCATAACCGAAACCAAAGACGTTGTCCACTCGATCACGCAAGCGCTCTCACAATTATTACATCAATATGTATTTTTTTTGCTTCACCAAAACAGACATTTCTTTCATTTTGATATTTTTAACAATTTTTTCAACCATGTCTTCTACCAATGTAAATTATGTAGAATCTTTATGGCGTTTTTCTCAACAGACGTTTTTATAAGAAAACTACTGCTAAAGGTTACTCAATCCATATTTTTTTAGGAAAGTAGAGAGAAAGATTAGGTTAGGAGAGTATAAGTGATAAGGTTATTGCCTTCTCTGGGATTTCATTTATCTGCTTTGTTTGGGATTTCATAAGTGGAAGGGATTTTTAGATATCATAAACATCCATGCCTAGGAACAGAAATCAATCTGTAGGCATTCTCATGAGTTAATCCATTTTGCCAACAAAAGCCTTAATTTTAGTGATACATTTATTGAATGAACGTCCGTTCAAGTTCATACGGGCACTTGAACGCCTGAAGATTCCGAAAGGCAAAACCCGGGTCGTTATTAACAAAACTTGTGAATGTACATAATTTGAACGTTTCAAATTTAATATTGATATTCCACCAAGCCCCTCAGTCGAAATCTTAAATTATAAAAGTATTCTTTTACACTCAGATGCGGATAATTTTATCTTTTCTTTATTTTTTTTTGCAGGTTTGCAATTTAGCTATTAAAACGACGAATATACTTGGTATTGAAAAACACCAACGATTTTTTTTACAACGTGTTTTGCACTCCGAAAAAAGGGCCTCCAAAATTTATTGCGCCTGGGGCCTCGCCAGTGCTTAATCCGCCACTGTTTCTAATGTGTAAGTTTTTTGACTCCTGAGACATTAGACTGGCAATTCAAAAGACCTTATTTATACGTTAATTAATTTATTTCCTTTTTACTTATACGATGCCAATGAAATGGGTTAAATGATTTTTCATAACCATTTTTTTGCAATGAAAAAATTACCAATAAAAATAAATATAAATAAATCTTGGAAAAAATAATTTAAAAAGTCCATATTAATGTATAATATAAAACTTCCTCGTTTTTTCTTGAAATTTTGGGCGTGAGAGTAGTGTAAATCGCGTTTGGCGGCTGGGCAGAGAAGACTAAATTTATTTTGCCGTCTAACATTTTTTTTCTTAATGATGTCAGTGTGTTGATCATCTTACTCAACAAAATCAATAGGTCATAATGCAATTAAATATATACATACCTGCAGAGAAAATAATCGTTTTTTTAGCATTTAAATAAGTCGAATAAGTCTTGCATATTTGGGCACATTGTATTTATTCCCGAAACAAACAGCAGGAATTCGAGATTTAAAAAAAAAAAAAAAAAATGTCGAATGTGCAGTAATTTTTTCGCACATAAAGTGTCGAAAAATCGACGCAATCAAAATGTTTATGAAAATCTGACCGTATAACAGATTTTATTCTGACCGTTAGTATTTTTATTCTGACCAAAAATTGAATTTTATTATGACCAAAAGATGATTTAAATTCTGACCATTTATTTTGTTGCCTTTAAATAATTTCAATACTAGGTTTTAAAACATAAAAACTAATGATTATACTTTAGAATGGTTAAATTTTGAACATTCCCACAAGTTTTGTTACTGACGACTCAGGTTTCTCATTTCGGTATTTTCATGCGTTCAAGTGCACGGACGAACTTGAATCGACTAAATTTATTTAACGCTAAGTTAAAAGCTATTTATTGATAGCGATATGGATTTATTTTAATAATGATTTGATTTAAATACGATGCAAATTTAATATTTAAATTCCACCAAGCACCTTCGGTCGAAATCTTAAATTAATGATGATACATATTCGTTCAAATTAAAATGAGTTAGTTGTAACACTAAAATGTTAATATTATATAAGATGGAAAAAAAAACTTCTTAAGATCATGTGCAATAAAATTGTTCAAGGAATGCATATTAAGAGTGTTTTTCAAAACCAAAAATGGATTCATTTTTCATGTCACTGAATAAAAAGTTTTTTTTTGAAAGCCACAAATGTTCTACGTTTATTGATTTATAACTACAAACTTCATGACAGGCTCTGAAATTACTCAGCTGTAATAATTTCTTTGGTCCGCACTGTGTGAAGAATAATATAAAGTTTTCACGTGTGCATTGTGTGTAAGAGTGTTGTGCTGTGCGTTTTAGTCAACCAAATCAAGATAAAGACACATTGTAAGATTTTAGCTGATTGCTGCATGAAATACGCAGTTACGACTTACGAGCAACGTTCCCTCTAAGCTGCGCGCGTGCGCGGCCGCGCAGCAGTTGGGAAGCCCCCGCGCACTCATTTCGGGATGGCGCGCACTGCAATGCAGTTGTTCAATTAATATTTGATCGGTCCGCGCAGCCTCCGCGTAGCCTTTGAATTTTCCGCGCAGCTAACCCGTCGGCTTAGAGGGAACGTTGCTTACGAGTATTAACAGTTTTATTTGACTTTCCATGTGACACCATCAAAGTTTACTACATAGTTTAAAAAATCATATGATTTTATCTTACAATAAGAATAGCATACGAAATAGATATGGTGGCATGGACTCTGGATCAAGTTTGTTTCTTTTTTTATTTAGGGATGTGAAGTCGTGAAAAAATACAGCGACTTCGACTCCAGTATTTACAAATGGTCTGACTCCGATTTATAAAAAAATGTCAAATATTATATTAAAAAATAATTAATTACTTCTAAAAAATAGCATTTTCTAATTTGATTAAATTTTTTTGACTCGTGACTTCACCCAAAATTCCACGACTCAATACCCCAACTATAATGCTAGTTATAATATTTTTTTGATAAAGGGAATTTAAAAAATATAAAAATGACTGGCTGATTTTTTTATAGTGTACACTGAATATTTTCAGCATTCTGGACATTCTAAGTTCATTTACAAAGACACTGAAAATATTTTTTAATATATTATATTAACAAACAGCAAAATGGTAAAAAAATACCGTATCAGTTTCTTAGCACTGTGAATGTATCACACTTTGCAAATGAAAATGTCTGTATATTTTATGATAATTTTTGACAGTAAATTCGGTGTACTCCATCTACTGCGATCTAACGAAATACGAGATCTCTACTTTCACAGCCTAAATAATTTGATTGAAATCGTTCTCGAAAGATACGTTCGGTAGAAGCGTTTCATAGAAAGTAACTACGGTATACCAACAACATGGTAGAGTAGAGAGTAGGTATGTTTTTTTGTAATGACTGTGAATTGGAAACATTGTGTTTTGTCGGCGCTGTGACGTAAAATAACTCAATTTAGGCTAAGCCACTGGCATTCACAAGTATCAGCTAAACTCAGATGCCACACAACAGCGGCTCGCGAGCCACTTGTGACTGTTTATTTTATTTATTTGGCTGGCTATTACTACTTTACTTTGTTTGAGTTTCTTATGGCGTTATCAGTCCGAGAGCGTGCAGAGTAAAATCAATTATTTGTATTGTTTTGTTGCGTCATAGAAGGCTACTGCATACATATATTATATATTTTAACGAGAGACAGCTAAAACTCTGTTATAATTCGTGAATCGTTTTCAAGTATGAATCATGCAACGAGTAAATCAAAAAGCCAAATAACAGATGATAATTAAAACGTAGTCGTGCATAAAATGAAAAACATTTAGAGTAAATTGTGTGAAAATTTCTTCACATTAATTTACAGTTTTAAGACCACTGATCTAGGTGTGTAAAATTACTAATTACTAATATCGTTTCAATGTTCATTTAAGTTTTATTTTAACAAAAATACACCTTCATAACACGTTATCAATTCACTACTCACTGCACGCTTACAAATATATTTACGACCCTTAAAATGATGGGCTCAAATGACAATCGGTAGTGGTGAGGTGGGGCGGGGGCGAGTGGGGTCGGAGCTCCCAGACTTTTACATAAATACAAAAAAAAAATTGTAACTATGTATTGGGAGAATGTTTTGTTGAAAACTTGCTGATGCAGAAATTTAATCACTGCGGGTAGGCAACCCACATGTTTTAGTTTTTTTGGATTCTTCGATATTTAAATTCTCCAATAACAATTTCATAAGTGGAAAAATTACTTATTTACATCACGTGTTGTATAATATATACAAACTCATGTTTCGTTTTTCTATTGTTATAAATTACCTTCGTGGCTTTGGTTAATGTATGATTGACATACTTGACAGATCTTTCAAAACCTTCCCATATAAAAGAGAATCCAAAAGGAGTCTTTATACTCACATTGAAAAAAATATTGTTGAAAAACTAATTTCAAAACAAGCTGCAGAAGCTACTCATTATCTATGTAAGTTTGTAACTTTATTTTTAAGTTGAATTCTTTATGGAGTATTAATAGAATCGTGTATAAATCCGACAACCTAACACCTTGACTCAACTATTTTATTTTCTATGCATAGCCTTATTGTTATGTAAACAGACAGTGGCTATCTTTCTCCAATACACTGCAACCAATGGGCTATTGTTTAACGCATTATAGGCCGTTGACCCACAAATGTCTGTGTAGTAGAGGTCTGCACGGGCCCGGGCCTGGCCCACGGGCTCTTACCCGACCCGGCCCGTGGGCCGGGCTCGGGCGGGTAAGCGCAATCGAGAGTCGGGCTCGGGCCGGGCCGGGTTTTGGAATTTGGGATATAATGTTGGGAAAAATATACCAAATCGAGGATTTCAAATTCCTCGGTGAGCTAAAAAAAAAAAAAAAAGGACTTTCGGAGATAATCTGGGGAAAAAGTATACCAAATCGAGGATTTTAAATTCCTCGGTGAGCTAAAAAAAAAAAAAGGACTTTCGGAGATAATCTGGGGAAAAAGTATACCAAATCGAGGATTTCAAATTTCTCGGTGCTTCGGGTCGGGTTCGGGTAACAAGTGCGGCATTAGACTCGGGCCCGGGCCGGGTCGGGCGTGAGTTTTTCGGGCTCGGACCGGGTAGTTTTGTAAAATTTTGGCCCGTGCAGACCTCTACTGTGTAGTCAGCGAATAATTAAGATATATAGGTAAATATTTTTAACAGGAGTATATGACGACCTACTTTCGACGACTCCGACTTTGCCCAACGTAATTTATATCAGTAATATCCAGCGATGGGCTGTCAAAACGTTAACAAGGGGCTCGCTTAATCTTAAAGCAATTCTCGATATTTTGGGTGATTTTTTTGTCACTCCTACGCTATTATATTCAATACTTAAACAAGCAATCAATTTTTTCTTAATACACTTATAATACGTAACAATATGCAATTTACCGTCAATCTAAATGGCTATAAATTTACTATTGTATATATTGAAGCTGTCGTAGATAATATATTAGTCAGAAATTACAGTTGTATACTAATTTGATCTAAGAATATGTTTTCTCTTAAATTAACAAGGGGCTCGCCGGCCTTAGTCAAATTTAACAAGGGGATCGCGCGAACCCCTCCGAGCCCCCTCCAGCCCACCTCTGGTAATATCCTTGACGTCTCCAGCAGCCCTAATAATGTGTAACAAACTATATCGACTGTGGAAAGGGAAAAGGACGTAACCCACACATATCAAATTTTACAGGAGGAGCAAAAAAACATGTTTTGATGATTTTGGGCCATATGCAAATTATGAATTATACACAACCTTGAAGTGCATGGAGACTTCTAAACTGGTGTTTAATTGACATAACCTAAAATTAATTAAAAAAATTGTCTAGATTAAACCTTTATTTCAGTCTTTTTTCTTGGTTTTAACTTTTTACAAGGTCATCTTTTTAAAACTTAAAAGCTAAATTTAAATACCAATTCGGCATTTTCAGCTTCCATCCTTTTGATAGAACGTGTGTCAAGTAGTATACATTGTGATTATCAAAAAAAAAAGCTGTTTTAGAAAAACTGAGGGTTACGTCTTTTTTCCTTTCCACAGTCGATATGTATTATATTTATGGAGTCCGTTAGGACTAGGGCCTCCAATCTCGGGATCCGGTCGTCTTTTTGTGATCCTGAAATCCCAGGATTGTGATAGTTCTTTTTGTTTAAAAAATCCCAGAATTTCAAAATCGCTGAGCAAAAGTTTTTCAATCCCGAATCCCGAATTTATACACGATTTTGTGTCGAATGTTTAATCCCAGGATCACAAAAAGGGTCCGGGATTGGATGCCTGGGACTACTTATAGATATCATACTGTAGCACCGTAGCGCTGATCATTATGAAAAGTAGGCCATTATGTGATGTAAAAACATACTATTTATTCGTGACTGACACAAGATTGTATCTCGATATTAATAATGAAATGCTTGAGCACACATTTCATCGGAGAGAATGCACGCGAAGGACATAATTACACTTGTCAATTACTCGATTGCTTGATAACCTTGATATTGAATATTCAAGGTTGGCAACATTATAGAATTGACAGCGCGGAAATGAACATTTAAATGTTTTATTCGACTCGTTACAACTTACCAGAATTTGCAGAGTAGCATCTTTTATTATATGAATACGTCGTGATTTGCATGTTGATTGATTGCATACCAGCAATTTCAGAAAATAAAATTAACTATAATTTAAGATTTCGCCTGATGGTGCTTGGTGAAATTCTAATATGAAATTTGAATATTTTATTTTATTTGGGGTTTTTTTCCTACTTCAAACTTAATGTTGTTTATTTTGAATGCGAAATATCATTAGATAAGTTTTTAATATTTTCGTATTTTTAACATATTATTTAAAAAAAAAAAACAACGAATTTTTGAGGGGAAACGAGAAAATAATAGTTTTTGGAATTAACCAAATTTTTCTATGCAATCGACCGGTTGGGCATCCTTGACTTAGAGCTTATCATCATCTGATTGCGGCTCTGGTTATGGTCATACAATATTTGCATATAAAATACAAAATAAATCTTGCGATTTATGTTAACTTTGGATATTTTAGTGTTTACTTATTTATATCCATGACCTACAGCAAAAACAAGCCGAATGAAAAAAAAACTGTCAATTGATTTGCTTCGCTGACTCAGAAAGTTGAAGTACATCATATTAATAGTCATCCTCGAAATCTCGGGTAACAGTTGTAAGGCAATAATATTTTACTAATAGAAGTTTACTTGATGGAACATTAAGCAATTCCACTTTATTTTTTTGCTCTATAGATTTGTAATCAGCAAATTAACTTAAACAGGCAGTCAGTTAAGAGATATTAATATGATTTAAATATCAAAGACTTACTTAATCATGCAAGGTCACGTGTAATATGAAAATAGCACGTTACTAGAAATCGAGTTGACATTCTACTCATAATTATCACAAATTAATACTTGATACAAATTAATGAGTATTATTTACAAAGTATTCAATAGAAACATGACACAATCATAAAGCAACGATTGTTAATACCTCCTGTATAATCATTAAACACATATACTATAAACCAATCATGCAAAACTACATGACAACACATGAAACATTTGGTTTATGTTATGATATAATAATTGGGTCCAGTAGAGGTGAACAGAGCCAAATGGTATTTTAGAAAGAAAAGAAAAAGTTAGGCGCGTTATAGTATTATACAAATTTTAAAGTATCGTACAAACAGGGCCGGCTCGTGGCGTGTGCAAAGAGTGCGGCGTACACAAACGTATAGGCGCCGCACTAAGATTTTAACACTATCCACTCATTTAGATATAGTTTTTTGATGCCCCGAAGGCGCAGAAATCCTCGAGCTGGCCCTGCGTACGAGTGAATTAACCTCAGTTAATATACATCGCAATAGTATTATCTCCGGAAAACAAAAATATGCAATCCACCAAAACACCGAGTAAAGACGTGATTGTAACACTTAAAGTAAAAAAAAGTTTTGCCATTTTACTAGTTGGCTCACTTCACCTCTCGAGGGCTCGTATGTAAAATAGATGTATGCTCGCTCGCTGGGTGAAACTGATTCTACCTTTATTACGAAGTTGTAAAATATGCACTATTTTTTTATTATTATTTTTGTTAATATAATGTATTTTCACCAATAATTACAAAAAGCAAGTGTACCAAGTTGTTTTTATTTTAGAATAAAATTATGTAATTGTTATGAATATATTTTTACTGAAACTGAATAGATTTCGTAGAAGTTAGTGTCACCATATATATTTTTATTGGATGTAGATGAATCGGCGTAGAAGATTTTGTTTAAGATTCGATGATAGATTTCGTAGAATTGGAGTTTGAAGATTTTGTAGAATTTGAGTTTGAAGATTTAGTCTTATTCTAGTTTCGTATTATTTGATTAATTAATATTGTTAATTTCCGTTAGATGAATATCGATGTGCTATTATTATTGGATTTATTTCGTTGTATATTTGGTTCGTGCTGTTGATTTAAGAATTTTTATTCACCGTTAATAAAATATTGTCACCATATATTATTTTTACGTTTATATTGTTTTTAGCACAAATCCTCACTTCTGACACCATTTTTATGTTATGGATATATTTTTACTAAAACACTTATTCAATGTTGGTTCAACTTTATTCCATATATATATATTTATTTTTTTTAAAACATGTCCGCTCCCGATGTGAAGCATATGGACTCCTAATGAAGTTTATATCAACAAAAGTGTTTCTACGAAAACTGCTTGTTACTCAGTTGCTCAACCTCCCTTTATCCAGAGAGAGTAGGAATATAAGGAAAGGGCTAGGACAGGACTAGTGGTTAGCTAATCGCTCTCGATACGCCCCGTTTATAGGATAGGATGGATGGAGGGGGTAATTCAAGACATCACATACATCCATGCCTTTAAACAGAAATTCATAAATCGATTGAAAAATCAATTTATAAAACTGCCCGTACTGGGATTCGAACCAGTGACCTCCGTAGCGGTAGCCAACGAGATTGACCACTCGTCCACACAGGCGGAAAATTTACATACACTTTAAAATAAATCACTTAATTTTATTAATCTAATGATAAGATATGAGTATCGAGGCGTCTTTACTGAGCCGTCGGCCGTTCAATTTGAACTCTCGATTTTAACTGGCTAGATTTGGAGAGAAGGAATTGGATATCGATATAGGTTTATTGTTACAATAAGTTGTCAAAGATAATTTAACATAGCATAGTGGTAGGATGTTGTGTATACATAACATCTATATATTAATCTCTTAATATATTAATATATTAGTCGATAATGTCCGTCCGTCTGTATGAATAATCACAAATGTGTCCGTACTGATGTCCTAGGGTCTTTTTCTTCTTCTACGAAATATTTTTGTTAGCGTACATGGAAATTAGTTGAATAAAATATATATACTACGAAAAATGATTGTTAGAAAACTTGAACATTATTCCAAAAATTTAATAATTTACAATTTAAAAACTGCAAGGCTGTCGATATATGCGCCGAGGTCGATTTCTGCTACTATGAAAAATGATTGTTAGCAAACTTGAACATTATTCCAAAGATTTAATAGTTTACGAAATTTCTAGCTACTACGAAAAATGGTTGTTAGCAAACTTAAACATTATTCCAAAAATTAAATAATTTACTTAATTTCTGCTACTACGAAAAATAGTTGTTAGCAAACTTAAACATTATTCCATAAATTCAATAATTAACGAAATTTCTGCTACTACGAAAAATGATTGTTAGCATACTTAAACATTATTCCAAAAAATTAAGTAATTTACGAGGTCTATTTCTGCTACTACGAAAAATAATTGTAAGCAAACTTAAACATTATTCCAAAAATTAAACAATTTACGAGGTCTATTTCTGCTACTACGAAAAATGATTGTTAGCAAACTTAAACATTATTCCAAAAGTTAAATAGCTAGTAATCTTGAATAACGCGTAATATATATTTAAAAAAAATACAGTCATAACAATTGAAAGCTGCTCGATACCCCGCCTGATTGCTTCGCGATTTTAAAAGATATTCAGGATCTTTCCTCCGGCTACTCTCAGACGCGTTGCATACTCATGCAAAAGAGGTGCGCCACTGTCAAACACCTATATTTGAAAGTTAAATTCATTGAAGCGTATCTGATAAAATGCATGTGTATATGAATACCCTTAATCCATTTGTTTAGGTTTCTTTTGTGCACCACTTTTCTACATAACACACATCACCCGTATAAAAAAATGGTTGTATATACACATATCATCATCATCACGTGATAATTTTAAATTGTTAATAACATTGCGTAATCATCAACCTGAACCCGATATAAACAAAAAATGCAGCGTAGAAATATTTGATCAATTACATGATACAAAAACAGTGTACTAAAATATTACATTATTTGAAGATATCTCATGTTATTTTTATGTTATTAATAATAAAATAGTATAGAAAAAAAACAACATAATAAAATGTTATTTTTCGGTAAAGTTTCAAGTCGAAATATATTCGCAAGCCACTGGCGGCGTTATTTTTATCCGAGAATTTTGTAAAAACTTATTTTACGGCAATTAAATGATTCGTCCGCAGAAATCGTGTCTATTTTCGAATCCCACCAAAAGGATAAAAATAGTGCTTATTCACAAAATGTATATAAACAAAACAACCGAAGCGACCCAGGACCTTCACAAAGTTCTAAATGCACTCCTGAACAAATATTAAATTATATCTATTATACCTAGTAGCATACGTTTTAAAGAATTGTTTGTTTTAGTCTAAAAAAAAGAATTACACCTGCACTGTTAATACTACGACATTTTTATAGCGTGTCCTTTATGTTTAATAAGGGGGAAAGCGAAATGATTGACAAGGCGTGGGAAGGAGCTACCAAGAGAACCCTCACTTCAGCTTGGAAGAAGCTTTGCCAAGGAGCGTTGTCGAATGTGATTTTGAGGGGTTTGAAACAGTACCTGTGGAGTCTACAGTCAGCGAGATTGCATTTTTGGCCAATACCATGGGACTAGAGGTGGATAACAACGTTATTGATGAGCCTGTGAAAGAGTACAGTCAAGAGCTGACCACCGAAAAGCTTATGGAGTTGCATTGTTTTTCACAGCAAGAAGTTATGGAGGAGAGTTTATTAGTGGAGGAGGAAGTAACAAAAAAACAATCTTCTGGCGCAATAAGAGAAAAGCTGAAAGCATGTGAAACTGTTGCATCAACTAGTCGATTTTTTTATCGTTTTTTGTAAAACGAAATCGCATTCCAGGTTGTTACGCTCCTTAACAATTTATAAGTATGTAATTTTACTTATATACTTTACTTTATAAAATATTTTTAAAAATATTTTTTTCGGCATGGAACGCATTATTGTATTTTACATTGTTTTGTTTGGGAAAAATTGTTTCGCATAACGAGTAAGATTCTGGAACGAATTAAACTCGTTATATGAGAGGTTCCACTGTAGTGCTCAATCATTTAATAATAGTAACGTATTCAGACAGGTGAATTTATAATGAATATTTTTTTATCGTCTTACAGCTGTAATTGACAAGAACCATTTTAAATACATCCCTCCCTTCACTCCCGCCGCTCTGCAAAAATAATATAAGACAGTAAGAGTGGCCAATTAATTATGTAGGTTTGTAAACACATTATATGAGTCGTCTGGTATCAAAAGCAGAACTATCCATTTTTCGAAGTTGCGAGAAAAACACGAAAAACGTATTGTTGGCTTTTTGAGTTTTATCAATTTAAACTCAATTTTAAACATAGCTCATCAATGAGTGCAACTTAAAATTTGTATGGGACATCACTTAAAGGAACTCTATGATTGGTCGAAATCCTGATTTACCAAACTGTTCTACTTTTATTTCCAACGTCGTGGACAGTTCTGTTTTTGATACCAAGCATCATTATCTATTGCGTTTTTTTACCACATTTATTTGATTTTTAAACATTTTTTTTAATTTCTAGCCATACACTATAACCAGCGGAATAATGTGACAGCATTAGTTTAATCTCGACATATATGGGATAGTTCTGCTTTTGATACCAGACGACTCATATATTTAATATTTTCGATAGTACGACGTCAACTTTGTGGAAATTTATTTTTAATATAAAATTAAATTTGATAGTATGGTAAAAAAGGCGTTTTCATGTCGTTATTTTTTTATTAAATATTCCTTTACTTTTTTAATAAATTTATATTAATAAGTGGTTTTTTATTGAGCTCATGAAGAAATTACCTACTCCCTACTAGTAATCTTAGGGTTAGTAAAAATAATATAAATAATTAATTAAGATTCTGATGTACAAAATCGTTTTTTTAATAACATTATAATAGAAATTTAATATAAAAATTATTATCTCATTCATAGAAGAAAAGTTGGTGAAATAAGTTTTTTCGTTCACCCGTAATGATTTTTCATGTGAAAAGTTACTTGACGAGGTATATCGTGACGGAGTTAGTAGTGAGTTGCAACTTGTGAGCCTTTTGGGCATGCTTGGCGTCATCGATATTTAGTGTATAAATCAATATAAAGGTTTTTTTAGGTTAATTTGTTTTTCTGATTGGCAACACTTTTTACCAGCGACATTTGCCAATTTGATAGGTGATAGTTGATTTGTGCTCAGTTTGATTTTCCAGACCCACACTAAAACAACGCTTGCGAAATCCCCGATTCGCCCGTGCCCCCCCCCTGAACTGTGCTGTGGCTCCCCAAAACAAAAAAAACTCTGTGGCCCCCTGGGGGGCCACATGACCCACCGTTGAGAAACCGTGAACTAGATATTATTTGTATTTAGCGAATGGTTGAAATAAGAATAATTTTGCAATGCGAATGTACCCCATAGGAAAACGAAGGTTTTATAGTATATCACACAATACAAACTTGTAAAACGTGATATTTATTACCGTATAATAAAAAAACAATTCAATTGACCAATCACGTCTGTTTAGACACTTCTTATCATTGTAAGAAAACATAATTTGTATTAATGCCATATACATATATATACATAAGTATAATTATAAAGCTTTATATTAATATATCATTGAAGTTTTCGCAAAGTTTTTGTTGATACACATCACGTTTGATTATAATTAAAATACCAAAATCAATTGAAGGCGACCGGACAATCGTTTGTAGGGATTCCAAGTATATTAAATGTTATGTTGTACAGTGGAACCCCCAATTATACTACCCCGAATTAGGCGCTGGCTTGAAATATTCGCCGCAAATCCCCCAATCGCACGGTCGCATTCCATTGTCGTTACTACGAAACGGTCGTCTGTGCCACGCATAGTCAAATGTTGGCTAGCGTATGTGTATTCAACACATGCCAAGCTATACACGCATAGCTGTGCGTCTGTCTCTGTGCGGGATATTTACTACTACAAAAACTAAATATTTCGTCCATATTTTTTTTTTTTGAAAAACGAAGGGCAATCGTAGTTTTGCATTTTCCGCGAAAAAAAACCAAATCCCTAATTTTGTATGAGATTCACACCCCCAATTACACGGTCCCGACTATGGTGTAAATAGGGGTTTTACTAATCGAATATAAAAAAATGGAGAAAAATAATCTATAATAATAGAGACATGCAAAATTATTTTGAACAATTTAGTAAATATTTCAAAATTGTATTTGTTTAGAAGTTTTGTGTTTTAGATGGTAGAAAAAAACTATTTCATTTGAAGTCAGTTTACACCAGGGGGGCAAACTTTTCGGATGACGGGCCAAATTCAGGAATTCAAAATGAGCGAAAATACCATTTTATATGTACACTATGTATTATCATGAAAAAATATATAACAAAAAAAAACAATTTAATGAGATGAATGGTTTTACGTATTTTTAAATAATCATTTTTTTAAATTCAGGTGTTAATTTTGTAGTTCAGATTCTTAAAACTGCTTGTAAATGTTCATCGGTGATATTTGATCGTCAAGAGTTTTTATTGAGGTTCATGATTGAAAATGTTTGTTCACATATATAGGTTGATCCAAAAATGACGAACATATTTCGAACAACATCTTTAAGTTGGTTGAATTTGTACGATTCCCTTAAACCAGGGTCACACGCAGGTCAATAATCTCAAGTTGTATCTTAAACTTGTTATATATATTTTCAATGTTTTTTTAAAAAGGCGTTAAAAGATAAAAAGGTGTTTTTTTTTCAAAAAATTCATATTGCTCTCGGGCCGCAGAAAAATACGCAACGAGCCGCGGTTTGCCTGTGCCGGTTTACACTGTAGTTTATCGTTTACGTCAATACTTGAATTGCACATAATTCATGACGTATTCATTGTTTTGCATAATATCGCTGGTGGCACGGCACGTATCGATTGTAAGCGAATATTAATTATTTCGTGTATGTTCGTAATTTAAGTATTTTTTGTTGTTATTTGAAATATACAAAATATTAAATATTAAAATACAATACAACGCCTAATTACATTTTTTGCTAACTCAATGGTTATATTATACAATAAAATTTGAAAATAAATATTATATACCTAATTATTCTTAATATAAAAAAAATAGCCGAATATATATTGACTATCGAATAGTTCGTTGGAATCCCTACTCTTTAGATCAAGTGAGAAAAAGAATAAAATAAATAACGAAAAGGCTTCCCATGTATGGACCTCTAAGGTTAATGATAAGGTCGTTTGGATGCAACGCAAATAAATACATATACTTTTTTATTATCATACTTTGAGTCAGCGTTAACAGTGGTGGGCTGAAGAGGGCTCGCGCGAGCCTCTTGTTGAATTATATCAAGGCCGGCGAAGTCCTAGTTAAAATAAGAAAAAACAATATCCTTAGGTCAAATCGGAACCTAACTGTTTATTTGATATTTTATTTACGACGACCATTTGAAGCGAAAAGAATAGTACCGATTTCCGTGTCAATCTTAGAACAAGAGTTACTCTTCACTCTTACAATCTTAGGTAAGTAATAACTTTGTTTATTTATTGTTCAGTTCAGTTATTGTTTAGTTCAATTAATAATTATTTTTCGATATACATATTACGGTACATAATAGGTAAAATTCGGCTGATTTTATAATTCTTGGGTACAATTGTATAAAAAGTTATAAAAAAACCCGCCTCTTCTCAGAGACTTTGAATAGTTCTAGGATTAAGCGATACCATTGTTAATGTATTGGCATCCGATCGATGAGCGTTTCCCAATTATACTCCATCGTGGAACCCACGGTGAACACCGAGGCGAGACCCTTGGTTTATTTTTGTATTTATAAAAATCTGTAAGACTTGTCCCATAAATAAATAATTACAGCAGTAAACTTTTGCAATAAAGCAAATATTCTTTAGCCACGGGAACATTTAATTTCATGTTGCCAACATTCTTCGCGCAACTCTATTTGGGGAACGTTTCTTTAAAGAAAAATATTGGTTAACCTTCCAGGTGGTGACATTTTTTTCTAATTGCAGAAATGGTTATCAAATACCATTAATGATTCATATACTTTATGACTGTGTGTTTATATAAGCATGTATATGCATAACAGTTTGAGAGACGTTAGATTGTTAACATCAACTAGAAACAATAATCGATAGGCTGCGTCAATGTCTTCAATAATTTCACTCCGCTACAATTGAAATCATTCTGGTTCAAAATTTTTCCATTTTACGGAGTTCGCAAGATATAAATATAATATATAATATCATATAGCAACATTGCATACGATGCCGCGTTCTCATAAACCAAGTCTCACGTGAATGATTTTAGTGGTACCCAAATTTCAATTAAAATCGAAAATCAACAAACTTATCAAGTTACAGTAAAATATAGAATTTGGACGGCGAAGAAATATATTCATGTACCTACACAAACAGTTCATAAAGAAAAAGTTTGACTCAAAAACAATTGATCCGCGTGCTATCGTTTGTTTCATGTGGACCCCGGTTGAGAACTTAATTTAAAAAAACCTTCTCCTGAAAAAAATATTAATTGTCGATTACGATTTTCTGCCTATTACGGCTCGATATGATAGTTTTCAATTAATAACACCCAATCTTATTGAGCTCAGTCTACAGGTGATAACTATTCGCAGAACGACAAAAAAAACAGTATACCGGCATCGGTCCGCGGACTGTCGATTGGTAAATACTGGCCTATAGCATACCTAATGTGCACAACTGACGACAAAACTTACAGTATATGATAATTTGAGAAAATACCTCAAGGTTTTTGATCGAATTCGGCACCTAAATATTATCAATCAAATTATAAAATATTAATTTGTATGAAATGAAAATGGATATTTGGTTATTTCTATTTACATAATATACTGTATGTTATAGCTAACATTTCTTTGAAAAAATTTGGAACAGTGAAACTCGAGTAATATTATTTTACAAAATAAATGTGAAAAAAACATTATTCAACCACAGGATGTTAGTCAATTACACCAACAGGCAATTCATGTGAACTACTACACATTTGCTAAGATGAGTCCAGGAATTAGATGGCTAAATGAATTAATAGTATCGCGATATGTTTGACGTCACTTTTTAAGACAAATATGGCAATGGTAATCGCTGACTGGTTAGAAAAAAAAATAAGCTTTAGTTAAAAATACACATGAAATATTTTGTTGACTGGAATTGAAATTGTTATTAGGTTATGTGTATATTATCTTTCAAATTTAAAAATGGAATTATATAAAATATCAACGCCTGAATCAATTGGAGTAATTTCAAAGTTTTCTCAAAATGCTTAAAATTAATAAGTGGTTGTTATATATTACGTCAAATCAATGTCACTATGCTTTATTAAAAATTATATTCACTAAACCAATCCCAAAGCCAAGTCGTCAGTGTTGTCGCGCGTTTGATCACTCGATTGCGTTTTCAATGGTTCAAATCCCCGAATATTAACGTTATTTGACGTTTGACATTGCGTGACCTAAGAACTGCAAAGTTTTAAGTGCCGATGTTTGGCAAAACATAAGTAAAAGTGAAGCAGTCTTCTAAGTACCATTAAAAGTAGTATCTTGACTGTCTCATTGTAACTTTTGTTTTGCAAAAAACCATACTAATTACCATACCATAGAATCTTGATTTATGGATTGCATACGTATCCAAAGGACAAGAATGTTTGCAATGTACATATTAATTTTTCCACACCCATGCCCAGTCCAATCCAGTCAAAAGATCGAATCCGCAAACCGAAACTTTCATACATTGGCATTTCAATCGATAAATTGATGTCTTTAAAAAGAGGCATGAATTTTTGTAAAATATCAATCCCTCTCTGAGTAGAGAGGGATTGATATTTTACAATGGATATAATAGGAGTGAGTACTCCTTAGACAAACCTGGTGTTGTCAAGGGTGCGAATCCTCGAATAGGAAAATTCTATCCAAAACGCATGAATTGATGTAATGTGGTATTCTTCCTAACCATTTAATACTGATAAACCTAGGGCTTCCGACCCGGGCAAAACCGAATCCGGGTACCCCAAGTTTTTAACAAAAACCGAAAACCGGGTAATTTTAAACGGGTACCCAGTTATTTTAATTTCAATATTATTTGATTTCTCTATATTTTTTTTGTAAATATTACTTCATAGAAGAATAAAACGTTGTGAATTATTTTGTAAGCGCATAATATATAATGATATTTTGCATTTAAAATAAACATTTTTAAATTCGAAGCGGGAAAAATACCCCTAAATAAAAAAAATCTTATAAGAATCGTGTTAGGAATCGATCCCGAGAAAACTTAAGATTGAAAAGTAGCCCCCAGCGCAAAAAAAGGTTTGGCACCCTTATTATATTCTTATAAATATGTATTCGTAATAATAGCTCTGATTGTGATGGATTATCTATGTTTACAGCTCTGTTCTTCTGCGTACTTCTGACGGTTTACAAACCGTCAGAAGTACGCAGAAGAACAGAGCTGTAAACATAGATAATCCATCACTATCAGTGGCGGATTACCCCATACACGCTAGAGGCGCGCGCTTGGGGCCTCTAAATCTTAGGGCCCTCAAAAATAGCAAAAATTATAAAAACCCTTATATTTTAATTTTAGTTTTCAATATTCATTATTATATTACAAAGAGCTTTACAACACTTTTATGTTATTCGAAAAACATGACCTCCAAAATTTTTTGCGTCTGGGGCCTCCAAACTGCTTAACCCGCCACTGATCACAATGTATATCTAAGTAGTTATTATGACACTTAGGTACGTGACAATCTACTGGAAAAAGTATAAAAATATTTTAATCATATTTATTTATGTTTCATGGTTACACGTAAGTTTATAAAGAAATATTAATAGTATACATGTAGCAATGGATGCAATCACTGTAAATGATTGTATTTATTTTACAAACCTTGTAAGAAGTAATAAGTTAAACTGATTGATAATTCCTTTAATATTTCCAGAGCCGTGGAAGATTTCCATTGTTGTCTACATTTCTCTATGATTCATAGTTTATTTCAAACCTGTTTTGCGGTTCAACAAGATCAATTGAGATTAAACCAATTATTTTAATATGAATAGCAATCGAAGTACTACAATAATGTTAATTTTATAGTCAATTAAATCACATAATTCATTAATTCGTAATATTACAGGTTTACACTGTAAAACACAAAAATACGAAAAATTCATTGAATACCCTGAAAATAATATTTAAATTACTGTATATTTTCTTTAAAATTATGATGACAGTATTTTTTAATCAATGAGCATTGCAGTGGCGGATTAAGCACTGGCGAGGCCCCAGGCGCAATAAATTTAAGAGGCCCTTTTTTCGGAGTGCAGAACACGTTGTAAAAAAAATCGTTGATGTTTTACAATACCAAGTATATTCGGCGTTTTCATAGCAAAATTGCAAACCTGCAAAAAATAAATAAAAAAAAAAGATAAAATTATCCGCATCTGAGTGTAAAAGAATACTTTTATAATTTAAGATTTCGACTGAGGGGCTTGGTGGAATATCAATATTAAATTTGAAACGTTCAAATTATGTACATTCACAAGTTTTGTTAATAACGACCCGGGTTTTGCCTTTCGGAATCTTCAGGCGTTCAAGTGCCCGTATGAACTTGAACGGACGTTCATTCAATAAATGTATCACTAAAATTAAGGCTTTTGTTGGCAAAATGGATTAACTCATGAGAATGCCTACAGATTGATTTCTGTTCCTAGGCATGGATGTTTATGATATCTAAAAATCCCTTCCACTTATGAAATCCCAAACAAAGCAGATAAATGAAATCCCAGAGAAGGCAATAACCTTATCACTTATACTCTCCTAACCTAATCTTTCTCTCTACTTTCCTAAAAAAATATGGATTGATTAACCTTTAGCAGTAGTTTTCTTATAAAAACGTCTGTTGAGAAAAACGCCATTCTTCATAATTTACATTGGTAGAAGACATGGTTAAAAAAATCGTTAAAAATATCAAAATGAAAGAAATGTCTGTTTTGGTGAAGCAAAAAAAATACATATTGATGTAATAATTGTGAGAGCGCTTGCGTGGTCGAGTGGACAACGTCTTTGGCTTCGGTTATGAAGGCTAAGAGTTAAAATTCTAGTACGGACAGTTATATAAATTGGTTTGTTAATTCTTGCTCGAAGGTATGGATGTTTGTGACGTCTTGAATTTCCCCCTCCCACCCATCTTACCCTTTGATGTGTATCGCCGTACCCGTACGTCTAAGTGTCTTGCCATCTATTATCTATTGCTATCCTCATATTTTGTATTGAATATTTGCTATTTTTTCAGATATGGATACTAGATACATCCATCAGTGATTTTTGGTCGCCACATAAGTTTTATCATGCTTTATAAATGAAAAAAAGGTTTTTTTTTAAAAGTTTAAGGTTTGTAAACAATTTGGTAGTCATATAATATTGAGCGTAAAATACCATTTGGGATCGATTCCTTTCTTGAAATCGACGTCTGTAAAGTGTCACATGTACACAGACGAGAGAAAAAATACAGTAATAGCTTCTAAAAATATATTTATGGGTAATAACGAATCAGTTTACTCACTCCTCAAAGGGTTAACGTGAAAATGTAGCGATAAGCTGATCACTAGTCCTAGCCTAGCCCTATTCTTATATTCCTACTCACTTTATTAGCAAAGAGAGAATGAGCAACGGAGATACAAGTAGTTCTCATAGAAACACTAATGTTGAGTCCATATGCTCCACATTTGGCGGGGACATGGTAAAAAATCTTAGAGCAGAAACAAATTACAGTGTTCATATCAGCGGAAAGGATAATAAGAAATAATAAATCTTTGATCAAGTCTTTGTCTACTTTCTACAACTAAGCCATGAAGGATGTATCCATGGGACATTCCTTCAAATTAAAAAATAAATAAATGTAACGTTATAGAATACACTCTGCAAGAGGATTGTGAAATCGTAGCCGGTGGTCGTGCGTACAAATTTGAGTACAACACGGAATAAAAAAAAGCTTACTGAGAATAAAAAAAGGAGTCTTTCAAAATATTTTGAAAATCATTTCGTAGTTAAAGATGGAGGATAATTGCTAAAAAATAATTATATGTAATTTTCTGGATTTTTCAAATAACATGATCGTTTTATTATCGACTATTTTTTTCTTGGTTGCTCCCTATATAGTTGTTTACAGTATAATAAATAATACCGAATGCTTGTAATAATGCGAACTGTGATAATTTGAAAATCTTATTAAGCTTGATTCAGTGGCCTACCGCCTACGGCGTTTCTTGAATTTGCCTTGCCGCCCACCCCCCAATAATTGCCCCACTTAAATAAAAATTCTCCATCTCTTTTGCTTTAGTTATGAGATTACACTACATATGGCTTTTTTTTATAAATATAATTTCTCTACAAATATTGTATTTTGTTATTTTTTTTCCTTTTGGATTTTTTTCAAAGCAATTTTCGTGAAATAAGGAACGTTGATTTTCAATAGGAAAATGTAAATATTTTGTACAAAATTAAAGTTTTACGTGAGAACCACTTTATTTTAAATTACGAGTAGAAACTCGTAATCTAAAAAATAAAATTTAGTTGTTCGGACGTCTTATGAGAGACGTTTTGTTTTAGGGCGCATATCAGATTCCAAGCTAGTTTCTAACACATAAAAACCCCATTGCCAATTATCATCTTGTATAGATTAAAGAAAATAGCTTCATGTATGTGTCACTTCAAAAAAAATGGTATTTGGTGAATATTTTTTAGTTAGATTGCGGTATTTCAAAAATGACTACCAAAATTAGAATCAAATATTAGGGCCTCACTCCTTGAAATAAATATTCTTTATTAAAAGTGTTACATGTTAAATAAATGAACATTAACATCTAAAAATATATGGAAACAAAGATATTTTTGAGGCCCCTAAAATTTTGAGGCCCCAAGCAAGCGCCTCTTGCGCTTATGGGATAATCCGCCACTGGAGCATTGATAGTAATTAAAATTATGTTATACATACATATATATTTCCATGTGCACGAGAAATCCCATTAATATGTGTAACTATGACATTAAAAGTAACATAGAATACTATCAGCATAATAAATTTACTTATAATTACACCTATTATATTAATTAGCTACACAACTCTAGCAAATCAAAGATTTTCAACTGTTAATAAAATTAGAAACAATATATGGAGATATGTGAATTCAAATTCAAGAAACGAAACGAACATCAGGTTTTAAGAATACGAAATATATGTAATGTTAACTTAATGAGAAATTATTCAAATCAATCATTATAATCAGTTAGACCTGTGTAAATTTAAAAAAACAAATTTTGGTTTAATTTTTGAAAGCTTTTGTTTCAATTGAAAAAAAAATCCATTCATTGTATAGATATACAATATAGCAACATTTTTGTAAATCCAAAACAATGATTTTTTACTAGCTAAACCAAGGGTGTCCAATCTTTTTTCCCTGGGATTGACTTTTCAATCAGTTTTCTCGCGATCGACTTCTATCATGATTCTTATAAGAAAGTTAATTTAGGGTTTTTCCCTTCTTCAAACATAGAAATGTTTATTTTAAATGCGAAATACATATAATTATGTAGGTATGTGCTTAAAAAATAAATAAATTTTAGTATTTATGTATATTTTATATTTAAATTATATATTTTTTCGAAATTCACGGAAGCTTTCGGGATCGACCAAATTTTGTTTTGGGATCGACCGGTCGATCGCGATCTACCAATTGGGAATCCACGAGCTAAACGTATTAGCAAATTTATTTGCAATTTATCAAACCTTACACTACGCTACGGGTTCCCAACCTATGGCGGCGGGTTTTCTGGGGGTCGCTAACTTTTTTCGATTTTGGATTTGAACAACAAAACTAAAACCACAGTCAACTAAAATTACCTTATTGAAAAAATGCCTTTTTCAATTGCATCGAGGCCGCGGGTCACATGGCTTTTATAAAAAGGGGTCACCACCCGAAAAAGGTTGGGAACCTCTTCACTACGCACTATTTATTACTTAAACTTTTTTTTAACAAATTTTATTTCCATTAAGTAAATTCAATATTTATGTATGCTACCTTTCATTAGTCTAAAAAATGTAATTTTCTGCAGAATACATAGGTATTCTGCAGAATTTATCTTAATTAACCTTTTTTTAATTCAAATACGATTTAGGAAAATGATGAAATATTCGCGATAGAAATTGATTCATGGATGAATTTTATAAAATAATTTCAAAATTTATAACGTAATTTCAAAAAAAGGCTAGGTTTATTGGGTTACTTAAACCATTTGTATGGTACATGAAATAATATAGTACAGTTAATAGTTTATTATTTCATATTGAATGAAAACATTACAACAATCGTCACATTTAAAGGAAATAATAATGAATGACACTTACCCGATAAAGAATAATTTAGATAAATTGTTTTCCCAGCACATTTAATTCACCAACAAGAGTCAATTAAATTATGTAATTAGAATTATTATTATGGAAAATTATAGATATTGTTTATATTTTTATCAACATTTCATGAAATAATATTAGTTACCGATCATTATCAATTCTTACGCTCACCCGACGACGAGTACTTTCATTAACTGAAGCAAATGTCATTTGTCAAAACAGAAATGTCAAATTACTGTATCAACGCTCTCTTGCGGTGAAATTATAAATGATTGAGACTTGGTAAAAAATCAAGTGCGGTTAACTTAAGCACTCCAATTTTATATATGAAATATTCTTTTAAGTAATCTTTATTTAAAAATCACTGCCATATAAAATAGTAGTTGGTAAATTCTTTTTATTCGTTTCGTCACACATTTTGTATATCTAAATATGTATTTTTTGTAAATTAAAATTAATAATAAAAAAAAAATTGAGAATGATTGTCAATTTGATTGTCAATGTGAATTTGATATCTTCATCTGTAAGCTACATTATGTTTATTTTTAATTTATAAGGTACTTATTTGCTCCCTTGGAGAACTAAAAGTTGTTGAAAAATTAATATAGTGGTACATGTCAAGTAAAGGACGTCACTTATACCGCTATACATGGGAATAAATACCATAGACAAAGATTGCGCATCCGTTCACCACGATCGACTGATTAATCACAAATCAAAATTTTCTCGATCTAAAATATGTTAAAAAACGAAAATACTAAAATATAATTATTTTATATTTGTACGATTACAAAAAAATATGTACAAGCAAAATGAGGCTGGGCACTTTATAGCATTGAAACTAAAAATATATGTATATCGTCTTTATTTAAAAGCAAAAATACTTTCACAATAAGTGATAAAATTAGTAAAAAAATATATAATATATATATCGCCAAATAATACGCAAATACGCCAAGGAAAAATAACGTTGAATCTTCATTTCTAAGTTTAGGTAAAATTAGCATACTATTAAGCTTTATAGTTGATACTGATAAGATGGGACAATGGTTAAAATCTCTGTCTTGGGATTCAAAATTTTAAAATTCGCAAGTTTCATCAAATGATACAAACATAATCATTGTATTACAATTTATTATACATCAAATGACCTATTGTTTGTACTGTATATTTTTGTTTGTATGTGGTTGGCAATTTAATATAAATTAATAGAATCAATTAATATTGACATAAAGCGCTTTTTGATCCGCTGCTACATTTATACCGATAATAATTCAACCCGTTCAACGTAAATCGGTGATCATTAATGGTTTTTGGTGAGCATACATAACCACCTTATCTCTAAGCCATGAATCATTGGTATAATTTTGAAGATTCCTTGACACTCATGTGTAAAGTGAATAAAAACAACAGTGGAATGACTGTGGTTTGTTTAGTGAGGTAACAAGAAAAGATGGAGTAGGTACCATCATAGTTTTTTGGACTTATACTTAGCTGAGCTCATGTGCAGAACCAAGTTCCATTTTATGTGATTGTTGAAGACATTTATTTATTCTAATTAATTACATTGTAAGGCAAATAGTTTTATTGTACTTGCAGCACTGCAATATGCGAGTTTTTTTATTTAAGAAAAAGCCGAGTTTTTAAAACTTAATTTTTCCAGTCATACTCCATCAACTTTTTTTAAAAGACAACTATTTAAATAGTGTACATATTACCAAAAATGTGTTTATTAACTTATTAATTAAAAACAGAAGATCAGTGGTTTATTTTGCAATAAGTGATAGACGTTTGGCATTCACAACCAAATGATTTGAAAAGCGCGCTTTTATGAGTCGAAATATCTCCGTTATTATTTTGATTGCAACTACTTTATTTTCACATCAATATAGTTATTAAGAACAAATACATGTTATTTATCGTGGTTTAATATTTATCGAGATAGTTTTATGTATGTACATATTTTTGTTTTAAAAATTGTTTTTCTTCGTAGTTGAATGGTTTGAAAATTTATTGAAGTTTCCCATATCTAGAATTGTTGGCTAGCTTGAATTTGATATTTTGTTGTTGGCAGCGTATGCTGCGGAATCTTATAAGTTATAAGCACGTTCAGACGTTACTTCATCACGGTTTTACATGTGATCAGGAGGGAACCGCTGCAACGCTTCGTTCCTTTTAGACCTTGGTATGACTTATATTTAATTTGACATCGACTATTCAATATCTTAGATAAAAATTGCGCTTAGAACCAAAATTCCCAACGTTGTAGCGCTTGTGAAATAAAAAATATGATTATGTGTTTTCCATTATCCTGTGAAGTGTTACTCATTCAATTATCGGTATACCTACCTTTATAAATCGGCCATCATTACCACGTGCGCCTTTGTGGTTTTATCTATTTCGCTTAATAATCTGCAAATCTGTGAGTGTCAAAATATTATTCCTAACAAAATAATCATTAATTTTCTTTAACCAAAAAAGTATTATCTTTTTGCTTACTCCAACCGAATGACGTTTTTAGTGTCAGTGACATAAAATATAGTCGTCCGTCATAGCTTTGTTAAGTTAACAAAAGGATTTTTATAATTAAACCATTTGAAATGCCTGCGAAAAAATCTCGTTCCGAGTGTTCTGCAATATTCCTCTTAAAGGAGACGTTAGCTGTGATTTCGCGGAAGATCGAGTTTTCTAAGAATAAACTTGCCTTGATTCAGTAAATTGGCCGTTAGACATATCCTCGGTGACGCGCTATTAACTTATGTATCCATCTACCAAGTTGTGCATACTATTCTGTCATATTATTTAAATCTTTCATCTGTCAGATGAACTTTAAAATTGAAAAGGTTGCTCTCAAAAAATTAAAATGAGTACATATTAGTATAAATAGACACACAATCAGTATTGCCTTGGTCTGGCGACTATTTATATTACTCAGATAAATAAATATTTATATTATATATCAGTACACAACAAAGAAAAATACTGATTAAATTAATAGGCCAATAAAGCATTCTTCTTGCTTCAATTTTTTCCTTTTAATTGAATTTTACTTTATCCAATCTTAAAAACGTTTGTGACTTAATTTATATACTTTTGTTAGATTTCAAGCATGCCTTTAAAATTACATTCATTTAATATTTCAGTTAAGTCCACACACTTCAACAAAATGCCGTCCGACGCAAAAAAGCGTGAACAACAGAAGAAAAAAGATGCAGCAAAGGCTCGAGGTGGAAAGAAGGGAGGAAAAGGTGCATCAGAAGATGGATTTGAAAAAGAATCTTCCCCGACCACCAATGGAACTGCAACAGAAAATGGAACGGAAAAGGAGATGACCGCTGAAGGTAATTTATTTAATATTTTTTTTGTCATCATTGGACATTCCCCATGTATAATACATATGTTAAATTTTATAGTAAAAATCTATTAAGCTAGTTAATACTAGAAACGTTTTGATTATTTTAAATTCATTTAACTGATTGAATGTCTTGTAAATCAGCATTCGCCAACCAGTGGTCCAAGGTGTTATTGCGGTTACATCATCTACATAACTTCAAACATGCGGCAGCCAATATCACGCTTATTTATTTGTTATAATTAAAACAATATTATTACAATTTCATAACCAGAAATATACCTTTTAAATTAAAGGCAAGTACAAATTGTGAATTTACTGGTCTGCGAAACACAAAGGTTCGAGAACGGCTGTCTTCAATAAATAACACAATTGTATCCTTGGGGTCGTATTTATCAATAGGAGGAATTGAGGGGACGATAATACAGTACAGATAATAGATAAATTACTATTTTATATTTATAATAACTTCCCACAGTGGTGTCTAATTTTGTCAATGTTTGGGTATTCTCAATAAATTGTTTATTCAAATTATTGTCTTTTTTGTTTCAGAAATTCTTTGTCTTAAACTTGAAGCTGAAGCTAAAATGAACTCTGAAGCGCGATCATGTACTGGCTCACTAGCCGTACATCCCCGCTCAAGAGATGTCAAAATAGCTAACTTTTCTGTTACATTCTTTGGAAGTGAACTTCTTCAAGACACGCTTTTGGAACTTAATTGCGGTCGGCGATATGGACTTCTTGGTCTAAATGGAAGTGGTAAGGCCTGCCAATTTTTTCACCACAATTAGTGATAAACGTATGTTTGAAACTTGCATTATTAGCAATACAAATGACATTGTTGCTCATCACTCTGTATTAGCAAAGCTTGGCGAATTATTTTCTTTTATAATATTTTACGTTACATAGCCTTGTGACGAAACTTGCCAGTGTTGCATTTTTTCATATCATAATCTAAAAGTATGTTTTTGATACATAGCGATATTTATTGGTTGGATAATTTATTATTGAAAAGTCATATAATTAAGATTTTTTTAGCATTTTATCAATTTTTTTATAATGCAATGTCATATTTGTTTTTCTTTTGCATGTATTTTTAATGTTTGTACTGTTGCAAGGCGAGTGTATTTGAATTATGATTAAGCGGATTTTATTTGTTACTCTTTCTTAGGATGCGTTTTTTTTACTAACTTTACAGGAAAATCATCTCTCCTTAGTGTTCTTGGAAACAGAGAAGTACCAATTCCCACCCACATTGATATTTTCCATCTTACCCGAGAAATGCCAGCATCAGACAAATCAGCCTTACAATGTGTAATGGAAGTCGATGAGGAACGTGTGAAATTGGAAAAATTGGCTGAAGAACTGGCCCACTGCGAGGATGATGGTATGTTCAATAACACTAAATAAATGTACATTATAAAATAGAGTACACACTTATAAAAGTACAGTAAAACCTCAATGTAACGAACTGATGTTGGCAGATGGTGTTTATTTTTAACGAAAGTTCATTATGTAAAAACATAGGTTTTCTGAAATCACTTTTGTTATTTATTAAAACAAACAAAATATATTTACGTACATAGACAGTTCAGTTTTCATCAATAAATGAAAAATGAAAACCAATGATGATTTTATTGTTAACAATTAAAAAAAAAACGTTTTGTCAATGTTTAATGAACTTATTTTCTGAATGTTAAATGAAAGTAAAGATTGCAATACTGGTATTTTGTTAGTTTATATTAATTACTGGTAATCCAAATATCAATACTGGCATTACAACCATATGTCAAAAATTAATCTTTTAACACACTCAATGCAGACTTTAGTGGAGTATGCATTGTAGCATGCTGATTTTGTAATATTAATAATAATAATAATCTCGTTCGCAAATATCAAGACTGCGTAACATCCGGATAATTTATGGTACTTAGAAATAACCGTCGCCTGCATAAAAGAGCGTTTACAATGCATGTTTCCAAGATTTTTGTAAATAAATTAATTGCATGTTAGCTTTTTGATTTATATAATATTGTATACATAAATACATAGCAACAATAGATACATTTATCAATATTAAAAAATAGCATACAATTACTTTCATTTACGTGAGTAAAATTACATCTTTTGTAAACACATATGTAAATTGAATATAACATAATAGTAAAAAATAACTTGCACTAAGCAATATTATTGTATTAAACAATACTTAGCATTTGTTGGTGATATAACCGAAAGCATGAATCCAGGTTCATTTGGATATTCCGGACAAAAAAGAGAGGCTTTTCTGTCCTTTTTCCATTCCAACAATATTTGCACCGTCTTCTTTTGGTTCTTCTATTTGGGTATTTTTTGCAGAAAATAGGAAGATGGATTCTTATGTGTTTTTGTTTTGGAGGGGGGCCTACTAATTTTTCAATAACTTGTATATAATAATATTTTAGTTGAATTTTGAAAATTGTACATATAATAAGAATTTAGTATCATTGTTTGAAATAAATGAATCCTTATTTTTTACAACATCTTCATGTTTTTTTTCTACATGGGAAGTATGCATTTGATTATCGTAGCCATGCCAAATATGCATTTGATCATCGTAGCCACTCCAGCCATAAAATTTCTGACGAACTCGTCAGAACGTCTCAGCGGTCTTTCCATTTAGTTGCACATATTCCTTCTGGGGTATATTTTACCACGGACTCACTGCTTTGAAAAAAATATTTCTAGCTTTTTATGTATAAAATTCTAGACAGAACACTTCAATACTCAAAGAATCTTAACGAATGTAAAAAAAAGAACAGTAAATAATACAAATTAAAATTTGGAACTTATGTAGTAAACGTATTCTAAGCGGAAGTGTAAACCAACCTTTATGTGAAAAAACAAGATGAAAAAATACGACTTCTGCAGGTCCACACTACCGATTCGATATTATTATTGTTTTTTTGTTGCAAAACAATGACATAATAATAATATCACTCCAAAGCGATAGGCGCCCGTGCTTTAAAAATGCCACCGACACGCTAGGCGTGTCGTTAGCACCCAATGAGTTAACTCTTAGCACTCCGATGTCGAGTATACTCGACACGCTAGGATTCCGATGGCTCTAGCGTCGAGTGTCACTCGACATATATTTCAATGTGATTTTTTAAGCGATTTTTTTATTATTTTATGTTTTCAATGCACAGACGAAATATATACATGTTTTGACAAGCTATTTAGGAATTTTAGAAAGTTGGGATCCTTCTAGAAAACTACCTGAGGTGAACAAAAGAATGCTCTATTTCGGGGTCTCGGGTATACTACGCGGCGGACGGCAGTTGCTCTTGCGGCGAGATTTAGTAAACATCTGCTTTCGAGTTGTGATATTTTATCATAAAAAACAGCGGTTGTTATTATTTGAGACTGACGATTTATTTTTATCTACGTGAATTTATTGTGTCATTAGTGAAATATATTTTCAACCCATAAAAAAATATGTCTTAATAAAAATACGAGAAATCTAAAACGAAAACGAATTATGCCTAATCAAGATATAAACATAGATACATATGATAATGAATTTGATAGTGGTGACGATAGTGACTATATGAGAGATTTGGACGATGTATTAGAGAATTTTCAAATAAATAGTGATAACGAAAGCGAAAGTGATGATAATATTTCTCCACTTCTGATGGCATCAAGAAGAGGATTGAGCAAGTCAGATCCCGGACCGTCATTTGCAGATCTCATAGAATCTGATTCCTCTGATGAGACTTTTCAATTTTCTCGTCAACGAAGACTTAGAAGACTTTCCAGCAGCAGTGAAAACGATCTTCAGAATATTCCAGTTGCCGATCAATCTGTATGGGTGAATGTTACTAATGAAGATAATTACTGTCCAAATATTGATTTTACTACTGGAGATAAAGTACCAGGGCCCCAAATTCCAGCATCTTGCAAGCCGATCAAATGGGGACTACGCGTTTATGTATTAGCTGATTCTGCGGAAAGTTACATATATTCCTTCGTTCCGTATTATGGAAAGATAACGACAGATGGGCTTATAAGACCAGATTTATCATTCACCAGTAGAATTGTTTTACATCTATACAACAATCTCAAAAAATCAATACCTGATGCTGCTGGATATCACATATTTACCAATCGTTTTTATACGAATATAGTTCTTGCAAATGAATTATATGTACAGGGATGTTTTTTGACCGGCACTATTATGCCTAATAGAAAAGGATTACCTGAACAATTAAAAAAACCGAAACTTCCCAAAGGAAAAACACTTGCTTTCCGAAAACAAAATGTCCTATCGTTAGCTTGGTATAATACAAGAGTGGTGACTGCTCTGAGTACATATTATAAATCTCGATCAGAGACTGTACGAAGAAGACCTGCAAGGGCAAAGCGAGGAAATATTCGTAGTCATAGACCCATTCAAAATTTACGAATAGAAGTTAAAAAACCGTCACTTATTGTAAACTACAATAAGCATATGGGCGGAGTCGATGTAGCCGACCAATATGCATCTTCATACTGTTTTATACACAAGACGCTCAAGTGGTGGAGAAAACTTTTTTTTTGGGGCGTTGAAGTCTCCATAATAAATTCATTCATATTACATAGAATGTGTGCAATAGAAAAGGGAAATAAACCGCTGAGCCACAAAGTTTATAGGCAAAAATTACTGATGTCGCTGATCGGAGACTTCAGAGCGCCCACTACATCTCGCAGTATTTCGACCGCAATCGAAAGGGTGCAGCGTCTAGACGGGACTCCACACTTCATCTATTTGAACTCAGATGGTAAGCACAAGGATTGCCTTGTGTGTTCAAATAGAAAAATTAAGGGTGGAAGAAGGGAAACTTGCTATTTTTGTAATACTTGCGAGGCAAAACCATCACTCCATCCTAGGTTATGTTTTGAAAAATATCATACCAAAAGCGAGTATAAAAATAATATCTAACTATAATTACATTGTATACTGTATATAGAAGCATTAATAAATATTTTTTTTGTAAAAAGTTTCATTTAGTAAAAAAAAATATTTACATTTACCCAATAAATCTCCGATTTCATCGTGGAGCCAGTGGAAACATGCAAAAAAAAGCTTGGAGTGCAAAGGGTTAATACAAATTGTTTCATTAGTAAATAACTGGTTGAGTAATCGAGGTATCACAATCCAATATTGTTCTAAAAATTATTAAATACTATGAACATGTTGGTGTATTCATGCCTCTAAAGTCCATGTTAAATTCATTCTGATGTGTATTTAATTCCATACTCTCAATACGGTTAGAAGAAAATTGCCTTAAATTTTATAAAAGTATTTTATTTCCAAACATAGTTGAATAAAGTATGCAATAATGGCTTTGATCTCATACAAAAGTTCCTTTACATAGCAACAAAATTATTAATTGATAAGAGAAGCAAACATTTTTTTAATCTTGCGATCTTTAATTATTAGATACATATGATAAATATCTATCAATGGAGAATACACTGATGGTAATGAGAAAATTATTTATTGTATTTCTTCTTACCTTACAGAGGCACAAGAACAGTTGATGGATGTGTATGAAAGATTAGATGATATTAGTGCTGATACTGCCGAAGCCCGTGCTGCCCATATTCTCCACGGTCTTGGTTTCACAACACAAATGCAACAGCAACCCACCAAGGATTTCTCTGGAGGTAAATTACTTGTGTAGATTTCTTTTTTTTTTTGACATTTTCTCTGAGAATATTTTTTAATTGCATGATCAAAAAATGTGTATGCCCACTAGGGATTCTGTGTCGAGATGTCCCGGGACTTTTAAGCTTTTTTGCTGTCGTAAGTCCCGGGACTTTGTTGTTGAATGTCCCGGGACTTAAGACAGCCAAATTTTACTTTTTAATTTTGAAAAAACCATTCTAGCAAAACAAAATTGGATGCAAGCAATCGCTAATGTGACCTAAAAAGTTAATTTTGATTTAAAATAAATTTACATTGGTGTCTATCCTCGAGATCAGTTTTGAAAAAAATGCATTATATTCAGGCTAAGGATTAAAGGCCGAGGTTTTAACAAAATTAAGTATGCATATACAAAAGGGACCTTATGAATGAAACAGCTGTTTAGATTTATAACTGTAGAAGTTTCAAATAACATCTATTTATATATTGTAATACGAAACAACCATTTTCGATGGGTAGAGCCATGCAGAAATACAAAAAAAACTTAGACACGTGTTCGCTTAACTCAATAGTTCAACAATTTAAAGCTTGGGATAATCACACAGAATTCCAAGAAATAATGAAACCGTTAGTTATTTATAGAAAATTATGTTATAAATCAAGGCGGTTTATAAATGTTTTATTATCAACAGTTCAGCTGGGACTAATTGTTTTTCGAAAAGAATACAAGAATGATCAATTTTTTGGAAAAACAATGTTGCAACAACGTTTATTACAAAAATAAGAAATCGGCTGTCTGATTCGTCATTAAATTCATTATTATTTTTAACATCATATTTTGATAAGCAAAAATAAAATATTAACTTTTGTGTAAATAATGCATACTATGTATGATTTGAGGTTCTGATTTTATTATTGAATTAATTTAATATTTTCATTATTAATAAATAAATGTGTTCAAAAGATGTATTTATTTTAATTAAGGCATACTTTCGGCGGCCTTTCAAAATATGTACGAAAAAAATATACCTTTAACTGCGTAAAAAACGCTCAAAAAAATTAGTTTAATTGAAACAAAATATTAAAAAACGTTTGGGAGAAAGATATCTCCATTTATGTTATTAGAAATTTGTTTAAATCAATTTATATTCGTATAAAAAATATAACTGTAGCAAAAACAAATTACAAAATATTATAATTAAATGTTCATACCTGATGTTGTTTTATTTACAAATGTTTTTCACTATTTTTCAGCTGTATTGTGATTTGTGAAGTAACGGTCATAATTTTACCCAATTCATAGTTATTTTTTCAATACATGTACTGTTATCATCCCTTTTTAGTACATACATACAAATATTTAATTTTAATAAATTTATTGAAGGGGAAATAAAAGTCCCGGAAGTCCCGGGACTTTGACTTTATCACGTCTCGAGTCCCGGGACTTTGAAAAACCCGAAACTTCAGAATCCCTAATGCCCACTGTATGGGATTTGTTTTAATCTTGAGTTATAAAATGTAATCTTGGTCTGTCTTTGATTTAAGACTTGAAATTCAATCCTATAATATGAAATTTGAAAAAGAGACATAACTGGATATAAGACCGTATTTTAAGCAGAACTGCTTTGCTGCTGTTTGAACTGTTTCATTACCTGTCAATCAAAGGTACTCAATACACAGCATCATTTTTAGTGCCCAAATTTTACATTGCTTTAAATATTTTCCAGGATGGCGTATGAGAATTGCTCTAGCCCGTGCTCTTTATGTGAAACCTCATCTCCTTCTACTGGATGAACCTACAAATCATCTTGATTTGGATGCTTGTGTATGGTTGGAAGAGGAGTTGAAACAGTAAGTTCATAATCACCTGTGCATTTGTTTTCTCAACCCATTCGTATTTCTGACGTCTGTGCACCAAGCCCATATTATTTTAATGTCTAAAGGCATGCATATTAGTTTTTTACTACAGCTACATGCTTATCCTGGGGCGTATAAGAATCGCTATACCTGCGTAATACATTTATGGCTTAAGGCCTAACCATACAGCCTATAAACTCTGAATGCCATTTCCTTAGTCAACATTGTAAATATATTATATATGTTATTGTTTATCTTAGGTCAAATAAAACGTTTGCGTTGATAGATCGGCTTTGTGATGCATTTATTTTTATACCTGTCTTGGAATGTGTGGATCCCCATACTAATTTTTAACACGTTGACTGCTAATCCCATACATGGTATGGACATGGTGTTTCTCTAGAGTACGGACACATCCTAAAATAGTTATAACTAGACAAAATAAAAGCAGCGCTGATGGAAATCTACAAAAACAACGCTAGCACATTGGGTCAGTACTACCATGAAATTCGTATGGTTAGGTTGTTTTGAATGTGTAGGTGTGTATCGGTGTAAAAAAATATGATAATATATTGGAATTTCTTAGCTTGGCATCAATGTTGGCGTTTTTCAATCAGTAGTAAATAGAAAGAGGGTTAAAAGTTATGGTGATGGCAGCAATTTTTCAATTGCACTAAATATTCAAATAAATTTGTAATGCTCAATAATTTATCAACTAGCAATAAATTTTTACAGGTCGGACTGTTAACCTTTAGAGGAGTATGGACGTACATGTACGTCGGCGCCATTTTCTGTAAATGAATATAAAAGTAGTTTAAACTCAACACAGGAGTGTCTGTAAGCATATATATGCTCTAAGTATGAATTACATATATTCGTTGGAAAAAAGTCACAAAATTGTCATGTTAAGAAAAGGCAGTAAATTAACTACCAAGTAAATGCCAAATAAATTAAAGGAAGGTCTGTATAAATTCACTCTAAAGGTTAACTCCTATAACTCAAACGTCGACATATAGTCAACATAACTTCAACCTCGTTTACTGGCCACAAATTAAATTATACTTGTTTATATTCGTGTTATTTATCATATAGATACAGGAGGACCTCAACTTTCGCACCTAATTGGTTCCTGGACTTTGTGCGAAAGTTGAAATGTTCGAAAGCCGAGGGAAGTAAAAAAAAAACACCAAAAATTGTACTAAGTACATACTAAATAAAAATTATATTTTCTTAATGAATTTGTCAAGCGTTAGTTGTGTTTTACTACTTTTTTTTTCTTCGTAGAGAGTTCTGTAACATGCCGTACTCTTTTGGATCGCCCTACGCACTTGAGATATGCGTTCTCCATTAGGATCACATTCTTCCATAATATTCAAAAATGTCTCGAGATGCATAAAAGCGTCGTTCATGGTTTTTATTGTTAAGGTCTTGACGATTTCTTGATGGTATCATCTACATTGAATATTTGACCAGAGGTATATTCTCCATCTTCAATAATTTTAGAAAATGAGGAAATAAAGTCTTTTGCAGCATTTTTATCCGCATCAGCTGATTCTCCAGTGAATTTAACATTGTGTAAAGAATACCTTGTTTTAAAATTTGAAAACCAGCCGTTACTTGCATGAAACACCGTGTGAGAATCATCTTTTAGTCTAGCCTTCCAATCCTTATGCAAACTAAGAGCTTTAGCTTGAATCATCGAAGTACTCAGAGGTACGTCTTTTTGATTTTGGTCACTAATCCAATACGACAAAGATTTCTCCATTTCATCCAACACTATGCCGTGCCTTGTTGAAAGAACTTTTGATAATACATTTCCACAAGATTTTACATATTCCTTGATTTTATCTTTATTTTTTAATATCGAACATATCGTAGACCTGTTCATATCATACGAACGACCAATTGAAGCATAAGACTCTCCATTTTCAGATCGTTTTATTATAGCCATCTTCGTTTCGATTGTATGAAGTTAATGGGTTCTTAATTTGTTTTTTGCCATATCTATTTCATTGTTTTTTCGTTTCCCATTCATGTTAAAGTGGGTACGAAATATTTGTGACAAAGCTCGCGGAACAATGCACCTGTACGTGCACTGACGCAAGACTAAACCTGTCAAAATTAGGCGGGAGTGTTCGGATGCGTTCAGATGCATTCGGATGCATTCGGATCCGCTCGCGTTCGTGTGTCAATGCATATGTGCGAACAGTACGTAACACTTTTGATAGTACTAACTTAGCTCATATGCGTTTCGTTGTAAGACAGGGAAATTACTGCACGGAATCAAAACATTTTTGCATTATAAAAAAAAAAAAAATTTTTTTCAATAATGTGCGAAATAGCGAATTGTGCGAAAGTCAAAGGTGCGAAAGACGAGGTTCTCCTGTACTTTGATCTTTATTCACTCATCCAATTTTATATTATTTTCATGCATTTAATGTCAAAATATGCAATTTCAAAACATCGGGATGAGTACATTCCCGGCGTGTTTATGTGCGCAACATATTCATAACGCGCGTGAATTCAATAGATGCTGAGAATCACAGCTGACCTTAAATTGACTAATAAATACTCTTTATAAGGTAAGTGTAAGCTTATAAAATATAGTGTAATATAATAAAATATTAATATCAGTCTTTCTGATTTAAAATATGTACATAAACTCTTATGAAGTATGAGAAGTACGGGCTTTCATAAGTGCGAGTGAGATGGATCTTGTACAAACGAGACAGCACAACATTGCAAATCGCTCATTCTACTTTGCTTCGGCGGTAGTGATACACAACCATAGATTTGCGTACAGTTTGTTCATGAATTATTGCTTATTTATAATTAAAATAATCCATGGTTTTACTACAATGATTACATACATCATGGTCAGAAAGATATATTAACAATTATCAAAATTGTTGGTTATATATATATTTTTTTAAAAATATTTTTATTGTTTTTAGAAAAACTCTTATCGATCATCTCATCGGATCGTGAATGATCATCAACATCGGACACTGAAGAACGACTAAATAAAAAACCACATATCATTTTTAATGATGGTAAACAAAAAGACTGCTTAGAATGTTCGAAAAGAAGTGTGACAGGCGGGAGACATGAAATACGCTTTCATTGTGATACGTGTGCTAGAAGCTAGATCTGGGTCATTGTTTTAAGCGATATCATTAGGGCTTCCAATTAACCGGACTTTCCAACTAACTGGTTTTCGGTTTTTTCTGGTAATAAAACCGAAAAATAACGTAATTCGACCAAAAAAAAAATTTAAACCGAAATATAATGTATTTCAATTAGGTAGGTATGCAAAAAAAAATTTTTTGTGTAAAATTTTAAATATTTGTCATAAATGTTCCAATTTTAATGAAAAATCGATATTTATCTTATAGATGGAACACAAAAGGCATTATATATATATATATATATATATATAAACAACAATGACAATCAAATGTGGATAAATATTATATGATAAAATATGTCAAATAAAAAAATAGAACTTGATAATAAAACTCATCAAAAGAAAGATCTTTAAATAAATGCATTTATATTTTTAAGCATATCAACTAGACAGGACATCCAATGCTTAGAAAAAAATATAGTAGAATACAACAATATTAGCTTATATTATTTCTCCACTCCCACTTTGAAGCATATAGACTCAAACAATTATTTTTTAACGATAACTGCTTGTTACTCTGTTGCTAAGCCCCCTCTTTTTTCGAAGAGAGAAGAGATTGAAAGTTATGGCTAGAACATGGGTGGCTGATCACTCTCACTACGTCATAGTAATTTAAGGAATACTGGAATAGAATATTAGGCATCACAGACATCCATGCCATAGAAAAGAAATCTATGAACTGATTGCAAAAATCCGTCCGTACTGGGATTCAAGCTCGTTTGGTCCGCAACCCAAAGATACGACGTTGACCACTCGCCCATGGACTCGGCGTTATCATATTCATCATGTGCAGACCATTATAATTATATTAAATTATAATTGAGAATAACAAGCACAATAATAATTATATTTTATGATAACATCAATTATTTATTGGGTTTATGTTATTTTCTGAACAATTATTTATTTATACATATAGGTATTATACGATACTAAAATTTTCATTTACGTATTACGTACAAAATTACTTACATAATATTATCTTAAAAAAAACATAGTTCACAGTGTGTTTGTTTATCTATTGCTCAAGAAAATAATTCGTAAAAAAAAGAATGCATCGAAAATGTTATATTTCACAAAACTACAAATTTGAATTCAAAAATTGTATCAATCAAAAAATTTTCTCTAAGCAAAGCTGTATTTGAATATATTTTTATATTGTTCTAGCTAAGATAGATATCGTGCTATTTACCTGAAAAATATCAATGACTTCTTAATTTCCTATAACCTCATAATCGGTGCGTATAAGCAATTTGTATATTACTGAGAAACTATCAATAATCTCATATTATTTTATTAAAAAGAAACATTTTTTCTGCACTAAAAAATACTTAAGTAAATGTATTAGCATTAACCTCTACTAGGTTTGTTCGTTCTATTGTTGATTATTTTACTTTACTTCGTCGACCTTGTGGGAGGGTAACATTTTAGCAACATCTGGTATTAATTTAATGACACTTAACAATACGCAACGTCTAATGTTTACAACTGAGAAAGGATGAGTACTTAGGTTATAAAAATACGACTGCATCTTTTGTCAACACTTTGCAAACGGAAATATATGAATAATTTAAGATTTCGACTGAAGGTGCTTGGTGGAATTTCAATATTAAATTTGAATCGTTCAAATTATGTACACTCCCACAGATTTTGTCACTAACGACCCGGGTTTCGCCTTTCGGCATCTTCAGGCGTTCAAGCGCACCGATGAACTTGAACTGACGCTCAGTAAATGGATGTTTCATGTTTATATATTAAATAAATGTATCACTGAGTCTAAAGCCATCGCTGGCAAAAGGATAAGCTCATGATTTTATTCGATTTTAAACGAAATATTAAACCTTCCGGGCTCTCCACTTCTATACCCTATATAAATAATATCATAAAACCTTTGCCGACAAACAAATAAATATAATTCTTAAAACCACTCACTACTCAAATCTTTGGGAATTCCCATGAGCTTATCCTTTTGCCAGCGATGGCTTTAGACTCAGTGATACATTTATTTAATATATAAACACGAAACATCCATTTACTGAGCGTCAGTTCAAGTTCATCCGTGCGCTTGAACGCCTGAAGATGCCGAAAGGCGAAACCCGGGTCGTCAAAATCTGTGGGAGTGTACATAATTTGAACGAAATATATGAAGTTAACAAAAAGCAACAATATAATTGAACAATACAGTAAAAGTGACATGGGACAAAGTTCTTAGAATAATTTTGACCCCCCGTTAGGTAAAACTTTACAATTAACTCTTGGGTATTAGTTTTCACATATTGCATTATGATGGAGAATAAAAGGTTGATACAATAATTAAAAATATCATATTTTAAGCAGAAATTTTTTGCATCGTTGATTTAAAGACAAAATCAAGTATACTTAGAATAATTATAATGCAATAATCATGCAAAGGAAAAATATATCTACTAACAAGCACACAAAAAAATAACAATGTGTAAGGAGATTTAGATTATTACTCATTAATTAAATTGTATATGTTTTAAAATGGTACATAGTTATATGGTATCCTTATTAATAGTTTTTTCATGATTTATACTGATGATTTGTCAAATTTACAATATAGGTTATTGAGTGACGTGTATGTAAGAATCATTCCGTCTTTTGATAAATAATTGTCAATAATTACGAAAAAATATTAAATTTGAAAAAGTCATTTCTGTACACAACATGGACAACTTTAAGACATAAGTAGATTTTTTCATACAATTCATTTGCATGTTTCTTGTGTTATGTAATTTTTTTCCGCTTCTATGCAGTAAATTCATTGTAAAAGATTTTTCTTTTTGAAAAAAAAAATGAAAAACAAGAAAAGAGAATTTTTGATAAAACGTGGTTAACCGCGTGAAATAAACCATGCGATAAACCGGTTTGGAAGCCCTAGATATCATACTATGAAGAATTATAAAATGTCGTTGGTTTTTTTTATGTGAGTAATTTTTTAAATGTATTTGTTTGATGTTAATGAATTAGTGTTTTTGTGGTACATACAGACCGACCTGGACTTCCGCACATCATTGGTTCCTGAAAATCTGTACGAATGTTTAAGTATATATATATATTTAATAAAACATTTGTTTACTGATATACATATTTTACGAGGTGTGTCAATATGCATAAAAGCTTCATTAATATTTTACATTGTCAGTCATGACGATTTTATTAGCTTCTTTCTCAATATCATGGTTACTCAATTAAATATTCATTTGACAGATGTGATGAGTAGGGAATCCAATCCTGGACTCGTTTATTGATCCCGGGTTTGATAAAATTTTAGCAGATAGTATTGGAAGGAAGAAACAACATTGATTTTAAGTAATAAAATCCTTCAGAGATTTTGGGTGTGCTGGAGCATTTTCTAAGTTGAAGATTAATAATGCATGAAAGCGAATTTTGTGAAGGTAGAAGGCCGCCTATTTATAATGGATTGTATTTAAACGCACATTTTCTAAAATCTTAAACACTTTTTAGTGAGAAGCTTTGAAATTGATGTTTGAGTGTTCCCACGTACTAGTAGGCAATGTTTAGTCCAAAGTATTACTTTTAAGTGTTCCCTCGTGCTGGTGGGCAATTTTTAGTGCAAAGTATTAAAATTTATGTTTGTGTGTACAAAGTTTGTCTTTTTTTTTTAGTTCAATTATATATAACACATTTATAATTTAAGCAGAAACACGTGTTTCAACAATTTCCGTATAATTTATTTTTTATATCTAGTGTTATAAAATAATATATACATACTATTTTTACAGACCAATTAAAATATTATAATTCAATTTTGTTTTATTTTATTAAAATTCATAAATACTTCCATTTGAGTTGCTTGCATGTATTGTTTTTTTAAAATGCATTTCATGTGTTTCAACTTTTGCTATGTATTTTTTCTATGTATATTTTTTTAAATTATTCAGGAACACATATTTCAACTATTTCAGAATATTTTTTTTCTTATCATATCTAGTTTTATATAATAATGTGTATTTATTATTTATAAAGACAAATCAAAATATTATATTTTGTGTTTTATTAAAATTAAGAAATAATTATATTTGAGTAAAAGATCTTGAACCGCTGAAGCACGGATTTCGGGGCATGCGCACTAAATGGCTAAATGCCATAAGTATTTGAGGTTAGAATGCTTTGCGACATGTCGATGTCAAAGTTTATACAGTTTTCAACTTCAAATTTGACTATGTATTGTCGCTTTTATTGTTGAATATTATGACTGGCAATAAGTAACAATCCTTGTTATAATGTTTTTCTAAGCAGAAAGTATCTAAGGTAATGTCTAGCAAGTTACAGAAAGGTTTTGATACAATAAGTGTAAAATCTATGCAGCTGGGTTAGAACCTTTCAAAAATATTATATTTGACTTCTTTACTTACTAAACAACATTTATAATATGAATTGAATATATTCTACATATTTATTTATTTTATTTTTGTAAAAATAGCCAAGGAAAAGGTGTTTTTTGTTGAATGTGTTGAGTGTTGTGAAATGTGAAGTGTTGTGAAATGTTGTGAAATGTTCCGAGAAAATCTAAAATTAAATACGAGTTGGCGCTACCAACCTTTGAAAAAAATGCGAGTTTTAAGGGTTAATATATTCATGACACACAATTGCTTAAGTGACATTTTGTGCCTTATTGTAATATTTGACCATAACATACACAAAATTTCATGCTTAAAATCATCATCAGATTCTATAAAAATACATTTATCTCTGTTGTTATTTATTAATAATCGCTTGGGTTCGGCTGTATGATTCTTCCGTACACAGAAACTTCCATACAAAGAATACTTCATACAAATTATTTCATTTTGATATTTAATGTTAAATAATTTTTCATGGTTTATTGGACATTCGGTCCCAGGGACTTTTTCTAGTTTCCCAAAACATGTCAATTAATTGGAATACAAAAATATCAGCTTGTCTAACATACAGTGCACTGCTTAAAAATTAATAATCAAAAACACATGTCATTCGATAATAAACCGTCAAATGGATGTTTTTGATACAATACGTAAACATTAAAAAAAAATCTATATGAAATGGGTAGTTTTTGACCCCTTGCATAAATCAGTTTTTTTTAAAAGAACATCACTTGTACCGCAATAATCGATAAAAACATAATTTTGTTATTTCTATTTTAGGTACAAAAGAATTCTTGTTTTAATATCGCATTCACAAGATTTTTTGAATGGTGTTTGCACCAATATCGTGCACATGACGAAAAAGAGACTCAAGTACTACACGGGTAACTATGAGGCTTTTGTACGCACAAGAATGGAACTTTTGGAAAATCAGACAAAACAATACAATTGGGAACAAGATCAGATCAGTCACATGAAAAATTACATTGCTCGCTTCGGTCACGGTTCTGCCAAACTCGCTAGACAGGCACAATCCAAGGAAAAAACCTTAGCTAAAATGGTGGCTCAAGGCTTGACAGAAAAAGTAACAGACGACAAAACATTGAACTTCTACTTTCCTGCTTGTGGCACTGTTCCCCCTCCGGTCATTATGGTTCAGGTATGATTTTATTTGTATATTTATCAACCCTCTTAACTCTCAGACCACCAATCTATTGGCACTATATAATAGGTTGACCACCGATACATTGGCAACAGCTAACAATGAGTATATCACAACTCCTACACCGGTCATTATCATTTTTTAACCTTTTTTAGACGACATAACTTTCAATACCTGCGGACGGGCAGATTTTTCGCGATTTATAAATCTCATTTTAATTGGATATATTATCACTTTAAAAATATTCAATGCTGTACCTGTAACCTAAACTGTTCAAAGATAACAAATCAATCTGACAATCAAGTATTTCTTTATCTAAACAATAATAATGACGAATATAATGCCTCCATACAAGAAACAAAGAACCAAAACAACTGCGGCCATACCTCACTCGATGCTTGCGTCATCTCAACCGACAAGGAGTGTGCGCCGACAACTGATCCTATGAGTTTTTACACACTACAATGAGCACTTAAGATTACATTACACAAATATACGATTAAGATTTACGGTTTTCATAACTGGGTTTGTCACTAATGTTCACACTTCGGCAAAGATAAAGGTTTATATTTGAAAAGTTTTTTTAAAAGAGTTCTTTAAACACAACACACTACATATTGTTAACAGGGTTTCTTATGGTAATTATAAAAACATTCCAAGGCACACAAAGGAACGTCACATTCGTAACACATAGCATTAGTCATTTTTCGAATATTATTTTTGGAGCAAAATCTACACCTGCGGTACGGCTTTTTATTATTTTCTGTTGGTGGTATGACTCGCGGCATATGTTTTATTTCCATCTTAAGATGTCTATGAGGATTATCCTCAGCATGATGGTATGCAGAACTGGGCGATTCATAATTACCATATTTTTGATGAGTTGACGAATAACATGTAATTGGAAATCAGCTAATCCTGGATTTTTTCCGGTTATTTTTTGAAATAAAATACATGAATTGAATAAAAATAAATCTATTATGTGGAATCCCACTTTTTTATACCACTTCATGCACTTTCTCATACAGGACAAGCTACTTATCATCATGTCTACCTTCATATATCATATATCAACTAAATTCACAATTTGTATGCATTTATTTTCGTTGACAACAATGAAACAATGCACTAAACATACAAAAACACAAAAAAATACACCGCGATTACTAATTTTATGTATCAAAGATAAAATGTATATGTGTTTCGATTCAAAATTAAATCGCAGCCAATATTGACGATTGAAACGAAAACACTGATTTAAAACAATAGTAATCGGCGCAGTTATCTTCCAGCACGTAATATGAATAAGCTTACTATGCACATGCGCTCTAGGTCCTCATAATGCGCGGGAGAATTTAAATCAGTTGGGTGATTTTCGGAATATTGACATGGTTCGCTTCTTTAATTATTTAAAGGGATTTAAAATGTGGTGGGCTGGCAAATAGATAGATGTCGTGAAGAAAAATGTATGGGCATATTATTCATACGATTTTCGTCTCAATCGAGTATGAATTAACTGAGATATTAAGGTTCAAAATTCGGTGTAACGCTGTGGCATGTACACATGACGCTCGTCTTTTTGGCACGTCATAAGTTGGCATGTCTAGATGACGGTCGTCTGGATTAGGTTAAATGATACATCCATATAGACATTTTCTTCATATAACACAATAATTTTTAGATCTTGAAAAAATATTTATTTTCTACGAGAAAACATCTTGGTGCACTGGTGCGTCGTTGGAGTATGGAGTCGGTAAACGTTTGACCCACCAAAAAGTCGTGGCGTACGAGTGGTTAATTATGAACTGATTTGATAATTTATATTTTTAAAAACAAATTTCATAATTTATTGATTTATTTATATCTGCGAGTATTATACAAAAACACAATTGTATATCAAAATAATAATACTGTTATACCTGAATATGTTTCTCAATATGGTAGAACATGAGTCACATCTAGTTACATAACCAGTGGAATACCAAACTTATTTAAAAAATATATTTATACTGTTGAATTGAACTCAGCATATGCTTGTACAGGTAACTGGATAAAACAGAACAAGTTACCGAATTCTATAGCATCGCACATCTGACAGTATGGTTCGATTCTGTCCATTTTAACGTTATTTTTATTTAATAACGTGAAATTAAGTGAAAATGGTAACGGCGAGAATTAAAAATGTTATACAAATCTATGGAGTTGATATGAAGTCCCTAATTAAATCCATATATAATATTAAAATAAATGATATTTTTTTGTCTTCTAATTTTCAGAATGTATCTTTCCGCTACACTGAAACGGGTCCATGGATTTATAAAAATTTAGAGTTTGGAATAGACTTAGACACCAGAATTGCCCTTGTAGGACCTAATGGTGCTGGAAAATCTACAATTTTGAAACTGCTGTATGGAGAGGTAATCATCATATTATATCCTTTCTGGTTTATGGCCAACATTGTTGGTATCAGATGCAGTGGTCACCAGCTCAGATTCCGATACAGCTTCAGAAATTATTTTTTCAATCTTTTTATGGATTTCTGTTTAACCAGTTAAACGCTAACGACCCACCGGTGTGTCGCATACCTACTAACCCCACACGCTATTGTCCCACCGGTGTGTTCTCATTATTACGGCGTCAATAAATATTTTTTTCAGCTCGCGTCATTGAATAAGGGTCCGACATCTCTTAAGGACTCACAAAATGAATATAAAGTTTTCGTTTTGACAGTTTTCGTAAGAGAAATTCAACAAAAAGTGAATAGAGGTCGTAAGGGCTGTCACAAATTTTGATAAATAATCATAACATATGCGTAAATATTATTTTGCATGTGTATAGTTTTCAAAACAATTGAATAAATATAAATTATTCTTAAATTCTTAAGAAAAAATCGACAAAAATCGTACAGGTGGCAGGGGTTGTCGAATTGCTGATGTCTTTGTACAAATACGTTAATATTTCTTCATGGTAAAACAGTCGACGGTAGAAAATCATCTAGCTAAGCGGCGTTTTGAACATACATTGACAACATTGATTTATATGACTAATCCTACAATCTCCGCACCCTGCAGGGGCGGTAGTCTGAGATGCAAGCATCACAAAAAAAATGGTAGGTAACATGATACTTTTTTGCCGTTTTCTGTAAAGGTTAAATTGGGTCAGGGCACACATGTGTTTTTTTGATGTTTTATTATGAGAAATGTTATTTACATGTAGTTAATGCTTTCAACATGTTCCGATATTTATCCCAATATTCAAAATGCATTTTTATAACATTTACCCTCAGTCATAAGAAAACAATCACTCGTAAGCGTAAGTCTGTCGCATTACATTCCCGTATTGGAGCAAACACACACTATGGATTTTTTGCCCACTTCCACCTCTGAGCTATCTACTTTTGCTAGAAATATAAATAGAAAGCGTTGTGTGGTATGTGCTGCTTCAAAAAAAAGAACATCTACAAAATTCTTTTGTAAACAATGTGATGTGTCCTTATGTGCAGTGCCGTGTTTTGAAACATACCACACAAAAATTAATTTTTAATATATCTCGTACGTAATATGAACACCATAAAACACTTTTGTGAACATATTTTTATTTATCATGTCAATAATTTTATAAAATTCTTTTTTGTGACAACCCTAGCATCATTTAATTTCTAATTGTGTGAACTATTCGAAACTTGTGGGATATAATATCTTATTTTTTGCATTAAACTTTATTGTTCTAAAATTAATTCTAAAACGGTATATTATTATAAATTGTGTGTGACAACCCTAATTGAGGAATCGTTTATATGCGCTACAATCCTTGTGGTATGGTTAATTACATGGGATTACTTTTATTCGGGACAGAGAACATCTAAAGCCATAAATCACGTGAATAGTTTCAATGTGTTGCCCTTTTTTAGTTTTTAGAAAATTGCTAGCGTACAGGACAAAAAAACCATATTTTTTCGTAGCTGTTAACAAGCTAAAGACATCAGTGTCTTTGATGTCCTAAATTCCCTTCCACCTTTACGATCCTTAAAACTCCTCTCAAAAAAGGGAGATTGAGTAACAAGCAGTTCTCGTAGAAAACTTTTATTGTGATAAACTCTATTGGAAGTCCATATGCTCCTCATTTGAAGAACATGGTGAAAAAAAATGTGTAACTACAAAGTGCTACTGTATCTTTCTGCACCTATAATAAAATTAATTTTTGTATTGATCTTGTTAGTAGTATTCCCTATTAAAAAAGCAAATATTTCTTATGTCCACTTACCTATGTAGAATAAACTGAATTTTTAACTTTTATTTACAGCTGGTACCCTCGTCAGGAATGATCCGTAAAAATTCTCATTTACGAATTGCTCGTTACCATCAGCATCTTCATGAGCTCTTAGACTTAGACCTTTCACCGCTAGAATACATGATGAAGGCTTTCCCTGATGTAAAAGAGCGTGAAGAAATGAGAAAGATTATCGGACGCTATGGCCTCACAGGAAGACAACAGGTATGACACTATCTCACATATTCATTGTCAATTCAAATTCCAACGATGAGTCTAGTTATCATCACTTAAAACATCATGTTTATTGTCTACAGGTTTGTCCAATTCGTCAGCTGTCTGATGGACAGCGTTGCCGTGTCGTGTTTGCGTGGCTAGCGTGGCAGGTTCCACATCTTCTATTGTTAGACGAACCTACCAATCATTTAGACATGGAAACTATCGATGCCCTTGCTGATGCTATTAATGATTTTGAAGGAGGGATGGTACTAGTTAGCCACGACTTCAGACTTATTAATCAGGTATTGTTTTTCTTCAATATTCAAATAATCCTTTGAGTAGTATGTTTTATCTAATATCTATTTCCAGTAATGTAGTGGTAAATAAATGGGTACCAGGTCGGTCATTGATTTCTTCTCTATTTTTTTTTAATATCCGTCCGAAGTTAAAAAAAACTACAAGTTAACAATTAAATTATAAATTACAAAAAATTACAAACAGGTCGCCGATCTGGCCCCACTACACCACTGTCTATTGCTAATCTCATATTTTTTTTATTATTGAATAGTTTAACTATTTTTTCACATATAGATAAAATACATATATATCTGTGATATTTGGCAGTTACATTATTTTTATTATTTGTTGCAAATGAACAAAACAATTTGGTTAAAAGGTTATTTGTTTCAAAATTGGTGGTTATATAATATCGAACGTAAAATTCAAATTCGGCACAATTCTCTTCCTGAAATCAACGTCAGTAGAGTGCCACATGCCCACAGATAAGAGCAAAAAAAATATTTAGACCTGATTTAGAAGTAATAGCTACAGTGGAACCTCGATTCTACATTTTTCAAGGGATCGTAATAAATGAACGAATAATGCGGGAAATCTTCAAATAACACAAAAAATGTTTAATTTTCAAAAAACTCGTTTATTTATTAATTAAAGAACAAATAAATGTATTTTTAACTTGTTTAATACAAACTAAATAGCCTATTTGCGGTTTGGGACTTAAATTTTAACAAACACTCTTCAAAATCGCGTACATTTCTAAGTCAACTAAACTCCTTTTTGCTATGTCGACTCGTTTTTCTTCTGAATTTTTTCCAATGTGTTTAATTATTTTCAGAATCTCAACTAGAATTCTAGTTTTTTTCATTTAGGTATTTTAGTTTTGACTTTTGAGTTAGAAAAATTTACGCAACCAGATGAAATGTAAGATTATTTATGAGCGAAAAAAATATTCTACAAAAATGGTCAATCGGGATAGATTAGTAACTGGGACGGGGCGATAATATTTAGATGATAGATCGAAGAAATCGGTAAATCGAGAAATGATTAACGTGAAATTACTAAACATTGCTATTACGGGGTGGGGTCTTGGTCGAGTAAAAAATAAACGATCCATGCATAAAGACGAAGATAGTGAGAACGGAAGATTGGGGTTCTACTGAAAAAAATGCGAGGTAAGATTATTTATGAGAAATATGCAACGAAAACGGTCAATCGGGATAATATTTTTGACGGGACCAAAATATTTGAACGATAGATCGAGGAAAACGGTAAATTGGGGAACGGTTAATGCGGGATTATTTTACATTGTTCTTATGGGTGTTTGGCCGGGACTATGAAAAATGAACGAACAATGCGAGAACGGTAGATCGGGGTTCCACTGTACTTTAAAATTATTTAATAGTAAGAATGAGTTTGTTTATTAACACTTTTTATTATCTGTTGTATAATTCTAAAAATAGCATTACTATTTGAAATATTAAACAATATTCATCAAAAATCTGATCTTTCCATATATATCAGCATTAATATTTATTTTCTTTACTTTAGGTTGCTGAAGATATTTGGGTATGCGAACATGGCAAATGCACAAAATGGAATGGTGGTATCTTGAAATACAAAGATCATCTCAAAAACAAGATCCTGAAAGATAACGCTGACACAGCGGCGAAACTACGCAAGTAGTAGATAGATAAAAACTTTTTTTGCACCTATTTTCCTAGAATATGTAATTTAAAGTAGTAGAATTCAACATAGATGCTTCAAGACGACACAGCAATACAAGATGTTTACAAATTTAAAATAAAACAGTGATTTAGTGAAATATAGTAAATAACCAAATTACTAAGTAATGTTTTTAGGTTTTTAAGTATTGTTGGAATATTAATTTTATTCCATGACTGGCTCTCAAATAATTCGATACAATTATTATTATTTTTATGAAGTTACGTATTATTTCTAACTATTTTTATTTAACCAATGTAAAAGTTCTGAAAAATCTTTTTTATGTACCAATGAATACTTTCTATTTTACTAAAAATAACATCTAATGTGACTGTGATAGGCCTCATTTAATGTTGTATGTTTATGGACGGTTGGAAGCAGATGAAAATTTTGTCTCAATGTAACAAATTCTTGATAATGTTATATAGATTGTAATGGTTAGCATTCTCCAACAAAATTTTCTGCTTCTAATTGCCCTTACATTATATCCCTACTATGTTGCACTTTAATTTATGATGATTTTGTCTTTTTAATTTTTAGTTACATGATATTCTATTATGAAATGATATTCATGAATTACATAATATTTCAATAACGTACATATTTAATTAATGTATACTAATTATTATGATCCTAAACTAATATTTGCAAGACATAATATACAATTAGAGAAAGTAGCTATTAAATAAATAAATTACTTTCATTTAATATTGAATGAAATATTGAAAAAATGATGTGTTATAACATTAGGACAGGCAGTTTTCTGATTTAATTGTCCAAGTAAGGTTAAATGATAACAAAAATAAAACTATTATGAACGCCATACTATAAAAATTCTTTGAGAGATTGTCAGTATAATTATGCTAAAATTAAAATTAATTTTGATTATATTTCTTTACATTATTGGTCTATTTAAAAATTGTGAAATTTAAATTTTTAGTTATTACAAAATCATTTCAAACACGAAATATTAATTTTCCTGCATTCTCTCGCATGTGCCTAAACAATCGCAAATTCTCAAAAGCAATAATAAATATAATTAATTTCAGAAAAAATGTAGAGAATCATGCCTTAGAACATTTCATAGTGATATTAATATACTTTTATAAATATTACAGCTCACAACTATTTACGTAAATATAATGCCTATTACTGAATACAATATATCCTTCATTTTGTATAATGAAACGTAAGTTTTGTAGCACTCGATTGGCAAGTGCTCTTAGATAATATTGTGTAGAAATGAAGAAATGTGTGATAAAATATCTAAGACAGGGTGTTTCTGTTGTATATGAAATTAATGAATTTGATGCATATAATGAACTTCAACCCAGATATTAAGTAATGTTTAAGAATCTTTGAATTAATGTTCTACATTAGATCTGAATAAATCACCGGAACAAACGTAATTTCTTGCCAGTATTAGAAACAATTTAACCAATGTTAAGCATTTTTAATGGTTGTCAGTCAGAATATTGTATGAAAATAAATGATGATTCAAATGACGAGAACTTTATTCCTGCTTCTATATTAACGACCTTCATATGTAACCACAGCATGTAATTTCCTTTACTAATTATACAACATCGTATAATATATCGAGTGTAAATGTTTTTTGTTTTACAGTGAAAAGAAAATTATAGATTGCATAGCATAGTATTATAAATATCTATGGATAGATCATATTTAAATGGATTGATTTATTACATTATCTTAATTTTTGGAAGGTTAAAAAAACATTTAGTCATTGTTTAATTTAACCGTGTAGCTTGGTTCTTGGGATGCACCCTGTCTTGATTGGCTAATAGTATATATTTATTTATTTATAATATAATATTTTCATATTGAATTAATTATTCCAATTATAAGTTAAAATATCAATATTGAATTTTAAATTTAATGAAAATCAATTCTTTTTGAATATGTAATGAATCTCACATTCTGATATCAATTTTACCGACAATACAGAATTCAACCAGTTTCAATTGAAGAAAAAAAACTAATTTATAATTTATTTGTATTTAAAAAAAACGGTATTAATGACTTGCTGTCATTTGGATTACAATTTTGATGTGTTTCTGTATAAATTACACGATTGCTTTGTGATATTGTGATTATTGAAAAGTTAGGAGAATAAAATATTTTTTTTCCATACTTACATATTTTATTTTTAATATTTCATCCCATTATCTGTTATAACATAGAAACCAAAAACAAAAATAATGTTAATGGTTGCTATCAAATATTCATATTGGAGTCAATAAAATTAGGTAAAAACTACCATCCCCTTTCACCTAAGTTCTACATAAACCTAAACACCATCTATAGTAGAAGCAAAAGACTACGATCTAGGATTGATAACATAAGTTCTATCGTTAGAATTTGACAGGTATAATAGAATAGTAAGACAATTTCACACATTATTTATTGATTCAGAACGAGCTTTCAGGGAAAGTGGAGCTGTATTTTTTTAACAATTGGTCAAATTTCAATAAAATATGTATATGGAGATTATATATCTATATCAATCCTACATGTGGAAATCCTAAGACCCATCTAACCCTTGAGACCCTTAAACATTGTGAGTACTCACCAATAAGATATGTAACTGAATTACATGAGAAGGAAAGCTCTGTCTCTCATTTCAGTTTATTAAGTTATATCAGTGGCGTAGGAAGGGGTCCCGCCGCCCAGGGCGTTTCTTGAATTTGCCCCCCCCCCCTCAATAATTTGTCTACTTTTTTTTTTTAAATCACATATTTTTTTTGCTGATACTCCAGGTGAATCAATTTTTTTTATTTATAAATACAATTTCTCTAAAAATATTGTTTTGTTATTTTTTTTTCTTTTGGATTTTTTTTCAGAGCATGAACTTTTTTCAATGTGTCAAAAAAAAATATTAGTCAATTGTCTTTTTATTATGTTTGGAGGAAAAGTGACAAATTATTCCTATTATTATAAGTATTCGTTTAACAAATAAGTAAACGAATATAAAGTTGTACGTTAATTCATAACCAAAGGTGCCAGATTTATTTTGAAAACATAACATTAGGGAAAAAAACATATTTAAAATTTAATTTTCTGGCTTTTCTCTTCACAAAATCGTAAGTAACGTTATCAACATCTATTTTATTTGTTTTATTAAAAACATGGTTGTAGAGTTGGAGTCGTTACCGTAGTCGGAAAAAACTAACGACCCCGAATGTTTTTTTTTGAGTGTACAAATCGCATAAGTCAAAAGTCACCACTGATCGATGTGGTATGAATGCAAATTAAATAAGAAAGAGATTTTTTATATAAATTGCAAAAGTATAAGAGTATTTCAATTTGTCTTCATATCTCTGTTTGCTTAGCAGGAACAGCAACAAAAATTTTAATTCTTCCTAAGCAATGCTACCATGATCTTGTTTTTAGTGTTTTACAAAGCATAATCATGCCAGGAAAAAATGGTGAATTAATTATCGCTTGCATTGATTCTTTATACGAAATAATTTTTGTTTATTACCTCAAAAGTTTTTTCTATTTCTTAAAAAAGCGACCCCCAAAAAGTTGTATTTAATCAGTAAGTTACAATGCAAAACTTAGACGAAAGAAGGCATAATATTGAAATAAAGCTTGCGTTGATTCTATATCCAAAACAATTTGTATTTGTTTTTTTATCTTTGAAAATTTCAAAAATGCCGCCTCCGAAAAAGTATATATTGTCAGTAGGCGGAGAAAATATAGTGAAAGTGATATTGCTTACATTGGTTATGTATACATAATCAATCTTTATTTTCATACTACTTTCAAAATTTTCTTTTCATTTTCGAAAATGCCGCCCACATAAATGTGCCGCCCGGGGCGGTAATGTCAATGTAAACACTCAATAAGTTATAATAACCATCACAATAATTACTGCATTCAATTCACACTACATCACAAGTCATGATAACGAACTAGTGTTTCAATTTTGCTCAAATGTTATTAACTAAATAAAAAATTATAGTGAATCATATCATTAATGAAGTCCTAAGTAATACATGTATGTTTTGTCTATCTCGATAATAATTAGGTATTTCCTGAAATGAATCATGCGGTTTGGTTGTGTTTCACACTATCTCAAATGTTTTTAAAAATGATCACGTCTTCAACAACCTTAACATTCTTTTCAGTTATTAGAAATAATTTCATTAATTCTTTTAATAAATTAGTTTAATTTAAAATTAAAAGAGATACTTAAACAATCATATAAATTAAAAGTTTTTGAAGATTCTATAAGTACGTTTGGCGCATTTTTTTCTAAATAAATTGGAAAAGTGGGCTTAACACTAAAAAAGTTGAATTATTAATTTTATCAACGAATAAAATAAGAATAAAAAAAACCATTTTAATGCCTTATTTCATTTAAAAATCTAATATTTATGAAATTATTTTCGTATAGTAGAATTTATCTAAGTTTGCCGTTTTACTACATTGATACGGTTTGTGTATAATACATAGAACGTGTAGGTGTATTAGTATGTATTTCTTCTGTGATTGGTCAAAAGACGCAAGAGTAGCAGGCGCACGCTGTTTTGCTCTCGAAAATAAGGGTGACCATAATATAATGTCAGAAGTAACGAAATTAGGATGAAGTAAAGCACTGTGCCCTTAGACTAAAGAAGTGGTTATAAATGTGTAAAGCTTCATAAAAAATTACACGAGAATGTTGACTAGGTAAATATTTATTGATTAATTATTTTTTTATGTTTTTAGATAGTACCTACTTATCATACGTACTCTCTTGTATAAATGTACATAGTTATAAGTAAATGAATAATTTAATTATTTAAAAATATGTATTACATCATGGTCACCCCAGAGCCCGACGGCAAGGATATGTTGTGCGTAGTCTAGCAGTGAAGGCTTTATTTGTGCTATTTAGGGAATATTTATTATTATATGACAATAGCAATACCGTCAATGTTTTAAGTGTCAAAATAAACGTCAAAAGCATGCTGTTGAAAATATCAACATGGTCAGATACAAAAATAGGTAAGTAAAACACGTAAAAACCAAATTTGATAAAAATATTGCAATTGGTTTAATGGGTAAATGTGCTTTACAGCATGCTATTCTTTTTCTCCATTCAATCCCGCAAAAAACGATGCAATTTTATAGGAAATTTAATTTCGAATAGAAGAATCTCAACAAACCAAACGTTGCTATCAAAATCTGATAACAAATGGAAATCATGAATATTTTTACTAAAATTTGTAACCATGTTCTCTTTGGTTTGTTCTAATAGATTTCTTTTGACATGTGTTGACTTTTTCACATACTGATATTCAGTGGCGGTTCTAGGTACTGGGCTAGGTGGGCTAAGCCCGACCTGCATTTTTCACCCAAAACATTAGATGGCTGAATAACAATGAACAGCAATTCGGCCGCTGAACAAAATAAATACATTTATAAGCGTAACTAACCTTTCCCAAATGAATATAATATCTTTGTTTTAATTTTCCTCTGTCAATATAAGACAATGTTACGTCTACCTACAATCATATTCTCGATTGTGTTTTGTATTACAATTTTAAACTGAGCCGGCATAAAAAAAAACAATAACCCTATAAATACTTCACAGGGAAAAGGCAACGTCACGTCACGTCACTCTGGCAACACCACTCAGGGGCTATTAGATGTTTAGCCCGTAACCACAGACAATATTTCTTTACACTGGGGCGCAATCAAGCACGATTAGATTTTTTTTGTATTTGTATGTACGGAAACGTCATCAATCACAAAGGATTGTGTTTCAATCTGTCAAGCTTCTGTCGATCGTTGGGGGCTAAACAGAATCTGCCCATTACGCATACTTATGCATTGAAACACAAAACCAATATCGTTGTATTGTATGAAAGTGACAGGTATTGACTTTCAGTGTGACAGTTCTGTATTGCTTTTAGAAGGTACTTGTTATTTCACTTTGAAAGAGACGAATTTAATTCCGTATTATTATTCTATTATTTCTTAGTTACATTAGCATTGATTTTATTATATAATAATTTATGCATTGCAGTAGTGTCGTAGTATTTGTTAATTTGCTTGTAGATTAATGTATAATGTGAAGTGGAAACATGCACAATTTCGTAAATAGTTTACAATGCTATGTTTTTCTCTAGCCCACCCAAGATCTTAGGTCAGGAACCGCCACTGCTGATATTATATTTGTATTTCGCATAAATTATTTTTTTCCCTGATTCCTAGTATAGTTAAACCCCGATTTACGCGAAAGTTGGGACCGCGTAATTGAGGGAGTGAATCTTACACAAAAATTAAAGTTATGTTTATTTTCGCGAAAAATGCAAAACTGCCAACACTAAGAGTAAATGAAAAAAAATATATGGACGAAATATTTAGTTACCTAGTGGTAAAATGCATAGCGCTTGACGTTTGACTGTATGCATCACACAGCAGCTGTCCAGCTGTGTGTGCATAGCCTAGCACGTGCCAATTACACAGACACTCGCTGACGTTTGACTGTGTGTACCACACAGACAGCCACCCAGCTTTGTGTACAGCAGCAACGACAATGGAATGCGACCTTCCATTTGGGGGATTCGTGGCAAATATTCTGTTCGGCGCGTAATTCGGGGTATCGTATTTGAAGGTTCCACTCTATAAGAAAACTTGCTTATTACTGATTATTTTTACAGATACGTTGTGATTGAAATAAACGTTCCTGGAAAATCAACAAGAGCATCGTTGGTTCTGAAGCCATTCTCTTTTTACAATGCTGTTATTGCAAAGGTTCAACAAATGCATGGGGATTTCGGTGCAGCTGCCATTAAAGCAGGGTTCACTACCAAATATTGCAATGAAAAAACCAGGATAGCACTAATTAAAGTCCGCCATGGACCACACCGGATACTTACAAGTTCACTTCCATTTGTTGACACTGTAGAAGGAGTAAATGTGTCATTGAACACTTTGTACACTGGTGCCACAATGAAACATTGTTTGAAGTTTATTCAAATTCATCAAAAAAAGAGACTTTATGAAATGTGGTCCAAGCTGAAGACAGTTCAAGAAAGACGAGCATACGAATCTGCAATAATGGATTTTAGCTTAGCGGATCAAAATGATGTTAAAATGAACTGATTCAATTAAGTTTGTTTATATAATATTATACACTCAATTCTTTTTTACACGCTTTTGAAATTGCATGGTTCACTAAAAAGAACAAATACTATATTTTCCTAGACATAATACACAAAAAAAAAACGCGGGCATAGTGACGGATTTCCTAATAACAGGAAATTCAACAACACAAGACAGTAATTACAAACAAAAAACCCAACACATCAGATATGTTGGACATTTCTAGTGACGAAAACAATTAATGTCCAGTCCCTCATAAATGTCCCCGTATATAACAAGTAGTGATGAACAGTATTATTCTTTATTAATTAAAATACATGTTATGAATAATATTTTGTGTAATTTACGTATTGGGTCTTTATTATGTACCATGTAAAAAAAACAATTGAGTGTATAAAATAATTGCTGAAATTGCATTACATGAATCAATAGGTTATTTGTAATTCATTTAATTGTTATGTGATGTTTGTCTTGGAAGAACGTTCTGTAGCTGCATTGGCGGATCCAAGGGATCCATGGCTAGGGTTGCCTGACAGTCCCGACTAACCGGGACTGTCACCGGTTTTGAGTCTCGTGTCCCGAATAAACCTCTCGGGATTATTGATCTCGGGATGACCCACGCTGATTATTTGGTAAATCTTGGGTTTTTGGATTCGTCTTGGAAGAGCTAAAAAAAAAACGAGTCACGGTGGTATTTTGGGCAAATTGAAAAATTCCTCGGTTTTTGGATTCGAAAGTCTCGGAAGAGCTAAAAAAGTAAACGAGTCACGCTGATCGGCAAATCCGACAAATGTCCCGGTTTGACTTGCAAGAAATCTGGCAACCCTAGTCATGCCCCCCCAAGAGATTTTTTTTCCAATTTTCTAATATATCAAAACTATTGTGGCATTGGCTCTTTAATTGTTTAGTTTACTATGTTTTATAGAATACATAATTATATTTTTATATAGATACATTATTTTTGAATCATCTATTTTTTAATGTATTTATATATTATGTTTATTTTAAAATTGAATGGCCCCTTCCTGGGAAAATTTCTGGATCCGCCAAATAAAATGTCAATTTCTACAATGTTCCCTCAATTTTTCTATAAAATGTAAATTAAATTTGAGGATAAAATAAAGTTAAACAGATTTTGTATATAAATATTAGGAATTATTTCAGAGTTTTTGTTTTATCACAGAATGACTTTCACCTGGCACATACTTTTTAGTCAAGAAATACCATTGTATTTCTGTAGCTTGGCGAGGGTTTTTGCATTCTTTTTTACTGTTTCAGATTTTTTTAAAAGTACTAAATAATAATAAAAGAATACATTTTTCAAAAGAAAGTTTAAAAATAAAATTGTAGCAGCTGTCAGTGCGAACTGGTGACATTAGCTGTTGGCTGCCTAGTGTGCGGCCAGCCTTATACTAATGAAATCAAGTCCTCAGCATTCGCTTCCAGAAAGAAAGTGAGAAAAAATGTAAAACATCAATTTTGCGATGATTATGCCAACAGACCGGTTGCCGAAAGTTTAACCTGCATATTGAAACACTGAGATATTTCAAAAACAAAATTAATGCTCTCATTTGAGAACAAAATTTCACTGTAACATTTATTGATATTTCCGTGTTACTTTAAAGCAGGGATTCACAAACTTTTTCATCAAAGGGAAAATATTAAAATCAAAAAAATTCAGGGGGGCACCCTTTTTTGTAAATATTTTGTTTATAGAAAACATAAGGCAAAAAATAAAAAATCATTTCACTATATGTATTGATATTTTTTGACTACACATGAATTTGTATCACACTTTTTGATGTACTATGTTTTTACTATCTGATTTATGCAATTGTTCGCTTGAAACTAAATCCTGCAATCTATTCTCTAATTGTGTGGTGTGAATATATGCAAAACAGATGCAATATGGTTGTCCGATAATTTTAATCATGTTTGATTTCAATACTCATTGAAGAAAATATTTTTTTTGCAAATATAGGCACTTTCCAAGAAAGTAGCCATTTGATGAGCATGTTTAATAAAAATCAAAATTTCAAACCATTCATTCTTGAGAGGATTTCATTTAAAAAATATTTTTTGATATTAAATATGAAGAAAATAATAATACGTAGATTCAACATAAATCTCTTGCTTTAAAGTGTCACTAGTATGGTTGCAAACCATACAGGACTGGCCTGGATTGTAAAGGAATTGACGTAGCTGTCCAGAATCCTAGATATGTTAAGTGGTTTGTTTCTTTGTAAAATTAAATGTATTTATACACATAAATTTCAGTTTAGCAAAATATGTCCAGGAATTATCCGAGACAAGGTTGGCAATCCTAGTCACTAGATACAAATAGAAATGTACAAAAAATCTTACTATAATTCTCTATCGAAACTAAATAGGACTTAAATTAATTGTATTAAAAGTTCAATGTCTCGAAACATATTTCTATTTATCTCACCGTCTCAAGTAGCAATATGTAATCAATTATTAAAGGTGAATAAAACATTTTCTAAGACAAATCAATTTTATTAAATCTTAAAATACACAGTTTTTAATAAGTAAATAACACATTTTAGTCCCATTTACGAAAAAAAAACATCACAGCCTAAACAGGAAAATTATTAATACAAATATGAATACCTGGAAAGAATTTTTAGTTTTCAATTAAATTGAAAGAACCGTTACAAATCATCACAGCCGAAATACCAATTCTTCTTTGACTCGGTAATAAAGTTGTTTCCAAGGTTAAGTACCAGTGTGATGATCTATTACTCGTATTTCGTAAATTGGACAGCACAGAAAATAACAGTATAAAATTTACAGGTTACCTTAATTGGAATGCTTCCTAAATCAACATAATATGAGAATACCAATTCAACGTTTGGATTTAACTCTAGTGCAGTACATACATCTATATGAAAAATCAAGTCAGCAATTTTGCTGATTTATTTGAAAATTTAAAATCATTAACTGGATGGTACCCGTGTACAAAACACTAAACATAGAAAAAAAAGACACTATTGTATATATAATAAAATCGGTACACGGTATATACCACTTGTGATTTTACGACAGTATATATTATTATCCTCTTGACTTTGAGTTAGCCATATTTTAAATGAAATTAAGTATACTAAATATTTTAACAATAACTACACAAAAAGAATAATGCTAATGACAATTTCAAGTATTTTATAAAAAAAATATTGAATATTTAAAAGATCATTGACATTGATTCCAGGAAAGGAATCAAAAAGATTTTTTCTCAATATTTATAATATTGAGGAAAGATATTATTTTAACAATTTGTTTCAAAATATTTGCAGTTTTATGTTAATTTGAAACAAATAATCTCTGATGAATGTGTAGTATCCATAAATGGAAAAAAATACAAAAATAATAGATTCTCCGTAACATTGGCAATTGCGATAAAAAAGATAATAATTGATTTGAAAAGTAAAAGTTATCGTGGAATATGTAAATTATCCAACTTTCCAGGACTGTGGGAGCAATACGAGGAATATAATGCTACATTATATGGCTCCCTCCTTTTGCGAGCGAATCTATTCAATAGTAATAATAAAAATAAATATTCAACAATGCAACAAATTAAAAACTAAATTTAATATTTGAAAATGTTTAAGAACTTTTGTTGAGAAAAGAATATCATTTATCCAACAAAAGGACTAATTTTCCAATACATCATTTGCATAACATTAATAATTGAGGTTTCTCTCAGGGGCGGCAATAACGGTCTATAATGTTATTCTTCAAAAGAAATTGTTTTATTTTATTATTCAAAGAGATTCAGAACCTTCTAGCAATGACTGTTATAAAGATAACAAAAACAGTGCCTCTTTGCAGCTTGTCACTTGACCATTATTTCAACATTCTTGTTTAATAAAATAACTTTCAAATAACCAAAAAGTCAGGTTAATTTATATCAGTCGATTCATAGTTGAATCAAATGAGCCAGGTACAATATTGATAAGCCAATATAATAAATGTCATTTTCTAAATTATATCACTATTGAATCGATAGAATTGATTTCACAGTGGTTACCTTTATAGTAAAATAAAAGCACATTTTTTCAAAATCAACATCGCAAATGTTTGAAAGTTATTTTTTTCACTAAGAAAAAGATTTACTATAGATGTTTTGATGGCCTCAATTCCTTAACGAAGATGAGAGGTATAAAAGTAAACAAGAAAAAAACTTAATAACTTAACTACAATCTTCTGATGAAGTTTCTCAGACAGGTATGCGTTAATCACAGATCTGTATTTAATTGATGTAATACTTAGTTTTAATATTTAATGAAATTATATTTAAATATTTCTATATCCCAGATTTGCCAAAAACAATTTAAATTGGTCGCCGAACATGGCATAGTTTTAAAAATTTAAGAGCTGACAGACGTGGCAATTTAATAAATACAAGATCAGTGCCGTGCCACTCGCAAGCGGTATGGTAAAATCTCAAATAGTTAACTTTTGAAAAGAAAAAAGACAAAACAAAAAATTTTAAAATGGAAAAAATTGACCGAAAATGAGAATTGAGAAAAGTTTTATTTGATATTAAATCTACGGTGTTGACAGTTCTTATTCATAAATAAGAAAATAGGATATGCTGACTTTATACGTAAAAAAAAAACCACGAATAACAATAGCATTTTACAGTTTATACCAGACTTCAATTCTTAATCTAATTTACGAGTCTTCCTATATCAAAAAAATTACAAATATTCTGTGGAACGATCATTGCTACTTCAATGTTCATTGCGCAGAGAAAATGTGGTTTAATTTTTTTTGGATAATCACATTTAAAGAAATCACAGATTCAGACTAAATGGTCATCATATCCTTTGTGAAAATAATCTTAATGCTAGCACTTATCTAGAACACATCGATATTTCGTAAATGATGAATATAAAATATCAAAAATCTGAATTATTATTTTTATTTTATACTATTTTAAGGATTCAGTAATGAGGCTCAGTCACAAATGAAGGATTTAATTTGGTGCAAAAGAAAAGCGCGTGTTAAAAATTTATTTAGGAGAAAGAGGAGCAGTCGAATCAACGAAACTGAATTAGTTAATTTTATATTTTTTTATCAAAGCTTTCAAAAATGTGAATTTTGTTTTGGTTTTTCTGAAAAATGTTAATTTTAGACCCAACACTCATTTCTTAATGCTTAAAGAATTAGGTATTAAACTACCTAACTTGATAATATTAATGAATAATTATCTTAGGGATTAATGTTCCCTCTAAGCTGCATTTATTATTATAGTTAAAATGTTTATTAACTTTCTTAAGCGTAATTTCAAAAGTTGTAAAATAATTCAATTAAATAGGAGAGTAATGATAAATTCAAATATAATTATACTCAGAGAGAAAGTTTCATGAAATAATTTATGTTATGTTAATAAAATAAATAACGAAAGGAAAGCAGTCCCCAGAAATTACCCAGTTACCTGGAAGTAGTTAAATCGTCATTAGGTTATTAATTTTGCTAATGTAACATTAAAAGTTATTTTCTAAAAATTTCCCAGATTATAATTACATATGAATTTCTCCACTTATACTTTGATGAGTTTTGAAATTATCTTTAAGAGATAATAGAAATATTAATTATAGTCAATTTAGTGTCACTTATGTGTTTAAAGAATAAAGGGATGTATCCTGTGTCAGCAGCGGTGGGCTGCCAATATCTTAACAAGGGGCTCGGTAAATGGTATTCATTTTTTTATCCATCTCCGCTCCCTATGTCGAGTATACGGCCTCCTAATGAAGGTATCTCAACGAAAGTTATTTTTCTACGAAAACTGCTTGTAACTTAGTCGCTCTACATATCTTTTCCAAAGAGAGTAGTAGGGATCAAATGATAAACATAAGACAGGACTAGTGATTAACTAATAGTAGCGCCCAGTTGAATTGAAGAATCGGTAGAGTGGGAGGCAATATTAAGACATCACAAACACCCATTCCTTCGAACAGAAAATAGATAAATAGATTGAAAAAATGTTTTTTCGCACTGGGACTCACGGACATCTACAACGCTGAATGAAAAAATGAAACAACTAATTTTCAAATTTATCCATCTACAGAAATTGCAGTTATGTGATGATTTGATATAAGACGAATGATTTTCTTATCTTAACAAAGGGCTCGCCGGCCGCACCAAAATTTAACAAGGGGCTCGCGCGAGCCCCCTCCAGCCCATCCCTGTGTGTCAGTAATTAAAGATGGTTGGAAAGAAAATATTAAAGATGCAATATGCAACAGTGAAAAATAATTATCACTAGTTGTCTTTATATCAACCATGATAATTTAATAAACCAAAATGGGATTGTGTAGGATACAGATTAAGATCTTGTAGATATAAATTTAAATTAAAAACTAGTACCGAATTGAATACTTGACCAATAAATTATCAATATCTTCTACCGCGCCCTCGTCCAAAGCGGCCACCTCTACTGGTCGGACGTTCTGCCTTTTTTCTGTTAAATCTCTCCGCCATGTCAACAAGTTCATCCGGAACCTCCTGTCCGGCCTCTCTGAGAATGTTAATGAGCCCTTCGGCATTGGCCCAATCGCGGCGGCTAATGTAAGTGATGGCTTTTCCTGAGCGACCGGCACGTCCCGTTCGCCCCACGCGGTGCACAAACTCTTCTAGATTGTGGGGAAAATCAAAGTTAATGATGTGAGTGATGTTCTCAATGTCGATTCCGCGGCTCGCTATGTCAGTGGCTATCAATATGTTAACTTCCCCACTACGCATGTCTTCGAGGGCTTGCTCTCTTTCGCATTGATCTAGCCCCCCGTAAATGCTCTGATAGTGGATACCCATCAATGCTATGTCTGTCGAGATTGCGATGGCAGTGGCTCGACGGCCGCAGAACACTATGACTTTTTCAGACGGCTTCATTGCTCTGAAGAAGTCTACCAGAATAAGGAATTTTTCTTCAACATCATCATTGACGAACAGTAACTCCTGCGTAACGCTGTGAACTGCGGCCAAATCCAGAGTCCCGACTACGACTTGGATGGGATTCTTCATATAGCTGCCGGCCAAGCGCTGCACCATCGCGGGCCACGTGGCAGACGTCATTATGGTTTGTTTATCTGGGCGAATGTTGACTAAAGAAATTCGGATTTGCGGGCCGAATCCCATATCGAGCATTCTATCGGCTTCATCCAAAACTAAGTAGGTTATATTTTCGACATTGATATGTTTCGCAAGAACCAAATCGTTGAGTCTTCCAGGTGTCGCAATCACGATCTGCACGCCCTTGGCTACAGCATTTATTTGATCCTTCCTACTGCCTCCTCCGTACAGACACACAGATTTTATGCCCCTATAATGATATTTGCTGACCTCCCTTTCGATTTGAATGGCGAGTTCTCGAGTCGGAGCCAGAACGAGCACATTGGGCCCGGCTCGCTCATGCATCGGGATGGGCTGACGCTCAATGTGAATAAGGGCAGGCAAAATAAACGCCAGCGTCTTTCCAGTGCCGGTTTGCGCTATTCCGATCATATCCTGGCCACTGAGAAGCACAGGCCAAGCTTGAGACTGGATAGGCGACGGATTCTTAAAATCTTGCTTGTAAATCTGTTCTAAAATTTCTGGGTAAGGGGAAAAGGCCTGTTCGAACGTTATGACCGGATTCGGGATCGGAAGCATCTCAAGCGAGGCGTCGGTGGACACGCGCTGAACAGTAATGTTGTTATTCGCTAGACGCCAGGCGTTCACGTCCCTCTTGTCCATGCCGGCCACTTCCGGATCCTCTATATAAAAGTCCTTGGTGATGGGCGGGAGCGTAGCCCACAAGTCTTGCTGTATTTTTTTACCGTCGGCGGCAAATTTAGCCCAGTCGAAAGGTTGGTTTTCGTCCTGTGAATAATCATTGCTTTGACCACCTCCGTCTTGCGAGACTGGATAGTTGTAAAAAGAGTTGTCGGTGTGTCTCGGCTGCCTGTTGTCTTCGAAGAGTGCCAGGATAATTTGTTTGGCTTTAGATTGAGCTTCGATGGTTCCGTATAGAGAGACGATTGTTTGCTCGCCGGACGGATCGTTCTTGTCGATTTTAACTCTGGCTTTGCTTTTCTCTTGGATATCCCGAATGTTGCTACCTCCGCGTCCGATAATTTTGCCGACCAAACTGGATTTCACTTCCATTACGGTCGGTCTCTCCGAAGACTCGCGCTCCCTATAGTTAGATCCATTATTACGCCAGTTGGTGTTGGTATAGGTGTTTTGGCGATTACCACGGCTTCGGTTTCCGAAATTATTTTGGCGATGGCCATTGTCCCTCGAAGAATTCTCAGATTGTTGCCGAAGTGCGGCGGCGGCCGATTCGCCCTCGCTGTCCCAACCGTTATCTTCTTGCATGACAATGAATTTACAATAATGCACTTAAAATACGGTAAGGGATTATTCATCGACACAATACACCCACGTTAACTTTACAGCATTCAGTGAAAATTTGTCTTTCAAAATATTTAACACTTAATCTAACACAACAGGTCCGTACCTGACAAGCTAAGACGTACTTCTGTTTTTGTCTTTATTTTTCTTAACACTCGTAGCCAGTATCTTTATTTATCGAGTGTTGATTGGCCAGCTAGTGGCAATAGTGTTGCCAGATAAGCAATTATACTATTCCCTATTTGTTTTCAATAACTACATGAAACTAAATAGTTTGCAAGAAACATTTTTAAAACAATTCACTACACAATTGTGGAGTTATGTGCGGCCCAAAATAATTAAAGTCAGTCATTTTCAGTCTCTGTAAACGATTTTAAATTTTGGATACATTGATATTTTTGTGTACTTTTTACGTATTTTTTATTTGTTTCATTATTATTTTTTACTTTTAAAAATACATGAATATATAAATGCATACATATCGACTGTGGAAAAGAAAAAGGACGTAACCCACAGTATGTTCAAAATAGCTTTTTTTCAATAATCTCAATGTATCCAACTTGATACACGTTCTATCAAAAGGATGCAAGCTGCAAATGCCGAATTAGTATTTAAATTTAGCTTTTATGTTTGAAAAAGATGACCTTGTTAAATATTAAAACCAAGAAAAAAGTTTGAAATAAAGGTTTTTCCTAGACAATTTCTGTAATTAATATTAGATTATGTCAATTAAACACCAGTTTAAAAGTCTCCGTGCACTTCAAGGTTGTGTTTAATTTATAATTTGCATATGGGCCAAAATCATCAAAACACGTTTTTTGCGCTTCCTGTAACATGTTATATTTGTGGGTTACGTCCTTTTTTCTTTCCACAGTCGTATATATTTATATAAAATAAAAAGTTTTATTTTGACATCATAATACATACATATGTATGCAGTATGGTATGTGTTATATTTACAGTTTACTATAAATATGTTGCGACCCACGTAAAGATTAGAGAAGCAAAAATCGGAATGTGGCCCGGAGGAAAAAAATATTGAATATGGCTGGTCTAGACACTAGGGGGCCCTCGTTGATGATTAGGTGACGTATGTTCTTTATGCCTAATGTGCATAAGGAACACACGACATCAAAGCGTTGACGATTTCGCGCCAATGTAAAGTGTCGTAATATATTCATTTGAAGTAGTCTATCATAGACAAGTGTGTTTTTAGTCTATTGATAAGACTAATTCAAAAAATATTTCTTATAGTAATTCTTATTATTATTAATTACTATAACCATGTTTTTCACTTTAATTTATCAATGTTTACAGATAGCCTACTACTATAAAGATAATTTAATGACATCAGAGATAACTGGGACAACGTTTATGTTTCGTTTTGCGAACTAATTATCATCACGTCAATCTCTGATCAGTATTCAGTACATTCTCGTCGTCAAACCACATCAAACACAGCTGCCAGTATACACAATAACAACAATATTCTTGCTCTAGTAGTTATATAAAATTAAGATGAAACCAGATGATTCATATTTTATTGGGGTTGATGTGGGTACTGGCAGTGCCAGAGCAGCTTTAGTCAGCGATTCAGGGAAAATTCTGAATGTTTCGGTAAAATCCATTAAAACATGGAATCCGAAGGTTGACTATTACGAACAATCCTCCGACGATATTTGGAAAACGTGCGTTTCTGTTATTAAAGTATGTATGATATTTTACTAACAAAAGTCTTTAATTATTTTATATTCAGCGATTCTCAAATCTCGTATGTTCACGAGATTTATCCCTTTGACTTATTAACCTGGTTAAAAAATATGAAATAAGTTTTACTATTAGATCTAGAAGGAAATAAATGTACTGACTGGTGGCTGTAATTGATAAATTTTGTGAGCTCAGGGTAAATGTTTTTTAGTCATATAAAATTGATAAATGTTATATGTAATGTCAATGTGTCACATACAATCTACCTACTCTGATTTTGAGTAAAAGCCAGGGTTGCCAGGCGTCCCGGTATTCCGGGTTTGTCTCGGTTCGAGCCAATTGTCCCGGCGTACCGAAGGGAACTTACAGGACAGCTAAAATTTGGTTTTAAATAAACTTTTATTTATCAGAAATGCCGAGTCCTCAGAGTTTCTAAATATAAAAGAAATACATAAAAACATGTGCAATACTGTAAATACCAACGTTTACTTCAGAACCAGCTCAAATATTAGTTTCTGTTAAGATTTTTTAAATGTAAATAATCTGAGTAAAATATAACAAAATATTCTTGCAAGCAAAACATCAATTATAATTTTGTATGATATAAATAGGGGTCAAAAGCATGCTGTAAATACCAGCTCTCATCTGATCACCAAAGTTGTCCCGGTTTTGATGTCAAGTAATTTGGCAGCCTTAGTAAAAGCGCTTATGTCATTGAAAACTACAACAACTTTTTTTGGTTTTTATCCTATACCCACAGAGTAAATTGTATGTGACACAATAATGCTAACAAAATATGATTTAAGAGCTTTTACTCTGAAGCTGCAGAATTGCAATCACTATATCATTTACATTTTAAATATAATTCTTATGGAACTTTATTACATCAAATCTTGAAAGAATTGAATACCTTTGAGTAAAAAGGTGCTATGTACAAATAACAAAAATCATTTTCAAAATACAAAGACTCTTGGCCAGTGGCGGATTATCCTATAAATGAATGAGGCAAATAGCGAAAAGCCTTAATCAATTTCCCATACTTTTGGTTTATGGCGCTTAGCACCTTTCTTCTAAACGATATTTAATTGTAAAAGTTGTTAATTTTTAAAATTTTTACGAAAATTGCATGTTGAAAATTCGTGTCTGTGATACTGTACTGATTTTTAAAATGAAATTTAAAATAATCACTTTTTGTACATATTTCATCACATAACAATATCAGTGAATTAATAATTGTTATAACAAATTAAAATATTTGGCAGTGTAGCTAAAAATAGCCAAGATGCCAAATATGTTTACGTTTTTAATCACATAAACTCGGTGGGGATTTTTTAATGTCGCACGAGATGTTTTCAGGAAAAAAAGACATCAATGACACCCAAATCCGAGAACTAAAATGTTCGATTTAAAAAACATCTAAATTATTTTTTAACTTTGTTGCGACTTGTACTCATACCTGTATGATCACTATAGCAAAATTCTTACTACCCATAGGGCGACTAAAAAATATAATTTCACTCAGTACTTAAGACAGAATTACTAGTTGTTTTCAAATTATACAATATTTCAGGATGTCACCAATGGGTGTAACCCGAGAAATATCAAAGGAATTGGATTTGACGCAACTTGTTCATTGGTAGTTATTTCATTTGCCTCATCGCCTTTAACTGTCAGTAGCACTGGTAACAATGAACAAAACGTTATTTTATGGATGGATCATAGAGCCAAATTAGAAGCTGACTTTATCAATTCCAAGAAGCATCAGATTCTGAAATATGTCGGAGGCAATGTCTCTTTAGAAATGGAAATGCCAAAACTTTTGTGGCTGAAAAAAAATTTACCAGAGACGTGGAATAATGCAGGCTTCTTTTTTGATTTGCCCGACTTCCTGACGTGGAAAGCTACCGGCTCAAACAGTAGATCGCTTTGTTCAGTTGTCTGCAAATGGAACTACGAAGCCAATGGCTCAGGTAATAAGTCATGGAACAAACAATTTTTATCCGAGATAGGATTGGATGATTTATCCGAAAACGACTTTGTAAAAATTGGCAATAAAGTGCTACCGCCTGGGTATAAATGTGGAGATGGCCTCTGCAAAACAGCTGCAAAAGAATTAGGCCTTCTACCTGGGACTCCAGTTGGAACGTCTATTATCGATGCTCATGCCGGCAGTCTAGGAATGATCGGTGCCACAGTTGATAATATATCAACCGAATTTAGTTCTCGCTTAGGGCTGATCTGTGGTACGTCCACGTGTCATATGGCAGTGAATGAAACTCCGATATTTGTGCCTGGCGTTTGGGGGCCGTATAACAGTGCCATGGTGCCAGGGTTTTGGTTAAACGAAGCGGGCCAAAGTGCATCTGGAATCTTAGTCGAGCATGTCATTAATTCCCATCCAGTGACGGCATCTATTAAGGATAAATGTAAAAAAGGAATGTAAGTAAAAACTTTCTTAATAATTCTTCTGCAAGCCCGCACTCTAAAATAAATCACATTATTTTTCGTACATCTCAGGACTATTAGAAAAATGATGTATTGTATTATTTATGCTAATTTTCTGATTTCAGGATACCACAAGACTATTTAAATGATTTTCTTGAAAAATTGACAGACGTGAAGGGTGTGAGTAATCATTGCTTTCTGACAAAGGATATTCACGTTTGGCCTGATTTCCATGGAAACCGATCACCCATTGCTGATCCTAATCTGTCTGGAATGATAAGTGGATTGAAACTTTCAAATAATGAAGAAAATCTAGCTCTTATCTATCTCGCTACATTGCAAGCGCTAGCGGTGAGTTTTATTTTACTACACCCTTATTTTTTTGTACAAATTCTATCAAGACTATTATGAGATATTTTATAAGTTGTATAATTTAAGATTTCGACTGAGGGTGTCAGTTCAAGTTCATCCGTGCACTTGAACGCCTGAAGATGCCGAACGGCGAAACCCGGGTCGTTGCGTGAATGTACATAATTTAAACGATTCAAATTTATTAATCACTTTTAAGGTGTTCACTGTCAATACTTGGTGGAATGGCATTATAATAAAAATAATAAAAGATTTTTAGTACTTTTTCCACAAAAAAAATATTTGATCAGGACCGGTTTCGCTCATCACGAGCATTATCAACTGATAAGAAAAATATATAAGCACATATAAATAGCACTGTTTATGTGGTATTACCAGTCTTGATCAAATAATTTTTTTGTGGAAAAAGTACTAAAAATCTTTTATTATTTTTATTCAAATTTATTAGTTGTAATGTTTCTGCTTTAAAAACTTATTCACAGACATCGCTACTAGAACAATTTGCAGTATTAAAAGTGTTCAATATATTTCTATGGGCATCCACTGAATTGGACTGTTGAAATCAACTGAATTCTGTGTGTATATATTTATTACAACTCTTCAATTTTCTTCTAGTATGGGACGAGGCACATTATCGAATCTCTAACAGCGGCCGGATACGAAGATTTCAAATCAATTTTGATCTGCGGCGGCCTATCCCGAAACAAACTTTTCGTACAAATACAAGCTGACACTGTCAGGTTACCGCTCCTCTGTCCTGAAGAATCTGAATCAGTTCTACTCGGCTCGGCTATCCTCGGAGCGTGCGGAGCTAATCATTTTCCCGATATCAAAACTGCCATAAAAAAAATGGGCGGAGGTGCCAGTGTTGTTTATCCAAATTCATCCGTTTATCAATATCACGAGAAAAAGTATAAAGTATTTTTGAAAATGCTGTCTGATCAGCTTTCATACGGAAATATTATGAACGAAGGTAAATAAGTAGCAATTACTTTTTTAATAAAATGGGCATAGTTGATTTAAAGTATGTTTTTGTAATTTTCAATGTAAAATTAAAGTTATACAATCTATTATAATATACCTCGATTAAATATAAATTTAAAGTAAAAACATTTTTAAAAATGCAGCTAATTTTATGATTTTTACAATTGCAGTGGCGTAGTTAGAAATTCATCAGGTTCTATGGCGCAGCAGTTAGCGTTGTTGGCTTCCGTGCCGGATCTCACGGCCTTGAGTCCTAGTATGAACAGTTTTTTTTTTCAATCGATTTCTGTTCAAAGGCATTGGTGTTTGTGATGTCTTAACTTCCCTCCAACCCTTCCTATCCTTCAATAACTGGGCGCAGCGAGAGTGATTAGTTAACTACTAGTCCTTTCCTAGCCTTAACCTTCTATCCCTACTACTCTCTTTGGAAAAAGAGAGGTTGAGCGACTGAGTAACAAAAAGTTCTCGTATTTTTTTTTTACATTGTTTTTTGTGGAACGTATCACGATCTACCGTGTAAAAAATAGTTGTAAACCTAAAAATTAAGACAACTGTCCCGAAAATATACATTGGGTAATAAGATTAAAAATATGTATTTAGTTCTACAACTTCTCTATAAAATTAGTTTATAGCTATTATATAGTTCTATTTTTAACCTTATTACAATGGAGTTCTACTAAGCAAATGCTAATTCAATCAATATTTTGGATACACTAACTAACCAAAAAAGTCATACTAATAATGCTGCATGTTGTGTTTTGTCACTGAATGTCGTGTCATGGAAGAGTACAGTACAATCTCGGTATAACAAATTAACGGAGGCAAAGGAGTGTTCATTGAAACTTAGTCTGTTATTTAATAATAAAGCTTTTAATATATATAGGACACAGACAGTCCCATCATTGGTATGAGCTTTATTTTTTTTATTTCACAATAAATTTATTATTTCGAGTGTGTACTAATGGGTGGGCGTGGCTTAACACACATTAAATCATCAGCCAGCACTTGCTAAAACTGATTTTTATATTTAATCACGTGAAAAATGATAAAAATGTTCTTAACAATTTTCACATTTATCCTATAAATTTGAAGACTGTTATATTGTTATATCGAGGTCCGTTTTATAGAGTTTTTACTGTACTTAAGAATATTAATGTGTGCATTACAAAGGACTATCTATGCTTCTATTGATTGAATTTGCATTTACTTGTAATAAGATAAAAGACACATTTTAGTTCCACAAGAACCGCACAAATCAATAGCTATTTTAGTTATACTCTGAATGGTGTGAAGCTGAAATAGCTATCAACCGATTCATATCATCTTAGTGTACTGTTTTACATGTTTTGATAATCAAAATTTTATTCCATGCATGATCATAAGAGACTGAGCTCTAGGCAATGTTATGGCATATATATACTTTTATACTTCTGTGATGGTAGTTTGATTTTATTTTGTAATGTCTATGTTTGTGGTGTTGGGGAAGTGATATATTTAATATGACTCAATTGTTGCAATTTAGTTAAAATAAATCTACAGTGGTTATCTAATTTAAAAAATATATTTTGATACATATTTAACGTTGTTTTATTATTTATTTCTTTAACCCTTTCCTTACTATGCAAAAAAAGCATGCGCTCCTGAGCAGTGTATCCGTTACACATCAGGCAAATGGGAATGAATCATGACAATTATATAACACTACTACAATACTTCTATTATTGCATAACTCAATGCGTAAATGCAGTGACGTTCCTAAGCTATGTGCCGCCCTTAGGCAGAGTTTAAAATAACAATCTTACTATTCAAAATATTTTTTTTGAAATAACCTTATCTGCCACCTATAGTGCTGCGATCGGTAAATGTCACATTTAAAAAAGAATTTTGCGACAAATTGAACTACTGTATACCGGTCATAATATTATTACCATTGAAAATGTTTTTTGTCAGCATTTTTTGTTTATCAAAGACATTGAGGCATCATTTTTATTCTAAACTTAATTTGTGTGTTTAAAATATTCAGTCATTTAAAAAAAAACTGTAATCATTTGCCGCCCCTAGGCAACTGCCTACTTGCCTATGCCCTCGGAACGTCCCTGCGTAAATGTATAAGGAAGGAATACCTGAATTTTAGGCAGAGTATTTATTATATATACAGAGAAACGTAAATGATTAGAAGGTATGTGTACTATTTACATATCTTAGTTAAGAAACGGTTAAAGAAATGATGTCACTCAAGTAAACTGCTATATTTAAGTGAAATTATACCTGGTGCTGATAAAGTCTATGTCTCATCTATCACCTGATAAATTTTCACTGAATGTTTCATTCTAAAAATTAATATATCATAAAGCAATTTTTCTTGACCGTTTCGCAAAAATAGAAATCCTTCTCTGTTATAAATAAATATCAAAACAAACAGTGTACGGTAATGTAAAAATCAATATATTTACAAACGACTGTGCTGTTATTAGTAATAGCCTCAATTATTTTTCAAAGTGAGTTATTGATTTTATTGGACAATAAAGGTGACATGAAGCACATGCTATGTAATGTGTAATAAGTCAATCAATTTTATTTTTTTTGGGATAGGTACTATTATAGAATTGACACAAGGTGAAGTCTTCCACATAGTCTCTTCGTGAAGTAAGCACAATGGGGACGGGGCTCTCGTATATGAACAGGATTTTGTACCTGACACTGAGGAACAGGCATTATCATTCGTAAAATTAAAAATTAATGTATTTTACCAAATATATCATTCCAAAACTAACTTCCTATAATAGAAACTATGATACCCTTGCCTAATTTTGTGATAGATTGAATCTCTAACATAAAATATTATTCACCATTCTCATTTTCCATCTGGATATATAGTTTTAGTTCGTACTCAGAATACAGTATCTTGTCTATGCACACTGACTAACTAAATCCTCCTAAATGATTGAGGCAGACATTGCAAAAATACATACACATTTTGACACTTTTTGAAAGTGATGATGCATCTCCCGTCTCTACAATAACTTTCTTCTTCTTTTTTGTAATGCATCCACTACTGTTACGTAATCTTTTGAAGCCAATTACAATAGAAAATCTAAATCAATCTGGACTAGTTTATTACATTTATTCAAATTACATTCTATCAGTGGCGGTTCCTGGCCTAAAATCTTGGGTGGGCTAGAGAAAAGCATACTTCCACTTCACCTTATACATTAATCTACAAGCAAATTAACAAATACTATGACACTACTGCAATGCATAAATTATTATATAATAAAATCAATGCTAATGTAACTAAGAAATAATAGAATACGGAACCATTAAATTCGTCTCTTTCAAAATGAAATAACAAGTACATACCTACTAAAAGCAATATAGAACTGTCACACTGAAAGTCAATACCTGTCACTTTCATACAATACAACGATATTGGTTTTGTGTTTCAATGCATAAGAATGCGTAATGGGCAGATTGTGTTTAGCCCCCAACGATCAACAGAAGCTTGACAGATTGCAACACAATCGTTTGTGTTTGATGACGTTTCCGTATATACAAATACAAAAAAAATCTAATTGTGCTTGATTGCGCCCCAGTGTAAAGAAATATTGTCTGTGGTTACGGGCTTGAACGATTTAGCCCCTGAGTCTTCGGTGTTGCCAGACTGACGTGTATTATTTGTAGGGATATTGTTTTTTTTTATGCCGGCTCAGTTTAAAATTGTAATACAAAACACAATCGAGAATATGATTGTAGGTAGACGTAACATTGTCTTATATTGACAGAGGAAAATTAAAACAAAGATATTATATTCATTTGGGAAAGGTTAGTTACGCTTATAACTGTATTTATTTTGTTCAGCGGCTTAATTGCTGTTCATTTTTATTCAGCCATCTAAAGTTTTGGGTGAAAAATGCAGGTCGGGCTTAGCCCACCTAGCCCAGTACCTAGAACCGCCACTGTTACATAGTAGTAAATCTTACTACCCCTTCCAACGTAAACTGATTCAAACTAAAACTTAATATCGAAGCGAGTACATACAACTTGAACGCTTCACTTTGTCAGCTTTACAATTTTTATTAAAAAAAACATAGTCGCTGCACTTATTTCAACAGAGAACTACATTTACCCACATATATAATATAACAAAAACATTGTCTATAAATCGTATTATCTTGGTCGATTTGTCCTAACCTTACGTATTAAAAGCAAAACTATAAAACCTTTTAAGCAATGAATTTTGAATACTATATTTCCCTTATTTTGTTGAAAAATAATTTCTTTTGTATTTTTTTCCATTTTTTACTACCTTGTTTCCCTAAATTTATTTTCTTATATTGTAAAATAAGTTTATTTTCTGTACACATAGTTCCAGGAAATAGTGCATTTTGAAAAAAAAATACATTAAAATGACAAATTTAAAATACTTTTTACCATATGCCAAGTTTATGAAGCAGGTCAATGATTTCAAAATAATTTATTGTATGATTTTTAATTGATTCAATCATAATATTATGCTTGTGTTGTTCGCCATAGTCTTTTGTCTCTACTGAAAATTTTGATTTTTGGAAATAGTACGTTTTGAATTATAACCCCACAATTACCATACTATAAATTTTGCCTCTTATGCCCACCCTAGAATTTTCAATTAATTCTCTATCTTGTAAACAGAGGTATAATAATGAGCTGGCAGACATTCCACAGAGATGCTATATTAATCGAATTGTTAAATTACATAAGATCATTGGCGTAGCAAAGGGAGTGTGGCAAGGGCAGACCACCCTGGGCGGCACATTTTTGGGGGCAGCATTATCAAAAATAAATACAATATTTTTCGAGAAATTATATCTATACATAAACAAAATTAAGCCACCTGTAGTAAAAACTCTTAGTTCATAGATAAAAAATAGTAGAAGTGATTAAGAAAAAAATAGAGGAAATATTGGGGGCGGCAAATTCAAGAAACGCCCCGGACGGCAGAACCCCGAAAACAATTAAATTCCACTAATTTGAGCTAAAATATTCACTAAGCTATCACGGATTGTAAAATAAACAGTTCTTGTATTATTTAAGGCGATATTTTGAAAAAAATTAGGTTTTATTATCGATTATTAAATATTTTAGCATGAATGTTTTTACGACCACCGTTAGTTTCTCCCGTCATCAATTAAGGCTTTTTTCTCAAGGTTTGTGTAAAAAAAAATAGTGAAATTCAGCTCCCGGAGTTGAATTAATAAATGTAAAACAATTCATGATGTAATCATGAATCAGGTCAGAATGTATTAAAATATGTATCGTTATGGAAGCGAAATGTGAAATAAGCGAACTAATATACCCATAGTCTGACTTTGCTCATATATATATTATTATTATTAAAATATATGCTTTTAAAATTACGACTGAATTATAATGTCAAAATTATCAAATAAAAAATAAATCATTTTCATCATAACTGTGACTTTGGAAGCTTTCTAAATTATCATTAACAGAAATTTAAAAATGACAAACATTTTTATTTACTATGTCATCATATAGTGCGCTTGTATTAACTAAACACATCGTTATCACTATATTCTGTGAAAAATTTGTTGAATTGATTCATGATGGTCAAAAATATATTTCATTGACATTGCATTTTCCTTCACTTATAAATTATGGTCACAACACTCGATATAACTCTAACGCCCACAAGATGTGGATACAGACTTTCCAGATAAAACAACTAACTTATTTATACAAGGCAGGTAAAGACATCAAATATTATTATAAACATCATTAAAGGTAGCTCTCTACTGTAATTTGCATATTTTAATCCCTTATGTGCACTGTTGCAAAATTAAACCCTCAAAATATTTCGGGAAATATCAAAAGTAAAGCTCCAAAGAGACCGACTACCAATGGCAGTATACTGGCTATGCGAGCAAACTAAAGAATGTCCCGATGGCAGTATGCTGGCTAACAGAGCGCAAGACGTTAAAATGAGTGTAGATTTTCCAAATTACATCATCTGTATTTCGACGTGAGAAGTGATAACTAATCCATATCTATTTTAATGAATAGAAAGCTGTTTTCGGTAGTAAAATAATTAAAAAAATGATAATGATTAAATATCATTTAAAAATATTTATTTTGTGACGTCTATGAAAATAATTTTTAACGACGTTTGAAAAATAGCGAAGATTCAAATCAAAATACCATAGACAGCTTTCATAAAACTGATATTGTAGATGTCGTACAATATATTTTTGAGCGACACAAAATACATACTATCTGGACTTTCTTTACTTTTCGACTGAGAATTTGAAAACCCATATTACTTTTTACAAACAACTAACAAGTTTAATTAATAATTTGTATTCAGAGATTTTATTTTCGAACACAATTACAGTATTGTACGTAGTAGAGGTCTGCACGGGCCTAAATTTTACAAAATTACCCGGTCCGAGCCCGAAAAACTCAGGTCTGACCCGGCCCGGGCCCGAGCCTAATACCACACTTGTTACCCGAACCCGACCCGAAACCCAGATTTATACTCCTTAGCCCGAAAAAAACCCATTTATACAAACTCACAACAATTGACGATTTTCTATAGAACTGTTAATAATTAAAATCATCATGGCTGACCTGTGACACGAGCATAGTCTTAAATATTTTTCTGAAGAAATAAATTCCTTACCCGAGCCCGGCCCGAGCCCGAATCTCAATTGCGCTTACCCGCCCGAACCCGACCCGCGGGCCGGGCCGGGTAAAAGCCCGAGGGCCAGGCCCGGGCCCGTGCAGACCTCTAGTACGTAGGTATATCGAAGTAAAATATGAAAATAAAATATATTTTAGAACAAAAATAATGGTATTTATATTGATGACATATGTATTAGAAAAAAAATGAGAAAAGTTACATTGTTTTTTTCACATGCTTCCATAAAAATAAAACGAAAAAATAGCCGTTTTCGCCAAGAGGATACGATAAATATACGAGAGGATTATCCATAAGAATTTTTAATTGTTAAATATAATTTCTTATGAAATTTGTTATTCCCTCCTATCAAAAAAATCCGCAATAAACATAGTTAAAGATTTCGACTGAATGTGCTTGATTGAATTTTAATATCTATATATTAATAGTCGATAATGTTAGTCTTTCCGTCTGGCCGTCTTTCCGTCTTTCCGTCTGTCGGTCCCGTTTTCGATGACGTCAAGAAAGACGGTCCCCTCCCCCCCCCAGCCCCGCTGTCGCCATTTTTTTATTCATTCTAAAGACACATTTTTTCAATACACTTACATATATATATTTGTGTAGAGATTTGAAGAAGCACATTTCGTGTTGTCTGGATTACCAGTCGAGCTCTCTATCAACTGAGCTAACGTCACAATTATTGATGGCGATAAAAATAGAAACTATATATTAAATTTCGTTTGAAATTGGAACCTTTCGTTTTTTATTTGAAAAACAGCATGCATATTATATGTTTTATTTTACGAAATTTCCTCAATTCCTCTGTACCCTAGAGGTAGAGCGCTCGGTTGATAACCTGAAGGTAGTGGTTCGAATCTAGCCTTGAGCATTTTTTTTTGGTTTATAACATTTTTTTTTTTGAAAACTTTCTTTTCAAATCACATTACATCTTGATAGTATGAAAATAAATGCTATCAAAATAACAAAATCCGATTGACTAGCGAAATAAGTTTTTCAAAAAATAAGTATAAGACGCAATTATTTCAAGATTTGTTTTTAATCTAGGTACATACGTGGTATAGTTAGTTGTTGGCGAAAGCATAGTTTCAGTATGTGTACTAAAATAACGTCAGTAAAAATCATTATATATATTCTAAAAAACAAGTTCTATTTGGAGAATAAGTCAACATTTTGATTATTTTGTTTTGATAAAATGTCCAATTAATTTATAATATTTTGCATGTGAAAATTGCATTTTTTATATAAATATTATTTAATTCTTTGTCCATTTATTTTCCGACTTTTTCTCACATTCCATTGAAGTGAAAAAAAAGTTCAATAGATATTAAATTATTCTAAAAATTAGAATATTAGATTATTCTAAAAATTCCAAAATCTATATATTAATAGTCGATAAAATAATCACTTTTCACAAATCACATTTAACAATTCACAAATGTGTGCGTACTGATGTCCTCGGGTCTTTTTCTTTTTCTACGAAATATTTTTGTTAGCGTACTTGAAAATTAGTTAAATAAAATATATACTACGAAAAATGACTGTTAGCAACCTTGAACATTATTCCAAAAATTTAATAATTTACAATTTAAAAACTGCAGGGCTGTCGATATATGCGCCGAGATCGATTTATGCTACTATGAAAAATGATTGTAAGCAAACTTGAACATTATTCCAAAGATTTAATAATTTACGAAATTTTTTGCTACTACGAAAAATATTTGTTAGCAAACTTAAACATTATTCCAAAAATTAAATAATTTACAAAATTTCTGCTTCTACGAAAAATGGTTGTTAGCAAACATACACATTATTCCAAATATTAAATAATTTACGAAATTTCTGCTACTACGAAAAATGTTTGTTAGCAAACTTAAACATTATTCCAAAATATATATTGAATAAAATATATATACTACGAAAAATGATTGTTAGCAACCTTGAACATTATTCCAAAAAATAAATAATTTACGAAATTTCTACTACTACGAAAAATGGTTGTTAGCAAACCTAAAAATTATTCCAAAAAATAAATAATTTACAAATTTTCTGCTACTACGATAATTGGTTGTTAGCAAACATAAAAATTAAATAATTTACGAAATTTCTGCTACTACGAAAAATACTTGTTAGCAAACTTAAACATTATTCCAAAAATAAGGTAATTTACGAGGTCTATTTCTGCTAATAGGAAAAATAATTGTCAGCAAACTTAAAAATTATTCCAAAAATTAAATAGTTTACGAAATTTCCGCTACTACGAAAAATATTAACACTACAAATATTAACATTAAAATATTAACACTACTACGAGAAACATAAACATTATTCCAAAAATTAGGTAATTTACGAGGTCTATTTCTACTAATAGGAAAAATAATTTTTAGCAAACTTAACATTATTCCAAAAATTAAATAATTTACAATTTAAATACTACAGGGCAGGGCTGTCGATATATGCCCCGAGATATATTTATTTTATTTGTAGAATCTCTGGCTTATTCAATAAATAGGTTTGTAATTTTCTGACTACTTAAAAATGCAACGAAAATCCCCCCGTTGATGTCTACGGGCTTACAGCTAGTTAAATTTAAATTGTTAAAACTTTGCACATTTTTATACATTTTGTGACCGACATTTAGCCTTTTAGCATCTTCATGCATTCAAGTACACAGATGAATTTGAATTGAACTTGACTGTCAGTTCAAGTTCATCTCTGCACTTGAGTACCGAAGATACTGAAAGGCAAAAGCCCGGGTCGTTAGTTACAAAACGAATGGAAATGTACAACATTTTAGCGATTTAGAGCTGAAGTTTACGATTTTATATTTGTGTATTATAATATATTTACGTTTCATTTTTATTGTGAATATTTAAACTACGCCACTGTTAAAGTCGTATGTACAATAATGGATAAGTACTGCTTTATTATGTGACTTGCAAACGCTGATGGGTCCCCCTTTTATCGTGATTTATGATTTCTAAAGTCATCAAATTTAAGAAAAAAAATAGATAATATACTCGAGGGGGGCTTCGTTATCTGTCCACAAAAGGCTGAAATCCGCCCGAAACGAATGTAATGAATGGGAAGCGCCGCCCCTGTCAAATAGAGGGGTACACTTTCGTCCAATCACACAACAAAAATGAAAATATTGTTCAATGTTATTGTACGCACGATGGGGGTGAAAATATGGTGTTAGGCAATACAACATCGCACCTTATAAATTCATCACTGATTTTTCAACACAACAAAGATTTGAACATTTTAGAAATAATAAAATACATAATAATATAGACAGATATGAGTATTTCTAAGCATATCTATGTGTCCTCGCCAAAGACTTGATACTTATTTTCTCGAAGAACCTGAGAGAGAATATGAGGCGTCCAGTATCAAACACGGCCAATGTATTTTTTTTATTAATTCTGGTAGGGAATTTCAATACCTTCAATCCAATTCAGTTTCTTAATCGTACTAAAAGTGTAAATCAACTTTCAATAATGATTTTAGTACCAAAAGTAGCCAAGTCATTTACATATGTACTGTAGATTTACTGCAATCCAAAAACATACAATAATTGTGCTACTATGAAGTGGTTTGAGAAACAGGGCGAATGTAACCCAACACTTATTATATTCCTCAAAAGTATACGAGATTTAACGGCGTGTAAAAGAAATGATAATTTTAAGCAAAAATCAATCGTTGATTACATATTTTTATTCGTAATAATTAACATTAACCGCTATAATTTACATATTATGTGTGTATACATATTTCAATCTAAATATTGATTATATGTAGATATTTTTTTCTTTCTCCTTTTGATTATACGAATGTTCGATTATCCGCACACTCTCATTCTTTAGTGCAGATAACCGAAGTTCTAGATTATGTAAATTCATCGTAATGCCATGGAATTTTCAAATGATTCAATCCAAATAACTGCTGCTGGACTACGGTCTCCACAGGCTCAGATTTTGTCTAATATTTTGTGGTAAAAAACATTTAATTACAATGTAAAATAAGCATTACGCCATATTTTATTGGCGGTGTTGATTTTTGTTGACTTTTCCAAGACGATTTGACCGCAAATATGAATGTTTCTCTTTAACCGTTTGAATACCGCGCAAATAAATCATTAATATGTCCCAGAGATAATGCGTGTTTTTGAGAAAAATAATTTTGCCTAATATACACTCGAATTCAATATTTTAAAAACCTATATTGACTCAGTATAGATGAAACTACACATAGTCATGAAAATATTGCTTATATTCTATTAGAATACCAAGTATTTGATTTTTTAAATGTCTTGGACACCCGTGTTCGCTTGCATATGTTACGGATACCCGTGTCCGCTTGGTATTCAATTGGTTAATACGACAGTATGCTATTTTCTTTAATCGACTTAAAACATAATAAAAAAAGAACCAAAGATACTTAAAACTTCTAAAAAATAAATGATAATAGTTCATATGTAATGTCTGCTTCACTAATACTTTTAACAGATAGCGTTTTATTTTTAGTTCATTGATAAATAATAATTATTCATCTCGTAACAAAGCTAACATTTTTTCTAAAAATCACTCAAAAATTATTTACTTTTATATACATTGTATAAAAAGAAGATACCAATGCACATATTCAGAAAATAAGGCCTTCTACTGATTATTTGCACCAGCAGCGCGTAACCATTATGGAACGAGCTGTAAAGATATTTTTTGAAATTTTATTACTAACAATACATTGAAACGTCACAATTTATCATGATAATAATTTAATGAAATTAAATAAATTTCCATAAACTATTATATAAACATGTTGAGTATCTAATTAGATCTCTATATTCTAATGTTCATGTATCATTTCTTCGCCTAATAATATTTACATACCCAATTCTCTTTTTACACGGGAGGTATGTTTCTTGTAAAACAAACAAGTAAAAATAGTCCGTACTAAAAAAGATGGAATTTATATATGTATATCAATCAGCGGTGGGCTGCTAATATCTTAACAAGGGGCTCGGTAAATCTCAGTCATAATTTATTGTTTTGGCATTTACTTGGCAGAACTCCATTTTAATAGGGTAAAAATATCAAGGTATTTCAGTTCTACAGTTTTTATGTATGTTATACGTTGATAGCTATTTCGGCTTTTGCCATCGTCAGAACTATCTGAACTATGACTCAGTCATAATGCCTTTACACTATAGATAATACATCTTTGTATTAAAATTTAACAGAAATTGCAGTTAGGTGCTGATTTGATCTGAGACGAACTATTTTCTTAACTTAACAAGGGGCTCGCTGGCCGCGCCAAATTTTAACAAAGGGCTCGGGCGAGCCCCTCCGAGCCCTTTGTCGAAACCCTAAAATGCACATGCCCTAAAAAAGATCAGGCGAATGAGATAACGCTCTTAATGTTTTGTCACTGTCGCCTTAGGCTATATTGAACAATTATTGGCTTAAAACGCAATTTACCCAATTGTGTCGCTTAAATTCTTTTGCCGATTATGTGTCCCAACGTTTTGTTTCTACTCAGTATTAATAATATGAAATTTATTCCGGTTATTTATGTATGAATTGTACAATGATATCGACTGTGGAAAGGAAAAAGGACGTAACCCACACATATCAAATTTTACAGAAGGCGCAAAAAAAAGTGTTTTGGTGATTTTGGGCCATATGCAAATTATGAATTATACACAGGGGTGGGCTGGAGGGGGCTCGGAGGGGCTCGCACGAGCGAACATTCACTCCTCTCTCAGAACACTGAGAATTGCTTCGAGATTAAGCGTGCCCCTTGTTAACGTATTGGCAGCCCACCGCTGATTATACACAATCTCCAAGTGCACAGAGACTTCAAACTGGTGTTTAATTGACGTAATATAATATTAATCAAAGAAATTGTCTAGGAAAAACCGTTATTTCAGTCTTTTTTCTTGGTTTTAATATTTTACAATGTCATTTTTTTCAAAAATTAAAACCTAAATTAAGATACTAATTTGGCATTTGCAGCTTGCATCCTTTTGATAGAACGTGTATCAAGTTGAACACATTGTGATTATCGAAAAAAGCTGTTTTTAATAAACTGTGGGTTACGTCTTTTTAATATATATATATATATATATATATATAAAAAGATATATTTGGAAATGTTTATAATAAATATTTATTGCAATTATTCGGAAAATATTGTTTATTTAACTACTCGTCTAAATACTTTAATAGCGATAATATAGAATTACGAAAAGTCAAATGTCATTTAAAAACTGCATAAAATTTGCCTATCGCTAAAGGATGCTAAATGACGTACTGAGAGCTGGGTACATAATACATCGCATCCCATGAGTTAATACGCCCCTGTGTTGTGGTCTCAATAGGGGTTGAATTATTATTGCCCGACTTGTCAACGGGACGTGAGTAATGTTTTGCCTGTCCACCGATACAGAGGGAAGAATCTGAGCGACTACGTGTGCTCAAAACAAACATTCAAAAGTTTCCACGGGAAGTTTTTCCGATTTCGCGCAGATTTTAAACTTTTTGTGGTTAAGTTTTCTAGTGAATTGGTTTTAAGTTATTATTGAGTAAATGTGCTGTTATATGGATACAATCTTGGTAATTAAACCTTATATATATATATATACAGTGGAACCTCGATTCTACGTTCTTCAAGGGATCGTAATAAATGAACGAATAATGCGGGAAATCTTCAAATAACACAAAAAAATGTTTAATTTTCAAAAAACTCATTTATTTATTAATTAAAGAACAAATAAATGTATTTTTAACTTGTTTAATACAAACTAGGTAGCCTATTTGCAGTTTGGGACTTAAATTTTAACAAACACTCGTACAAAATCGCGTACATTTCTAAGTCAACTAACTCCTTTTTACTATGTTGACTCGTTTTTCTTCTGAATTTTTTCCAATGTCTTTACTTATTTCCAGTTTCTCAACTAGAGTTTTAGTTTTCTTCATTTAGGTATTTTAGTTTTGACTTTTGAGTTAGAAAAATTTACACAACCAGATGAAATGTAAGATTATTTATGAGAAATATTCAACGAAAACGGTCAATCGGGATAATATTTTTGACGTGACCAAAATATTTGAACGATAGATCGAGGAAAACGGTAAATCGGGGAACGGTTAATGCGGGATTATTTTACATTGTTCTTATGGGTGTTTGGCCGGGACTATGAAAAATGAACGAACCATGCGGGAAAACGAACAATGCGAGAACGGTAGATCGGGGTTCCAATGTATATATATCTAATAATCCATAACTGCTATACATTAATTTTACAGTGTATGCGTTATTATTTAAAATTATGTATACATTGTTCAATCTTCCACATGCCTATGTGTAATAAATAATCATTTTACTCGATTTAAGACGTTTTATAAACTATCGCTAAATTATTAATATAAATAATGTCAATTTCATACTATATTCAAAGTATATACATTTTGTAGGTTTATATATGACTATATGAGGGTGTGTATGTTAAAAGTTATATATTAAATGCACACCTCAATGTATTCATAATTAATTTCAAAAAGTGACTTATTTTCGTGCTATATTAGTACATATTTTTCGAAAACACTTGACAATTAGAAAACTATGTCTAGTTTGAAATAATATTATCACTTGCCCAAGAGTCACGCAATTAATAATATTATTACAACTTAGAACATATTACAAATATTATATTATTTATTTATAATCCATATGATATACAAAATATATATTTTAATCGTCAATATCCAAAAATCAAATAGATACTAGTCAAGAATATTATATTTGGCTTTTGTATTCAGGTAAGTTATAATAAAAAATGTTAATAATTTCGGAAAATAAATTAAAATTCTATTTTTAGTTATATCAAATATTATTATAATTGTTAATGACTGATCTTTATATTATTCAAGAACTATTTTACGTTGATTATATAGAACATTTGAAGTTGTTGGTTTCCAAAACCAATAATTTTCATCTGAAGCTTTGCTGGAAATTCGCGAAAATCACCGCTTTGCGTCGCTTGTCGCTATGTATGTATGTATGTCCACTGTTATCATAATTGTGCAAAAATGTATCAAAAATCTGCGCCATAAATTTTAACGATAAAATTTTTTAGGACTTTCTTCAGTTATCAATAAATGAAATTTTATATGAAGGATTTTTGAGGAATGATGTTACAGAATGTATTTAACTTATAGTACCTACATATATATATATATACTTTGCGTATGTCGCTTATATTATTTGACCTAGTTTCGCAATACTTTTACGTTAGCTGGTCAAATTTGTTATCATTTATTACTATTATTTTATTATTTATTACTAAATAGTATTTTAACAACAATAAACCCTTAAATTTCGCAAAGGATTTGTAAACATAATTAATTTAATTTCTATACTTACCGTCGCTTAACTACAATATCGCATAACACAATAAATTTAATATTAGGTAAACTTTTACTGAAAATTACTCTAAAATTAAAACCAATTAAAATGTATATCAATCAATAAGTAAATAAATATAATAAGGTAACTATTTTAATTCGTGTCACCTAATTTAGGAATCCCATTGGAAATAATGAAAAATCTACCAATCATCTATTTTTTCATAATACAAATATTGTATAAAAATGGAACGTTAAAAATTTATTTTTTGATTAAAAAAATAATTAAAGCTGTGTTATGTACTCTTGAATTGGTAAACATTGGGCAAATATGAAAGTCATATTTTACTGTAATGTAGCATTTCAATATGTACTTTTAAAAAAACAATTATTTATTTAGAATTGCTCGTGTCACAAGATTCATTAAATTTGGTATTATACATTTATTTAGATATTTTTCTTCTAATAACCTTACACTGAATACAATATAATGAAACAGAGAAACTTTATTGGTCTCCTGATTTTCCAGTGGAATAATAAAGTTATTAATTTAAAATTAATTTAACATACATAGATTCCATCAGCGGTGGGCTGCCATTGTCTTAACAAAGGGCTCGGTATATCGTATCCATTTTTTTTTGTTTATCGATGTCCGCTCCCAATGTCGAGCATATGTCCTCCTAATGAATTCCTCCTACAAAAGTTTTTTTCCACGAGAACTGTTTGTTACTAAGTTCCTCAACTTCTCTTTTCCAAAGAGAGTATTAGGGATATAATGATAAGGCTAAGACAGGACTAGTGATTAACTAATCGCTCAAGTAATTCCCAGTTGAATTGAAGGATAGGAAGAGTGTAGGGCAATTTTTAGATCACAAACACCTATGCCTTTGAACAGAAAATCGGAAAATCGATCGAAAAGATGATGTTTCATACTGGGAATCGAGCCCGTGAGGTCCGGCACGGAAATTGCAGCTATGTGCTGATTTGATCTAAGACGAATGTTTTTTTTTAAACAAGGGGCTCGCCAGCCGCACCGAAATTTAACAAGGGGCTCGCGCGAGCTCCCCCGAGCCCCCTCAAGCCCACCCCTGGATTCCATCAGAAATATTAAACTGCGTCCAAAGAATATATTGGTAAGAAAAATATTTAGGCGAATGCTTGATAAGTTTGTTAATAATATTATAGACTATTAATAAGTCAAATGCCATTGTAAAAAGCTTATAGTAACATATCGCCCACGTTCTCTCTATAAGAAATGGTCGAAATGCTCGCGTTCATAAATAGTTATAATAAATTATGTTGCACACAAATGTACTCCCCATTCGAGTTTCGTGTGACAAAATATGAATGCGTTTATTTAACTAAAATTGTTTTTAAAAGCAAATTAAAAAAGACACTGATAACTGTTATAAAAGCTGTTAAAAAAATCAAACTAATTTTACCAATAATGTTTATTGTTCCGATGTTAACTATTGAAGTAGAAATATTTATGTTGTAAGAGTATCTTACATAATATAATATTATATATTATAACCTTTGTTTACATTTAAATTTTAAGCACAGTAATTTGAGGTAAGTAATCATTGTCAATAGGTTCTAAATGGTATATAATATTTGTTCCCAATATAATTTGCATTCTTTTTCTGCTGTCACAATGGCGAATATCAGGTAAAATAGTTTTTATCTCTCATTCGGTAGTCATGTTTTGTTTCCTTGTCGGTATTTACAATACAACTATGGTATTTCATTTATATGAACTAAGTTAAGAAAATAATAATGTACTACATACCTCATATCAGTCATATCGGATAGACGAGAGTAAACGATTTTTTTCTTAAATAAATTCTGTATCCAGGGCCGTGAGAAGTGTAATAATATAATACTAATATAAATTACTGTCGCGGAGATATCTAAAGCAATTGAAAATTAATGATGGTTTCTTAGCCACTGTTGCTGGGTATTCTTCTGTAATTTTCCATCAATTCAAATTTCTTTCCGTTATAAGAATATTATTTCCTCTTTCAATCATTTTGCGTAGGTATGAATAAAAATAAAATAACTTTGCTAGCCGATAATAATGTGACACCGTTACTCTGAATTCAGGTAGCTGATATTAATTTTTATCTTTTAATAAATAGCAGTAAAAATTCTCTATTTTAAAATTATTGTTTATGGAAATCGTTCATTTTTATTGCAAATTTCAATCATTTCAAAAGGAAACAAATTAAATGGTCAGAATTTATATCAATTTTTGGTCAGAATAAAAATATTATACGGTCTGAATATTTAATAACAATTTTGGTTAGTAGGTTAGGTTAGGTTAGGTTAGGTTTTTTTTTTAATTTCATCTAAATTGTGACTATTTATTCTGACCGATATATTATGACCATTTAATATAAATTCTGACCAGAAAAATATTAGCCATTTCAAAATACTACCGTAATACATAAACACACATATCGCATGCTTCTATCGGAGATCATTGTACACATTTTACAGATATTTTATGAATATAATAATTATTCAATATTAATATTTTGCAATTAAGCAATGAATGCATGAGAGTCTAGTCTTACGACTCTACTCAAAATGTTTTTAATTTCGCATTTAGTATAATCATATTTGACTGGAATGATTACCTTGAACGGTGGCGATATTCGTTTACCTACTTATCGTTTTTAAACAAAAGAAGAAGAAGAAAAAAACATGATTTTATTATCAACGATGATATAGTATTACTATTATAAATAAAAACATTTCCGACGATACCGTGAAGTGGAAATATCTATCAACTAAATTCTATAATTCTTGTCGGACTAAATACTTTGAGAGTTTTGCCTTATAATATAAAATACCTAAATATACAGATAAATTATAAAAAAATAGCTTATTGTACAGCTATAATATATGAGAAAATAATCATTGATAATTTTATTTTATTTTGTTTGTTCAAGAAGTATTCGCATTGTCGTGAAAAATATAACAAAATCAATAATTCATTATTTCATCCATGCGGTCCTGTAGCTTGAAACATTTTCACAACAACAAAAAACTTTTTTTACGTTTCTGCAACTGAATTTTGATGTTACGGTAGCTTAAATCCGAAGATTACGGCTGACGTTTTGTTACCATCGCTTTGGCTTGCCGCTAGCAAACCATTATCTGAACAGTTTAATATTATTTTTCCGAAAGCTAGAGAAGGTAAAACGAAACTTTGACATATGAAAAAAATTAACGGCAAACTATTAACAACGAACAACAATACATTCCGCAGTCATATTATTATTTGTTATAATTCCAAAAATGGTGAAGGAAATTGATTTCACTTTGGCATTATCGCCAATGTGTGAATAAGACACCTGTAGCCTAATGCTAGTTGTTCATTAGACGTATAATCAAATCGAGGCTGTCTCGCTAGAAAAGCTTGTATACACATCGCGAGGCGCGAATCGTACAGCCTCGAACAACGTATGTCCGACATTACAACACTCGTTCCACGTTCCACACAATGCCGTTTAAAAATAAAACGTGTAAAAAATATACTAGAATATAAAATTATAGTCGGTAAGTTTCATATGATATCAACAAATAAATTCATTATTGTATCTTAATTACAACAAAAAAATACTCAATAAAATCGAAACAAAGATTATTTGGTACGACATCGTTTTCACGCATGAGATATCCAGAGCCTGCGTAATATTTCCTTCCAAGTTTTCGAGTTTATAGGAAAAAACGTATCTTTTCATAGTACTGAGTAGCAAAGACAAACATGGAAGGTTGCTTCGCACTATTTCGAAACCGCATTCGCAAAGAGAGTCCAGTGTATAATTTTCGTTTTCCAATAGCGCGTAGATTCATTTGATAATAACGATATGTATAGACGAAGACAGAAAGACTTTTTTTACAAATTTTCAAAATTACTACAAATTAATAAAAACTGTTGTAATTATACACCTATTATAGTTTTACAACACAAGTTAACTGAATTTAATCGCTTCTTAACTACCACGACCAGTTTCAATTATTAAGTAATTATGTATTACACAATGTTTTATTTACATTTTTTAAAAATATTATTAATTATTTAATCACTTTTTATTTCAACGAATCAGTTGTATTTTTTTTTAATTGCTTGTTGCAAATTAAATTAAACGATTTAAAAATTTATCAGATATTTAAAAACACACACACACAACAAATACCTTACCAATTTCATTTATGTTATAATCAATGTAATGTCCTCGAAAATCCATTTGCAATAGCTTTTATAACAGAGTAATAATCATATTTGTTTTTTTCAATCGCTTTTTACTCCCAGGTACTTACTTCTTGCATTAAGTTTAACCATTGAATGGATGTAACGTTTTACATTCTATTGCACTTATGACGTTACAATGGATGTGTTTCTGCATAAAATTAATCATGAATGGCTTACAAAAACAATGAATACGTGAAAGCATTTAATGGGGTGAACAGTTATTAAAACAACCCTCGAATTCTTGACACAAAAAATTGCAACATGTTTTATGATTGACTGTATATTGTTTCTTTGTTTCATATTTTCAGGTAAAACAAAAGAATTATTCGATACAACCAACGATTCGAAGAAAAAACATCGGTCAGACTAAATTAATAACAATATATTATATACATATTGTATTGTTCAACATGCGAAAAATTGAAGTATAAAGTATACATTACATCAATTATAGAATTATCCTTTTTAATATGGTTTGATATTCCAATTGGAAGTCTTCGGAAGTTTATTCAAATTCTAAATATTTTTGGCGTGAAACTTAACTTAAAATAAAACAGTGATAAAAAAATGAAGAGTATAGCATCACCAGACGTGCATGCTAATGTGACACAGTGGTTGTCAAAGGCAAGTTCAAGCAGAGGGGGATCTAGATTGGATAATCAGCCAGAGCCGATGGACTCCTTAGCGGCCCCGAACCTGAGTTCTTCCGAAATTCATTCACCTCCCTCCTCGTCGAGTAAGTAACCATTCCTGTTGTCCATTCTATAATTAATCTAAAAAAATCTTTTTTGTTTAGGAGAGAGGTTTAATAAGTGAATTGATTAAAAAAATCAAAAAAATAAAACACTCATTGTACTAATTCCAGATTTATTTAATATGCTCAGGAGCGATTTCGCTCGTTTTAATTAAAAAGTGTGTTTCATTTTTTTATGCATTGATAGTGAACACCCCAAAAGAAATTTAAAAATATATATTTTCTACCGATTTCACCTTGGTAGAAATAATATTGTAAATATTTTCAACCAATAAAAAAATATGCATGCACAAATTATTATATTCATATGTAGGTATGAGATTTATTGAAGTATTTACAAAATACTTAGAGGTAGACTTTAGTCTGACAATTATAGTGTTAAGTTTACAATGTAATCAAACCATTTCATCAACCATCAACTGTTTTTGGAATACGAAAACATTGTATATTAACATTTTCAGTACCGCGATGTTTTAAGCTAAAAAAAAACATTCACTCATATACCCACCGCATGTTTTTAATAATTATTGAATAGTTTTTAAAAATAGGACTGAATTTATGAATATTAAAAGTTTACTTATAAAATGATATATATAGTTTAACATGTTCAAGTTACATTCGTGGTCTTCAGTGGCCTTACGGTATTCACGCCGTTCGTATGTAGCGGCCACCAGTGGCCTTACGGTACTGAAGCGGTTAATAAAAAAGTGTAGAGGTATATAAATGATAAAACATTTGTTATTTGATGTCCTCACTTTAAGAGTATTTATTACAACGAGTAAATGTATGAACATTCTATCCATGCCCACATTTACAATACATTGACCAATAATCGGCAATTGCGTATTAAGCCAATAATTGTTCAATATCGCATAAGGCGTCAGTGATTTTTTTTTTTTGATCGTTATATCATTCGCCTGATATTTTTTGGGTCCTGTGCATTTTAGCGTTTTGACTTGTTATCGTTTTTTCCACGTGGAGCCCGGTTGAGAAACGCTGATCTAGAGAACTGGTAGTAAACAGACAATTTTATCAAAATATTAGGATAGGCATTGACCATATATTACTAATTACTACCGGCGTACCGGCACAAGGAATTCCTTCTTCAAATTTAATTCAAAAAAAAAATTCTCTTGTAAAATTTATTAATTGTCGGTTACGATCTTTTGTCTTTAACGGGTCGACATTGTCTCATATTGCCGAAGCTTAATATTGAAAGCTTTTTTTTTCTATATTTTGACAGCCTCCGTATGAACAGAATTTTATAGAAAAAAACTTCTATAAAGTTATATTTTCTTCATAAGAGTAATAATATAAATTTACTATTTTAAGCGTTACAAGAAATAATATACGATAAAAAATCAATACACACTAACGAAATTACTCATTTACTATTAAATACTATAAGAATAATAGTACAAATATGATCATTTGATATAGAATAAAATAAACACCCACACATTATTGTTATCATTTGAAATCACTGCAAGCGAACAAAACATTATACTTGTACAACAACTCTAATAGAACTGAGTGGAAAAGCCGGAAAACATGATGGTGGGTGAGGCTGCGTTTGAGTAACGGACGAATATTGATAAGTATTACATGAAATAATATATTGTCATTATTTTCCACATTTTTATTTGAATTAAAACATCGAACTTATTTTACGCTTTCAAGTGTTATTGTAATAAAAAATAATAAAATAATTTAGGTCACATAGTCGATAAAACTGTGCTCAATCCGAAATAAATATATCAATGTATAGTAGTGTATTATTCAACGTTATAGACAATTTATTTCCCACGTTATTGATTCAAAAAATCTTTACAAATCATAAAAAGGTGTATGATCTTGCGGCTATTATAATCAAAATTTTGTAGCTATAAGTACTTGTAAACGATCGACAGTTGCTTCGATGTGTACTTGAAATGCTACAATTCATTTTCAATAGACGAGACTGCAAACTTTAACTTACACAAAGTTGCCACTTATCAAGTGGCGGTTTTTTATTTGAAGTAGATACGAGTAATATAAGTTTATATGTACTTGCACTATTCCCGGGAGCAAAATACTCATTTGTGGGTAGAGAGAGATATTTGTTTACTTTTGTTAAATAAAATACTTAAATAATCTGATATTACAACGTTTAAATCTGTCTAAGAGGTATATTTAAAACATACGACAGTTGATATTCTTAGAGGTGGACTGGAGGGAGCTCGGAGGGGCTCGCGCGAGCCTCTTCTAATTTTTTTTTCTAAGGCCGGCGAGCCCCTTGTTAATTTAAGAGAAAAAAATATTATCAAATCAAATTATTAAATATGTAACTGCAATTTCTGACTTACATATTATCTACGTATACATATACAATACTACATTTTTAGTCATTTAGATTGATAAGTTTACGGTAAATTGCATATTGTTACATATTATAATTGCATTAAGTAACAATAGATTGCTTATCAAAGTATTCCATATAATTGCATAGGAGTGATAAAAATATTTGCTCCTTCCCCAGAACACCGAGAATTGCTTTGAGATTAATCGAGCACCTTCTTAACGTATTGGCAGCCCACCGTTGGATATACTATGTTAATTATGCTCAATAAACTAATAAAAGCTTTGACCGCTTGGCTATATGTAATTCTAGAAAATTGATGATGTATAGAAATTTCATAATATTAAATTATTATAATAAGATATTAATAAAAAAAATCTTGTACTTATTAAAACATATTTCAAAGTAAATTGAGTTTCCTTGAATATATTCTGTTCGTCAACGTTAGAGCCTAGGGTGGATCTTTGCAGTCGTGAACATGTTTGTTTCTAATTGGCGATCCACTGTCATCAAAGATCCTTTTCAACAACAACCTCTTGCCACCGAAGAAGGTTCCGGTAATTGTTTTCCCTCGGATGTTATATTTTCACCGTTTTTCTTTTAAATGCGAGTTAATGTTCAACACGTAATCCGCAACTCAGCAAAAATATATTTACCAATAAGCCGGGAACTTCATCCTGGAAACAATTGAAATGGTTTCTATGAAACAGGTGTATTGAAAATTATACAGGGGATGAATCATTTATTAACGGGGGTGCGTGCTGAAATTCCGATATACCATCATTTATTATCTCTTTATGATCGCAATATGTCGTTGTGAAATTTCCTCATCGCAGCTTCCCACGCTGCAACCTTTATTGCATCACATTAGCAGACGGGTTAACTAGCTAGTGCTAATTGCATATATCGATGACCCACCCAACTATCAATGTTTTACTTGGTATGTGAATTATAAAAATACCCCGATATTCAACAATTCCCAGTTGTACAAGGATGGGACGTGTATGATTAATGAACACCTGGCGTATGTCAGCAGGGCCTGTTCCGGACATTATATCGCCCGAGTTGGGCTGAAAGAAGATTTATTATTATTCAATATTACAATATTTTTATGTTATTAATATTTTTTGTTATCTCCTCTTTATTATATAATACTTTTGTCTTTAATTAATTAATCTTGAGTTCACATTCCTTTATATAGGTATATTCCATTATCGTACAAGGATATTTTAAGATAATAAATAATATTTTCAATTTTTTTCTCCATTATTATAAATTAATTCATTTTTCATAAAAAAATATGAGAGATTTTTTCTATATACATATTAATATATTTCAATTAATTAATTTAAAATAATTAAAAGTGTCTATTATGTGTTTAGTTGTGATTCTTAAAACGTATTTTCTTTGTGTAAAATAAGAATCGGATTTATAAAAAAATATTTAAAAAAAAATCATAAAATAACCTCATACACAATCATTACTTTTTAGAGATTGAATTTGCGTTTATTTTGTAGAACTCCATTAAAATGAGAAAAAAAAATATTACTTTTTCCCATGAATTATAAAACATAGTTGTTATCAATTTCGGCATCATGACATCGACAAAACTATTTTTTAAATAATTATTATTCTTGGAAATTGTTGCGTTAGATCAAGACCGAGTTATTATGTGTCTAAAGAAAAAAAAATATACAATTATTAAAAAAATGATTTTTATTTCTTTTTTTACCAACTCGAATCGCTAATTTCCAAAATTCAATAAATTTTAATTCTCTAATTTTTATGTGTATTGAGTGTGAAGTATCACACTAGAATAGGATGATTTCAAACATTCGTTCACTCTCGTTTTTATTTTCTCCGTTTTATTATTGTTATTTATAATAAATAAATATAGATACAATAAAAACAGGCAATATCGTCACTTATTTTGGTTCTGTATGCATGCTGGTAAAAATTAGCCATACAGAGGTGAAAAAATCGACGTCCACACGCGGGACTCGTACAAAACGATCACATCTGGGATACGTTCATCATTCTAGTTGAAACAACAAATCAAAAGGGGAAAATAATATTTAGAATATCGTAAATTGTCTTTGATTGCACAGAGAGAGCGATTAGCTTACCAATAGTCTTGTAATAACGCTATCCTTTAATATCTACTATATTCAAGGAAAAGAGGTTGAGCAACGAGTAAAAAGTAGTTTTCGTATTGATAATTCTGTGGTGATTAACTATATTAATTAACAGTCCTTATATGCTACACATTGGGAGCGCACATGGTTAATAATATGTGTTTTGTACATTACGGTATCAATGTAAGTATGTGAAAATGACGAGAGATGCTATTGTTGCATATTACATAATAATAATTTACCGTTCCGATTTTAAGGTTGTCGCCATGGCCGAGCTGTATTACATTATACTTCAGCTCAGCGATCCAAAACTATGCAATGATATTAAATCGATATTATCGTTTGCTAAGATTTAATTTACTAAGATTTAATTATTCTTCTAAACATTAAAACAATTTATATGTACATAGTTCCTACCTGAATTGACTTCACTGTGAATTTCTAACCTCTGTAACGATCACGCCATTCCGGTCGGCAACGTTGGAAAAGGATTGCAAATAACCAAAACATTAACTGTGAAGTCGACTCGAAGAACTTCGATACTAACGTGTTCTATAATTTAATATTTCGTTAACTTGGCATCGGAGGAAAAAAACATTTTGTTTTGTAAATCGTACTAATTGTAGATATAGTGAGAGCAGTGGCAGATTACCCCATAATCGAATAGGTGCGCGCTCGGGGCGTCGAAATCTTAAGGACCTTAAAAATAGCTTATATTATATTATATAACCCATATACTTTTTGTTCATATTTTAATGATTTTACATGAAATTTTCTGTTGTTTTTATGTTATCCTAAAAACAGGGCCTCCAAATATCATTGCGCCTAAGACTTCTCATGTGTTTAATCCGCTACTGTGTGAGAGAACAAATGACTCGCTGAGAATACAATTATAATACAGTGTCATAAATAGAATTAGAATAAAAATAATTTGTAGTAAAATACTGATATAATTCTCTGAGAATCATTTGTTTTCGTTACAAAGTGCTTCGACTTCAGTATTCATGTCTAGTACTTTTCACCTGAATTTAATATATCCTAATTTAAGTCAATATGTTCGATGGAAAGAAAAAAAATCTATGCGGTTATTATAATGGGTTATAAAGTATTTACAAGTCCTCATTAATGAGAGTGGTATATTGAAATGTTATCACAAGTATAATTACCCTATTTGAATATCAATTATTATTGTGCTGTGAAATTGGCCAGGTGTGGTTAGTAAATTAGGTGCATCAAAAATAATGTATCGTTATTCCATGGATCTCAAGCGGGATAATATTTTTTTTAATGATGACTAGTCAGGGAGAAATTTTCCCACGCATCTGTAGTAAAAAGTACACCCCTGCAATACGCCGCCTCTCAATTTATTGACACGCAATTAGTACAACAAATTAGCCTGATACATGGCAGGCAAACTTAATTGCGAATTTAACAATATAATAACTAATGTCGATACAAAGAAAAAGCTATCGAAACTTGCTTGAAATTTAAATACTTTAAAATTTACGAAAAACCTAAACTTTACGTTACAAAAAATACCGCAAAAAATGTTCTAACAAAATATACTTGAAGGATAGTATTTAGGAAATATTAAATTATCTAAATTGAGAAATGTAATCCATATTTTATTAGGATACGACTTCTAGAAAGACCACGTAAATATAATACATCAATAATTGACGGCGGCAATAATTGACGACTGTATTTAATACAGTCTTGAACTTACGCGGATTTGTAGTTAGGTGGTTGAGAATTTTTAAAAATCATATAGCTATATTGCTCTGTAATTTTCTCGCGCCGCTGAAATTAAAAAAATGAAATGAAACATTATTTTTTAAATGATCATTACAACCCGACGCCTCCCGTTTTTGTTATCGTATCCATTTTATTAATTAATTTGTATGTAAGAAGTAACGTAAAAATATTTTTTTCATTTTAATTTAATGATGTTTTATGTATTGAATTCCATTTTTTAACCATCCCTAGATTTTCATTAAAATACAATTTAAGTATTCCTCGACTGATTTTGTATCTTTATATAATATTACTCGATTATAGTTACCGTGGTTTTTGAATTTATATTGAGATTGAGACTCTGAAAAAACACAAATGGAAATGATTTAATTTACATAAAAAACATTTAACCATGTTAAAATGATACCCTAAATTGCCTAAAGCTTAAAACTGAAAAAAAATCTTTATTATTGTTAGTCATAAGCTACTAAAAATACCACAACCAACTACCAGTAGCTCACAAATGTTTACATTATATATATTAGACAGACATATTGACAGCAAGAAAATATTTTGAAAAGATTTACAATAAGTTTATTTTTCTGTTCTGAAAAAACATTTTTCTGTTATTTGTCAGTGGAGTAGACAGTCATACACAATAGTTATTACGCTGAAAGAGGTTTGGAAAAATACAAATTAATAGTTTCAAAAGTTAAAATGATTTTCTTATTATTTATTATACAGTGGAACCCCGATCTACCGTTCTCGCATTGTTCGTTTTCCCGCATGGATCGTTTATTTTTCATAGTCCCGGCCAAACACCCATAAAAACAATGTAAAATAATCCCGCATTAATCGTTCCCCGATTTACCGTTTTCCTCGATCTATCGTCTATATATTTAGGTCCCGTCACAAATATTATCCCGATTTACCGTTTTCGTTGAATATTTCTCATAAATGGTCCCGCCTCGTATTTCGTTTCGCGTTTTTTTAGTGAAACCCCGATTTACCGTTCTCGCTATTGATTGACCGTTTTTGTAGAATATTTTTTGCACTCATAAACAGTCTTACATCGCAACTCAAAAGTCAAAACTGAAATACCTAAATGAAGAAAACTAGAACTCTAACTGAGAAACTGAAAACAATTCAAGACATTGGAAAAAAAATCCGTAGAAAAACGAGTCGACAGCAAAAAAGAGTTGACTTAGAAATGTACGCGATTTTGAAGGTTTTTTGTTAAAATTTAAGTGCCAAACTGCAAATAGACTACTTAGTTTGTATTAAACAATTTTAAAATATATTTATTCATTCTTTAATAAAAATAGTGAAATAAGTTAATAGGTCTTTTGAAAATTAAACATTGTTTTGGTATTATTTGAAGATTTCCTGCATTATTCTTTTATTTATTACGGTCCCTTGAAAAATGTAGAATCGAGGTTTCACTGTATATAAATTAGAAATTATTAAAATATTTTATTGAAACTCAATATTTCATTACTCTAAAACAATGGTGAGCAAAAAAAAATGCCTTGTAATCACATGGCATTTTTATGGGTATATTTTGTTTTGTTAAGTACTTACTGTAATTCTTTTATTATTATTCTACACTAAAATAATAAGATAATTTTACAATATTTCTGTGACTTATCAACTTATCAATGCTCTAAGTATATTTCTATAAATGTAGGTTAAAACAGATTCTGCGCAATTCAATGATAAAATTAAAGAAAAATAACTGTATGTATTTGTGAATATTCAAAAACTTTATATTCATCCAAATACTAACAAACAAATAAAAGTTTCTAAGGAATATTTTTTCTAAAAGTATATACTGGCAAAGTGATATTGTAACGAGATTTTTCGAAGAAATTAAATTTAATCATTTGAAATTCGTCGTTAAAGGTTGATTGCTAGACAGAGCTTAAGAACGTCTTCATCTAATATCACATTTCAAAACGGTTTTAGTTAGTACAACTGGCGGATATATCGTATAGCTTCTGTAAAATGACTTTACCTGCAAATTTTTATTCATTGTAAATTATGAAACCAAACTCGACACCGTTTATTAGACGGCAGAGTCGCATTGGACCATCGCAATGAAAGATAACATTTAATATTGCTAAGGAAGTTACTGAAATATTTTCCGATGAAATACTTTTTATTTTATGAAATAGAAGTTTTAAATAAAAAAAATACTGAAGTGTTTTCTTTCAAAAGAATTATAATATATATTTGAAAGCTATTTCGGTATCATGACTTCGTCAGAATACCGACAGCAGCCCATCTGCTGTTATTTGCATATTTTTAAATTGTATAACTGTTATACTATAACAAATTCACTCATTTAACTGATGTATTGTATGACGGTCTGAAATACGCAACACGTCATTGTGGTGAACGGTCAGTATACACTAAAGGTGATTGTGTTGGGTACTTCAGACCGTTCAAAATAAGTAGCATGCACGCGGGAATAGCCACTACTGGTCCATCTTGAAACTCCAATAACTGTCCACTTTTAGGGTCAAAATATAAGATCAACATTTAGCTGCCGAATATCTGGACTGCATATGTTGAGTCAGCTGCAAAATGCTGCCGTGTGTGCGCCCAATATGAGTTTTATATTTTAAAAAAACTGGAATCGCCGAGTTGCGAACTGTCGGCTGCGGCAGCTTAATGTTGCTCGTGTATTTCCAGACGACACATAAATTGCACGATTGAATTAATATTTTTCGATTCCGATTCGACTCTGTTACGGCTTTCTCGTGTGCTTATAAAAATATTGTAGAAGTCCAAACAAGTAGAGGCGGGAGCATGAGGAGTATTTTCACAAAGCTTAAAGATACCATCATCAGACTGGGTTCCTTTCACATCCCACTTGTCTTCAGTCAAAAAGGCACAAAGGCGTTTTCTATTCACTAAAATGATTTTAAATGTTCACACATGAATGGTTGGCTGTGCACTTACTTACACGGGGCAGGAAATGCGGTGTCTTGTTCGTTTTTTCCACTAACACAAGTTTTTATTTAGTGCGCAAACAATAATCCTGTTCCCTTGATTCTTTTCATCGAACATTGAAGTCTCTCAACGGTGTCTCTTTGAAAAGGCAAACAAAACAAGGAGGAATACGGGCAACGATTTTTAATACACACATATGGATATCTATTAATTTTGCAAAATTAACCATTCTACGTAAAAAAAAACCGAATTGAGCTGTGGAGAAATCGGAAAATAAACTATCATCAATATTCCTACACGAGAATCTTTTACTGCACCTGTGATACATTGTTCGGAAATACAGTGAATATAGAAATATGAGACGAGGATTACGTTATAATTTATAAATTCAAACATTTTTTTTGTTTCGATACGCACTAAATAGGGGTGGGCTGGAGGGGGCTTGTTAAAATTTGGCGCGGCCGGCGAGCAAGTTAAGAAAATAGTTCGTCTCAGATCAAATCAGCACCTAACTGCAATTTCTGTTAAATTTTAATACAAAGATGTAGTATCTATAGTGTAAAGGCATTATGACTGAGATTTACCGAGCCCCTTGTTAATATATAAGCAGTGGCGGATTATCCCATAAGCGCAAGAGGCGCTTGCTTGGGGCCTCCAAATTTTAGGGGCCTCAAAAATATCTTTGTTTCCATATATTTTTAGATGTGAATGTTCATTTATTTAACATGTAACACTTTTAAAAAAGAATATTTATTTCAAGGAGTGAGGCCCTAATATTTGATTCTAATTTTGGTAGTCATTTTTTGAAATACCGCAATCCAACTAAAAAATATTCACCAAATACCATTTTTTTTGAAGTGACACATACATGAAGCTATTTTCTTTCATCTATACAAGATGATAATTGGCAATGGGGTTTTTATGTGTTAGAAACTAGCTTGAAATCTGATATGCGCCCTAAAACAAAACGTCTCTCATAAGACGTCCGAAAAACTAAATTTTATTTTCTAGATTACGAGTTTCTACTCGTAATTTAAAATAAAGTGTTTCTCACGTAAAACTTTACTGTGGCCACATTATTAACGTTAACGGTAACTATGAAAATCTCGTGAATCCCAAAGATTTTATAAAAGTATACGCTGAAACGCTCAAACCAATTTTGCTGAAAATTCAATTCATTGCATTCTTAATAAAATATATTTATCTTCCAAATATTTTCAATGAAAAAAAAAAAAGTATTACACATAACTTATTTATTCTAAATATTTAATTTTGTACAAAATATTTACATTTTCTTATTAAAAAATCAATGTTCCTTATTTCACGAAAACTGCTCTGAAAAAAATCCAAAAGGAAAAAAAATAACAAAATGCAATATCTCTAGAGAAATTATATTTATAAATAAAAAATCCGCATGTAGTATAATCTCATAACTAAAGAAAAAGAAGTCGAGAATTTTTATTAAAGTGGAGTAATTATTGGGGTGGCGGCAAATTCAAGAAACGCCGTGGGCGGTGGGACTCCTTCCTACGCCACTGAATCTAGCTTAATAGGATTTTCAAATTATCACAATTCGCATTATTACAAGCATTCGGTATTATTTATTACATTGTAAAAAAATATATAGGGAGCTAGTGGCGTGCTTAAACAGGAACCTTCTATTTTTTTCAATAAACATTCGCATATTAACCAAAAAGATTTTACTTATTTTTGAAAAAAAGTTTTTATTTTTGAAAAAAATATTAAGCTTTGACAAAATCAAATATATCGACAATTGGATAAAGTTTTTATTTTTTTACAATTTTTTATTGACAGATACTATTTCAAAATTTAATTAGGTATAATATCCGATTGTTAACCAGTTGCTGAACCCCACTCAAGAAAAAAATAGTCGATAATAAAACGATCATGTTATTTGAAAAATAGTTCACCGAAATAAATAGATCCATAAAATTAGACATAATTATTTTTTAGCAATATTCCTCCATCTTTACTACGAAATGATTTTCAAAATATTTTAAAAGACTCCTTTTTTTTATTCTCAGTAAGCTTTTTTTTATTCCGTGTTGTACTCAAATTTGTACTCACGACCACCTGCTACGATTTCACAATCCTCTTGCAGAGTGTATTCCATGGCGTTACATTTATTTATTTTTTAATTTGAAGGAATGTCCCATGGAGACATCCTTCATGGCTTAGTTGTAGAAAGTAGACAAAGACTTGATCAAAGATTTATTATTTCTTATTATCCTTTCCGCTGATATGAACGCTGTTATTTGTTTCTGCTCTAAGATTTTTTACCATGTCCCCGCCAAATGTGGAGCATATGGACTCAACATTAGTGTTTCTATGAAAACTACTTGTATCTCCGTTGCTCATACTCTCTTTGCTTCTAAAGTGAGTAGGAATATAATAATAGGGCTAGGCTAGGACTAGTGATCAGCTTATCGCTACGTTTTCACGTTAACCCTTTGAGGAGTGAGTAAACTGATTCGTTATTAGCCATAAATATTTTTTTAGAAGCTATTACTGCGATTTTGTTTATTACTGTATTTTTTCTCTCGTCTGTGTACATGTGACACTTTACAGACGTCGATTTCAAGAAAGGAATCAATCCCAAATGGTATTTTACGCTCAATATTATATGACTACCAAATTGTTTACAAACCTTAAACTTTTTTTAAAAAACCTTTTTTTCATTTATAAGCATGATAAAACTTATGTGGCGACCAAAAATCACTGATGGATGTATATAGTATCCATATCTGAAGAAATAGCAAAAAATCAATACAATATATGAGGATAGCAATATGTAGATAATAGATGGCAAGATACTTAGACGTACGGGTACGGCGATACACATCAAAGGGTAAGATTGGTGGGAGGGGGAAATTCAAGAAGTCACAAACATTCATACCTTCGAGCAAGAATTAACAAACCAATTTATATAACTGTCCGTACTAGAATTTTAGCTCTTGGCCTTCATAACCGAAGCCAAAGACGTTACGCAAGCGCTCTCACAATTATTACATCAATATGTATTTTTTTTGCTTCACCAAAACAGACATTTCTTTCATTTTGATATTTTTAACGATTTTTTTAACCATGTCTTCTACCAATGTAAATTGTGTAGAATCTTTATGGCGTTTTTCTCAACAGACGTTTTTATAAGAAAACTAATGCTAAAAGTTACTCAATCCATATTTTTTTAGGAAAGTAGAGAGAAAGATTAGGTTAGGACAGTATAAGTGATAAGGTTATTGCCTTCTCTGGGATTTTATTTATCTGCTTTGTTTGGGATTTCATAAGTGGAAGGGATTTTTAGACATCATAAACATCCATGCCTAGGACCAGAAATCAATCTGTAGGCATTCTCATGAGTTAATCCATTTTGCCAATAAAAGCCTTAATTTTAGTGATACATTTATTTACTGAACGTCAGTTCAAGTTCATACGGGTACTTGAACGCCTGAAGATTCCGAAAGGCAAAACCCGGGTCGTTAGTAACAAAACTTGTGAATGTACATAATTTGAACGTTTCAAATTTAATATTGATATTCCACCAAGCCCCCCCCCAGTTGAAATCTTAAATTATAAAAGTATTCTTTTACACTCAGATGCGGATAATTTTATCTTGTTTTTATTTATTTTTTTGCAGGTTTGCAATTTTGCTATGAAAACGACGAATATACTTGGTATTGAAAAACACCAACGATTTTTTTTACAACGTATTCTGCACTCCGAAAAAAGGGCCTCCAAAATTTATTGCGCCTGGGGCCTTGCCAGTGCTTAATCCGCCACTGTATATTAGCAGCCCACCACTGGCACTTAACAATATTTCCAAAAAATTAAATTGAACAAATTCGATATAATACATATTTAGGTTTGAAAAATATCAAAGCAGTATGTTTTAGGAATTTGAAGGCTCATTCATTAATCTATATCATTAAGAGTAAAATGATTGTCCAATTTACTGTAAAATTATAGAATTTCTTAAATTATATATGTAGTTTTTTTTATTATTTTTGAAAATTTGCAATAAATTCAACAACTTGGCACAACTTCAAATTAGCATTTAAAAAGTTGCATAAAAATACGTCCGAGTGTACTACGAAAAAAAGCAGTCCGTTAACGCTTTAATTACAATGTTTTGAATTAAATCAACACGACACAAGATTGCTCATTTCATGTTATGGCGTCGAGTAAAAAGTCTTTTGTGTGCTTTGTTCATCCCCTAACAGGCGTTCTGATTTACGGCACTGTGTTGGTATTATTATTTATAATCATTCAATCATTTTTGATGAAGACAAGTTTGTAAAAGAGCCTTAACTGTATTTTCAGTATCTTGAGTCAGCAATAACCTATGAAAAATAGACATAATTATTATATTATACTTCTACCCTTCAAATAAACATTTTTTATTTTAAATATCATGGCTATAATTTATATTTTTTATGCTGTAACTATGATTATTGTTAGTTTTACAACTGATTAATATTTAAATTCACGACATTTGGAAATAACACCAATAATCACATTTATTCGAATTCTTTCTTGTCTGAATCGTTATCGATTTTGGCGAACAATGACCGAATTTAGCACGATACTGATCGCATGTGCCGTACCGTGTTTGGTCCGTTCGCTGCGACAAATGTCAACGTTTGTAACCGATTCATCGCTCATTATGTCCATTTACGACTGTATTGTGTCGATTGTGAGTAATCCTAGGAACCTTACGCATCCCCTGCGACCCCATTTCAATCGAAAAACGATCGAGACCCACGAAATGCGACCCGATTTCGATCCCTAATGATCAGTCCGAAATCGAATATGCATCTTATCCTGAGCGCATGTGGAAAGTCAAATCGATCGTTAGGTTTCATTCCAAAACGTACAAGTCTAAAATCGACTTCTGCATCGCAGTCAAACGAGACAGTCGAAAGTCGATTCGTTCGACACGCATCGAATCCTATCGAACACAATCAGACGTGATACGTGTGTCTTTAAAACATATCATTTCACAAAATCCATCCCTGAACGTGGCTGGAGAGCGAGACTCATTTTCGCATACGACCGAGTCGACGAGAGTAAACCCGTTTTCCGGAGCGCATCGAATCATTCCAAAAGCACGTCCGCTCTCGTTGCTGAAAATTTAAAATAAATTTGAATTAAAAAAAAAAAAAAAAGTTACTTCATCTTTTATCAAAGTAAGCTTTTTTTGAACCATATTTGCGTTTATTTAAAATTGTATCCGAAATAGATATTGGACTAAGTTGAACGATTGGCAAATATTATTCATTGATATGTCAAGAATACACAAAAGATTCTTTTTGGTTATGTTATTTTCATAAACTAACCTACATAACCGGCGGTGGGCTGCTAATATCTTAACAAGGGGCTCGGTAAATCTCAGTCATAATTTATTGATTAGGCATTTACTTGGTATAACTCCATTTTAATAGGGTAAAAATATCAAGGTATTTCAGTTCTACAGTTTTTATGTATGTTATACGTTGATAGCTATTTCGGCTTTCGCCATTGTCAGAACTATCTGAACTATGACTCAGTCATAATGCCTTTACACTATAGATAATACATCTTTGTATTAAAATTTAACAGAAATTGCAGCTAGGTGCTGATTTGATCTGAGACGAACTATTTTCTTAACTTAACAAGGGGCTCGCCGGCAGCACCAAATTTTAACAAGGGGCTCGGGCAAGCCCCACCAAGCCCCCTCCAGCCCACCCCTGTACATAAAGTCGTCAACTTTTGTCATCCTAAGGAAATCAATTCCACCTCGCCGTTGCCCTCTACTTAAAGCTATGCAGATGACAGTGTCACAAATCTGGCGAAGGTATTCATAAAAAAGAGACTCGTATCGCAACCAATGTGACCTACCCAAACTTCCCTTTATTTTTATAACCCTAAAATCGTATGACTAAAAACGCTATTTCTTATTTTTTCAGGTCGTATACTATACGATATTCCGTGCAAAGTTTGCCGTGACCATTCGTCAGGGAAGCACTACGGAATATTCGCGTGTGATGGATGTGCAGGATTTTTTAAGCGGAGCATTCGAAGAAGTCGACAGTACGCATGCAAGAGTAAGAACAGTGGAACATGCCTTGTAGACAAAGCACACAGAAACCAATGTCGGGCATGCCGACTTACCAAATGCATCGATGCTGGGATGAATAAAGAAGGTAACTATCAAATAACTCGAAAGCCCTTACTCATAACACATGACTGCTGATCTAACTATTCTATTTAAGACTTGGGGCGCAGGTAAATATCTTTTTTCCGCGCACTTTGAGAATATATCAATAGGTTGAGATACATAATTGATTAATAGTATTCAATATTTTGTACGAAACGTTGTTCAAATAACACGTAGGAAATGCTGGAAAAGTGGTTAATGTTTTGACATATTATACTATTCAATTATTTGTAAGGTGAATAATCAATATAAGCCACGGTGCATACTATTTGCTGACATGTGTTATGTCGAGTTGTCAATATATTCCTGTGATATAAATATATAATATTTTGCGTACCGGCGTAATTTAACACTCACTTCAAAAGACATATTTTTATTTCGTATGCTATTTATGTATCTTCAGTTTATTGTTTAAATTTTTTAAATGTTATTCTTATAACGTTGTTACGTCACGGAAAACGTCTACCACTACCAAACATATGGCCGTGGCGGGTGGTGGTGGGTATTGCAATGTTACGACCTTGAGTAAATATTAGCGCGTTAAAATGTTATGTATTATAAATATTATTATTTTATTTGATTCCTAAAGTGCACAAAGAAAACTATGACTAATTTGATAAACAATTAACACGCAATGTACTGATATTGCGAAACAATATTGCCTAATTAATAACATATTTTTTTGCATTGTAATAATATTGTTGTAGGTCATTGAGACCGTGCCGTTGAAAATATGACAATGCAAAAAGAGACATTAAAACATGTCATTTAATATTATAATTTTAGCCGTGCAACACGAACGTGGTCCTCGAAACTCAACTCTTCGTAGACAGATGAGCCTATTCCTGAAGGACTCGCACAACTCCCAGAACGACTCCAACACTCCTGTACTCTCTTTCCAAACGATGCCGCCTGTGGGTCTGATTCCTCAAGCAGCCCTAGCTGAAGAAGCAGCTTGCGAAACCGCTGCAAGACTTCTCTTTATGAATGTGCGATGGGCCAAAAAAGTTGGAGCATTCACCGCGTTACCACAGCCAGATAGAATATTACTTCTGGCTGAATCTTGGCGTGATTTATTTATTCTCGGAGCAGTACCTTTGTTAACTCCGCTGGTAATGTATAACCATTCGATGGAAGCTTTGGCATTCTGTGAAGTTGTGGAGGCGGTCGCTCGAGCTCAACTGGATGTCAATGAAATGGCCTGTCTACGAGCTATGGCCTTATTTCAGCCAAGTGCTGCAGCTGCCAGTGGCCTTACCGATCCTCAAGCCATCGCTACACTTCAACAGCACGCACAAATAGGCCTCAATAAGGTATTTAAATATGTATGCTTTTAATTATCTTTGTGATATTGTGTTACCTCGTTTTACAGACTAAGTACACTCAATATTTTTTTTATTTCCTCAAAGTTACCGCCGAATCAATCAAAGATAGGAATAATACTTTTCATCGCTAAAAATGTCTAAAACGTCTGTGTTAGGATCTAATTAAGCCTTTTGTTTGCTATTACTATCTTATGTTGTTGAATTTATTATCATTAAGAAATCCGTTATCCGCTTCTGTGTTTTTTTATTTGAGAATCGTGTCAAAATATAACAAGTGTCCTTTTTAGTGAACCGTGCTATTTCAAAATAGTGTAAAAAAAACGTGTAAAAACAGTTGAGTGTACGTGGTATACGTCAGTCTTTTAGTCAATTATTATCAAAATGTTTTCCTCTGAATTTATACAATAATATATAAATTATAGTTTATTGTCTATAATTATGAGTGGCGGACAGCCTATTTGACATTACGGCCATTGTTTTCATTCATGTAATTGTAATTGTAAACGGGCTTAAGTTAGTGAACTTTATTTATTATAAAACATTTTTTATTCAATATTTATTTAGTGCGTACGTACCATAAATCAGCAGAAATTAAAGGACAATTATTCAAACTATATTTCTGTATATTTTTCCAATATCAAACATATATTTTTGTCGTATTTAATGAAAAATATGGCGATGTATTTTCTTTTAATGCATCATACGCCAATGGGAATCGGGTTGCGCATCACTGGGCCTTAAAATTTACAGTAACTTTTGTTTTATTAACAATTAAAATACGTTTCTTTCTCATTGATTGAATAATTAAATTAATTAAATTTTGACAAACTAACTGCATTTTAAAATTAATATTTGAATGAATTTCATATGCTTAGCGTTGATTCTTTGAACAACCGTTGCTTTACTATAACCTTATATTTTTTCAGTATGTAATTTTGACACATCCGACAAAGCCTCTTCGTTTCGGCACACTCATGATGCTGTTGCCATCCCTGAAGATGATCTCTACATCAATCATTGAAGACCTATTCTTCAGAAAAACAATTGGAAACATTCCAATCGAAAGGATCATTAGCGATATGTATGCAAGCACTCATAATGAATCTTAAATTGTATTATAATTAACTTGAAGTCTACGATGAGAGAGAGAGAAAGAATCATTAATAAAATTCAGTAAAATAAACAAAATACAGTACTTTCATCCCACTAGAATTGATATAAAATTACTAAACAAAAAATAATCAGTCATCTTAAAACTTAACATCTAATTTTGAAATGAATATTCAATGCTAAATTTGTATACGTAAATAAGATTTCTTTCAATTAAATATTTTTATGTAAATTATTAACTGTATCAGGTAAAATTTACCTACATACATGTAAAGCAAACAAAATATACTAAACAGTGACCAAAACTCAAATCAATTTAAATTTTAACCATTATCGTATATTTGCTATATTATAATATTATTATATCTCTTATGAAGTTTATATTAATACTTAGACATTTAATATAGAAAATTGGTGCGTAAAAATTTAGTATTTTCTAAATATTATTCTATACTATTAGAAATCAATGTTATTTTCTAATGACAATAAACAAGAATAGTTTTAATTATAACATTGAGTTCATAGATGCAAATATCAATTCACAATATATAATATATTTTTTTTAATGAATACAGACGTGAACTAATGCCGTAATAAAATGGTAGTATCTAGAAATTGCATTTTTTGATATACCAAGACAAAGTTAATATTTTTTTGATTTTCTAAGTATAAGTATATTGCTAATAAAAAAGCAAGTGAATCAGGTTTCTCTATGGATATAGTTTTATCAACATCGTATTGGTGATATAAAAAGTAATTCCATAAATTTATTAGGTAAAATATTTGTGTGAATGTCTTTAATGCAAGGTCTACTGTACAGTTTACCAAAACTACTTTTTTACTTAGATGAAGAGTCTAGTAAAAAAAGGGATATGTACAGATATCAACATTTCCAGCAAGCAATGTTTTCATTTTTCAAGAAAAAAATGTTTTGAGTTTATAGGTTTTTTTCTATTGTATTGTATCTTAATTAAAAACTAAATAACAACGTGTATTAGTCGATAAAACATACAATTAATGAAATGTATTTAAACAAAATAAAATTGTACATACGAGATACCAGAATCAACCAGATTTAAAATATTATAACTCATTAAATATATCGCTTATTAAGAGTTTAGGAACATATTAATTTCCTCACTTAATATTAAATTGCGCGTAGAATATACACATTTTTTTTCTCGATTTTGACAAAATGTTACGGTTTTTTAAACTAGACACCTCGTGTAAAATTAAAACTGATTGCATAGTTATTTCCCTTGCTGAAAATGTTCGCTTCTTCGTGAAAAATCCTCAGACCAAATTTATTATGAAACTATGCATATGCCGTATGGTATGTATCATAGTGAATAAAGTGTTTATGGAGTTTTACTAGTGGATTATTTTGAGTGGGTTTTAAAAAACACTACTTGAAATTTAAGTTGAAATATAAACAACAAAAGACAAATAAAGACATGAATTTTAATTTTGTATTGAATGTGATTCATTTTTACAGCCTTAAATGTATCCACCGAAATAAAAAAACATACAACGCCACATGCTACCGCACAAAAATATAAACAAATTATAATGTTGTCATAAATATTTTTTGTAATATTAAAAATGTATATTAGTATTCAAATATTTGTGTTTTAACTTTACAATTTAAATGCTTGCCTTACATAAATTTAATATATTACATAGACAACGATTCAAATCAGATTCTACCAGGGCGAAGTCTTACAGACATGTTTCAATAATATAATACGATAAGAAATAATTACTAATTTTATACGATCTTATATGATGAAACAAGTTTTCATCAGTAAGATAACTTTGAAAATATGTTTCATATTATTAACTATAACTTGTAGAATTACTACTTTCACCAAGTGCGCTTTTCATGCACATGTTTAATAAATTTATTTCTAACCGTAATAATGGATTTATTGTTCATAGTTTTGTTGGATATAACGTTTATATTGTGTATTTTTTATGAATGATATTTATATAAGAATATTAAAATATTTTTTAAAAACAATTTGCATTCTCAATTAATACCTATTCATTAAATCCCACCCATATGCACAATTTATTGTCAAATAACTCGTATGTTTAAAATACAATCATAGTGTGCTGTTTACGCCGGTCCTATAGCTGGGTAGTCAAAGCAGTTGGGCGTCAGTCCTCTTCGTTGATTGCTGTGTCTACGGGTTTGAGTCGCCGAACGGTCTTCTTCCCCCATTCTTCTAACCTAACCTAATCTTGTCCAAAAATGGAATTTTGAGTGACTGAATAACAATTAGTTCTCGAACAACTTTTTACGCCTGGAAAAAAACTCTACACAGTTCTGTAGTTAAGACAAGAATTAGAAGTTAACTAAAACGTGTTTAGACCTCTCCACTATATGATATTTTACAGATATATCACAGCTACAACTAAATAAAAACTATTTAAGATACAATTTATTGCATCAAAATATCATTAAACGTTTGGTTTATAAGTAGATTTAACAATTAGAGACTACATTACAAATGCGAGCTACTTTTTTCTAAATATTTTAAGCTAAACGTTTAAAAAATATATAAACATTAACACAAAAGAACATCAGTGTTTTATCAATCCAAAATCCAAATTATATTGTATTTTAATTAATAATAAACTTAAAAATTATAAAATTTCCAGATTACGAAAATGTGATTGACAGAGAAGAGGTAAACACAAAGTCATGTAGACTTAAAAACTTTTGACATTTGCAACTTGGAAGCTTTTTAATCTTTATCTGTGAGTGTTTCATTTATAATAAAAAAAAATATTAGAACATCTATGTATTTACTGATTTTGCAATTAATTATTTTGTAACCCTGAATACCCTTCGTATACCTAACAATTAGTATCCATCTGGTATTTGTATGCTGAATGAATTCTAGAATAATTTGTCAGAAATCAAATATTATCTCTTATCCAATGGAAGGTTTACCTCACTTACCTACCTACTTTATGAAAGGTTTCATTTTGTAGAACATATCAACATAGCAATTTGTCAGCGATTTCAAAATAACACACAACACGGTGATTCTAAAAAAAATGTATAAGGTTTACACTTTTTATCAAAAAAATGTGCAATAGTTTTCTAGTCAAAATATCGCATACTTATTGATTATTAAAATTGTAATTATGCATTATTTCTTTAGTAAATATTAGTACTTTCTGAATATCACGATTTTTATTAAAAAGAACAATGTCACTTGTGTGTGCAGGTGTGCACTGTCGATACTTGGTGGAAAGGAATTATATTCAAAGAATAAAACACTATGTTTTAATAATTTCACTTTTATTTAATATGATAAGGACCGGTTTCATTCATAACCAAGGCTGTGGAGTCGGAAAAAACCGGAGAAAAACAATTAAAAAATATTGCAAAATTTATTAGTCTATTCATCATATTGACTGGCGAAATCTATTAGAATTATTCTTGTAACTAAAATGATCTGATGGTAAACATATGTTAGTTAAGAGGAAATATTTGAAAAAATCAATTCGGAGATGGAGTCAGTTTTTTATTCAAACCCATTTGGAATCGCCTTTTTTTACCCGACTCCACAGCCCTGTTCATGACTAGCATTATCAACTGATAATAATGCTCAGTAGAAAATAGTCAGTTGAAAAAGTGATGTCACTTACTCGTTACCCTATATCGTAGAATCGTTTTATAGAAATCAGAAAACACAAAGGGATCCGAAGGGTATTTACCAAAAGTTAACAATAAGAGCTCGAAAGTTGGGGATTACCAGAGATGTAATAATTTGCTAACTCCGAATAGTTTGAAATGGAGGATTAAATAGGCAGGTGATAGTGTGTGTGTACTTGCACTGGCAGCACCTAAATGCGCCAAAAAGAGACACCAATATTGTTTTTCATAGACTGGCTTTTCCGAATTGCACAGATATCGCATTGGCGTAGATATACATATATTAAACATGAATTAATATATTTAATTTAGGAAAACTTTATATTACAATGTGTGCAACGTTATAAATAATGAAACTTTTTTTTTCATATTAAAACAAATTAGTATCATCTTTCAAAAAAATAATATAAATGAATGGCGTTATAGATTTGTCAGCATTATAAAAATACATATTTTATATACTATGTACATATAATGTGCTCATACAAATAATTTCTTGAGGATTTACATTATTATATTTTAATATGTATATAATCTTTGGAACAGGAAGTTTGACGATGAAATATTTTATCACTTAAACATATAGGCTATTTTTAGTACATTTCAATACTTAACTATTTTTTTACTAAAATTCTATGTATAATATTTTAACTCTAAGCCATCGATGTGTCGAATAGTAACGCTCTCATCCTATTTATTTGCCAAGTCAAGAGTTTGTACCCAGTTTAGTTCAAGAAATCAAACCTTTTAAATAGAGAGTAGAGAGAGAAGTTCACTATATGCCTACTCTTCTATGGAAGGATAAATACTTCAAATCTGATTATTAATTATGTCTCGTTTAGACCAACCGAGTACACGGCCGAGAAAGTTATCTCGGCCGAATACAAAACAATCTAAGCGCGACGCACGGGATTTGGCCGAGTGATCCGACGAATGATTCAAGTAAGCGAGTGAATATACACCGTTTTTATTTCCTCGGTCGAGAGGGTACCCTTACCACCCTCGCTCACGTTTTAGGCTTGCTGAAATGGCGATTGACGAGTGTTGTTAAATCTTACGAAATGCACGTGAAAATAAGCTGAATAACTAAAAAACTTAAATGCGCGTAGACAGGGGTGGGCTGGAGAGGCTCGCGCGAGCCCCTAATTATTTTTTTACCAAGCCCGGCGAGCCCCTTGTTGATTTAACAGAAAGCAAAATTCTCAGATCAAATGAGTACATAACTGCAATTTCTGACATATATTATCTAGGACAGCGTCCAGTATACACAGCAATGCTCACTCTCTAAGGCAAAAGGTTAGCTGCGCAGAAATTTCTAAGGCTGCGCGGACCGATCAAATATTAATTCCAGGGCTGTGGAGTCGAAGTTGGAGTTGGAGTCGGAGTCGCGGAATCGTGGTATTTCGGCCGGAATCGGAGTCGTGAAAAATAAACGGTCGGATTTTTTTTTGAAAAATATATTTAATGACGTGTATTCAATCAAAATAGTCCAAAGTGTAGACATTTCATGCATGGCGTACTAAAAATTATCTGATGGTATACATATTTATAAGTTAAAATGACATTATTGAAAAATTTCCTCGGCGTCAGAGTCGGAGTCGTCTTTTTTTTACACGACTCCACAGCCCTGATTAATTGAATAACTGTCTTGTAGTGCGCGCCAACCCGGAATGAGTGCGCGGGGGGCTTCCCAACTCGCGCGCAGCTTAGAGGAATCGTTGATACACAGTAATACATTTTTGACCATTTACATTTATAAGTTTAACGTAAATTGCATATTGTTACATAGTATCAGTGTATTAAGTTACAATCGATTGCTTATTTAAGCATTGCATATAATTCTATCGGAGTGATGAAAAAACTCACTGCTTCCCCAGAACACCGAGAATTGCTTTGATATAAAGCGAGCCTCTTGTTAACGTATCGGCAGTCCATCGCTGCGCGTAGACGCTTATTCAATCAATATTTGTACTAGGGCGAGCACTTGGTTGGTCTAAATGAGGCTTTAAAATCAGCTTTTATTGAACATTTTTTGCGTATATGCTTTCATGGTAAAACAATTTGTATTCATATAAGTCTTCAAATAAATATAAATTGTATCAAAAATCATTGATAGTTTTAAACTTCTAAGATTATCAGTACCCATAAGTAGATTGAAGTACGCCAATGGTTGTACTTAGAACTATATAGCAAAGCTATCACACAATAATATATATCGTGCTCCCTTTTTAGTGATGTTCTCCAGAATACTTTTATCAGCCGGTTCGCTACTTTGTTTTTCCTTTTCACGATAACCTATTGCATTGATAATTACATCAAATTACATTAACATTAATTACTAAACAAATATTGTTTATCTCAAAAAAATACTACAAAGACATTTTCACTTTTTATTTATTAACTAATAAAGCACATTTTTTATAAATTAATGCCTTGGATAGCCGTTCCCTATGATATTCAGTCGCTGAAACCTTTTACATAGTCTACAACGAGACCTAACTATAGTTAGTGTGTTTTGGCGCCATCACTACACACATCACCACGTGAGTACTTTTACTGTGAGTATTTACAAAACATTATGCAGTTTGTATACTGGACAGTGATTTGTGTTAGTAAACATGTATATTATTTTATTTTTAGCCTCTAGATATATCATATATCTACGCATAAAGTTTCTTTGCGGAAACTCTAGAGTTAAAGCTAGCTTTATGTCGCTGAATCTCATTTAGGAAACGCTGGTCCATAAACAAAATGTCCAGTCGAGAAACTGTTTTCATTTTTATGTCCTCAATAATGTATACAATCGTCCGTTACGCGAGTAAAAGTCCCAAACGAATAAATTTATCTTAAATTTATTATCTCATCAACTGGATCGCTCGAGCCGGAGCGGGACGCTACTGCATCAAAGGTATTGACGTTAACATTATTATCTGGTCCATCCATTCAAATTTCGAATTCAGTCGCCCTCCATATTATTATGTCAGTTTTTTTCTATTATTTGTAGGGGTTTTTTTTTGTTAAGTATTTTAATATAGTGCATTTACAGTATATAAGAACGACAAAAGGCTTCACTGCTAAAAGTTGGGATTAAGTTATTTACCCGTAAATTTTTGTTGGCTTATTTTTTTTACTTTAACTTCAGTATCACAATGGTATAACTAAGGTTGACTGTACCGGCTTGCATATCGCTTCCAATCCATTTTTTAAATTTGTCACATTCGCATTATTTACTCCATTGCGAATTTATGATTTGACTGTTTTAGTATATATACACCCATTTCTCGCTTAACACGGTACTCGCTTAACACGGCTTTTTTATATTAAATCTTGCATTGTTTATATACGGCAAAAACAATAAAAGATGGATTACAAATGGCAAGAAATATATAAATTCATTTTCTAAATAATGATTCAGATATGGATCGAGCTTTCAAATTTCAACGAGAAGTGCAACAATGCATTGTGCTAGATATGAAGAAATTCACACGTATCCCAAAACAGACAAACAATCAAAGATTGCAGATTTTTTGATACGGCCGACGGAAAATGACGGAAATATATTCGAAGGTGTTGAAATTGTATGAAAGCACTGATGAAGACATTCAGCCAAAAATAAGAAAAAAAAACTCCGTGATAATTTCTAGTGATAGTGAGATCGAATATTTCTTTTATGTTTCAATACACTTTCAAAAGTAATATGTATTTATGTTATTAATATTTCTAAGCGAGGGATGGGTGTATATAGTATTTGATTATGAATTAATGTATGATAGGGTTTTCACCCACTCACACCAGACTGAGCTCGTTAGCTAAATGTAAATATGACTAGGGCCTCCAATTCCGGGATCCAGTCCAATTTTTAGATCCCGTTATCTATCGATTTATAATTGATTTCGGGATTCAGGATAAAAAGTGACCTGCATGTGACTTTATGTTCCTTCTGTGGATGATACCATTGGTATACCATATGAACCAGAATCGAAACATTATTTTCAATAATAGCAGCATTTTTCAAAACCGAATCCTATCCGATTCAGATATTTTCAATATTTTTCAGTGTATGTAATTCAAATTATGCTAGAGCCACCTATTAATTACAAAATGAAATATCATGCTGATCTTTTCGGTCAAACAATTTTCTAAGGACAGCTGTCATTACACCATTGTGGTTTAAAACACCGCAAAGAATCTTATAACTGTAAATCAATATTTCAATAGATGTCGCAGTTGGCACCAAAAAATTATTGTTTTAATAATTAATTTAAGGATTTAAAAACGCTTCAAAATATCTTTTTTAAACATTATCTCGCAAAACATTTATAACGGTATAACAAATTCGACCTGCATATAAATAAGCTAGGAAAAATCAATCTTTCAATGTGTTGGTAAGTGAAATAAATCTCAAAGAACTAAGTGGAATCAAAATCAATATCGAATCATATTCTTCATTCCACAAACACATTCATTAACATTATAAATCATATGGGTAATGAAATAAAAAAAAGGTGATCAATCAAAAAAGAGAATTTCATTGGTCATCGATGAATCAACCACTATAAGAAAAAAAAACTACTTCTATTGTGTATGTTTGATGCTTTATCGAAAGTGTTGAACTGAAATCAGTGATTAATTGACTTAATTGAATTTGAAAACTTAACGGCGAAAGGAATATTTAAATTCTTACTTCAGTGTCTTGATTTTTATGGGATGATAAATTTATTTAAAAAAAAAAAAAATGTTTCGGTAGCATGCAACAGTGCTGCTGCGATGTTAGAATGTAAAAATAGAATAAAAAAATTGTTGACAGATTTTTAAACTTTAATTATAGTTTGGCATTATGCTAATCACAGATAAGAATTATTAGTAAATGACATTATGAAGGAAATTTCTTTAGTGAATCATGATATTTTACAATTTTATTTTGATTTTAGTTATATATAGTTTTATATTTGTTGGTTTGACGTCTAAAATAATAAAAAATCATCTTCAGGGTAAATGAAAAGCTGCTTTAAATTTTATTAAAATGATATTTGAATATAATATAATTTGAATGTTTTTTTGTCGGGTCCGTAGCGCAGTGTTCAACATCACTGGCTTCCGTGACGAATCTCACAGGTCTAAGTCCCAGAACACTTATTTTTTTTCAGACAGTTGGTCAATTAATATTTGATCAGTCCGCGCAGCCTTTGAAATTTTCGCTCAGCTAATCTCTTGCCTTAGAGGGAGCATTGCTCCAGATACTTCATCTCTTCATGTGATAGGTATGTTTGTAAGCAATTTTAAATACCTATTCTCTGATATAACAAATAATGCTAATAATGTGCAAATGCAGTCGCTCCCATCTTCCTCTTAATAACCAAGTTCGACTGTAATTGGATAATGTGATCATTAATTTTTTTTTTAAACGAGATTTAGTAAGCGGTAAACGATTGGTTAACTCTGTTTTCAGGAGTGAAGGACCTATATTCACTTTAGTTAGTATTTTTTTGGCTTCAATCAACTTAGGTGTATTCTTTTAGTAAAAACACAATATTCCTCTGTACTTCATTCCACTTTATTTAATATGTCAGGACCGGTTTGGGTGTATTCAATATTTTATCACAATATTTGAGTTTGACAAAATAGTTCTCACAAAACATTGTAAAATTAATGATGTTGTCAGCTTAATCAAACAAAGGATTACGTTTTCTTGTAAAATACAAAATAAATCATTATGATAAAATCTTAAATAATCCTGATGGTCTTTAAAACTTTTACTTACTTATTAATATTGTTTTTTATGTACTATTTAAGGTATTATTATGTTAATATATTTAATGTATGTGAATAATTATTCAAATCGATTTTGTAATATTAAATTCATACTTCCTAAATTATTCGAATAGCTTAAGTTTTATCAATCAATATTTGAATAGTTGTGATCCCTAGTCCTAACTAAGAACTAAATATTCAGTTTAAGACATTCCTTTCAGATTTTGGAAACATCTCTGTTGAACAGTATTCCACTAAACTAGTTTCTCTTGTTCTTCAAGCCTGTTACTTTTTTATTTGCAGTGCAACAATAGATTAAAAAAGAAAATCACAATTTATTGTTATTTTACTTATCTGTTACGTTTGATTTTAATATTGTATTTATTATTGTTTAGTTGATCACATAATAAAGAGTTTATTATTTTATATTTATTTTTCAATTCCTCATTGATCGCTAACATATTCAAAACAGCTTAAACCAAGCCCTCTCCCAATGAATTCGTTATTTGTAAAATTCCAATAATTGAATTAAAGTTAGGTCATAACATCCATAATAATTAAAATACATGGATGTTTAAATCTCTTATTTCTATCTTATGTTTATTTCCAGTATTTTTTTTAACCTAATCCTAAAGTACTTACGCTCTCTGAATGGTTAAATGACAATTTATTTCCATGTCTCTTTTGGTCAACACTTTCTAACAGAATAAAGACTGTTCCAAAGTTCATTGGAAGCAGAAATAGTTTAAAAATCACCAGTTGCGACATTTTCCATTCCTGATTTCATTAGATAAAGTCAGTACGGAGGTAATAAAATTCGGTGCAGAGGTCTATTATGTCACTCCAACATGGCACCCACTCAGTGAGTTTCTTTAGCTAGGAATTTATTTATTAACGAGATTATGACTCCCTATGTTGTTTCTTTCTTTTTTTAGTATTTTGAGATATTCCTTATACATTTGGCTTCAATACTGTTGTATTTATTACTGCACGTTACAAAGAAACATTTCGAAAAAGTCACCGCAGACGTATATAATTTGTACAACAAATAATCGCAGGGAAAGTGTTAAGAACAAACAGAAATGAATAGGTATATAAGACTGAGTTTTGGTTGTAATCAATTTTATTAGTAATAAAATTTTAAATACACATTTTATTTTTTACTACATGCAAATAATTTTTGATTGAAGCTCTGACATTAATTTATATCGTATTGTGTATATTTATGGCGTACAAATAAGTTCCTATGAATATTGTATACTTTACAAAACACTTTAACATATATAAAGGGAAGAAAACCTACCAAACCTTGTCTGATATGGTCCATATTATGAATGTCAAAAAAAGAAAATTTTGTGTTAAAATATTTTTTGTATCGGTTCAAGAACATATAAAAAAGGTATACATATATAAATCTATAACTACGTACACTTACAGCAAGATGAAAAGAGAAACATCTAGGTCATGGTAGTTTATATTAATAATATGATACTTGTATCTTCAGCAAGTCTTAAAAGAGGACAATGCTAGGTGTATTATACAACAGCCCTACTTCATAATATATTCTAAATATAATATTGCCCAATTCTGTGAGCCAAAGAATTTCATAAATAAAAGAAATAATGATTAATGATTTTAGTTTTCACTATTAAAATTTTAAATACAGAAGATGGATGTTTTGGGCGCTTTATATAAAAATGAAAAATAATATTTACCTGTGACCCACAGAATTGTGAACCAGTTAAGTCTCCCAAACAGGAATTATACAAAATAATAATAGTTTCAAATTTGGCAACTTCATTAAAAGTTTATATTTGTGTAATTTTTATTTGATGAAAAATTGGATTAATTTAATTAGACATTTACTTTAATGGTTCAAGTATTTTTTTAAAATTACTCTTATTTAGCAATGCCATCTACTTATCGGTTAGACAATTACTTATAGATGGTTTTGAAGAAAATTTTATCCTAACTTAATGGCGGCCAGTGATAGGCTTCACGCCTGATTCCTGATTATTGGCAGTGTGATCAGCGATGATTGTAGGCGTGCTCTGTTACACAGACTTACACCATTTCCTTAACTAGATATGTCAAAAACTACAAAAGAAATGTTATATCTTTACTTGCAAACATACTTAATAATATAAAGATATGCAAAATAAAAAAAATATATTCATTAATAATTCTTGTGCAATCAGAATTTAAGAATGTATTTTACAGAATTCCATATTAAATAAAAAGGCCTAACTAAACTAACATAATATGATATTAATAAATTGAAAAAGTATAAAAAATAAAATATTGAGAATAGAAAAATTATATTTAATTACAAAATATAAAGCAAAATAATTGAAGTGTGCATTTTTCCAATATTATTTAGTAATATGTATTTCCTAAGTCACATCCTATTAATAATTATGTTGCAAAAATCAGAAAATCTTACGGCTATTACATTAAGTAATCGGTGCAATAACCACCAAAAAATGAGTTTGTTATTTATTTTATCATTAGTAATAATGCACATCAAGACCAATAAATTTGTAACATTTTGAAATGGCCACCTATTAATCAGTTATATATTCTTACACAAATGGCTATGCATAGACTTATAAGAAGTATTTTAATGAATACAGTCTTGGGAGGCATTCAGACGTTTTTTTTTATAATTTTTTTTTGTAGTAAAAACGTGTTAAACGTAAAAAAATACAAAATTCTATCAATAAAATGGGTCACCTTAAAATTTAGTATGGGTAAAAATGAATGCAATTTTTATGCCTGTCATGAAAAGAATGATGCATTCTTAAATGCACATAGTTTGGTGATAGAATGTCAACAGAACAAAAGGAAGCTCCACTGCTTTGTCAGTAAACAAAAAAACTTGAAGGAATTATGTAATAACTTATTAAAAATTTATGAAACAATTTGATTCCCCTTGAGTTAATTTTAAGTAAAACATCAATATGAGTTTGACGAAAGAATGTGATAAAAAACAGCGGACGTGTTGTAGAGGTGTTTCCTTATTTTGTATCCTTCTCTTTTTCGTTTTCTTTTTCTTTATTCTCCTCAGTCTCCTTTTCGATTTCCTTTTCTTTCTCTTCAACCTAAATAAAAAAAAAAAAACTTATTAGAATAATACAAAAACAATGTTATAATCTAACAGATAAAACACCTAACACCTGGTCACTTAAAATAAGCAGTAATGTAGCTTTCCAGCTATTATTAATTCTTAGCATTATAACCAAAAATATCGTATTTGATGCATCCACAACAAGAAATAATTAATAAAAATACTGTTATTTATGAAACCAGTCAATTATAGAATAGTTTTGTAATTCAAGACAGTAGAATTCTACTGGTTGGAAAAGGTGTAATAGTAGCTCAATGGGTATATTCAAATTAGAATATTTCTGTCCTATTAATTGTCTTATTAGGGGGACAGAAAAGAAATACATTCTTTTAACAAGCCTTGTTTGAGATTAGTCTGTACCTAGACACGGTCGAGTCAATAAACATCTGTTTAAGCGTTCCATTCGGTAGTAGTATTCGTCGGCTTTATTTTTCGGTCATATTTTTATTGTTAAGGGTAAAATGAAACAAGCCAGAAGCAACCGAACAACACATAAGGCATTGCATGCTACTTTTTTACGATCAAGGCTGGAGTGCGACCACGACAACCAAAACTATTTGTGAAGTTTATGGAGCAGTAATAACAGAAAGCTGATGCCAGTTTTGGTTTCGAAGATTTAAATCCGGCGAAGGAAGCTTATTAAAATTGGACGATGACATTTGGAAGGCAATCGATGGCAAACAGTACTAGATAACGATGGAGATTGTATATTATAACATATTAAACAATATGTTAAAAATAAATCAATAAATGTTCGTAATATTTAAAAAAATGATTTCTTTTCAGTCCCCCTAATATGTATAGGTGAAAAGAGAATTAATTTTTCTTTAATTAATGTTTAAAATACCTTTTCCTTTTCTAAGTCTCCCTCAATGGTTGGAACAGGCTTTTCTGCAGGTCCAGTACCTTCCTTTCCTTCTTTGACATCCTTAACTGGTTTAGGAAGGTGTGAATTGAGATCAAGTGTAGCGCAGATATCTTCCCAGTCAGGGAAGCATCGCTCCTTCATGCGGGAAACGTGGCCAACAAGATTTGGGCATTCGGTAGTCATGTAGTCTCTCAACGAATAGGATATCTCTTTATCAATAAAATGTATTTGAGAAAGATTTGCAAAAGCAACTATATCCAGCTGAAAATAATATAATATAATATGAGAAACTATATAAAAATTTGTCGACTTGCGTGGTCGAGGTCGTTGGCTTAGAAGACAGATTCTGGGTTTGAATCCCAGTACGGACAGTTTCTAGAGACTGATTTTTCAATTGATTTATGAATATCTGTTTGAAAGCATGAATGCATATAATCAGGGCCAGCTTGAGGATTTCTGCGCGTGTGTGCTTCGGCGCCTCGAAAAACTAAATCTTTATGTGTGATTAGTGCTAAAATCTTTGTGTGCAGAGTGCGGCACCCGTACGCCGCACTCTTTGCACGGCACGAGCCGGGCCTACACATGATGTCTTGAATTTTCCTCTCCCACCAATGCTATCCTAAGAAAAAACAGGATGTAAAGAAAACAATTGGCTAACCGCTAGTCCTGTCCTAACCAATGTTCCCGGTAAGTTGTGTGTGATTTCCCAAAATGTGTCCTCACACATTATTCCATCCCCGCCCAGGCCTCTCACTCAGAAATATTGAAAAAAGAAGTTTATTTCATCAAATTTTAATTTTGCTTAACTACTTATACTAAACTCACCAAATCTTCCACATCTATAGTCAGTGAGTACATACCTACATATTTGTACACCTTTTTTATTTTGATGAAAATTACTGTCACAGAAGCTGATGGTCCGTACACAAAATAGAAAAATTAGAGGGAACGTTGGTCCTAACCCTATCCTTCAATTTCACTATCTTTGTAAAACAAGAGAGGCTGAGCAACTAAGTAACAAATAGTTCTCGTAGAAACTATTCTGATAAAATAAGCGCCTTTAGGAGTTCATATGATCCACAATAAAAGCGGACATGGTAAAAAAAAAAAAACAAAATAGATAGGTTCCATTATAATTGAACATGTAAAAATAAACCACGCAAAAAGAGAATCGGGTATATGTACTGTAAAAGGTTTGATAAAATATTAAAAACTGACGAAATATTAAAAAATCTTTTGAATAGAATGATAAAAGTAATTTCATCCGTAGATATACAATGTATATTTTTTTTATTTGGTGACATAATTATTTTAATTAAAATTGCTAGTAATCAATATTTTTATACTTACATTGGTAGGCTCATCTCCAAAGAAAAAAGGCTTATCAGCCAGCAAGTGCGACAGTACGCTCAGATCATTATTGCCGAACTCAGCAATTTCTTCCGGTTTGTGTACTCCAATTCCTTGTGCCTTCACTTTCTTGGTTCCCTGGAACCACTATTTATGTCAAATAAACAATTAAATTAATAAAAACTCATTACAACACTGTCATGCAATTAAATTCTACACAGTTGTACAAATAAGAAACACAAATATAAATACCTTTCGACCAAAAGCAAATTTGAAGAAAAAGTTGAGAATACTATTTGGTATTCTTGTACCGAGAGCGTGTTGCAGGTTTACTTTGTACCCCTTAAGGACACTGTCAGGATATTTCGTACGCCACCAGAAGACGATCCATACTAGATGGTTTTCAATCATGGATATCATAGCGTGAGCTACATTACGCTGTTCTGGAGTTAGTCCTGAAATTATTTGTCAAAAAAAAGTTAAATATCTTAATTTCCATCAAAATCCATAAAAATCAAGCAACACTGAAGGATATAAATTGCAATTTATATAATTTATTTGTATTGTTCCTATCATGTTTAATAATTCATATTATTATAGGTTTGATACCAAATAAAAATCCATGAAATAATGTGTCCATTGAAATTTTATATTTCACTCTTAACATATGAACGAGGGTGGTATTACTGTTACTTATCTCAAGATTGTTGAACTATCGCATGGACTTCTTTCCATTGCATAGCTTTAATTAATGTAAAGCTTGTTTAAATTACAGTTGAGGTCTGTGGGATAAAGAATTCATCCACAAAGGGCAATTTCAATTGAGATAGCACTTAAGATAATCAGTTCCCTCAGTGGCCAATTCGTTACCATATAAATTAAATTCAATTACCATTTCAATTTGAAATTGTAATTGAATTTGTCATTTTTCTAAACGTGCTAATATAGTACAGGATGCAGTGGAAATTACAAAATACCATAAAAAATAAATTATTTCCAGTTGATATCTCTGGTGTATCACACAAATTTTATTTGTAAATATAACGTATTGCGAACACCATCAAATTACTATTGTTAACCTTTGAGTTCCCGTGGGGGAATTCACATTGCAAAATTCTTCTGATTTCAACCATTCGCTAAATACCAATGTACTCTACAGTGATACCTCCATAAATGGAATGCAAATACTATGCAATTTTGTCTGGAGTCCCTTTGTACCCCGTTGTTCCTCGATCCTATTTTTGATAATTCGGTACTCAAGAGTTAATTGCGCCAAAATGATATTTTAATGACAAAGCAGTTGGTTTTTGAGATTTTCTGCCACCCGCCAATTGATTTGTTTCCATGCAAGTCATGCTAGCATCTTTCAGTTCCAATTGAATACATTGTATGAATGTAAGCGACGATCTTGATGATAAAGCACTGCAACTGTAAGGCAAGCAGAGCTGAAACTCTCCTGAAGCAACCATAACATGTGGTTCAGCCAGTTCCAAAGCCTCTTAGTTCTAAGTGATGTCATGAACATTTGGTCAATTCGGACAGTGTTATATTAGGTATGAAAATTTTACATAAAACAAAAAGTATATACTGAGTTTTAAGAATAGATTCTTACTTTGGCTGAGTAAAGAGGTGTGAAAATGGACTGTAAAATTGGAGATTTTAATATGACTGATATCAAAAAAAAATATTGTTTGTTTACCTGCGTCCATGTCCTTGTTGAACTTTTGCGAAAGATCTTTTATGATAATTGCACTGTCGGCTACTTCTTCGCCATTGAGCTCAACAAATGGGAGCTGACCCTTACGAGACCTAAATTTCATCTTGTGATCGACATTCTGAAAACAATATTCATAAATATTAGAAAATGATTCATGATTCAAGATTCAAGAAATGGTAATATGCTAAAATCAACTATAATTCTAATGAATTTTAGATGAAAATCACTAAACTGGCTAATTTCGCAACTGTTTTAGTGTGACGATCATTCAACTATAAACAACAGTGTTAGATGACAAAAATTAACAATGTAGGTATCTATTTTTTAGCCACAGATCATAACAGTTACAAAAAGACAAGTTTTGTGAATCTAAAAACTAATTGAAAATAATACTGCATTGATACTTAAAATCAGAGCTTCGAACCGGAACTGAACGGAAAACTAAAAACCATTAAAACCGTTATTTTGGCCGGAACGAAAACCGGAACCGAACCGAAAAAAACATCGGTTTTTTTTTTCGGTTCACGCTAGTATTTTGGACAAATTGGTAAATTCCTGGGTTTTCGGATTCGAATGTTTCGGAAGAGCTAAAAAAAAAAACCGAGTCACAAAGATATTTTGGGCAAATCGGTAAATTCCTGGGTTTTTGGATTCGAGCTGAACCGAAAACCGAAAAAACCATTATACTTTTGATTTCAAATATTGAATGGATTCATATACATATTATATTCATTGCCTAAATCTAAATCATTTGACTACTGATTTTAAAGATAAAGGTATGATTATCAAGCACTTTGAATTATTAAGACTGTACAATAGAAAAGTTGTGTCCACTTTGAAAATAAAAAAAATACTTTCATAATACATCAATTATGAGCGTTGTGGGCTTTCGTGACAAACTTCACGAGTTTGAGTCCCAGTACAAACAGCATTTTTCGATTGATTTCTCTCATATAATTTTTTGTTATTTTTTTCATATTTAAAGGACCATTCACAAACTCGACGAAACCTAACCTCATTTATATGCGAAGTTAGTTATGTTTGTAAATAGTCACAGAAACAATGAAATTATCGCATGAAAATTAACTGATTTAAAAAATGGACACATGTTTTTGAGTCCACAGTAGTACATTACAAAAGAATATTATGAACCAGTAAATGAATTCCATCAAATCAAGAAGATATTGATAATATAAATCTTCAATCCCATTTACATATTTTAATTTGGATCTATTGGATTTGTATAGCATAGTTAAAAAAAAAATGTGTGGCTGGCATTAATCAGGAAATAAAATATTGTTGATATTTACTTTTAAAGAGTCATTCATGAAATGAATTAAAGAATTTAATAATATTTAATTAAAAACAATAAGCCTTTTTCTAGATGCAGATACTCTTGTATATAAAATTACATTATAGTTGTAACATTATTTTAGAATTTTATTATTTAAAAGCTTTTGAATATTTTGATTTTATTCAGTAGTCACCATTGAAAACTAACAAAGAAATAATAATTATATTTTTAATAGAGTATTTTATGCTTTAGTTGTTCTGCAAATAACAACAAAAACCTAGTGCTTCTTTAGGTGCAAAAATAATGTTATTAATTCGTATCAGTAATTTTACTTCTAAGAAATATAAATGTCGCTGTCAGATTAAAAAAAAATCTTAATTATTTTGAAATAAAACGACGGTCAAAACTTAACGGTTTATTACGAATGCCTCGTTAAAAATCAATGGCTTGTGTAGATAGCACTATATTAAATTTGTAACACTGTATTGAATAATTTATTATGACTAGAGACTGATAGTTTATGTTATAGATCGATAAACATTTCCAAATGATGCATGATTTAAATTTGATTTCCGTGTTATTACAGTGGTGTAAATAACGTGAATTTATTAAATGCCGGATATCTTAGATAGTAACATCAGACCAACAAATCGAAAATGATGGCCCAGTCATTAAATCATTACTGCGTTTGTATCGTCTTGGCCAGGGATTGATAATCTGCATCAATTCCAATCGTCTCTGAACGCATTCAAAAGTCGTTCGTCACAATCGTATAATATTTCCGCTGACGGTACATACATACAACTTAGTACAGTTAAGTGGCATGTTGGTACGCTTTCGCGGGGATAGATAGAGATACATGTTTCGAATCGGAACGATGTGACGAGTGCTTAAGCGAGGGAAAAATGGCGGCGCAGGGGCGGACTGTGAAGTTGTCGTTCCTCTTGCTCGCTTCATCTCCGGGCGGTTGCCGTGGCGACGGGCTGTATTGATCCGCGAGGGGTCTACGGCCTGACACACACCGCCGCGGCAAAACGCACACACGCTCGAAACATGGATACGTTGACACGAGGACCGCTTCGGCTCTCTCACCAGCCCTACGAGGCATTCCGTTACCATTCTTATGCCGCGAGAAAAAATATAGTGTTTCTGTGGATATATATACAAATGGATATATTTTTAGACTTAACCCCAATAATATTAGAACATCACTCTAAAAATTTACATGGTAGAAAAATATATTTTCACCTAATAAAATGTATTTAAAAAACAAATCGACACTAATCAACCTGTTCCTGTGTTTATTTTGTAAATCTTTTAAATACCAAGATAAATACAATATTTTCTTGACATCAATAATTTATGATAACAATTAAGATATAATGAAATTAGTTTATTACGAGATGTTGAATTGATTTTTAAAAGCGTTTGTTGATATTTACTTGGGTTAGAGAAGCGCCAAAATCTCAAATACAACTGCTATTTATAAATTAAAAAATAATTAGCATCAGTAAAAGTTAAAATAAATCTGCCAAAAACAAAAATATTATTTCGAGTTCGGATATTCAAAATTACGCCCACCCAAAGCAGCATTTCGTGGTGGGCCGGACAATTTTGTATGAGCTGGATAATAAAAAGGGTACTTAGGAAGAGCATAAAAGTCCTTTGTTTATAAAACCAGTACCAAACCTTTTCAAAAATTTCATAAATACAGTCCGCAAAGTTAATTTTGTTTATGGTAAGACAAATGATTTATTTGTCTTTATGGCGAGTTTTGTATTTGAATGTTGAACAACTTCTGCGGAATAAATAAATTGTGTCTGCGTGGGTGTAACACGTGCATAGTGAAATGTCACCCTTGTCATAAATAATATGAAAAAGAAACAGTGTACATATTTATATTATTTTCACGTTTCCCCTGCGAATACTTCTAATCAGTAAGATACATACTGTTCGTTAAGTCGACGGTATAGTGACTTAGTTGATTGTGAGGTGCGATAATTAATTCAATAATTTTCGTTAAAAATACATGTTAATTAATTTGAAGTCTGATACTCTTAAGAACTTCTCACACAATATAACAAAAATACCAGTAAATGTTTAAAGAAGGCAACGCCCGTAAATTCTTATCTCTCTCTGATATTTATTACGAAATTAATCATTAATAATTGAGTAAATAAACAATTGCGTAAGTATTAAACGTCGTAAAAAAATACTTGAGTATATGCAGCTTCATTATTTTTATTTTAAATAACGGATTATGGCATATAAATTTCATATCCTTGCGAAGTATGAAACAAAAAATATGCAAAGGAAACTATGTTTACTGAAGTAATTGTGGAAGATAATAGTATACATGGAACAAATGATGCAATATCCAAGTAACCTGCGGAGATCGAACTGAATATTTCTTTTGAATTTAAATTAAAAACAAACAATAATATTTATATAGGTACTTCAAGAAATAATGTCGGTGTAAAAAGAAATTTACCGTTATTTTCAATGGATTTCACCAATATGTACTAGAAAAAGTAGATGGGTTTTGAAAAAAAAAGTAATTAATTAGATCCACTGCATACTTTCAACAAATGTTTAATGAGTACATACTGTCATTCTAGCCAGGAGATAATCATTTCTTTTACAATGTAGCGTTAAACTTACAAGAGGAAACTTGTAAAAGATTTCGGATTCGGTAGAAACATGTCACATAATAACAGTAAAAAAAACCCCCCTAGATAATTCCAGTGGTAAACTTATGTCGGAAACCGCGGCATGTCGTTGAAGAGTCATTTTTTTAACACTAGATTTCACCCTTGACTAAATAACTAGGAGTAAAGCCATGCATTAAAATTTACCCGTGAAAGTTAATGTTTGGTTTAATTTTAATTAAATAAAAACAAAGCCAATAATCGATTTTTTTAAATATCTTTTTGGTATCTCAATCGGTGGGTCAAATATTCACCAGGCCCGTAATTTCGCTAATATTCATACATATTTCTTCACATAGATGTATAATGCATGTATACAAAGCAATGACATAAAAAAAAAACACACACATTTGTACTAATTCCACTTTTATTTTATATGATCAGAACCGACTGATAATGCTCGTCATGAGCGAAAGTAGTTCCAATCATACAAATTAAAATTGGAATTATTACAAATGAGTATTTTTTTTAATATAATGCCTTTTCACCAAATATTGACAGTGAACACCTTAAAAGTAACTTATATCAATGATTTATAGTGGTAACTTTAGATAGATTATTTTTATAAAGAGAAGAAAATTCCACATAAATTCAATATTTATACATTAGTCCATATTCCTTTCGATTATCTTAATTTCGAAATCAAATTAATACATTACTAAAATATTTATTATAGACAATTAAGAATTTAAAATGACTGAACGGTATAAATGTTGTGTTTGAATATTATTTCAAAAAATATAACCGCCCCTGCATATACAAGGGGTGCATTGATCCAATGCCACATTGACCGGCCGCCACTGATACTTAAATATGAATGCACACTGTTAATAGCTTCACGAACGATACCATGCATCCATGGCGGGATCCTCATTAGTAAAATTGTGTTAATTAATACTTTGACCCCTTAAAAATATCACAAATTATAATAAACTGAATTACTCGTCCAATAAACGATTCTAATGGGGTGGGGTATTTCTGTCGTATTTTAGTGTGGGCTGGTTGTGAATTTAAAACATCTTTTGAAAATGATATCGTTAGAATAATAAAATTATGACTACCGCAAGAGTTTAAATAGAACATACATACATACGCGAAAATAATTTATAGATTCATTCATACATATCATATGTATGAAAAAAACACTTCAAATAATGTAGAAGCAAAACAAAGTTAACATGTTAATTCATCAGTTAACATATGGAAAAGTAAATATAGAAAAAATATTTAACACCGAAATACACACATATATTATCATTATGGAGGCCATGTTGCATAATTAAAAAACGTAAAAATTATATATCGAGATCTTCCAAATTTTGGAGTGCAACTTTATAAAACAATGTAATTATCACTTATTTGATCAACATATATTTAGTACATAGTATGTATACAAGAAAATCTTTTCGTCTGTAGTAGAATTGTAGGGTTGCATCCGTAAAATCGATACGAGTAATATTTAAATAAATGATAATCTATAATTATTGTGGCATGGAAAGGTGAAAATAGAATTAGATTGGATATATTTAACTTTAAAAAAATCAAAACGTCAATGTCTGTATTTCAATAAAAATAAAAACATCTATGCGTAAACTTAGGTAATGAAAAAACGATTACTTTATAAACCTGCTTGGACAGTGGAACGAAACAAATATAGCATAGAAAATGAGCAACAAGTGGAAGTGACTAAAAAATCGACTTGCGGAAAACGATTGAGCTTAGTCTGCTGATGTTATTTACAAAGCAACAGTCTGGCGTAGAAAATGTTGGATATTTAATTCACAGTGAAGTGAAATTAATTTCAGCGTATGAAAAGCAATTTCGACTTAACGCGACTTTAACAAAAGTAATAGAATATCAATCTCGCGATTTTTGGATATTTCGGGATATACAAACCATGTAAATGACTTCAAAATCCTGAATAAAAGGTATTGCAAAAATATTGAAATATTATTTGAATTCATTAATGTCTTTATGCAGTACACCGATGCTTCCCAACCTGGGGTCCACAGGTTTTTCACGGGGGTCTGAGAAATTTTTCATTCTTTGAATTCAAGTATGAAAAAAAATTCGGGGGTCCGTAGATTATTGTTTTCATACTTAGGGGTCCGTGGCCTGAAAAATGTTGGGAAGCACTGAAGTACACCACCAAAAACCCCTTTTTTAACGACACTTTAGCACAGTGGTTCTTAACCTGGGGTGCCCGCACCCCTGGGGGTGCGGGAGAAGCCTCTAACAATATAAATTCTCTAGCCTCTAGCAAATAATCGAAACACATTTTTAAATGGGGGTGCGGAGACCTATTTTCAGATTCAAAGGGGTGCGGCATCCCTTAAAAGGTTAAGAAACACTGCTTTAGCACGAACAAGTTCCAACAATAGATAGCAAAAAGTTCTCTATGCCCTATTCTCCATTAGATATAAAAAATAACCTTAAGACGATCAGTCTCAGTCGTCAATCTCTTTATTTTAAAATCAAATTTAATAATTCCGCACCGATTTTTTTCAGAGTTTACGTGTTAAGACCAAAAAACATGTATATCTCTCCAAATCTTCGTAAACGTGTGTATGTTTAATTGAAATTGAGTAATAAAATCCAGCCATAAGTCACATTTAAAACGTCGAGTTCTTAAGACCGTTATGCTCATCTTCTATTTGTGATTTTTATATGGAAAATTTATAGTACATCGACTGTTTATATAAAATATTAATGATATTTAAATAATAATAATAATAAATTATGATCAGAAAGTAAGAAAAACGCCGCTCTATGCAAGATATAGGAATCGACGATCGTTTCTATACAGTTGTAATTCTATACCCTCTGTCTAAGGAAAATGATATCGGGTCATCTACCGACGGTAGCATGTGACACACATTATAGACGACTGAAACGAGCTACCATACCACAGAGAGATGTAAATTTATTTCAATACGCTATTTATTAAAACTGTCATTGTGTATTTAGAGATCTATTGTTGTTTAAACAAACCATTAAGGTTATCCGTTCGAAATTAGATACTGAATGTTTTGAATCAGCTCAAATGAATATTCACATTTCAATTTTATTATATTTCATGAACTAACTTATCCCAACGGCGTTTAGTTTCCATTCGATTTGCATATTCTTATAATAGTAAATACAATTCTTAGAGCAAGAACAGAATCATCAAGTAATTATTTTTTAAAACGAAATATACATGAAAACAAATTTAACTAATTAAAATTAATAATTCACCAATGAATATGTTTCATTCGGATACTCATTCAATTCAATTCAAATTACTAAGTGTCTCCAGAGTATTCTGTAGTGTTTACATTTCTCGGTTTTTTCAGTTACGCCGATCTTATGAATCATCTACATCATATGATCCCAACTTTTTTCGGTTGGCGACCCCTTTTTATAAAAGCCATGTGACCCGCGGCCCCAATGCAATTGAAACAGGCATTTTTTTTCAATAAATTAATTTTCGTTGACTGTAGTTTTAGTTATGTCGTTCAAATCCAAAATCGAAAAAAGTTGGCGACCCATAGGTTGGGAATCTACATAATAGTAAAATAATTATGTCCATTATTTTTGTTATTTAAACCGAATTTAATCATTTTTAATTATTTTTAATATTCCTGACATCTGGTGGGTAGGAAAAATAAGGCAATAATTAATTTTAAAGTGTGAGCGTTTTCGAATTTAAATTATACTGATAAAAAATGTTTTATAGTCATTAAAAGTTTTATTTTAACCTTTCCTTTACGGTCCTAGTAATAACTTCTGGCATAGCCATGTCATCTAAGTTTACACTTAATGACGTTTTTTAAGTGGAAATGGAGTAAGTAAGTTATTGTTCCAGTGTTAACTGAGTGTAAAGTAATTCAAACTTGAGTAGCGTGTACAGTTTAATGTGCTACTTTGTCAATATATTGTATGCACCGGAAGGTCAGCAAGTTTGTGTGAGAAAAAAATGGCCGACCGAAATATCTTCATTTAATACATACGTTTTATCTGAAACTGAGTAATTTATTGATTTCACTTTACTGTAGATATATATTTTGAATGCAATACATACTCATGATTTTGTTGTGATCTTAATACAGGACGATGCGAAATATTTCGTTATTTCATGGATATCTTAATTTAATAAACCGAACATGTAGCGAAGTGATCAATGCTGTTCACTTTGGTTTTCGTGGGTTCAAATCCCAGTAAGGACAGTCTCATAAATTTATATTGATTCAAAGACATCGATGTCTTAATTCTCTCTCACCCATACGATTCTAAAAAGGGGACGAAGTGCAAGCAATTAGGGAACCCACCAGTCTCTTTATCTTTTCCCTTCCAGAAAGGGGGAAGTTGAGTGATCAGTTTTCGTAGAACTACTTTGGTTAAGGTAAGTTCTTTTAGAAATTCATATGCTCCACATTGTGAGCCGACATTGTTTTAATATAACATATATATATTATATCATTTTTTTACATACAATAAAAAATAGAATCATTGTATGAACAGTTAACATCAATTTAGAATTATTTTGGGCATCGTTCATAAAAACATAAAATTTAAATATCGCGAACCGATTATTGTAAAACTAATCTATTTTAAAATACCAAGTACGGTCGAACTCGGTTTTTACGATCACAGATATAGCGAGATCTCGGATGCAATAAAGAAAAATTCGTTAACATTTTAGTTTATGGTTTTGTAACTTTTCACTTTTATAACGAGCTACTTCTCGGGCATACCGAGCAAAAATATCGTTAATGAGAGTGAAAACAATGAAACAATCATCAATTTAAAATGTTATATAAAAAGTGGATTGACAGAAAAATGTAATGTGTGTAACGGGTGTGTAAATGAATTCTAATTGTGTATTTATTGTTTGAATTGCGACTTTTTGTGTTATGTGACTGCTCCAGTTACTTCATGTCTTCATGTGATGGGTATGTTTGTAAGTATTTAAAAATACCTATAACGAGCATATTCAGTCGGTTCCATCTTCCTTGTAATAACCAAGTTCGACTGCGTATCTACAATATCAACAGGAACAATACTATCTGCATGAATTTAAATTTCTATAAAGCCTTTGGTGGGTAGTGCCAAATTGCATCCCTAACATCAATCGTAATATTTCAAGCATCGATCCGTATTTGATTTGAATGAAATTAAATAATATAGTCGCGGAATCGTGGGACATATTGCTGCCGTCACAAATACGAAGCGATATGTTTCGAAGTCCCAGGGGGCGAGCGTCGATATTTTTCCACAGGGCTTAACCAAGTTGTCAAAGTGCTTACAATCATTTTTGATTCACCAATTTACTGTTTCAAAGGGACTCTAGATTGGCAACCATGTTCAAGGAGGTACGAAGGGTATAACAAAAAAAAAAACAAATCCTATCACACTGAATCTGGCCAATATTCAGTAGATTTGGTATTGCATTAAAAATTCATTCCGCATAAGTGATAGTTTAATAAACGATATTTTTTATGACATTCCATGATGCATTTGTATTCCCGCGAATGTGCATTCTTTGAGTGCTGTTATTTGTTTGTTTGTCAACGTTTTTTCATGATACTTGTAACAGCAAATTAACTTTTTTCTGTCTCCTTCACAATATTTTTTTTATCGCTAGCGTGGTATTGCATGTCTAACGACGATAATATTAGAATGTATCATCACCAGATTTTGATACATTTTAAATTGTAAACAATATTGTAGTCAATAAGATAATTTACAATGATATATGGTAAGGTAAAAATATCTAAGTATTTAGTTCTACATTTTTTTTATAAAATTAATTTATTGCTATTTCGGCGTGCGCCATCGTCAGAAATATGTTTAAGCCTGCATTTACTCAGCTATATATATACTGCCTTAAAGAGATACAAAATACATACTGTTATTTACTCTAACATCCTAATTTATATTACAATTATAGTATTACATTTATCAAACATAACTTCAGAGTTTCTAATAATCCCATACGTGTTATCGTTCTACGTAACACTAGTGTTAAATTTAAGTAATCGGAGTAATTTATTGCTACGATTTAACAAAAATCAAAATTATCTTATCAATCAAAAGAAATTATAAATTATATTCGAATGTATCATGTTTAATGTTTTCAATTCATATTGATCGAGTTGACGTTTACTTGGTACAGGCTCTCTTGTAATACAAAACATTTTTTTTTTTTTATATATATATAGTTGACAGCTATTTCAGCGTATGCCTTCATCACAACTATTTTAAACCTATATTTACTGGCTTAGAAGAGATACACAATACACCCTGTTATCCACTCCTACGTCCTGATTTATATTACAAATTATAGTATTATTCGAAGTAAATTAGTTGATATTTATAATAAATTATATTAGGGGTTTTAATATTGTTAAATTAATATTTTTAGAACTAGATAAATACTTTGTTATTTTTCACCTTCAATTCAATTCTTGGTGGAAGGAAGGCTTTATATTACAAAATAAAACACTTTTTGTAATAATTATACATTTTTTTTAATAAACGACCAGAACCGGTTTCTAATCACGAGAATTCTAATAAAAGAATAATGCTCGTAAATTTAAATTCCAATGTATCTGTTGATAACTATAATATATTTTTCTTATAATGGCAGTAAACAATGTATACTCCAGCACAAGAAGGTATATGAATTTAAAATGAAAACATGCAATACGCCGCGATTGTGATCTGTTGTGTTGAGCTCGTCGAAACAGCATTTCACCCAATAAGAAAGCAGACAAATGGACAGACTGCACACAATTTGAAGAATGGAACAATGCGATGCTTATACTTTTATAAGCGCATTGAATTAGGAATCAACATGTCGGACGCCTCAACCGTAGAAAACGAGAGATTGGCAACGGCGTTTTAAGAGAGATTAATCTAATCCGCAATATACATCGAGTAATTTAAGACTGGCTTATACGATAAAGAACCAAGGCAGACCTGGGAAAAGTTTACAACTTAAGGGACGCTTTGAAAAATTCAAAATAACAGCGGACCTCCGAGAAAAAATATAAAGTAATTCTCCTATCAACCATCGTTTAATGAGGTGTAAAACTACTGGAGATATTTATTTTTTTATCGGTGATATCAATGGGTTTTCGTTAAGTTTCGTTTATTGTATTATCGCAACAATTGTATTATATATTAACAAAAAATCAATATTCCTTTGTACTTTATTCCACTTTATTTAACAGGTCAGGACCGGTGTCGCTCATTGCAAGCATTGTCAACTGACAATGCTCGCAATGGGCGAAACCTGTCCTGACATTTTAAATAAATTGGAATAAAATACAAAGGAATATTGTGTTTGTATTAATATAATGCCTTTCCACCAAGTATTGACAGTGAACACCCTAAAAGTGTATTATATATTGTTTTAAAATAATCAAAAGTTACACATTTCGTCGTTTCAGTTCTCAATCCCGTCGTTACAATCTGAAAGTAATTGCAAATCTTTAAACTAAAAATCATTTGGATTCGCACATTTACTTCTGAATGCTAAATTTACAAAATTCTGGATTATGTATGTGCTTTTTACGATAATCTAATATTACGACTTCCGTACCGGAAGTCCTTTGTTATTTATATAAACAAACATGTTTTTTTAGCACATGAGTGTGTATTATGGTTTGAGCTTTAAGTGGTGGGTTTCATTAACTTATAATAACTCACCTCACTGACATCAGTCTTAATTAGGCTATTTATCAATAAATACCTACTTTAGCCTTTTGGCATTCGTAGAAAATGTACGTCTTTGCACAAGCCGGCTATAATTTGCAATTAATTTAATTAGTTATTGACGAGATAACTCGTCTCTGGCGTGTTGAGCACGAAAAATTTGACGAGATATCTCATCTGTGGTAGCCATCGAGTTAAAAGATATTTTTACTCTATAATATATAATTGTATAATAAATAATAATTATTACAGCTGTCAAAGTTTTTTTCGTATGGAAAAATGTTTTTTTTTATTGCTATTCAAGAAAATACATGGATATATATTATATGTTCATTCTTCCTTAATCACCCTACATCTAATCCTAAGCGAATATACATCGAGCGTTACTTTATTATCTCTCTAAATTCTGTGCGAAAATGGCCAGAGAAGAAGCTTTTAATGTTTTTTAACTGTCAAAATGTGGTATTATATTTAAAAAATAAAACACTTTTTTACGAACTCTACATTTATATAATATGATCAGGATCGGTTACGCGAAATAAGTACAAACTATTTTTTGAAGAAGCTTTTATTATATTTAATGATATTATTGTTAATGAAAGCTTTCCCCAAAGAATCGGCTACTGGACATATTATGGTTTGTTACTGTAATACAAAATTTCATTTGTGCTAAAGACCGGATTGTAATACTAAGAAAGCGTCGCTGTAAAGAATCCCTCTATGGTATGCTGTGTATACCGGCCTTAATGCGATGGACAAGTGGATTGAATGAGTGCAACGTGCATCAATTTTATTGTACTCTAGTGTCCCGGCGGAGTGCATTCACACTGACTGCGCGCGCTTGCACTCCGCTCGCCGCACCCTCCTTTCATCAAACAAACACCCCACCCGGTAGGCGAAGACGGGCGCGACGCAGACCCCGGACAATTTTCAAATCAATCACCGAGATATGATAACTTGAAAGTGACCCCTGGATGGGGCGCTGATGACCAACAATATCTTCAAGCTGTACGCCCGATCAATAACAGAGATAATAGTTTTATTCCCAATTTAACGCATCCATTCCGGTTAAGCATGCGTGTACATAAATGTGTTTTTATATTTTAGATAATATTAGAATGTACCAAGACATACTGATTGATAGGCAATCTCTTCTTGGTGGAAAAATATTTTGTAGTATTTCTCAGAATAGGGAAAACAATAAATACTAGACAGAAATATGTGATAACGGTCATGTTTTTTGTCTTCAAAATCTTGACGGAAACGGTGATAAATTTATAGTGGTAACGAGTAGGGAATCCAATCCCGAGCCAAAATGTTGATCCCGGGATCAGTACATTTTTTTAAGAAATACAAATTGATAATATTGGTGAAAAATAAATTAAACAATTTATTCTACATGATATAACCAGATGTGGGCTGCCAATACCTTACCAAAAAGCTCTCTTAATCTCAGTTATTCACGACGTACAAGTGAACGAGTGGATTTTTTAATAACTCGTAAAAAAAATATGCGCCATAATTATTAAACGTAATTAATATGCATACATTATGTAAAAATACGCAATATAACTTAAAATAATTAATGTCGATAGCTGAAAATAGTATCTACCTACTTCAGACGCAAGATTGAAGAGTTCTTAAATTATCGTGGACATACATTCTCAATAATTTAAATAAAGTAAATGTATCTAAAAAATACAAACATAAAAATGAAATACTAAGTAAGTTAAATATTATTTTAAACTATGCCCGAAGTTAATACAAGATCATCAATTCGTCCGCCATTTAGTATACGGTTTTATTGTTCAAAGATCCAATAAAAATATTTTTATAATTACCATATCCGTCGACAAGTACTTTTGTAGAAAGATCATTCTTTACAATGAAAATAATAAGAACATTCAATAGAAATAGTCAAAGTGAGAATAGATGTTCAACTCTTGCAATAATATTAGTTGAAAAATCTTTCATACAATAAATTAAACGAAATGCGGTTATTCATGACTATTTTAAGATGGAGGGAGCGTCGAATAAAATATTTTTCAAAAAATGAAGAAATTAAATTTAAAAATTAAAGTTATTGTTCTCCTCCCCTGTTCGCACGTTACTGATATTTATCATTTTGTTCATATAGAAACTGACCGAAATAAACTTTAGTCGAGATGTGTTGTATTACAAAACTAATGTAGAACAATGAGTAACGCAAAAGAAACACAGTCATTGATATCTGATAACATTCATTAAAATATTGATAAGAACAAATTATTGCAATGTGAAGCTTAAGAGTAGATATCATTTTTGTTATCTTCTACTGCATTCAAATATAATTTACTTAAGAATGCTTGGTTTCAAATTACTTTTTCTTGTGCAGTAATTGTTATCGCAAAGGATTAAAAATGAGCTTTGTTTATTATGTGCGTGAACATCTGTTCGACTTGTAAACCAACACGTTTCTGTTTGATAAGTAAACCAATCCCGAAATTTCGGGATCATATCTTCTAATCCCGGGATTGAAATGTATCGAAAAATAGACGGGATCCCAGGATTGGATTCCCTAGTAACGAGGTCATTCCACTGGTTATGTAATTAGTGATGACATGTATTTCGTCGCACTAAACATGTTTGAAAAATCAATCCCATGCGAAAACAAAAGTTACCAGTTTTGTTTTAAGTTTTGTATCTACAAAGTGACCGCCGAATCCATCAAGAATCTTTTAGTCGTCGCAAATAAAGTGACGGCATCGTTATAAATTTTATAAAAATGCATACCCACCCACGTTGGATCTGTCTATTATATTGATAATACATTGCCAAACATGCGTTAATATTTTAATCAAATTAAATACAGTTGAATCGAACATTCGTCAATAATAATAAACGTCCGATAAATATTTTATACTACCAGATTAATCAAATGAATATTATTAGTTTTGTAAATAAGTTCAAGCGCCAAAAAGTAAGGGAGTGTTTATTGATATTATGATGTATCAATAGTGTAAATGCACTCTCAAAATATATATATATTAAATAAATGAAATAATAATAATATATTGGATACTACGCATAACTCTATTCCAGGATCCCAGGATTTTAATCCCAAAATCCTGGGATCGCGACCATACCAATCCCGGGAGTTTGGGATCACAAAATTGGACGGGATCCCGGGATTGGAAAGCCTAGTACACACCAGAGTAAATATGAGTTCATTTTGAGACTGCTCATAGGGGGAAATTTAAGTAGGGTATGACTTATAATGAGAATATTAATCCAACACATAGCTTTTATATTGACTCGAAGAAAGTCATTACATCAATGTAAACATTAGTTTTTCATTACGTAGAATGGGCTTGTGTTTTTTTGAATCACCTTGGCCAATAAAATAATGGCAAACATTTCAGTGATAATTGATTGTGCTTTATGAATGGCAACTCAAATTAAATTTATTAAAATCGTTAAAAAAATAAAACATCCATTTTTTAGAGAAATGATAAATCATCATTAATATTTAATACCAAGTAAGAAACGACCCGACTTTCAATAAATGTCATAATTCTACTTAGTATAAAATAGCGTTTCAATAAATATACCTTCAAAGAATTTCACTCAAAGTAATAATAAAATACAGGAACAGGAAGTTATAAACCGAACGAATCGGGACTAGCTTTGGATTGATTCTTGTTTATAATGTAAGTATAATATGTAGTTTTGTCAACATCGACAGATAAGGAAATCTATTCCTAATGGATCACATTTCATATAATAATAATAACTCAGTATTCCCAATGTAACTTAGCGGTAAGTGCTATCTATACTAGTATTCTATTTTTTCTGAAAACGAACTGAATTTAGTAGGAAAATAATATCTATAAATAAACGTAGAAAAATGAGAGAAATATTCTGAAATGTTCAATATTGTCCATAGTATGAAGGGCAGTCTATTTTAGGGATTTTTTTAGCTCAATCCTCCAAAAAAGTACCGAATTGACGATTTCCACAGATATTAAATATGAAAGACCTTTTTTATCCTCCATAAATGTAGTAAATAGTAGAATCATTGAAAATCTTTAGCTCCATTTTTTCAGATGCCAGTGACTTCAGCGCAAAATATTTTTTATCAGATCAAACAGATTATTCCCGAGTTATTATAGTGAATCTCGAAATATCGGGATTTTCTTAGTACTAATCCCGGGATTAAAGGATCGCAAAATTCTTGAGAATCTTGGGATTGGAGCACCTTATTAATGTTATGTCTGATTAATTATTTATTTCAAAAGCGCAATTATAATTAAACTTATTTGTTTTTGTATATTTTTTATTATTTATTTACATAAATGTATTTTATTTTTCATCACCACATGATTTGAGATGAAAATCGAAGAAGTTGTACACGTTCATGTTGAAAACGAGTATTAGGAATCATGTTGCATTGGTCTAGATTCCAGATAGCTCAACAAGCCAGTGGAAAATAAGTAGATTATGTTATTGGCATTCGTTGGGTGACCGTCGGTGTACAACTTTAATAATAAGAACCGAAATGAAGAATGCAGTAGCAGCCACAAAAAGAAATTTTAACGTTGAATAATGTATATCGGAAAATAATAACTTGATTGGGCATCTGGTTTAAGTGCCGTAAAGGCAATACACGATCGGCACACTTTGAAAACAACACACTAGTTCAAATGATAATTTAACCAAATAGCATAAATATAAAAATTATCGGACTTGAAACATCCAAATTACTTTTTGAATAAATCGATTACGTTAGTAATTCGCATTATAAATACAATACGTTTTGCGGTGATCGTGATTGATTGCCGAGTAAGCACATCAAATCGGCCACTGTTTAGGATAGAAAACAAATTACAGCATGGTAAGTACATGATTTACATTATGATTTATGTACATTTGATACAATTAAATCTATTTTAATTACTTTGAATATTAAACCCCGAATAATTTATTATCTACGTTTTAAAATACTGTGAGAAAACAATGTTTCATTTCATAATACAAGTAGATTATCTAAAAATAAGTATTTCGGGGTTGTAAATTTGTTGGTAGATTAGACGGATAGTTTGCATCTTTGTTGAGATTCGTGAAATATGTTCAACCGTGGTAACGTAGTTACGTGGTAGTGCGATGGAAATAAAAATCATTCGTTGATTTTATCGAAGAAAAATGACATTTACCCCGCGTACGAGGGTTCGATGTATAAACCCTACCTTCTACTACACAATTAATTTAACGATAATTAAACCACGCTTACGATGAAGCAGCGCTCGGTCATTAAAAACCGACTGGAACTCAGTAGAAAATTATTGTAGAGAGTATCTTTGACCGAGATAATAAGTGAACGTAGAAATTAATTAACACAATTCAGACTGCATGCTTCTTTGTATAAGAGATATGAAACAGTTCAATTCAATGAATTTTATTCAGCTGCCCCTATTAACATTACTCACAACGTTAAACGTCTTCAAAGTATTATAATAAATATCTTCATATATTATATGTATTCGTCAATAAAAAATACACAGCAGTAAGAATTAAACGTCCCTGATCGACGATATCATTCAATCTTGTATATTTTTGCATATCACGTCGATAACTGCGATAACTTAACCAAATTGACTTTTTTGTTGACTTACACCTTATCCATGATACCTTCAATAAAATTGACTAACAAAATAAGTAAATACAATAAATTCAGTCGATATAAATTATATATATCGACAATTGATGCATTATAATATAATTTCTCTAAATATATCTAATATAAATAAATAGCGGATTATGTATTCATTTTGTTAATTTAATGTAGTAGGTATAGTGCAAACGAAATTAATATCCATAGTAAAAATACATTAACGGAGTACTTTCACAATAGTCATAAATGACAAGTACATAAAACCATTCTCAAGTGTCGCACTAATTGTATTATTTACTCTCGTTAAAGTTTTGCTAATTTCATTGAATTAATAAAAAAGAAGCAGACATAATAAAAAGGTATAAATAATTAACATGTTTTATTGAGAGATCTCTGGCCTTCTATTGTTTCCCTTAGCGATTACTTAATTTCTGCACATATGTCTAAATAAAAAGTATATTCGATAAATAGATTATTGTGTATTTCTAATTTGTGCCGCCTTTCCGCTCGGTGGCCGAGTTAAATTTGCAACCATTCTTTATGATAGAGAACTTGTAGACGCGAGTAAGTAAGCGACTACATTATTTGTCAATTCAGTTCACATAACGTTATATCGCTTCAAAACAAAATGCATACCTTCCTCCATCTTCGGAACAGGCTGCTGAAGATCAACAACGACGTGCCATGTTTATTATTCAGTCATTATAACATATTTAAATGTGATGGATTATATTGATCCATAATTGGAAGCTAATTAACCTAACTTGCAGTGAATTCTAATTGGAAATGATTTCGGTTCTTGCTTCCTAACCGTACAATCGTCCAACAGATTAAATATCAAGTGTAATGCAAAGTAAAATGTTCAATCGCATTATAGCTTCGACATAGCTTACAAAATCTTTGTAGCTGTTTGGATGGAAATGAAATTCAGGGGGATCGATACCACCCTAATTAATTTAAATTGTGTACGATCCAAATAATACTGCCATATGTTTGTTTTATGACCAGTATCGTGGTCATCTGTATCTGATAATACTATGTGATAGAAGTAACCCTCGATAAAATATTTCATAATCCCCTTTAACAAAAAAAGAACAAGGAAATATAGAAATAGTTCATTAAATAAATAACGTAGGGCACGAATCGCATTAAGAGGAGAAATTCCCAACGGTCGGTAATTAACGACTCTTCGTGAAACCAATTAATGTCAATTATTTGAGATTATTACCAGAAATTGTAATTAACATAAATTAATTTCAACTAAGTGCAAGCTCAATTCATTATTCCCTGAAATCACTCCCAGCGGAGTGTCGACAAGGGTAAATTGGTATCTGTTAACAGTTATCAGGTCAACACCCAGCCCGGAAACGGAACGACGGGCATGGTTTCTTTTTCATGACTTGGCAAGCAGGGTGAGAAGGGAAAGATTGACATAAAAATCGCTTTCAGCAATACAAATAAAAGAACAAAAAGTTTACGAAATTATAGGAAAGTGTTATACTGTTGTTGTATATTCTATACAAGCTAAACCACATATACCTATTATGTATGTAGTATGGGGTCGTTATTAGTCAACGTCAACTCCATAAATGTCATACATTATAGAAAAGCATATTAACTGTTTTCGTAAGTGATCGTACAAATTATTATACGTGGCTGGCTTGCTCACTATTTCCTGGTCTATCTAGGGCTTGAACTTGTAAGGGATATCCAAGACATCCTTCTTCGTGCATGTTTTTTTTAAAAGATATAACGCATTTAAAAGATAAGATACGCATTTACCGTGATTAACAAGGTTGTATAAGATTTTTTATTAGATATGAATGTATTCGAATTATTTTGAACGTTGATGATTTATCGTTTAATTGAAAAAACGTTACGAAAAGAAATGATAATGGAATGTAGCATTTCCCATTTGGCTATACGATGTGTAGGAATGTTATATTTGTATTTCCGTCCGGCAAACTTCATTATGACACGATCGTGAATTATCCATTTTGTTTTCGTAGAACGTAACTTCAGTACCTACATATACATTCCATGACACTTAATATGCAGCAAAGCAAACGCATTAAAGGTAGATAGGTGTCCACGCAAACACTGGCGGTTATAAGGTTTTTCAAAACTGAAATCGATACCCAGTTTAAAGTTACTGCAACAGTGAAGTAGAGATTGTTTGTCTACTGATTAAAGCCAGTATTCATTAAAGGACAAAATGTTCCTCAACATGACGTGCGGACGTTGCGCACTGTCCTCCAAAGTTGAAAGCAACAAAGTGCGGCATTTTTAAGTGACGCGAGATGTTTCATGTTGACACTCCGGGAGCGATTGCAATCGTGGTGGAAAGTATACAAGTCTATGGCTTCGAGTTTAAACCTGGGCTATCAGAATAATCTTACGACTCGGAATCATTTTTTTTTAAATAATTATTAGTCTATTAATCAGGTTAATTAATGAAATAGTGACATACCTAGAATTATTATAGTAACTAGAATAATCTGATGGCACAAATTTAATATGTAATTTAAACGGAAATGTTCGAAAAAATAAATTTAGAGTCTTTTTTTATCTGACTCCACAAGCTCTGGTATAAAGTCACCGTAGTGTATTTTTTGCAGGGCTGTGGAGTCGTGTAAAAAAAGACGACTCCGACTACGGTTTTAAATTAAAAAACGACTCCGACTCCGGAGATTTTTTTCAATAATTGCATTTTAACTTATATATATATGTATTCCATCAGATCATCTTAAGTCAACCAAGTATGCAATGTCAACACTGTGGACTAGTGTGATTTGAATACACATCATTAAATAAAAATAAAAAAAATGTTTCGAACCGCTCATTTTTCACGACTGCCGACTCCACAGCCCTGATTTTTGTTTTCTAAGGAAACTATAAAGATTGTCATTTAATTTAGATAGCACTGTTTCCGTACAGTAAAATTAAATAACGTTCATTCGTACACAGCACTAACCAACATAACCTTAACGGGTTAACATTTCTGAACATTTGACGCGAGTCATATGTGTTGACAAAGTTTTTCGCGAAATTTGTAATATTCATAATACACGTATATGTAGTATTAAAAAGTGTTGCTGAGCACATTAAATGACAGTTTTAAAGAAGGAATTTAGATTTATTTATTAATATGTAAATATCAATCTAAAATAATAAAAATCAATCTGAAGCGTGAGGTATTTATTAAATGCTAGTTTTATTACGTATTATATCGTAGAAGAAATCATTACAGGACAAATTCAATAAATTGAGCACTTCAAGTAAGGCACAGAGCGACCCCATACTGTGGTCCCTGATTAATTAGCGTGATTAAGGTAGGGAGGGTTAGATATTTGTTCGTGTGTTGCGATGATGGTGTAAGGAAGAGGTGGGATTTGTCAATTTGAACTTCACATTAAACTTTTTTGAATTAATTATTTTACGGAACAGAATTCTTCAAAATATGTGGTTTAATAATATTTTGTGACGAAATTTTACAATGGGGAAAAGGGAGTCGAAGATTTTCCGAAATTGAGATATAGTATAGTATATATTGAGATATAGTATAGTAATACTGAAGTGACGTGGATACAGGTTTGCATGGAATTATGCATTTAAGTTATTATACATAATCTGTTGAAAAATAACTATTTTTTATAAATATCATGTAAAAAAAAAATAGAAATGTATATAGTGCTACAATAATGATCTTATATAGTCGATAGCTATCTCGGCATCACGCAATCTATAGTTCTTACGTTGATGTGATATCGTAATGACTACTAATTCTTGTGGAATTAGTTATGTATTCATTTCCCTGATTATTTTTTAGCCAGGGTCTGCCCAAATTTTAACTATTATAAGATAGCTAATAATTACTTGTACGTATCGATGTGAATCCTTGAAGCCTTACGTTTGTGCTGACTCACTCATTGTGTGTAGGTATTCCTGCATTCATTAAAAACCGATTTCGCTTGACAAAATTATATTCAGGTAGACACTGCCACATTTTTTTCTTCGCTGTTATCAAAACATATTCACCATAATTTTAAGACCGAGTTAAATTAACTCTTTGTTGCACTTACTTTGGAATAATAATATGTACATTCATATTGTCGGACAATATGAATTTATTAGTTAGTTACCTCGCTATAAAATGACGGAAGAAATGACACATTTTGTATTGAGGATGATATCAATTCATATAATAATGATATAAAAATCAACTTTAAATAATGATTTTTCTACCTTAAGTGTTCAAGTCGAAGGCATCTTGTTATCACACTGGCCAAGTCATTGAGAGCCAAACAGATCGCAAGATTTGAATCAACTGACTGAATGTCATTTAGTATTTTATATGGAATGTAAACGTTTAACGTCTGTTCGTATTTAGTTAGTTCACATTAATAATTCGTATATAAGTTCAAAAAAAAAATCGGCTTTCCTGAAAAATAGAGAGGAACTCACATGGCCGTGTTTCACACCAGACGCCTCAAAAATAATAATATTTTGTTAATTATAATATACATTTTCGAAACCCAGAATTTTATTATTATTAACAGTAGCCTACGGTCATATAGAATACCAATTAGGTTTTACCTGGAATAATGACCATGTATTTACGCAGGTATAGAAATTTTTGCAAGGTATTTGCGGTCAATGTAACCAGAAGGAACTATCAACCGTAGTATGTTATTATAAAATATAATTTGTATTAACGTGTTAGTTAATATTCATATTATTTCAATACGGGTAAGTATTTAATGTAGGGTAGGGTATCTTTACTTTGAATGAACCAGATTTTTCAAGGAAATCGCTGTTCGTCGCTCCGTCAAGAATTTCAATACAGCCCATACGCGTTCCTTGCGAAAGACATAGGACGTAGCCAGTCCGTTTTCCAAAAAAGGAACTTAGTTTTCCTTTCTGTGCATACTAGTCGAGACGCCGTGATTTGAATCGATAAATATTTAAGTTTGCCGTTTGCATTGCTTTTATCACAAATCAATCGCACATAAGGCTCACCTCAAATATTCAATATGGTAAGAAGCTAAAAGGAAGGATGTCACTCTGCCATTCTAACAGTTGTATAAAAGATTTGAGCTTTACTGATAGTTATCGCACATTATAAATATTATTATAATGTGCGCTGCTTCGTCGTAACAGGATGCTTTCGTTACTGATTGTTGAAATCATTTTAACTGTCAAAGATAAGCATTTATTATCCGTGGAGATACTACAAACGGAAATAGTTTACCTATTATTAGTATACTGATCATAAAAGTTCAACGAGTACTTAGACACGCGCCTTTTAAGTTTTCTTGGAGATTAAGGTTTCTATTGAGTCTGTACAAAATATTCTCGAAGTAACGCCACGTCTTGCCTCGGCACATAGTAGCGTAATAGCAGAAACAATGCTTCGACATTAACAATATTAACATCGATTCGATATCTATGCAGTAAACATTGTGGCGTGACAATTTACACGAGCGGTCGGAGAGATTGCTTTGTTTACGGTGGACATTTCCATAAAATGGCATGGATGGCATGGATGTATGTGATGTCAGAAATTATTTGCATCCAATCTGTCGTTTCTAAAAAACGAGGAATACCGATAGCGATCGGTTAACCATTAGCTATATGCATCTATCTTTACTCTCTCTAAAAACCTAAAGAAGAGTAACAGTCGCATTCGAATCTGCTCTCTTATAAAATATTACATAGTAATAAGGGACAGTCAGTTTTCATTGTGAACACAAAGCCTTCAATTATATTATATATACACATTGCAATAGGTAAAATATCATACGTTATGCTTTTAATTATAATGAATTATAATGAATTATTATGTAAGCAAATACGTGTTCATTCTCATTTACCAGGTCTAACATTAGATCTGCTAGCTCTGAAATAATCTGCGCACGTGTAGCTATGTTAACGGGCTTTATTTCAGCGCCCTCCACCCTCCCGCTTCAGTCTAGGCAAACTTCCCCGTGCCTTGGAAAACACGAGTCCCGGGAAAACTCCCCGGCGGAATTTTTTCCACGCCCCAATGGCAAACAAGCCGACCTCTTTAAATAATCACCCGGTAAATTCACGTCAGACAAACCGATTGTATGTATTTTCCAGAACAAATGGATGAGTATTAATACTCAGGTATACATACTAACATTTTTACTCTTCGTGGGTTTATAGCATTGTCATTAAATGATTTATGGCAATATTTCCAGTAAACGACACACGAAAATTATTCGTAAAAAAACGTTTTTAAGATAAGTTATACGAACAAAAAATAATCGATGATTAACGTGAAAGAGTTTTGTTTGCATTTCTGTATTTAAGTTAATTAAAAAATATATATACCAATGTTTTTATATAGTTATTACTGCAATAAATAGAGTGTAAAGTTTAATTATAATTACTCTCATAAAAACTTTTATTTATCTGAGCTTTTTCTAAACATACCGTATACAATTTTGGTGACGACTATTTATATATATAAAAAAAAACAAAAAAAAAAAAAATGCGTATTTTGTAAGTCAGAGTCCATATCTGGGCTGTATAATGTTGCCGATATTATTTTAAGTGTTTCGCATAAAATATGTAAAAATAATAGTGCAATTACACAACCTACACTAGATATATTATAAATAACCAATATTCAGTTTCCAATAAATAAATGTATATTTTGATTTCAGATCGATTGTTCTAATCCCAACATATTACGCAAGTTAATTTTTATTTAGATTTTTAGTTGTTTTAATTCTCATAGAGAAAAATATATATTTTTAAATGTTGTGTGAACGATCACCCTTGACAAAGAAAGAAAGTGTTGTTTAAACTTGATATTTATGGTGCTCCAAATGAATTCAATGGCGAATGTACAGTATAATAATTACAATGCGAACACATTAAAATGAATAATATGTGAAAAATTCAAATCCGCCGCGAAATCTAGTTCAAACATCGGAATCAAAAATTCTAATTTTTTATTTTAAAAAAACTTTAGCAATTTTTTTCGCACGTCTCTTCAAGCAACAAATATAAATAATTACTATTTCGAATAATAGCGCACCAGGGAAGGAGACATAGCGACCTATTTACGCCAAACAAATATAATCCAGTCAATATTGTGTCGAGCAGTGCGCAAAACAAATGATTATTATAACTCTCTGTCAATAACAAGTAACTAGAGACTACATGCTTGTCGATTAATAGTAATAAAAATATTATTTTAAATCCACAACAAAAAAAAATACTAGACTTAAGAGGAATTCTTCGAAAAAGTGACAATTGACTGAAGCAATATATAAATAAAAAAATGTACGCAACCAAAATGGATCACGTTTTATAATTTCTCATTTCTTAAAAAAAATGCAATATTCATAGAAAAGTTAAAACTCGAGAATTATCACAAGAAGATTATTAATATGATCTGGATAATGCAATAATTATTTTTTGTTGAGTAACTGAGAACTCAGTATCATTTTTTTTTTAATTTATCACAACGATATAAATTAGCGCAAATTTAAAAATACTTTGAAACAAAAATAAATAATCATTAGACCCAGTACACGCTCGGAAGAAAATATTGTCTGGAAAATTCAAGTTAAGTTTGGGTATACAAGATTCAACTCTCATAAATAAATACAAAATGACTTTTTCGAGTAGATTTTGTAAATCATGTCTACGAGAAGCATTCATAAACTTATTATATGTTTATATTAATCAAGAATTTAATTATAAAAGGTTTCGTTTTTACCAACAATTTATTTTATTAGTAAGAGGAGCGTATTTCTGGAAAATTCTTCGGTTAGTTTTAAACGGGCTTGCTGTCCCATTGTATCCCTTCGTTCTAACATACAAGTGTATATACAATTCCGATACTGATCTCATAAAATCAATAACACCGTCACGCCCCTAAAAATATGTATTCTCCCCCAGTAACACAAGGAATTCGTTGAGGGCAGCCTGAGCTAATGTAACTTGATTCGGAATAATTATTCATAATTCTCGTACACAGTATAACGAATTACTTTATTTCAATAATTCCATGAACTTTTTTATGAACAGCATTTATTTTTTTGAATATTTTTCTTATCTAGCTGAGTGACTTCCAATGATAATACTGCACTAGAACATCAACAACTGCATTATCGTTGCTTTTATTTATCTCTAATAATACGATAAACAAGAAGTCATTCTACTAGGAAGCCCACTCATTTATGTCGATTATAAATTCACTGTAAAAAAAAAGTGAAATTCTACACAACGGTATGCTACTTAGACGGTTGATGTTGGTGTGCACTTAGAAATCAAAACTCGACACAAAATTGTCCATAAAGCAGACTGTATTCCAAACTAAGATTCAATGTTATTTGAGTATCCAAGGCTCAACTTCTTTTCTCTGTTGGAAGCGTAAAAACAAATCGTCCACGTTTTTGTTAATATCCAATTCATCGAAAACTTATAAAATAAAGAAAAATATGTTTTGCCACAATATTTTCAAAATGATTTCTAATTATTAGGTTTAAAGTCTCTTGTTTTATTACATTCAGTGTTTAAAATTTTAAAAAAATGTCTGTGTTGTATAAATTATGTGATTAAAGAGGTAATTTAAAAAAATAATTCAATTTTTGCATTTTTTTCTTTAAAAATATTTTTTGCCTATGAAAAATCGGAAAGAAAGTGTCGTTTTTTACTTATTTCTGCTATATTTAATCATTTTTTTTGTGTTCGCCAAGTTGACCTCATCGGCAAAAATATTTTTTAAACGTTTTTTATTGTAACTTGCTAAATATTGGGTTGGCTTGCAAGACGATGGGTGAATGCGTCATGCATGCCATACATGAAAATTTAATTGATTTATTGCGTAATTTATAAGTAAAAGTGACAGTGTTGTTAATATATAGTTTTAATCTTATGTATTTTGAAAAATGATTTCGTTAAAAAAGCACATATAATACGTCAACGCAAACAAAAGTTACACAGTTTGAGATTTTCTGGATGCCGTAAAAATCAAACTATTGAGGGTCATAGTTGTCTATTGGTTCACATGGTTATGGGCATTTACTTTTTTTTTTACGCGAGTCAAATTTTTATTATTTTCGGTTCTTTTTAATGTCAATATCAGTGAAACTATGCATTTTTATCGCGTCACATACTCTTTCACAAGACCATTTATTGTTTATTTTCATAGGTACGGCTCTTTGCTTCCGAGCCTATCTATCCCACATATAAAAGAACGATAGTGTACAACAAACGAAACAATACAAAAGGTTTCATCGATTTCTTCCTGAAAAACGCTAATATTAAATTATCTGTAGAAAAGAAAATATAGGATAGAAATCAAACATACAAAATGGCATTTTTTCATTTTAACTATTATATATTTGATACGTCCACAAAATATATTCAATCATATGTTTCAAAATGGTATAAATTTAGTATAACTTTTGTTATACCTACGTAGAAGCTTTGCTATTCAAATATAACACTGATGTGATAATTTAAAAAAAAATGTATTCGGAACTATCTACAAGCGGTATACGTAACCTGATGCAAATCCAAATGATAAATAATTTCTAAAACGATCCAGTATTTTATATAAATAATAGCTTATCGATGTTCGTTGCTAAGCAGAAGTTTATGAATATTAAAATAAAGAGAATTATAATATTAACTTAATCTTACGTCAACGGAAGTGTGCTGGGTGCCAACACATTTTATTGTCGGTGATCCTGGATTCTGTCTGTCAGCTGGTCTCCACCATTGAGAGATCCTGTTACCGATAAAACTCTTCTATAATGACTCAATATGCGATAAAATTGTCTGCTAAACTCGCGATTTGAATGTATTAACATTTAAAACGAATTAGCGCGCTACAACTGATAACCAAAGTTCTACTAATCCCTGCTGGAAACGAAAAACCAATAATCTGTGAGTTTGTGTAATATTCCTGGCAATATATCTCGTATTGTGGAAGATCGTCAGATAAAATAAGAATGGTTTTCAGAAAATGATAGATATCGACAAATGTATGTGTCTGTAATATCTATCTTTATCCACTTGACATACCAGTTTCCGTCGTTGTGATGGCAGAAGGCATGAAGTAAAAAAATGTTTTAAGATAACCTTTTTTTTTCGACGATTGTGGGATTTAAGCATCTCTTCTTATAGTTTTTAACCTTTATTTAACAAACTCATTTATGAAATTCTTTTATGATTAACGAATTCCATTACAGTATTTACAGATTTTACCAAGAATAACTCCGTACGGAATAAAAATAATGCATATTGTTACCTAAAAATATAAGGAATACAGCTGAGCATGTTTTTTTCAGACTACAAAGCGTGTTCAAATCTATTCAACTATTATACATTTTTTATTTAACGTCTTCTGCCACCATAACGACGATATTTTTAACGACATAATACATTTAAGTATTGACTAAATATAATATAAAATGATGACCCTTCCTCGCAAGCTTATTATTATCTGCTTTAAATATAAGTTAAACTTTCCAATCTTTTTCTTGATTATGAATGACTATACGAACGATTGAAAACATGCGTAAGTTTTTTTTACAAACGTCTGTTTTTCAAAATTAATTGTTATCAATCTAACGAGAGTATATTGTATAAAAAAAATACAATAATACTTCATACATCACTCCATTATTTAATACTCTGTGTTGTCGTCAAAACGTATGTTTTTTCTAAAACAGAAAAACCCCCACAAATTAATAATTATTCGTTTCTAGTGTAGACTATAATATCATACCTATGTTGACAACATAATAAATTAATACTACTATTAATCGACTGCATATGAAGAACGACGATTGTGCGACAGCAAGTACAGCAAATAACAGCAATCAAGTAACCGAAGCGACTTCAGTCAACAAAGCAATATGTAAGCAAAAACATGGGAAACACAAATGCGATATTGTGATATGCAACAATGCAACATTGTGTACAACAGTATTGGATCAGTTGAGTTACGCGAAAACGACACCACATAAAAATGTAATACTCAACAACACATAAAAGCTCGGCGGGAAAATTAAAAACACTTCGTAATCAATATTGCAATCTTTTATTAACGTGACATTGACTCAAAAAAGCATCATTTCATCCATGACACGTATTTACTTTTTAAATTATAACTCAATCAAGTGTGGTTACTGTAATCGGGGTTAATTTCGGGGAGTATAATTTAAGAAAATAAAACACAATTTTTGTACCAATTCTGAAATCTGAAATTCTTTATACAGATTACTAACATTAAAAAAGAAGAATTAGGTAAACATTGATTGCTTCATTAATATCAATATGTTTTACAGCTACGTTAGATTTGTGTGCGAAAGGAAAAATATGATATGTCATAAATCGGTACTTTTCAGGAGGCCCAAAACAAGAATTGTGGTGGTGTTTCAGCGTGAAATTTACTAATTCAGCAATGATAATTTGACTAGTTCTCTTACTCTTCTATGCATACATTTGTGTCGCAGTTATTATCTCATGTTATTTTTTTTTTCGATTTTTTAGACTTTAGCATATTACGCCTTTTTCTTTAGCATACATATATAATAATTGAATAACTCTTGTGATCTAACAAAGCATTGTGATGAGCGAGAATACAAGCCAAAAGTAAGGCAAAAAGCTTTTGATTAAAAGTGTCAAGTAATAATACCATTATTTGTATAATAATTTGGTATAAATTTAGTGTGCCCGCATGCTGTGATGTATAGGTACAAATAATATCAAATGCAATCCCTCCCGCCATGTACAAAGAGTGTCCTTATATGCGGGACTCTATTAGACCAATTGAGGGTGGGGAATCAGATGTTAATTTCTTTTACGATAATGGTTAATGAAAGATGGTGCCGGCGTTTATAATCCAGGGCTCGGTGACGGACCATGGGAAAACAAGCATGCAGCCATAAAAGTTTTAAATTCAGACCGTCATGCATCGCAAACGTTGGGGAGATTCATCGATAGATTGTAACGAAACATGATATTGAATGAACAATTTAATGACACACAAAGTAGCTACGAAAAATAATTCAGCGGCTGCTGCATCGTAAGTAATATACAAGACTAGTACATCACAAGTAAAAATACAGCTAACGGCAAAGGGCACATACTGATTAATGCAATACGATTTAACCACTGTGATTTTATCAGTTTCTTTTCAATAATTTGATTCATGATAAAATCAAATCGATAGCATAACAATTTTTATTTAAAATAAAACTGTGTAGACTTATATTTTGGACATTGTCTTTTTGTAATATATTTTTTCATGATAATAAATAGTGTACATATAAAATGATATTTTACTTGCGGCCCTCTGCTCATTTTTGATTCTTGAATTTGGCCCTTCATCCAAAAAGTTTGCCCCCCCCCTGGTTTAACCATTGAAAAAGTTGGGATATGTATGAAACAAGGACACTTGAGAGCCGATTTAGATATTATAAGGATCGCATGAAGCCCTCGGTGAACGCTTTCAACGTCGGACTTGGAACACGCGCGATTGGTGGAATGTATGACTTGAAACAAGAAAAAAGCCGTGTCATAAGAGTTTTTTCTAGTCTTAAAGCTCACACCCGACCAAATAGCACGTGAAAGCGCCTGTAAGTAAAGACCGATATTAATAAGACGCGATATGGCGGGAAATTCTTTTTAAAACCTACATATTTGATTCGAATCGAATACGGAATGAATAATTTCATGCTGGTCGTGTGATCGAACTGAAATGAAATTTTGATGTACAATTTTCAAATGATATCATTCGATTTTTGATATTTTGAATGTCAATCATATTATAGTATAAGACACGGGTTCCCAACCTGGGGGTCGCGAAGGGTTTTCAGGGGGGTCGCCAACTTTTTTCGATTTTGGATTTGAACAACAAAATAACGAAAAAGTATAGCAAATCGAGGATTTCAAATTCCTCGGGGGGTCGCCTAGTCACATTGCTTTATAAAAAGGGGTCGCCACCCGAAAAAGGTTGGGAGCCTATGGTATAAGATAATAAATTGAAAATTACGATTGAATTCTTACTTAGATAATAAAGTTTTTTCTTTATTTTTTCAAAATCGAGTCTACACTGCAATGATTTGCAGGATTTATTTATGATGTAAAAAAAAAAGCAATAGCAAAGAACGCGTGCGCAAAAAACAATGTTCAAATAATTATAAAAAATACTATCGAATGTAGTGCAAAAAGTATTAGCATCACATCTAAGGCTACGTGTAAGTAAGTATGTTAGATACATTGTGGGTCTCAACATTGCGAGGCTGCCTCGGGAGGCATTGCTCAGGGTAAATTTTTACCGGTAAACGGAATGTTCGTGTAAATAGCGCGCGACATCAATCATAACGAAACTTTCCCGCGAGGCACGCCTACATTACACTACTATGTACTTATGTTCCTCGCGAGGCGGTGCAACTCACTATTAGCAATTCTTCGCAATACAACTACAACATTGTATACCTAACCTGCATTATTATAAACTAAATACACTCAACTCTTTTTTTTTCACGGTAGATACGTTCCACAAAAAACCGTGTAAAAAGTGATAGGATACATATAAAAATTGAAGATTGGTTCCATGAAATTAAAAAATCGTGTTATTATACAAAAACACAAATAATTTGTGTAAAAATACAGACATTTTTCTTTTCAGTGGACCGCGTTTTACAAAATCGTGCAAAAGAAGAATTGAGTGTATATCAAAGACAATGTCTCGATAGTGATTAGAATTATTAGCGATTAGCTATATAGCAGGTAGCTTTATTTTCAACCATATAAGTGTTAATTACTTGTTTTAAGAAATTTATGTATTTCAGATTAGACAGAATATAAGATTGCAGTTGTAATATGAAAACTTTTTTGGATCAGGGATGGGCAAAAATTACATTTTATAGCTAAATCGAATGCAAATTAATTTTGTGTCCATCGCTATTTAAAGTTGGTAGTATTAAGTTTGTGAAAATAAATTGGAATGCTCATTAACGATTAAGCACTTGATAGCCCCCCCCCCAGGTGCGATAAAATTTGGGGGCCGTTTTTCGAATTACTAAAACCAAATTTAAAATACTATGTTATGAGAAAATATATGCTATTTTGAGGCACCGTGCACTTATGGGATAATCCGCCACTTGAAATTAGCGGCCCCACGCGGGACATCATATGATGTACAGTCGAACTCGGTTATTACGATCTCGGAAATAGCGAGATCTCGGATGTAATGAGGAGACATTTTAGTTTATGGTTTTCTCCATACATTCAATCACTTTTATAACGAGCTACTTCTCGGGCATACCAAGCAAAAATATCGTCAAAAATTCTCTTAAAACTATCAATGTGTCGATCGTTTAAAAACAACATTTTCGATCGGGATGGGACTACGTTTATGAAACCAGTAACGACGATCTCGTGATATATTGGACGCGCTAGTATTTTTTTTTGCACAGAGCACTGAGACCACCCAAGAGTCTTTTAATGGGTTGAGTGCTTTGAGGTGAAATTTAAAAACAAAGAGAGTGAAAAAAATGTAATAAGCATCAATTTTATATGAAAAGTGGATTGACAGAAAAATGTAATGTGTGTAACGGGTGTGTAAATAAATTCTAATTGTGTATTTTTGTTTGAATTGCGACTTTTTGTGTTATGTAACCGCTCCAGATACTTCATGTCTTTATGTAATGGGTACGTTTGTAATCATTTAAAAATACATATAACGAGCTTATTCGGTCGGTCCCATCTTCCTCGTAATAACCAAGTTCGACTGTATTGTAATATATTCAAAGCCCGGTGCTCAAATGTATAGTCGTTCACATGTCTTCAGTCATTATATGACAATGGCTAACAAATAAAGATACATTTGTCAGAGATTAAAAAATAATCTTTTGTACTATCAAAACTATGCTCCCGGTGAGTGAAACCGGCCCTGATCTTTCATAAATATTGTGGAATTGGTACAAAAGTGTATTCTTTGTTGTTTTATTATAATCCCTACCCACTAAAAAATCACAGCGAAAACCTTAAGTGGCTTATCTTGTTTTTCGATACATCTATCCTAAGTTAAGAACCAATATCCGCATGTAAAGCATTTGGTTGGAAGAAGTATATTTCTGGGAATATAGATGAATATGATAGACGTCTGTGGTTAGTAGTGATTGCATTTTTTCATGCGTAGCAACTGTGTTTTATATGCCAATGAATCAGCCCAAACCACTGATAAACTCATAGGGTCAACATCTTATCCGCGTAATCCATACAAGTTTTGATGACTAACAATTATTCACCGTGGTAGTTTTAACTAAGATACTTTACTAACACAAATGACACAAAACGTTAAATAAATAATTATCAGTGAAAGTAATGTCAAGCTTGTTGAAAATATAATAACATTGAATCATTGTTCTATAAATTGCGGACACTGCTTGATTTAAGTAGAATTATTACAACCATAGAAAAGTTTAGATAAACAAATGTAAGTTGAAATGATTTCAAGCTGTTTGAAAATCTAAAACTTCTGTAGCATTGTCTACCAATACAATGCCGTATATTTACCCAATTTGAATTGATTGGCGCTTGTTTTTAAAAATGCTCCCACATTAATGAATGCCTAACGTTATATTACACTTTAAGTACTAAGAAGCCTCGAAGACTCTTTTGTAGATTATGTTCGATTCTATATTTAAAAATGCATCGATGCAATGATAATAATAAGGATTGGAACTAGATAAGAAAAGGTTGGGCGATGAGTCATTTGCTTGAAAACTCCCATTTGTATAAATTACTAGAAACCAACGAAATGTTGTAAAACTTCTCGGTAACACTCGTGCAAGTTATTATTCTTCTATATATTAGATTCACGAACAAAATAACTACATTCATATATTTCGACAAAATCAGTATAAAAATAGCCTACGTTATAACTTGTATGTATTTGGCAAATTCGGTAGTAACGTTGTGGAAATTTATTTTGAATATAGAATTGAATTTGATAGCCTTTAATGTGTAACAAATTGTCTAAAGGTGCTTTTCAGAAAGCAAACCTTTTCATTTATAAATATATGTTTGCTTTACCTTCGAAATGCATCAAAGAGCATACAAAAATCTCAATCTAATTTACGTGGTCGCTACTTTTTTCATTACATAAAAATATGATATTTTCTAATTCTTAGTATGTGTTGTCGGAAACAAGAAAATGTTACTTATTAATACAATTTTGAGTAGATATCGAAACGTACCGAAATCAACATAAATTGAACTAAATTGTAGTTTTGTAGTTAGTTTAAAATTTTAACTTAATACCTAAAAACAAATCGCTCATACGCAAAAAACAAGACAAATACGATACATACGTTGTAATCTACAATATTCATACGCATCTTCATAGCAAACTTTATTATCTTACTGAATCAAAGTGAAATAGAGTGGCTAATATAATTGAGATATGGTATATCTATTCGTTTTTTTGCCATCGCTGATATCTTATACCAACCCTCAAAATAATAATTTAATAGGTACCCGTATAAACAATCCAAGTTAATTATTTTTGATGGAGATTGCTGTTAGTTCTTACTTGAATTCAAGTAGTCATAGGTATTCTGTAACTAATATATGCCATAAGACTCTACAACAGTTTAAATACATTTGTGTACTCTTTCTTTGTGATAAAAACCCCCAAAATATAATTTGTACCTAATCCATAAAAATATACTGTTTTACGTTGCGATTTGCGACAATTATAATCCCTTAACTAATAATGTGCAGTAATAGAGGTACACTATCTATTCGTCAAGAGCATAAATACTGTAATATAAATAAGAATCATGAAGTACGAACGTAAATAAATAATACATTTAAAATACAAGCAGAAATTGTGAAGAATATCTGAAAGGAAAACATTTAAATAGTTTTTAAATATGATTGTGGTGTGTAGAATGAAAATTTGAACACAAAGAAATTATTTGAGCAAATATACGCATATTGGAAATAGTGGGAATAGTTCAGTATACAAGTATTCAGATGTTCCTTTATTCGACTGGTACAATTAATTACATTCACTTTAAGTACATAATATACGCAGGCAATAATCTGGCTGATAATGGGGAATAACTGATCGTGAAATACTTTATAAAATATACATTTATGAGACTTATTGGTCCTACGTCACCTACTTGAATTATATATCAATTTGTTTGCCATAATCAGAACATATAAATTAAGTATAATATAATATTTACCATACTTGCTTAAAAAATAAAGAACGGAAATAATCGAAGGTGTATTATTATTAAATATCTCGTGCAACACAGAAAATGTAAGTTTAGCTTTTACCACAGTAACATCGACGGTAAATCTAAATATTTCTAACGATACCAGCAAGTGTTGCTGTCATTATCAATCCATTAGAGCATAGGTTCCCAACCTTTTCGGGTGGCGACCCCTTTTTATAAAAGCCATGCGTCCCGTGACCCCAATGCAATCGAAAAAGGCATTTTTTTAATAAGGTATTTTTATTTGACTGTAGTGTAAGTTTTGTTGTTCAAATCCAAAATCAAAAAAAGTTGGCGACCGCGCTTGGGGGTCGCGACCCATAGGTTGGGAACCCGTGCATTAGATAAAGATTGCCGCGTAAAAACACGAAAGCTGTTACGAAGATAATTTTGTAAGCTCAAAATCATAACTGAAACATAGGTTGATTTTAAACGTTAAGTATCATAAAATATCGTTCGTTTTAATATTTTAAAGACTCAGCATAATATTGATGGATATTCGTCCTGATTTCCCAGACAAAGACCGGTCAATCAAATTTGATCTATTTTTTATTTATTTTCAAGTCACGACATAGTAAAATACACAAATGCTGGGGGTTGTAAGATATGGCATGACTTGTTGTGGACTGTGCAGTTTAAGCAGGCAAACAAATTATATTCTGGTTCACTCACCTCGTATTTTAGCCCTGCCAACCTAAGCCAAGTCTCCACCTTGAGGCAGTACGGCGAAAGCGACGGCAGCAAGGGTGTCCTGGAGAACTGATAGAGATAAACTATGTCTTTCTCAAAATTGGCCTTGTGTACGGTAATTTTAGGGGGTGCCGGTTCAGCTTTGGTGACCGGCGCTTCGTCGACTTTTTCGCCGGCCACGGCTGTTGTCTCTTCCTGCCCATTGTCTACTTGGGGCTCTTCTTTTGCCTCCTTTTCTTTTTCAGCCACAACGGGAACATTATTAACTACCTCAGTGGCCATCGTTGTTCTTCAAAAAGACACCGTTTAAGTTAAGAAAGGATATAAATGTTAAACAAAAAACAGTACGTAGTAAACGAAAAGCAGCACCGACCAGAACGCTAACTCGACTGCAACTGCCGGGTTTTCGCCCGCTTCATTCGGTGAGGGTATCTGCTTGGCAATTTACGAAAGCAGGGCTACCAACGCCTACAAAGCTTTCAGAGTAACATTATCGTATAACAAGGGTTGAAATTCTACTAGTTCCAATAGTTATTGAAAAACTTGTTTTTTGCAATGGCACTTAAAAGTTAATTTGAAGTCTTATACTAATTATTCTTTACTATTATTTGTTAGAAAAACTGTTTATCAAAGTAAAAACATAAAGTTTATCATCAACGATATTAGATGTAATATATTTACTCGTAATACACTCGTGACACAAATAATAGTGGCTTAAAATATATATTTAAAAAAAATCCCAAACATCATTTATAATATTTCGTGTATATTAAACTAAGAACCATTTTATAAAAATACCTGCGATACAATTATTTATATGAATAAACTACCTGTTCTTCAATTATTATTTTTTTTACATCTTTTTACAAGTAGGATAAATTGGTGATAATTTTAGTCTTCGCAAGTACAATGACGAATCATTGTCGTACATTATTAAATTTGTACGTTATTTAATTTTTGGTAACCCTGACAATAAGCATCCCCCCCACTGCCCCGTTCGGATAAGGGTGACCCTGTTGAAAAATACAAAATAAAATACCAGCTATTAGATTTCAGTAACTAGTTACTGTAATAACCATAATAACTTACTTAAGAGAACATGAAAATTAATGATCTCATGGTTGCTAAATGTTGTGACATAATATAGGCTGTAGTTGGTTCTTTGTGATAGTTCACTGTAAAAATGTATGAGTTTTTTATAGTACGGCTTTGATTTTTTTATAACTAAAAATTGTTTATTGTTGTTTGTTGTTTTCAAAAATCTGTTTTAACCAATCACACAATTAGCGTCTGGTTAATTTAATCACAGTATCAGTGGATCTACGCTCTTATAAAGTGAAATATTATATATATATCATTATATTGTCATTTGTTTACTTAGAACTTTTAATCACTACAATTTTAGAAAAGAAAATTTAATGTGAATGGCATATTTACATAAAACATAATTTATGATAGTATTTAAATGAAATAATATAACATATTCTTATATTATATTATAAAACGATTTAGTCTAAGTGTTTAAAATATCTTATGAAGGTGCGTCATTTTAAATTAATGAATGGAATGATATGTAATATTCAACATAATCATTCATTATAAATAGCTCAAAACCATCAGAATTTATACATCCAGCTTGTTGCTTTGTGTGTCATGGGTGTGGCTCGGTGCAACTGTACACTGTTGCTAGGTAACCGTGACGTCACTCATTGCAACGCCCTTTATGGGAATTGTTACAATATGAACTTAAAAACATGGGTAATGACTAGAGACACGTATTTTGTGCATCTATTTTTGTCAATTTTAGCATTTTCATTTTGCATTTTAGCATTTTTGGTTATTAAAAATGTTCAATTTTAACATCAATTAGCATCTATTTTTATTAAGAGTTGAATTCCATATAACAAACAATTTAGATGAATTTTAATAAAATTTATATACATATATACAATTTAAAGACAACACAGCAATTAAAAAATCAAAAATGTTTTGCAATTTATATACATGAATATTAAAATACAATATCGATCAAAATTTATTAAAACTCAGCATGGAGCATATTTCTACAGATTCTTTTTTGAGATTCGTGCGACGATCGGTAACAATTATATTATACTAGCCGGTACCCGGCAAGCGTTGCTATGCCACTCGAAGAAAGAAAGTGTTTGCGTTTTAATTGTGTTTATTGAAGTGCATGCTTTCTTTTTCTGTGTTTGACGTTTGCTGCCGATTGTCTATGATACAACACACGCGCCACCTACTGTAATTTAATTGTACTATAACCTTCGCGCAAGTGCAAGCATACGTTGTCGAAATGAACTGTATGGCAGACATACAAACATTGATTTTTATATAAAAGACCTATAACCTTCCCGGAAGTGCAAGCAAAAAGTTTTTCAAAGTTTTATTGCAATCAGATGAGCAGTGTGGCAACGCATAAAGTACGAACAAACAAACATTCATTTTCTTAACTTTCCACGATTTGTTCCATTCTCTGATCATGATTGTGTGACTTTTATTTCATACGTTCAGTCTTTTTTCGTATTCGAAATTTTTGTTCTATGATTACCGTTTCCAAAAAGATGAACCTTACTACAAAACTACCTAAAACAAATTATTAAATAAAAATAAATAGTAAAAAACTTAATGTTATTGTATTCTTACTATTAATCAGTGGCGGTTCTAGGTACTGGGCTAGGTGGGCTAAGCCCGACCTGCATTTTTCACCCAAAACTTTAGATGGCTGAATAAAAATGAACAGCAATTCGGCCGCTGAACAAAATAAATACATTTATAAGCGTAACTAACCTTTCCCAAATGAATATAATATCTTTGTTTTAATTTTCCTCTGTCAATATAAGACAATGTTACGTTTACCTACAATCATATTCTCGATTGTGTTTTGTATTACAATTTTAAACTGAGCCGGCATAAAAAAAAACAATAACCCTATAAATACTTCATAGAGAACAGGCAACTCACGTCAGTCTGGCAACACCAAAGACTCGAGGGCTAAATCGTTGCAATAGACAACATCATGCAATATTTCTTTACACTGGGGCGCAATCAAGCACGATAAGATTTTTTTTGTATTTGTATGTACGGAAACGTCATCAAACACAAACGATTGTGTTTCAATTTGTCAAGCTTCTGTCAATCGTTGGGGGCTAAACTGAATCTGCCCATTACGCATACTTATGCATTGAAACACAAATACCAATATCGTTGTATTGTATGAAAGTGACAGGTATTGACTCTCACTGACAGTTCTGTATTAGCATTGATTTTATTATATAATAATTTATGCATTGCAGTAATGTCGTAGTATTTGTTAATTTGCTTGTAGATTAATGTATAAGGTGAAGTGGAAATATGCTTTTCTCTAGCCCACCCAAGATTTTAGGTCAGGAACCGCCACTGCTATTAATAATCTGTAGTATATGGGAACCATAAAATTATGAATTCCAGAATATAAGATATACATTTCTTCATCTACTCTTATATGACTTGACACAGCTAATAGATTAAAACCTCGTTCAAAAAGACTTTCAAGCCTAAAACGTATTATCAATGCATGCATAACCATCAAAATACTCTTAGCATTTACATATAATAGTTGACAAAACATAAAAAAGAAATTGTACATTATATTATGAACACGAAACATTCTTTTTATAAGCGTCAGTTCAACTTCATCCGTGCACTTGAAAGCCTGAAGACGCCAAAAAGCGAAACCCGGGTCGTTAGTGACGAAATCTGTGAGAATGTACATAATTTGAACGATTCAAATTTAATATTGAAATTCCACCAAGCACCTTCAGTCGAAATCTTAAATCGTACAATATTCGTTGAACATCATGCAAATAATCACTTAAAACTTTTTTTGTTAATAATTTCGCATTCGAGATTATATAAGAACATTTAATAAGAGAAAAACCGTTTAATATAAATATAGAATGCTTTTCCATCAAGTATTGACAGTGGACACAGGAATTATGTACGTAGCAGTTTACGCATACTATTTTTATTCACATGCATTTAAAAATAACCATAAAATAATGGCTTACTAACGTTATGTAATATAATTCACAATGTACTTTTGCTGTCAAATATCACGAAATATTTTTTTGACGTTCTATATATAAATAGTATAGTATTAATTGAAGTGAAAAGAGTACAATCACACATGTAGACCATACGATTTGACAGATCTGAAATCGAAACAATCGAACATCAAATTTGAATTGTCAAATCAAAACAAATCGGTGTCAAAATTCAAACGGCGGCCATTTTCGTTTTGGAATACTCAGCAGTTTGAATGGTAAAAAAACATTGAAATTACAAATATTTTATTTTTTCGACACTGTTTGCTAATTTAACCTGTGGCTTTTGAATCCATAGACGCCGAAGATTCAAAAACATACATACAAAAATTCATTTATATATATATATATAAGATTTACTAAAATACCTTTCAGCATCTACACTATTAAAAGAGACACCAAATTAATTTTAGATCGTCGCAAATCCTCATATTTAATTTTTGTTGTCATCAATAATAGCAAAATATCCGACGTGAATTCACTTTTTATATTATCTTTTAACTGTCTAAAAATGTGCTGATATCCTTCCAAACATAGAGCCTCTGTTAATACTTGAAAAAATGGCGGGTTTCTAAAAACGAAACTGCTACTTTAACATTAATATTCTATTACGTACCTGCCACGGATGGAGAATAGTTTACTCAATGCTTGGAGGCATAGATTTGTCTCATTTAATCTTGAATGTGATTCTAGTTTTAATAGGCTAACTAACTAGTAACTAACTTGAATGTGATTCTAGTTTTAATAGGCTACTAACTAGTAACTAACTTTTATGACTATATTTATACAATAATTTGATTATAATCTCATTAATTATAAAAAATATATTGATTAAAATTGCTTAACTAATGAATCATTCTTATATTCCTACTCGTTTACGTTTAATAATTTAGATTTTTCTTATTTCCCCGTTGATATTTGAATAAACACTATTGGAACATTTATTATGATAATATTTGCAATGTATGATAAATGTTGAGTGCATTGTTACAGTAGAAATGTGTTGATATTTAATTCGTCAGTATAAGATCTTTTAATTACTGAATTCAACTTTTAAAATTGGGAGTTATTGAAAATATTATGTTTTACTAATTCTAGAAAATGTAACTACGCCAGTGTTTTTTTTATTATTAAATTCTGGCAATCTTCGCTGTCAGCTGCACACCAATTATACTTGACAACAGTCATACAACGGTGGTGCACTTATGGTAATATTGGTAGTGCGTGAACGATTTGTATATAAAAATAATTAATAGAAACGGCAACTCCGAATTAAATATTTGCGTACATGGTCTGGTCGACGGCTGTGTAAATTAATAATTGTATTAATCTGTTTGTTATAACATAAATCATGTCCAATACTTAAGTGGACATATCGAGGTGATGCATTTCCATTACCACCGGGGTAACAAATCAAACCGGAGAAGTTTGTGCGTGTCAAAGTGGCTTTCGACTATTTTTCTGATTCTTCAATTCAGCACTTTAAGATGGGGGAAATACAGATAACAAATGTCGTTAATGATATTTTGGTAAGTTATCTTCGTCCATTCTAAATTTATTCGATGCATAATAATAGACCTTGCGAATTTGTTTGGAAGGAAACAAGCATACAGGTATAACAGAATTGTGAGGCTTTCAGTTTGTGAAATTGGTTGAATAGTTAAGGTCTTATACTATGGATGATATATAATTTTAAAAGCTTCAAACGCAAAAATATCTTAGATATTACATCACATCACTTGCGAATTATTATAAAATATTAAAAAAAAAAACATTTAGTTAACCTCAAAAAACCATATTCACTGACTAAAATCAGTTTATTTGATTGTCCTTATTTGATGTCTTATTTCTATTCTTATTTGAGATTAAAACCATATAGTTGCGCCAGTGGACGCATTAAGTTAAAAAATAATATTCAAGTATGTACTTAAATATATTTTTATAAGCATGTATAATAAAAAGTAATGGTTATATCCAGGCATCATTTTAGTTTTTTTAGACTTATTTTATTTCATAATTTTGATTTTCTACATATTATGCAAGTCCTTAAAAATATAGTATGTAATACATTAAGCTTTTGCACATTACATGAATATCTTATAAACATATTGCACCATTTAAAAAAAAACTTTTTTGTGCTACAGTTAAGTACAGATTTCTTTTTATAAATATAATGCTTTTCCACCAATAATTGACATTACCTTAAAAATTTATTAATTATTTTTTTGGAAACTAAAAAGCTTTTGTTTACATTCATAACTAGTTCATATTTTTGGAGGTATGAACTCTAATCAATATTTGTTTTATCTATTCAAACAAACATTGATTAAAGTAAGTTACAAATATAAACTGTGGCAATGGTGTTTAATATTACAATTATTTTTCAAATAAGAAATATAAGTAAATTTGTAATAAAATGTATTTTAGAAGGTGGAAGCCATCGAAGAAGCCTTCAGCTGTTTCTTAGTCCATAAGCCTGAAAGTGAACATGAAAAGCTAACATGGTTCCAAGAGAAGGTGTCATCAATTATGGTAACTTTGAATCCTGAATCTCAAGAGAATTCTGTTAGAGTCTATCTCACCATGGCAGCCACAATGACAAATCATTGCAAAATGAAAATGCTGTTGACGATTCTTGAAAATTTGGTTAACAGCAATGTACTTCAAGCAAGGTGGGTCTAACTTACAAAGTAAACCAATCAATTGTAGCTTGGCATTACATGCATCAATTTGACAAACATGTAGATAGAATATTCCTTGGTTGGTCTAAGCCTTATAATTGCCGAATATTTAATGTAGATAGATTATATTTCTTCACTTCCTTATGTGATGTATTTTTAATCCGGTTCTGTATGATTTTTTTTCAGAATGATCTGTGATTGCATATTGTCATGTGAAAAGCTTAGCCATGAAAATTTAGAATTCTGGATTGAGTGCTTCCATTTAATACGCCATATTATCGGTGGAGTTGACTATAAAGGTGTTAGAGAAATAATGAAGGTAATCTTGATGTTATAAATATACTTCAGTAATCTGTGGAATATAGTGTTTTTTTAACATAGTTAAATAAATTTGGCATTCATTTGGTTCCAGGGATGTAGAGAGAAAGCTCAAACTCTACCAGTTCGCCTAAACACTAGTAACCTTCCCCAGTTAAAAGCTCTCCAGAGTGTTATTGAATATATATTTGATCGTAATGCATCTTTACTTCCTGGCTATTTTATTGTGACTGAGATACAAAAAGCATATCCTGACAGTACAAATTGGCCACACTGGGTAAGTGAAGCAAAACTTTAAAAAAAATATACTAACATATCAGTTGTGATGAAGACAAATATTAAATTCAACTTTCTTTTTCAGCAACTCGCAAAACTGCTTTCAAGCTTTGTTGAGAGTTTTAGATCCTGTGCTCAAATGGTCTCAATCATTGGTCATTCGCATATGTTGCCTGTTGTTGAACATTCTGGTTACGCTGATCATCTAATAAATCCATGGAGGCTTGATCCACTAACACTGAAGTTTTCCCTAAAAGGAAATCTACCTTACGATGAGGAACTCCTAAAACCACAAACAAGCCTACTGCGCCATGTTTTAGAACAACCATACTCCAAAGATATGGTCTGCTCAATGCTTGGGTTACAAAAACAGCACAAACAAAGATGCGTAGCCTTAGAAGAACAACTTGTGGAACTTGTTATATTAGCGATGGAAAGATATGAGCAAGATACAGAAGTCGATGAAGTTTCATCCACTCATTGGTTGTGGTTGCATCTCTCTTCACAATTAATTTATTTTGTTTTGTTTCAATTCGCATCATTTCAAAATATTGTAATGGCTTTACATGACAAATTAGCAGGTAGAGATCTTCGTAAAGGACGTGATCACCTAATGTGGGTGCTGCTTCAATTTATATCAGGCAGTATTCAGAGAAACCCCCTGTCTAATTTCTTACCGGTTTTAAAGCTGTATGATTTGTTGTATTCTGAGAAAGAACCTCTCGCTGTGCCTGATTTTAGTCGTGCTCATTGTACTCACCAGATGGCCATCACTTGTATTTGGATGCACCTATTGAAGAAAGCTCAATCAGAACATATTAACATGCATAGACCTATTCCGCACACTTTAAAGTTACATTATGAGTAAGAAAATTACATATTAGTTAAATTCTAAAAAATATTAATAACTTTTCTTCTTGTATTACACCTGGAATTAATGAGAAAATGTTTGTTTTGTATTTCAATTTTGTATATCCAGTAGAACCCCCAATTATACTACCCCGAAATATACGATGGCTTGAAATATTCGCCGCAAATCCCCCAATTGTACGGTCGCATTCCATTTCTACGTTCGTTGCTGCTGTCCCGTCTGGGCGGGGTTCCCGGTAAATTGCTCGAATGGAAATTGCTCGAATAACAAGATAATCAATTTGTTTCCGTTTGTTCTGTCTTAGCCCTAGTCTTCTATGTGTTCTGGAAATATATAGAAACAGTTTGAGTAACTAATTAAAAAGCAGTTCTCGTAGAAACACTTCTGTTGAGATAAACTCCATTAAAAGATTATATGTTCCGCATTTGGAGCGAACACGGTTAAAATAAATACTTGCGAAAATTATTTTTATATTTCACTCTCTAAACAAGTGTCGCACAAGATAAAAATGAAATTCGTAGAAAAAGTCGTGAAAAATCTTTTAAATAACCAAGCAATTCGAATAATTTGTAATTCGAGCAATTTCCATTCGAGCAATTTACCGGCTACCTCTGGGCGGCTGCAGCAGGGGAGCTCAACTCAATCTATATTTTTAATGGACATTTAAATCAGAGAATTTTTAAATTTGATGTGCATACTATTTGGTACTCATGGTAAAAAACTGCAACTGATTTTGAAAACTTTTTTTGGTTTTATTTATACATATGCGCGCCGCGAGAAAAGAAATACATATGTAGTTTTTTTTAACTTGTTTTATTTCATTTATATTTTACACTGTCTTTATGTAATAATCTATCATAATTTTATTGAAATAGTACACACATCGAATTATATCGAGTACTTATTATAGGATTAAAATAATTAAAAAAATACAAATAAGCATACATCATTCACTGTCAGAAAATATTCGGTTCCAATGATGGATTTTAAAGATCCGTAGAATGGCCAGGAGCATTATCAATAAGTAATAATATTTTGAAAGCAATGTTTTTTCTAAAAGTGAATTTTTCCATTTCTGGAACAAAGCAGTTAAAAAAGCAATCGCGAAATAAAATTCCCGTAATCCACGCTTTTGTATTTGCCCTCCAGTAAACGGGCAAATTAGACTTATCGATTCCTTTCATTGCTCGTGGGTTTAAAAAATGATTGACAACCATTGGTTTCGTTATATAACTGCCCGATGCATTACTGTAAATGAGGACAGTTATTCTGTCTTTGGCAACTTTGAATCCATGTGCAGATTTAACGGTTTTGGAAATAAATGTGCGTTCTGGCATTTTTTCCAATTAAGGCCCGTTTCGTCAGCATTGAATACTTGGTCGGGTGTGTAGCCTTCATCATCAATATTTTTTTTAAATTTCTGTGTAAATTTTTCTGCACCTTCGTCGTCGGCAGATGCACGTTCGCCGCTCATTTTAATGCTGCGCCGGGAAAATAGATTGATAAATCGGTTAAACCAGCCATTACTTGCTTTAAATTCGAAATGATTTTCGAGACCTAAATTTGAATCATCAGTCTCTACTTGTTTCAAATATGCATATATTTTTAATGCTTTGTGTTTTATAATTCGGACACTCAGAGGAATACGTCTTTTATTACAATCTTCTATCCATATTTTCAAACATGTTTCCATTTTTGTTATTCGAGTGTTTTTAACATATGCAACTTGTTTTATACTATCAGATGAACCGATAGACACCCACTGTCTTATTTTACATTCATTTCTTATAATCGATCGAATTGTAGATTCATTTATATTAAATTCTTTGGAAATAAAATAATCTCTTACGCCTCTGCTAAGTTTTTCTAAAATGGTATATTTTTCTTCGATAGAAATGCGTTTTCTTTTTTTTTTAATTCCGTTTTTTTGCATGACTGAAAAAATATTTTAATATAATAAATCATGCAGTCAGTAAAGTTTTCTAAAGATTTAAAATTAATTTGATGTTATAGATAAAGCAAAAAGTTTTTAGTGAAAGTACAAAAGATTGACCACACCGCAAAACTTCGCATACAGTCAAATGTTGGCTAGCGTCTGTGTATTCAACACATGCCAGCGTCTGACTGCGTGTGGGATTTTTCGCGCGCTTTGCATTTTATCACTTGGTTACTAAATATTTCGTCAATATTTTTTTTTGCAAAAATGAAGGGAAATCTTAGTTTCGCATTTTCCGCGGAAAAGCCCAAATCCCTAATTTTGTATGAGATTCACACCCCCAATTATACGGTCCCGACAATCGTATAAATGGGGGTTTTACTGTATTTTGATTTTAGTGTGTGCCTCTTTAATAAAATTGTTTGATGTTTTGTAGGTTTTTACAACATTTGGTAATGCCAACCAGCAATGCTTCACTATGCATGGGATCTGATTTCAGAATTGCTTTACTATGCAATGCTTACTCCACGAATCAAGAATATTTTACAAGACCTATGGCAGCATTGGTTGATACTATTTTAGGAAGTCAAAAATCACTCCCCAGCACAAACCCTGCTGGAAACTTACCCACTGTACCATTATCTATGTGCATATTAGATAGTTTAACAGTTCATTCTAAAATGGCATTGATTCATTCTATCGTGTCTCATGTTTCAAAACTTGCACAAAATAAATCAAATATGCCAGGAAACTGTAATATGGCACCTGCCCTGGTAGAGACTTACAGCAGATTGCTTGTCTATACAGAAATTGAATCGTTAGGAATTAAAGCTTTTATAAGTAAGTTTTTTTTTTTTAATAATAATTATCAAATTTTCATAAAACATTGTTATACTATCAGATACTCACTGTCAAATATTTTCAGATACACTATTATCAACTGTGTTTAAATCACATGCATGGGGTATCTTGTACACCTTGTTGGACATGTTTTCGTATAGAATGCACCACATACAACCGCATTATAGAGTTCAACTATTGTCTCACCTTCATTCATTGGCGGCAGTACCACAGACTAATCAAACACAGCTACACTTGTGGTGAATATAAATTCTGACGAATATCTTATACATAGATTCAACACTTATAAACCATATAAGTTTTGCTAACAATTAATTAATCTTTTTTACAGTGTTGAGAGTACTGCTCTACGTTTAATCACTGGATTGGGGAGTGGAGAAGTTCAGCCTCAGTTGTCTCGCTTTTTGTCAGAGCCAAAACCTCTTGTATCAGCTGAAAGTGAAGAGCTTAACCGAGCGTTGGTGCTTACTTTAGCCCGAGCAATGCATGTTACCGGTACAGGTAAATCCACAAATCATAGATTGATATCTTATATGCATACATTTTTATCTGATGTAACACATATTTAATTATTGATATTAGTTATCTTAATGGATATTCTTTTTATTAAGTGGTCTTTATATTTTTAGGTGGTGACGGATCATGGTGCAAAGAACTTCTTGGTGCTATAATGCAAAGTACTCCACATTTGTGGTCTCAACATACCCTGCAATGTTTTCCACCAGTACTTATAGAATTCTTTTCACAGGTAATAGAAGGCATCGCATAATTAATCATCATAATTATATTCTTGCTATAGTTTTCTTATATATATTATTTTTATGGTGTTTACTGTCAATTATGGATTCTAATATTGGAAAAATATATTAATACCGGCATTTCGATATTTCATATTAAATACTGGTCCTGCAAATACCAATATCAGTATTATAAAAAATGTTTAAAGTATAATAAATAAAGCCACTTGAGATATCAATACTGGGCGAGTAAATCAAAATCGATATTTTGATATTTCATATGAAATACTGTCATTGAAAAATATATCATCATAAATTGGGTGATTTTCATAAATTACTGACTGTTTCTCAAAATAATAATGTACCATTGAATGACTTATTTATTCTGGAACCTTTAAATATTAATAAAACTATAAGCACATTGTAAATATTTTACTTCATAGCGAACAGTTTAAAACAGTGGTTCTTAACGGGGGCGGTACCGCCCCCCTGGTGGGCGTTTAGAAGTCTGGGGGGGCGATTTTGATTTTTCAGAATTTGGGGGGCGCTGCAGGAATGCGAGGGGGCGATGTGAGTGGGCGATGCATTTAATCAGGGGAGCCACTGAGATATTGTAATACTATATTATTATAATGCCATGTGTTTTATTAGTGTTTTTAAGCACGTTTTATTTGTAGTAGGAAATCCATTGCATGAAATAATAGTACATATATAGAGAATTGTGTAATTTTATAATTTCGTTTTTTTGGGGGGCGTTAGATAATTTTGGATAATTTATTTCTGTTAAAAGGGGCGATTCTTTCAATACGGTTAAGAAACACTGGTTTAAAACAATTGCATTTAAAATTCGATTTTGGTTCATTTTCAATACCCAAATACCAGTATTTTAGGTATTCGAAAGACAGAATGAATATTGGGATCCAAGTTTCGGTAAAGCTGGTATTGCAATCCCTACTGTCAATACTTAATGAAAAAGCATTATATTCCATAAATAAAACATTCATTTTTACTAATTATACTTTTATTTTACATGATCAAGACCGGTTTCGCTTACGAGCGTGATCAAACTTTGTTTTGTATACATAACTATGAATGTATTTTCTTATCAATTGATAATGCTTGTCATGAGAGAAATCGGTCCTGAGAATAATAAATAAAAGTGGAATTAGTACAGCTGTTTTATATTTTGAAATGTATATTATCTAAATAATTATTTTAACGTGTGCTGCTTCTTCTAGAATCCTGTACAAAAAGAAAACAAACAGCTGCTTAAAAAATCTGTGGACGAAGAATATAGAAAATGGACATCAATGACTAATGAAAACGATATCATAACGCATTTCTCAGTTCCTGGGACTCCATTGTTTTTGTGCTTGTTATGGAAAATGATATTTGAAACTGACAGAATAAGTCCCATAGCCTACAAGTAAGAATATATTTTATGGAATCATACAATGTCTTTCCAACACAGAATAACTCTTATAAATTGAATTAATTCTTTAATTTAAATTGGTATTTATTTTATTATAGAATTCTAGAAAGTATTGGTGCTCGAGCGTTGTCAGCACACCTCCGTAAATTCTGTGATTATTTAGTATTTGAAGTAACCAATCCCGCAGGCGGTCCTCATATTCACAAATGTGTTGATGCTATCAATGATATCATTTGGAAATATAATATTGTTACAATTGACAGGCTTGTTTTGTGTTTGGTAAGAATTTTTTGGTATCATTTTATTTCATCAATATTTGACATATACACATTATTAGAGCTTACCATCTGACATGAACTCATAAATTTATGTATTTTAATAGGCATTGAGAGCAAATCCTGATCTTAATGAATCTCAAGTCTGCTTTTATATAATTCAACTTTTGCTATTGAAAGGATCTGAAGTTAGAAATCGTGCACAAGAGTTTGTGAAAGAGAATTCACCAGAACATTGGAAACAAAGTAATTGGTAAGTATTTATAACAATTTTTACCAATAATAAACATTTTCATTAATTTATTTTAATTGACAATTAATAATTTATTTGAAAATATATAAAATAAATGCATAAATAAATATCCTATTTAGGTCATTGCCTGTTTGTCTTTGAGCTATTTGTTATGGTAGACAGCAAAAAAATGATTCACTAGCACAATTTATTTATAGCAGCTATTGTTTGACAGCTCATATTTCACTAGAGTTTTTTTTATAAGTGAATGACACTTACTTTCAAAATGAAAATTGAAATCAGATATTAAATTAACCCGATACACTACAATGATTGCCATATCTATCATAACTGCATTTTACTATGCTTTTCAGTTTTAGAGGTGTAGTATTTTTCATATTTTTCATATTTTTCAGGCACGAGAAACATTTGAGCTTCCATCGCAAGTACCCAGAAAAATTTGCACCTGAAGAGGCTGCGGGACAATATGGTGGCTCATTACCCGTCTATCTTAGCAATGTTTGTTTGAGATTCATTCCAGTATTGGATATTGTGGTGCACCGATTCCTTGAAATACCCCAAGTTAGCAAAAGCCTTGATCTGCTCTTAGATCATCTTGGATGTCTTTATAAGTTTCATGGTATATTCATTTGAAATTTCATATTTAAAAAGTTCACTATTACTGTTCGTTGAAGAATATTGGTAGATTTTGTAAACCTACCTTAACCCTCCAAGGACGAGCGTGACCATATGGTAACAGTAAACACCGTTGTCTATTGATCCCACTATTCATCCCTTTTCTACCTGAATATCGTTGCTTTTACTCATATTTGGTTAAGAAGGGTACAGACTTCAGTTAATCATCAGCCGCGGGGACAGAAACGGCCACCAAAAGCACATGCAATATTTTGAATTTCTGTTTTTTTAATGGACTTTTTGAAACTGTTAGTTATTTTTTTATCAAAACATCAAATTATTTACAGTTCTTTTGCAAATATATTTGTATTCAAATTATGTTGATCTAAAGAGGTCAAATTGTAAATATTTTTAAAAATTTCACGTTTAGCTATATTTCAACTCCGAATGTTTGCGAGCCCATACGGTCACTTTTGTCCTTACAACTGTCCATATACAATATTACACGGTAATAAAAGGATGAGCATGACCATATAGTCATGCGGCGTTTCTATACAACGACTTTGCGTTTTTTTTTTAATTTCTGTTAGGATTAAAAGTTATCCGTGACTTCAATATGGCTTAACAAATATTTTTTTTATCGAAAAAAGTTCTCGTCTCTGGAGGGTTAATCTTTTAACCATTATACAATTTAAAAAAAAATACTATTGTCTACTACCACATTTTTTATAACGATCCATTACTAATTTCGTTCACCATGAGCATAATCATCTGATCAGTTAAGGATTCATGATTCATTTAGATGTTTTTTTAAATGTAATTTTCCATCAAGAATTATCAGTTACCTTAAAAGTCATTACATGATTATATTACAGTCATTATTGATTTATTATGTTATTTACAGTATATTCCATAATCTCTTTTAACTTAGTGTAATTATGACATTTGGTAAGAAACTTTCCGCTATGAACAATATATTTTGTGTTGTTAAATTACTAAGCTAAATTTGAAAAAAGTATCTCTTTGGTCTTCATATTATGATTCACGAATTAGGCAAAAAAAAATAACTCTAGAAGCTTTTGCTTTGAATCTTGCCTAGATCTTTTCTTGCTCTCATCAGTCATCATGCGACGCTCTTCTGACGTTAATTCCAGGGAAGGAATCAGCTCGAAATGGATTTTTACGCTCAATATTATATACTTACCGATTTAATTACAAATATTAATCTTTTGTTTATTACAACATAATAAAAAAAAATTAAGTGGTAAAAACATAGATATATATTTATATTTTTATCCATATGTGATGAAATAATGACAATTTAATATAAAACATGAGAATGACAATTGATGTAAGACTACAAAACATTTGGAAGCTCATACGCGGCAATACTCATCGATGGGTTAATTGGTACTTTAACATTCGCATATGTTAATAAAGAACATAACCAGTTTCGCTCATTGTGAGGATGATAAACAGAACTATTAAAACATGTGGAATTAGTACATTAAAAAGTTTTTTTTTTTTTAATACCAAAAGGCAATCAATCCATTTTAAATTCTGAATATCTTTGTTATGTATGCTTTATTTGTAAATATAATGCCTTTCCACCAAGAATTGATAGTTGCAGTCACCTGTGAAGAAATTATCATTTAGTCAAAAAAATATAATAATGAAATACTTATTTTCTAAAATAAAAATCAGTAGCGCGACTTACATTGTCAATAATATTCATACGACTTTTTAGCTGTTTTATAAAAAAATGCTTTCCACATTGTTCTATTTTGTGTTTATTTCTGTTTTTTTGTTCCTTTGTTCTATCATGTTCAATATTGCAATGTAGTTGTAGGTAAATTTCATCACGAACATTATATATTTGTAATGATTTCTTATAGATCGACCTGTGACCTACTTGTATAATACACTTCATTATTATGAGCGCAAATTGAGGGATCGTCCTCCACTTAAACGGAAACTGGTCAGTGCCGTTCTTGGATCATTGAAGGATATTAGACCAGCTGGTTGGGCAGTTTCAGAGACATTCCAAAATTATCTTTCCAAAACAGAGCAAGAAGCCACCAATTGGTTACCAGAACTCAATTATTACCTTGCTTTGGTTAGAAGAATAGTTGACAGTATCCTTTTTACATTTAAAGTCGAATCCACCGAGAGTATTGGTATATTATTTTTATATAAACACTGACCTGCATCACCAATATTTCAATAACCCTATATTTATTGCACATAATATTAGTTGCTCAAATATTGTTTACAATACACTGTCAACAAAAAAATTTATGCTGACTATTGTTTATATTTCTCTTGGGAGTATTGACCTCCCATCATCTATAAAAAAATGTGTGTAATATGATCTCATAATTGATTTTTAGCGCGAAAACATGTTTATATTTGTTACAATTTTTTTTGCTGTAAATGGTTTGAATTTGCAAGCGAAATTACTACACCAGAAAACTGAGTTGGCAACTATGTGTTATAAGTTTATTTTTCTACAAACATTTATACATCTGCTAGCATTCACACTTGATTTTAAAACACATTTATTAATTGACTACTTTATATCTGCTTAATCTATTGATAATTTCCTTAAAAATATATCAGCTATGGCAGGAAAAACACATTTCCCTATTACAGACTGGAGATTCAATGAGTTTCCAAATCCTTCAGCACATGCTCTACATGTGACATGTGTTGAGCTGATGTCTCTACCTCTTGTACCGAGCATAGTGGGAAATAGTCTGCTCGATGTAGTCAGCAAAGGATTTACCGTTATTCCTTCAACACAGCTGCATTCTTGGATCAATGCAATTGGCCTATTGATGGCAGCTTTACCTGATTCATACAGCTCAGTTCTTCACGACAGAATATTTGAAGTGATAACATGTCCACAAATGGCTGATTGGAGATATAGCAACTCACCATTCCAACTCTTCAATCTTACAGTTACAAGGGATGCCCTTTTAGAAAACAAGTTCAGTTTTACATTGGCCTTAGCTCATTCCATGTGGTATCATGCTGGAGTCGGTCAAATAGCACAAGTCCCTCAGTGAGTATACCTTCAACTCTAACAAATCATTTTAAACTTAACGTAACAAGGATCTTGAAATGTATCCATATTGTTAATTTACAAATATTTATTAAAATTTGAGGCAAAGAGTATATACGAACTAATGTAAAGAAGAAGTTTATGAAAATTGATATTGTACGCTAACAAAATTTTTGAATTTGCAGATTCATAAAAGAAAAATTGGTTGGCGTTGTGAGAACAGAAGTTCAGTTTCTTTTTCTTTGTCATCTGGTTGGACCATTTTTACAAAGATTCAATTTGGACCTTCCTCGGGCTGTTATTGACATCACAATTATTTTGTACGAATTATTGGCTCAAATTGACAAGGCCCAAAATCATCTGAGCTACATTGACCCAATTTGTGATCTACTGTATCCTTTTCAATATAATTCAAGATGTTTTATATTTTCATGTTTAATGACTATTTTAAATTTGTTTCATCAGTGGTGACCAAAGTGTAGACTAAATAGATCGCGTGTAACTATTTTGTCGCCCGCCTGTCGATATTTATTTTAAATTAAAACTTATTTTTGGTTTAAAATTACCACTTTTCTTATAATCGCCTAACACATTCGATGTTGGTAGACTGCCTGCCGTCTATAATTTTTTAAAAAGTTGATTGTAGTGATCAAAAGTTTGGCCACCCCTGTGTTTTATTAATAACTTCAGAAAAAAGTAAATACTTTCAATTGACAAAATTTATCAAAAAACACAAGTAACCTACTAATAAACACATTTTTTTACAGACAATTTTTATCTTTTTCTTTATTAGCGCAATATGGATTTTAAAACTTTAAATTATTATTTGTCATTTTACAAGAAGAAAGAAATATTATGCTATTTTTATGATTAATAAAATTATTGAGATTGTTTATCCTTAATTATATTTCATAGATATCATATAAAATATATGTTTGTTGGAGACATGATGAAGAGTGAAGTCGAAGGAATTATCAGAAGATTGCGGCCAGCTTTGCAAATGAGACTTAGATTTATTGCTCACTTAAATGTTGACCAGATAAACCCCAACTGAGATAATTGTGAGTGTTTCAAGAAGGAAAGAGATTAGAGCAAAATAATACCATGTAGTCAATTACTTAATTCATAAAAACATGTACCAATCAACGTTCCCTCTAATTTTTCTATTGTGTGTGCGGACCATCAACTTCTGTGAGCAGTAAATTTTCAGCAAAATAAAAACTGCGCAAATATAAAAATTTGGCGAAACAAACTTATTTTTACAATATATCTGTGTGCGGGGATGGAAAAATGTGTGCGGGCACATTTTGGGAGGTGTGCGCACACACCTTAGCGAGAACATTAGTACCAATGTCACTTTCACGATTCATATTTATTTGCTGAGATCAGATATTGCTTACCGAACTGACTTCGTTACACTAACACTGTTTTGCAGGAGTGTCACAATTACTAATTAACTTGTGACAGGGCGAAACTTACGTAAACATTAGATTTTATGATTGCAATCTAGAATTCTGATTAGTTTTTTTGATGGACTAGGTCAGTGGTCGGCAATATCATTAGTCTTTTGTATATTAATAATTTAAATTTCTTTTGAGAGCCAATTTTTTTAAACTTAAACTATATAGGAAGGGAGATTATTGGGACTTATTAACTTGATTAGGGTACTCCTATGCTGGCTTTTGCTTAAAAGGTCCTAAATTTTATTGAGGTACATTCACTAGAATCGTCCCTTCCAATTCTAATTTTTAAGATTGAAAACCGACCTATGCTCTTGGGACACGAGATTTCAATCGCACTGTATGTGGTATTTTTTGGAAGAGCAACTTCTGGGGGTTAGAGTAAAAGATGATTTGTTTTTGACATTTTTGAATGACTTACAGTGTATATATCATAATAAAATTTCATTTTAAGGCCAATTGTTTTTTATTATAAAATATAATAAAAGGTCTGTTGCTATGCAATTAAAACAAGTGAATGAACATTAGTAGACTGAGATTTAAAGGTAGACCTAGCTTTTACCTACTATTTGGGCCAAGATTTTTTTTGCGTCCATCTGTGTATGTTGGTTCCAAGAAAAGAATCAAATTGGTTTTTTTTTAATCAATGATATGCCTATAAAATTTGTATTCTTTACTAAATTCTTTTGTGAATATGAAACAGATAATAACTAGTAATGTGACGGCTTATATGTGTTGTATCCATATCCTAAACCATAACAATAATTTTATTAATAATATGAAAATGAAAGTAGATAATATTGTCAATCATAACCATTCTTTTTTTAAGGCCAATCTGTAATTTTAACATGATCTCTTCTCCATTGTTTCAGTTATTCTGGGAACGTTGTCACTGTAACAGTGTAAAGCTCCGCCATTTTTTTCTCAACTGGAAAGTGCTCTGCCTGCTTCATATGAAGAATATTTGCGACTTATATGTATGCAGACTAAGAGGATGTTAATCTTACTAAATAAGCTACAAAATAATTGAACCCATCATAATAGCATCTACAATCTGACATCTTAATTGTTATGCCCATGTCACAATTTTGCTTGCCTTGAGATTATTATGTTACATGATCCTTCCACACAGCCATTGTTGCAATACTTGTTATTCAATCTCTTAAAAAAAAAATGTTAAACCGACAATACTATTTATTAGCTGTAATAATATCAGAAATCCTTGTATTGAATTTTAGTTCATCAAAATAGTTGAAATGTTTAAGCAAATCTCTCTGAATCTATTTAAAAACATGAGTTATAGAATGATGAATACTTGGTAGAACTCCATTTTAATAGGGTAAAAATATCAACGTATTTCAATTCTACAGTTTTTTATATTATATGCGTTGATAGCTATTTCGGCTTTCGCCATCGTCAGAACTATGCTTAAACGTAAATTTGCTCAGCTATATATACTGGCTAAGAAGAGATACACAATGCATCATATTATTCACTTAACATACTAATTCAAATTATAATTACAATATTGCAATTATTAAATGTGATTTTAGTGTTTCAAAGAACAATAAGCAGTCTGGGGTTTTTGAAACATTTATTAGGATAATTTAAACTGGTAATAATTATTAATTATGCTACATTAAATTTATTAACCATGGCGTTTCGAAAAACAATAAGCAATATAGTATTTTTTAAGGTAATGATGAATATTCCTTAAATAATGTAAGCTTTTTCCAACTAGTGAACTAAAGGCAATTTAGTTTAATAATGATTGACTATACAAATTTCACTTGAATGACTAGCGATCGTTATCCCTTTAAAATTCAAGAGATTTTTGGACATGAACAACATTGGTTGATCACAATACTTTAACCTTTTCCTTACGATGCTAAAAATCCCGCGCGCTCCAGTGATATGTATTTACTACAACATTTGAAAAAGTGATTTAAAAATCGGAAAAATAAAAGTATTATCAATATTGATTTTATTAATCATAAATCAGAAATGTAACAATTTTTGTAATGTTAGCGCTAAAAATTGTCTGAAAATGATAAAAAAGCATCGCAAATATCCGACAGTACCGTCTCGTATGACAACTTACATGTTACTAAATCGTGTGCCGGCTTCAACGTACCAAACAAGGTCAAACACGTGCATACAGTATACACTAGAGTTTATTTATTGATTTGGCATTTACTTGGTAGAACTCCATTATAATAGGGTAAAAATATCAACGTATTTCAATTCTACAGTTTTTTATATTTTATGCGTTGATAGCTATTTCGGCTTTCGCCATCGTCAGAACTATGCTTAAACGTAAATTTGCTCAGCTATATATACTGGCTAAGAAGAGATACACAATGCATCATATTATTCACTTAACATACTAATTCAAATTATAATTACAATATTGCAATTATTAAATGTGATTTTAGTGTTTCAAAGAACAATAAGCAGTCTGGGGTTTTTGAAACATTAATTAGGATAATTTAAACTGGTAATAATTATTAATTATGCTACATTAAATTTATTAACCATGGCTTTAGTGTTTCGAAAAACAATAAGCAATATAGGATTTTTTAAGGTAAATTAGGAAAAATTATATTGATATTTATTATTAATTACATTAGGGGTCTTAACAACGGCGTTGGAATTATAATGGTTTGTTCATTTAAGATGTTTTGTTTATGCCTGTTAATTTCAAGTTGTTCCAATAAATTTAGTTTTTGACCCTTATGACAAAGATGCAAAACGGTTGGCGCTAAACTTAAACTACGAGACTCGGTCAAAAAATGATTTGCAAATTGTGAGTCTGATTTTGTATTTTTAAAAGATTTTGTGTGCTCTTTAACACGTGTTAATATGCTTATACCTGTCTGTCCTGTGTAAATCGCATTACACGATCTACAGGACATTTTATATATTCCGCTTCTGTCGAGGTTGTTGATTTTATCTTTACTGTTTTTAAGTTGCATTCCTAAATTATTATTAACCTTAAATGCTACGTTAACCGAATGTTTAATTTCATTGTAGATTTTTTCGCTATTTCTTCCTAGGTAGTTAATTGATTTAAAGAAGCAATTCTCTTGTATAACATTAGGGTAAATAAGTTCCCTTGATAGTTTTAATTGTTTCTTATGTAGTAAATTTTGAATCACCGTTGCCTTATACCCATTATTGATCGCAATATGTATGATAGTCTTAAGTTCATTTTGGTAATCTAAATTATTCATTCATTCCATGAGTGGAGGGATTTTGCGTGGATGGTAGTGTCACAAAAAGTTGGTTAAAATTTGTAATTATATTACGGAGGAATACATAAATTCTGAGCACCGTATCTATCATATTTCTTATCGATATTCACATTATTTGAGTTGAATTGTAGTAAATACATATTGCAGGGAGGCAAAGGTTAACAATAAATTCAAAATAATGCTCTTCATCTGCTTCCATAAAAGTATAGGAGTAATGATATAAATAAATACTGGTGTATATGCGCCGGGCATGTAGTAGTGGGGAAATTAAATAAGGGGGGCGGGTTATAGTTCCAGAAACCGCCACTTTGACGTCAGCATCTTGTTGCAAGTTGCAAGTTGGTCTGTTCCTATTTAATTTATGTTTGAATCATAAGTGATCAGTAACCAAAATTTATGTTTGATCCATTCTAGTAAGTTGGCAAACTATATCAGCTTGGTCACTATTGTAACTCATTCAAAAATTTCACGATCAGGCAAAGTATTGTAGGGATGGGGGTAGGGGTCTGCCAGTTTCATGTAGCGCTTAGCTGAATATGATTTTTCTTTAGTAGTATTGTCCATCAATGAATTTTTCTAGTTATTAATAAATTACCTATTTATTTTACCATTTTGGTGATGATTTTAAAGAATCTTTTTTTATGATATAATGATTTGTGTCTTGTAATACTGAATACTAATGATTTTTTGTATATTTGCGAAAAATAAATAATATTATTATTTTTCTTTGTTGTTTTACTCATAGGTAAGTTTGTGTAAATAATCCAAAAAATAATAATAAATAACTATATACACCAGCGATTTCCAAACTGGGAGGTGCGCCTCTCTGGGGTAGCGTGGACTATTGCAAAGCGAGGCGCGAACAGCTTCAAATATGTCTTTACCCTTTAAAATGTGTCTTTATTATTATATGAAACAAAGGATGGGGAGGCGCGAAGATATTTTTTCAAAGGTGGCATAGTAACATAAAGCTTGGAAACCACTGATATACACCATAAACTGACAGTATATTAAATTCAAAACTATTTAATAAATCATAAATGGCCATGACAAATATTGTACAGTCCACATTAACCCTCTAGAGACGACAAAAGTTTTTTTCAGTAAAAAAATATTTTTTAAGCCATATTAAAGTCGAAGATAGCTTATATTTCTAACAAAAATTTAAAAAAAAAACACGAAGTATTACCGTGTAATATTGTGTACGGACAGTAGTGATGACGAGCGTTATCGTATGGGCACACAGACATTTGGGGTTGAATAATAGCTAAACGTAAAAATTTTCAAAATATTTACAATTTGACCTTGTTAGATCAACACAAATATATTAGTAAAAGTATTGTAAATAATTTAATGTTTTGATATAATAATAACTAACACGTTTCAAAAGGTCCATTAAAAATAACGGAAATTCAAGAAATCGCATGTCCTTTTGGTAGAGTACGCGCAGTTTAACGGGCTTTAGGGTGACCATGATGTTATATATATATTTTTAATAATTAAATTATCCATTTATTTATAAATATATATATTTATTTAAGAGAATATCATTTGATGTAAAGTTAAACTAAAACACATAAATAATAGTTTTTTATGTATTATGTCGATTTATTGCACACATTTTTTTATTAAAATATTTAGGATTGTAGCATACCATAATTATCGAATGTTCAATATTCAAAAACTAAGACTCCTTTATAGGATGACGGCCGGTTTTGCTCACAACTATAAGAATATCTTTTTTTCCTACCTCTACTCTCTATTCAAACTATATGTGGGGTCCGCGAAGCAGATACCTAGTTTCCTAGCTAATATCCTAACTAGAGTGAGTACAGACTTAAGTCTTTATTTCACTTTCCAGTATGTGACTTTGACTTCGACGACAATGAATGTGAATTCTATTAATTTATTATATGCACTGTATACAGAAATTTCGATCACAATAAGTAGGTACTATCTGAAAACATGAAAAAATTAATTAATCAATAAATATTTACCTAGTCAACATTCTTGTGTATTTTTTTGTGTAGTTATACACATTTATAACCAATTCTTTAGTCTAACCGCACAGTGCTTTACCTCATCCTAATTTCGTTACTTCTGACATTATACTATGGTCACCCTTATTTTCGAGAGCAAAAAAGGGTGTGCCTGCTACCCTTGCGTCTTTTGACCAATCGCAGAAGAAATACATACTAATACACCTACAAGTTCTGTGTATTATACACAAAGCGTATCAATGTAGTAAAACGGCAAAGTTAAATAAATTTATCTCTAGTCACTACCGTCCCTACGGCTGTTGACTTACTGAAGTATGTATCCTTTTTAACCAAAATTGAGTGAAAGCAATGATATTCAGGTAGAAAAAAGGGTGAATAGTGGGATCAATTGACAACGGGGTTTTTTGTGACTAAATGGTCAGTGGTGTAGGAAGGGGTACTGCCACCCGGGGCAATCCTTGAATTTGCTGCCCCCAATATTTCCTTAAATTTTATTTTTCAATCACTTCTACTATTTTTTTATCTATGAACTAGGAGTTTTTTCCTGCAGTTGGCTTATTTTATAAATATAATTTCTCGAAAAATATTGTATTTATTTTTGAAAATGCTGCCCCCAAAAATGTGCCGTCCTGGGCCCCTTTGCACCCCATCACGCTCGTCCTTGAAGGGTTAAATAAGTGATAATCTATAATTGATAATATGAATATAATAATATAGATTTCTACCTTCTTCATATTTCTTTGGAAATAGCCATATTAATTCTATTGAAACAATCCATTTATCTTCTTTCAAAATCTATTTTATCTATTTTAAAGTCAAACATGTATGGGTCAATGAAGGGAAATATGCTGAGAATGTGAAAGTTTCAATATTAAATTTGAATGATTCAAATATAATATTGAAATTTCACCAAGCACCTTCAGTCGAAATCTTAAATTAACTCTTACATGTAATAACAAAGGTTATCATACAAAGAGTAATAAAGTTAAATTGACTGAAGCAGTATTAATAAATTAATGTAATAAAGCTAAATTGAAGAAAAGGTGACTAATGGTAATTTTAAACATAATTATAATTTCAGAAGATTTAAAAAAATTATCTGATTTTATTAATGTAATTACTTAATATATTTTTTGTCTTGTGTAACCATAAATTTATAAATAATAAATTGATTTACAGAATAATAACAGTAAGCAATGTTAGCTATAAAACTAGTCTAATACAGTTCAAAATATATTTGTCTATGAGAACTATTTTATTTTTTTTATTTTTAACAAGTTTTATTTTCTTAGTGAATTCGGTGGTAACATTTATAGAATATTTTTGTCAATAAAATGACAATTAAAAACTTTGATATCCAGCGGTGGGCTGCCAATCTGTTAAAAAAGAACTCGCTTAATCTCAAAATTATTTGCTTTAGTCTGGGGAATGGGCAATTTTTTTATCCCTCTTATACAGTTTTATGTCATAATAATTTATATTTAAACAATCAAATGTTACTTATTTGTATTGTGTAACAATGTACAATATGGCATAAAGTAATTATACATATTAATACCTAGCTAAAGTAAGAACTAACCTACTTCGATCACAAAAGTGAAGATTGACGCAGAAAAAAGAAATAAGATTGACCCTGCAATAGGTGCTATTCTTTTAGCTTCAATTCTATGTTCCAAACATTATAAACTTAATCTGTTGTCAATACAACACATATATGCTAATTGCATTTAGGTACTGATTTTTTCAGAAAATATTGTTTTTTCTTAATTTAACTAGGTCTCTCTAGCTCTCGAGCTGGTCTAACTAACATTTAATAAAATTACCCCAAGTTTTGAGCCAACTCTTGTTGTTATCTCAATGATTGTGTAATTTTTTTGATATGTTTTTCATCATATCTATTATCTTATGATTAAAAACTAGAATAAATTATAAATTTCAACCAGTATAGAAAGTCGAAAGAGCGGAAAGACTTGGCAAAAACCAATAACAATAAAAAGGCATATGTATTATATTATTTTTGTAAATATTTAAAATTCATCACTAAAAGATGAAAAGACTTTTATTGTTTCATGATGTTGTGTGTACTTTTTTTTACTATGATTTTTATTCACAAAGATTTTCAAAATACAGAAACTTATAGAAAATTTCAAAATGGTCAACATGTACTGTTGCAAGTGCAGATTGATAGACGATTTTTTCAATAAATACGATGAAAAACATGATTTCGGTTCCTAATTTTGGATTGGCAAATGACTGGGAATAAATTTAAATGTATTTTCAGTTATTATCTTAAAAACTTGCAAAAACTTCTTTACTTAAAAAATAGCAGTGTTAACATATTTGAGATATTGCCATTTTAAAACTTTATTACGCCCTCATGGCATTATTGCGTGGTATAATAAGCAGGGCCGTGGAGTCTCGTGAAAAAAAGACGACTCCGACTCCGACTCCTAGGATTTTTTTAAATAATTTAATTTTAACTTATATATATATGTATACCATCAGATCATTTTTAATCAGCTAAGCATAAAATGTTAACACTTTTGACTATTTTGTTTCAATACACATCATTAAATATATTTTTCAAAAAAAAAATCGAGTCGCTCATTTTTCACGACTCCGACTACGGCCAAAATACCACGACTCTGACTCCGACTCCACAGCCCTGATAATAAGTAAGTTTTAACATTCTTCAACTTGCAACAGCAATCTACAACATAATATGTCGGGCTACCTATTTAGCTACCTAAAAAGTCTAGGCAACAAGAGGTATAATTATTGTTAAATATTTAATTTGGGTAAAATGTCTATTTGCTTAGTGTATAAAAAAGAGATAAATTTGTCGCAATCAAACAATTCGTATTTCACTTTTAGGGTGTTGTTCACTGTCAATAGTTGATGGAACGGCATTCTATTAATAAAAACACAATATTCCTTTGTAATTTATTCCACTTTATTTGAAAGGTCAGGACCAGTTTTTGAGTCAGTTGACAATGCTCGCAACGAGCAAAACCGGTCCTGACCTTTAAATAAAGTGGAATAAAGTACAAAGGAATATTGTGTTTGTGTTATTATAATTCGTATTTATTTATTCATGATGTCTGAGTTTTTGATGTAGAAAATTAGAAATATCATAGCTTTCCTATGCATTTTAGTATTAACTACTTATATTTCAACTGTTTGGAATCAATAAATATTTCGTATTTTGTAATATTTATCTGTAAAAAAGATTTATTATAATGGAACACGTAGATTATTACTGAAAGGCAATACCATGCATCTGAAAAAAAATTGGCATAGCGAATAATATACAAAAGGCTATTCTTCTGTGTACTTCTGATGATTTGCTGACGGTTTGCAAACCGTTTTCGAGTTAGAATTTAATTCAAAGCTTTGATCACACGGTTTGGATTGTGACTTTGACAGTTGTTTCTGTTCTTTTGCGTCAAAACTACATTCCAACGGCTTGCAAACCGTCAGCAACGGTTCGTGCTCTAAATCGATTACTGTTTTGGCGTAACAACCTCAGAATGGTGAATTTTGTTAAAAACGACAACTTAACCGACTAAATACCAAATGTCAAACTGACAACTACGTCACTGATGTATATAATATAAAAAAAATTATAAGTCAAATATTTAACATGATGGTAAATTGTCAAAATATTTGACTTAAAAAAATTGTTTTGTTTTATTTGAAAAGCATGGAGCATTTTAAAACCAAATTATAGTAAACATTTGTACATGACATCGCACAAAACCGATATTCGAGCGAAAATTTCATTTTCGTATCTGTCAGCAACAATGAATGACAATAATTACTCTTAATCTATACTTTAAAGTTTAGAGTATGGATTAGAATTAAAGAATCGATTTATTATTGATATTAAAAAACATTGTGTTATCTTTGAGTGTGTATTCGCTGAAATAAGATGAAATGAAAACGAAAGAAAATCGGATAATATTGAAATAAGGTTATGTTTATAATTAGGTATGATTAATTTGTTTGACAACAATATTACGCTGTTTCAATATAACAAGATACTTTTAAAACTGTAGTTCGTATTTGTCGTACAGTTTAACCTAAAATGGTTCACGCAAATATAATTTTCATACCAATAAAGTGAAAATTATATTTGTATTTCCCATTGACGTATTTCATCAAATACGATAATGCTCACAATGGCGAATAAGGTTTTAAAATCACGAAAAAAATTAAACAATAAGTTATTTATGAACAATCAAACATTTTCCATAGTCTTATAAAGGCGTATTCGCTGAAATGAAAATAACTGAATGTCGATAGTAAATTATTTTGATTTTGCCGCTTGTAAAAATCTGGCTACAGACCTAGAAATTACTATTATGAAAAAAACAATATATAATTATTTAATGTACTGGCAGCACAACAAAAAAAATGCCTGTTCTTCTGTGCCACTTGCAAACTGGGTTTGGCAGAATTCGGTTGGTATGTTGGTTTTGATGTTTGTGCATAAGAATAGATCTATATAATAACAGCTGTCAAAGTTCAACAATAATAAACAAGCTAATCAAATCAGACTACAGTTGAAAGTTCGACCCTAATCGTGTTAGTTTCAAAGTGTCGCATTACTTGAATACGACATATGTTGTCGAACAGATATTAGTCAAAATTGTCTCGAATTGTTAGCAAGATGCCTTCGAAAACATTTTTCATACTCGCCATAACCTTACTTTCAGTTGTTTTAGTAAATGCAAATTTAAAAAAGAAAGGGTTGTTTTCTCGGCATCGCTTGCGCAATTATGGGACACCATATGTTCCAAATAGTGTTGAGTTGCCATCGGATGAATGGTTTGAGCAAGAGTTAGATCATTTCAGTCTTACTGATAGCAGGACATGGAAGCAGGTAGGAACAATCATATTATTAAAGCTTATAATAGCTTGGTGTGGTTTTATAACCTTTTGAACTGAATTATTTTGGATACGCAAGCTCTTTTTATATAGTGTTAAGTAAAACATGGGATTATATCAAAATATTATCCCAAAAAACAAAATAAATATTATTTATAAGAGGTCTGTCAAACTCAAATTTATTAACATAAAGATTTATTTCTCTCTCTGAAATATTTTATTATAGTTAATTTGAAGTAGGTACCTACATACTCACCAAAGTATTATTATACGCAATAATATTATAGTATGACTATTATGATAATTACTAACCTCAGTTTGAGAGATTCAATCTTTTTTATTTCATTGATGGTAAACAGTGCAAAGCCATGTAAGAAAAATATATGAATTTTTCATTCCGAAATAATGTTTTATTTTGTTATATTTTACTATTTACATTCTACTCAGTGCATCACCTAAGAGATATTTTACACAATTTACTCACATGATTTTTGACTCCATTAAAAGTTTTTTTCTTGTAGAGGTTTTATACAAATGATGAGTTCTATAGAAATGCAACTGAAGCTCCTATATTTCTTATGATTGGTGGAGAAGGGGAAGCATCGGCAAAATGGATGATAGCAGGTCAATGGATTGAATACGCTAAAAATTTTGGAGCCCTCTGCTTTCAATTGGAACACAGATTCTACGGAAAAAGTCATCCAACAGAGTATGTATCGATTTCAAAAATTTAGTTTGTTTTATATAAAAAAAATCTGTCACACTGTTTATTGTGACCTTTTATTGTTATCAGATGTATAAAAAAAATCAAATGGCTTAGCAAGCAATTTTTCCAATTTATGTCTGCCAATCATAATATTATTTTATTCATTAAAACTTCTGTAAATATGAAATATTAATTTCTAAAGTTATAGAATGTAGATAGTAAAAATACATTTTTTATTTTATCATCTACCAAAATTGAAATTCTATTCTCAACTAAATATATTGTTTTACAGAGATATGAGTATAAAAAATTTGGTGTATCTAAATTCGGAACAAGCTTTGGCAGATCTTGCAAACTTTATTATTTCAATGAATGAAAAATTTAATTTTGATTCGTCAAAAAAATGGATATTATTCGGAGGATCGTATCCAGGATCTTTAGCAGCATGGATGAGATTAAAGTATCCTCATTTGGTACACGGCTCAGTGTCATCAAGTGGTCCACTTTTGGCTAAAGTTGACTTTATGGGTATGAATAACTATTTTTTTATTCAAAATTATTTGGCATTACATGTAATGCCAATGCGCCAAATATTTTAGAGTTGAAAGATACGCGAAAAATTCGATGAGAATTTATTGTAAGTCACTTGAGATTAATTTGTCTGTCTTAACCCATGTCTTAAGTCTCAAATTTAAATTTGACATTGACCTTACCAGATATCGAACCCAGACCCGCCAGGTTGATAGAGCAAGCTCTAACTAAATAGACCACTGCGGGCGACTAATGAAAAGTATAACCCCGGAAGAAGAGAGTTGTTTTTATATAGATTCATTTTGTTTTAGAATACTATAGTGTGGTAGTTGATGCATTACGGACAAGCAGTGATAGCTGCGTGGATGGTGTAAAAGACGGTTTTAAACAACTTAGTACTTTACTTGCTCACATGATTGGTCAAAGAAGTGTGGATAAAAAATTCAGGTATGGACATTTTATGAAGTATTTTTTAATTTGAAAACGAGAACGACTATTGACTGAACACTTTCTCGTCAAACTTTATTAATATAAAAATTATAGATGGTATATATTTTGAAAACAGTAATCAAAATTTTTTTTTCTTTTACAGACTTTGTGATAAAATTGAAAAGGCTACTAAACTTGATCGCTCAAGTTTTTATGAATCATTGGCTAGCAATTTCGCTGGAGTAGTACAATATAACAAAGATAACCGTATCGGAGAATCAGCCAGAATGTCCAATATAACTATTGATTTAGTATGTTAATTATTCATGATTATGTATATTTAAACGAATTTTTTTCTTTAAATCATATTGATTGTAGTTTCTGCTTATTAATAAATTGTATTCTATTTTTTTTTTAAATTTCTAAAGGTATGTCGTCTTATGACTGATGAAACTGCGGGAAGTGCTATAGATAGACTGGCCAATGTGAATTCAGTTTTATTGGAAGTAAATAATCAGACATGCTTAGATTATAAATATCAAAATATGATTGATAATTATCGCAACGTCAACTGGAATAGTTCTGCTGGCGAAGGAGGTAAAATTTTAATATCCTTATATATTGCGTACAAATATTATTAAAAATATGTATTTATTGATTTAATTGTAATTTGGTTTCATTTTATTACACATTATTAACAATGATTTTTTTAATAAACTTTAACAAAATATGATATATTAAAACAAGTTTCAATTTTAAAATACATTGACAGTGAAAAACTATATCAGACACGTTTTGCAGCTTAATTAATTTGATTGTGACAGTAAATTTGAAATGTAAATTATAATGTTTTTATTGACAGGTCGACAATGGATGTATCAAACATGTAATGAATTTGGATTTTATCAAACTTCAAGTGCGGAATCTGAAACTTTTTCAAATGAATTTCCAGTGGAATTTTTTCTTCAACAATGTTCAGATATATTTGGTGTAAAGTGAGTTTTTTTCCTGTTATTTTTTTTGAATAATAATATATTTTTTAATACTCCAAAAAATGTATACCATAGCCTCCTGCTTAACCAAAGCAAAATATGTAAAAAATGTTTTTAAAATTCCATCAAAGCACTTTTTGATTTTGCTATAGATGAAATACTCAAAACAAAAAAACAACTTTTTGTGGAATGCTAGCAAACATCTATATTTTCTCATTGTTATTTTATTGCGAGTTGAAATTGGAGTGTATTTTTTACACTCCGTCCTGGTTACTGTAATGGTTTTGTTTTATAATAAAATTTAAATGATTGCAACAGATTTAACACCCAATATCTGGAAAATGCTGTTAGAAGGACCAATATGATTTACGGTGATTTAAATATTCAAGCTAATAAAATTGTTTATGTGCATGGAAGTATTGATCCATGGCATGCCTTAGGAATAATTAAAACTAAAGAAAACGGTGCACCTGCAATTTATATAACAGGTAAATATGATTATTCCATTTATTTTAATTTTACATACAAATCAATGATATTAAAATATTTCCTGTAATGTTTGGAAATTTATGTTATTATTTGCTATTGCTTCTTTTAAATTAAAGAATATTTTTAGGAACAGCCCACTGTGCAAATATGTATCCATCTAGTGACCAAGACTTACCTCATCTGAAAGCTGCCAGAGTTATGATTTCACAATTGATTGCATCTTGGCTTGAAAAATAACTAGATATGAAAGTTAATTGTTGAATATGGCTTCTGTCAGTTATAGATGTACCTTTTTGTTGATTCTATATTGTTTTCATCCTGTTTTGTGATTATACCTTGACCATGACCCTCCCCCCATTGTCACAAACACATACATTTATATATAAACAGTGCCATAGATACCCTCTCATATTTTTTTTTGTTATGGACCATTTGAGATATATCAAATTATAGTTATTGATTCATTTATATATTGCTGAAGACACCTTTTATATTGAATAAATATATATTTTGTAGTTATTTTATTTTTGCTTGTGTTTACCTTTGGATGAGCAATGATTTATGTAAGTTAAAAGGTTGTAAGAAAAGCAAGTGTGATACCATCAGTGACAGATTAAGCACTTGGCAGGCCCCTGCCTATAGTGACATAATATAAATATAAGTATACCAAAATACAAATGTATCCAAAACATTCATTCTTTTACGTAAGTTTTGCAAACAATAATAGATGTTTGAAAAAGGATCCGGAGCTATGATTGTTTTTGGCGGCACATAAAATCTGAATGAGCCGCAGGTGAAGTATCGCTGTTCTAATACAATCATAAATTGTATGATAATATTGATTTATTGTTATCATATTTTTTAAATTGTTTAACACCATTAAACAGAATGGTGTCGAAGAATTACATCTACTTTTCTTGATAGAGTTCAAGTTGGGATACACTGCAGCCAGTGCCGGCGTGAGGTTATTTAGCGCCCTAGGCAACGGTTATTGGCGCGCCCCCTTTTAAAAAATCGTCCTATTATTTTTTCAAAATAATAAAAAAAAACAAATCGGAATCATTAGAAACATTTTTTAAATATATCCATGTCCGCTTACAAAGTGGAACATATGGCCTCCTAATAGAGGTATCTCAGCAGAAGTTTTTCTTCGTGGACTGTTACTCAGTCGCTCAATCTCTCTTTTTCGAATCATATAGAAAAAGATACATAAATACAACGAACAATAAAAATAAAATACAATGTACTATTATTCATTATATAAAAAAAATTAATACGGCATTTATGCGACCCTTAATAGTTTGCGCCCTAGGCGGTTGCCTATTTCGCCTGTATGGTGGCGCCGGTCCTGACTGCAGCTGCGGTTAGAAAAGAGCACTCGTGAAAGGTTTGACTACATATTCAAAAAATATCTTATTTTAATTAAAAAAAAGATAGTTTCAGAAACAGTATTGGAAGTCTCAAAAGACATCCAATACTGTTATAAGTGGAGGATGATTGTAGAGTATGGTAGGAAATTATACACACAATGATATGACTGCTCGTGTGTAAGTTGGAACTTATTGAAGCGATAGCTTCTGGCCACATAAGAACGACAACCAACACTGATAAAGAAGTATGGTCCGATATTGAAGTACGGTAGCCATCGAACACGCTCAAATCCTAATAGCAAGCAAAACTTGAATTATGATTTTTTTCACATTTTCTTTGTTCACCAGATGTCGACCTTTTCCATAAACATCGACCTGAACTGTTTTTAAAAAATGTGGCTTATCTTAACCAGACGGAAGTAATACTGGCCTTAGACAAGTTCAGAGTTGTTGAGAGAGAACTATTCAATAGTATGGTTTTTATTTCAATTAAATATAAGACATTCCAGTTTTAATTTTGCATACAGCAATTTCATATAGAACCATCTAATATTTTTCAAACACCAGATACGTGTCTATAGATGTATTTTTTTTCTACCGAGTATGAGTATATATTTTTTATTTTATTTATAATATCTTCATATTCACAAAGGCTATTTTATTTTTGTTTACAAGTTTACAATAATAGTAAGATATCTATGGTAGTGGTTGAATAGAGATGTGCAATCAATACAAAAATCGATCACTAATTCAAAAAAAAAAATACAACATAATTTAAAATACACGATTTATGACGAGATTATTATTATGATTTTTATAAAACAGTTTTCGTGGCTATTACTTTATCAGTAGTAAAATATAATCAGAATAAAATAAAAACTCCACCAAATAAACTGTTTGAAAAGATTTTAAAAGAAAAACTGTTACGCATTGTTTTAAAACAGCTAAAAATTAAGTTTTGACAAATTTGATTTAGGACATCACTACTTACCATAGAGCTTTATGAAGTTTGGTTTAGGTCTATTGAAAAGGTAAGAATTTTTGACAGCACTTATTTTAATCGTAAATTAATTTCAATTCCAGTGAATTAGTTTTATTTTTATCGTTAACTTTATTAAAAAAACATCTGCTTCAGTTGCGTGAAGTAATAATGCATTCTTATTATTAATATTATAGGTAATGTTCTAACGTTTAAAAATCACCAATATCTTAATATTGAGAAAGTGTAACTATATTGCTAAACATAATTTTGTTATTACAGGCAAGGATGCCGTGGAAATGGAGTCACCACCATCATTTTCCGCGCATTCAGAAGCTCCTTTATTGAGTGAAGACAGTGGATTAATAGTTACCAGTGGATCGGTGTCCAGTGATTCTGTCAGTGGATGGCTTCCGATCACGTCTGAGGTATATAATGTTTTATTATTGATTGCCCAATTATTTAAAACAAAACTTTGTCAAATCATTCATAATCATTATATAGTTTTAAGTAGCAATAATACATTGAAATCATTCAATATTTGAATGGCTGTGAATACTTGACATTTATGACTTGTTGACATTTGTACTACACACTGTACTTTATTTATTACACAGGTCTAATTATGAAAGTATCGAATGTAAATGGTAACTTTAATTTGGACTTTATAATCAATACAACATTGTATTCACAAATCCAAATTTGTTAACTTCTTGCAGGTTATTGTTGTAGAATTAATGGAGTCCAAGTGTAAAAATATTTGTCTCAATATGGTAACTAATTAATACTTAAAGCTATATAAAAAGGAAACTATCAAAGTTTTCTGTTTTTACGAAGTAATTAACAAAGTAACACCACCATAATTCACACAATTAATTGTTAAATTTAAGTTCATCTGTTATTTTTTTGAGATTTTTGATGTATGGAATTTAATGCAAGTTATTTTAAATGAAATGTGCCACTATGACAGGCTGTTCGTCAAATGATTCGAGAAATACCCAATAAATTGAATCACTGATTTCATCATATGCTTATTTACAAGAAAAATGAACAACTAATATCTGTTTTAAAAAAATAATCTAAACAAAATTTAACATATGGCCAGCCAAGATTTTTTTTTAAACTTCATAAGGTGATTACTTGCCCCTTGACAATTTATTTTTTAATCCAGGTTATTCGCATTAATAACCATAGTAAAACCTATTAATCTATTTCAAATGAATTAAGAAACTAAACTGATTATTTATGAAAAAAATATGTTAAACATTTTTTAACCCCAGATGTGCCTTATCATCCATTGGCACAATCTTTTTTATATTAAATAAAATACAATTATTTAGTAAAAAAAATATGTTTATATTTTATGGAAGATTAGAGTTTCTCCTAATAGATCGGCTCTGCGAAACTTTTAAACACTGTCATTTTATATTGTCGATGGGTGTGTAAAATAAAAGAAAATGTTTCAGTATGTAAACCTGTTTTTATTATGAATGCATGTTAGAGGACTGATTGCAGGTGACTGAATATTCTAAAGCTTTTAATTTTTGGTTCCAGCTGCAAGAGAGTGATTATGATGAAAAGTCTCTATCTCTTTATGATTCTCAAGATGCTTCTGAACGAATGTGTGCGGATAATTTTAATACGGTTAAAAAAGGTCCCGCCAAGATCCTTATACCTGCAATAGATCCACCACTACAATTCCAGGTTTGAATATTGTATATTATTTCATTATTTACATTTAAACAATTTATGTACACAAATCTATATCATCATATTTTTATTGTAGGATAGTCCAATTTCTAGTAAACATTCCAATAGTTCTGATGATCAGAAATGTCAAATATTGGAGAAAGGTGACAGCCGCGTGCCTAAGTTATCAATGTCTATGCTTGGTGATGCTGCTATAGTTTGTCACAAGATGTGCTGTGATAAACAGCATTGTATGAAACGTTATGCGAGTCCAAGATTAATTCATTTAAGTCCTTGCCATGTCACTGTGCGACCTGTGTCTCGTAGTTCGCTTACATCTAGGCTATCAAGCAGTCACAATTCCTTAACCACACAGCCCCAAACTGACGATTCTAGTTTCATAACTCAGGCAATATCACATGACACGCTTTCTGTCACTGCATCTGACATTGCCGATATGTACAATGTTCCCTTTGACAGTGACATTTACGCCGTCCCTATCGATACTGTCAGACCATCACGGAGTGCACGACTTCGAAATAAAAGACTTCAGAGAGATTATCGTAATAGGGGAAAGAGTATCTGCCAATCGATAACTAGCCCATCACCAGATAAGAGACCCTCTAAGTTCTCTAGAGCTAACAGTAAAACGTGTGAATCAACACACGAAGATGAGACTAAACGGCATAGCATACCAGGCACTTCTTCAAATGAACATTCATTACCTGCTGTGACTGAACCTATGCACATGACACTCCAGGAGGTTAGAAAATATCTTCATGCACTTTATTCAAGTTCAAGTGAATCAGAAAGTAAAACAAATCTTCACACTTTGAAAAGTGGCAAAACAAAAACAAAAACTAGCAATAGTAGTAATAATATCAACAATAATAATAATGTAAGATACAACTTTCCTGAAGGAGAATCAGATGCAGTTTCTAAAAATAATATTGAAAGTGATAATAATTTAAGAAAGAATAAGAAGAACTCATTTAGCATCAGTGTTAAAAATATGAAAAAACCCAAAGATGTGATTCAACTCAAAGAAATAAATGAAGAAATAAAAGCAGAACCAACAATAAAGCCAACACGATCCAAAAAATCACCTGTTAAAAATTTGAAACAAACATTGTGCAATTTCTTCAAATTAAGAAGAGTCCGATCGGCTGAAGGAAGTGAGAGCGAAGAGCAATCACGAGGACAAGGCTCAAGTTCAGGACGTGGCGTTGTAGGTGCCAGACGTGCACTGCCTCCATTACCCCCCTCTGATATATCCACGCCTGCTCGTCTCGCGGCGACAGACACACCGATCGATTTCACTACCTCCATACAAAAAGTCAAAGATGTAAGTTATATAAATAGATTACTTAATGGGTTTTTTCTTACAGTGATGAGGTTATTAATTTTTTGAGATGCATTTCGAAAATTCCAACATAATGAAGAAACTATGATTTTCAATTCTATTTGAATTGCAACTCATTACGGTCATTCGTAATGAGACTAATCCTGATTTTTGTCTCTTTTTAGTATGGTTGGTATTGGGGCCCCCTTTCAGTTGAAGCAGCTGAAAGAATTTTGTCTGATGAACCTGATGGATCATTCATTGTGCGTGACAGTAGTGATGATCATTATATATTTACTTTAACTTTCAAACTGAACGGAATGCGTCATGTACGAATCGAACATGACCAGGGTATGAGTTTACTGTATTTATTTATTGCAAGCATTTTTTTAAATGCCGTTAAAATTTTGTGATATAATGCCTTTTTTGTTTATTTATATCTCAGTTAATTTTGCTAAGCGAATCCACGATTTCATTTTATTATTTCTTGTTTGTGTTTACACAAAAATATGAGTGGACTATTACTCTAGGTGAAATTTTTTGTGTAAGTTGCTTTTTTAAGTACTATGAAAGATATTTATGGTTTTATTGCTGGCGAATTAAGTATTAGATATTTTGTGGCAACTTCGTAAAATTATTTGTTGTACTGAACTTCGGAAGGTTCTAAGTATTTTTTACACTTTTTTGTATTTACATTTACAATCACTTGCTTTTTATGCGAATAACTTAAATTCAAATGATACCAACAAACAAAATTTGCAAATTATTTTCCTACATGTTTTTACGCTCAATATCTATATTTTAATAACCCTATGTCAGCATTTGATCAACAATCCATAAGTATGTTCATATATGAACTAGTGATTTATTTGTCATACAGTATTTTAAAATTTGCTGTTATAATTTCCAGGTAATTTCTGTTTTGGTAGCTGTACAATGTTTAAGGCGCATACTATTGTCGAATTTATTGAAAATGCAGTTGAAACATCACGGAGTGGTCGATATTTGTTCTTTTTAAATCTGCGGCCTGTATTAGGGCCTATGCGGGTTCAACTTCTTTATCCTGTGTCAAGATTCAAGAGAGTACAAAGCTTACAGCACATGTGCAGGTATTTAATCAAGATATTTTTTGATCAGAATATTTAATTTTGATTATCCGTCAAATAAGTTTTATGCTTCAGTAAAAGTGGTTTTTGATTAACTGAAGAATGATGTCAGCATATTTTCTAATTGAATGTAACTTAGTTGCATAAAGATGTCAATCCTAGATCAATTTTGAGAAATGACTGCTCATTCTTCTAAAAGTGAAATTTTGTGGTGTCAATATATGATCAAAAAATTTTTTTTTTGTTTTGTGACCATTTCTTTACACCCAGATTTCCACAACGCACCACAATATGTGTGTATCTATATATTAATAGTCGATAATGTCCGTCCGTCCGTATGATGTCCCCGATTTCGCCTTTTCGATGACGTCAATAAAGACGGTCCCCTTCCCCTCCCCAGCCCCGCTGTCGCCATTTATTTATTTATACTAAAGACATATTTTTTCAATACACTTATTTGAAGAAACAAATTTTGTGTCGTGGAAAATCGCTGAAAATTTGAATTCTCATACAAAAAAGCGCTGCGGCCAAGTATCGAAACAAGGACTCTGGATCATGACCGGAGATCGTTACCGCTCGGACAAAGTCACAACTGTCAGAGGGGATAAAATTAGATTATATATATCAAACACACATTTGAACTATTCTAAAAATTCCAAAATATGCATACTTCACATGCATACATACAAATTTGAATTAATCTAAAATTCCAAAATAATTAATACTGCATATAATTTTCGTGCAGTGTATTTTTTTAATAGAAAGAATTTTTTAAGTGTTTATTTCTTCTTCTACGAAATATATTTGTTAGCAAACTAAAACATTTCAACTATTCTAAAAATTATATTATTTACAATTTAAATACTGCAGGGGTGTCAATATATGTCCCGAGATCTATTTCTTCTTCTACGAAATATATTTGTTAGCAAACTTAAACATTTCAAATGTTCTAAAAATTATATTATTTACAATTTAAATACTGGAGGGGTGTCGATATATGTCCCTAGATCTATTTCTTCTTCTACGAAATATATTTGTTAGCAAACTTAAACATTTCAAATGTTCTAAAAATTATATTATTTACAATTTAAATACTGCAGGTGTGTCGATATATGTCCCGGGATCTATTTCTTCTTCTACGAAATATATTTGTTAGCAAACTTAATCATTTCAAATATTCTAAAAAATATATTATTTACAATTTAAATACTGCAGGGGTGTCGATATATGTCCCGAGATCTATTTCTTCTACGAAATATATTTGTTAGCAAACTTAAACATTTCAATTATTCTAAAAATTATATTATTTACAATTTACAATTTATTTTTCACGCCAGTAAATTTTCTGACTACTTAAAAATGCAACAAAAATCCCCTTACAGCTAGTAATATATAACAGGGTTTTTTTTTGAGCAAGCTTTTCAAGCTTTTTACTGAAGGTTTTTTTAAATCCATGTCCTTTCTCAATGTTGAGCATATGGCTACATAGTGAAATTATTCTAAAAAAGTTTTTTTACAAGAACTACTTGTTTATCAGTTGCTCAACCTCTCTTCTTTTCGAAGACAATAAGGATAAGGGTTATGACAGGAATAGCGGTTAACTTATCGAATTTTTATTTAGGGGACCGTCAGCAGCGGTTGAGAAGTAACAAGGGTTTTTTTCATTTTTTAAACTGGGTTATGTTTTTATACCAGGGGTCACCAAACTTTTTGAGAAGCGGGCCAGATTGAATTTTTTAAAAATTAAGGGGGCCGGACGACAAATAAATTCTTATTGGAACCCAATCGGAATATTATATTCTTTTATGTGCTTACATAATAATTATAATATAAACAAATGTAGTTTATGATGCTGTTTATAATAGAAAATATTTATTGTATTGAATAGATATTAAAAAGAAGAAAGTAATAATAAAGGTATTCCAATTATTGAATATATTTCTTTGCAAAGTTTTACAGTTTCACATATTGTATGGATTGATGTTTTTCATTTATTGAATAAGAATTAAAGCAATTGAATGTGAAGTATGTGTATGTATACAACTTAATTTAATTACATATATATATTAATATGATACTATCATGTGTAAATGGCAATTAGTGCGAATATATTTTAGTTTTTTTTTAATGTTTATTCACATAAATATGGGGTATCAAAAATTGATATTATTTTCCTAGCATTGTTTTTTAGGTTGGAATAATTGAATTCTTCTAATTTATCGTAAAAAAATGATTCGTTAAATATCTTCTTCAACCCATCATTCGCTTGAAGATCCGTCGAAAAATGGTTTTCCTTCTTCAGCTACATGTAATTTGACAAGCTCAAAAACTTACTTGAATCGTGCTTAAATTTTTATTACTGAAAACGAGCATAATTTTTGTTGGTTGTTGACGTTTTCCTCCAGTTTTTCTTTCGTTAATTTCTGGAAATTAGTCATATTTCGTCCCATGCTTTGTTGTGTAATGTAGTTTAAATTTTTACTCTTTTAAAAAAGATACCGCTGCATTGCAAATTAGACATTTGTATTTTTCTTTTTTTGTCACAAAAAATATAGAATTGACCACTGCTCTGCAAACTTAGAAATACAACTGAATATTTTCGATTTGGGATATTGTTTGGACATTTCTATTGTTCTATTTTGCCTGCACTACATTCTTATAATTTCAATATTTTTTTTTGAGTAAACGAACACCTGGTCGTCTTGCCTCTAACAACACATTTAATATCTAACTTCCTTCACTTTGAGTCCCCTACCAGATACTCGTATCCCAATTGATGATTTGAAATAAATAGTTGTCGTGAAAATCATGAAAATTTATATTTCTTATATGAATAATTTCTATGCAAAAATCCAGAACTTTTCGGATGAAAATCTTCGGCGGGTCGTAGTTTGGTGACCGCTGTTTTATACTAAAAAAATTAAAATATTGACACTAAATTTAGGGAAAAATAAGTAAAAACTGTAAAATGTTCTGTAGATTATCAATCGTCGAGCACGTTCATAAAATCACGCAATTTTGCTATCAATTGTTATGATGCTTTAAATTTTAAAGTATAGAATACAATATTTTCACATTTAACTTTTCATGAACGAGGGGGAGAAAGATTCACGTGTCACCATTGACTGTTAAATTGACCAACTTTTCAGTTGCATTAAATCAGTGATCGCCAAACGGTAGCTCGTCGAGGCTTTTTTGGTAGCTCGCGTAGGATATTTTATCATATTTATAAATTTGCCCATAGAATTTTATTATTAAATGCCAAAAATTAAAAAAAAATCGAGCTGTGGAAAAAGTGAATGCCGTTCTTTTCTCTAATTATTTTTCTTTTATTTTTACTCACACTTATTTTTCAATTATTTTGTTTATAAATAAATAATTTAAGTACGCATTTCATGTTTTATTAGAAAATCTGATGTTTTAATTTATTTAAAGTAATAATAATATTATGTATGGTACGATAAGGGTCGATGATAAAAAACAATTAAGAAGGAATATTTATAGGTAGCTCACCAGACAATTTCTGGAAGAAGCTCACATCCTTATTGAGTTTGGAGACCACTGAATTAAATGTATGAATATCGAATATTCATGTAAATAAACCGGCAATGTCAAAGTCACTAGATGCATGCACGGCATGTGACTAGACGACACCCCTCGAGGATTTTGAAATTCTCGATTTGCTATACTTTTTCCCCGGATTGTCTGCGAGACTCCTTTTTTTTTTTTTAGCTCACCGAGGAATTTGAAATCCCCGATTTGCTATATTTTTTCCCCGGATTGTCCCTGAAACTCCTTTTTTTTTGTTTTTTGCTCACCGAGGAATTTGAAATCCTCGATATGTTGTTCAAATCCGAAATCGAAAAAAGTTGGCGACCCCCCAGAAAACCCTTCAGGACCCCCAGGTTGGGAATCCGTGCATTAGACCCTCGGTTCTGGGTCTTTGTACCTGGTATCGTTTTTTATTATGACATTACTTTATGAGTGTTACGCTATCTAATATGTTACATTAAAAAGGGAAATAAGATAAAGGCAAGCAGCCAATGGTTTGAAAAAATCAAAAATATATTTTTTGCTAATATTGACTTGAAACATTAAAAATGATGACACTATACTATTTTTTTGTAAAATGATAAAATTACAGATTTCCACATTTTTAAAACAGAAACAGAAGAATAATAACCTGACGTTATCGGTGAATTCTATATTGGTTTTCAAATTATAATATTTAACTAGTTGTAAGCCCGTTGACCTCAACGTAGGGATTTTTGTTGCATTTTTAAGTAGTCAGAAAATTTACTGGCGTGAAAAATAAATTACAAACCTATTTATTAAATAAGCCAGAAATTCTGAAAGTAAAAGAAATATATCTCGGGGCATATATCGACAGCCCTGCCCTGCAGTATTTAAATTATTTAATTTTTGGAATAATGTTAGAGTTTGCTAACAATCATTTTTCGTAGTAGCAGAAATAGACCTCGGGACATATATCAACAGCCCTGCAGTATTTAAATTGTAAATTATTTAATTTTTAGAATAATGTTTAAGTTTGCTAACAATTATTTTTCATAGTAGATTTTAAAATATAACCATACCTTCCAATAATCGAATCAATGACACTGAACAAAATCTGTCAAATCAGCTCCCAGCCCTATAATTATAGCCTATAAAAATCGAATCAGTATATTTCATTAATTAAAAAACTTCGTAGCGATGCAAACTTTCAAATAAAGTTCTCTCAATATTATTACAATGCTTCAGTTCTAAGCCAGGAAATTTGAATTTTTAATATAAAAATACGTCCATTCCAATTGGATAAACGAAAAATTCAAAAATATGCGATTCAAAATGAACCGTTAGCATTGGTCGAAAAATGCGATGCAAACTTTCAAATAAAGTTCTCTCAATATTATTACGATGCTTCAGTTCTAAGCCAGGAAATTTGAATTTTGAATATAAAAATACGTCCATTTCAATTGGACAAACGAAAAATTCAAAAATATGCGATGCAAAATGAACCGTTAGCATTGGTCGAAAAATGTGGTGTTCAAAATAAAGCGTTATCATTGGGCGAAGAGGACAATGTTACGCACAAAGTGATTTGTGATTATTTTATCGGCTATTAATGTGAAGATTATTTTCAATTAGAAATGTCTTTTAATGTTTATATGCTTTTTCAGGTTCGTTATTCTAAAAGTGGTGAGACGTGATTTAATAAGTAATCTTCCTCTTCCTAGACGGCTCTTGGATTACTTGAGTACACCACACTATTATTCAGAAACTCTCATGGATTCCTAACACTCCTGAGTTTGTTAATATTGTCTGCTGTATACTGGATATCATATTCATATGAAGTTAATCATGCCAAAACAGGGTCATCAGTATTTATTTGAATGTGAATTTTTTTGATTAATTAGAATTAAATCTCACTTAATGTTTTAAATAGTTCATACACAAGATGTCCATTTAATACCTCCTGTTTCCCATGTAATTTATAGTATAAAATAGTAAATAATTTTTTACTACTTTTTCACTTGGTAAACATTTTTATTTATGAACATAAAAATACTGAAAAGTGAAAAAAACGTGGTAAATCTTAAGTATGACGTATTGAAAACAGGTACTCATGAAGTGTGATGAAAATTTTCTGTATTTATTGATATATAAGCAAATAGTGTGTATTGACAACCAGAAGAATGAATGTTATTGTTAAATGTAAAAAAAATGAAGAATCTTGCCTGCGGTCAGTAAATGAACAGTATCCTCATGCCTTGCCTTTATTATAAAACAAAAACACTCATCCCTCGATTTACGCGGTACCCATTTTACGCGGTTTCACTTTTACGCGGTCAGGAAAAAATCACATTTTCCCTTATCCAACCGTTAGACCAAGGGGTGATTTCAACATTCAAGGCATACTACATAAAGCGATCATATGAAGAAATATTAAATCAAATAGATAGAAATGCGTCACTCACGATTTTAGAAGCCTGGAAAAATTTCACGATCTTAAATTGAATGAAATATATAGGATTAGCAAATAAAGATATCAAAAAGTCAATATTAAATGCTTGTTGGAGAGCAGTATGGCCAGAAGTAGTTGAATCTGATTATATAATTCCAGCAAGAGATGAAACATTTAACAACATTTTAACTATAACAAAAGTGTTGGGACAAGGGTTGGAGAATTTAGAATTCAGTGACATTGATGAATTGTTTGTTGATCAGGAAATAGATAAAGAAGCATTGATTTATATGGTGTCAACCAACGAAAAATAAAATGTTGAAAGTTGCGATGATAGTGATAAATGACATTACTAATAAACCAAATAAATTTATGTCTAAAGACATTTCTGAAATTTTACAATTGGCCAATAACTTAGAAAATAAGGTTTTGGCTACTGATCCGGTTATTGAAAAACTTAAAAAAAAACACAACACAAAAATTAGTTACGGACTATTTAATAAGACGAGAAGAAGAGCCTGCTGCTGGATTTGAATCCGATGATAGTAGTGATTTCGAGCCAACCAAAAAAAATTGGTTGAATTAGAATATAGCAGTGAGGAAACGGAATAATAAAATTACAATTATATAATTATGCTTTTAATTATAAACATGTTATAAATTTATGTCGAGCTAATAAATCTCTTTCTTAATACATATTTTTTTTATGCAGATATATGTGTATATACAATGTACTCATTTTACGCGGTTTTCTGGAACCTATCCCCCTACTTTATATAAACTTCAAGTCTCGATTTACGCGGATGTTCATTTTCTGGAACCTATCTTCCGTTTTTGTATGAGCTTGAAGTCTCGATTTACGCGTTTTCTCTTGGAACGTATCTACTGCGTAAATCGAGGGATGAGTATATATCTATAATTTAGAAAATTTTCATTGCATACCATCAAAAATCTAGCACTTTTCTGAATTTTAGGTATAGTTGTGCAATACTCGAGTTTTGAAATCTGGTTTGCTATAAAAGTACAGACAGGACATCGTGATATAAGCGTATAATAATTAGAAGACAGCTAAAGTCATTTAGTTATTAAAGAATACAAAAACGCTAGTTTAACTTTTATACATTTCCATCAAAATGTGCAGTGGTCCAATTCACAGTGTTTATGCTCCTGCTATTTAAGTATTATAATCTCTTTCACGTATTTCTTGCTTTCTGACCATTGTATAAATAAGGTCAGCCAGACAAAAAAAAAAAACGTAACTCGCTTCAGGCATCTTTATTTTTGTTCTACACTTCTTTAATATGTTGTAGTCTAAATAAATAGCAGTGACATGATACTCAATGTTTTGTGATAAATTGTAACCACTAAGCTATTCAAAGTTAAGGAACTAATTATGTTATTTTTAGTGCGGTAAATTGTGTACAAATTATACCAGGTTAATATAGCGATGTTTTAAAATTGACACCTCGTAGTTGAAATTCTACTTTTTTTCAAATGCCACCAAGAAAAACATTAATTGAAAAAAAACAAATAAATATTTTAGGATGCAAACAATTTTATGACTAGTTAAAATTCTATTATATAAATAGAAGAGTGAGAAATTTAGCATTTATTTTCATAGTATAAATTTATGTCTAAATATATCAGATGGTGGCTGAGAATACAAAAATGATGATACGAGTTGTCAATGTTAGACTATCAAAAAGTTACTTATTAAAAAAATACATTTTTTTTTATCTTAATAGCTTAACGACCGCACGTTTTTTTTTATAGAATTTCACCTGGCGGCCAGGCAATTTTGTGAAAAATTCGCAAAAATTGTAATTTTACTAAATTCACTATAATTTGTAAACCGATTGAGATATCTTTACCAAATTTTCTTGGCTCCCAGATACTTTGTCTATACGCATATATGAGTCCGCCAGCCAGCAACCATTGGTTTTCAAAGACTTAAATACGCGTCCAGCGGTCGTTAAGCTGTTAATAAACAGAAAGTAGTTGAATGATATACTACTTAAACCTTTTTCTGCAAAACTGTAAAGTTATTACATTTTCAAAGAGTGACCAAAACTCAAGGTTATAGGAAATATTTTTATAGAAAAATGAATATGGTATATGAATTTTTTCAAACTTGAATATTATTGTCTTATTTTTGAGTATCAATACTATATTAACAGTTCATAATAACAGGTTTAAAATATGGTAATACTCATTTTAGTATTTGTTGCCTTGGTAGTGAACTGACCTATTTACACACAAATATCAAAAACTCATGTTGGTGAAAGAAAACGTTTTTTTTTATTTATATCAAATTGTTTTTTTAATCTTTGCTTAAGGATCTAATATTATAAATACAAATGTCAACTGGCTTAGTGCTTCTATCCCACTGGCAAGTAAGTGAAGTATTTCAGATGTATGCCTTAAAAGCATCGACATATGAGCAACTTTGAAGACTCAGATGGAGCAAGACGTAATGTTTTTCATCCATAATTTGTGTTTTGTCAGTATAGTGACAACAATGAAGGAGCAGTATTTTTACAAATAAATTCATTATATATTGATCATTGATATAGCAGTCCCACACTATTTCTATCCCTGCACATAAAAAAATATATCTGATGAACCCTCTCTGAATGAACAGAATATGCCAAAAATTATCCCGCAATTAAAAAAGGTAGTCAAGGGGATTTCACATTGAAAACTGACTATATTTTGGAAAAAAAAGTCGTGTAGTCTTGATTCTCATAATAAAGCAACCATTACATGGATGCAGTTGACATAAGTGATATGATGCTCTCATTTGTAGAATGCATATAAGACAATGACGTAGTACAAGAAACTTTTATTTTTATTTTATTTACCCAAGTCAATTCAATATGCACGCATCTTCATATTAAATGAGAAAAGGACGACGCTTGGACAGTTTCTTTTTGAATTAATTAGAGTTAATTTACATTCACAAAAAAAATACCTTCACCACATGAACAGAGGAAGCGAAAAACCATTGAACTGTCATGTATTGAGGAGAATCATACTTAACCTTTTAGCTGCCGTAGATAATTAATAGTAATTACCTAGCATGCTGGCTCTAATTTGCAACTATAAGTTTAATTAGTTGTCGACGAGATAACTTGTTTCTGGCGTGTTGAGCACGAAAAATTTTACGAGATATCTCGTCTGTGGCAGCCATTGAGTTAAGAAATACAATAGTTTTTTTTTTAAATCCTGTTGAAAATTCAGTTCCAAATTTTCTGTAAAAAACATAATGTATTTATGAACACATTACATGCGTGTTCATGATAAGATTTATAACATTTTTGGTACATTGAAAACAGGCCATCTGTGGTTAGAGGAATATGTTTACGAACTAGGCACTGAAACAATTAAGAGATCCATGTAGCTCATACTTCTTAGCTCCATTCAATCAGTAAGTATTGTTTGCTTTATTGTCAGTTGTGAAGACTGGAATATCATTAGGGAGTTATCATTAAAAACACTTGTGCAATGTAAGACTTAATTTAATGCCCGTATCTAAGTTATTTATAAATGTGAAATAGAGTAGTCCATCACCACGGCGACAATAGTGTCAATTCTATTGTGAAATTTTTTTGAATCAATCACATTTTCAAAATGCGTTACACATTATATTATTCTTAGAAATATATACCAGAGACACCGTCAACATTTACTCACACACTCTTACTGTCTGCGCATTGTTAACAAGTACAGTGATGTGCTGACAATCAAGGCAAATGTGATTGGTTTTTTCCAGTACCTTAATTATGAATGTCATCAAGTGAATATAAACGTGGAGAGTAACCTGGGTATGTGATGCCTTTGCTTAAGATTTCATAAGTATTTTAACTTTGAATAACTGCACTGAACCCTCATTGTGATATTACAGGCGTATTGTGATATATCAGTATAACGCACAGTACTCTTGGCGATCTATAGATTGCAAAATTGAAAAAAAGATGTTGTGCTTTTTCAACTTTTCATTGTAATTTATATACCTACTTAAAATTGTTTAAATAGTTTTTATTTCATTGTTACTTTTTTTTTCATTGTATTTATTGTGTTTGTGTTTCACCTTCTTGTTAAATCTTCGTACCTATGTCTTTTGCATTGTAAATAATATTTGTTTCCCACAAAAATGTGATTATGATAAGTTCTTATTTGATTTATTGGAAATATATTATGTATATAATTTCAATCTATATTAGATTGTTATAATCTTTTTTATCATCTGGATACTTCAAAATTATTTATTTCATTTATGGAAGGAAATGTTAATCTTATTTGTGCAATATCTTTATTTTATAAAAAAATCCATTATACGCTTAACATCTTACGATCACGTTAATAATAACGTTAAAAAAACCATTCACTGGTGGCTGAATTTTAAACAAGATTTAATCCGTCAAGATTAACAAATTGGAATTTTGGTGATTTTCAAGCCATCTAAAGAAAGCAGTGTTTTTTGATTGATTTCATCTCAAGTTGTAAAATACATATATTCATTTAATGAACTCTGAATATTTTTATGTAAAGTTAATAGAATATTTTGGAAGCATCAAAATGATTACTTTATTTACAGTCCTGGTGCCAGTGCATTCTTCCATAGAACTGAATCGTGTTAACGTTTCTTCTATTTAATTTACGATAAACTAAAAATTTCTTTTAGTAATGTTAAATAATATAAAAATATTTTTTATCGATTTCATTGTTGTGGTCATTGTATTTGACAATTTGAAAATGGCAATTTGGTAGTAAAAATGGGTTCTCATAGTCAAAATCCAAAAATAGGACATAAGAAGTATTGTGAAAACATAACTTTAGCCATAATATTTGTTTTTATAAAAAGCAAAACAATTAGTTAGAATTTATTTTTAATATATTTGGATTGCAATTATCTTAAAGCGAAACATAAAAATATATAAAAACCTACCCTGATTTTTAATATCATTAATCCTGATCCTATTTCCTTGTAAAATATTTCCATATTCGGTCATTATTAACATGTAAAGGCGAAAGAATATTTCCACGTTTAGTTCCACTGACATTTTTAAATGTTCACATACTTCTTCTTAACAGAATACAGCTCCCGGAAACCTATGCATACAAGTTTTTCAGTATGTACATGTACTAAGTGTGGTCCACAGAGAAAACTTGGTGCATTTTTAGATGCATTGGATCAATTCTATTGAAATATGTAATATTTAACACAAAAGTCCAGTTAGTGGTCCGCTGGATTAAAATTGTGAATTTAGTGGTCCATGAGCCCAAAAAGTTTGCCGACCGCTGTACTATACTAAGGTGATTAAATAATGTAAAATGTATGCACATAATAAATATCTTTCTATTGAAGTTTTGTTATATGTTTAAATTTTGTGATAATAAATCACACTATAGTAAGTCTGAAGAAGCTTTAAAAATAAGCGAAATACAAGCTACACTTTGAAACACAATCGGTGAAATAACAATGGCATAAATTTTTAATTAAAAATGAATTTCCTCAAAGTTGCAACGTAATCCAACAAAGTTTTTTTTTAATTGTTTAATTTAAGTGATAACAAATAGAAATTAAATTAACATATTAATTTTTAATTCAATTTGAAGTTGTTTGTCTAATTGGGTGGTTCACAGGCTAAGAGTGGCAAATAGATAGTTCTGTGAATTATTGTTTTTTTTTTTTAATCCATGTCCACTCCCAATGTGAAGCATATGGACTCCTAATGGAGTTTATCTCAACAGAAGTGTTTCTACGAGAACTGCTTGTTACTCAGTTGCTCAACCTCTCTTTTTCCAAAGAGAGTAGGGATATAAGGATAGAGCTAGGACAGGACTAGTGGTAAAGCTAATCGCTCTCGATACACCCCGTTCATAGAATAGGATGGGTGGGAGAGGGGAATTCAAGACATCACATACATCCATGCCTTCGAACAGAAATTCATAAATCAATTGAAAAATCAATTTATAAAACTGACCGTACCGGGATTTGAACCCGTGCCCTTCGTAACCGAAGCCAACAATGCTGACCACTCAGCCACACAGGCGGCAAATTACTGTAGTCATTTTTAAAATCGCTGATAACTCATACCTTACACCAGTGATGAGCAACCTTATTTTACAGCTAGCCAAAACGGAAAATTCAATAATCTGTACAGGCCGCACCCACACAACCCGAAAAAAATGTGAAAAACAGGATGTAGGTATGAATTTATAAAGCAGAAAAAGTTTTTTTCTATATACAGTACACTTTCGATTATCCGGGCTAATGCTGGGGAGGATGTTCACAGATAATTGAAAAACACGGATAATCAGAATCATCAAATTTTATATGTATAAAAAGTTGATCGAACTATTTTCATAAATTGTTTATTATGAAGAACATATCTTAGAAACAGAGTTTACTCATGAAATCATTATTTATAGACAGGTACTCGACTCTTCCTATCTCTTCTGAACAATTATATAATGACAATAATTTCAATGCGAGTTTGTTTCGAAATAAGACGCTAACATTGCCACTGCTTATAAAGAAGTTATTTTAATGGCCGATCGCCTTGCATATCAAATGGTTTCTCGACAGAATGCGATAGTTTATGTCTATTTAAGTTTGTCTTTCGTGTAGATTTATAATCGTATTGATCATATTCAAGTGGCTTCTCGCCAATTTGCGATAGTTTATAGGTGTTGAAATGTGATTTATATGCAGTTTTATAGTTACATTGATCACATTCAAATGGTTTCTCGGCAGTGTGCGATAGTTGATGAGTTTTTAAAGCTAACGTCCATGCATATTTATAATCACATTCGAATGGTTTGTTGGCGGTGTGTGATAAATTATGGCATGTCAAACAAGACATCTGTGCAGATTTGTAATCACGTTGGTCACAATGAATGGTTTATCGCCAGTATGCGATACATTCAAAAGATAAAAGTGGTTAAAAAAACACAAACACATCGCTAAATTCATTCTTTTTTTCAAATAACGCGCATATTCAAGATCGCAATTCATTAATGCGTCCTATAATCGTAATAGAAAAAAATCAATCAAATCAAATTTGAATTAAAAAACATTTATTTTTAGGCACGAATAATCCGCAAACCAGATAATCCATACACGGATAATCGAGAGTACACTGTATGTTATTTTAATACTGAAGATATGTGGTCTCCTTCCTACAGATGCTGAAAGTATGTCGATTGTCTATGATTTCAATTCCCCCCTACCCCCACAAACACATTTTGGTAATCATGATAAATAAATTTTAAGCAAATCGACTCATTTAACACGTTGGATGCTGAAAACGCGCCTAGCGCGTGCACCTTGTTAACGGATATGCACTAAGTTACATTCACACAACTCTATTTATTTTTTTTATTTATATTATCACTCGAGTAAATACAGATGCTTCCAAAGTCTCCTTACGTCTCACACCTTTGACAACAAGTGAATGCACTGTGACAAAAAGTATTTATTTATGTAGTATGTATGTATACAATGAATTTTTTCAGCAGTGAACATGTTAACCAAACTCAAAATACTTTGTTATAATTCTTCTTTACCTGAATAGAATTGTGATTTTGAAATAATCGTTTTTTTTCAATTTCAGTGATAAGCTTGCGTGCCACATATGTGGCCCATATGTTAAAAAGACCAAGATTTTTTTTATTAAATACTTAAATAGATATGCTACCCCTTCAAAATGAATCCAAGACTCGGTTGATAAGTGTCAGATAATAAATAAGGAGACATAATTTCAGGTATAAAGAAGGTGCTTTATTAAATTATTTGAATGAATCATATCAATACAATATAATAATACATGACAGAAGATGAAATCAATTGTAATAATAATGATTAAATTATTGAGCAGTACGTACGTAGCTACTTAATATGTAGTAGTAAATTTACAATATGAGACTTCTGTTATTTTAAAAAACTTTACGTTTAATCTAAATTACAAAATGCAAACTACTGTTGTATGTTGGTCCTTGTTGTCAGTCTATGTTGATAATGACAATGTAACTAAAGATGCAACATAAGAAAGCACATCTTTTCGATATAGAAGTCAATCTATTTTTTTTTTCAAATGGCAGGTATAAAACATGTTTGGTATTTAGTATTTAATAGAATAAATATATTGAAACAAAAAATCGTTTAGTTTATTTATTAACCAACAAAGACATTTAAAATCAAACATAATTATATTATGATTTACTTGAATTTAACATAACATAGTTATCAAAAATGTGATAATGTTAAAAATATAAAAAGAAATTATAAATAATAGTAAAAAAAAGTTTTTATACCTAAGTTTCAGAAAAAAATCTGTATAATAAAATATACAAGCATGACATTGCAGGTAAGCATACAACCGCACTATAACCATTCTATTTGTCAATATTCAGTGAGTGCAAATATATCTGTAGTAAAATAGAAAACAATAAAAATTGACAAAGGTTTTTTTAAATAAGTGATATTATACATAGTTTTAATAAACATACGTTTTTGACATTAAACAAATAACTTGCAATAGCATGTGTAGTGAGAAATCTTGAGATTAAAGGTTCTCCAACCATAAGAATAATTTAAGATTTCGACTGAAGGTGTTTGGTGGAATTTCAATATTAAATTTGAGCCATTTAAATTTTGTTCATTCCCACATATTTTGTCACTAACGCACCGGGTTTCGCCTTTTGGCATCTTCAGGTGTTCAAGTACACTGATGAACATAAGCTACCGCTAGGTTAATGTGTATCGTGTATAAATTTGAATAAAGTGTATCAGGAATAAATTTGTTTATCATTAAATTAAAAGCTTATTTATTGATGGCTATATGTGTTCATTTTAATAATTGTTTGATTTTAATGACAATTAGTTGGGGAAATAATCATATAAGCCAGCGGTTTCCAACCTGGGAGGCGCCAAAACTTTTTAATAAAAAAATAATTTTCATACCTTCATATAAATAAAACTTCATATCGTAACGTACGGTAACAATTCAGTGTATGAATATTTATTTTTATTTTTCTTACATTTTTATATATGTACTATACTTTTAATTCCTATTAAAAAAATATCTGGAGCGGAAGATTTAAAAATGGTGGCTTAGCAAAAATTTTGTTTCGGAAATACACAAAAATAACTTATTTAGTTGAAATTTTGGAAAAATTGAGCGGCTTAAAATATAAATCAATCCAGGGATTACAAATGCATCTACCTGTTCAAAAAGACAAAGTAAAAGCTTTCATTAAAATACTGAAGTTATGGAAATCAAATTAACAAAACAATGAATTAGATATGTTTTCACTTTCAAAAGATTTCTGGGCCACAGCCAATATTGAAGATGCAAAAATATTTTTATTGAACACTTGATGGTTTATTGCTCCACTTTGTAAATTATTTCAAAGACATTAATTTCTCAACATTTTTGTGGATACATAATCCATTTATCGATAGTGAAGAAGTAGAATTTGAGCTGACAAACGTCGAAAAATAAAAATTGATATAATTATCATTGCGATAATAGCTCGCTAAAACAAGTTTCAAAATGAAACTATAATTTAGTTTTGGATGAATCGTAGTGAAGAGTATAAATCTTTGTGCTTCTACCCTTCAAAATGTCTTATTAAGACGTGTTTTTCGGCACTGGTTGCAATGAAAACCAAATATTGAGCCAGGCCTATAATCGAAAGAGTTATGAGTTGCACTCTCCACATTGCCCGAAAGATTTGATGCACTTTGTGCCAATAAACAACAGCAACCCTCGCATTAAATTTTGATGCGTTAAGTAGTTTAATTGCTAATTTAATATAAAAATAAATGTACATGTTCGTAGTGCATTTTTTACCATGTAACGGGGTGAAAAGGTATTTTCTGTCGGCCTTTTCTGGGCATTTTTCATGCTTAAAATCAATTTTAGTAAAAAAAATCTTGAAAACCACTAGCTTTTCCCTTTTGAATGTAACATAATGTACCGGGTATCGCACCACTCAAATGTAAATTGATGTTATAATACAAAACAATACCAGGTCCATAAACTTACTCTATGACCAGAAACAAGGATCTAATGCTTGATGCGCAACAGTTTTGTCACTTTTGTTCACCAAACTCATCGAAACAACTTTAACACTATTATTATTTTTTAAAATACGTTGAATGGTGGTCACTAAAAGGAAGACAACGCTTTCGTGATGGATCTTACAGATTCGAGTCCCAGTATGAACAACATTTTCTTCAATTGATCTATCGATTTCTGTTTAAAGGCATGCGTATTTGTGATATCTAAGCATTTCCTCCCACTCTTTCAAATCTATAATAAACAAGATAAAGCGAGAGAGATTCGTCAATCACTAGTCCTGCCTTATCCCCATATTTTTACTCTTCAAAAAAAGAGAGGTTGGGTAACAAGCAATTCTCTTAAATCAACTTCCGTTGAGAAACCTCCATTATTAAGCTATATGCTCGACATTAAGAACGGACATAAATAAGAAAAAAACTTTTTTTAAATATTGACATGTGAGTTCCGGTATCTTTTTTTTTAAAAAAAAAAGCATTGCATGTTTTTATATTCTGTTATTGTTATTGCTCTGTTAATTATGGCTTTTAGTATTTTTTTGTAATACAATTATTATTATTTAAAACATCTCTGTATTACTATATTTATTTAAAAAAAATTAAAGTAGGGGAGGTGTGGTAATTTTATTTTTATTTTAGGGAGGCGCAGTAGCATAAAGGTTGGAAACCGCTGATCTAAGAAGTTACAATCTCTGAAGGTCTTTGAAATTAATGTTAAATTATCATAACATGGAAATGCTTACTGATTTAAATGATGGGTAATTTTAAGAATTATATTTACTTAGACGAAGTATAAAGTTATGGAGCATTTGGAAGATACACTTGTTCATTTAAAATTGGCAAACTACTTAACTGTGCCCTATTAATTTCTAAAATTTCTTGGTAAAACAATTTATGTTCACCCGCGTTTTGATGTAAACATGTGGGAATGAGCAAAATGAAATTTGAACAATTAAAATTTTTCATAAGAATAATTTATATTTCTAATATAAGTTGATATTACGAACCATAACAGTAGATGTGATATGAATATTGCTTTAAAATTATACTGAACACCCATGCAATCAGTTGCAGATTGTAGACATCTGAAATTTACTAATTGTCATGGTATATGCAAGACCTAAATATAAATTACAGGAGCAGGACATTACTGAATAGTAGTCACGTTGAACAATAGATAAAAAGTGGTTGTAGTAGGGTTGTAGCTTAATTTTCTCTGTAAGTCTACGTCTTTAAAACAGACATTAATTGATATTCATTATGAATAAATGCATCACCTACAGAAAAATAATCATTTTTATCATACTTTTGATAATATACATTGACTAAGACATCCCAAAATGAAAATTTATTCAATTCAATTTCAGCTGCGACTGAGATGCCAATCATCAACATACCAAGAAAACAGTTTTTTTATAACAAATACAATCAAATTATTTGTCATCCAAAATCAATTGGTATATAACAATGTTACCTGACATATATAATTATATTTCAAGATAAATTTATATAAGCACGATTAATCTACAGAACTACTTAAAATACAGCTCACTAATAGGCCGATTAAAAAATAAAAAAAACAATAGGTACATATTTATTCTACATAAATATTTACAATATAAAACTTAGCTTGCATTCAAAACAATTAAGGGGTCATAAACTTTTTGGAAGAGTGACTTTTTCTGTCAGTATTCTGTGGTGCAGGAGCAATAAATGGTTGATTTTATTTCGTTTTTATTAAACATGTTACATTTGGTACAAAACTAATTTAAAAATGAAGTTTATTCTAACAATAAATATAAAGAGAAGCAGCTATTCAAGTAATTTGGTACCTCCAATAATCTTTCAATTATTATATTTATGTTGCAACAGTAATTTAAATTATTAGTTATTTCTTATAAGGTGACATTTATTAAAAACAGTTTTAATTGATGGATTTTTAATGATTCGATGTGATAAATCTGAGAATAAGATAGATAACGCTTGTACTTCGACATATATTTTTTTACGTTCGATAAAATTATTTGGAATTAAGTAACAGTAATAACCTTAATTCTGACAACATTGAAGTTGAAATTTCATGCCATTGGTTTTTTTTTATATATATTAAAAGGATATTGAAATTTAACTAAATTATAAGCAATACCAACCATTTGTTATCAGTGATTAATTTTCTGTTATGTTACACAGCAATTAAATATACTTATCTTGATTAATAGTTGAATATAAAACTCGGGCCTTTGAATTTAAATAAGAAAATTGTAAAAAAAAAATGAATGGTAAATATTTATCTATTTTGAGTAATGTAGTAATATTACTCGAGTTATTTGAAATACAGTGTAACCACAATCTACCGTTCTCGCTATCTTCGTTTTCCTACATGGATCATTTACTTTTTAGTCTCGAACAACCCACTGTAATAATAATCCCGCGTCAATCGTTCCCCGATTTCCTCAATCTATCAACTAAATATTATCACGATCGACTATTTTTGTTGAAAATTTCTTTTTTCACTCGTCAATTGCCTTACTTTGAATCTCGTTTCGTGAATTTTTCTGAATGAAAACTTAAATGCCTAAATGAAGAAAACTAGAACTAAAACAAATTAAGACGTTGAAAAGATCCAAAAGAAAAGTGAGTTGACACAGCAAAGAGTTAATTTAGAAAAGTACGTGAGTTTGAAAGGGTGTCTGTTAAAATTTAAGTGCCAAATTGGAAATAGGTAACTTAGTATGCATTGAGCAAATTAAATATATATATATATATATACAGTAATACCCTGCTTTACGCGAGGGATACGTTCCGAAAAAAATCGCGTTAACTGAAATTCGCGTATATCGAGGTTTATGATTAAACATAGTCAAAATTTAATACAAAAAAATACAAATCATTTTAATCAATCACTTTAATTCTAAGAACACTTTATGCAATACATACTCTTATTTTTTACGGAAAAATACATCTATTGTCTTTTGGGTAGCGTTTTGTTTACGTTTTAACTTCCTTCCAAGCCTCTTCTATGTTGTGAATAGACTTCATAATGTTGTATGACTTCCACCACTCTCGCATAGACTGTCTTCCTTCCCCGTCAGTTTCATGAATTAGTTGGCTAAAAGTGCGGCGATGGTAATAAGCTTTGAAGTTTGCTATTGCTCCCTGGTCCATAGGTTGTAATATTGACGTAGTGTTTGGTGGAAGGAACTTTACGTACACTTTTAAGTCTCTGGGCGTATCAAGTGTGGTTGGATGTCCTGGGGCATTGTCTAAGGGTAATATAACTTTAGGTTCAAGCCCATTTCTGTCACAGTATGATTTGACTGATGGGCAAAAACTATTAGAATACCATTCTTGAAAAATTTCCCGTGTAACCCACGCCTTTCTGTTTGATCGCCACACAATTGGTAGACTTGTCTTGTCTGTGCCTCGAATTGCACGGGGTGTTTCTGAATGGTACACTAGTAAAGGTTTCAGTTTGAAATCACCAGCGGCATTACCACCCAGCAGAAGTGTTAGTCGATCTTTCGCAGCTTTAAAACCACTGGCTTGACGTTCTTCCTTAGAAATGAATGTTCGAGATGGCATTTTTTTCCAGTAAAGTGCGGTCTCATCAACATTGAAGATGAGACAAGCAGGAATTTTCTCTCGTCTAACGAACTCTTGAAACTTGTCTGGAAACTCAGCTGCAGCTTGAATGTCCGCGCTGGCCGCCTCGCCTGTTATGTGGATATTGTGAAGATTAGAACGCTGCTTGAACCGATGGAACCAGCCTCTGCTGGCAGCAAAAGTCGGAGTGTCACTCCCTTCTCCTTCTTTTGTTTTCAGCATCTCATACAAAGATTTTGCTTTTGTGCATATGAGATCTTGACTTAGTGGTGTGTTCTTCTTATTCAAATCTTCGATCCAGACTGACAGTAATTTCTCCATACTTTCTAAGATAGATGATCTCGAACGAGAAAGCTTTGTTGCACTTATAGGTGTTGAACTTTCGCTGGAGATTTTAATTTTTTCCCGATTTTTATAAATCGTTCTCACAGTCGATTCTGAGAGTCCAAAATCTCTTCCAACAATTGTTGCTTTGCCTCCATTTTCCATTCTTCTTAACACTTTCATCTTCAATTCCAAAGTGACGCTTTTACGCTCTTTTTTCTTTACAGGCGGCATTTTAACGTAGGGTTAAATTATTTATGTATCTCCAATAAATGTTAAAACAAAACTGCCAGCCGACCGAACTAACATTACGGAACAAATGAACACACGAAACGAACGAGGAAATCCCCATAGAACAAAGTCGAAGGACGGGGAATTCCCAATTCTTCAAAGAGAATATTCAGAGAAAGCGGGGATCCCGTGACCATAGAGAAGTTAATGACTAAATATGTTTATACGCACTCTTTCGCGTAATGCGAGGCATTTGAGTGCGAAATTTGAAATTCGCGTTATAGTGAAACCGCGCTTAACGGGGTCGCGCTAAGCGGGGTATTACTGTATATATAAATACATTCATTTAATAAAAAAAAAGTGAAATAAATAAAGTTTTTTTTTAAATTAAACGTTTGTTTGGTATTATTTGAAGATTCCCACATAATGGCTTTTTTTATTACAGTCCCTTGAAAAACGCAGAATCGGGGTTCACTGTAATTGAAAAAGTTTATTATTGTAGCAACTAGCAATGCTTCTCATGTCTTAGATAATTAGCAAAAATTGGAAAATACACCACTAGACTCTAAATCAAGTACAGTGTGTGAAAATGTAAAAAAAAGTTGAGATCATTTTGTTTTTGGCACCGTGAATTTTAAATCTAATATGTATTCAATGCATATAAGCTTTATGAACAAGAAATGACTTAATGCTAAAATATTTGAAAAAACTTTAAAATATTATAATGTTGCAAGTTACTACAAAAAATTCACGATAGACATTTAACTGCTTTCAATGACATGGATCCAAGGCATGGTTAGATTTTTGGAAAAAAAAACATTGCAAATCATGTAGAAAAGGATAATGGATTTTCTCAACATCATTAAAAAAAATGTCCTGGATGTCATCCTATGTAATAAGGGAATAAAAACTTATGCCAAAAAAAATTAAACTCAAAACAAAAAAATATATGAGATAAATACCTAAATCGCATTTTATGTACCATACTAGATAGGTAGATTGAAAATTACCCAAGATTTGTACTTAGAACCATTCATTAACATTACATGAAAAACAATGAATTCATTGCTTTTCAAATAATGCAGTTCAGTATAAATAATCTAAAATTATTTTTTAAGAAATGACCTCTTAATTGGTTTGACGAATTCAAAATACACAAAGATTCTGAATAATAAAACGTCATAGTTACAAAAACTAAATAAATTTATAAACTAGGCGTAAATGTATCAGTCGTTACTAATGTAAAGGCCAGTTATTAAAATAAAATAAAACACTTACATACAACAATTAAATTAAATATTGTAATGAGAAATTATTAAATAATGTTTATCCATCTAAGCATGGTGCAGGAGATAAATTTCCTCGCTGCATATTGTCACCCTGATGAGCTGGTTCTTCAATCATTATATTCCGATGGTCAAGCTGAATGGATTCAAAGATCTGTCTATGTTCTTGGTGTTCCATCTGAAAAAAAACAGTAAAAGTAAAGTTGTGTGTTTATAACATAAAGAATTTTGATGACACTATCATTATTGAAGGAAACATGATCGCAATTGTGGGGCTATAATGGAAAACGTACTATTTCCAAAATGAGCGATATTGAGTTAGGTATACAAATAGGGTAATTCAAGCCAGAGACGTTCCGTGGGCATAGACGAGTAGGCAGTTGCCTAGGGAGCGGCAAATGATCACAGTTTTTTTTAAATGACTAAATATTTTTGACACGAATTTGGCTTAGAATAAATATGATGATTCAATGTATTTGATAAAAAGAAATGCCAACAAAAAACATTTTCAATGGAAATAATATGACCGATGGGTAAACAGTAGTTAAATTTATCGCAAAAATTTTATTTAAATATGAAATATACCGATCTCAGCAGATAAATAAAAATATTTAGAAAAATAGTAAAACCGCTGTTTTATATTTTGCCTAGGGGCGGCACATAGCCTAGGAACGTCACTAGTATTATTAGTTTTACGATAAAATGTTTAGAACACCGTCGTTTTTCAACTTGAAAATTGTATTTTTCTGCAAGACGTACTATTTCCAACGAGAAATCATCTACCTTTTCTTGCAAAACGCACTATTTTCATATTATGGCAAAGTGCACTATTTCCAATAGAAATTTGAGCAGAGCAACAATTTTTTTTCCAAAATGCACTATTTGTATTGAGCTGTCAAATGTTGACAACAACATTGTGATCTGCTCTGAAGACAGTAAAGGAAAGGATAATATTTATGTTTATTTCTAACAGGAAACCAAATCAGGAAGAGGACCAAACTAAGGACCAAATCAAAATCAATCAGACGTGCGCGGAAATGAGATTTGTTTTTCGGCTTACTTGAGAAATTTGACAGCCGCATTCATCATACATATTTCTGCGAACGTTTAGAGATGACTAGTAATTGAATGTTCAGGGATGAATTACAATTGATTTGTGGATTCTTCAATGAAACTTGATGTCCACCCAATTATAAGTCACGCAGCTAGAGCTGAGTCGAAAAAAATACTTACACAGACGCATTGGTAGCAAATCGTCTCTTTGCTTAGGATAAAAGAGTATTATTTTTCTTATTTTGTTGAAAAATAATTTCTTTTGTATTTTTTTGCCATTTTTTACTAACTTGTTTCCCTGAATATATTTTCTTATATTGTTTGAAAAAGAAGAAAAGAAAATAAGTTTATTTTCTGTACACATAGTTTCAGGAAATAGTGTTTTTTGAAAAAAAATACATTAAAATGACGAATTTAAAATACTTTTTACCATATGCCAAGTTTATGAAGTAGCTCAATGATTTCAAAATAATTTATTGTATGATTTTTTAATTGATTCAATCATCATATTATGCTTGTGTTGTTCGCTATAGTTTTTTGCTTCTACTGAAAAGTTTGATTTTTGGAAATAGTATGTTTTGCATTATAACACCACAATTGACAGGCTGCAGAAAAAGTTGTATCAGTATAAAATTCAAAATGAATATAACTATGTTGTTAAATAACATCTAATCTAGAAGCGCAGGGTAGAAAATCGGGCCGAAAGATTTCAATTATGTTATGAATACGGAAAAAAAAGATAATGAAGCTTGGTATAAACATCAAAAATTGAAAAGGCCATGATGAACCTGGTAATGACATGCGCTGCCAATGCATTTAGAATGTCTGAATCTTGACTGTCTTGACTAAGGCTGCTGGTAACCATTCTCAGGATGTATTTAGTGTAACTACAAAACACTGGTGTAAGATGGGTGGAAGTAGATCTTGCGATTTCTCGTCTTTTTGCGAGTCTCGAGAACTTCATTCCCTTGAAATGTTTGTGGAGTGAGAGATTGCTACTTTCATTTCTCGAGTTTCTTGAATATTTTCTAAAAAAATCAAAAGCTTGCCTAAAATATAGTACATTGATTGATTTAGTTCAAATATAAGAATATTAACAATTTAATGACTCTCAAGGCAAGAATTGAATTATTTGATTTAAGATTACCAATAAAAAAGACAATTTTTTTTGCTCTATCAGAACATATCATCTAAATCAGTGGTTTTCAAAGTCAATAAGTATGGGAGCTACTTTAAGTAATTTTAATTGTCTAGTGACCTACTAATACATATACCTTCTAAATCAGCGGACGGCAAACTTTTTGGGCTCACGGACCACTAAACTCACAATTTTAATCCAGCGGACCACTGACTAGACTTTTGTGTTAAATATTACATATTGAAATAAAAGTGATTAAATGCGTCTAAAAATGCACCAATGCACGGACCACCAAAACTTTCTCGCGGACCACAGTTTGCCGACCGCTGCTCTAAATCACTTTATATATGAACACAATTACACCATGTTCCTACTTCCAATATATCATATCAATCAAGAAATATAAAATGGCATCATTGATAAATTATTTTTTGTACCCTTCCATTTGTCACAGATGACCCGGGTTTTGCCTTTCGACATTTAAGTGCATGGATAAACTTGAAACTCTGAAGATAATAAAAAGGCAAAACCCAAGTTGTTAGTGACAAAATATACCTAAATGTATAAAATGAGAATGATTTAAATTGTATGTGTAATTTCCATGAAGCACCCTAAGTCAATATCTAAATAATATATAATTTTCATAAAAATCAAAATTTCATGGTAAGTAGGCAAAAGAAAAACAAAACAGCGCAAGCGATTTACAAAAATTAAGCTTGAAAAACCATGTTGTTCCATTCCAACCTGTCGGCAAACTATAACATTTAATTTAAAACATTTAGTTATTAAACAATACTATTGTATCTTAAGATTTTCATGAAAAATTTCTAGTCTCCAAAACTTTCAAATCTTCTTCAGACATGTGAGTGATTCAATCGTCCGAATTAAGCAAGATATGAGATAAGAATTTGAATATATTGTTGAAATTAATTTGTACACTCACTATCATATCACTCAAGTTTTGTTGTTGGCTCGGTTGGTATTGGTGTTGGTTCATTTGATGAACGTGGTCATCTATTTCCATCATACTTGACTCTAAGGCAGCCAGAGACTTCGGGACGACTACACACAAGTCTGAAATATCAATATTCAAGTAAAAACTATTACATATATGAAAGAGCAACAATAATATTGTATTTTCAAGGAAAACATTACTTTTTACACTTTTGTGATATTTTTTTGTATAAAATTAGGCTTTATACAGCTGAACTAATGAAAGTATATTATTAGCAACACAAATTTAAGAAATTGGTAATGTTGTCAGGTGTCATAATATTTTTTAGGATTGGGACCAAATCAAGGTTCTTGGTAAATCATGTGAATCATCAGGATATACGAGATAATGGAAGTTTTATAATAACAGTATCTTTATCATATAAATTAATATGGTACTGTATTCTAGAAACATGTACATACCTGAATTTGGATCAGTAAGCTGATGAATATAAGTATCAAATCCTTCTTCTTGATTGTGCACAATAGCCCCATCTTGACATTTTGTTTCATGCGTTCTATTTGGATCCACTGGAAGTATTTGAATATTGTTATAGCTATCAGTTCCATGCGATACAATAGTAGTTAATTCTTGAATTACAATATCACTTTCTGCACACGGCATTCTGCGCTTGCATGATTGTGAAAGATCGAGTCTGTCATTCATTTCCATTCTTGGTCTTTTGATAGCTAATTTATCAGAATATGAAGGTGTGTGAAAGTCACTAAGACTGTCATCAGGAACTAATACTTGTAAACTTTTCAACAATGCATCGCTAGTAGATATAACATTTGGCTTTATATCACTGCTATTGACATTTTCGCCATTGACAATATCTTGTTTATTGGAATAAGTTTCGCCTACAACAGCTCCACTACAGGAAAATGCTCTATTAAATATAGGATCTTTGTAATTGTTGTATTCTGTGTTTTCTACCATACCTATCTGACTTTCACAATCAAGAGTGGGTAACTCCTGTAAAGCGAAGAAGTTTTTGGTTTCGCCACTTGCATTGGAATGGTAATTGGCATTTTCAATGTATGCACTAGCTGAAGCAGGTATAGTTTCATTTACAGGAAATGTATGATATATTTTTGGACTTGAGGTTGGTATTCTAGCACTGTCTTTAGATTCTTCAGGAACATCTTCAATGGAGAGCTTATTCTTCAAAGTAGTATTATCTACAGGTTGTTCTATGGGTTTTATATAGGTATTTGTGACACAATCAACTTTTGTATTGTGTTTATGTACAACTGATGGCCTTGACACAAAAGTAGTGAAACAGGAATTCGAATTTGATGGGCACATTGATGGTGATTGGACACCTATTTTAGCATTTATTTCATCCTCTCGTATGCGTAATCTAATAGCTTGATTAATAACAGCCACACTCTTTGCAATGGTAGACTTTATGGTAGAGGGTTTCGGAGGTATAATTGACAGAGTAGGAGGGGGCGGAGTGGTTGGCGCTGGACTAGGCAACCGCTGGAAACGAGCACGAGCTGGAGATGGCAAATTCGTGATAAGGTGCATAATAACTTGCTCCAGTTGTTGAGGATCTTCTACTGCAGCTTCCCCACTCTGAAAATAAAAGATTCATTTATTGAAAAATGTTGCCTGGAGTTCTTACAAATATGCCATTTTTTTGTTTTGAATTTATTGTAAAACAAACAAAAGCAAAAATATGAATCAGAACACGAATTTTTGTAGAAATAACCAAAAAAAAAACCTTTAATTTCACGTTGAAATATTTTTGGAATCGCATGTGAATAAGCAAGCAATAGTAAATTTTTAAAAACACAAATGCTAAAAAACATAAAGCCAAGAATTCGCAGTTTCGCCACACACATCAATAATGCTAACTAAACATTTTTTTCGCTGATTCTTCTTAAATTTAGTAAGAGCAAACTCTGTATGAATAAATATGTAAGTATGGATAACTTTTCTTACATTTCCCAAGGAGTATTCATTCTGAGAAGCATTTATGATAGCCGAGTATTTTTTCTTCATTTCCACCGTAAGACTATGTCCCTCTTCCTCTGATACAAGTGTATTTATACAAACAAAACTTTGAACGGAATTCGTTCCAGGACTTATTTCCAAATAGCCCCTTGTTTTCAAGTATATGAACTCCCCAGTTTTTGACATAAATCTATAGCAGGATTCTCCATACTGCCTGTTGCGATCGTACACTAAAAGAAAAAAAATGAATAAAAAAAATGCTAATAATTTTGAAATGTACAACATTGTAGACATATTCAATGTTATCTACTAATGAAAATAGTATAAAAAGTTTATAAATGAGATTTCAATTTTTCGTCAATAACAAAATAGTGAGAGGAAATTATTTATTTGTATTCAGTCATATTTTTCAGTAAATAATTTTGAATATTATCAGACAGCTCCAAATTTTGACCTCAATTGGTCTTTTTTGTTGAAAATTTGCTGCCCCGCACGAAAGTGTCCGCGACTTCATCTAGCTGCTTTAACTATCCTGTCACACAATAACCGAGAAGGCAAGTCTGTAAGAACTGTTTTGTTATGATGGCTGCATGTTTCCTGAACCCACAATTGAGCACTGACATCTTTCGAATCATGAATTAGTTTTACTCACAACTAAAATGCTTATCATGAAGAAAGTTGACAGAAATCAAGAAGAAAATCTTATTGGCATACTAAAATGTCTCGGACTAGTATTATCAACTCTCAACTCAAATGTTGCTAAGAAGAATGCGAGTTAATTGTAATAATAATAAGAAACGTAAGTCCTGTCAGCAGTCTAGATTCCATGTGCTTGAGCAAAATCATATCGCAGGAAACATACGTATTGAGGGATCTAATTCAAAATAAAGTTTTTCCAAAAATGATTTTTGAGACAATCCTCAATTCATTGTTTTTTCTGAATACCACTGTATATCATTCTGATAATTTCTATTATAAGCCATTGCTTAAAGATATTTGATTTCCACATTATTTTTATCAAATGTTTTGTTGTAAATTTGAATCATTCAAATTAAGCAAATTCACAAAAAAAGACCCGGGCCTCGCCCCTCGGCACGGTGCACGGATAAACTTGAGCTTCAAATGTTTTTATTTAAAAATAAGTACCTATTTAATATGTTTGTACATAAAAACATAAAGATTTAAATGCTACAACCCTTCAGTCTACAAACAGGATTAATTCAAAATTATTCCGAGATGTCTGGTATCTATCTGGTTTAAGAAAATAATAAATAACTTAACATTTTAACGTAGTGAGGACATTTCTTTCTGAACATGAACACTAAATTTCTTTAAGGTTAAAAATTGAAAAACGAAAAGGCATTATTTTAAATAATTGAATTGGAAAAACTCATAGTATAATTTTATACTTGTTTCATTTAGTGGTTCAGAGATTTATAAATGAAATTACTGATTTAAGCCAATAAAACGCATATAAATAGTATAAGAGGTACCCAACAAATAAACAATCATAAATAAATCTTGCAAAATCAATAATAAACAAATTTAATTCTAAATTAAGAAACATATTGCGCAAACAATCTAGCCAAACGCTTGTAGTTAATATAAAATATAAAGCAATCTAGAGACACAAGTCAGTCAAAAAGGATATCAAAAAGATCAATATTAATTGGATAATTTGCTTCACTTCGGGGGCGTGTATGTGATGTAAAACAAAAGTTCATGAATAATGTGTAGACAAAACATTAGAGATTCCTAACAAAATAATTTCCACACGTATAAAACTTGCTAACATTGTCACAGATGCTTGCGCTAATATAAAAATGTATAAAATATCTTCATTTAAGAAGTCAGAAAGAAAATCCACATTTTAAGAAAAATTAAATCTCGCAAAGCGCATCGCTAAATTTCAAAAAATAATAATTAGCATCGATATGCAAAATCCATTAAATAAAAATGAACAGATTATGACAATTTATCATACTCAATAGAAAATGTGATACAGAGTACAGGTAGTCCTCGACATACGACTGAGATACGTTCCTGAACTTTGGTCGTATGTCGAATTGGTCGTAAGTCGTAAGTAATGCTATTTTTTTCGGTCGTAAGTGCGAATGGTCGTAAGTCGAACCGTCGTGTCGGGGACTACCTGTACATTAGTATATTATAAGTAGATGAAATATGATGATGAATTGAATGGAAATGTATTTGATATTTATAAAAGAGTTTGTTTTGATTTAAATATTATGATAGCAACAATTTAAAGCTTTAAAGAGATAAAAGGATTACTGACTTTGCCTGAGGGCGATGATAACCCATCGGACATCTTCTTTATGCATAAACGTGAACCCAGAGACACCAGATATCTCATTCGTCAAATACCCTGCGACGACAGAAATTCTCTGATCACATTGTACTATTCTGCCATCGATGAGATGCCTTGTTCGGTATTCTTGTCTGCTAGCCTCTATAAGCCGGTCTGTCAAACAGGACTGTTTAACAATGTGCACCATTCCAATGAATACCTGGAATGAAAATCAAAATACTGCATGTCACTAAAATTCATTTGATGTAATCAATATCAGTTGCAATACGAGCTATAAAACAATTAATATATGAATAGCCGAATAGATGCTACAACTAATAACAACAACATTTTAAAATCATATTATCGTGAGATAACTTATAACCTCTGTGTGAAATCAACATCTATACAGTTTTGGAATACTTAGCCAAACAAAGTATTTATTGTAAATATACAGTAATCTAAAGCAGTATGTATATTTACTCAACCAACCACATCATTTCCACTAGGGGAGATAGCTTCATCTCCTCTCGCCCGATGTCGTCGTACAACCTGTCCCGCAGAGTTACTTCCAGGTGTTGCTCGATCAGCGCGGCGCAAAGATCCATCCAAATGACATAATTCATATTGGGGAACTTCAGAGCGCTGCACAGCTCTTGCCAGTCTGGAAATTTTTATTAGGATGATTATACAGATTTAATAAAATATTTTTCTTGTTTAGCAATAGTGATACTTTGACATGGTATAAATACTATATAATCTGGACTCTTTTTTAGATTTAGAGAAAAAGAAATTGAATTTAAAAGAGCAATAAAATTATTTCTTGTTGATTTTCATTCAAAACACACATTTTCACACAAACTCAAATTTTCATTGATAAACATTCAAAAAGTGTTTTGTCACACAAATGCAGAACTTGGGAAATGATGAAAAACGTGTCATTTGATAACGTACCCCAAGTTCTAAAAAAAATGTTATTAAAATTAAATTGCTTACGGAATGAATTCAAATCCACGTATTTTTTATGATCTAGAACTCTTGATTAGCTAATTTTTTAGTTTGAAATTTGGACAAAACACTATTTGAATGAAAATTAAGAGTTTTTAGTTATATCGTGATTAATATTATTATATTTTATTAATATTATAGAGCACATGTGTAATTATATACATATTATCAATGCTTTTTTCCCCATATGATACTGTGGAACGGCGTTCCGGTACTTTTTTTCTCGATATTTTTAATGTTTCAAATCAATATTAATAAAATATGATTTTTATTTTCCTATGAAAACTTTTGAAGACGTTCCTATGAAGACGTTTGAAAATATTTCTTTTAATCATAATCTCCCAAAAAACGTAAAAATGGTAAACAAAAAATTATTAGAACTAAGGTAAGACCTAAAAGATCGATTTCTGTTCGAAGGTGTTGATATTTTTTATATCTATCCCTCTCACTCTACCAATCCTAGAATTAACAAGGCAAAGCGTGAGCGATTAGTTAACCATTAGTCCTGTTCTAGCCCCATCTTTCTGTCCGGACTCTAAAAAAAACTCGTAGAAAGCACAACTTCTGTTAACAAATACAGTCAGTAAAGAAAGTATACTAGTTCCAATTTTCATGCAAAATGCGTTTTGTCACACATCCAATATGACGGCTTCTACGCTGTGATTGGTTGAGAGGACAAAACATCTTTTGATTGAATTTGGGTGTTGGAGAAAACACGTTTTGCATGAACGTGTCAACTTTATGATTTATTTTTTATAGGGACAAACTTTTTTTGAACGTAAATTGTGATTTCCATTCATAGATATTAGTATTGACTATCAGAACTGATATTAAACAGCATTTTTTTTAAATTTGTGACAAAACACTTTTTGAATGTTTGCTCCTCAATTATCAGTTTGTAGTGATAACGCATGTAAGGTCAGTGGTTTAAATGCCACAATCTTGGAAACAGGGCATAGAAATACAGAAACACTACCTAACTAATAATCCTTAACTAATAACCCTCTATAAAAAGGAAGTTTAAACACCTTTCTAACAACCACCTATCATTGAACACTTTTTCAAATGATTCATCAGGAGTCAAATATTTCACTCATGGTTATGGTCATGGTTAAAAAATAAAAATTGACAGAGATTGCTACTATTGAATTTCAGATCAGTGTATTATTAGTATAGTAGACGACTTAGGCGATTGTTTAGGACACTGACATTTAACGGTCAAAATGCCGGTCATCTGGTCATTTTACATTATTTTTGTGTAAATAATCATGGAAAAAATACAATCATTAATACATAGTGTGGCGCTGAAAAATGTCAACATCACAGTAAGCATTGATTTTTTTTTTTTACCTTATTTGAAAGTCTCTACGCTCTTCTTTAAAACCATCATCTTCTTGGGTAGAATCAGATGATGGAAGTGCTAGTAATTGACCATTGGGACCCATGGGTGTTTCTCTTGGCATCAGTTCTTTTTTCAGTTTTTCAATGTCATCAACATGAGTAAGATTCAGAATGTTCTGGCCCAATAAATCAGTCTGATAAAAAATGAAAAACCATTACCATTACCTTGGGGTTAAAAATTTTGATAATAATATTGCTATGTTTAGTTTTTTGATTTTTAGCAAGAAAGCTACACGTTCTTTTCTTCTAATGCAAATGTCAACCCCAAATTCCAACCAAAAGATGGCATTAAGCCAGTGTTTTCCAACCTTTATGTTACTACGCCTCCCTCTGAAGAAAAAATATCTTCGCGTCTCCCCATCCTTTAAGATAGACACGTTTTAAAGAGTAAATAAATATTTTGGATTGTTCGCGCCTCCCTTTGCAATAGTCGACGTCTCCCCAGTAATAAAAAGTAATAACAAGGAAGGAATTGAACTGCAAATAAACTTCAATCTTTCAATATGTTTGAAAGAAAGTTACAATTTTTAGCTGAAAAATTCGAAAATAAGAGGTTGAGAAACTAAATAATAATCAGTTCTCATAAAAAAACTTCTGTTAAAATACCACCAATAGTAATTAATCCATATGCTCTACATTAGGAAGTCATGGATTAGAAAAAAATCATTAGTAAAATGCCTGACAAGCAGTGAGTTCAGGCACCTTATTTTAAAAAAAAAAGCACTGCATATATACAAGTAAATTGAATGCATTATTTATGAATTCAAAGGTCAAATTTTCATACTTTTTCTACTTATATTTCTTGCATTATTTGCCACTTTGAGCTTAACAGACTGTTTTTTATTGATTAGAGTGAGATACGGACATGATATTCCAATGTGAAAATGTTTGACGTTTAAACAATAAGTCATATCATTTTGCTTAACACTTGAGTACCAAAACATCAAAAATAGAATCGAGGAGCGCAGCGGTACAAAGTGACCCCATCAAAATTATTGGCATTTAGTGAATGGTTGAAATAAGAAGATTTTTGCAATGTGAATGCACCCCCCTAGGAACTCAAAGGTTAACTTCTCAAATATTCCTTACAATATTATAATAATAATCTACATATAAAACAAATATTCACCTGGCAATGTCCGAGATAATGCTCAATATTAGTTGTGACAACAAGGATGATTCCCTTGCAGGTAGTTGTTATAAGAAATCCGCCCATCATGTTAATCAAAGTATCAACAACCTGTGGCTTCAATTTCATATGACAATTTCCCATAGAGTTACCGAAAACTGAAAGGGAAAAGAATATTACATTAGTGTTTTATATATTTGGATTAACATAGATTTTCATTGAAAGAATTAAATTTCGATTATTTTACATTAGTATAGGGGTCTGTAAAACACTGTGTAAAATAATCAGTAAACAAAACAAATTAAGCACCCATTTTCTTACCATATTTTTTTTTCGATTTTCAAAATGAACCTTGCACTTCTTAATTTCTTGATCATCTTGATCAACACAAATTAAAAAAAAAAAATTAGAAAAATTTATATAATACTAGCGAGTACCCGGCATGCGTTGAATGCCACTCAAAGAAAGAACATGTTTGTGTTTTAATTCTGTTTATTGAAGTGCTTTTGGATATCTTTTTTTTCCGTCTGGTGCGTATACTAATAGATCTGAAGGTTTTCCAACGGGTGAGCAGGCCACATACAGCTGTACATGTGAGAAGCATAGATTTTCAAAATTTAGTTCACACACTTGTAGCGATTGTCTCTGTGCTTTGTTGATGGTCATTGCAAATGCGAGTCGCACCGGAAACTGCAAACATTTAAATTCGAATGGCATATCTGTTGGAATCATTGGGATGCTTGGCAACAGTACATTGTCCCCTTTAATTTTTTTTAGCTTCAATGATGTTGTGCATTATCTTTTTCACTGAAAGTCTGGTACCGTTGCAAAGTGGTTGATTTATATTTCGGAGAAGAATGATATGTACGCCAATTTTCAATGTTAGAACGTGTGACGGCATGGCTGCCAAATCAAGTGAATTTAAGAATTCAGTTGGATAATTGAAAATTTCGTCATGATTCATTACAGTATCAATGGACTTATACTTTGTCTCTCTGCCTGGTATTTAGTTTTGAATCCTGTAGTTGATGGCATTAACATCGTTGTTTTTGGCTGCTAATATAACACGTTCACTGAGCCACTAATTATTTTTGTAATTCTGTGCGAAATTTTTCGGAAAACTTTGTGAATCAATTTGCCTCGATTATGATTCTTGTAATTTCACTAAGGTTGGAGAGTCCCTTGTTAATTTAAGAGAAAACAATATTCTTAGATCAAATAAGTATATAACTGAATGTTCTGACTTATTTAATATCTATGACATCATCAGTGCACATATTTTCGGAAATTTACATTGATAAGTATACAGTAAATTGCATATTGTAAATGTATTCAGTAACAATCGATTGCTTATTTAAGTACTCCATCAGAATGATAACAAAACTCAATGCTTCCTAGAACACCGAGAATTGTGTTTCTTTAAAGCGAGCCCCTTGTAAGCGCATTGGCAGCCCACTGCTGGCTATGCCAATTTAGAAACCTTTGCGGGCTTCCACACAAAAACTCACCAAAGTTTTATCGCAGTCGAATCAACGGTATAGGATCGCATACAGAAAAAACAAACAAATAAACGTATTGGCAGCCCACCGCTGATTAATATACATTTGCGGACCTCCGTACAACAACTCACCAAAGTTTTATCGCAATCAGATGATCGGTATAGGCACGCATACGGGAAAGACAAAAAATAATTACGTATTGGCAGCCCACCACTGATTTGTATACATCTGCGAACGTCCGTACAACAACTCACCAAAGTTTTATCGCAATCGAATGAACGGTATAAAAACACGAACGCATAAGGCACAAATTACCAAATTAACGTATTGGCAGCCCACCGCTGATTTATATACACTCACGGGCGTCCGCACAACAACTCACCAAAGTTTTATCGAAGTCGGATGAACGATATAGGAACGAATAAGGAAAAAACCAACAAATTAACTTATTGGCAGCCCACCGCTGATTTATTTACATTCACGGGCGTCCGCACAACTCACCAAAATTTTATCGCAATTGGATGAACGGTATAGTAACGCATACCAGACAAACAAACAAATTAACGCATTGGGAGCCCACTGCTGATTCATAAACCTATACTGGCGTCCGCATAACAACTCCCCAAAAAAAATATCGCAATCGGATGAGCGGTATAGGAGCGCATAGGTAACAAACAAACAAACAAACAAACATTCATTTTTATATATTATATATACTAGCTGGCCCGACGAACTTCGTACCGCCTCAGAATCAATAAATGTTGTGTTAATTTATTGGATGAGTTAAATTCAGTTTGAATGAATACTCAAAATGAATTAAGTTCAATAAATGTTCAAAATTCAAAATGAAAAGTATTTAAATTACATTGAAATGATGTAATTCACGTGGCACGGTCGATAGATTTAAAGGAATGCAGTAGATCAACGATTTGATTTTGAATTGTGAAGTTTAAATGATCCATATCTTTTTTCTTAGCCCCAAGAATTGCTCGTTCACTCGACCAATTGTGATTTTTGTGATTAGATGTTTGGGAACATTTTGTTGATGAAGCCGTCCTTCGTTGAGACGAAATTGAAAAAATTCGGCGGAATCGAAATCAATCCGTTCGATACGTCAACAGGATCACGGCCGTTACCGACGATAGTCAGCAATTGCTTGGAGAAATCTTCGGCAGATGGATCGTTTAAAAATGCAACTCGCATGTTGTTTGAAGCCGAAGTTTTTTCACATAGCGCCACAGAGTCGATGTTTTGAGGCAAGCGTTTATTTCATCGGCAGCGGTCGATCTTGGAATGACTGGTAGTGTTTGACGGAAATCGCCAGATATTTAAATCATTGCGCCTTTAAAACATCATAAGTCATTGCACAGATATTCGATTGTGCCTCCAATGCGCGTCTGTGCGTCATTGTGCATAAATCCCAGGTGATGATTTTAATTACTACCAAAACTTTGGTCATTGCTGAGTGTTTCACAATCTTGCGTGTCAGTTTTTCAGTTGTTTAAAGGTTTAACGGATATTTCAGCACTGAATGAGCCGTTCGCCATCCTTCTATCAACGTGGCCGCTATTCTAGAAGACGAAACTGCTACAGCAATTTCGGATCTCGCACGAACAGTCGCCATAATCAATGACATGAGGAATATCTTCCCAGTCCCACGATGTGGCGTTGGCATTCCTAACTTGACTAACAAAATGCCTCACATTAGGTAACACATGTCTTCGATCTAAATGAAAGCCTGGTTATTTATCTCTTCATTCACCTCGAGATCGGGATTCCCCGAACTGACACGAATTCGATGTAAAATGTCTTCCGGCATGTCATCCTTGTACTTGTTCCACACTTCACATGGATTCGATGTGAAGCATGTCAAAATAATGATAGAAAATAATGTGCGTATCTGACTTGGAGATTCAGAAACAATTTCTTCAGCGATTGTCATGTCTAGGGAATCCAATCCCGGGATCCCGAATCCCGGGATCCCGTCTATTTTTCGATACATTTCAATCCCGGGATTAGAAGATATAATACCGAAAATTTCGGGATTGATTTACTTATTAAACAGAAACGTCATGGTTTTCAAGTCGAACGGATGTTCACGCACATAATAAACAAAGCCCATTTTAAATCCTTTGCGATAACAATTATCGCAGAAGAAAAAGTAATTTGACACCAAGCATACTTAAATAAATTATAGTTGAATGTATTTGAAGATAACAAAAACGATATTTATTGATAAGCTTCACATTTCAATATTATTTCTTATCTTAATTTTTATTTTTTATTTTCAATACCTTAATGAATGTTATTAGATTTTTGCGTGATTTATTGTTCAATTTTTATATGTACATTAGTTTTTTATTAAGACACGTGTCAACTAAAGTTTATTTCGGTCAGTTTCTATATGAACAGTGCGATATATATCAGTGGTGTGCGAAGAGGAGAAGAGAACAATAACTTTAATTTTTAAATTTATTTTCTTTATTTTTTGAAAAATTATTTTATTTGACGCTCCCCCATCTTACAAAAGTCATCAATAACCGCATTTCGTTTAATATATTGTCTAAAAGATTTTTCAAATAATATTATTGCAAGAGTTGAAAATCTATTCTCACTTTGACTATTTCTATTGAATGTTCTTATTATTTTCATTGTAAAAAATGATCTTTCTCCAAAAGCACTTGTCGCCGGATATGGTAATAATAAAAATATGTTTTATTGGTTCTTTGCACAATAAAACCGTATATTAAATGGCGAAACAATTGATGATCTTATATTAACTTCGGGCACAGTTTAAAATAATATTTAAATTTCTTAGTATTTCATTTTTATGTTTGTATTTTTTAGATACATTTACTTTATTTAAATTATTGAGAATGTATGTCCACAATAATTTGAGAACTCTTCAATTTTGCAGTCTGAAGTAGGTGGATACTTTTTTCAGCTATCGACATTAATTATTTTAAGTTATATTGCTTATTTTTACATAATGTATGCATATTAAGTTCGTTTAATAATTGTGGCGCATATTTTTTTAAGAGTTATTAAAAAATCCACTCATTCACCTGTACATCGCGAATAACTGAGATTAAGAGAGCTGCGTATTGGCAGCCCACAGCTGGTTATATAATAAATTGTTTAATTTATTTTTCACCAATATTATCATTTTTTATTTCTTAAAAAAATGTACTGATCCCGGGATCGGAAAATTCTAATCCCGAAATCCCGGGATCAACATTTTGGCTCGGGATTGGATTCCCTAGTCATGTCCCAATAAGTATAATTTTCAAGCAAATTGAGCTGTTGACATGCAAGTAGAAAAAAGCATTCGTCATTTTTCGGATGAACTGTGTAAATGCGACCAAGAGCATCAATAGTCATTCGGGTGATCAGGAACCGGATCGCTTTGCTTTTGACGTTAAAATTTCTTCGATATAGCGTTCCAAGTGAAATAACGTGTCATCTCAGAGTAAAGCAACGTTCGTGCAAAACAATGTTGTCAAAAATTTATCATACCTAATTATAAACATACCTTATTTCAATATTATCCGATTTTCTTTCGTTTTCATTTCATATCATCGATTTCTTTTATTCTAATCCATATTCTAAATTTAAAATTATTTATAAGTCAATCGTATGCAAAAGAAGCAAAAACAAACAAATATAGAAAACAGTGCGATCTGGTGGATTTTTCTGAAACCAACATACGACATTTTATCGTTTGAAGCTGTTCGTCATTTGAAAATCTTGTTCTGTATGAAGATATTAATTTTCTTTATAATTTCTATTCCGTGATATTTTTCCGATGTTTTAATGCTTATTCTGCTATTCTAGGCACAGACAAATTTAATAAATCAAAGATCATTGAAATCCGTGCTGCAATTCTCGAGATATACGTGGTGTAAATAACCCCACTTTGTTTTACATATATAGATATAGATAGATAGATGATATTGTTACATTAGACATAATTAAGATGATTCTATTCAATTTTCACGGAAAACGAAGATATTTGTTTCACAGTTCACTTCTCATACTATTATGATTTTTATTTATACAATTTTGGATTAAGATTCAGGAATATTAGATTTAGGATAATCACATATTGTAAGTGATAATAAATTTTTTGATTGATTTTTTTGAGATAATAAAAAAAATGTTTAAATATAATTTTAGTTAAAATAGATGCTAAAATATTGTAAAACGATTGTGATAGAGAAGTCAAAAAAAAGATTATTTTTACCGTGTTCTTTTCTCAGGTCATGTGCTGTGAGCCTCAATATTCCTGTTTTGTCAATCTTCCTCGATGATTCTGCCACAAGAGGAACCAATGTTGCCAACTCGTTAATGGATCCATTAAGCTTATCTCGGCGCTGTTTTTCGGCTTTATTTCTAGCATCTCGTGGGTTGTCTCTGTAAAAAGGAAAAATTAGCATCAGTAACGAATTCAATGAAATACATTGGCTGATTGTGGCTACGAAAAAAGTCTAAATTGAATGTGACCTAAAAGCTAAAAATTTTAAGACAGATTTCTCACAAATGCTTAAACTGTAGATACAATAATGGTGGTTAACATGGTAGTGTATACAACACCGAAGAAATATTGAAAAAAGAAATCACGGTTGAGTGACATTTTTTAGTATTTGCATTTTGCAGCAATCTTTCAAAAACATAACTGAAATTTATAGGAAAATATCATTTTGACAGGCACAGATCAGCAATAGTTTATGGAAGATTTATCCTTCATATTCGTTCAATTGTTGAAATCACTGGTAAAAAGTGTAATTTTTCATGCCTTATGCCAGGGATGGCGAATAAGGGATAATGCTAAATCATCTAACCCGCTTGAACTTTTAGAAATGACTGTTTTTTTTTTTTTTTAAATCAAATTTGACCCACTTGCGAAAAAGGTCCGCCATCCCTGCCTTATGCTTTGCTTCACTCATAGAAAGGTCACTTCGTTTTTTATTCCACATTGCATTTGATAAAAGAAATTTCATTGCTCCTTCGGTTATTATGTCATTGATGACAAAGAGCAGGGATGGAAATTAAAGGCAAACTAAACTCTATCGCCGCATTCAATCAATTTTCATATTAACACAGACATTAAAACTATATATTGACCACACTTTTGTAAAGTTTTTCGTAAAATGTGAAACATATACATATATAATAGTATATTGCAAACATAATCCATCCTTCTAGTCTCAATAGTCAGTTGGAATGTAAATATGTATTTTTTTAGAAAAGAGAATAATGATTTAAGAAATTACGTTTTTACATAATGTAAAATGTTTCTCTCCAATTGACAAAACATACATCACACTATCATAAAAACTTTTGTTAAAAATATGAAAAATAAAGTTTCTAATAAAATGTAAAATGAGTAATTTTGCATATTGTATAATTTTATGAAGAATTAATATTACAAGAATGACCTGTCTTAAATAGACTTAATATATAAATATATTTAGTTTATTTTAAAATTCATGTACTTGTCTACAAAATTTACCATACTTCAGGCACATAGCTCAAATCCTACTTGCTATCCTTGACCTAGGACAATACGAAAATCAAACACATGTGTCAATCCATAAAATCGAATTGTCTACAATATAATTAAAAATAGATTTTACCTTATGACATTGAATATGAAAGAATATTTTGAAAAATGATGAAATTAACACAACATGTATTTTAATCAGGAATGTGGAGTAGGGATTCCAACTCGGATATCTGGATATCCGATATCCGGATATATCCGGCCCTTTTTAACTATTCGATATCCGGATATTTGGGAAAATATCCGGATAATATTCGTTATAATTTGAAATGAAATATTTTACAAAATCGACAAAAGATGATATGAATACTGGGGTATTTACTACCTGGAAGAAACGATTACTTAGGAGTAGTGTTTTTTTTATACCTTCCCCAAACTCGGGTATTATGAATATCTTATTTTGTTATCTTAATACTTAAAAGTTCTACGAATCAGCTCGGACTCTAGGCAAAAAAAACCTTTAATGCCGAAATTTCATTCATTGAAGAAATGCCGTTGCAGTAATCTAATGCAGCTGCAAATTTTCAATATTTTAATATGATGGAATAGTATTGAAATGTGTATTTTCTCTATCTAAGGCATTACAGAAGTGGGAAAGGATTTAGTCAGGATCAGTTGATCATGAAACTTTGATCGTGAAAAATCTTCATTTGCGTGCGAGTTCTACAATTCATTACTAAAAACCAAGCAATCGAGACTGTCTACATATTTACAAAAGGAGCCGTTAATTCCTTGTTTATTAAAATATGTTTAAAAATATTTTGTTTAAAATTTAAATAATTTTGTACAAAATTTTAGCCATGTCAAGAGGCTCATAGTTTGGATGGACTGATTTTATGAGAAAAAATAATAATTTGCAGTCAGCGGTGTGTAATAAATAAATGTGGGAAAACTATTGGATGCAAAGGATCTTCAACGACTCCTATGATAAATCATCTAAAATCTCATAATATTAGTGTTGTTTAAAACACTTCTAACAATAAAACCAACATCAATAGCAAAGGAGCGAGTATTTTCAACAGCAGGAAAAAATAAAACTAAATTAAGATCAAATTTAAAATATGGTATATTTAATGCTGTCTTATTTTTAAAATATGAATAAATGACTTATATTACGAATGAACTCGTTTTTAATGTATTATTTTAGTACATAAATTTATATATGTAGTAATGTTCATACTTACTGAAACTATTCGGATATCTGGATATATCCGGATAGTTTCAATTTTACTATTCGATATCCGGATAGATGAAAATGACGAATAGTTGGAATCCTTAATGTGGAGTCGCGTGAAAAAAGACGACTTCGACTACAGCTTTAAAATAATTTACGACTCCAACTCCGAGGAAATTTTCAATAATTTCATTTTAACTTATATACAGTCTGCGCAAGAATATTTCGCGTTCCTTAGGAAAAATCAGTTTTGTATTTTAAAATGTCTTTGAAGAGCACAAAAGAAATATATCTTTATAAATACCATTATAAATAAGTCTAAGCATGTATCCACATCTCAAATATAAATAGTTTTACCTTTGACACAATTTTTAACAGCTAATAATTAACTAATGACAGCCCAGGTAGTAGAATTAACAAATTGTTGTATTCATTAAATATTTTTTAATTTAAATATGTGATTTTTTTTATCAATTGTTAATTATTGATAATTTTTAACATGCAGGGAATATTAAAATGCATTGAAAAAAAATGCATGTTTTCTTAAAAGATTTTTATTTCGATTAATGTTTAATTTCCCACTCTTACCTTTTATGAAGGTGGTTACTTATAAAAATAGTTTTTTTTTAGATTCTGAAGTAAAGAAGAAGTCCATAAATAAAAGTGGTAAAGAGATTTTAGTAATAAACATTCAATTTCTATTAATTAAGTTAGGATTATGTGCACGGCGCGCTGCCAAAAAACCACTATTGTCCACGAGAATGAAAAAAAAATGGCGTGATTTTAAATTTTAAATTAAAAATTTCCACTTAAAATTAACGGGACGATGTCATATTATCTGATTAGTCCAAGTTTAACGTGGTCAGCGCTAATGGCAAAGTGGTAGGTTGACTAAAGCGAAAACATGAAAACAGCAAAAATTGCATACTTCCCTCCATCAAACATTCGCCATACGCAATGGTCTGAGGTGCCATCACCAGAGAAGAAGTTGGCAAAATTTTTATGTTGGAGGAAACAGTCAATGTCCAAAATTACAAATGTGTCATTTTTGAAGAAGTTTCACCAAAATTGGAGGAGTTTTTATCCTTCATAGTACGGACAGTATTCCATTCCGCTTTTTGTCATCGTGAAAAATCTATCACTTCGTGATTTTTTCTGGCTTTCAAACAATTTATTTAACAAATAAATGTGCTAATTATATTTTTATCAGTTATTTGGGCGAAGAACTAATAAGAAAACCTTGGCTTAAAGAGCCTTTTATGGCCAGGTAACAGCGCTGATCTCGACATCATTGAGAATTTCTTGACGATAATGGGCAACGAAATTGCAGATCTTAAGCATAAAACAATACATGAATTGAATAAAGCTATTTAAAATGATAGAATAAACAAAAAAAGGATATTTTTTTTCAAAAAGTATAATTCCGTGCCATGGCGAATAACAAACCCAATGAAAGGTAAGGGTGGGAAATTTTATATTTATTGGAATAAAAATATTTAAAAAAACATGGATTTTTTTAAAAATGCATTTTAAGATTCCCTGGACGCTAAAAGTTATCAATAATTAACAATTGATGATATAAAAAATCGCATATTTAAATTAAAAAATATTTAATGAATACACTTTGTTAATTCTACTACCTGGGCTGTCATTAGTTAATTATTAGCTGTTAAAAATTGTGTCAAAGGTAAAACTATTTATATTTAAGATGTGGATACATGCTTAGACTTATTTGTAATGATACGTATAAATGTAATGACTGTATATGTATACCATCAGATCATCTTTAGTCAGCCAAGCATGAAATGAAAATGTGAAACACACACTTTTGACTATTTTGTTTAAATACACATTAACTATTTTTCAAAAAAAAAAAATCGAGCCGCTCATTTTTCACGACTCCACACTCCAACTCCACAGCCCTGATTTTAACTCATATTGCTAACTAACCAAACAGTTCTTAATTTAAAAGGGAACCTTTTTTTATAAAAAAACTGATTTAACATTTCTTTTATCACTTGTAAAATAAAGGTTAATGTGGTAAAGAAACTGAATTTCCATATGTTTTTCTTCACTGTGATTGACATCCGCTCATTATGTGAAGCCTGTGGAATACTAATGGAGCATCTCAACAGAAATTATTCTTCGGGAACTGGTTATTCTGTTGCACAAAGTGTCTCAATTGAAACAATCAAAAAGAATTTTGGGACTAAAGCAGGACTTCTAATCCATAATCACTTTCATTTTTTTTTAGGGTCAATTATTGGTGGGAGGCATTATATATATATAAAATAAAACCATAAATCGATAAAAAACGAAAACAATTTCTGGAATTCAATCCTATGGACACTAAAATCGAAATGGTTAAGGGTTATTAACCACTTAGGTAGAAGATTGACAATTTATTTTATTTATTCATTATCTCCATCTCCTCAAAGTCAATAAAAAAGGAATAATATGCCATTATAAAAAATCACAAATGAATAATAATATTATATTACGGGTGTTTTTTTTGTATCTTTTTTGATAATTTACTTCTAATATCAATTATATTGTAAGATTTGGTTAATAGTAAAAGCGACACTGATTGTTATGTGAAAACATCGCATTTGATTAGGGTATTATACTATAATATGAAAATCATAGAATTTGAATATTCCTCATTTTTTATTGTTACTGGCAGGTGGAAAAATCCTGTGTGACCTTCGCTTCATAACAACACTAAGGACGCACACGCCTTAAGCATTCCCCATTGTTGAGACTTGTCGAGAGCTGCTTAACTTTTCCTTTCTATCCTCATGTTCATAAGAAGTACCAATTCATGTGATCATTAAATTTGAAGAGGTTTTAGGGATACCGAGAATATAAAAATGTTAAGAAATCAAAATAATCAACTTGAAATGAAAAAAAATACCCATTTTTTTTCTTGATTCTGAAATTATAGAACATATTCCTTCAACATAAAAGTGTCATTTATTTATATAATAATTGGATTGGAAATCGCTTCATATCACTTAAAACGAAGAAAACAAAAGCAATTATTAGTACTTTATTTGAATTTCATCATTATTAAAACAAAAATGAAAATAGAACATGCTTATTAGGAATCATTGACCATCTCTAGTTCATATAATATGATTTCCGGCCTAGTAAAATATCAAATTATTTACGATGTAAATGCCAACACAAAACAAAATTATTATGCCTTACTAGAGGTCTGCACGGGCCCGGGCCTGGCCCACGGGCTCTTACCCGACCCGGCCCGTGGGCCAGGCTCGGGCGGGTAAGCGCAATTGAGAGTCGGGCTCTGGAATTTGGGATATAATCTGGGGAAAAATATAGCAAATCGAGGATTTCAAATTCCTCGGTGAGCTAAAAAAAAAAAAAGGACTTTCGGAGATAATCTGGGAAAAAGTATAGCAAATCGAGTATTTCAAATTTCTCGGTGAGCTAAAAAAGGACTTTCGGAGATAATCTGGAAAAAAGTATAGCAAATCGAGGATTTCAAATTTCTCGGTGAGCTAAAATAAAGAGTTTCGGGTCGGGTTCGGGTAACAAGTGCGGTATTAGACTCGGGCCCGGGCCGGGTCGGGCGTGAGTTTTTCGGGCTCGGACCGGGTAGTTTTGTAAAATTTTGGCCCGTGCAGACCTCTATGCCTTACTATATTTAGTGAATGTGTCTCGTTCTTTCTTATCACCTCTTCCAATTAGATTTATTAGCGAATGTGCAAAATAGTAACATACGTACTCATAGTAGCAAAACAAAACAGTATTAAATGTTTACTATATTGAAGATTTAAAATTGAAAATAATCTTTTACTGATTTGAATCAGTAACTAGTTAAATTGATTCTATTCTTTTGCAATATAATTGAGATTAAATTGTATTTATCGAGATTGCGTTTCTTGAATGGTGCCGTTTGTCAACTTACGTCAAACAAATGAAACGTAACACTTGAAATTTTCTAGCTGGAAGTAAAATGTTTTGATATTTATTAAAAGAAGGGGCTGTAGTGAAATGATTAACGTCATCGACTTTGGTTGCTATGATCATGGGTTCAAATTCCATTGCGGAAATTTTATAAATCTAATTACGTTCAAAGGCATGTATACCTAAATTCCCTCCCACCCAAGCGATCCTAAAAACGGGGGGTAACAAGAGCGATTAGCAGAATCACTAGACTTGCCCTGGCCTCATCTTTCTATCTTTACTCTCTACGTCAAAAAGAGTAGGGACAGGTTATGGCTCTGATATGGTTACAAAAAAGAATAATCCAAATCGGAAAGAATCCAAATCCAAAGATTTTAGATAACATAAAATTCAAAAGAGAATTTGCGTCAAGAGAGATAATTTGGGATATAAAAAAAATAGAAATGACTCGAAGTTGGATTTTCATAAGTGTATCATCAGTTGAAATGCTCGTGACGAGTAAAACCGGTTCCGCATCTTTATCAAATAATGTAAACCAGTAAAAAAATATGTTTTATTTATCAATTACAAGTATTATATATTGGTGGATTAATTCATTAATATGTAGTAGGAAAAGTATCATCTCATTGATTATTTTTAGTACCTACACTTGAATGTATGAAATGATTCAATGAGTTGGCTTTGGATAAACCGATACCTGATTCGTTCTGTTTGATTTTTTAATATTGCCCATCTCTAATTATTATGGCCTTGCGGCAGACCAGTTAAGTAAAAATGATTAGATATTTAATTTCAAAATCGGGTATATTGCAAGTACTTCATTGAGCATTTTCGAAAAAAAAATACGTAGGTACTGTGAGTAGAAAAATATTGTATTATGCTATAATAAAAAAAGATATTGGGTATTCGATTCTCTTTCCAATGATGACAGTTTAAATGATCCTTATAAAAAATAGCCCACGCTGAATCGTAACCCAGCGTCTACTGAGAAAGGATTGTGGAAAAATTGAAAACATACAAATCCAACATTATTAACCTAATAGGATTTGTATGTGTATGTACGAAAGGCTATAAAAAGACAGCCAAGTAAATCCGGGCGATACAATATTGTTAGTTTTATATTATCAAAACCATCTAAAGATTTACTTTATTCGGCGAATTTCGATGCTATTAAAACAAGAAATAAATTTCAAACGAGACAGCGTATCTTCATTATAATTTAGAAAAATAAATAGTTTACGAACACAATAATTGTTAATCCCGAGTAAGTTGCGAAACGAGCATATTTAACCCTTTTAATGCCGGACGATTTTGCTATGCATATGCTAAAATTGCCAAGCGTTTTTGTAGAAAAAAATCGTCTTTTACAATTTTTCAAAAAAAGTATTGAAAAGCATTTTTCAGGAACTTAAAATACTTGTATTCTCTATGATCTATGGAAATAATATTCAGAGATATTATCTGCATTTTACAAAAATGATACAATAACAAATAATAACGTTGATTAAATAAAATTTTAAACAAATAAAACTGAGTTCCCCTTAAAAACAACAGTTTAAAACATATTAATTTTGAAACAATTTTTATGTCATTATGTAGTAAAATCTATTAGGCATTGAATGAAAAAAAATGAATATATTTTATTATTTTACAAAGCACCAAATTTTTTCGCATATTTGCACGCAGGTAAAAAAAGAGAATTTATCTATGTCACGTTACATTGCGAAAAGTTTGATATGGGACGATGAGATAGATTGATATGCTGGGGCATCCAATCCCGGGATCCCGTTCAATTTTCTGATCCCGAAATCCCGGGATTGACATGGTCGCGATCCCGGGATTTCGGGATTGATAAATTTTGAGTAAATCTCGAAAAGTGAGATGAAATTGGCAAATTGTCGATTCTAATTTCCCCGGTGAGCTAAAAAAAAAAAAAAACGAGGTTTCGTTAGAATTCGGGGAAAAAGTATACCAAATGGAGGATTTCAAATTCCTCGGTGAGCTAAAAAAAAAAAATAGGTTTCGTGAGAATCCTAGGAAAAAGTAAAAGTACCAAATCGGAGATTTCAAAAACGGGATTGGAAAAAGGCTCCGGGATTGGATACCCTACTGGGCATCTGTTGAATAACTCACTTAACTCTCGCGGCTCGGAGACTAGAAAAATACTTCTCGGCCGATGGGGGTCTTTTAGGGACCCCAGTGGTTTCCTCATTATTGGCCTTATTATTATGAATTTCAAAAAAAAAATAGTCTAAGGGCTTTAAAATATCTCTCTGCATCATTCCTCTTACATTTTATATTATAAAAATCTGTGGTTTTTTAATAAATAATCATATTTTAAGTTGCGCGTAAAATATACGTCGTTTCAATGCAAATGTCAATGTGCGACTGGCGCGCTTTGCTAAGCGGTGTTCAGTCTAGTTATCTTACCAACGATCGCTGATAAGCGGGCGCTTATCTCTTATCTTATCGTATTTATATAAACTACAAAAGGTCCAAAAAACTATGATATAAGATACCTTAATTATTAACATTGTATCACCCATATTAAAATAGATATTTAAGAAAATGTGGGTATTGGGGTCGCATTTCTTGAGCTTAGAACCGGAAAAGTTAATACAAATAAAAATTTAATAGGTATAAATTTGGTATCTGAAGCGCCGGGCCGATTTTTCGGCCTTCCGGCATTAAAAGGGTTAAATTTAGCAATCGATGTTTAAAGTTGCAAGATTTTGACATTAGTTTTGCAGTCATTGAATAACTTATATCTTATATGCCCAGATTCAAAAGATGATGGCGAGTATTTTCTACTAGTTACTGATTTTTAAAAATTTGTAAATTGATATCACATAAAATGTCTCTAGAAATTACCAAGCATTCATACTTTTATAAATATATTATTAAAAACAACTTTCTAGGCTGTGCTGTGGAGTTGGGAGCTGTAGAGTAGGGTGCTTTTCCGGAGTCGGAAAAAAATACTATTCCGACCTATTTAAAAAAATATATATTGGTCATACGGATTAGTGAAATGATGACTATGTACTAGAATTATTCTACTAACTCAAATTATATTTTCTAGGATTACATATTTGTAAATTCAACGAAAATGATTGAAAAAGTCAATTTGGACTCGATTAAAAACCGGAGTCAAATTCGTTTTTTTTTACCGAATCTACAACCCTAGTATTTCCATTACATATATTTTTCCCGTGTTCGCTCCCAATGTGGAACACATGGCCTACTAATAGAGGTATCTCGACAGAACTTTTATACGAGAACTGCTAGTTACCTAGTTGCTTAAACTCTCTTCTTTTCGAAGAGAGTAGGGATATACAAGATAGGGTTAGGACAGGACTGGTGGTAAGCTAATCGCTCTCGGTACGCCCCATAATTGTAGGATTGGAAGGGTGGGAGGGAATTTTTAGACATCACAACATTCAAACAGAAATCGGTAAACCGATTGAAAAAATGCTGTTCGGACTGGGATTCGAACCGTGAGATCAGGCTTGGAAGCCATCGACGTTGACCACTGTGCCATAGACCCGACAATATATTACATATTTCATTGGTGACAGTTAAAATGTAACTATAACAAATATAAAATATGAATATTTTCGTAAGATTATTTTAGAATATCATAATAATTTTCGACAATACTTACTGATTTTAAACGCGAGCTAAAAATAAAAAAAAACGAACCAGAAATCGGAAAAATTCCTACAAATTTAATATGGCGACACGTGCGGGGTGGAAGTTTTTCGTTAGAAAATATATAAAGCAAACAAGCATAGTAGAGAGATAAAATAATGACGACCATCATTTTGATGTATTTCCGTGTAATTTTACTGTATTTTTTCTTTTTTTATACATTAGAAAGTAACACTTAAATAACACAACACATTTATATATTCGAAATAATACTGTTTGAAAACACATAATTCTACAACGGAAGAAAACTTAAACGAGATATTATTATAAGTTGGATAACTAATAAGCAGTTTATAAAACCATACTTACATTAATACGTTTTTTGAATAGCTCATAAAAAACGTCCCATTGAAATCAGTGGCATTTCATGGAAAATTTTACAAACCGGTACGGTTTAAATTATGCAATGTATTTGTATGGCATATAATTATATATTATAAAACCGAGGTAATCATTTTTTATACATTGTTAAACTATCTATACAAAAAACAATATACCCCCGCAGTTTCACACTAGAACAGGGGTTAGCAACCTTTTCGAACCCTAGAGCGCAATCTAAAATATTGGTAGGGCGGCGAGCACCACATTTTTTAAAAATCTCGAAACCCAGGAATTTACCGATTTGCCCAAAATATCAACGAGACTAGTATTTTTTTTAGCTCACCGACGAATTTGAAAATCTCGATTTCCTATACTTTTTCCCCAAAATATCTCCGAAACTCGTTTTTTTAGCTCACTGAGGAATTTGAAATCTTCAATTCCCTATACTTTTCCCCCAAAATATCTTTGAAACTCGTTTTTATTTTTGCTCACCGAGGAATTTGAAAATCTCAAAACCCGATTAAACGATTTCATAAATTAGTTGGCGGGCGCATCGGAATCAATCGGCGGCACGGGGTTGGTAACCCCTGCACTAGAACATATTGAGAGCTGATAAAGAATGAACTGTAATACAGTTAGCCCCAACTAGAGCATCCAATTCGGGCCACTTTTCGTAATCCCGGGATTTACATTTTTTTCAATCCCGGGAACGATCAATTAAATTAACATGAAATCGTGGACAAATTCGGGATTGAGAGATTGCTTGCTTCAAGATTCGATGATGCAAGACAATTGAGCGGGAGAACTTTTTCATCTTCTTTTCCACGTCCCGATGCATTTTTCTTCGTCCAACAGAACAAGATTTCCGTTGGCCATTTCAATGTCAAATGACTGAAAAAACACCTTAATATTCTACTACAGAGATTAAAAGAAAGCAATACAAACTCAAAAGGGTGGGATCGTAACTGGTTCACGATTCTAAGCCAAAATATTACAGACATGCATCATCTTAAGAAACTATCTGACACGGTGATGTCAACGTTAAAATAAGCTTATTAAATGTATTTTTTTTTCTTTAGATTAGTTGTAAATTATTTACATACAAATTGAGAAGAGATGACTAGTATTCAAATCTAATTTCTGAGCATACGTCACCAATTCAATATCAATTTTATATTTGTTACCGAAATTGAGCGTTGCTGGCGAACGCTCCGAGGCCTCCCCACAATATTATAAGTAACATCATTCACTTCTACTGACGTGTCAAAAAACAACATATCAATTAACACTCGGCAAGATCGTAATTTGACATATTTACATTTGTATCGCGCCGAAAGGAAAGGGATTGATTGCACTTAGCTATACCGATTTCCGACGTTGAAACCGATACGATAACTTAACATCTAAAATGCGAGGCAAATCAGAATGAAAAAAGTACGTTCTCGAAACGCTTTTATTCTAAATGATGTATAGATAGATATCAATGGATATGGAGACTTTTTCAATTCACATCTATAATCTCTATTGTGTTTTTCCATAACTTAACCTTTAGAGGAGTATGGACGTACATGTACGTCGGGCGCCATATTTCTGTAAATGAGGATAAAAGTAGTTTAAACGTAACACAGGAGTGTCTGTCAGAAAGCATATATATGCTCTAAGTATGAATAACATATATTCATTGGGAAAAAGTCACAAAATTGTCATGTTAAGAAAAGACAGTAAATTAAAGTAAGGTCTGTATAAATCTATTCACTCCTCTAAAGGTTAACATTGAAATAGTGATATTTTATCCCCGACCGATTGAACTTGAATAATTCAGAAAAGCCGGAATCGAAATAGCGGACCGGGTTTGTAAGCACTAATTAAATACATATTATGGTGAGTGTAATGTAGTATGTACACGCAGAATATTACTGGCGTTTTTTCATTAATATCAATGATTTTTGGATCAACTTGGTTTGAAGAATCATTTATTATGAGAAACTTTTATCAGCTTCATAGGAAATGATTTGAGTAAATGCGAGATAACCCAAAACATTTGCGATAAAACGTTAACAGAATATACTGGTGGTACAACGATTCAATAGTCTCGCATGGAGATAACTAACGTAATGTATATATTATAAATTTATAATTTATTGTATTCCAAAGCATGCATTGTAGGTAATCTTAATGCGTATTACATTTTGATATGTACCTAAATAAATATACTTATAATAAAATACAGTGTGGAAGAATTGCGCTTCTTAAAAATTTAAAACAATACATGAAAAAACAACAATATTTGTAATCAACGGCGTAGGCGTAAGTTGAATCATTAATGGTGGGACTTAATACAATCTATTTTCTAAACATTTTATAATTACTTTTTTTTTAGCTAAACATGGCGAAAAACAGATTAAGCACCGAGCTCATATTTTTGAAATCGTCACCACGCACTAGGCCAGGGTTGAGGATCCTTCTCTTCTCTAAAGGTCGCATTCATTTTTCTGATTCGACATAAGGCCGCAGTAAACATTGACTAGGGAATCTTTGGCCGAAAACAGGAATTTAAGGTCAGAATATGTCAGGAATTTACGAATTTACATAAATTTATAGAATTACAGAATTGGCCAGAAGGCCGCACCAGAGTTGCCAAAAGGCCGCAGGTTACCCACGCCTGCACTAGGCCATCCAATCCTGGACTTTTCTTGTGATCCCGAGATTTCAAGATTGACAACTTTTCCAATCCTGGGATTGAACATTCAACAACAAATCTAGTGTAAATTCGGGATTGAGAAATTTTTGCACGGCGATTTTGAAATCTTGGGATTTCTCAATAAATTTTTTGTCGATTTGAAAAAGCCAGGAATTCGCAGATTTCCCAAAATGAAACGATGTGAGACCTTTTTTTTCCAGGTCTTTCAAGTTTTGCAATTTAAAAAACTCAGGAATTTATAGAATTTCTAAAATAAACCATATTAAAGGTATATAATATTTACCTTTAATACCCCTACTATAGATAGGTAAGCGTACATCAAAAAGATTGAAAACTACTGCACCAAAACTAGCGATGTAATGTAGTCAACACAGAAATAGGCATATCCTAATGTAAATGTATTATATTCATTTTTGTTCACTACTTTATTTTAATGCAATAGTAAAAAATACAGAAGGTCACTCTAAAATAATCATGAAATAAAATAGTGTATTGTTATGAGTGAAACAAGTATATTTAGCACTGGCATCGTAAATATTTTTGAATGGAGTATTGGAAACCATACACAAATATAAAGAATAATGTTCTTTTAAACGTCACAGCATAATATTTAAGTGCTTGGTGGGATTTCGATAGGTTTTTGTTGAAATACTATCTGCCCGGTACTGCGTCCTCCGAGATGTCACTAAAGCCTCTTTTAGACCACGGCCGAGCAAAAATATTGATCGAGTAAGCGTCTACACCAGTTGTTGTCACGTAAAATTGTACTGTGGCCGCATTATAAAATTTCAGCGTTCCTATGGTAATGTCTTGTGGCCGCATCAAATTGAGATGTGATAAAAATAGCAGTTGCATTTACTAAAAAAACAACATATGAGTTTGTGTTGTTTTAAATTTATAAAAAAGATAAAAATTTAAAAATCAATATTTACTATGAAGCTGTTGGTGGCTGCAGAAAAATTCTCTGGTGGCCGCACATGAGAACCACTGGTCTATATAAGTTTTTTAGCGATTCAGTTAATTTTTACGTGTGTGTTTTCGATTCAACAACACTCGTCCAACGCCTGTTCTGACACTCCAAAAACGTTAACAAATGCTTCAGGTGGTGATGGAGTCCTAAAAGAGACATAAGTACGAGCACGCAAGCTGATCGTTGTCCAGTTTTCTTTGTGACATCTTAAATTTTATTAGTAATCATAGTGGTATTGGATAAACTGGGGGATGATCATTTAAAACAAGAAAAATCACAACAATTTTCCCTCATTAAGACGAAAAGGATATCATTAAAATTAGCGACTGAAACACATACGGTTATTTTAAAAGCAACATCTGTTGACATTAGGCGTTGTCAGTTGAAAAAAGGGATTTTCAGCATTCGACATTCGAAAGTCGATTTTTTCAACGTCGTCATCTGGTTTTTAATACAGGAGAACCTCTATTATCCGGCCTAATTGGGGATGGAGGTAGTCCGGATAATCGAAAAAAACACAATTGACAGGGAAAGACGTGTACATTCCGTATGAATATATTTTATTTGTCTTGGTTTACATATAGCTTCAGTATTACTTTATTTTTTAGTAAGAAATTAAATTATTTATTTTTGCTTAAAACAGCTAGCTGTTATTTTTGAAGCTTTAAGCTTTACAAATAACAGCTAGCTATTAAAAGTTTTAAAATACTTTTAAGACTTTTAAGTTGTCCTTAGTTACACTATTCTCAGCTCTCAAAGCACTCCATGGCTACATCTAAGGACTGAAAAGCTTCAGAATGTGCAGGACCAATATCTCTTTCCTCGCAAATCTTTTCTTAGTATTCTCGATCTTGTTCATCTGAGGCAAATGTTTCTTTAATTATTTTGTCATTATTCAAAATTTGAAATTCAAGATTGTTCGCATCTCAATTTAACCTTTCGGTAGCATCTTCTTCGTCACATTCAGCACTTTTTCAAAAATTCATGTTTCGTATAAAAAAATTAGTGTGTTTCATGATTTCGTTCCATGTTTTTCTTAATGTTGACACATCTAAAGAGTTCCGTCCGTCTGCTCCCATGTAGCAACAGTCTTTTAAAAGTTGAATAAATGTAACCGTAAACATTTCATCAATCTGATTTAAATATTTTATAGATGGAAGAGATGATTGATTGTCTACAATGTGTTTACTTCTGGAATGAACTGTTGTTCATACCATCGGTTAAAAAATTTACCATCCATCCAGGCTTTTTACTGATGGTAATATTTCACCGGATGACTTCTTATGTTTTTAAAGCATCCCGGGGCTTTTTGGTTTCTAACAACGCAAAACAACTAACAAAATGTTATGCTTTCCATCACGTACGTAAACATCAGTGGACGCAATTCGCCACGTGAAAATCAGCATATTCGTAAAATGTTAGTTTAAATATTTGGAACAATCCGGATAATCGGGGTTCTACTGTATTAGAATTTATATTGATTTATTTAAATTTAAATTATTTAAAAACCGTTGTATTTTGATTTGAAACTGCCATAGTAACAAATAAAATTAGATGAAATCTTAAGTTGTCCAAAGTCAGTATAAATAATGAATGTGTTGAAAATATTATATTTAGGTTTATTTTGAAAATGTTTTTGATGCATTTTGACTCGGTTCACGAGTACATCAAATTCAAAAACACTGAGGGTCGAATTTAGGCATAAACGAATCAAAAAACAAAATAACAATAAATTTGAATGTTATACTAGATGCATTAAAAACTATATAACCTACTTTATTACCCAGCAACAGAATATTTTCTATTTTATGAAATTTCTTTAACAAAATTAGATTACTGAGGAATTGGTTAGTGGATGTTGTGTGTTTTAACCGAATAAAAATGTTGGATTTTCAACCATTTTTTGCTACTTTAATTAAATAATCCATTTTTGTAAATCGTTGAAAACCGGATGAATATTGGAATTCAAAAAAAGGTTTTCGTCGGTTTTTTTAAAGCCCTAGTTGAGGTGTTATCTTAGGAGTCCACATGATCCACATTAGACGCGTTCATGGTTAAAAAATACTTTTGATAAACTTACAATTTTGCACGTAACAGTACCAATAAAATGACTGAAAAAATAAATCTTCGGATAGTAATCCGGTTAAAACTAGAAAATATTGTAATTATGTACGTACAGGTATCAACAAAATAATACTAGACGACCTTCTTTCGGTCATCAATTATTTACTATAAATGGTAATTTTTAATTCGTGAGTCAAAAAGCCTCCAGTTAATACCTCTATTTTTCCGTTTAATAATTTAATTATGCTTGAAGCAGCATCTTACATGTACATATTAAATTTAACAAACCTACTAGTCTTAAAAAAATCGTAAGTTTTAAACAGGAAAGAAACAAAAGAAAACCTCTATTGAACTTTAAATATTATGAAGAGAATTGATTATTTGCTTATTGTAAAAATTAAGACAAATATTGGATGACACGAGTTCCCAAACGTTGTGATGGATGGGCTCTTGTTATGTACGTTGCATAGCTTTCAATAGCCGTATAATTTTTATGTACAAATAATAATAAAGCAGTAGAATTACAATTTATTACATTCGACCCGATAAAAACCTGCAATCGTATCCAACTCAATTTATGGGTTTTTGAAATAAGAAATCTTAAAAAAAGGTCTCTCGTCTTTTCATTTTGGGAATTTTGTAAATTCATGGATTTTTGGATTCGAAAATTTTGGGAGGAGCTAAAAAAAAATAGGTCTCTCGTCTTTTCATTTTGAAAATTCCTGGGTTTTTGAGATCGACTATTTTTTTTTGATCCCAGGATTTAAAAATCGCTACACAAAAATTTACACACGATTTTATGTTGAATTTTAAATCCAGGGATCATAAAAAGGGTCCGGGATTGGATGTCGTAGTGTGCATCGTAATAATTATTGTTAAATAAATTTATTCAATTCTCGTGGGAGAAGGCCGTAGGCTATTTTTTCTATATTTTGCGGGTCTCGGTTTTTTTTTTGGAAAGCACTGCTAAAAACAATATACATACATAAATTTCCTTTTTTTATAACAAGTTTTTTCCTGCAAGCTACTTATTATTTTTGAGGGAAAGAGTTGTGTAACTCTAGGAACAGGCAATTCCATGAAATAAAAAATACGATTGACAACGTTACTTCACTACAGCGGAAAACATCGCGAACATAATCCGCGTATTTCTTTAATATATGTTAATAGTTCCATGCGCCTGTGTGGTCGAGTGGTCAACATCGTTGGCTACCGCTACGGAGGGCACGGGTTCGAATCCCGGTACGGACAGTTTTATAAATTGATTTTTCAATCGATTTATGAATTTCTGTTCAAAGGCATGGATGTATGTGATGTCTTGAATTCCCCCCTCCCACCCATCCTATCCTATGAACGGGGCGTATGGAGAGCGATTAGCTAACCACTAGTCCTGTCCTTGCCCTTTCCTTCTATTCCTACTCTCTTTGGAAAAAGAGAGGTTGAGCAACTGAGTAACAAGCAGTTCTGGTAGAAACATTTCTGTTGAGATAAACTCCATTAGGAGTCCATATGCTCCATATTGGGAGCGGACATGGAAAAAAAAATAGTTCCATAATTAACGTTGGTATTTGACATTTGTTCACATATTATATAATACCGAGAAAATAATATCGTTTCCATAACTTTTACTTTTAATCCAAATTTCCGAGAATACAAATTACCTTTGACATAGCCGGTACAGATTAGGTATAGCATTCATCAATGCCACTACCGTACGAATATCTCAACACCGATATAACAAAGTTATGAAAATAACCATTAAGAGGATATAGTTCCTTCGCGCCTGAAAACAGAGTAAATCGATCGTTTGCCGTCGACTAAATCTCGTGAACCGTTAACTCAAAAAAATTTTTTGTTCAATAATTACGTTTGGCTCGTATTTAAACGGTCAGAATTTTAATTCAGTTTCGGTCAGAATTTTTAATACATCGGTCAGAATTTATATTACACTGGTCAGAATTTATATTAAATGGTCATAATGTATCGGTCAGAATTACAGAGGGCAGAATAAATAATTTATGGTCAGAATTTATATTAAGTGGTCAGAATAAATATTAAATGGTCAGAATTTATATTAAATGGTCAGAATATAAATGGGATCGGTCAGAATTTAAATGGAATCGGTCATATTTATTTTGACAGATGGTCTGATTTTTTTTGATGATATGATGTCATCGTATTGCGTTGCTATTGGTGCAAAGTGAAGTTGCTTACGGCAAATCGTCCAATGGGCGATTGGACGAGCGTTGCTACTAGCGCCACGGTCATTGAATGAATCACTATTATTGCGCGCTCAAAGGAAGAATTGACAGTTTTCATAGACTAGGTTTCCACATCCAGGCATTTGTATGTTTCGTGTCAAAAAAAGTTTTTATTTAAAAAAATGTTCACGGTATTTCCGCCTAACCGATATTCTTTTGGTTATTAAATAATTTTAAATAATCTAAAAGTTGCAACTATTTTTTATTATTTGTACAATTCGATACATTGTGATCTGCTCTGAAGAGAGTAAAGGAAAGGATAATATTTTTGGAAAGAACATTTAGATAAATAATTGCTATGGTACATTTCATAGCGACTGTGGAAAGGAAAACGGACGTAACCCTCAATTTTCCAAAACAGCTTTTTTTCGATAATCACAATGTATACAACTTGACACACATTCTATCAAAAGGATGGAAGCTGAAAATGCCGAATTAGTATCTAAATTTAACTTTTAAGTTTGAAAAAGATGATCTTGTAAAAAATTAAAACGAAGAAAAAATACTGAAATAAAGGTTTTTCCTAGATAATTTCTATTTTTCCTAGATAATTAGATTTTGTCAATTAAACACCAGTTTAGAAGTCTCCGTGCACTTCAAGGTTGTGTATAATTATTAATTTGCATATAGCCCAAAATCATCAAAACACGTTTTTGCGCCCTTTGTAAATTTTGATATGTGTGGGTTACGTCCTTTTCCCTTTCTACAGTCGATATAATACACTTATTGTAAGGAAAACACTATTTTTAGTATTTTTTATTTGAATTTAAAAAAGTGAAAACTAACAACATTCATCATAAAGCCTTGGTTCCTCTTGGAATCCTACATCCACTGCACTTCGGTGGATCCCTACCTTTATATAAACAAACCGAGTGGTATGTAATCAGATGATGCGTTATTTGTAATAATAATGACTCATTATAAGAGTCTGCTTTTCCACACATAACATGAATGTTGAAAAAAAAGGATTATTAATTTCATTTTTTTTTTATTCTGACCGAAATATTTATAAGATTTGACCGTACAATAGATTTTATTCTGACCGTATATTAATTTTATTCTGACCGTATATTAATTTTATTCTGACCGTTTATTAATTTTATTCTGACCGTTTATTAATTTTATTCTGACCGTTTATTATTTTTATTCTGACCGTTAGTATTTTTATTCTGACCGTTAACATTTTTATTCTGACCAAAAATTGAATTTTATTATGACCAAAAGTTGATTTAAATTCTGACCAGAAATTGATTTAAATTCTGACCATTTATTTTGTTGCCATTACGTTTTCCAAACGCTTTTTTACATTATTGCATTTTTTTCATGAAAATAGTCATATTTTAAAGAAAACACGACAAAACGTTCACACGGAATTTGAAAAACTGCTTTACGTCCTGATCATTTTTAGAGATTATTGTAAGATACCGAAGTTTAATGTCTTAGGAAGAAATGCAGATAAAGGTTTGTTTAAGAAAGTGAATTGAGCAGAATTTCCAATTTATGTAATGTAATGATTGTACATCTATTTGAAATGTACCATTTCTCCCACTTTTTCTGACTGATTTTTAAAGCATAATTGGATCATAAATACTTCTACAAAAAAATGGAATGATAAAACATTTTATTGTTTACATTTAAAAGCAAAAAAAATAAAATAATAATAATAATACCAATAAATGGTAACCATTTTTCGGGGATGTCTTTTTTTTACCTTCTATGCTTCAGTTTGAGATGGTGCTTGGTCTTGAGTGGACGTGTCGAACATTTCTTTAGATATTTTTAAATCACTGGTCAACGAACATTAGAGATATGAATCAAAGCAATGTATTTTTTACACTACCATAAAAAACGGTTAAATATCGGTTGAGGTTAGGGTTGCGCAAAGCGCTGATAAATAATATTATTATTTATAATACAATAATGTCTTGTTCAATCGAAATACTTGTAAAGACTAGTATTAGTTTATGGATAAGCATTTTGAAATAATTATTGGGCATTTGTTTTAAAAAGAGATTCTATTCAATATAATAGTAACAGTAGTTGAATAAAAGTCATCTAAATGGAAAAAAAAACTTCAAAATTATTGGAAAACGTAAGATGTTAATAGTAAATATTTTTTACATAATATACAGATAGTAAACCATGTTTTTTTTGCAACGTAGAGTTTTTTTTAATTGAATACATTTTTCTACCGTCAAACGTGTTTTTATAAACTTATAATTGAACAAAACAGAATGCTAGAAAATATTCGAAATTGATATATGAAAAATATATATACATATGTATGGATACATAATAAACTTGTGAAATATATTAATTCATACATACAAGTCATTGTTTTGTACCACCCAACAAAGTTAGTCCGATGCAGCCGATATAACTTAACGACTTTAATTTATCTATTATATTAAATGATTGAGGACCATATTTTTTCGATAACATACCAAATTGTGAACAATATTATACCTACAATACATTAATATTCAAATCAATCACATGGTTTGAATTACTTTTAATATTATAAGTATTATGTTTTTTTGACACAGCCCTGAATTTCGAACTTGTATATTGGTGAGAGAGAAAAAGTTCCCAAACTTTATATTAAAAAATACGAATATATCTATGCATTCGATACAAATTATTAAAGTAACTACTTTTGATCTGGTCTAATATTCATTTAGTTTCTTCCTTATTGAGTTAGGCTATATATAAACTTGAAGTAAAAATAAGCACATAATAAAATTTGCTAATGGCTTGAAAGAATTATTAACATGGATTATGAATATTTTCGATTGTTTCGGTAGTCACTTGAGAAAAAATCATTTTATTACAAATAAACTTTGTTATTCCACTGATCGTTTACAAACTGTAACACGTATTTGGCTTTTTCGAGAAGCGTCTTCAGACCAACTATTAATCGTCAAACTACTAGTTAATGATGTTTACCTTTATTCTAAGCAAGCAGTGGAATAATTAAGTTTTCTGATAAAAAAATATTGTTATTCCGCGCATTCAGTAAAATATACACCCAATCCTTTTTTATCGCGATTTATTTTTGCGCGATTTTGAGTTTCCGAGATTTTTTTGGACGGCACTGTTAAGTTTTTTCATACATTTTTGGTACTTTTTTAAACGAATTTAGAACCGATTTATCAAATTATATGAAAATATTTTTTTTTACGCGCCACTATCTGGAACCAACGGATCATCCTGAGATTTCGGATCCTACATTCACAAGGTCAATAGAAATATGGAATCCGCAATAAATTTTAGACGCTATTAATAAAAAAACGTAAAGAAGTCACTGTGTGAAATGTTCAATCGATTTGCTAAAAACGATTACTTAACTTACAATAATTTAAAAATATCGAAGTTTTTCGTCTAACACGAAATATAAGACAAAGTTAAGATAATTTTCGGATTAGTCAAAACTATAGCGCGAACCAAAAATAACTATCAATTGCAACTTATAATTCTTTTACTCAATACTTTTCTATTTTAATCTTATGATGTCAATATTGTTTTATGTTTTAATCTTTTTTATGCAACAAAATTATTTTTCAAAACTGTATTCATCAATATCAATATCACAACAAATCAATATCATAACAAATAGGTTGTACAAAATTAAAAATAATTATTTTAATATATTAGAGAAAGTTTGAGAATTTTGTATTTTATGGTTTGTTTTGCTTCTCGTATAATTTACCTTTGGCGAAAACCGTTAATTTATGAAATACGATAGCTTACTGTTGCTACCATGTACCAATACCTCATTACTGTCTAAATACCCATTCGTGTGTTAGGTGGTATTGTTATTTTTGTAATGAAATATAAAAATGTTTTGCTTGTTTTGATACTGTAAAAATACGCATAGTGGTGGTTACCTATTTAAGTCAGTGCAATATTTATGCTGTAGGTCAAATGAAAGTTTTGCATTCCTACTGAGTCGCCTTAAATAATAATAATATGTAGTCAAATATTACATCAATACCAATATTACCATTATTTCGCCGTATATTCCGGTACTGGAATCCCAAGCACGGATGATCAACATGCTACTGCTTAGAATTTTATTTGTATGGTAAGCGATATGTTTGTAGTTATTTTATAATATACATAAGCTTGTAATGTTGAGAGTTCCATATTAAATAGATATCACGAAATATTCAATTAAAGTAAGTTTTTTCTAGTTATTATTACAAATGCATTATAAAATAAACTAAAGTATTTAAGTAGGCCATAAAACTGGTTTTTTAACCATGCAAAATAAGAACCGAATTAACCCGTTCGGCAGAGATGACAAAAATGCAAGTAGTTTTGCACCATTAGTATCATAAATATTATACAATCGAGGGTTCAATCGTCGAATTATATATTGATGCAAATCGATAAACTACTGTAATAATTTGCATATTTATATGTCTATTTTATACCGAATCAAAAGAAAAATACATTTATTTAGTTGATAAAATATGCCATCGACAAATTAAATTTATTGAAGCATTACATACATCTGATATTAGGTGTGAGATTTTTACGAATGTTCTAGGCCAGTGGTTCGTTAGATTTCATTATCGTATATATCCGAAATGATTATTATATAATAATTAAAAAAGGAAGGCACACTACTGCGTGTACAGAAATTACTATTCAACATATTAGAAACAATTATTAAATTTGTAATTAAGTATTTAAAGAAATAATAACGAAAAATAATCGCAAAAAAGTTGACAAGAATCGTTATCAAGTTCTTTAGAAAATGCGCACGAGTAAGCTAGAAAGTTTGCACGTCATCCCAAAAAAGGTAAAGTTAATCAAACTTTTTGCTGTTGACATTATGAAAGAGTAAATGAGACAAACAACAATAATTTCGATGGATTCGGCGGTAACTTTGTGGAAGTTCATTTTAATATAAAATAACTTAAGATTGTTCCACGTATTGTGTTACAAACTGTGACACGTGTTTCGCCTCTTTCAGAGGCATCCTCTGCAAACTTGCTTAAGTACGAATTCGTATTCGTACTTATGCAAGATTTTCTGAAAGTAGTTGTCTGACGATGCCTCTGAAAGAGACGGAACACGTGTCACAGTTTGTAACACAATACGTAGAATAATCTAAGTAATTTATGATTGGTATCACAATTAAAATATTTGTACGATAATTAAACAAAAAATATTTCGCAAAAACAAGACTTTTTAACCTTCCCCTTGCTATGCAAATTTGATCAGTAAAGTTCATAATTGGTTACCATGAGACGATGATACGCTTCAAAAATTTGCGTCGTTAATCGACTGCGACTAGGAATAATCTTGGTGTTTATCTGAGAAAAAAAAAATGCACGCAATAATAAGTTTTATAGACAGCAGAAGGAATGTAACTTCTTGCCAAAATTATAAGGGCTGTATCCAAAGTTTCCCATTATAATATTTAACTTTTATCACAGAAGTTCCTTGACAATATGTATAGGTAAATAGTAACTGCAATTATCATTAATTTTTTATCAAATGCTGAAAACTGAATATTTAAAAAAAGAGTTGATGTGATTCAATATTTAAGATGATTTTTTCCACTATAATTCGCTCCCAATGTGGAACATATGGACTACTAATGCAGTTTATCAAACAGAAGTGTTTCCACGAGGACCACTTGTTACTCAACTGCTCAACCTTTTTTTTAAGGAAATGACTAGGACAGTACTAGTGGTTAGCTAATCAATTTCGCTACGTTCGGTTTGAATATAGGAAAGGGTGGGAGGGAATTAAGACATCACATACACCCATCCATGCATTCAGAATGAAATAATAACCAGAAACCAAATAAACTGTCCGTAACCGAAGCCAACGACGTTGCCCATTCGACCACGCAGCCGGCGTTATGAATATAATGATTCAAAGAAGGGTTAATTGAATAAACATAAACAGTAAAATGTTACGACATTGACATTTCTTCAGAAATATTGATTTTTTTCTCACAGCATAATTTATTGTACAATAATTATATTGTTAATAAATGGACTATTTCATCGTACTATGATAAAGAAAAATGCAAACATAATTTACTTACATAACAGTTCATTGGAACAATCACTTATTAATAACTAAAACTGTAAACAAATGAACATTTTTTCGTAAGGTACATGTGGCAGTTTTTTTTGTATAATTTCATGATGGATTGTTACATATTAAAAACCAGTTTAATTAAAAATGGGTTCAATAAAAAAACATACATATCGGTATTATATTACAGTGAAATTGCGCATACAAAATGTTCGATAGTACTTTGAGGGTTGCCATGCTAATGAATACAGCAGTGATGGGTAACCGTTTTAGATAGGTGTATCAAAATACTGAAAAACCTGGCTTGGCCTGGGTGCCGTGTCACATTTATTATATACCGACCAATAATCGGCCAAATAACTTAAGCGACACAATTCGACAAATTGTGTTTTGAGCCAATAATTATTCAATATCGCCTAAGGCGTTAGTGACAAAAATTTTAGAGCGTTATCTCATTCGCCTGCTCTTTTTTAGTGTTGACATGTTATCGTTTGTTCCACGTGGACCCCAGTTGAGAAACGCTGATCTAGAGAACTGAAATTAGTCCGACAATTTTATAATATTAGAATAGGCATTGACTATATATTACTATTTACTAACCGCACATAAGGAATTCCTTTTTCGAACATAACCAAAAAACCTTCTCCTGTAAAATGTATGAAATGTCGGTTACGATTTTCTGTCTATTTACGTGTCAATATTAATATTATTTGCAGTCCTAGTAAATATTCTTCGTTCCTGGGCGAATATCGTCCAACACTAGTACTAATACAACAATCCAATACATGTAAATCACGTCATTATTTGATGTGTTTAGATAAAATTACGAAAAACCAAGATAGGATTATTTACGACGATCACATTTTTAATCACACAATCAAAATATTTGATTATTTGGGTGATAAAAATTATCAGCATTTTATCAATACAAATTAGTATGACAGTTCTCTAACGAGCTGCGAGCTGTTCCTTCCCGCCACTTTGAAATGATTGTACGTCGAATTCATACAAATAATAGACGCATACATCAAATGCAGTGTTTCTTTACCTGGGGTGCGTGCACAGTTTTGACTTTGAAATATTTAAAAAATAATGTACATTGAATGCTATAAAAACAGCCTGGTCATTAAAAAAATAATATTTTTTTGTATTTACACCCAGTCCTTATTTACGTGATTTTGTTTTTAGGCGATTTTTTGGACGGCAACGTTACGCGATTTACTCGTTGTTACGCGATTATTTTTTCAAAACTTTTTACAGAAGAATTAGTGACCATGCGTTCAAAGAAGTGATGACCTTGCGCAAAATCATGTGATGTCATTCTGCTCTGAAACTTGTTTAAATACAATGCATCTATTAAATACGTTGAATAGCACGTTTCCTGGTGATAAATTTTACCACTGAGAGTTACCATGTCAAATAAATGCACTCCAGACGTCCAAATACTTTAAATACAAAATAATGAATACGAACTGGATATGGAAATATTGGTTTTTGATGAAAAAAAAACATTTACATGTTGATGTTTTAGGCACGTATCAAATAAACATCAGCATTTAGAAATAAAATACTTACGTATTTAAAAAAAAAAACAGTTTCAACTGTTCATCGGATCAACAAAACAAATCCAATGTAATAAATGACTCAGCTCAAGAATCTAGGAGAAACAGGATTACATCAAATGAATCCGAGCAAAATTCGATACGTTCGTTCAAAAAAACGCGAACGATTATATTTCGCAACCGACAATGACAGCAGCGAATAACTCATATAATTAAATACAATTATGCATGTGTATCCATATGTATCTGTTTCCCATTGTATTTTTATTATCAATAAAGAAAAAAATTGCGCGAATTTGAGGAACACATTTTATTTTTTCATACATTTTTACGTGATATTTTGATTTTCGGAACCAATTTATCAAATTATATGAAAGCGAGGTTTTTATACGCGCCACTTTCTGGAACCAACGTATCGCGTAAAAAAGGATTGGGTGGATACGTATTTTTTACAGGGTTGTGGAGTTGTGTAAAAAAAAGACGACTACGACTCTGACTCCAGCTTAAAAATAATTAGCGACTCCGATTTCGAGGAAATTTTTCAAAAAATTCATTTTAACTTATAAATATGTATATCATCAGATCATCTTTAGTCAGCCAAGCATGAAATGTCAACACTTTGGACTGTTTAGTTTGAATACAATTCATTGAATATATTTTTCAAAAAAAATCGAGCCGCTCATTTTTCAAGACTCCGATTCCACATCCCTGATACAAATACATAACACTTTGGTTATCATTGTTTTGTTGAAAGGGCAAGTAAATTTGTTTCTCTTTCGTGCATCTTTCGCACACAAGGTGTCGTTCTTTTTCATAAAATTTCTCCTAATCTGTTTTTCAGTCTACTAGGCAATTAGCTTGTTGATTGCCTGGGAAATGAATACAATATGTATATATACCTATCGTAAATTATTATCATAGGCATTATTGATCGATAGATGTTCGAAAATTGAATAAATAATTATTCGGTCTGTCAATTTTTTTTAAATTACAGCCTACGTGTCTACATATTTATTAACCCTTTGGGCCTCAGAGCACCGATCTATCGGCGCATACTTTGGTGTATCATGTAGAAGGCAATGGCAAAGGAATCACTGTGAAACAAAAAAGGGTCGCCCGAAGAACAAATTGCAAACAGAATAAACTCATGTTAAAAACATTATTTTACTGATATGTATGTTTTTTTCATATCTATATTTTGAGTCTATCTCTACAACTTACCTCATGGAAACCGATGACAATCGAAGAGATGAGACGTTTGATAGCTTGTATAGTGAATACAGGGATAATAAAAGAGCCAACAAAATTATAATGCATTTACCTTATCGTCAAAAGTACCCAATGGTTTGGAAAAATGTTTACGATACATAGATAATTCCGTATTTTACATCAAGGTCACTGAGGTCCTGCTGGTTTAGAAAAAAACATGACAATAACAAAAAAAGTGTTGCGTATGCACGGCACATATGGAAAGCGAAAAATATCCCGCAAAATCTGCAGGCGATAAAGGAATAACATGGTCTATGCCAGTGTTCTTCAACCTATGGTCCGCGGACCGGCACCGGTCCACGAGAGTTTATTACCGGTCCGCGAAGACTTTTATGTTTCGACTTTACTATCTCCTCGATGTTGATGCAAAATGAGCGTCCAGAAGTCAACAAACAACTTCTCTAACATTTGCCTCGATGTAACAGACTCCGTATAACACTTGTCATGCCATTGCTTTGCTTGAACGGTATTTTTTTTTCCATTAGAAAGCAATGCTTTATCAACACACAAAATTCAGATTTTTCCATTGTTTCGAAGATTACAAAAGTAGTGTCACTAAAACCACTGTAACTTGTGAACTAAAACGTAAATTGTTATGAAATTTTGACCTGTATTATTTGAAGGTTGGTACTTCTTGAAAATCACATGGATTTGTCAGTAATGGCGTGATTTATATGTCATTCTACGAACTAATTGAGTGATGTTGGTTGACGCCGGTCCGTGAGATATTTTTCCAATTTTTACCGGTCCGAGGATGTAAAAAGGTTTAAGAACACTGGTTTATGCTTATTTAACCATAAAAATGATTTTGATATTTATATATATTATATGTGAATATTTTATTATATAAATGTATACGATATACTTTTTGTTGTTGTTTTCTGTTAGGATTATCATGTAGGCAGATGTATAATGACCTTCACGATGCCCGGTGTAAACTTTGAGCGTGTATTTTGGGTTAAAAACATATCAACACTTGTTGTTTATCGAAAAATAATGTGTTCAGGTGTGTAATAAGATACTAAAATGAATGACTGATTTCATTGCTTAATGTTGTAAAATAAGCAAGAGAGATTCTACGGAGAGACAATATTATTATGATCAATGAACCGCTACATTGTACAAATAAATTAGCTAAGTATATGAAGGATAAAAAGTAAGCGAGTACTCGTGCATATTAAAATTAATCTCATTATTTCGTCAATATGAAATCAAGTGAGGTGCTAAATTTTCTCGATAAAATAATTACCTACACATGCCGTCTAGTTTGATGGAAATGGATGTAAAATATAGTCAGTGAAATTCATATTGTACATATTTGAGGAACCGTCAATAATTGTGAATAGAGGGATTTGAAATATAGCTATATATTGTATGATTATAAACATTTTAACTGAAATATTAGATATTTTTGGGTTGTTTGTGTGTTTTAATCTTTTTGTTGATTGCTTAGTCGAGTGCCTAACTTCGTAAATTCTAGTAAAAATAGCTTGACAAACAGTTTCATTATAATAATTTCAATGATTAGCATAAAATTAAATGCGCGTGTCTATAGATTTAATTGATTTATGAATATTAAGAGAAAACAAACAAAACCCGGTAAACAATTTACTACATGAAACTGGACTGTAGAAATTGTATGTTAACAGCGGGAAAACGTGTATTGTATGCAAGTTAAATTGAAGTTTTACAACGTTACCTAGATCAACATACAATAAACTACATTATGCAAACGTGTAGTAGTATTCTCGATAAAAAAATCGTTTTTCTTTATTCTGGAAGGCAAAATCAATTTTACCATATATTCATAGTGTTTTTACGCGGTTTATTTTAATTAAGGCGTCTACAAAGATTAACCGACGAATAAAATTAAGCATTACTGTATTTCATAAGCGGCCAACTAATTAACTTTCACACAATTCTAAATATATGTCGAAACACCTTTTTACAGTTCACTAGCACTAAATGAAATCAAAATAAAACATAACGATTTTAACACTCACCTTTCCTTTATACTTCATTCCGATTTATTTAATAGGTCAGGATCAATGTTCCCTCTAAGCTGCGCGCGTGCGCGGCCGCGCAGCAGTTGGCAAGCCCCCGCGCACTCATTTCGGGTTGGCGCGCACTACTAGACAGTTGGTCAATTAATATTTGATCGGTCCGCGCAGTCTTTGAAATTTCCGCGCAGCTAACCTCTTTCCTCAGAGGGAACATTGGTCAGAACCGGTTTCGCACATTGTGAGCATTGTCAACTGATGACAACTCAGTTAACAATGCTCGCAATGAGCGGAACCGGTCCTGACCTATTAAAAAAAGTGGAATGAAGTACAAAGGAATATTGTGTTTTTTATTAATATAATGCCTTTCCACCGAGTATTGACAGTGAACACCCTATAAGTGACTCACCTTTCCGTTAAAGAAAATTTGTGAGCGATCCCTAGTTGTATAGTTGATACAAAAAGATGATTTAGGGGAATCAAACATCGGTTTTTTTTTAAGTGGAAGTAAACAAGTGTTCCTCTGAAATTAGTAAGTTGAATACGTAGTTAATCTTGGCCAAACAAGTTATCGTCAAAACAAAGGCTTCAAATCCTGGGATCCTGTAATCAAATAGTTGTTAATACATTCCGATAACTATAAAAAAACTGTTTCCCTTTTTTATGTACATACTTTTTTATCTATAATTATTTATATAGAATTTTGACAGCAATATGATTGTTTTTTTTCTGCATTGTTTAATACAAAAAACAATTCTTTTTTGGACGTACTGCTGATTCCGCCGATGAATTTACTGTTAAATTTCGATAGATTTTAAAATTCAATAATTGGAACTCCCCGTAACATGACTTCAATTGAACTGAAATAAGAAAGTTATTTTTTAAATTTTATTTGTGAATGAATAAAACTAATTATTAAATAAGATTCGTAAGATGAAATTTGATTTACCATAACACTCATATGTGTTTATTCACATCCGTTAACTTTCGATGATTCTTCCTATATGACTATGAGAAAGCTTTTAAGGCGTTAATTTATTTTTATAATAAATAAAAACAATCAAGTCTGAATATCTTCTATAATTTTTAATTCTTGGCTTCTTAAGGCGGAAACATACTGAAGATACCCGACGCCACGTAAGCGTGTTGGATGAGATCATAGTTACATATTTGCCATTGTTACAATGGCAAATATGTAGCTATGACGCTACGTGGCGTCGGGTGTCGGCAGTATGTTTCCGCCTTTATTCTTCGATAATATAATATGCCAATGGTCAAAGTATTATGTTACGTAATCTAAATTATTTTCTCATATTTTATGTAAATATGTTTACTCATTTTAATATAAATTAATTTTTATTTATTATTTTATATTAAAATGAACTTCCACAAAGTTACCGCCGAATCCATCGAAAGTTATCGAGGAAATATTTTTATATTGTTTTAATTCGTGGAATAGGGGCGATTTCATTGGACCACTTAAATTTGGCCGACAGTATCATTGGTAAAATAAAACCAACGGTTCTTCTTTTCAACGAATTTAAAGCTGGTCCTAAAAACAGTCGAATATATCTAATTTCCTTGTCGATAAGAGGACAAAGTTTCCATCGTCAGACTTAAAAGAAATACAAAATTTTAGTACACGCGTGTTAAAATGCTCTACATGCAAAATAGCGTTATATGAAAAATAATCAAAAGTATCATGAATTATTGAAATAATAGTGCGTTAGTAAAAAATCATGCCTTCTTCTAATTTTGAGCATATGCACTCATTAATGAAGAGTATCAACAAAGATTGCTTTCATAAAAACCGGTTATAATTCGCCCACCGTTTATGTTCTGAGAGGGTATAAGCAACGAAGGATAAATAAGGGAAGGATAAACCAGTCGGTGTGGTGTGGGATTCGAATCTATGATCCTGAGACGAAAGCTTAACGGCGTTTACTACTGGGTTACAGAATCGTACAGGTGATAAAAGTGATATCATAAGAGTATCATCAAACATTTGATATTACTTTAGGTTTTGCATGTGGGATATATATTTATTATATGTATTCTATTAAGAAGAAACAAAATGGTGGGAGGGGTTTGAGGGAAATGATGGTGGCCTTGCTGCGTGACGTCACTAATGGTTTCTAAGTATTTATTTTGATATACTTACGCGGTCTAGTGAGAGTGCTGGTCTAATGATAGTAGACTTACAAACAGGTGTATTCAGTTCAACAAATCATAACGACATCAAAATATGCAAATTTGGAAGAAAATCGTTTGGAATAAATTTTAGGACGCGCTAATTTGAAACGAAATAAATACGATTCAATATACTTTATTAGAAACCAAAAATGTAGGTATTATACAAACATGTGTATATAAATAAATTGAGGTACACTGTCACAAATTGTTTTATTATTAAAATATATGGTAGTAAATCGGGAAGAATTTAGATTTAAAATTTGTTTTTTTAAATATTACAGTGAATCCCGGGATCGGTATTAAAACGACCCCTAGAGAACGGGATCGCCAATATGGTCGAGATCCAGGGATTGGATGCCTCAGTATTAGTATTTCCTTAATCCGGATACCTTAAACATTGTTTTATTTGTAAAATTAGTTTTCCTAAAATAGTCCCACATTTCTTATTTTGGGTGAAAATGTTATCCGACGTACATTTGCGACTCTAACTAAGTAAGCACTGTGGGGTTGAATTATAAAAATGGCAAAGCCCATCACCAGAAATCCAGTGTGTTAAAAAAGGGATATATCTAATTTTCTTTTGCACACTCCAATGAAATGAAACTTATCAATTTACATTCAATCTTTTGTTACACGGCTAATTTGAGTGTAACGTTTTGAAATAATAATGTTTTTTTTTGGATTTTACAAGTTTGGTAGAAACCTATGATATTTTTACCTTCCGTAGTTTCACTTTGACTAATGCAGATTATTTAGGGTAATAAAAACGCAATATTCTTTTGTACTTTATTCCACTTTATTTAAAAGGTCAGGACCGGTATCGCTCATTGCAAGCAATGTCAACTGATGTGCCCGAATGCCTTTCCACCAAGTATTGACAGTGGACACACTAAAAGTGATTATTTAGGTATTTTTGTTTGTTTAAATGTTTTGTACAATTCAGATAATCGATGTTTTATTGTGATACAATTTACCGCCATTTATTGCTACGGGTCTCCTAACTACACGCGCCCTGCTCCACATAAATATTCTTACCTTGAACCCTCTTGACTTTAAAACGTCAACGACTTCATGAGGCAACTTTTTATGACGGAAAATATCGACAAAAAATAAATCAAAAATAGATTTCAGGGCACCCATTTGGAAGTTCCTCCGTAGAATGGAAACACAAATATTATATGGATAGTAGAAATCGCGGAACACTTAATTCGCAATTCCTGCCTGTGTGATAAATTGCCTTCCGCAATAATAACGCCTGTTTGGTGGCACGCGATCAACGATCTGTTTCGCTTGATTGCAGGGAACTAGAATTCATCGTAAGTATCACGTAACTAAAACTTCTATGAAACTATTGTAAGTCAGAAGTAGTTAACATTCATTTAAAAAATTGAAGCTTGGTGTATTTAGAATTTTACATTATTTCACCAAGAGTAAATACCAAATTAAATTAGATAAGTTTATTATTCCACAGGTTGTGTAACAAATTGTGACACGATTTTCGCCTCTTTGAGAAGCATGTAATGGAAATCGGGCTTTTAAAAACCGACAAGTCATAGCGCCGGAATGGTTATTGAAAGGAATTTGATTAAAATGATTGGGTGCTTAGAAAAACGAAACCCCAACGAGCAATGCGTCTTAGTATGCAAGCTTACTTTGAGTCATTTTGTTGGCAGCAGAATTAGGGCCTCCAATACCGGAATCCTGTCCGATTTTAAGATCCCGAAATCTGAATGTGACAGTACTAATCTCGGGATTGAAGATAAAAAGTGCAAAATCGGCAAACAGACAATTTTTTAGAAATCCGCGCGAGCTAAAAAAGCTCCTACACTTTTTCATTTTACGAATTTCGCAAATTCCGGGTATTTGAAAAAGAGCAGTGACAAAAAAATGAAATCTGCGAGACTTTAAAAAAAGGTCTAATTTTTTTCATTTTTAGGAAATTAATAAGCTGTTTCCGTTGTGTAAACCTACATATGTAGAAAAAGAGAACAGCTCATTATAATAATAAATAAACACATTGTGTCAGCGTTAATATTTTATATGATAAATCAAACTGTGCCCATAAATTGACTCAATGACGCTTTTTAGAAGTCTTGATGCGTCGGTAGATCTGCGCGCTTTATGATTCAAATGGTTAAATATTTATGATTCGTACACGATTAATAATAAACCATATAACTAAAATAAAAACAGTACATTTTATTATTATGCTGGTAGTTCGAGACGTTATATAAACCTGTTTCGACGTCTTTTTCTCTTTACTTTCCTCTTATTTAAATTTAAATTTTTATTTCTTCCTTCCAGAAAAAACGTTAAATATTATACTGGTATAAAATACAATAGTGCGTACTTGAAACTTGAAACACACGATGAGTCAACGTATACCTACCTGTTAAGCAATTTGATATGAGTCTAATTTTCGAAACAACGAAAAATGATCCCAGAGAGTGACTACGTGACATATGTGTATGATGGCTAACGTTTTACAAGAACAAAAAAAACTTAGAAGGACACAAGAAAATGCCATATACATACATAGTTGGACATACAATATTAAATATAATCAAGCGAAGGCTCGGGAGTAATTATAGAATACAAAGGATGTGACTAATTAGCTATGTTATGACACGGTGTATCGAATTGAAGGTAAGGGAAAGACAAAAGTTGTCATCTCTAGTTACACTTAAGTATACACACTGAATTCTTATCAGTGAGTATCTAAATTTTCTTTATTTTAAAATGTGGGAAAAAAATAATTTTGCAGATTTTATTTCGATTTGATGCAAGCAAAAACAAGGCAAGTAGTTACTTCGAGCTTGTACTTAAAAAAATATAATTATTGGTATACAACTGAAGTGCTTTTAGTTGTTTTACAATTATTTTTCTTGTGAATTATTTATTTTTATGTTACTAGCCGGTTTCCGCCAAGCGTTCCAATGCCACTCTAAGAAAGAAATTGTTTGTGTTTTAATTGTGTTTATTGAAGTGCGTGTTTTCTTTTTCTATATGTTTGACGTTTGCTGCCGAATTTATATGGTACGACATACGCGCCACCTACTGTAGTTTAATTGTACTACGCCTATAACCTTCGCGCAAGTTGCATGAACGGTATGGCAGATATACAAACATTGATTTTTATATATGAGACCTACTGTGGGCTAATTTTAATATGCCTATAAACTTCCCGGAAATGCAAGCAAAAAGTTTGTCGAAATTTCATTGCAATCGGAGCAGCGGTTTGGCAGCCCATAGAGTACGAACAAACAAACAATCATTTTTATATATTAGATTATTAACGAAAATGGATTTTTTTAAACATACATATGACACCAGTTAACATAACTAAGCAGCTTGGTGTTAGGTACATTTTCTCGTGTTTGCAACTAAGCATTGAAGTATGTCAATGCTCCCTATAGTTCTATGAGTATGTTCGTTGTGTAATTTTGGCGAATAGGTAGAAGCAGGGCCGGCTTGTGGCGTGTACAAAGAGTGCGGCACACACAGGAGGACGTGCGGCGTACACAGACGCATATGCGCAGAAGAAAAAGATGTAGAAAAAGAAAAAAATCAAATCTCGGGTTGCTTAATTAAAATGTCCGGGAACCGAGACTGGCAAAAAGCGTTGATTTCACGGGAATTTATTTATGGGTTGTCTCGACATAGAATCCCAACGTCGGATGCATTCATTTTCACCGTTAAGAGCAGTGTCTGCCAAACTTTTTTACTTTACGGCACACTGGTGAATTGGTACTTTCGATGGATTCGGCGGTAACTTTGTGGAAGTTCATTTTAATATAAAATAAAAATAACTTTGATTATTCCACGTATTGTGTATCAACATTTGCGAAAGTAGTTGTCTGAGGATGCCTCTGAAAGAGGCGAAACACGTGTCACATTTTGATACACAATACGTGGAATAATCAAAGTTATTTTAATTTTATATCTGGTGAATTGGATTTGTTTTTCGCAAATGCTCATTAAAAAAAAAATGTCGCGTCGACGACTATTTACGAACGTGACAAATATTTATTTGAATATCTAGATGTTGAATTTATTTAAAATTGAAGAAAATTTCAACGAATATGCAATATTTAAAATGAACATTTTTTAGGCTTCTTCTTCCGCGGCCCACCTGAGACTACTTGCGGCACACAGTTTGGCAGACACTGGTATAAAGTGTCATCATAATTTGATTTCTGCCATTCGATTGACAATGGACCAACTCAAATGTGGTACGGATAAAACGGAGAACACATTTAATCACTGCGTAATATTTTGACATAATAAAGAGATACCTTAACAAGAAATAGATAAAAAAAAATGATATAATTATAAATTAATATGCATAAAATGCAGTATAGTTATGTATTGGTAATGTATACAAATATAATTAATCGCTCGCTGTGGTCTAGTTGGTTGGAGCTTGCTCTATCGACCAGGTGGGTCTGGGTTCTATGTTCAAACTAAGTATAAACTTATTGAATCAAACTAATAAACACTATATTTAAATCTATTATAAAAGCTTTGTATGTCGGTACAATATACATTAGTAGTAAGTCAAATGACAAATAATTTTATTGTTGTATAATTAGAAATTCGAATAACAAGCAAAAATAATAATTTGAAATGAACATATTTTTAGATATGACTTCGAAGTGACAGGGTTGAACTGTTGCCGACCCAAATGAGAAGATTGAAAAGATTATACGTTCGACTTGACAACCTAAATAATTTATCAAGTGACTTATATATAATACGGCTCGGTGATTTTATGAATATTACATAATTGCTTAGAGTAAATAAGCTTTACTTTCTGACGTGTCGGGTTGAACAAACTTAAATTCACCGCGAGTCTAAAAATAAAATAGTAAAACGGAATATCGTCGATTTGTAGTTGTAAAAGTTTCATGTCACGAATCGATAGTTAATTTTATTTTGGGGGACACTCGTGTTACTCATCATGAAAAAGTTAGCGGAACATCAGAAATCAGCCTTCGCCGAGGCAGGCCCGGATCCCATCCCCTGCTTCACCTCACGCCCCATACCCGAAGGCTATGTCCCGGCGCGGGCGGTGCGTGAGGCAGTACTGCGTAGTTATCGACCGAGCCCGCTTGCTGCCGCCCACCCTGTCCTACCTCCAAAAATATAATCATTCGTTTGCCCTACGTTGTTTGCCCGACGCGCAATTGATGTAGAATTCCGTGTTTTTTTTAGTAAGGAAACTTGTAGGGCTAAGTCGTGTATTGTATGATTATATTAGGTCAGGGGTCACCAATCTGTTTGAGAAGCGGGCCGGATTGAACTTTTTAAAAACTAAGGGGGCCGGAAGACACAGATCAGAATATTATTTCATTTTAAGTGGTTACATAATAATTACAATGTAAACAAATGTTTGCCCTTCTTAGAATTTCAATAAACGAGAATATTCGAGAAATTTTTGAGTAAACGAACATCTGGTCGTCTCGTCTCCAATTTCTATCTAACGTCCTTCACTTTAAGCCTTACCAGATAGCTGTATGCCAATTGATGATTTGAAGTAAATAGTTGTCTTGAATTCACAACTAAACCATGAAAAATTATATTTCTTATATGAATAATTTATATGCAAAAATCCAGAACTTTTCGCGGGCCGGATGAAAATCTTCGGTGGGCCGTAGTTTGGTGACCGCTGTATTAGGTGCACATTCACGGTAATGCTAAAAAATAATTAGAAGGTGAATAATAAGAATACTTTCTTTCATATGCATTTGTATCTATCATAAAATCTCATTTTTATATATATTTTGTATTAGGCAAACAATTCAAATATCTGTAGAATTGGCTTATTTTTAAAAACAGTGTTTTTAAAAATAATAAAAAAAAACCATCTTTATTACACTAATTCCATATTAACATAATAATCAGGACCGCTATCGCTAACCTTACCACATGATGAAAATGCTCACGAAGAGCGAAACCGATCTAAATCATTATATAAAATTCATTGTTTTATTTAAAAAAAAATGTTGTCTTTTTTTCCCCAAGAATAAATTAACATCTTACGTCTTAAATATGATATATCATATTGGTACTTGGTATGACATTGTTAGTGATATTCTTATTTCTTATTTATCACCCTCTACCTCACAGCTTGGAGAGAGGGTGTAGCTTGCAACATAATAGATATTTACGAACCCTATCCTGACTAACGATTTCCTGTAACAAAATATCTTTGAAATGTTCCATTAGGAGTCGATATTGTCTACTTTGGTAGTAGGCACGCTTTATATTGTATGTATAAGAAAATATTTCACAAAGGCCATTACAAGTATGACCAACATTTTTGGTTAATTATAATCTTAAACAATCTAAGTTATAACTAAATATGAATACCTGAACGATAAATTCACTTTTATATTTAATATTAACACTATGTATACTCAGCTGCAAATCGAGCACAACGATGTTTGCCGCAGTAGCTCAGATGTTAACCCTTTGTACGCCATCGTCTCACCCGTGAGTCGCATTCGTATTGAATACTTCGACGTTGGCGGCTATTAAGCAACCCCGAGAAGATCATTCACCCCGTTCCCAGAATGAGCCGCCGTACCCCTAAAACCTACGTTACCAGGGTAATGGTTCTCGGGGAGACAAGGTCGCGCATTTGATATCTCTCCTGTTTTGATTGAGTTATATTGCACGTGATAGCTGTCGATCGTCGGGGAAAACTGTCACTTTCATTGGCACACGTATGGGGGAATTGAAGTCACGATTTGAAAAGATTTAAACTAATCCTCCATCGAATGTTGACCTTAGTAAACAAACAGTGTGAACATGTGGCATCATCTGATCATTTCATTTGTTATATTGCCATTGTCCGAGTATTCTATGCATAAGTTGAGTGTATTTTTATGTATATTTCAATCAAATGACAACGTATACAAAATTAGAGTTTGACTTATTGGAGCCTACAACAAATGCATTCAATTATTTCACAAAATATTCATAGTCGTTAACAAAAGCACAATAAATATTTGTTTTCTTTAAAAAACGGATATAGGTAGTCTAATTTAAAGTAAAATTAAGATACCATAAAGCAGTGCTCCGAAACCTTTTATCTTTCATGGCACACAAACGTATTCTTCAAAATTTCGCGTCACACCAAAAGTAAAAATGTTCATGATATACAGAAATTACATAAGTTTGTGTTTATATATGATTAAAACCAAATGGATATTTTATAACCATGTCCACTACCAATCAATGTAGAGCACATGTACTCCTAATGGAGATTATCTTAAAAGAAAAGTTTTAGATTATTCAGATTTATTTACAAAAAAAAAAGAATCAGTCATAAGGCTACACTAAAGTAGAGAAAACTCCGTAGTTAGTAAAAACACAATATTCTTTTGTACTTCATTTCACTTTATATAATATGTCAGGACCGGTTTCGCTCATTACGAGCATCGTCAACTGATAAGAAATATAATTTAACTATGCTATTTATACAAAAATGAACAGTTATAAACAACAATTGGCATTGAAAAGAAATTACCAATTACATTAAAAGTGATTCTAAAATAACACAAAATTAAAATGTTTAACACATCTAACATATAATTAAAAAGTCATCTCAGATTAATAAATTTAGAATAGCTATTGAAAGTAATTACAAACATAATTAAAATTTGGGAAATTTTTGACAAAGTGATAAAATTTTAATTATGTTTGTAATTACTTTCAATCGCCATTCTAAATTTATCAATCTGAGATGACTTTTTAATTATACGTTAGATGTGTTAAAGATTTTAATTTTGTGTTATTTTAGAATCACTTTTAATGTAATTGGTAATTTCTTTTCAATGCCAATTGTGGTTTATAACTGTTCATTTTTGTATAAATAGCATTGTTAAATTATATTTATTATCAGTTGACGATGCTCGTAATGAGCGAAACCGGTCCTGACATATTAAATAAAGTGGAATGAAGTACAAAGGAATATTGTGTTTTTACTAATATAATGCCTTTCCACCAAGTATTGACAGTGAACACCCTAAAAGTGAAAACTCCGTAAGTTGAATTTTCAGCATCGGTTATTAAAATGTTTCTAACATTAGGCGGTTAAAGTTATACTAACAAATAAATATTTTATCGATTTGGGTATACTATGTATGTAAGACTGCGCAAAAATGTTTCGTGCACCTTGCGAAAATTCAGTTTTGTATTTTAAAATGTCTTTAAAGAACACAAATGAATTATATTTGTATAAATATCATTACAAATATGACAAAGCATGTATCCACATCTCAAAAATAAATTGTTTTACATTTGATACAATTTTTAACAGGTGATAATGAACTGATGATAGCGCAGTAGAATTAACAAATTGTTGGATTCATTAAATATGTTTTAATTCAAATATGCGATTATTTTGTTTGTCAATTGTTGATTATTGATAACTTTTAACATCCAGGGAATCTTAAAATGCCTTAAAACAAATCCATGTTTTAAGTTATACTTCTTTAGACGCGTTATGCAAAAATAATGAGTGAAATTTTAAGATGCGCGCGCATCACCGTCGCACAGGTTGAAGTTCACGTTCGTTCAGTAGTGATTGAAATTGAATATTTTGATTAATATTATTTACTACCTACTAGTGAAAAAAAAAATGTGCTTATATACTTTTTAAAGTGCATCAATATAATTGAGGAAAACCATCCGTATGTATGATTTATTGATATAATACTATTGTTTATTGATGCAATACTTACTAGCGGGCGGGCGGTATCGAGCGTTCTTGATATTTTTTTTGTAACCTACAAACGTCAAACGTTCTGTAATAGACCTTATAAAACCCCTTCTTAACATTCGATATCTCTGTTTGTTTATGTACCTATCTGTGTATGTCTGTTTATGTATTAAATGTATTTATTTGTCACGTGCGTAATTGTGCAATAGAGTGGCTTTGCGAACTCCGTCGAACACGTGTCGATTTCGTTCCTTGTTCCCAGAGTCGCGATTCCGAACGGTATTGGCCGTGTTTTTTTTTTATTAATTTCTAATATCTAATTCTCTACAATAAATCTTAATCATCAATCTAAGATTCTTTTAGTTTAGATTTGATGACTATTAAAAGTACTATTAAATTTCTATTTCAGTTTTTAAGATGGGTAAAACAAATGCAGAAATGTGTAAAGACTATTACAATCGAAAGAAAGCTGCCAAGGAAGCTGAAAAAATTCGGCAAGGCTTGTCAGTACAAAAACCAATAAAAAAAAAAAACAGATGCAGAACGTTCTCGTGCTTATAGGCTGCGAAAAAAAATGCTTTCACAAGTAAACGAATCATCCGCGACTGAGATTAAAAATAACTTTCGCATAATGAGAGAATTTATGTTACACTTAATCTAAGAAAATATAAATTTATTTATTTAATTTTTCAAATTTAAACTGAGCTGTGTTGACTATCCTTCTTCAGTCCTTTTATATTATTTTATTGTAATTAATTATTTGCATGCAATTAAAAATTGTTTTTTAATGATGCCAAAGAAGTATAACTTCTGACGCGCGTAATAAGTACACGCACCCTTTTTTTTAAAAGATTTTTATTCCAAATAATATCAAATTTTCACCCTTAGCATTCATTGGGGTTGTAATTCGAAACGGCAAGGAATTATACTTTTTTAAAATAAAAAATTAGGTTTTTCTGGTTATTCTAAAAACTTATTTTAAAATTTTGCAAGTACGCGAAACATTCTTGCGCAGATTGTACATACATATAACATATTCTTTCAACCAAAAATAATATATTTCTGCTTCTCTATGAGTGTCTTATGATAGAAATATTTTGTAGTATCGACCAAACTATTTGTTTTTTTCGTTTGTTAGAGATTCGCGCCGCGGCACAACCAGCATCGCCTCGCAGCACACCGGTTGCGGAGCACTGCCATACGTCTCGATTAAACGTAATCGGAATTCACGTTTTTCGTTATTTGATTGAAGTGTCCATTTACGTATTTATTTTTCGTTTTTCCTCTATATGCAATTTTTTCGTCAGTTCTTTAACCCTTTAACAGATTTATACTCCTCAGATTTGTAAAAAAACCCGTTTTTAACAAATTTACAACAATTTACGATTCTCTATATGACTGGTAATAATTAAAATCATAATGGCTGATTTATGACACTACATAGCCTGAAATATTTTTCTGAATAAATAAATTCCTTTCCCGGGCCCGGCCCGACCCCGAATCTCAATTGTGCTTACCCGCCCGAACCCGGCCCGCGGGTCGGGCCGGGTAGGGACCCGAAGGCCAGGCCCGGGCCCGTGCAGACCTCTACCACATAGGGACATTTTCTTGTGGGAAACAATTATCCCTATGCCTGTTTAGAAAAAAAGCATGAACATGAATAAATATAAAAATAAATTACTTTAAAAATAAATTGAAAATCGGGTAGAACTCAAAGGTTGTGGTTTGTGGAAATTTTCTCAACATGGATATAAGCAGATAGGTACATTGAAAATTTTGCAAACATTTTTTTTTAGCCTCTCTTGTACTGTAAAATCGGCATCTTTTATAATTTGACAAAGCTGGCACATGATCCCCGACATTTACAAGTCAAACTTCATCAGGAACCCAAAACCACATTTCTTATTCTTGAAGATTGCAGCAGGTCTTTGTCTGGAGGAAAAAATATTTATAAGGCCTCGAGCTAATTTAACAGTAGGAAATTTTGATGGATATTGTTTCAGGAACAGTGATATTGAATATATACAATGTAGAAATTGATAACGGCCGCTTCAAAAAGAAACCAGTATAGATGGAACCAATTTGTCTTTTTTGATTTTCTCCCAATCGAATATGAAAACCAAATTGATCCACACCTCCCATACTTGTACTCCCAAGTGTACTTGTATATGGCCGGCAGAGTTAACATTTCTAAAGGTCACTTTTAATTCTGTAAGACATGACATAGTAATAACATATAAAAATAAAGAATTCAATGGTAAAATGCGCCAACAGGCACAGGGAATATAACATCCCACAATTCAATAATATCGTGTTCTTGTCGGGCAAGGGGATATATATTACCCACATATTTCAAAACAAAGCTCACATATGTATTTACTTAACAACAAAAGTAAAAGAAAAACTCAAAACCTACACATATAATGCAAAATATTCCACTTACCGGATTTTTTTAAGACATTATTAGAAATTTTATGTAGCCGATGCACGAAAACAGTTGGCGCGAAAACTTGCTAACTTTTAAAATGTGTCAAATAAAAATGGTTTGGTGAGTAGCGCTAGCTGTGTGCACAAACGATAGACAATATATCTGCTTGTCAAAATGACATTTCGTGGACATTTTAAAACCCATGGTTTATTAAAAATCAAAATAATATCGCCTGGGAAGTATATATCCCCGCGCCTGGTTAAGGGTTAAAAATGTATAATGAGGCTTTTAATGGGCTCAATACACATATCCATAAAATAAGGTAACATGAGTTTTGTTCATTCGAAGACAGATATGCAACAGACACGTGTTTACTTCAAATATGTATAAGTACTGGCTAAACATTGTGCTAAACATATTTATGAAAGCTATAATTATGTTATGGAATATTTCAAAGATATCCAAGTGTAATTAATGTGTTGTTGTTTTTGACGTACTTAGAAGATATTAAATTATCTTATAACCCAAACCAGTTTTCATTAAATGTTTCATATATGAGTAATGTTAATACCAGTAATTAGTCGAAGTTTATGTAAATGTGACAGATCGTCTCCGAAAACAACTGCACTCTAGTCGAATAAAATACAATTTTATTTGAAACAAAAGAAAATATAATAAATGAACACTCGTCATTTTTGCATTATGGCAATCTTCTTTATTGCATGGTGTTTATTATTAGAGCTCAGATTCGATTAAAAAAGGTTTCATTTCAAGATCGGTCAGCAAAGTATAATAAATAATACACGAAATAGAATAAAAATATATTAAAGATTCATTTGTATATCCTTTGTTTATATCGATTTTAAACTTTTCAAATAATTGTGACTATTTTTGGGTTTAACACGGTTCATAAAAAATCCATGAAGTAACCGAGACTTATAACAATAATAAAAGGCAACTGATTCAATTAATATGGTTCCCTGGCTGACCTATTACGTGGTCCGAAAACATGTCAAAAAAAGTAAGATTTAGCAGCAATGATGAAAAATAATAGAAATATACTAACGGTGGTTCTGTCTTATCGTTTTGTTTCAGATGCATAATTTATTTAGAATTGTTATAATTGATTCAGAATATATCGATTAGAATTAAGGGTTTTATAATTACTCTTATTAATACACTTAACTAAATAATGTAATAATAATTAATAACTAATTTCCCATTTGTTCTATGATGTTTTGAATTGCTCGGCAATTTGGAGGAACCATTCTACTGAGCAAATCAAAAGACGCGTAGAATTAAAATTTTTGATGGACTCAATTAGATCGTAGATCAGTGTTGCCCAACCTTATTTATGTCATGCCTAATGTGACCAGATGTCCCGTTTTCGACAGATTCAATGTCCCGTTTTCGAAAGAAGAAAAACTCACAGTAACAATTTATAAAAACGCGTAAAATCTAGACTAGTAGATGAAGGCGTGGGCGTGCTCGCGTAGTAAATAATACATTTTAATGTAAATATTGTATTTTTTATATAATTTTATATATTAAAAAGATCTATTATTACATGAAAAAGCATTACTATCTAGTCAATTGTATTGTATACAAGTGTTAGACGCTAAGTACCAAATTTATTTTAGGTGACCCGGTATGAGGGAAAAATAAATGGTCACGTTTATCATGCCCCCACTTCAACGTTTCAAAATTCTCCAAGCCCCCCCAGAATCAAAATTGTATAATTAAAAAGAATGTATATGGAAAATATATACAATTCGGAAAAAAATACTATTAAAATTAGTAAAACTCCTGTGCTTGATGTGAGTAAAATTTTAGTCAATTTATTTCGCAAAACCACGGTTTTTGTCATTTATTGACTAAATCCTTATTGAACAACTTGATGGGAACGGCTGGAGAATTTTTCGTGTTAAGTTTGTCATAATTAGGTATTTTGTTTCTTTCTCCACACAATACCACACCATTATATTTTTTATGCTGAATAGTTTTTAAAAATGATGAAATATTTTTCAACTTTTAAGAGTTCTTTTTGATAAATACTGCATGGTCACATCAGTTTTCAAACGTAGGAAAGTAATTTCTTATAAATTGTGAAATCTGTACCACCGTTTTCTTAACAAAAGTGATGTTACACAAATTTATGATTTGGACATTGCCTCCACGTAGGGCGTACGCCCCACGTCGAGAAACATTGACTTAGATCGTTTAAAATATTGATGTGTTTGTTATTAAGGGAAGTGGATAAAGCGCACACGAATAATACTAAAAGGTAATGACATAAATAGCTTAGTTTGAACGATTCAGATGTGACCCAAGTCCATCTTAATTCAGGCCAGTAATTTATTACTAGCTGATTAGTATACGGGATGTCGACCAATATTATGCACAAAGAAAGATTAACTTGTTATTTAATATTGGATGATTAAAAAGTTTTTAATGGTAGTGGTTTTATATAACATATCGATCAATGTTTTAAGATGGTGTTTGTGCGTCAACTTCCTATGAATAAGTTTCTGACACGAATCAAAATTGACTAGCTGTAAGCCCGTTGGCCCCAACTGGAGGATTTTTTCGTATTATAAAAAAAATGAAATTTTCCATGTTACAATCAAATGCATATTTATCAAATTTATCAGAATAAATTAACTTCACTAATTCGCCAAACGGAGCTTATTTTTATGAATATATGAGTCTTTAAGGGAACCAAACATAAAAATGGTGAAACTTTTCCATTTGACTTTTAAGTGCAATTACGTTTTCAATTATTTTTTGTGGGAACTGTCATCAACTTTTAATTTTATATGAAAGTTTTTTCAATAAATAAGCATAAAAAAGTAATACAAAATAACTTAGATTATTCCACGTATTGTGCTACAAACTGTGACACGTGTTTTGCCTATTTCAGAGGCATCCTCAGACAGACTTACTTTCAGTAAGTAAAAGTAAGTCTGTCTGAGGATGCCTCTGAAAGAGGCGAAACACGTGTCACAGTTTGTAGCACAATACGTGGAATAATCTAAGTTATTTTTTATTTTATATTCAAATTAACTTCCACAAAGTTACCGACGAATCCATCGAAAGCATAAACAATGTATTTTAGAGAAAAAATGATTGAAATTATGCAATAAAAAGGGTGGGTTCAGTTAACTTTTTCCCATCATCCTAACTTGGCTCACTTTGCCGTATTTTAATCTCGTTGACCCCAATCTATCAAACTATTTCGCTTATTTTATTTATATTACTATTTGAGCATAAATTTACCTTGTCCAAAGCATAGACTCGTTTACTCGTTATTTAAAACAAAACATACAAAAATTTTAAAGTATCGGGATAAATTCTAAATACCCTCTGTTAAAACGTAAAATATTTAATAGCCGTCAGCATACATATGACACACATGGAATATTTGCATTTAACTGTCGAAACTATATTATGTAAAATATACCACATTCATTATTTGACAGGTGTCACAATATTCCATTTTTGAATCTTGAATACAAACAATCGAAGTCAGTAGGAATCGCAAATATCGTTCCATTTTCAAATTTTTAATTTATATACACTATTTTTATCGCCTTGATATTTATGACGTTAGCTCAGTTGATAGAGAGCTCGACTTACCCCAGAGTTATGTGTTCGATCCACGATCGCGGCGTTTTTTTGTATGAGAATTTTCAGCGATTTGATTTGTTTCGTCAAATAATAAACAGTGTATTGGGAAAATATGTCTTTAGTATGAATAAAAAAATTAATTAATGGCGACAGCGGGGAAGGATGGGGGGGAGGAGGAGGACCGTCTTTCTTGACGTCATCGAAAAGGGGAAATCACGACCATATACAAACGAAAAAAGTATGTATTTAGTATGAATAAAAAAATGGTGACAGCGGGGCTGGGGCGGAGGAGGGGGAGGGAAAATCGGGGACAATTTAAAGACGGACGGACGGACATTATCGACTATTAATATATAGATAGACGCCAATAACATTGACTCTAATAATTTATCCATTCATATCGTTGAACAGTATAATAAATACTATTCGATGATTTTGTTTCATAATGAACTTGCGACAAATCTATTTTACGGTGTTTTTTCATATATCGTCGGTATTCTGCCAGAAAACGTTAAGTCAAAAAACGTTGTTTTGAGATAATAAACTTTTTCAAACATTATAAAACGAATTGAAATGTAGCGAGGCGGTAATAAGACAAATAAATAAACAACAATTGACCAAAAGTTTTACAGCTAAAAAACGTTTATTCGTCTAATCGTCTTTGGGTAGCTTTAGAAATATGACATATGTACACCTAAAAAGCCACATAATTTTTTTGTCAATAATAACTGCCAGCGAAATATACTAAGTTCTTATTATTCATTTAAATATCGAAAGAAATAAATGTAATATTAGTCTGTAAACTTGAACTGAAACTATAAAGCGTGTTTAAATCTATCGATCTGCATTCATGACTCAAAACACTCAATTTTTGACTTAACGTTTTCTGGCAGTATACCGACGATATATTGTGCGTATGCCAGAGGTAATCTATGTTAATTTATTATTTTGTTGGACATTGTAGAAGACAGAAATAATATCTGCCTATTAAAATTAAATAAGTAGGCATGTATAAATAAATTTGTTGGCACAATGTCATATAAATTTAAAGACCGCTATTTTCTATTACACCTTACAGCTTCATCTACGTCAAGTCAATATGGAATCGGCTCAAATTGAATCCACACTTATTGCTGTAAATATGAACTGAATAAATAACTTATGTACAACGACTGCGGTGGTTGACGCGTAGGGTTGCCAATAATATGCGTATTAAATATTTGTACATCGACTACAATTATTTTTTTCAGATATTGAAACGGTTAAAATTATGGAAACATAAGTACAATTTTACGTATTACATTCAAATGAAAACGAATAAAAAATCAAAAGGGAGGATGTTACATTTTTAAACTAACATGATGTAAATTTGAATCGTTCAAATTTAATATTGAAATTCCACCAAGCACCTTCAGTCAAAATCTTAAATTATATCTAACATGATTTATTTGTAGAGATAGATAACTTAAAGAGTATTATGTAATTCTTATCTTGACCAATACCAAAATAAGGATTTTTATTTTAAAATAACAGCGAATGCTTGACAGTTCCCACAAAAAATAATTGAAAACGTAATTGCACTTAAAAGTTAAATGGAAAAGTTTCACCATTTTTATGTTTGGTTCCCTTCAACTCTTAAAGACTCATATATTCCTAAAAATAAGCTCCGTTTGGCAAATTAGTGAAGTTAATTTATTCTGATTAATTTGATAAATATGCATTTGATTGTAACATGACGGAAAATTTCATTTTTTTTTATAATACGAAAAAATCCTCCAGTTGGGGCAACGGGCTTACAGCTAGTCTATATATTAATAGTCGATAATGTCCGTCTTTCCGTCTGTCGGTCCCCGATTTCACCTTTTCGATGACGTCAAGAAAAAAAATTCAACACATTTAGTTTAGTTGATCATACGGATTTATTTTTTATAACATTTTGGTTTTTATGAGCGATGTAATGTAACATATTATTGATTAGATCATTTTACTGTATTTAAATTATCCAATATATTTTTTTTAAATCGATATGTTCAAACCACGTAAAAATAGCGGATAGAATCAGCAATCCCTAATACTGACGAGATTTACAATGATTTAAGGTGCATATCTTCATTTATGTATTTTCAGTAAAATTTATTATAATTTACACTAGTGGTTTGGTATGTGGTTTTATTTCTGCAGTTTTTATGGTGTTGCAGAATGTTTGATAGTAATGTCTTAAAGAATTATTTGATAGAATCGTCATGTTTTAAAGAATTATGTCGCAATATTATATAGTAGTTACACGGCCCAAACAAGATAAGCAGCAAATATATTCAACGGGATCACATTGGATAAAAAAATATCCATTTTTGTTAAAATGTAAACTATTTAAGTTAAAAACGATTAAAATCGGGCAGATATGCTCAGCAGGCAAAGAAAGTATTCTTCACAGATTTTCACGAAATATTGAGAAAAGTTAAACAACATTTAATAATATGGAATTGATCGTTAGGTCATATCACAGTAGTTAATCTTATATACGTTATTAATATTGAAATAATATTAGATTGAACGGTTTCAAAGGAAAAATATTGCTATGTTTTAAAATTTCACAGCATATTGCCCAGTTGTGAGTGTTTGGTAAAAAAGAAATGTTAGTCGTGTCTTGAAAGCGATATGGCCCACACTCAATATACTTAAGTCGTTAATTACGGGGTAAAAAAAAGTTTAAATACAGTGTTAAATGATTTAATATCAAGTTATTGGTCAGCTAAGTGTTGCAATAGTTTCACGTTACTGCTAAAAAAAACGATAATAACGTTCACCAAACGCAGGTCGCCATTAAGGAAGGTTAACTGGCATTATTTCGTATGGTGAGTTTGGCGCTATTTATATATGGAAAATTTACGACAAAATCCATACTACAAATTGTTTAAATGTGTTTGTGACAATATTTATTTAGTTGACTTTGAATTTACAGTTATTTATGGCGATCGAACTCTTTGGTATCATGCCGCTTTTAGTTGTTTTTCTTTGGTGATATATGCTCTTATATAAATAAAACTAACGCTGCCAGCACTAGGAATTCTATTACCGTTATTACCGAACTTGAGATACAGGTAGTGTTTTTTCAATACCCAAATACCGGTTTTGATAAAGAAAATATACCGATATTTCGGTTTTGAAAATTAGCCGAAACGAAATTTTCAATGTTAAAAAACCATCAAGCATTTAAAAACAATGTTCGCGATGAATTAATGAACTGTCTTAATGGTGTAAAATTAGTTTAATAAAAGTTTTTTATGAAAATCTCCTTGCTAATGACCGGTATTGATATTTGCAATACCGATATTTAATATGAAATACCAAAATACCAGAATTGATATATTTTTTTTATCATGTCCGTGTTTTCATTATTAACTTTTTATGTACGGTTTTCTATACCACGATGTTATTCTTTATTTCAAATAACACGTTTTTACTCGATATTTTGTGGAACTTATTTACCATATAAAAAATAGTCGAGTGTAAAGACGCGGCGCCGCGAAACTTTTCCTACAAAATTTTAATTTTTATCAAAACTGTAATAATTTTCTATCAAATGTGGTCTGATGATGCTTTTCAAATACGCGAAATACGTGTCACAAATTTTAACACAAGTGGAATAACAAAGTTATCATTTTTTTTTCAGGTATTCTTTGTTTAGTATGAAAAGACGATAAGAATTATTTTATTATTACTTTAAAAATCGAAGGAAATATCTAAGATATATAAAAAAAAACACTTCAGCCGATATTCTCTGTCGTAGTATCGGCTCACCAACCTACGCGCCCCGATGAAAAGTGAAAACTGTGTCAATGTGTCAAGGACAGAGAAAAGCGAAATTGCATAATGAACCCACTTTCGTTCGGCTCTCGTACAACCAGCTATAAATAGCGCAGGTTAGGGTTGAAGGTGATTTTGCTACGTCATTTAAAAAAACGGGTATCACAAACCGTAAACAGACGGCTGGCTCTCAATAATTTTTGTATTGATGAAATAACATGCATCCTGATTAATGCAATTGAAATATGATTAATAGCAAAAATATAACACCTTTTTTACGAAATCTACATTTTTTATCGCAAGGACCCACTTTTAAAAAAAAAAAAAATGTGGAATTAGTACATTTTTTAAAAATAAAGTGCCTTTCCACCAAGAATTCACAGTGAAGTATGGTGTGTAAATAAGTGCTAAAAAAGTAGGCAATCTCAAGGGCTTATGATAGCGTGCCTTTCATTGATATAGAACTTGTTATAGCGTTGTTATCATGTACATATGAGGCGCTAAATTATTTGTATGCTGCATTATATTTAATAAAGCATTCGGTAATTCTAGAAAAACAAGATACAGTGTCGTCTTTGAAGAATTGTGTATGAAAAAGAAAATCAATTTACTTATTTGGATGTTCAATTAACTATTTTGATTGGAAACATTGTATAAATGTATAAATAATACAACATTTCTACTAAATGTTTGCCTAGCCATTTTAATCACCCGAGATTCAATTAAAGACAATCACAAAATGGTAAAATCAGGATCTTTTGAATATCGGATATCGCTTGAAACACAGCAAAATGTCGTAGCACACATTTCGAAGAAATTTGGTTACGACAAACTGTTCATTCCGTAGTTCTGTTCAACAGTATTCCGTTTTTAAGTCCCAATCTCTACGCTATAGGGGGGTCAACTGTATACAATTTATGTTTAAAAGAATAACAACTTGTTCTATTAAAATATATCTATAAAAAACTAAATACATTTTGGAAATAAAAGGCTCATTAAAATAAAAAATCTGTTTAATTCTAAAAATAAGATTTAGAAAATGCTGCAATATTTATAAATACATGTCTTTTATGTATTTTCAAAACAGGATCCATTAATGTGGTTGGAATATTATGGTATAATCGTATTTATAAAGGTGAACGAATCAAGGAAAAACAAGAGTTCAAATCCAAATAATGCAACTCAGGAATTGAGTTTTGTATAAGATCCAGTCGGGAAGAGTAGTAATTTATATCGTAATCGAAAAAAAAAAAAAAAAATTGTTAAGAATAAAAAAATGATTATTTTTTCTCGATCTTATTTTGGCAAGCGGGATATAAAATGATTCTGATCTATGCGCGATATTTTTTTTATTCATTTTAATAAGCGCATAATACAGAAAAATATAAGATGCGATGACAATTTCGTAAAAAAAAGATTTATAAAGTGCGGAATTTTGAATTGTTTTTTATTGACGCCATTAACCCTTTGGCTGTCTCGACTTTTTTGAAAAACTTGCCAGAATTGCCTCGATTCTGATATAAAAATTAATTCTAAAATTCTAAAATTAATTAAAAAAAACTTTCATTTTATTTGTTCGATTTAATTTTTATCTTTGTTAAATACGTAAATTTAATTTTTTGGAATTTGTTATTTTATAATAAAGATAATAAATAAATATTTTATAAAAAATAATATGGTATTTTTTTAAAAATGTTTAAGTCCCCTGAAGAATACGTCGTAAATTCCTCAATGCGCAACACAGAGCGATCAAAATGTATCGCACACATTTATTATTTTACGAATACGAGACGTCTTACGAGGACTGGCTAGTAAGCAAAAGCCGATTAAATCGGCTCTCGGCAGCCAAAGGGTTAAAGAACAAATTTCAAATGACAAGCAATTACCATATTGGATAGAAAGAAAAATTGTAATAATTTCAGGTATATATAAAAAAATATTAAAACTAAAACATACACATGGTGTAAAGCGAATAAAACATTGAACCATAGATATCGAATTACGAGTGCAAAAAATCTATCTATAAAGAAAATTCAGTCGTCAACAAAATGTAATCTTTGACTCTAAAGGCGGAAACATACTTCCGAAACCCGACGCCACGTAAGCGTGTTGGATGAGATCATAGCTACTAGAGGTCTGCTGGACCGGGCTCGGGCGGGTAAGCGCAATTGAGAGTCGGGCTCGGGCCGGGCCGGGCTTTGGAATTTGGGATATAATCTGGGGAAAAATATAGCAAATTAAGGATTTCAAATTTCTCGGTAGGCTAAAAAAAAGGACTTTCGGAGATAATCTGGGAAAAAGTAAAGCAAATCGAAGATTTCAAATTCCTCGGTGAGCTAAAATAAGGAGTTTCGGGCTTCGGGTCGGGTTCGGGTAACAAGTGCGGTATTAGATTCGGGGCCGGGCCTATACAATACAATGGCAAATACATATGTAGCTATTAGAGGTTTGCACGGGCCAAAATTTTACAAAACTACCCGGTCCGAGCCCGAAAAACTCAACATGAATAAAGTTCAATAAATGTGCAAAATTCAAAATGAAAAGTATTTAAATTACATTGAAATGATGTTATTCAAGTGGCACAATCTTTACCTTTACCTTCTAGCGGGCCGCACAATACAAATTTATCGTGGGTTCGGGCAGCAAAGAAAAAAAATATTTACAGTACGCTCAATCCTTTTTTTATACAGAACATATGTACTTTTCATGTAAAACAGCCTTAGTATCGTGTAAAAAAAATCAAGTGAATAATAGGTTTTATTATATTATTTTGACCGTGTTATTTCAAAAAGATCATGAGTACTTGCTTATTAAAAATCATTTCATTGTGAAATATTTATGTTTCATTTATATGCAATTCATAAGTTAATGCGTTCATGGTCTTTGTTAATTTTTAACTATTTTTTTTAATTTTACATAATATTTGTAAGCCTGTTTCTATGAACCGATTTATTCTCCTTCATTGAAGAAAAACCTTGCTTACATTTGTTTAATAAATGTTTTACGTGAACAAAGTATATTTGTGAAAGAGATTTAAGGGCCGCCACAAAATTCAAAAAGGGCCGCATGCGGCCTGCGGGCCGCGTTTGTGCATCACTGATTTAAAGGTATGCAGTAGATCAACGATTTGATTTTGAATTTTGAATTGTGAAGTTTAAATGATCCACATCTTTTTTCTTAGCCGCAAGAATTGCTCGTTCACTCAACCAATTGTGATGTTTGTGATTAGATGTTCGGGAACATTTTGTTGACGAAGCCGTCCTTCGTAGAGACGAAATTGCAAAAATTCGGCGGAATCGAAATCAATCCGTTCGATTCGTCAACAGGAACACGGCCGTTACCGACGATAGTCAGCAATTGCTTGGAGAAATCTTCGGCAGATGGATCTTTTAGAAATGCAACTCGCATGTTTGTCGTCAGCTGAAGTTTCTTCACATAGCGCAACAGAGTCGATGTTTTGAGGCAAGCGTTTATTTCATCGGCAGCGGTCGATCTTGGAGTGACTGGTATTGTTTGGCGGAAATCGCCAGAAAGTAGAATCATTGCACCTCCAAAACATCTTGAGTCACTGAGTAGATCTTTCATAGTTCGGTTGAGTGTTTCCAATGCGGAGGAAAAATAAGCCACCATTTCCCTCATCAATTGCCTTCATTAACGTATCGTATACTTCCTTCTGTTGGCGGTTCAACAGTGGTACATTCGTTCAAACTGATTGATTCAATGTCACTCGATCATATTCACGTTTACGTTCCGATTCTCGATTGAAAGCGTCGTTCATTCCACGATCTGGCGGCGCATGAGATAACACATATCTTCGATCAAAAGCAACGCCTGGTTATGTATTTCCTCATTCACCTCGAGATTGGGATTCCCCGAACTGACGCGAATTCGGTGTAAAGTGTCTTCGGACATGTCATCCTTGTACTTGTTCCACAGTTAACGTGGATTCGATGGGAAGTGTGTCCATCATCAATCAGCGACTGGATTTTTTGTTTGAATACACGTGCGGTGATGTCGTGCCGATCACTTGATGTTTGTCCGGGGAGCAGCAGTTGAACAATTTCTTTCCATTTCGGATTGCACGTAAAGGCGATTGTAATGAAGAACATATATCATTGCATCTTGCGCATATTCATGCATATGACGCGGTTTGAAAATGTACGTCGCCGGTAGAATAGTCAATCGACCAACATTAGCTGCATCTCATTCGCGCCACATTATAAACCAATCTAAATACATTGTTCCCGCTATTAGACATGAATCTCGTGTTTGACCATAATTGGATAAATAGATTTTCACACCAGAATGATTTATCGGAATAAAAATTTAATGAAAATCGATGAAAACTCAAAATCGCTCCTACATAGCAAGCAGTCAACTTTCAAAGCCATCTCGTGGATATAATGAAACAGCATACAACGTCGTGTGTCTGCGTTCCATTGGAAGACATTCAAATTTCAAAACAAAATGTATGGGGACATTCATTTTCTTTATAATTTCTTTCCCGTGATATTTTTCCGATGTTTTAATGCTTATTCTGCTATTCTAGGCAAAGACAAATTTAATAAATCAAAGATCATTGAAATCCGTGCAACAATTCTCGAGATATACGTGGTGTAAATAACCCCACTTTGTTATATATATATAGATGATACATGCTGTGCGAACACAGCTGGTATCTTAGGGATGTCAATCAATGTTGTATTGTAGCGGAGGACCGTCGGTGGAGTACTTTCAAACACTTAATTACATGGACTATTTCTAGATTTTCTTTCATGTCTATCGGTAAAGTCAAATAGAAATAAGTAACCCTAATTCTCTTTAGCTAGACAACATGTTTTGAAACGGGAAAACATATGTTTTCGAAATAAATATAATTATGTACGTAGGTACTAAGTAAGAAGACCAAGTAATATTTAAAAAATAAATATTGCCAAGAGTGACGTTGAATACAATTATTACATGTATTTATATTTGTACAGTTACAGGTACCCATTTGAATTGAAAATAAATATTATATACTTATTAAGTTGTCTCTAATTATTACAAATTCAATTCAATGAGCTGTGAGGGAACACATAGTGCGGAAATCATTTGTAGGCTATCCATTGTTCATTCGATCAATTGATGCGGCGGTAAACTGTTAGCAGTCAATTAATTGTTGGCGGTAAATTTTCCAGGTCCCAATTAAATCATCCAATTCTGCACATCCTTCTGAAAGTGCGTTGTTAATTAATAATAACCGAGTTAAAAGATTCTCTCGATTCAATGATATTATGGCACAAAACTATTCCAGTACAGGTTACTTTTCAACATGCATTGTTAATGTCGTTAAAAATTGTCAATGCGACTATTTTTAGACAATCACCAATATTAAAGATATTTCCAGGGCGTTAGAGTCGGAGTCGTGGTGTTGAAGGTGAAATCAGAGCCGTAAAAAACGGGCTACTCCGATTCTATATAAAAGATAAACACAGAAAGATATAAAAAAATACGCAGTCTTAGAATAGACTCATTTCAATTTTAAATATGACACCTTCTTTAAATGAGTCGGACCGTTTGTAAATGCCGGAGTCGCGGTTTTTTTATGACTCCACGCCAGCTTTGATTAAAAAAAGAATATTACCATAGCAAATTTCTTATAAGAATGGAATCGATTTGTTCTCTTGAAGCTGGAGCAATTTTTTCTTCTTCTTCGGAGCCGAGTTAATAACATTGACATTATCAAAATTATAGACCTACATAATCCTCGTTTCCTATATATCTACGTGGCCGAAATCATAGCCAAGCATGTTCCCCCTTAAATGTTGCTTTCGCGTCGGTTGTATGATCTGTTGTATGTGCGGTTAGGTCAGCCATACTCAACCTTTTTTTCCTCTGGGCCGCATTCCGATATTTGCTTCTCTACGTGGGCCGCAACATATTTATGGTATACTCCTTTTTTTTTTAGCTCACCGAGGAATTTGAAATCCTCGATTTGGTATACTTTTCCCCACATGTCTCCGAAACTCCTTTTTTTTAGCTCACCGAGGAATTTGAAATCCACGATTTGATAAGAGCTTACTGGGCCGCACATTAGGGCTTACTGGGCCGCAGGTTGAGTATGGCTGGGTTAGATTAATCATTGCCAAGAGAGGCGGACATTTTCAGCAACAGAACCTGTGTAGTCTCCGAGATATTTTTTTGAATGAATTTGTTTGTAAATATTTTTTTCGGTTTTATTTTTTCAATACATAGCGCATTGGCGTCAACTATAATGAATTGTAGTGTCAATTTTATTTGCAATACACAATTATATTAATCAAACAATTATACTAAGTGTTTTGATTGCTTCGATTAAACATTTTGTTTAAAATATACAAACAAGAATTACATATACCACAATATCACTTAACGTCGTTTTTTAGACTTGTATAAATTTAATGAAAAAAAATATCTAGAAACATTAAAAAAAATATTCGAATTCTCGAAGGTAGTCCAATCCCAAACTGTAGTAAAACACAGGGCTCATGATATACAGCAAATGAGAATAAAAAGTGAATATTCTGATTGTTATCAAAGCCAGAAGGCAGCCAAAGTATTCGTAGCAGAGCTGTGATTAACAATGCTCATCACACTTTTTAATCACATACCATTATTTGGAATGAGAAATGTACATAACAGGTAAAAGTATACTCTCACGTTTCTAAACGACTGTAAGTTAATCTTGAAAAAAGTGAATTTTATTTGGAAAAGAGAAAAATTATGCTAAGACGTCATCTTTAATAATAATGATCGATAAATAAGTATTAACTATTTTAAGAAATAATACACTAATTTTGGTAAAAAAATAATAATAACAGTTTTACTTAATGCTGGTTTTTATGACGTATTTGACAGAAAAAAATTGTTGCAAAAATCTTAGTACACATATTTGTACCACATGTCTTGTAAATTGTAAGAATGCATATGGTGTACAGTAGAGGTCTGCACGGGCTCTTACCCGACCCGGCCCGTGAGCCGGGCACGGGCGGGTAAGCGCAATTGTGAGTCGGGCTCGGACCGGGCCGGGCTTTGGAATTTGGGATATAATCTGGGGAAAAATATAGCAAATCGAGGATTTCAAATTCCTCGGTGAGCTAAAAAAAAAAAGGACTTTCGGAGATAATCTGGGGAAAGTATAGCAAATCGAGGATTTTAAATTCCTCGGTGAGCTAAAAAAAAAAAAAGGACTTTCGGAGATAATTTGGGAAAATATAGCAATACGAGGATTTCAAATTCCCCGGCGAGCTAAAATAAGGAGTTTCGGGCTTCGGGTCGGGTTCGGGTAACAAGTGCGGTATTAGACTCGGGCCCGGGCCGGGTCGGGCGTGAGTTTTTCGGGCTCGGACCGGGTAGTTTTGTAAAATTTTGGCCGGTGCAAACCTCTAGTGTACAGTGATCATTCAAAATTGCTGTTGCATCGCGGTGACGAATATATAGACGGGCTTGAGTGTAATGTTTGTAATTCTTTCGTAAGAATTATGTATAACGTAAGCAACGAATCATTACTTTTTTCAATATTCTTCCTCCTTACCCATGTCGTGATTATTGCATAAATTCATCAAGTGTCCATTTGATTGTATGAAAACTTTATTCCTCAATTTGTTATTGTTTAATATTATTGTAGGTGCGTTGTGTGCTCATTAAATATTCCAAATAGAACAAATGAGAATTTTAATAAAATAATCTGAAGAAATGGTTCAAGGGTTGTTGATATAATGTTGCTATGCTGCATATGATTAGTAAAAAGGGGTGATGCGCCTGTGATTATCAACTTGATACCTAATACCCACTAAGGGGCGAGAGCTTTCATGGTAAGAAGTGAGTATTTCTATCACTTGGAAGACTTGCTCGTTTTCTATATAAATCAAATAACTTGCTTACTTAGCGTAACTTACCTACGTAAGATATTTTAAATATTTACATTATTACTTATACTTTTCCAACAACATAATATGTGCGCGATGTGTATAAAAAGGTTGATGGCACCTAAAGAAGATGATGGTGGTGGGTGTCACATTGACTTTATGAAATTAATATATATTTGGTTTGAATGTAAGCATATTGGTGACGATTGAACAAAATTGCTACATCTGAATTATGGGGAAACTGCTGGAGAGGCTTGCGCGAGCCCCTTGTTAATTTAAGAGAAAATAATATTCTCAGATCAATTCATCATTGATAAATTTCCGGTAAATTGTTACATATTATAAGTGTATTAAGTAACAATCGATTTCTTATTTAAGTATTGGAAATAATTGCATAGGTGTGAAATAAAATTCACTCCTTCCCCCGAACACCGAGAATTGCTTTGAGATTAAGCGAGCCCGTTCTTAACGTATTGGCAGCCAACCTCTGGTTGTAACCCAGCGGAAAGTTTACAAATGCGCCATGTCGTTGTTCCACATTGTGTTAGTATACTGAGGCTATTGATAGGTGGTCAAACATTATGCGTTATTATTTTTAATAGGTAAATATTTGATCAGGTGACTTTGAGTATTTAAAAATAAGCGGTTTTTACGATAACATAATTTATGTCCTTTAGTCACGTTAGTGATTCATGTAACTCACTTGTCATTACTACTTAGTACCAACGGTAAAGTGTGATAAATAATATATAAAAAAACAACAATTCTTAATGTATTTGAAATATACAAAAAAAACGTAAAATGAGATACGCGATTTTAGAGTAAAGCCGGGGGTGCAATTAATGGACAAAATCTGTGGAAATAAACAGGCGCGTAATTGTTTTGAAGAGTGGTGATTAGAGATAATTAAATACCAACTCGTTTGGTGTAAGTAAGCAAACAATTTAATTGGTATAATAACGTATCAATTAAATAGGAACCATCCTCAAGGTGGAATTGTGCAACTAGTCTGATTTTTCAATCGCGAGAGGCGAGACGATTTCATTTCTGAAATGAATAATGAATACAATGGCCGGTAGATTTGTTTTCTTATTAGAGCACAAAATTTTAAAACGGCATATGTATGGTATCAAATATCATTCAGCTATAATACATACAACACATTGCGATAAGATACGTGTCAATCGACTAACAACATTGAAATTCCGAAGAATTTATTTAAAGGATCTTTAATATCATTTGTATTTTGAAAATGCGAGTTGAAAAATTGTTTAATGTATTTAAAGGTAAAGTGGTATTTGTTTGTACTTAAATCACCTTTATTACTAATATAATCATTACCATATATTTACGTGAGTACACACTGGGTAATTATCAGAATCATGACACAAGTGCGTTCAGAAAATATTGATCGAGTTGAATAATGAATCTACAACTTTTAGTCGAAAATATTTTACACAAAATTGTTTAATTTTTTTTTATACAATTTTTGCTTTCGCAACGAGCATAAAAACGTAACTACAGTCATAAAAAGCATGCGAAAATATATACATCAGAGAATGTAATCTACTTATGTATTGTGATTAATTAACGATATAGCGCAGAAAACACTATTAAAAGTCAGCTAACCATTCATAACTCTGGCCACAAATTAGCTTAGTTTGAATTTAATTGGCATAGAAAAAAGTCCGCGGTATTTATAAAAACAAGATGGCGAACTGCGCGGTATATAGCAGCGAATATTTATATCCGCTATTTTCCGCTTTATATCATTGGTAAGTTGTTCACTTCTTGACGAGTTTTTGATAATACTGTTACCGAATAAATAGTGGTCACAGCCACTACATTGGGCTTCGTTCAATTTTTAAAAATAAAAATAGCATTCTGATTCAAATAATACGGGAGTGTGTACGGAATAAGATTTCCGTGCGATACTCGGCACCCACGCACTCATAGTTTACAATAAAAACGTTGAGAAATTCGCGAGTTACTACGTATCATTCGAATAAAACGAAACAAAAGTGCAAGTGAATGTCATAATAATTGGTTTCTTTAAGCAAATAACATTAGTAATTATAGCTACATATTTAGGTCACTTTTAGGGTGTTCACTGTCAATACTTGGTGGAAAGGCATTATTTAAGTATGTACACTTACCAACTACTTGGAAGCGGGGAAATTTTCTTAACTATCATTAAGCCTATTCACTATATTATTATCATTATTAATGTCATTATTTTCATTGTATCACTTTGTCAAAGAATTCCCAAATTTTAATTATGTCTGTAATTACTTTCAATTCCCATTCTAAATTTATTAATCTGAGATGACTTTTTAATTATATGTTAGATGTGTTAAACATTTTAATTTTGTGCTATTTTAGGACCACTTTTAATGTAATTGGTATTTTCTTTTCAATGCCAATTGTTGTTTATAACTGTTCATTTTTGTATAAATAGCACTGTTAAATTATATTTCTTATCAGTTGACGATGCTCGTAATGAGCGAAACCGGTCCTGGCATATTAAATAAAGTGGAATGAAGTACAAAGGATTATTGTGTTTTTACTAACATATTTAGGTGTTGATATTAAAATAATTTAGAAGGATAGAGTCAAGTCATATAGTTTGTAATATAAGACGCATAAAATAATCTGGAGTCGTGGAATCGGGTGTTTTTCCGGAGGTGTAGTCGGAGTCGGAAAAATCGGAGAAAAATAATTTCAAGACATTGAATAATTATTGGTCTATTCCAGCGTTTCCCCGATACTGGGTCGCCAATTTCCTAAAGTAAATCTGTATACATATTTAATAATCTGTAATAAGCGAACATGACGAAACGCTGTGTATGGTCAAAAATAGTCGTGTTCAAACAAATCAATCTGTGGTCCAGTCGTATAGAAGCAGGGAATAACAAATCTTTTGTAAAGCTAACAGAATTACAAAAAGAGTATAACACGAGTTCCATACTTGCTGAGATTTCAGCTGCTATCAAGGAACATCTGTTAGTATTGGAGACCAGTCTGAAGGAATATTTCCCCACAATCAACAGTAACAAAGCATGGATAAGGAATCCTTTTACAGTGAACGTAGAATCTGAGACAGAATTGCAGGATTCAGATGTTAATTCAATAATTGAACTCTCGTGTGATACGACATTCAAAGATATCTTCGACAGAATAACACTGATGGATTTCTGGCTATCTTGTCGGCAAGAATATCCAGTTTTAGCACGAAGGGTGATACAACTTCTAATGCCTTTTGTCCCAACCTATAAGTGTGAAGTGGGCTTTTCAACATTGGTTTTTTTTTAAAAATAAATATAGAAACCCAAGTCGAACCGGATCTAAGAATAAAGCTATCATCCTTTACTCGAAACCTGGAGCTTTTAGTTAACAAGAAACAGCAGCACACCTCTCATTAATAAATTATTGGTATATTTGAATTCTTTATAGGTTTATCAGAGTAAATTTTGTATTATAACATATAAAGGCTGTATGGACATAAATATACTGTTTTATTTTACATATAGGCCGGTAGTATAGGCCATAACAAATTTAGTGGGTCACGAAAGAGAAATATTAAAAAAAACGGGTTGCGGGGGAGGGAAGTTTGGGAAACGCTGGTCTACTCATCATATTGTTAAGTGAAATCTATTAGAATTATTCTAGTGACAAGAATGACCTGATGTTAGTTAAATGGAAATATTAAAAAAAATATAGTTCGGAGTAGTTATTTTTTTGCCCGACACCACAGCCCTGGTTTAGTGAATGCGACATGCCATAATCTCAATTGTGAAAGACTTTGCAAATAAATTTGCCAGCTTTAACAAATGTATGCTCATTATTTAAAATTATTGATTCGTCATACGCACTATGATGTGTTCGTTCACCTGTAAATGCCTTGTTCATTCGCAATATTCATTACGTTAGCAATCTCAAGTTCGCTGTCATGCACCGTGTCTTGCGAATATTTACTTTCTCACATATTCTTAGGTCAAGATATAATTGTTATTCATCGCGCGATTTCTAAAACAATGGAAGTAAGCGCATCAAATTAAATTCTGACAATAATTGTTTTAAAATTATCAGTCACGTAATTTTGTAAGCTATATTATTAATTTATTAACTATGAGAACTATTTCGGTGCGTTTTGTAAATTTAAGAGATGTATCGAAACAGTTTCTGCCAAAACGATAGCGTTGGAGCAAAGAGGTACGTATCATTGTTATGTACAGATGATTATACCAATATTAAATGATGTAAGTAGCAACACATCGTTATAATTGGTATCTCGTGAATACTGAGACAGAACGACTAAATCAAAGTTGTATTTATTTACAATACATACTTACTTCGCGCTAAATAATTCTGGAATGGAAAAGTGATTTCGATTTTTTCAGAATAATATATTTATTTACTATATGGAGGTCATATTGTCACTTAACTGAGTGAGTAGCTAAGTAAAATATCTTTCAGTAATATTTTTATGTCATATCACCCGCACACCCCATATCTTAGTTAGAGTTAGAGATTGAAACCAGAATCCCAGTATTCGTGATGTTCTTTCAATAACGAAATACAGATTTTGAACACGTAAAAATACCGACATTGAAAATGAACTAAAACCGATCAATAAATGTATAGAAACTATCTTAAAGTTTAATAAAATTGAACCATTTTAAATCTTCTAAAAGTCGTATGCCGTTTTGGGAAAGGTCGTTTATTCCAGTCCTTCCCGAACATTTTCATTCCACGGCCCCCTAAATCTGAAAAAAAATAATCCGCGGCACTCCTCAATACAAAACATGTTCTGCGGCGGCCCCCAATCTGGGAAGCACTGGTCTATTCGATAGTTAAAGATACATAGTTCAGTGTGGGTATAAATACGATCTAGTGCAGTAGAGATGAACTTGCGGCCTTTTGACTTGGTCAAAATATTCACTTTGATCAAAAAATTATACGCAAGCGTTTGGAAAAAGAGCGAAATCAACCCATTATATTTTCGACAGTCGAAAAAAAGAGGGGAGGGTGCCAACGTTTTCTTTACTGCGGCCTTATGTTAAATCAGATACATGAATGTGGCCTTTAGAAATTAAAAGGTTCCCTACCCCCGGTCTAGTGTATACAATGCGTACACAGCACACACGGAAATTAACGATACCGACGCCGCGCCGAAAGCCAGTGTTCGTAAAATGACAAATATAACATTTCTACGATTTTCTATGTCAATTCATAAAATAAAAGACGAAATGGTCATAGAAAAAAAAACAACTTGTACGACTAAAGCAGCATTCACTATCCGCTCAATCGTCATGCATCACTGATACAGACAGATAATTTTGAATTCGGCGGCCCAGTCATGTTTTATTTAATATTACAAAACACATTAGCAGATGATCATGAAGTTACATTTTTTTACAGTAAAAATGTTATTACACTGGTTTATTAAAAAAATATAATATAGATCGATTTTTTTCTACTTCGTGTCTGAAAGACGACTATGAATTCTTGGCTCCAATGACGTCACTGCAATTACAATGATCACCGAAATGTACCGCACGACCACCGGTTGGGGGCCGATGAGGCACATCCAAGATAAGCAGACCAGACGGTCGTAGGTCAATTAATTCCATAGCTGGTCTCTGTAAGCAGGAATTAAAGGACTTGTGCAATCAACTGGCCAAGACAGGAGTGAAGTATATTGTTTTGATTTGCAACTATAATATTTTAATATTATATAAAGCGACACAAGCGAGTTAATTTTTGTATGTTTTTCAACGTTCCTGATTCAGCTTCGTTAACATTATAATACTGTTAATAATTTTATTTTATCTTTGTGCGTGCATGCTGAGAAGTATTATATGTGCGTGCATACAACACGCGCACATCAGAGAGTATTGACTGTGTAATCAGGAAAATAATTAAGCTCGTTATGACTATTCATATGGAGTTGGATGCAATTTTTGCAGCTAGAAATATATTTACTAACGACGACTGACATTGCTTGTTAAAGTTTACATAAAGAAATTATGTACCAACTGCGGACGTCGGATAAATACTCAATTGTCTTAGATAAGTGTCGAGTCTTTTCAGAATATATAAAATATATTCCAACATTGAGTAGGAAAGCTGCAGTCTTTTTGGAAGTATACATATTTTTTATTTGGACGCAGTGTAGCAGAAATCAATATACCGTCGATGCACCTTTCCTCATAACCGAATACAATGGAACCACCAATTATCCTACCTCGAATTACGCGCCGAACAGAAATATTCGCCGCAAATCCCCCAACTGTGCGGTCGCATTCCACTGTCGTTGCTGATGTACACACAGCGGAGCGACTGTCTGTGTGGTGCATACCGTCGAAAGTTGGCGAACGCTATGCATTTACCACATAAAAACTAAACATTTCGTCCATATATTTTTTATTTATTCTTAGTTTTGGCAGTTTTGCATTTTTCGCAAAAAAATCGTAACCCCTAATTTTGAGATTGAGATTCACTTACCCCAATTACGCGACTGCCAATCACGCGGTCCCAAACTTCGCGTAAATGGAGGTTTTACTCTACGTGTATGTCAAATTAATTCGTCAGGTGGTGCATTTGACAGTATGCGGCTATGTGGTATTTATGTGCATGTGTGGAAAAAGGCGCGATTTTAATTGGCTATGTGTACACAAAATAATTGAAAAAGAAACATCATTTTTTAAACCTTTTATAAAAAAAGTATTCTTGAGTTGACTTAAAATATATGTCGATTTTATAGGGGAATTGACTGGTAAATTGCACTCTTTTTTGCATCTCCTGTAAAGTTTTGCAAAATACATACAGCCGATTTCGAAGGCACAACGACGACTCATCTTTACATTATTCACGTAATGATGAGTGACTTGGCAATCTAGTATGTAATTACAACAGGATAAGTCACCTTTGATACTTTGTCCATTTTCGCCGATTGTAAATAAGGTGTGAGCAATTATTATCATGCTTAATAAATGTAAGATTGAATTTATCACATATGGAGGAAGACCAGAATTTGTAGCGGACAAAACCCTTAAAATTAAAAACATAAATCGCATGCTAGGGCGCAATGTAGAAAATACTAATAAGTGAAAAAATATCAGTGTTTTATTTCTACAAATATTATTTTATACGTGGTTGACAGTTATTTCGGGTTATGCCTTTATCGGAAATATCTTAGTACTATACTACAGAACTATAGTTCTGATGAAGAAATAAGCCGAAATAGCTATCAACAATATAAACAATAATATTTGTAGAACTTAAAAACTTTGAATTTTTTTCACCATATTTCAATGGAGTTCAGAGAAAATAATAATTATCATACATACTTCAATAATTTGCAGCCAGTAAGAATGAATACATTGGACCAACTGTTAAATCCCGGTACAGAAGTTTTATATACATTTTTTAAATTTATAAATCGATTTATGATTTTCTGTTTGAAGGCATGGATGTTTGTGATGACTTGAATTCCTTCCTCCGACCCGTTCTATCCTGACCACGTAACGAGAGTGATTAGCTAGTCACTTGTCCTGTTCTACTTGTTGCCCTACTCTTCTATTTTTACTATCTTTGGAAAAAAGAGATTTTTAGCAGTTGAGTAGCAAGGAATTATCGTGAAAACACTAGAGATAAACTCCACCAGCAGTCCATATGCTCTACATTGGGAGTGGTCATGGTTAAAAAAAAAATATATTTAAAGAAAATATTTATTTTTTAAAAATCTTGTCATTTAAGTGTCACCGAAAAATGATTTTTCTGGTGTTTAGCTGTTTAATCCTTAAGCGTATAAATGATATTTTTAAATATTAAAACACTCATTTATACTTATTTCACATTAATCATTTAAGAAATCTGTTGAGAATACTCGCCATGAGTGATTAAGTGAAATATAACTAAAATAAAAAACATTTTTTATTGAATAACTATGTAGTATATATTAATATACTATATATATATATTTTTTTTAATATACCTCATTATTAGAGGCACGTATTTTGTGCATCTATTTTTGTAAATTTTAGCATTTTCATTTTGCATTTTAGCGTTTTAGGGCATTAAAAATGTTAAAAATTTTAACATCAATTAGCATCTATTTTTATTAAGAGTTGGATTTCAAATAAGAAACAATTTCGATGAATTTTAATAAAATTCATATACACATGCAATTTAAAGACAAAACAATTAAAAAATAAAAGAAAAATTCAAAAATATTTTTTAATTTAAATACATGAATATAAAAATACAATGTCAATTAAAATTTATTAAAACTCAGCATGGACCATATTTCTACAGATTCGTGCGACTAGCGGTAATAATTATATTATATTTACTAAAATACCTTCACATCACATAAAAGCATCTTCAATATTGACGGTACACCAAATTAATTTTAGAGCTGCGTAAATCCTCATATTTATTTTTTTCTGTCATCAATAATAGCATAATATCCGGCGTGAATTCACTTTTAAAATTATCTATTAATTGACTAAAAAAGTGCTGATATCCTCCCAAACATTGAGCTTCTGTTAACTTTTCCGGTTCTAAGCTCAAGAAATGCGACCCCAATACCCACATTTTCTTAAATATCTATTTTAATATGGGTGATACAATGTTTATAATTAAGGTATTCTTATATCATAGTTTTTTGGACCTTTCGTAGTTTATATAAATACGATAAGATAAGAGATACTAGTCTCCGAGCCGCGAGAGTTAATACGTGAAACAATAGCAGGTTTCTAAAAAACAAAACTGTTTCTTAAACATTAATATTCTATTTCGTACTTGCCACTAGGGATTCTGTGTCGAGACGTCCCGGGACTTTTGAGCATTTTTGCTGTCGTAAGTCCCGGGACTTTGTTGTTAAATGTCCCGGGACTTAAGACAGCCAAATTTTACATTTTAATTTTGAAAAAACCATTCTAACAAAATAAAATTGGATGCAAGCAATCGATAATGTGACCTAAAAAGTTAATTTTGATTTAAAATAAATTTACATTGGTGTCTATCCTCGAGATTAGTTTTGAAAAAAATGCATTATATTCAGGCTAAGAATTAAAGGCCGGGGTTTTAACAAAATTAAGTATGCATATATAAAAGGGACCTTATGAAAGAAACAGCTGTTTAGATTTATAATTGTAGAAGTTTCAAATAACATCTATTTATATATTGTAATACGAAACAACCATTTTCGATGGGTAGAGACATGCAGAAATACAAAAAAACTTAGACACGTGTTCGCTTAAGCTTGAGATTCACAGAATTCCAAGAAATAATGAAGCCGATAGTTATTTCTCGAAAATTATGTCATAAATCAAGGCGGATTATAAATATTTTATTATCAACAGTTCAGCTGGGACTAATTTTTTTTCGAAAAGAATAAAAGAAAGATCAATGTTTTGGAAAAACAATGTTGCAACAACGTTTATTACAAAAATAAGAAATCGGCTGTCTGATTCGTCATTAAATTCATTATTATTTTTAATATCATATTTTGATAAGCAAAAATAAAATATTAACTTTTGTGTTAATAATACATACTGTGTATGATTTGAGGTTCTGATTTTATTATTCAATTAATTTAATATTTTCATTTCAATGTGTTCAAAAAATGTATTTATTTTAATAACGCATACTTTCGGCGGCCTTTTAAAGTACGTACGAAAAAAAATATACGTTTAACTGCGTAAAAAACGCTCAAAAAAATTAGTTTAATTGAAACAAAATATTAAAAAACGTTTAGGAGAAAGATATCTCCTTTTATGTTATTAGAAATTTATTTAAATCAATTTATATTCGTATCAAAAATATAACTGTAGCAAAAACAAATTACAAAATATTATAATTAAATGTTCATACCAGATGTTGTTTTATTTACAAATGTTTTTCACTATTTTTCAGCTGTATTGTGATTTGTGAAGTAACGGTCATAATTTTACCCAATTCATTGTCATTTTTTCAATACATGTATCGTTATCATCCCTTTTTAGTACATATATACAAATATTTAATTTTAATAAATTTATAATTTTATTGAAGGGGAAATAAAAGTCCCAAGTCCCGGGAAGTCCCGGGACTTTGACTTTATCACGTCTCGAGTCCCGGGACTTTGAAAAACCCGAGACATCAGAATCCCTACTTGCCACAGATGGATTGAATAGTTTACTCAATGTTTGGAGGCATAGATTTGTCTCATTTAATCTTGAATGCGATACCAGTTTTAATAAACTTTTTGAGCAGCCTTTTGGATATACAGCTCCAACTGTCTTCTTTTTTTATAAACAGTAGACATAAGCAGTTGCTTGGTTTCGACAGGAAAAACACTGTCTATAGTTGACTGTAAGCTCTGTTTTATCCGTATGTTAATATTAATAAAGTACATTTCCTTTTTTAATGCATTTTTATAAAGTGTGCCGCGGAACAAATCCCATTCACCAGTGTAACGTAAAGTAAAAAAGTTTGGCAGACACTGGAGTAGAAATACATAAAGTATATACATTAGAAAATCTGTTTCTCGTAATAATTTTTCCAAATTATTTGAGTCACTACATTGAGGTAAGGTTTTGATTTCAATATTTGATAGCACAAAAAAATGAGTGCAACAGTGGCATAATGAAAACATGAAAATAAATTAAATCTAAAATAACCTATATTGGAGTGGGTTGGGTTCAGAAAATACAGGAAAAAGAAGTTCGAATAAGTATGATATTTTTGAAAAAAAAAATGAAAAAACATTATAATTCTAGAGCCTATATTTGCTGTCATTAGTCAAACAATATGCATATAACAAGACATTAAACAAGACCGATGATGTTTACTTTGTGAATTTTATTTAACGATTTTTTTTATTAGCTGCCGTTTTAGGTATTTATCGATGGCTGCGTGAATATTGGTGATACATAATAAAAATAAATAAATACATAAAGCAATTGTTTTGATTTTACTGATTGTTTGGTTTACCCACTAGAATATTGAGCACGTCACTAACTTTCGCCGCAATGGGATCCGGCGCGGCTATAATTATAAGCCGGCAAATTGGGAAAAATTGTCGCCGTCGAAAATATGAAGGAGAAACATTTTTCAACGTCCCCTCGTGTTTGCGTAGCGTTGTAAGTGTTTACACATAACTATGATAACTCGAGTTAAGTTGCGCTGGTAAGTTATGTAACAGAAATAACCGAATTCGTATCAAATCGGCTCGACAATAATAATATGCAGATAGAGCGTGAAGTACACGTCACGGCGACATAACGAATACTCACACCTACGAATATAAAATTTTAGTATCGAACATTTGCGCGGTAGAAGTATTTACATACACATTGTAATTTTATTCTATTCCGTCATTCGTTAAATAAATGAGCAAAATTAAGAAGATATATTCATTTTCAAAAATGAGAACAGAAGTTAATGCCAAATATAATACACGTATGAAAGCGTTTATTTGTGTAAACACTCGCACACATAGTCATGTAATCTATTTTTGTATTATTAAATTCGTTTCATACAAATTATGTTGTATCATTAATGTTTTTTTTTTAATCTATTTTTATTATTTTCTTGTCTATTTCATAAATGTAAAATTAGTTATTTTAATAACAGGATTCGACGAATTTATAGATACAAAATGGTTTACGACCTTATACAATATATCGATCCGTAATAAGCAGAAAATCGTAACCGACAAATTGAGGGTATTACTTGCAAACACGGCTTATTCTAAAATGGTTAAAAAATGAAACTTGAATTTAATTTTGAAAAAAAATACATTTTAAAAGTATTTTTAGTCTTACATTACTTTGAAATGATATTTTAGATGTTGTCAAGCTATGTTTGAGACTGATTTCTAAAAATACTTTCAAAATTTGTTTTTATCTACTAAATTACATTCATGGCTCATGTTTTAACAAATTTGAAATAGGCCGGGTTTGCAAGTAATACCCTCAATTTATGAATTCTTTAAGTGCGGTTATTATATAGTAATAAATGGTCAATGCCTATCCTGATATTATAATACAATTGTCTGACTACTTTCAGTTCTCTAGATTAGTGTTTATCAACCAGAATAAACGATAACAAGTCAAAACACTAAAATGCACATGCCCTAAAAATATCAGGCGAATGAGATAACGCTCTAAAAATTGTCGATATTGAACAATTATTGGTTTAAAACGGAATTTCCCGAATTGTGTCGCTTAAGTTTTTTTGCTGATTACGGATCAATATTATATCGTGAAGGATAACTTACCTGGAATAGTTAGCATGTATATTTATTTATATATTTGTGTTTTTTTCCTTATTATATTTCCCTGCTGGAACTATTTAGAGTCTGCGAAGCGGTTTCAGTTTTCTGTCTATTTATATTTCGAATTTCGAATAGATTGCTTATGTTTGGGTTAAATGATGAGAATCAAGCAATTCTAGTATTTTCAGATGTGAGATACTATGACATCCATTCATTACTAAGTTTGGAAGTTTGGAAAAAATATTATAAAAGAAATTCAGAAAAAAAACACATGACCTGTGATTTCATAGTAATTCTGTGGAAGATTTATTGAATTTTCAAAAAAATCTTTTATTTATTAAATGAAAAATTTGCTTACTCATCGTAGTCAATATTAACAAAACAATTTAAAACCTAAAAAGATTTTGATGCCAACAATAAATAATTTAAAAGAGAATAGTATTATTTGTGATATTTCCTTTGCTAACTGAAATGTTGCCTATGCGATCGAGAAAATATAATAGAAGTTCAATTACTATTGTTCGAAGCGAGTGAGGTTTGGCGGTATAACATACACATAAAATGTAAACGTATCCACTGGGTACCTATTTGGCTGATATAATGTTAAGCTGGGTAGGCAAGATGACTTGATTTTTTGAACTAGTGCTGTTTTACTGCAAACTTCCACCCGCTCACAACTAAACTAAAGTAGGCTACAAATGGATCGACACACTGGAATATAATAAGCCAGCCCGAAATTTGAGATTTAAGAAAGAGTCAAAACTTCATATTTTCTAAAAATGTCAGAAACTACACATTTTTTTATTGCTCGGTGTGATTATGCGACATTTCACTGAAACACTTATGTACTCGTGCGATTATAAACAAAATATTAATTCTACAGTCAAGTGAAATGAAATATTTTGTGAATTTTCACGAGACTATGAATATTCTTATTGGCAGCCAAATTGAGGTCCGGCGTAAATCTCATCAATGTTCAAAGCAAGAGTCGGATGCTTTGCAAGCGGCCTGGTTCCTCTTTGCCGCAAAATGAACTGATCGTCAAATATCCAACTAAAGTGAACGTTACACAGTAGTCAACAAGCTTTTTAAAATGCGCAGAACATAACTAATTCATGGTAGCGAAAAATTCTAAATAATCGATATATTTATTTATTTATAGAATTTTATTGTATGTGATTTTTTTTACTGATTCAAAATTTATTCCGGTATTATGAATGTCAAATTAAACATAATCTTAACTAAATTTCTTTGCACGACGATATGGCAACCGATGACGTAAATAGTTACAAATACATATAAGGCACCATAGCAAAAAGCTACCGCCTGCCAATGCAATTGTAGTGTTTTTAAACATTCAAATCGTTTTAATTTTTAATATATTTGACTGAAAGAAAATCATCATTGGAAAGTACCGAAATTCAGGCTTCAAACATCATTCGCCAATTGAATAGTTTGCTGGCTCTATAGCCGGGTAGTAATTGCTCTGCTTACTCGGGTGCAAGGTAAACGGTTAGAATCCTGATGATTTTTAAATTTTTTAAAATAATTTATTGATATATATCGAATGCCACATGTCTCTAATATTGATAATCTCTCGCAATTTATCTCATATCCGATTCGGAAAGTGTCATAAAAAGAGAATAATTACCTAATTATTAGTAATTTTCCAACTTAGTTTGCTTTTCTTGAACTCCCTTTGAGCGACTGGCAAACACCCAGTTCTTTTAAAACAAATACCAATCAGATAGATTACAAGGCGGCCATTCGATCCACATTGGTAGCGGACATGTTTAAAAAAATCGATTTGGACTTTCATACTGTGTTTAAAAGTTATAAAAGAATATAAGCCCATTTGTAAATTAGTATTAGTTGTTTACAAAAAATATGAATAACCAGTTTTGATAAAAATACTTATATATTCGAACCTAACATATATGTATAAAATTTTATGGAAAATTTCATAATGGCATAGGTCATGTTCAAGGTCAATAAAATCATAGTGTTTAGAAAACAAATTTGGAAAAAAACCAGTTTATTCCAAAATTGTTCCTAATCAAAATTATACTGTTGATACTTGCGATAATAAATTAACGACCTGCTGCTCAGGTTACATAAAAATTGAATACAATAAATAACAAAGTAAAAAATGCCTAAAATGTCAGGCTTTAGTGTCGGAGTAAGAGTCGATGTGCTTTTGGAAGAGTTAAAGTCGAAAAAATCCGAGTGACTCCATCTCGTCTTTTTGTTTTCCATTTTTGTCAATACTTAAGATAAATAAATGTAATATGTATGTGTGCATTGTATTAAATAATGCAGAGGGGATCCCGCGGCCTTCTGGCCAATTCTGAAAAAACGAGATTTGGAGATATCCGGGGAAAAAGTATAGCGAATTGAGGATTTCAAATTCCTCGGTGAGCTAAAAAAAAAACGAGGTTTGAAGATATCTGGGGAAAAATGAATGCGGCCTTTAGAGATGAAAAGGTTCTCCACCTCTGAACTAATGCGTAAGTTTTCTGTATCGCAGCGAGAATGAATATGAGACAAAGTATTTTTATCGCTGTATATTTCTTGTTTTCGTGGTGAAATTACTCACATTGTACTTGTTTCATTTCTATTTAGTTATGTAAATAAATATCGCAAAATGAGTACGCCACGAACCAGGAATTGTATACAATTGTTGATAAAAAAATATATTTACAATCGGAGTCAGATTGTAGGACAATGACGAGTCGGAGACGCGTTTTTTTAACGACTTCACATTCCTGCTGGAAACTGTGAAAAGGACATGTATGACGGTACGTAGCTTCCTGATTCCTATATGAATAATATAACGACGCACAATTTAAGCAATTTAATAGTAAGCTTATTTTTTGCTGTTATATTTGAAATACAAAATAACAAATATGGCTGTCAAGCTAAAATAAATTGTACGAAGAATATTATCGTGAATAAATATTTTCTTTACTAGTCAGTGAATAGCGATTAGTAAGTGATAGGTATATGATTGTTAAAGTATAACAATACACATCGATGACATTATTTCGAGTATATACATTTTTAATTAAAAGCTTCTATGGTGATTGTTGGGTCAAGAAAAAGTTAGAATAGGTAAGAATAATTTCGTAGTAGACTACTACTTGCCTGCTACAAAATTTTAACGATCCGGGAAAATAATTACTTATTATTTAACAAGTATATATATATCTTGGCCCAATTTTATTTCTTATCTTTATAAATGACTAGCTGACCCAACGCACTTCGTACCGCCTCAGAATCAATAAATGTTGTGTTGGCTGAATTAAATTTAGTTTAAATGAATACTCAAAATGAATTAAGTTCAATAAATGTGCAAAATTCAAAATGAAAAGTATTTTAATTACATTGAAATGATGTTATTCACGTGGCACAGTCGATAGATTTGAAGGAATGCAGTGGACCAACGATTTAATTTTAAATTATGAAGTTTGAATAATCCACATCTTTGTTCTCTGCCGCAAGAATTGCTCGTTCACTTAACCAATTGTGATTTTTGTGATTAGATGTTCGGGAACATTTTGTTGACGAGGTCGTCCTTCGATGAGACGAAATTGCGTAAATTCGGCAGAAACGAAATCAATCCATTCGATTCGTCGACAGGAACACGGCCGTTATAGATAGTCAGCAAATGCTTGGAGAAATCTGCTGCAGATGGATCGTTTAGAAATGCAACTCGCATGTTTTTCGTCAGCTGAAGTTTTTTCACATAGCGCCACAGAGTCGATGATTTGAAGCAAGCGTTTAATTCATCGGTAGCAGTCGATCTTGGAATGACTGGTAGTCAGTCTTTGGCGGAAATCGCCAGATAGTAAAGTCATTGCGCCTCCAAAACATCTTGAGTCATCGCACAGATCTTTCATAGTTTGATTGAGTGCTTTCAATGCGCATTTGTGCGCAATTGTCCATTCATGCCAGGTGATGATTGTATTTGCCACCAAAAATTTGGCCATTGCTAAGTGTTTCGCAATCTTGTATGTCGGTTTTTCAGTGGTTTGAAGATTTAACGGCAATTTCAACGCTGAATAAGCCGTTTTGCATCCTTCTATCTACGTGGCCGCTATTCTAGAAGAAGAAACTGCTACAGCAATTTCGGATCTCGCACGAACAGTGGCCATAATCAATGACATGAGGAATGTCTTCCCAGCTCCATCGGGCGCATCGAGGGAAAATAAGCCACCATTTCCATTATCAATTGCCTTCATTAACGTATCGTACATTTCCTTCTGTTGAGGGTAAAAGTGGTACATTCGTTCAAACTGATTGATTCAATACATCTCGATCATATTCATTTTCACGTTCCAGTTCTCGATTAAAAGCGTAGTTCATTCCACGATCAGGCGTTGGCATTCCTAACTTGACTAATAAACTGCCGCACATAAGGTAACACATGTCTTCGATCAGAAGCAAAGCCTGGTTATGTATCTCTTCATTCATCTCGAGATCGGGATTCCCTGAACTGACACGAATTCGATGTAAAATGTATTCGGACATGTCATCCTTGTACTTGTCCACAGTTCACGTGGATTCGATGGGAAGCATGTCGAAATAATTATAGCAAATAATGTGCATATCTGACTTGGAGATTCAGAAACAATTGCTTCAGCGATTTTAATTTTAATTCTTTCCCTTTGATAATTCTTTAAAGGAATACTACTCCACCAAATTTCTTTTAGGAATGTTATCATTTCACTCTCTTGAAGCTCGAAGATCGTTTTCAAGCTTAAAGCATTTTTCTCTTCTCCTTCGGGGCCGAGTTAATAATCCTGAAATTCTCATGACTATTAATTTACATTTATTTCTAAAAACTTATATCTCGCTTAGGAGGTATGAGTCACCAGTTCCTAGGGCCGTTCGATTGATCAACTCATTGCCTAGAGAAGTGGACATTTTTAGTAATAGTATTTGTGAACTGTTTGTTAAATTTTACTATTTTATTTCTTGATTTTTTGTGTTGATTTTAATGTATTATGTAGTTTTATTTTATATTTTGTGTCTTAATATTTGTCAAGTACATGGCGAATTGGCGTCCGCTGTTATGTCATGTACTATAATTTTAATTTTAATCGATAAATTTAGTTCTAGCTTATTTAGCTATCATTTTAGTATGTTTGTAACGTTTAACAAAAATATCAGTTAGCGGACCGTGGGAGTCAGATATGCGAGTTTAATGGTCCGCGAAGTCCGAAAGGTTGGGGACCACTGTATTAAAAGGAATCGAAATTTTGGTATTGCAACAGAGTAAGACAACGCCCAACTGCATTGACTGAGTGGTTACTGGACCGATCATTTGCATGTGCACGTATAGTATATTAAATATAAGTTTACTTAAACGTTTTCGTTGAATTTGATTGCTTTTAGTATATTTAAGTGACGTCATAAATCGATTACATAATGAATCATTCAGCCACTAATCTTGAAGAAATACAAAGTCTTAATCTGTATCCGCCGTGGAAAGAACACCAATTGTCAGGAAATTAAGGGCTCCAAAGATAATTTTAGAAGGAATGGAGGGACAGAAAAAAATGATGACATTTTTCATTATTGGATTCAAACCCTTGAGTCCGTTAATGTGTAGTAGAACTCCTAATAGACCTAGGAAGAAAAAAAACATACTTCCACATAAATAGTAACGAGAGTCAAAAGCTTACCGTGACACAGCCGCGACCATCATTTCGTGGGCATGCATGGAGTGGCCCATGTTGGCGATGGGGATTTCAATGGGGCACATTCCTGGTGGGGGGCCTTGATGGCCATGGGGGTTCTTATACCATGGTCCCAACATCTTGATTTCGATGTCTAGTGCAATAATACATGGATTACATATCCACTATGGTCTGTTCACCACATTGTACACTTGGACACAATATATGCGATTTCATCACATTCAATTGATTGTACAAGTTCGTTTCGAACACTGGCAAGATTTATTTTCTCAAATAACAAAGCAGGTTTGTTATTAAAAATTCAAAACATTTACGAATTTCTTAGTCAAGTGAATGACAAAAGTCTTTGATAATAAACGTATACAATTTGAGCATCTATGTAATGCCATTTTTGATTGTTGTTTTTGAGGTAAAATACAAGATAATTATGCGATTAAATTCAGCCACGGCGTCAAACAAAAACAAGTAACCAAATGAGTGGAGCCACTCAGGTTTGTTTCATACGATACTCTCAAACCAATCATTTGCCATTCGTACGAGAGAGCAACAAATTCGCGCTGACCTTCACACCAGAAACAATGTTCTCGCTGATTCAAACTTAACCGTAATGCACACAGCCACAATAAGTATTACGTTGTGCCGGTGTCAGAGCCAGAGTTGGTGCTGTTTACGGGCACCAGTTCTGCCAAAATATTTGTGTCACCGGAGGTGGGATAACAATTTTTCATCCAGCCGGTTTTAAGCGTCCATCAATTTCACGTATATCTTCACCAATTCAAATATTTCCCAAGTTGACAATAAATATATTTGACCGGATATATTTATTTTATCAGCCAAGAATACGAAAATAGTTAGTTATCTTCTTAAGACGTCTTTGACGCCCACGTGGGTCAGAGCACTTCACCAAGTAAACACAGTTTGTTTGTCGTAGGGGACATTAACAATATGTATAGGATTGACAGATTATTTTTCAAATGATAAGATTTTGCCACTTAATTTGTTATATTCAGTAATGTTTACTTCAAAAATGTTTTACGATCGACAAAAATAGTTATCGCGAAATAATTGTACAAGTATACACGACTTTTTAGTAAACGAAAACAAAGATGTTTATTTAAAACAAATTGAAAATAAAAATCCATATCAAAACACGAATATTTTTTCTACGAGTTGTGGGTAGCTGTAGATACATTATCTGTGAGGCTGGTATATTTGTAATAACAATACACTAGATGTCAATATGATGCGACAATTAAGTAGGCAGATATATATGTATTATCGAAATAATAATAAAAAAAAAACACTTGGCACTTAACGAAACACAAGCGTAACAATCAGCTAGAAAAGGCAAACTGACCTATGGAATCCTGATTATGTTGAATTAATGAACACATTATTTCGACTGTAAGCGATTAGATACACTGGTTCACCTATTTCACAAAATATTATCTACCGAACGAATGATCTCGAAAGAACTGATTCGGTGGACTGCGATGGAGTCAGAAGCTCGTCATGTTGAGTTAGGTTAGGTTATGTGTCTCGCGGCGAGATAGTGCGTATTTGAAGAGGCGCGCGCTCGTCGAAGACTATACCGTGACCGAATACCGGTGTCGAATGTGTCCAATTTGAAAAGTCGTGCGCCTCCGCCTAGCTGCTTCCCCGCCATGCTGAATTACACCCTACCCGGTCGCGCCTAAACTTCACCTTCGCCTTCGCAGCAGCCGCCACCGCCCCCCAAAACGCAAACGGGTACCGCGATAAGTTTGTTTTGAATTTCGCGCGTATTTTTTGGCAGGTCCGGCGTCAATTAGATGAATTTGGCAAATGTTCGTTGTATATTTGCCATTTCTGATTTGAATGCGGAACATTGATAAAATATGCGAAATACGAAATATTTTTCGAAATATTAGTGAAAAATATTTCGTATTTCGCATAATTTATCAGTGTTCTTGATTAATAAAAATATTATTTCTTTGTACTTCATTCCACTTTATTACGTCGGGACCGGTTTCACTCATTCGAGCGAAACCGGTCCTGACGTAATTAATAAAGCGGAATGAAGTACAAATGAATATTGTTTTTATTAATATAATGCCTTTCCACCAAGTATTGACAGTGAACACCCTAGAAGTGTTCTTCATATTAATGTGTGATTTTAACGCAATTATCAAGCCCTCAAAAAATATTTTTAAATTGTAGCGTTGTTTTTAGCTTAGTTTGTGAAGTTTTTCGCCGTAATAATCCATGACTATTTTTTCTAAATTTAACACACAATTACCCGAAAGCGTAGTATATTTTTTTTACAGCATTCCTTTTCATCAAAGTTTTTTGAAAAATATTTAATTATAACCCTCGAAAACTAGCATAGCTTATTAGTAAAACTTTATGGTAAAACAATAAGTGTACATCTAAACCCATATTCAAAATAATTAAATACATATAATATTACAACAATTGTATCAATATAAAATATTTATCATACTATTATAAAATTTGAAATCTCGTAAATGTATACATTAACTAGCAATTCTAGTTGAAGCTTACATTCACATTAGCTTTGACTAGTCAGTGCATGAATTAAGCAGTAAGTGTATAAAATCACTGAAGAGCAACTAGACAGAGTAGAAATGATGTAACAATTTAGGAATTTGTTAAATAGAAAGAGTGTATGTATCTGGTTAAAATTGACGATGTATACATTGAAAGGTTAATTTATACACAGACTAAGTGCATACTTCAAGTGCAACATACATATAAAAACCAATATTATATATTTATTGATATCACTTTTAAGGTGTTCACTGTCAATACTTGGTGAAATGGCATTATAATAAAAATAATAAAAGATTTTTAGTACTTTTTCCACTTAAAATTTATTTGATTAGGACCGGTTTCTCTCCTCACGAGCATTATCAACTGATAAGAAAAATAAATTTAACAGTGCTATTTATACAAGTTAAATTGAAATAAAAAGGTGTAAGCAACTACTAACAATGAAAAGGATTTACAAATTACATTATAATTACACAAAATTAAAATGCTTAACACCTATAACATAAGCATTTTAATTTTGTGTAATTATAATGTAATTTGTAAATCCTTTTCATTGTTAGTAGTTGCTTACACCTTTTTATTTCAATTTAACTTGTATAAATAGCACTGTTTAATTTATTTTTCTTATCAGTTGACAATGCTCGCGAGGAGCGAAACCGGTCCTGATCAAATACATTTTAAGTGGAAAAAATACTAAAAATCTTTTATTATTTTTATTTATTGATATATAATACTTATAGAAAAAAATATATTTTAACCTAACCCCCTGATCATATAAAAAAAAAAATGTTTTTTATTTTAATAATTCTCATTCAATCAAATAAAGTATTTCATTGCGTCTTTGACTATTTTCCGATGAAAATAAGAGAAAAATATATTTTTTTCCGAAAAAAACTACAAGAATAGTTTTAAAATAAATTGGTGTTATAAAAGTACCGGTCAATGACTCTTCTTTTAAAAAAAATAACTTCTTGTCGCAGAAAAGTCAACAAGCCCAACATATATAACTTGTATGTTTGCCGTGGAAAAAAATATTACATCACATCGAAACGAGATACATACATAATTATATTGTATGTCAGATTTGTTAATGATGCCGAAGCACTAGCTATGGCAGTGGTCTCGACGAGTGCGTATACTGCGTATGCATAAAGAGTGTAATTTGCTTTGAAGACAAATTAAGGCGACTGAATTATTACGCTTAAAATTGCACAGATAAAGGTGAGTTCAATAAAAAGTTGAGCAATACATTTCCACTTACTTTTGTCCAATCGATGAACTAGGTGACGCAACTTCTGTTTTGAAGTCGATGCTGTCGTCTGGATCTTCAGGTTTGAAAGGCGTGATTGACAATGGAGAAAGTTCACTTTGGTCAGCCTCAGTCGGTTGGAAACCCCTGCTCAGAATATCAGAACAGTTTTCCACGCCAACCACAACGACGCTGCTGTCATAAGATTCATCATCAATCGATGCATCGTGTAAAACATTTGGATTATGTGAAACTATTATTGTGGATATTTGGTTGTATTCTTCTGACTTTGTAGATCTGATTACGCCAGGTGTTGCTCTATAGCTTTGTACTATAATTGAGCTAGTGTTTTTTACGATAACCGGTGAAATTGATTGATTTTGGAAGTCGGATAATTTAGAAGGCGGGTTAGGATTTGAGGCTATGACTAGGACTGTCTCGCTTTCAGTTCTTTGGTGGCGGTTGTCGCAGATGATTCCCGTCGTTGGGACGTTCTTCACGATCACTTGGCTTACGGCTGACACCACGCTACTCAAATTGGAAGAACTCGGGGCCAAATCTGGCGGTTTTGAATGTTCCATATTGCTTATCTGAAACAAAAATAAATAAGTTTAAAACCAAAATTGTAGTCGATCGACAAAAAAGTTGTCAGGATAGCTAATAAATAAACGGCCACAAATACGATGAGCTAACATTTAATAGTAAGAATTTTTAAAACAAATGATTAAACGTAAGAGCATGAAAAAACAATAGCAAATGCTGTAGTGTAGTCTACATTGAAGAGACAATTTAAGTTCAGCAAGAATTTGGCGAAGTACTTAGTGCAGGATGTTTGTATAATATAATTTCAAAGATATCAAGATTCTTGTCCCATGACACGGTAGTAGGGATTCTGAAGTCTCGGGGTTTTCAAAGTTCCGGGACGTCCCGGTGCTTGAGCCTTTTATTTCCCCTTGAATAGAATTAAATATTTGCATGTATGTATGTATTACATACACTCGACGCCTTTTGAAAGTACGCACTAGTAAAAATCGCGTTTTTTTAATACAATGTTTAATAATTATTATTTTTCTTATGTAATGGATGTGTCCAATGCTTACGGTTAATTTTTACTAAGGGATGATAACGGTACATGTAGTGAAAAAATATCAATAAAGCCGCCGTCATGAGTAAATTTATGACCGTAACTTCACAATACAGCTTTTAGACCTTTTTTGTCCTATTGAGACATTGGTACCTTTGTGAAATAGTGAAAAAACATTTGTACATAAAACTAAATATTGTCCTGGGACATCTCGACACAGAATTCCTACACGGTAGGTACTGTGATAATATAAATGATGACAACTAAACTAAATCAAAATATTATAAACCAACACACCACATGGCCTTCTAATGGAGGTATTTCAACCGAAGTAATGCTACGATACCGACTTATCACTCAGTTGCTTAACCTTTCTTTTTTTAAGACAGTAGAGATAGACTGATTGGGTTAGGGCAGGACTAATGGTTAACTAAAGACGCTCTCGCTACGCCGTTATTTTAGGATGAGAAGAATGTGAGAGAATTATTAGACATTACAAGCACCCATGCCATGCCGTTGGACAGAAATAAATCGAAAAATATACTCGGTTTTCACGGAAGCCAACGACGATGACCACTGCACAACGGAACCGACGGAATGTATTGGTCATATTTTAATGACAGTTTTGGCAACAGTGGAGTGGTATGGTATATTATCAATGGTATGTGACTGGATATAACTAGTAAGATATACCATTACAAATACTATAATTTGACTTCAGAATGATGTGTAAAAAAATCATGTTGCGATTGTTTACCGTTTGAGAGTTATTGTGACGGATAGACAAACATACTTTCTGTTTTATATTATAGATATAAATAATATAATCGAGATTTTAATCGTCACCAAAATTTTCATTTTTATCATAGCAAGTAATTTAATCGGGACTTGTCATGCTATTCGGTCATACTTTTAGTTATTTTTCTGGTATTACTGAAAAATATTCATATTAATAGCGCTAAATGTAGGTCCTGCGTGGAATTCGCCCAATGATAACAGTTTATTTTGAACAGCACATTTTTGAAATGTCGTTCTATCCAATGGGAGCGGCTTATTTTAAGCCGCGCGTGAATGTTCTGATATCGCCACGATTGAAAATTCGATATTTCTTGGTGTAGAGCTGAAGTATTGTATCATCTTAGATCATAATATTCGAAAATTTTCGAATAATCAAAGACTTTAATTCGACTATTGCAAACTATGATTATAGGGCTATCGAAATGAATCGTTGGATCGTATGAGTCGACGTGAGACCAATATTCTTTGGAGCTGATTTGATCAATTGAAAAATAATGATTAAATCTTTTCACGTCTGACCTTGAAAATCTTTTTGAATTCTTTAATACATTAAGAATATTCGAATTATGATATGGATATATCATAGAACAATATTTTGCTTTTTTTCATACATTTGGATAAAACGTGCAATTGATTTATTGATTTTTATATATTTTGACTATCTTCTATACTAGATAAAATATAATTTTATTTTTTCATGATGTATAAGAATATATTTTGACTGTTTTTCATACATTTGGATAAAATTTGCAATTAATTTCGATTATCCAATATGTGAGACGGCTTTTTAATTTTTTTAGAGTCAAGACCCCCCCCTCCTCTCTTGATCATTTTTGTCATCCTATATGTTAGACGTTTTTTTACCATTTTAAGAGTCGACATCTTCCACTGTCTTTTGTTACTTTCAAGGTTGAATGACATACTAATATTTTGTTTAAAATGAAAATATAACATTTTTTTAAACTATGGGTCGAATTTTTTTACTTAATTTAAATTTGGTTCAGACATAAATTTTGCTTATGTACAGTGAAATCCTGTATAAACATGCCTAGAATTCACGTTTTTCCGATACTTGCGTGTTTTTTTACAATCCCGTTTTATTTTAATTCTTAAAGAGGACTGGGTGTATTCTTAAAAAAAATATTCAGAGAAATAATTAAGCTAAGATTTTCTGGCTTATCCAATAAATAAGTTTGCATTTGATTTTCCACGCCAATAAATATCTGATTTATCAAAAATGCAAAAAATCCCCCCGTTGAGGGCAACGGGCTTACAGCTAGTAATATATTACTTCAATACGAAAAATTGATTTTAAAAGATATAACGAAGTAATGTATACAACCTTGGACATAATAAGAGGGCATTGGCCAACAAGAGTTAAGTTCAACTCCTTGTCATATTTTTTATCGGCATAAAGAAGAAATTTGCGAATTTAGATTAAAAAATATTTATGCAAGTCAAAAAATAAAAACCATAAATCAAAAAAAGTCATTTTTTTATTATTTAAGTTGCCAGTGGTCGAGTGGAAAAGGTCGTTGGTTTTGTTTTCGGAGGTAACGGGCTTGATTCTTAATACGTACACCTTATTGATTTATGGATTATTTATTACACTATTTATGGATTTCTGTTTAAAGGCACACATATATGAAATTTCTTGAAACCCTCTCACCCATTCTTACTAAAAATTAGGCGTAGCGATAGTGATAACCTAACTGTTTGTTCTGTCTTAGCCCTAGTCTTCTATGTGTTACGGAAAATATACAGATGGTTTGAATAACTAATTAACAAGCAGTTCTCGTAGAAACACTTCTGTTAAGATAAACTCCATTAAGAGGTCATATGATCCGCATTTGGAGTGGACATGGTTAAAATAAATACGTAAGAAAATTATTTTTATATTTCACTCTCTAAATATGTTTCACGCAAGATAAAAAATGAAATTAATAGAAACTAGCTGTAAGCCCGTTGCCCTCAACGGGGGGATTTTTGTTGCATTTTTAAATAGTCAGAAAATTTACTGGCGTGAAAAATAAATTTTAAATCTATTTATTGAGTAAGCCAGAAAATCTAAACGTAATTAATTTTCTAACTGGAATTTTTAGGAATACACCTAATTCTCTAAAAGAACTAAAATACACCGGGATTGAAAAACAAAATATGCAAAAAGCTATAATAATAAAATATATTCATAAAAATCATAATTGAGCTGACTGCTGAGCAGCTATATTCAATATCGACAGCACTGCAGTATTTACATTTCATAATTTTTAGAATAATTCAAATGTTTCAAGTATGCAAACAAATATGATTCGGAGCAGAAAAAGAAGACCTCAGTACATATATCGACAGCCCTGCAAACGTTTCAAGTATGCAAACAAATATATTTCGGAAAAGAAAAAGAAGATACCGGGACATATATCGACAGTCCTGCAAATGTTTCAAGTGTTTAAACAAATATATCTCGGAGAAGAAAAATAAGACCCCGGGACATATATCGACAGCCCTGCAAATGTTTCAAGTGTGTAAACAAATATATCTCAGAGAAGAAAAAGAAGACCCCGGGACACATATCGACAGCCCTGCACACGTTTCAAGAGTGCAAACAAATATATTTCGGAGAAGAAAAAGAAGACCCCGGGACATATATCGACAGCCCTGCAAACGTTTCAAGTGTGTAAACAAATATATCTCGGAGAAGAAAAGAAGATTCCGGGACATATATCGACAGCCCTGGAGTATTTATATTTTGATGACTATAAACTAAAGCTAGTATTTGCTTGCAATTTTTTAAGATCATAAACACTTAAAAAAATATTTCTTCTAAAAAAAAACACTGCACGAAAAATATATGTAGTATTAATTATTTTGGAATTTTTAGAATAATTCAAATGTATGTTTAATATATATGATCTATTTTTATCGTGTCTTTCGATCTGGCGTTTACCTCATCGGTAGAACGTTTCGTTGATAATTCAAAGATCCATGTATCGAATCTGAACCGCGGCAAAAAAAAATGTGAAACTGAAACTGACAAATTCAACGTTCAGATTGACACGGATGAACTTGAATTGTTAGTTCAAGTTCATCCGTACACTTGAACGCATGAAGATGCCGAAAGGCGAAACCCGGGTCGTTAGTGACAAACTCTGTGTGAATCTACATAATTTGAACGATTCAAATTTAATATTGAAATTCCACCAAGCACCTTCAGTCGAAACCTTCAGTTATTTCTTTATAATTTACCTTAAAAAAGCCACCCATAATAGATGTAATGAATCTACTATACACTTCTCATTATTGCTAAAATCCAATTTTTAAGGTTTACTTTTCAATGTCTCTAACATCATTATGTTTAAAACACACACAACAAATTTATTTAAGACCTCTAAATATAATATCTGCTATTGATTGATAATGCCTAAGGGTGAAATGTCCAGCAGCATGAATCTTGAAATAAGCTAGTAGATTTAAAAACCATTAAAGTTTTTATATTATAAACATTTAAATACAATCATAAACAAAAAAACTCCGGTAGATTTTAGATGGAATAAATATTTATTTGCTGACTCAGCTTGCATTTGATCAGCAATTTAAAGTATGATATACCGTGTAAGGCATATATATATATACCAATAGTTTTAATTTAACATATCCCGAACAACACTTAGTGATTATTGTCGTACTTCTTTCAAAATATTCATTTAAGACGTTTTCGATAGTAGTGATGTTTCTATAAAAAAAAACAAATCCTCGATTTCTACATCGACACTTAACATAACCCATGGCTAACCTTCCAATATATTTTTTTTTCATTTAAAGTAAGATTTGAACCTACCATATACAAATAAGAAAAGTTACCATTCATTAAAGAAAGAAAGTTTTTTAAATTTTAAATTTTTCCACTTTTACAAATCACGCATACTAAATTTTCTTTAAGAATGCTTTTAACTAATTGACGCAGCTATAAATTTAAAAAAAAACAATAATAACCGCCATCTTTGATATTTACTCGATAATTTTTCCAGAAAGTTTCATTTTAATCCAATAATAATTATGACAGTTACCACCGCTATCACAAAGACGTTACACCCGATATCTATAAACATTTTTATTATGAGTGATTTTGGGCTCTTCTTGTAAAAGTAGACAATACTGATTTTCTATATTACTGAATTAAAATCAACTTACATAGGTAGTATTTCTTAAATGTCTATCTAAAAAATAATAATTCTAGAGGCAATGATAAATAGTACAGCAATAATATACAATTTGATACAAATTCAGGCTTATAAACTAAGAGTACATACGGTGTAATAGAATGCCAAGTGATCAACTACTATGTAATAAACACTATACTGTATTAAAACCGTTTAAATAACCAAGCAATTCGAGCAATTGCATGTCGAGCAACTTGCATTTCTACATTCTACATTCGAGCAATTTACCGGCACCCGTGGTAAATGGGGATCAATTTGTATGAAACGATGTGTCCTCATTGTAATATTAGGTAAAGCGAAAAGTAATCGTCGTGTTTTTAGTACAATGAAAAAAAATATTTACAAAAAAACTACATATTTTTTATATATTTAAATCATTTTCCTCATTATTTGCAATGTCTCTCCACAATTTAGGAAACTTTTCAAAGCCTCTTTTGTAAAATTCAGGCTCATATGAAATAAAAAAGGCATCTAGATGATTTCGGACTTGGATTTTACAATTAAAATTTTGTTTCGAAGTGAATGTTCTGTACTTCTAAATAAATGATAATCCGATGAAGCAATATCAGGAGAGTAAGGTGGATGAGGCAGCAGTTATAGGTTGAGCTCTTTAATTTTTTCTTGGGTGATTTTTGCTGCGTGCGGTCTCGCGTTATCGTGTTGAGACATTCGCTGTTGATTATTCACTGTTTATTAATGATTCCTTAAATCTGTTCAATTGCGCATAATAAACATCCGATGTGATTTTTTTGCCAGGTTTTAGTAATTCATAATTAATCATCCCCGAAATATCCCATCAGATACGCAAAAGATTTTTTTTAATGTCATACCTGGTCGAGAGGTTGAAACCGGTGCTTCTCATAGAGATAGCCATTGTTTTTTTAGCATTAGGAGAGTTATAAATAATCCATTTCTCGTCTCAAATAACTTTTCTTCTTAGAAATGGATCGATTTCATACCTGTTAAGCAAAGAAAAACAAATAATCACTCGTTGGTCCAGGCCGACTGCGATAGATGATGCGGCAACCAAAATCCTCGTCTATGTTTCTTTTCTAATAGTTTTAAGTGATTTGTTACACTTGACCAGAACAACCGATGCTTTGAGATAATTATTTGATTGTTTTACGAGGATCGAATTCCACTTATGATCTCAGCACTTCGTAATCGATTTTTGCGATTTTCACGATTTTGGACTATTTGCTAAATTTATGTTTTTACCATAACCATTTTTTTAACTTTTTAAGCCACAGTCGACTATAACGAATCTTTAAAATATCTCCATATGTTTTGCAAATGCTTTCTTGGCTTTCAACAACTTGTCAAACAAAAACAATAATACGCCGCAACTGCATCTCTTCGATCTCCAGCCGTGACATTTTTCTATGGGTGAAAGTAAAAAAAAAATGTATTGAAACCGAAACGAGATAAAATGAGCTTTAAAATAATACCAATCTTGATGTACTTACCCAACGGGAACCGAGCGCAAACTGATTTCAAAACGCGCACTAAAATAACGACGATTACTTTCGCTTTACCTAATATAATAAAAATTAAAAAAAAAATGGCCGTTGACGTACAAGGACTCTGAATCGAATTTAAAGACCTAAATATGATAGTGATCGATATCAGAAATCACTCACCTGAAAATACGTATGTATATCCAACATAATTTTACTTTTTTAAGAATGATTTTGTAATGTAAATAATACTATATAATTTATTATCATTAGTTCGCAGAAAATATATGGTTGATTGTGTGCCAGAGTGTATGTTATTTATACGCAATAAATATTGTTATTACGTAAAGTTTCAATAAAAAAAGAGCATACAAACTGAAAACATGTTGGAAATGACAAATATTTTTAGTACCTGATGGAAAAGTTTACAATATTTTTCACACTAACAGAACACATAATACACGTATCGTCACTTCCAGGTCAGTTCGCCGAACGCGCCACACAACAGATTTAAAAAAGGAGCTATCTTAAAGACGACGACGTGAAGCATTTGACTTTAATCGAAATTAGCCTTCGTGTCGGTGCCGCCAACACAGACATAAAAAAAACAGAAATCGTTCGTGAATTATTTTTTGAATTAATTATACAAATCTAAGAAACGTTATGATCTGATTACTGTCAGAATAAATGAAAAAAACAAATGTATATTCAATCGGGTAAAATCGCAATGTGAGGTCATAAAGTATTTAACGTTTAATTCAAAATGGAAGTCTTGTCAGTGCCGCCAACAATAAATGAAAAAGCTGAAATCGTTCTTGAATTATTTATACATACCTAATAAAACGTAATTATCTCTAATCACAGTCAGAAATACTCCGAACACATTTCCGGAGGAGCGACACGGATTCCGAAACACAAATTCGTCCAAATACGTCGCGAACAATTTCTCACTTGTTGGGTACATGCTAGGACAATTGTTTAATGATATTTATAAAAATATAATTCATCTGTACTCTTAAAGAACATGGTAATTGTGTGTTAAAGCTAGTCGTGTTAAAGCTAGTGTGGCCGCGCGGCTATAATGAATAATGGAGGCGCAGTAGTGAAAAATATTTCGTATTTAGGATAATTAATCAGTGTTCTTCTTATTAATGTGTGATTTTAACGCGATTATTAAGCCCTCAAAAAATAATTTTAAATCGTGGCGTTGTTTTTAGGTTAGTTTGTGAAGTTTTTCGCCGAAATTATTCATGACTAGCATTACACACATTAACCATTTTTCACACTACTACGCCTCCATTATTTGATAATGGCCGCGGCCATTTTAAATACATATTTTAAAATACAAAATTATTTTTTTGCAAGGTGCGCGAAACATTCTTGCGAACGGTATGTTTGTTCTCTTCTGTAAACATACGTTTATTATAATTTAAATAAAATCCCGTATCTTTACATTAATAGCCGATAAAATAATCACAAATCACTATATTCGTCACACTGTCCTCTTCGCCCAATGATAAGGGCTTATTTTGTACAGCACATTTTTCCAATGCTAACGGCTTATTTTGAATCGCATATTTTTGAATTTGTCGTTCGACCAATTGGAATGGACGTCTTGTAACGCTGGAGGGGACACCCGGGGTGTCCCCTCCATGTAACGCTCGCCGTTCTAACTCAGGTTCAATAAAACGTTCTTGTTGGGTTGACTTCTGACTCTGAAGTAGTAGTAACAGTAACTGTAACAGTAACAGTGACTTTCTTTATTGATTTTCCCAATTATTTATACTAATTTCTTAAATGCTACGTTAACAAAATTCTATATTTTAATTCTATTGTGCTTTCATAATTCGAGGTGTCGTCATTAACAATAGCATCTATCGATATTCAATATTGTCCACACAGCATAATTTACAGGTTACTCGTGCAGTCATGCTGACTGTGCGTTTTGCAAAATATTGCATATCGACAGCTGATATACATTCTTTATATTTATTTATATGGCCATCGTCACAGTCTTTTTATATTAAAAATTCAAATTTCCTGGCTTAGAACTGAAGCATCGTAATAATATTGAGAGAACTTTATTAGAAAGTTTGTATCGCTACGAAGTTTTTTAAATAATCAAATATACTGATTCGATTTTTTGAAGCTATAATTATAGGGCTGGGAGCTGATTTGACAATTTTGTTCAGTGTCATTGATTCGATTATTGGAAGGTATGGTTATATTTTGCATCCGGCCTTAAAAATCTTTTTAATTTCTTACATGCATGCATAAGGAATATTTTAACGACAGTATGGATATTTTATAGAACTATATTTTGACTTTTATTTTAAAATCTTCTACTACGATAAATAATTGTTAGCAAACTTGAACATTATTCCAAAAATTTAATAATTTACAATTTAAAAACTGCAGGGCTGTCGATATATGCGCCGAGGTATATTTCTATTACTTTTAGAATATCTGGCTTATTCAATAAATAGGTTTGTAATTTATTTTTCACGTCAGTAAATTTTTTGACCGCTTAAAAATGCAACAAAAATCCCCCCGATTTGTTTTTTTCATTTATGCGTTGGCGGCACTGACACGGCGGCCATTTTAGATTAAATGTCAATTGTTTCACGACGTCGATCGTTAAGATAACCATACTTAGTTTATGCATGAATATTCGTAAACATAATTAATATGTTTTTTAAAGAGTATTTTGTATTGTTATAAACTTCCATACTGTTGGATAAGAATTTAAAAATAATTAACCCTGTGCTCGCTGTGCAATAGTTGCAGGCTAGTGTAAAAAATAAGTTCGTCGGAACAGATTTTTATAGCCTCACATGATACACTAGCTGTTAGAAATATATCTATCAATAGTAGTATTAAAAATGTCAACAATATATTTTTAAAGTAGATACTAGCCGACGCTTGTTGGTATTATAATATTTGAAATAAATCTAAAATAAAAAATCTTCACAGCGATGTTTCAATATGGCAATGCATTTATTTATACGAGTGACATGCCGTGCCAACTTCAAGATTATTCGGTCAAATTGTATTATATAATTGCCAACATAATAATTAACTCATTATATTTATCGACAAAAAGATAAATATATATGACTGAATTTTTTTGATAAGCCAATGTTGTAAGTATTTATACCTACTTATAATATATCTGCGTAAAAGATATGACGTACTTTTGATATAGCCAGGGTTGCCATACGTCCCGTATATACGGGACTGTCACCGTATTTCAATACCCGGTCACGTTTCCTCCCTAAACTCTGCGTGAAGGAATGGTCCGTGCGCGAAAAACAATGCCTACCAAAGTTAGACACAAAGCATATCCATTAGAAATAAAGTCTAATAAATTTATGCCAATACAAATTTATCAGATTTACATATTTTTTTTATTATTCTACGTGTTCATTTTATTAGATTACTTACACTCTATTTTTTTTTTTAAATCAGAGTGAAATGAACCATCACCTACCCATATTTGGTGTTTTAGTTATTTAGCACTTCCCGTAACAATGCTCGGCAATTATGACAACTCCGGACATAGGTATCAAAATGTAGAATTATGGAACTTACACCCAACATCTTATTTGAAGGTTGTCCTAATTGTCGTACTAAGTAAAGTGAGTAGGAAATAAACTAGGCATAGTATTGACACGATGACATTTAAAAATAATCAATTTATTGTGTTACCATATCGAATGTGGAAAGGAAAAAGGACGTAACCCACACATATAAAATTTTACAGGAGACGCAAAAAACGTGTTTTGATGATTTTGGGCCAAATACAAATTATGAATTATACACAACCTCGAAGTGCACGGAGACTTCTAAACTGGTGTTTAATTGATATTATTTAATATTAATTTTAAAAATTGTCTAGGAAAAACCTTTATTTCAGTCTTTTTTCATGGTTTTAATTTTTTACAATGTCATCTTTTTCAAACTTAAAGCTAAATTTAGATACTAATTCGGCGTTTACAGCTTGCATCCTTTTGATAGAACGTGTATCAAGTTTGATACAATGTGATAAACGAAAAAAAGCTGTTTTGAAAAAACTGTGGGTTACGTCATTTTTCCTTTTCACAGTCGATATGTATTATTTTTCAGATGACATATTCTGATTAACTATATTCCAGTAGTATTACGACGTTTACATTAATCAAAATAACTAGACATATTGTAGTTTTCAAAATATCAAACAATATATTATGTAGCTAAATGCGATAATTTAGAAAAAGGAATCGCTGTCCTTCACAATGTCAGCATGAAAACAAGTTTGTGAATAAAAAAAGGAATCTTTTTTAATGGTGGACCTCTCTCTAGCTATCCACATTTTTTTTTTACATCAAAAGAATTTTGTTGTTATGCGAATCTTTTATGAAACAAGCGTGGCAGACTATCTTTGTATGCAATATATTATACATACATACATACATAAATATGTTAGCATATAATTCTAAGGCGGATTGGACGAAGTATGAATGAATTAAACCCTTTAGTTTCTGACCCACTTTTGTGAGAATAAATTTTAAAATATGACCGAGTCTGCACCACAGTTTCCTAAAAATATTATCGTTTATCCTTATCTTATCGTATATATATATATAAATGAATTTTTGTATGTATATTGAATCTTGGGCGTCTATGGATTCGGAAGCCACAGGTCCGATTGGGATAAAACTTCGACAATAATTTAGCTTGCTTTTCCGGGAAGGACATAGGCGTATTAAAATTAACAAACAGTTTCGAAAAACTAAAATATTCGTAGATTTCAATGTTTTTTACCGGTCAAACTCCCGAGTATTCCATTCGAATTTGAATTTAGTTTGAACGACGGCCATTTTGTTTTGATTTGACAATTCAAATTTGATGTTCGATTGTTTCGATTTCAGATCTGTCAAATCGTATGGTCTACATGTGTGATTGTACTCTTTTCACTTCAATTAATACTATACTATTTATATATAGAACGTCAAAAAAATATTTCGTGACATTTGACAGCAAAAGTACATTGTGAATTATATTACATAACGTTAGTAAGCCATTATTTTATGATTATTTTTAAATGCATGTGAATAAAGATATTATGCGTAAACTGCTACGTACATAATTCCTGTGTCCACTGTCAATACTTGATGGAAAAGCATTATATACTTATAATATTAAACGGTTTTTCTCTTATTAAATGTTCTTATATAATCTCGAATGCGAAATTATTAGCAAAGAGAGTTTTAAGTGATTATTTTCATGATGTTCAACGAATATTGTACAATTTGAGATTTCGACTGAGGGTGCTTGGTGGAATTTAAATATTAAATTTGAATCGTTCAAATAATGTACATCCTCACAGATTTCGTTACTAACGACCCGGGTTTCGCTTTTCGGCGTCTTCAGGCGTTCAAGTGCACGGATGAACTTGAACTGACGCTTATAAAATGAATGTTTCGTGTTTATATAATGTACAATTTCTTTTTTATGTTTTGTCAACTATTATATGTAAATGCTAAGAGTATTTTGATGGTTATGCATGCATTGATTATACGTTTTAGGCTTGAAAGTCTTTTTGAACGAGGTTTTAATCTATTAGCTGTGTCAAGTCATATAAGAGTAGATGAAGAAATATATATGTTATATTCTAGAATTCATAATTTTATGGTTCCCATATACTACAGATTATTAATAGTAAGAATACAATAACATTAATTTATGTTTTTTACTATTTATATTTATTTAATAATTTGTTTTAGGTAGTTTTGTAGTAAGGTTCATCTTTTTAGAAACGGTAATCATAGAACAATAATTTCGAATACGAAAAAAGACTTAACGTATGAAATAAAAGTCACACAATCATGATCAGAGAATGGAACAAATCGTGGAAAGTTATGGAAATGAATGTTTGTTTGTTCGTACTTTATGCGTTGCCACACTGCTCATCCGATTGCAATAAAACTTTGACAATTTTTTTGCTTGCACTTCCGGGATGGTCATAGTACAATTAAATTACAGTAGGTGGCGCGTGTGTTGTATCATAGACAATCGGCAGCAAACGTCAAACAGACAAAAAGAAAGCATGCACTTCAATAAACACAATTAAAACGCAAACACTTTCTTTCTTCGAGTGGCATTGCAACGCTTGCCGGGTACCGGCTAGTTATATTAATTATATTTGTGGTCAACATAAAAATCTAAAATTATAATAACTCGTTTAAAGTGTAAAAAATAGGAGAAGTATAATTAATACATACAGTATTTGATAGTGATAATTTATGATACATATTAGAATTTTGTTGTTCTTAAAACTAAATATTTTCAATAATGCTGGTCACTTAGTTGTTATGTAGGCACCTCAAAAGCACAGTAAGGAAAAGCTGACCGGAGAAACATGCGACTAAGAACCTCATTACTATTACGTTTAGTTTCCTTTACATTAATTTTTGAATAATTGGTTGCCATTGCATGGCATATATGTATACTTAATTTGTAAGTAAGTTGGTTAACATGAGGTACACCGATAAGTGTAAATTTGCTCTTATTTTAATTTTGGTACGGTTACATTATTTATAAAGCTGCCTTTTTGACAAAAGTTTTTGTTAGTTTTTGAGGACAAGCCAACGTTGTGATAAATATTTTATTTACGTTAGCCATTGATCACAGACCAAAATTTATAGAATGCAAGACGATGAAGATTGTCTTAAAAATATTAACGAGTTGGATGCCTTAAATATTGGATGTATCAGAATCGTATCTTTCCCCCGTCTTAGGTTTTTTTAAAAAAGGCATTTTAATATTTTTACCATTTGGGATACGTTGCTGGAATCCACGATGGTGAATGAATCATTTCATATCGCGTGGTGCAATCAATTATTTTTTCCAATCCTAGTTCATATCATTGCGTCAGCGTATCCGATTTCTTGTGCATTCAAATAATTTTAACCACCGCTAAAGAATTGGTTACCATTTCGATAAATCCGTATGAGTAAACACTGCAATATTGAAATTTCGTTTTTTCATTTCGATGAGTGGGGGTATTTAAGAAAACTTATTTTTATTGTCGATTGTTAGCTTAGCATGAAACATGGTTACCTATCGATAAATGATAGATCGATTTTGTCAATGTTAACTTCCTTCCGTGTTTTCCTTTAACCCTGCGATTACCACATAGCCGATATTCAGTGTTCCTCATTTGTGTTTGATTTTTTTTCCTTGACAAACTTGAGCGCCCATAAAACAAGTTTCCTTCGATCTTACAATTCTAATTGGGTCATAGTAAATTAAATTATAAGTTATAGGAAAAGTCCCTACCGAGGATTATAATTATTGATCATTATATCAAATAATGCAGATGCTGTCATTTTTTTTCACCTATCAAATTGCCGTGGTACTAAAAGGGTTAAAAGAAACCCGCAAACAAAATATGCTTATGTTGAAACACGCAAGTTCGGTTTGTTTGCACTTTGATATTTTGACACGGAATTTGCTTAGCTTTCGAACAAAATCGCTACAGTTGAAGGGGTCGTGGTAGGTCCAAGGATTTTTGGTATTTTACAAGGATTTTTGTTTCTTCAGTAATAGCGAACAGTCAAAAATGGTGATCTTTTATGCAAACATGCTCCATGTTGTCAAAGCGTATTATCTAAATTATGAATAACAAACGAAATATCAACTAGGAACATGACAATTTTACCAAGGAAAGAAAAAACTATAATCTATATCTATAGTATACAAACAATGATAATTCATCGTTTATCAGCCTAAATATTTATATAAATGTTTTAAAGAAATCAGTGAGCATAGGCTACATAGTGAGCATAAAGTACATTTGTACACATTTTCCTAGTGATTTAGACTAAGCGTATGCTGAGGAGACAGGCGATGCAGCTCAAGGCAGTACAGCATTAGCAGGTACAGGGAGGTGAAGCAGAAATGTGCGATCAGCGTATGCTTGTGATGGCTGCTGCGTCTCGCAAGTGCCATTAATGGATGACACATAATGGCATATTTCGAAAAAGTATATTTCCTTACATTATAACATTCAAGGTTAATTTTTAACAATTAATTCAAACATAACTCTAAGTTCTCAGTAAATGTAAATAAAAATTCAAAATTTTACAAGACAAAACCTATCACTGCACAAAAACACAAATTGAGCTCTGTAAATCACTGATTTGGCAAGTGACATATGAATAACACATTGATCCACAATAACTCTTTTAGTGTATTGTATGAGTAGTATCATATATGTAAACAAAGTTCATTTCGCATATATAAAATTGGTTTCTCTGTCTGTTTAATTTAAATTAAAAGAATACGTCTGTAGACAAATATAAATACGTCCGAGCTTGTACGAATCAAGCTGGAATCTTTGCTGCGATCACAACGGAGCACAGCACAGACGCATGTATGTGTCGAACGCGCCTGATTATAAGCGGACGCGGGCCTGCGATTTTTTATGTAATACAAAATCTGTGCTGCTCTGAATTGCACTGCGCTGTATCGCATGCGTCTCAGCATATGCTTAGTCTTGAGATAGTGGTTTAATTGACAAAAACACTTGTGCTATAAAACCTATTAACTTTTTACACACTTGAAATATATTTACACATCATTTTTCGGGGATTAGTAGGCATTGCTAAATATTCCTGATCTTTGGTATGTTTGTGTTTGAGTGTGATCTCTTTACACACCTTTTATCTCGTTTTGAAGGATATAAAACCTATATACCTATCGCCTAAGTGTAAAGCTAGCTGGATATTGGAAATCGTAATAATACTGACGATGTTGGCGCGCTAATAGGGTGGGACTTGTTTAGTCAAGACGCAGCAATGGCAAAAAGCACATATGACGTACATATTGTGTAACCTGAACAACGCACTGACCGATTTCAATCAAATAACGGTTACGTAATGTGATATTATTTTTATATTATTAAACAAATTTGTGCTTCCAATGCGCGTCTGTGCGTCATTGTGCATAAATCCCAGGTGATGATTTTACTTGCTACCAAAACTTTGGTCATTGCTAAGTGTTTCGCAATCTTGCATGTCAGTTTTTCAGTCGTTTAAAGGTTTAACGGATATTTCAGCACTGAATGAGCCGTTCGCCATCCTTCTACCAACGTGGCCGCTATTCCAGAAGACCAAACTGCTACAGCAATTTCGGATCTCGCACGAACAGTCGCCATAATCAATGACATGAGGAATATCTTCCCAGTTCAACCGGGCGGAAAATGGCAGAAAAATAAGCCACCATTTCCATCATCAATTGCATTCATTGACGCATCGTACACTTCCTTCTGTTGTGGGTTCAACAGTGGTACATTCGTTTGAACTGATTGGTTCAATGCATCTCGATCATATTCACGTTCGCGTTCCAATTCTCGATTGAAAGCGTCGTTCATTCCACGATCATTTTAGTCAGCCAAGCATTAAATGTCAACACTTTGGCCTATTTTGTTTGAATACACATCATTAAAAATATTTTTCAAAAAAAATTTCGAGCCGTTCATTTTTCAAGACTCCGACTCCACAACCCTGGTTTGTCACATTATTTTCAGTGAAATCCTGTTTTCAAGTCCCCGGAATTTTTCGCTATTTGCGTATTTTGTTTTGCAATCCCGGTGAATTTTAGTTCTTTTAGAGAACTGGGAGTATTCTTAAAAAATCCATTTCGAGAATTCATTATGTTTAGATCTTCAGGTTTATTATATAAATAGGTTTGCATTTGATTTTTCACACCAGTAAATTTTCTGATTATTTGAAAATGCAAAAAAATCCGCCGTTGAGGGCAACGGGCTTACAGCTAGTATTATTTTAATAATAGAACACTAGAAATAAAAACACAAACCTGTTCAAAGAAATTAATAAGCATTGAAATACACACATTTAATTTACCAGTTTTACATTTTAAAGTAAGCATTTTCCGCGAACAAAAAAGTAAATTATTAATGCGAAAGAAGACCGCTATGGATATGTCTCACGGTATGATGAAATTCATAAATATTTCGTTCAATAATAATAAACTGAGGTATCTCTGGTGTTTAGAAGTGTTTAGTTTGGTGTTGACCTCTATACTATAAAACAGTGGTCAGCAACCTTTTCAGAGACTGGGTAAAAGTCAAATTTGAAAAAAATATTTGGTTAGTGGATAACACTATGAAAAAATTGATTTTTATACAATAATATAAACATATAATTATATATTATACGTATACTTGGATGTGTGTGTAATTATAAATTTATTTTAAAAAAATAGACATACAATATTTTTATTAGTGACATATGCAATGATCTGATTTTTTTTTTTAAGTTTTTCGATATTTGGCAAATATGTACTCAAGGACACAGGAATCAAGATTTTCTGACGATAATACACACATTTAATTTACCAGTTTTACATTTTAAAGTAAGCATTTTCCGCGAACAAAAAAGTAAATTATTAATGCGAAAGAAGACCGCTATGGATATGTCTCACGGTATGATGAAATTCATAAATATTTCGTTCAATAATAATAAACTGAGGTATCTCTGGTGTTTAGAAGTGTTTAGTTTGGTGTTGACCTCTATACTATAAAACAGTGGTCAGCAACCTTTTCAGAGACTGGGTAAAAGTCAAATTTGAAAAAAATATTTGGTTAGTGGATAACACTATGAAAAAATTGATTTTTATACAATAATATAAACATATAATTATATATTATACGTATACTTGGATGTGTGTGTAATTATAAATTTATTTTAAAAAAATAGACATACAATATTTTTATTAGTGACATATGCAATGATCTGATTTTTTTTTTTAAGTTTTTCGATATTTGGCAAATATGTACTCAAGGACACAGGAATCAAGATTTTCTGACGATAGTTGTGTATTATGCAAAGTATTTTGGAGAATATGTTTAGCCACAAGAATATGTTGAAACAAATGCTGATGCTGATTCAAATACATTTTTTAATAATGACTTTTTATTTGCTAATGACGCCAGCATGATGATATTGCATTCGTGTGCTCGTGTTCTGTGTTTTCAAGATGCTGGCGAAGATCTTTCAATGTATTCTAATTCTTGCATTTTCTTGAGGAGTAACTCAAAACATTGTATTTAGTGGGTAATTCAATAACCCGCGGGTAGTCGTTTGCCGTCTACTGATCTAGAAGCTTTACAAGACCCCTATATGTATGAGAATAATGGGTATAATCTGGCTCGGATTTAAACATTAAAATGACAACTCTCGTTATCTTGACCAATTTTCCGTCTGAGAAAATGGCATTACTATATTATATTTGTATCAAAATAATGTTTGCCCTTCAATTCAAATAATAATAATGACATGGACAAATATTTCTCATTATATTGAATACAAAGATTCAATTATTTCAAAACTATTTAACATAGGTAGCGAGCGTCTGTAAGTAAAGAATTCATACTATTAAACCTTGGAGTCAAATTTATTATTTATTATACGTGTATTTAAAATAAGATTTTTATTTGATCAAATTGCAATGTTTTGCAGTATTAAACAAATGTTGTGTCAAACGTATTCCGTTAAATAAAAATCAAGATAAGATATGCAATAAAAATGCACTTGGTATCTAATGTTTTATCTCACCAGCAAGATGTTATTTTTAAGACTGATCTAGTGTTACGAGGCCAGCTTTAATTAATTTTTTGTTATCATTCTCCACAATATTGATAAACAACTGATTATAAATTCAATCTTCTAAATTTATAGATAAGCCGATTGATAAAATACACGTATAGATGCAGCCAGAGCAATAATAGTATTTGTATTAAAAAAAATAATTGTGACATGTCGATTAATTAACTGATCATTTACATTCACTTGAATGCCAGTTATAATCGAAGACAGCTGGTGTGGCCACACATTTATTTTTCTAGGAGCGATTGGTTGGTAAAATTATTGATAGCGAACGACTGGACATCGTTTGTAATTACATCACGAGAGAACCTAAAAAAACACCTTTATAGCTCCGCGATCAATCTCAAATACTAATAAAATTATTTTCTTGAAAATTAGGACCGATAGATGGTGACACAACAAATAATTTTGCAGATAATACCTAGATGTCTGTTTTGTAAATAAAAATATTATGATTAAGTTGGTCTGAATTTCTTCATCCAAGAGGCGAGAAAGTTCTATACCCATTTACATAACTAGAGGAATAATAAAGTCATCAAATTTAAATAAATATAGGTACATATAATATAACCTTGTTAAAGAATAAAGATACATGACATTAGCTGAGCTAGAGATGCAGACTGAGGTGGATTAAAAAGGACGCAGTGCTGCAAACACAAAAGATAACGAGACCCCTCTGTTATTGTAATTTTGTCTTACAATTGATGACGGCACCAAAATAGTAGAAGACTATGAGAATTATTCAAAGACACAAGATTTAAAAGCAACACATATATAGGTGTAAAATACACTACAACAGAGGGAGGTGGATTTAACCAAAAGGAACGGCGGACCAAGAGTAAACGTCTATAATATTTCTAGATATACTCTTGTGGAGCATATAGCTTTATGGAGGTATCTCAACACAACTTTTTTTTTCTACGACAACTGTTTGTTACTCAGTCGCTCAACCTCTCATTTACAAAGAGAGCAGTAGAGATAGAAGGATACGGCTACGACAGGAGTAGTGGTTAACTAATAGCTCTCGTTAAACCCAGTTATTAAATGATCGGATGGGTGGGAGGGAACTCTTTAGACATCATCAATACCCAATGTCTTCGTAGAGAAATCGATAAATCGGTCGAAAAATGCTGTTCGTACGGGGACTCGAACCCCTGAGTTCCGTCGTGGAAGCCAACAACGCTAACCGCTGCGCCATAGGACCTGACATAATCTGATTTATAATCATGAAAAACAAACTTCAGTTATACGTTTTTCAATATACAGTGGAACCTCTCATAACGAGAACCTCTTATAACGAGTAATTCACATAACGAGCAAAACAGATTGCGGAAAAAATGCTCCCTTAACGAGCGATATTTCGCACGAGTGACGCACAATTTTGGAAAGATCACTTTCACATCGTTGCTTGCCTCAAGATGATTGACAATGCGTGGGAAGGGGTTACCAAGAGAACCCTCACTTCAGCTTGGAAGAAGCTTTGCCAAGGAGCATTGTCAAATGTGGTTTTGAGGGGTTTGAAACAGTACCTGTAGAGTCTACAGTCAACGAGATTGTATCTTTGGCCAATATCATGAGACTGGAGGTGGATAACAACGATATCAATATCGTTGTTATGAGCAAAAAGTACAGTCAAGAGCTGACCACCGAAAAGCTTATGGAGTTGCATTGTTTTTCACAGCAAGAAGTTATGGAGGAGAGTTTATTAGTGGAGGAGGAGGAAGTAGCGGAGCAAAAATCTTCTGGCGCAATATGAGAAAAGCTGAAAGCATGTGAAACTGTTGCATCGTACATTAAGAAGCATCACCCTAATACGGAGGTGGTTATGGGTTTTAGAAATTTATTCAATGATAATGCTGTTACATTTTAACCATATTTTAAAGCGTCGGCAAAAACCAATGTCTGTTAGTAAAAAATAATTAATTATTTGTCATAAATAATAAACTAGTATTTTTTTTAATCGTTTTTTGCAAATCGAAATCGCATTTTGCAGTATGTAATAAGTATGCAATTTTACTTGAATACACGTTAAAAATATAAAAAATGATTTTTTTTCGACATGGAACGCATTATTGTATTTTACAATGTTTTATATGGGAAAAATTGTTTCGAATAACGAGTGTTTCACACAACGAGTAAGATTTTGGAACGAATTAAACTCGTTATGAGAGGTTCCACTGTAGTCTAAATCAGATAACGGTATGTTGTTTTTTGCAATTATAAGGGCGGCAAAAAGAAAAATTGCCGCATGAACAAATTTTGTTGGCTAAATAATTTTTGATTCGATCCATCAATTGTTTTTTCTTTACTTTCGGAGTTAAAAAAGCACCCATTTTCTTTATGCTTCATAGATAATAATGTTTTCTGATATTGTACTTTTTCAACACTGATATACTCTTCCTGAGAATAAGACAAATAGTCTTTTTATCTACTTAAGAAAAAAAGAGTATTTTTCAGAAAAACGATGTTAGCTTGAGGGAAAAATAACGGGCCGCGGTTTGCCCGTGCCTGCACCATATGAACACTAATTATAGATTGTTTTGATTATTGAACTAACGTCGTATTGCTTCTGTAAAGTATTAAAATATCAACTCATTTTATAAATATGCCAATTTGGTAGATGTGTTGAGGACATTGATTTTTTATCATTGTGTAGACATACTATAAAAATGGCAAAGTTAAGTGCTTGTAATGGAAACAATTAAATGTATATAGAGTCAGTTCTCGACTTAGACGGGGTATTACTTAGAACAACCATTTTTCGTAGTAGCAGAAATTTCGTAAATTATTTAATATTTGGAATAATGTTTAAGTTTGCTAACAAATATATTTCGTAGAAGAAGAAATAAACACTTCTTTCTTCAAAAGCTCTTTCTCCTAAAAAATGCACTGCACGAAAAATATATGCAGTATTAATTATATTGGAATTTTTAGAATAATTCAACTGCTTATGTATGCATGTTAAGTATGTGTATTTTGGAATTTTTAGAATAATTTAAATGTGTGCTTAATATATATAATTAAATTTGATCGACTTGACAGTTGTTTGTTTGCCCGAGCGGTAACGATCTCAACTCATAATCCCAGGGGCGATGTTCGATCCACGGTCGCGGCGCTTTTTTGTATGAAAATTCAATTTTCAGCGATTTGATTTGTTTCGTCAAATAAACAGTGTAATGAAAACATATGTCTAGTATGAATAAAAAAATGGTGGCAGCGGGGCTGGGGAGGGGGACCGTTTTTCTAACCGTCATCGAAAACGGGACCGACAGACGGAAAGACGGAAAGTATAACATTATCCACTATTAATTTTATTTTAGTATGACTATAAGCTAAAGCTTGTGAAAAGTTTAGTATGAATAAAAAAATGACGATAGCGGGACAGGGGGAGGGGACATCTTTCTTGACGTCACCGAAAAGGCGAAATCGGGGATATACACACGGACGGACGGCCAACACACGAACCTTACCGACTATTAATATATAGATATTTACAAAGTTATTCTGTGGTATTTTTATCATCTGTGCTAATATCCATAGGTCTCAGTGATTGTAGTAGTGGGGTTAGTTTATCTCATAAACATATCCAGATTTTTTTGTGTAAATTGCTTTTTCTTTTCTTTATAAATTTCATTGTAACAAGCGAGTGCTTGCTGAATCAGGCGATGTACCTTCAAAAATCTATCAGTGTCTGGGTCCATATTCTGAAATTGTTGGATTCCATTGTTGATTTGGCTAAAAGCTGCAGCCATGTCTTTAACTTTTCCGGTTCTAAGCTCAAGAAATGCGACCCCAATACCCACATTTCCTTAAATATCTATTTTAATATGGGTGATACAATGTTTATAATTAAGGTTTTCTTATATCATAGTTTTTTGGACCTTTTGTAGTTTATATAAATACGCGATAACACGATAAGCGATCGTTCGTAAGATAGCTGGGCTAAACTCGTCAGTTGCAATTTCATATGTGTCCTGGGATGACGTCTTTTTTACGCGCAACTTAAAATATGATTATTTATTAAAAAACCACGTTTATAAAAAACCATTTTTATAAAAAAAAATGTATGAAGAATGATGCAGAGATATTTTAAAGCCCTTAGACTATTTTTTTTTTGAAATTCATAAGAATAAGGCCAATAATTAGAAACCACTGGGGTCCCTAAACGACCCCCATCGGATGAGAAGTATTTTTCTAGTCTCCGAGCCGCGAGAGTTAAGCACATTTTTTTTTATAGGTAGGTCGTTGTGTTCGTCTAGTTCTTTTGATTTTTCTGTAGCACGTTCCTTCTCCATCTCTATCAAATCTTGATTTCTGAGCTCTTCAACATCATTTTTTAAAAGTTGAATTATATCTTCACTGTCAAATTGTACAATTATATTCGTTTCTTCTCCTACTTCATTTTTTCTATAAAACATCATATTATTATAACGTTTTAATAGTTCGGTTTTAATAATAGGTCCATATGCCGTTCATACATGATGTCGTTACATTTGACCATCCTTCTTAGATATTTTTAATTGCTTGAAAGATAGTTTTTTCCGAAATTCTCTCAATGTCTGGTCTTTTTCTATTGCTTTGATTGCTTGGGCAAAAGTAATTCATAAATAATCGATTGCATCATCTTAGTTAAGGTGGACACATCAATTACATTAAGGCGCACGCATTATTTGTATTTTTTAAATTTTGGTCTCCGTCGTAAGTCCGAATGGTCGTAAGTCAAGAACTGACTGTAATTTAGACTGCTACGACTAAAGAAAGGTAAATTGGCCGGATACTGGCTAAATGGCGAATATTGCGTTGGAGTTTAATAAAAATAATAATGTTTATTTATCAATATGCGGTGCGTGTTTATTTATACAGCTGAGTACATATTTCTACGCCAATACTTAAAAACTACATATGCGATAATAATAAAATTTAAGGTTAATAAATATAATAGATGACTGCGTTCTATGACTGAAAAAAGTAATCACACTTTACAATTAATTACATTCTAACCAGTGGTGTAGTAAATACATACATAGGTACTAGGTCGGTCATTGATTTCTTCCCAATTGTTTTATTACATCCGTCGGAAGTTAAAAAAAACACAAGTTTTAACAATTAAATCAATAAAAAACGCGCAATAAATTAAACGAAAAACCTTTCTTACTTTAGAGGTGGTATTTCTTCACGTTACATGTGTACATTTTTTTTTATTTCAACAGTATTTTAAATATATGTATGCACTTGAAAATAAGGTTTCAAGTCAAAAAGTTGGCAGGGCGGCGCCCTGACTTTGACATGAATCGTGATTTATTTTTGAGGGAGTTTCATTTGTAAAAAAATTGTTATGTTTTTCACGATGCTAACTCAAGAATAAATCCCCACTAATAAAAGTCATTACGACCAACAGCAGTTTGAATGATAGTCGAGGTACAGCAAGTAGGTAGATATAGAAAAAACACCGCTCAACTGTTACGAAGATGTTTATTATTAGGAACTTGCAAACATTTTATTTAAAATCACACACAATTATTAACAAATATAATTTACATTGCAACAGAATAAATATCTAGCTTGCACAGTGAAGTTATACAACTTAAGAGGAACATATCTAAAGTTTGCGCGCGCGACTGTAACAAAAAAAATATTTTTCATTATCGTCGAGATTGGAAAACATTTTTTTTTTCAATCTCAGGCGACGTGCTTTCCGATACGCCATTCTATGAATCACGTATCGCACAAACCTAAATAAAAATCACAAGTGAAGTTAAAACTACCGCTGGAACTTAATCCCAACAGGTGGCAGCGTCGCGATATGTCACGTACCGATGACGTCCTACAAAGCAAGAACGAAAAAAACGAAAATCGTTTCGGGTATAGAAAAACACTGTTGCCATTTAATGTCGTAAACAATAGAAACAATCGATATTACTGGTTACATGATAAAAAAATTAAACACAATTAATTGAACTAAACTTTTAAATGCCTGACAGTTGTCATCACGAAAGGGATAGTAGGAGCTTATGCCTATAGCTCGTCCCATCTCAACTTATTTTCAGGTGCCAGGTCGCCGACCTGGCCCCACTACACCACTGATTCTAGCACTATCATAGCCTCCTTTAAAACAAATGCCCATATTCTTAGCCTCAGTTATGCTTGATTGATCTATATTTTGTGTGCGGTTTCGACAGTGATTATTGTTATTATTCCAAATAGAAAAAAAAACTTTTTTAATCCCTTTATCGAGATTATTTCTTTATTTTGACTATAAAATACATTTTTTTAACTATTCGCAGAACTTCTAGCTTGGCGTCACAGAATCTCATTTCGGGAACGTTATTTTGGAGAAAAGTTGGATATACTTAATTTTCTCTAAGTAAAATCATTTGATGAACTAATTAATACAAATATACAATTTCAAGAATTCTATTAAGCTTTTTAATAATTATATCTACAGTGGAGAATCATGGTTCACTGTATATGAAGTGATGTTTTGATAAAACAAACAAAAATCCATCGACTGTGGTGAGGAAAAAGGACGTAACCCACACATATCAAATTTTACAGGAGACGCAAAAAACGTGTTTTGATGATTTTGGGCCAAATACAAATTATGAATTATACACAACCTTGAAGTGCACGGAGACTTCTAAACTGGTGTTTAATTGACATTATTTAATATTAATTAAAGAAATTGTCTAGGAAAAACCTTTATGTCGGTCTTTTTTCTTGGTTTTAATTTTTTACAAGCTCATCTTTTTCGAACATAAAAGCTAAATATAGATACTTATTCGGTATTTGCTGCTTACATCCTTTTGATAGAACGTGTATCAAGTTTGATACAATGTGATTATCGAAAAAAAACCTGTTTTGAAAAACTGTGGGTTACGTCCTCTTTCCTTTCCAAAGTCAGTATTAATATTTAGCACACATTTTTTTTACTACAAAATAATTCTGAGATAATTGAAACCATACTAGAGTTAAAATTGACGTCTACTTCAAACAGAAAATATTAAAATCCATGTCCGCTCCCAATGTGGAGCATATGGTCTCCTAATGGAGATATCTTAACAGAAGTTTTTTCTACGAGAACTGTCTGTTACTCAGTCGCTCAACCTCACTTTTTTCAAAGAGAGTAGGGAAAGAAGGATAAGGCTAGAACAGAACTAGTGGTTGGCTAATCGCTATTCTACGCCCATATTAAAAATTAACCAAAAAATATGAGAAATAAAAATATTAATTGGTCGATGTTCTCATTTGGAAAAGTTGAATAATCAGCCCACAAATATTACTTAAAGTAAAAATAGTGCCTAGTTAGCATCGAACAAATAAAAAAATATTTTATATAATAATATGGAAAGTAATATGTTTTGTAAAGTAAATGAGTGTGTATATAGCGGGACTTGCACGGTCGGTCGCTATTTCATGTCAGATAAGGGATGACGACGATCGTTATTAGGGTAGTAGGAGAGGTTATTATTTGGCAGGGGGTCGCGCGTGCGGAAGCGGAATCTTACATGGCATTGGCAAAAAGGCAAAAAGGCATAATGAATATTTTAAAGTGGATCGTTGTTGATTTGTAAATTCAAGAAAATTACTCTCCATAGAAATACGAAGAACCTTGTGTTTTTAAAAAATGTATGCAAATACATATAAGCATAGAAAGGCCAGTAATTTATGGGAAGATTATTTTCAGGAAGAAAAGAAAAGAAAATGAAAAATGGTTTTTTGGTGAAAAATGGTGAGAATATCTAAAAAACTGGTGATATATCAGTTACTCAAAATCAACTCTTTCTTCGAATACTTTATAATTTTATAGACATTATATTTACATAGGAAAAATTTAAGTACAGCGCAATTATATGTATTCATTACGATATGAGCCCTCAAGAGGTGAAGTCAGACAAGTAGTAAAATTAAAGAACTTTTCTATTGAACTTTTAAGTACATCACCACCTTACTTTGTGTTTTGGTGGATTGTATATTTTTATTTTAAGGAGATAACACTATTGCAGTGTGTATTTACTGAGCTTACTTCACTTTTACGATACTTTAAGACGTGTAGAATATTATTATGCATCCAACTCATTTTTTAAAATATAAAATAGCACTTGGCTCACTTCACCTCTCATGGGCCCATATATAATATAGATGAGTTCCAAGAAATTTTTAAAATCTGCATTCTTTAGGCTGTACTACACGTCAAAGTTAATAAAATATATTGTATATAAGGAAGTCAATCACGAGATTTCTATATTCATATACTTTTTAAATCTTAGTTTTTTTAAATCTTAGATTTCAGTTCGGTTGATTGCCGGAAACTGAACTTCAGAATAACGTCGGAACATGTCGACAGTTTTTTTTTGTTGATTCTTACGTCTTTTCGAAATGGTACAGTTTAAGAAAACGGAAAAAGTATTTATTATCTTTTAAAAACATATATAATAAAAAATGAGCGATATTTTTTTTGTATAAAAACAAGTTAAATTGGAAACTTTGTCATTTTCTATGTTTAAGGTATATACATATGTATATTGGATTGCGTTAGCTTTAAACCGGGCAGGAGCCGTAGTAAGAGAAAAAAAACAAAAACTACCAAAAATCGGTAATCCGACTCCAAAGGGACGTTTCGAACATAAAGTATATTAGATAATTTTATAAAAATTAGGTGCATCTCAGAAACTCATCAACAAGATTATTAATATTTGTCGATCATATGAACCGTGTATTGCATTTATAGCTTTAGCAGATCGTTCAATCTCGTCTCATTTCAGTAAATTTTGCAATCCAACCCATGCAAATATCTCGGCGCCACTGAAACTGTTTTCCCACAATTCAATGTAAGTGCATCATCGGCTGTGAAAAGTAGTTATCTCCTCCTTTTAACATGCTGGCTACCGAGTTTTCTCAATAATAGTTTCGCTCCTTGCGTGACAAAGTTACTTACTTTTCACCCTTTCCTGAAGATTAGATTTCAATCGTTTTAACTCCAAAATAATGTCTTCTTTTAAACCTTTTTTCGTGAGTACCACAAGCACAGTTTTGTAAAAAATATTCAGTTGTAAATGCACACACGTAAAATATAATTCACCTGTGTTCCTTTCAAAAACATCTCGCATACAATGTTCTCTTGCGCTAGGAAATATGATTTCAGTCATTCGAATATATTTAAAATTCTTTCGACTGCCGTCAACAGATAAATAAATATTGTACTTCCATGCTGGAGTATTTTTCTACTATCAAGTTACATTTTTTTGTTTGTTTTACATACATTTATAATCATAAATGAAGCGATGCGATTGTAAGTAGGGATTCCAATCCGGATATGCAAATATTCGATATTCGGATATATTCGGCCCATTTTCAACTATTCGATATTCGGATATTTGGGGAAATGTTCGAATAGTATTCGTAATAATTTTTAATGAAATATGTTACAAAATGTACGAAAGATCACATCACAATTTCTCCACATTTAAAGAATAATTATGAATTCCCCAGGTAGTGGTGTTTTCGCCTTCAACCAACTCGGGTGTTATCAATATCATATCATAATAACTTATCTTATCTCGAATTAAACGAATCGGCTCGAATTCAGGGCTATAAAAAACCTTCAATGCCGTAATTTGATTCATTAAAAAAATACCGCTGGAGTAATCCGATGCAGCTGCAAATTTTAAATATTGTAATACAATGGAATGATATTGAAATGTGTATTTATATGTTTTGTCTTTATCTAATACAGAAATGTGAAAATATTTCGTCTTAAATTATTAAAAAAATATATATCAGTGAACAAAGAAACTTTGATCGTGCAACATATCTTTTTGTGTGCGAGTTATACGATTATTTAGTAAAAACTCAGAAATCGAGACCACCGTCTATTAGCAAAAACAGCCAGTTATTCCTTGTTTATTAAAATATGTTTTTTTAATTCATGCTTTCAAAAATATTTTGTATACGATATATTTGGATCAATAACAAAAAAGTTAGACGTGTCGTTTAAAACACTTCTAACAATAAAGCCAACGTCAACTGCTACTAAACGAGTATTTTCAACGGCAGGAACAATTAAGGCGACTCAGTAGGAATGCAAAACTTTAATTTGACATACAGCATAAATATTGCACTGACTTAAATAGGTAACCACCACTATACGTATTTTTACAGTATCATAACAAGCAAAACATTTTTATATTTCATTACAAAAATAACAATACCACCTAACACACGAATGGGTATTTCGACAGTAATGAGGTATTGCAATGTACATGGTAGCAACAGTAAGCTATCGTATTTCATAAATTAACGGTTTTTGCCAAAGGTAAATTACACGAGAAGCAAAACAAACCATACAATACAAAATTCTCAAACTTTCTCTAATATATTGAAATAATTATTTTTTATTTTTAATTTTGTATAACCTATTTGTTATGATATTGATTTGCTATGATTTGTTATGATATTGACATTGATGAATACAGTTTTTAAAAATAATTTTGTTGCATAAAAAGATTAAAACATAAAAAATATTGACATAATAAGATTAAAATAGAAAAGTATTGAGTAAAAGAATTATAAGTTGCAATTGATAGTTATTTCTGGTTCGCGCTATAGTTTTCACTATGTATTTAATCCGAAAATTATCTTCACTTTGTCTTATATTTCGTGTTAGACAAAAAACTTCGATATTTTTAAATTATTGTAAGTTAAGTAATCGTTCTTAGCAAATCGATTCAACATTTCGCACAGTGAATTCTTTACGTTTTTTATTAATAGCGTCTAAAATGTACCGTCCAAAAAAATCGCGGATAATCAAAATCGCGCAAAAATAAATCGCGTAAAAAAAGGATTGGGTGTATATTTTACTGAATGCGCGGAATAACAATATTTTTTATCAGAAAACTTAATTATTCCACTAATTGCTTAGAATAAAGGTAAACATCATTAACTAATAGCTTGACGATTAATAGTTGGTCTGAAGACGCTTCTCGAAAAAGCCAAATACGTGTTACAATTTGTAAACGATCAGTCAGTGGAATAACAAAGTTTATTTGTTATAAAATGACTTTTTCTTAAGTGACTACCGAAACTATCGAAAATATTCATAATCCATGTTAATAATTCTTTCAAGCCATCAGCAAATTTTATTATGTGTTTATTTTTACTTCAGGTTTATATATAGCCTAACTCAATAAGGAAGAAACTAAATAAATATTATATCTGATCAAAAGAAGTTATTCAAATAATTTATATCGAATGCATAAATATATTCGTATTTTTTTATGTTTGAGAACCTTCTCTCTGTCGCCAATATATAAGTTCAAAATTCAGAGTTGTGTCAAGAAAACATAATACAAATAATATTAAAAATAATTCAAACCATGCGATTGATTTGAACATTAATGTGTTGTAGGTATAATATTGTTACATAATTTGGTAAGTTATCGTAAAAATATGGTTTTCAATCATTTAATATAATAGATAAATTAAAGTCGTTAAGTTATATCGGCTGCATCGGACTAACTTTGTTGAGTGGTACAAAACAATGACTTAAATGTATGAATTAATATATTTCACAAGTTTATTTTGTATCCATACATATGTATATATATTTTTCATATATCAATTTCGAATATTTTCTAGCATTCTGTTTTGTTCAATTATAAGTTTAAAAAAACACGTTTGACGGTAGAAAAATGTATTCAATTTAAAAAATCGGGGCTGTGGAGTCGGAGTCGCGGTATTTTGGCCGGAGTCGGAGTCATGAAAATGAGCGGCTAGATTTTTTTTTGAAAAATATATTTAATGATGTGTATTTAAACAAAATAGTCAAAGTGTTAACATTTCATGCTTGGCTGACTAAAGATGATCTGATGGTACACATATATATAATTTAAAATGAAATTATTGAAAAATTTCCTCGGAGTCGGAGTTGTTAACTATTTTAAAGCTGGAATCGGAGTCGTCAATTATTTTAAAGCTAGAGTCGGAGTCGGAGTCGTCTTTGCTACTAACTACTAATGTGAAAAATCCTTTTATTCAACTATTGTTACTATTATATTGAAAAGAATTTCTTTTTAAAAGCATTGCCAAATAATTATTTCAAAATGCTTATCCATTAAGCGTAAGTAATACGGATCTTTTAAATAATCGTTATTGAAAATGACATTATTGTATTATAAATAATAATATTATTTGTCAGCGCTTTGGGCAACCCTAACCGCTTTTTTGCGCAACTACTTTTTTATGGCAAAATAAAAAATATACATTTCTTCGATTCATTTGTATGACTAGTACTAGGTTTAAGTTAATTCAGAATAACATCTGGCACGTCCACTCAGCATGAAGCTCTAACGCGGACTGACGAGGACTGCAAAATTTACGGCAAGAAAAACACATCTCCGAAAAATCGTTATATTTATTGGTATGACAACTTTTTTTTTTTTTGCTTTTAAATGTAAACAATAATGTTTTTTATTATTCCAATTTTTTGTAGAAGTATTTATGATCCAATTATGCTTTAAAAATCAGTCAGAAAAAGTGGGAGAAATGGTACATTTCAAATGGATGTACAATCATTATATTACATAAATTGGAAATTCTGCTCAATTCACTTTCTTAAACAAACCTTTATCTGCATTTCTTTTTAAGACATTAAACTTCGGTATCTTACAATAAACTCTAAAAATGATCAGACGTAAAGCAGTTGAAAACTTGTTGTCGTTTATTCGTGAAAATAGGACCTCTTTTCATGAAAAAAAAAATGCAGTAGTGTAAATAAGCGTTTGGAAAATGTAATTATTGAATTTTTTTTTTGAGTGAACGGTTCACGAGATTTAGTCGACGGCAAACGATCGATTTACTCTGTTTTCAGGCGCGAAGGAACTATATCCTCTTAAAAACTAAGTTAAAAACAAATTTTAAATAAGAAACATTATTTTTAAAATATGCGTTTTAGAAATTTGAATAAATGACTTTTATTACAAATGAGCTCGTTTTTAATTTGGGTACCAACTATTTAATGTAATATTTTAGTATAAACATATAATGTATGTATGTACTAAAAACTATCCGATATCCGAATACATCCGGATAATTTCAATTTTACTATTCGATATTCGAATAGTTGATAATGACGAATAGTTGGAAGCCCAAGTGGAGACTAGCCGTTTAACATTTTTAACCTTTACAAGTTCAAAGGGAAAAGAATGGGTAGTAAATCAGTCATAAACAAATCAAAACAAATCTTTAAAACGTCAACATTTGGCAAATGCATTCACGCTTTATTGATTTGCTGAACACCAATGGAGCAAAAATGTAACATAGAAGCACGTTGATAGAAACGCGGTAAAATGTCGCGTACGTCAAAATGCCAAAGTAATAGAAACGAAACATTTTTTTATCAATGGGAAATGAAACACACCTCCGACTGAGCTCGATTTTTAAGGTTTAATTTCATCCATTGGTAGATCGGATAATTTATGACACTGTTATATTTTTCAGTAGATAAATAGTGTAATGTAATACATGTGTACGCAGGGCCGGCTCGTGGCGTGTGCACTTAAGATTTTTGCTCTGTACAATCAATTAGTCCTAGTTTTTCGAGGAGCCGTAGGCGCCTCGCATACAGGCGCAGAAATCCTCGAGCCGGCCCTATGTGTACGTAAAACCATGTCAACAAAAGATTTATTCAGAAACCGAAAAAAAGATTTCATGAAGGGAATTTCACCCACTCATTTCGATTAACATTGATAATGGCGCATTATTTACCTAGACGGGTGTTTGGTTCCATAAAATGATTGCTTCTTTTAAATTTATAAATTTCAAGCCCTGTAAGTAGTTGAAACTTTTATCATCCCAAGGGTAGTTATGTAATTCCCACCACCCGCTGTGGACTAACATATCTCTTACATCAGGTTTACCCAAACCTTTTCTGCAATGGAACACTTCGCAAATCCGGAAATTTTAACGGAACATTCGACATAAGTTTAGTTTGGATAGTTCATAATAGTATATATACAAAATAAATATGTTATAAAAAACATTTATTATTTTTAAATAGTGTGGCGTTGAGTCTGTTCTTGCATTTTGACTTTGTTGCAACATAAAACGAAAATCATTCTTCGCATAAATAGGTTGTATAAAACTAAAGTAAAACAATAATAACTTATTTTGACATGTTTGGGGATTGTTGTGACTAGAGAATCCAATCCCGGGATTCGGGATCCCGTACAGTTTTCGATACATTTCAATCCCGGGATTAGAAGAAATGATCCCGAAAGCTTCGGATTGGTTTTCGTATAAAACAGAATTGTCTTGGCGTTGTAAAATAAACGCAGCCAAGTTACAGACGGTCTTATCTTCAAATATAATAAACAATGTTCCATTGTTCATTATTTCCAATGCACAATTAAGATATCATATTCGAAAATAAATTCTGCCGACGAAATCTATATGGTAATAAATTACGTTTTAATGAATCCCAAAAATATTAAATTCTACAGCATATTATAGATTATACTGTAAGAGGACACGTTTGACGATAAGACGTTATTTTTTAGTATGAAATGTTTCTTGTTTCTTTATCTGCATTGTGCATATTGAAATGTTAATTGACTTTCTATTTATTTTAATGCCACTTCGGCTTTGCTCTATGAAGACATTTTATGTTGTTTTTTATCATTAATATTATTTGTCAAATCCAGTGTGACGATAACTAGTGTTTTTTCTATTTTTCTAAGCATGTACATATATGATAAAAATAATAAAAGATTTTTAGTACCTTTTCTACTTCAAATTTATTTGATCAGGACCGGTTTCGCTCCTCACGAGCATTATCAACTGACAAGAAAAATAAATTTAACAGTGCTATTTATACAAGTTAAATTAAAATAAAAAGGTGTAAGCAATTACTAACAATGAAAAGAATTTACAAATTACATTATAATTACACAAAATTAAAATGCTTAATACCTATAACATACAATAGGTGTTAAGCATTTTAATTTTGTGTAATTATAATGTAATTTTTAAATACTTTTCATTGTTAGTAATTGCTTACACCTTTTTATTATTAAGATGATGATATAAGTTCAATACGGAAACACTTTTTTACGCCTGTGTATGCAGCCACAGCTAAGGGTAAAGAGTGTAGTATGGTGTTAAAAACTGGAGAGGAATCTACAAAAGGACAGCACACGCATTTATTTTCAATACACAAAATGAAAATTCATGGAACAACTTCCATCAATTCATTTCCATCGAATACAAGTGGTTCTACTGCAAAAATCACAGAATGTCCTGAACGGCCGTTGAAAAGAAAATTAATTTCCGACTTTTTTTAACTAAAGAAATAAATAAAGTATAAAATAAATGTTTTATATAATATAGAATAAGTTGTATTATTAATTTTTGACCAATATTATAAATATCATTTATAAAAATAAAATGTGTAAATATAAAAAAAAACTATAATTTCGGGACTAGCCCCAGGATCCCGGGATCAAAAAAATGACACTGGATCATTAAAAATACACGACAATTTCAGAAATCTTGCTCTTGCAGTCTGAAGTAGGTAGATACTTTTATCAGCTGTCGACATTAATTATTTTAATGTATATTGGGTATTTTTACATAACGTATGCATATTAAGTTCGTTTAATAATTATGGCGCATATTTTTTTACGAGTAATTAAAAAATCCACTCATTCACCTGTACATCGCGAATAACTGAGATTAAGAGAGCTTTTTGGTAACGTATCGGCAGCTCATAGCTGGTTATATAATGTAGAATAAATTGTTTAATTTATTTTTCACAAAAAAAACCAATTTTATTTCTTAAAAAAATGTATTGATCCCGGGATCAACATTTTGGCTTGGGATTGGATTCCCTAGTTGTGACAAACTCGTCACGAAAGAATTTAATGACATTCATTTAATCACTGATAACATTATTTAAATTTTCATTAACTCTTGCGCTGAATTAAGCATGCTGGCTTTGCTGTCACCGAAAATGGATTCCGAACCAAGGAATCATAATTGCTAGTTTTTGGAAAATATTGAAAAAGAGTGGTTGTTGCAGTATTATATATTATATAGTTTGGGAAACCCTGTCTTACATGGTCATATCGAACTGCTAAGAGATTCTTTGTTGAAACAATCCGAGAATAATTTATAGGGGAAATCGACGTATTTTGTTCGGTCGCCGGGACATTGGAATAAAATACCTGCTTATTTTTTTTAATAAAATTTGGAAAAGATTTTATTTATTCAATATAAATATACTCTAAGAATTTCTATACTTTTCTATACTGTGAGCATTTCCCAGGACATTTTGATGCCTCGTGTCCTGGGACATGGAAAAAGCCGAGACTTCAGAAAAACACAAAACGTGTTCAAATAACCAAATATGTACCCGAGACTTTTTGTAATCCAATGAAGTGTACTAAATAAAATAACAATTTTAAAAGAGTTTTTTTTTTTAAGTTTGAATCTAATCAATCTCCGTATCGTGTCTAAATTAAAATAATCTATATTCACTTGCATTTTCTAGAAATGAATTGTATAATGTGTATAATGTTTAAGAAAAAAAGTGTATAATGTTTAATCGGATGTGAATGACAACAAAATAGTCTAAATCGATTAACTCAAAACTACTAGTAAATATTAGTAAAACTTGTAGGCATTTCTTATTGCGAAATGTACCGAACAAGTTTGGCATGGTGAGTTTGAAAATTAAGTTTCTACGGACAAAATTTAACGCTACGATAAAACTTATCACAAACAAATTTTGGAAAGATACTTCTCGGCTTTGATGATCTACCCATCCCTTCAATAACATGTCAAAATATCAATTATATTTTGCAATGTTATAGACAGTGCTGTAGCAAAATTTTTGATGTTATATCTGTCACCAATTTTAATGTAAATTTTTCGAAAGTTCATTTAATCTTGTACCTAAACGTTCTTAATATTTGTTAGCTATAATATGATAGGCATGCCATAAACCATATGGTCAACTATATTTTTATGGTTCATGTGACGAGTAAAAAAAATGACATACTTTATTTTTAAAATATACTATTTCCATTGTGGTGTCATGACAGATTGCATACACATAAATTGAATGATGTGTTAGCAGGTTAGAATGATAACTATTACTATCATACAAGCCACAGGTTTAATAATTAAACAATTACGACATATTGTTGATGTTATTCCAATACGATTTCATTTTTGTTTACATATGACTAGTCAATGATAATTATAGTTATGTGTATAGATTGTATCCTTTATCGACAGCAGATATGAAAACAACGCAATGAGCGTGAGAAAAATCGTTTGATTGCCCTCTCCGATTCGTTACGTGATTATTTTGGTAGTTAAATTAACAGCGCAGCGTTAAAGTGGAACATATTACTTTGAGTTCAATTCTATTTGATTATTTCACAAGTAGTAGACAGTAAGAATCGTTACTTATTTAAGATGTCTAAATAACAATAATATTCACCTAGGACATAGGTTCCCAACCTTTTTCGGGTGGGGACCCTTTTTTATAAAAGCCATGTGACTAGAGGACCCCGGGATTGGGAACTCCACGTGAAATCGTGTATAATTTTTAAGTTTGGCGAGTCGTTTTATTTTTTACCTCACCGAGGAATTTGAAATCCTCGATTTGCTATACTTTTTCCCCGGAATATCTCCGAAACTCCTTTTTTTTTTAGCTCACCGGGGAATTTGAAAACCTCGATTTGCTATACTTTTCCCCCAGATTGTCTCCTCCTTTTGTTGTTCAAATCCAAAATCGAAAAAAGTTGGGAGCCCGTGATCTAGGAGAAGAAAATACGAAGGATCAAACAGGGTTTATGACCACTAGGGATTCTGAAGTCTCTGGTTTTTCAAAGTCCCGGGACTCGAGACGTGATAAAGTCAAAGTCCCGGGACTTCCCGGGACTTGGGACTTTTATTTCCCCTTCAATAAAATTATCAATTTATGTAAATTAAATATTTGTATGTATGTATGCCACATGTGTGGTCGAGTGGTCAACGTCGTTGGATTCGGTTACGGAGGTCCCGGGTTCGAATCCCGGTACGGACAGTTTTATAAAATGATTTTTCAATTGATTTATGAATTTCTGTTCGAAGGCATGGATTTATGTGATGTCTTGAATTCCCCCCTCCAACCCATCCTATCCTATGAGCGGGGAATATCGAGTGATTAGCTAACCACTAGTCCTCTCCTAGCCCTATCCTTCTATTCCTACTCTCTTTGGAAAAAGAGAGGTTGAGCAACTGAGTAACAAGCAGTTCTCGTAGAAACACATATGTTGAGATAAACTTCATTAGGAGTCCATATGCTCCACATTGGGAGCGGACATGGTTAAAAAAAATGTACTAAAAAAGGATGATAACGGTACATGGATTGAAAAAATAACAATAAATTGGGTAAAATTATGACCGTTACTTCACAAATCACAATACAGCTTTTATACCTTTTTTTGTCCTATTGAGACATTGGTAACTTTGTACAATAGTGAAAAACATTTGTAAATGAAACATCATTAGGTATGAACGTTTAATTATAATATTTTTAAATTTGTTTTTTCTACAGTTATATTTTTATACGATAATGAATACATTTAAACAAATTTCTAATAACATAAATGGAAATATCTTTCTCCCAAACGTTTTTTATATTTTGTTTCAATTAAAGTAATTGAGCGTTTTTTATTCAGTTAAACTTATATTTTTTTTCATGCGTACTTAAAAAGGCGCCGAAAGTATGCATTAATAAAAAAAATATATCTTTTGAACCCGTTTATTTATTAATAATGAAAATATAAATAGGGTAAAAATAACAAAGTATTTCAGTTCTACAGTTTTTGTAGTAGTTTTTTAGTAAAACTGTAGAACTGAAATACTTTGTTATTTTTACCCTATTAATATGGAGTTCTACCAGGTAAATGCCAAATCAATAAATAAAATGAAAATATAAAATTAATTCAATAATAAAATCACAACCTCAAATCATACATTATTTACACAAAAGTTAATATTTTATTTTTGCTTATCAAAATATCCTTTTAAAAATAATAATGATTTTAATGACGAATCAGACAGCCAAAAATATCATAAATAATCTTTGTGTCCATTCTCCAGTTGGTTTTAAAATCTTAAATTCGTTTAGTTATTTCGTTTTTATTGGATAAATCTTTTGTTTTTTTTGTAATCTGTCTATTTAATTCTTCTTCCAGTGACAGTTCTGGAATATTTATCTCATCATCGATATTTTCTTCTCATACCTCGATATCTTTTTCCACGGAGAAAAGACGTTGTGGTAAATTATCTCCGTATTTCAAATATATTGTTTTGGAGCATTTGTCAAAATCTTTCGTGTATTCGAAAATCAATTAGTCCCAGCAGAACCGTAGGTAATAAAGTATTCATAAGCTGCCTAGATTTATAACATCATTTTCTAGAAATAACTATAGGTTTCATTATTTCTTGGAATTCTGTGCGATTATTCCCAGTTCGCTTAACTATCCAACAGCGAACACGTGTCTAAGTTTGTTTGTATTTCTGCATGTCTCTACCCATCAAAAATGGTTATTTCGTATTACAATATATAATAGATGTTATTTGAAACTTTTACAATTATAAATCCAAACAGCTGTTTCTTTTATAAGATCCATTAAATATATGCATACTTTATTTTGTTAAAACCCCGGCCTTTAATCCTTAGCTTGAATATAATGCATTTTTTTCAAAACTGATCCCGATGATAGACACCAATGTAAATTTATTTTAAATCAAAATTAACTTTTAAGTTCACATTAGCGATTGCTTGCATCCAATTTTTATTTGTTAGAATGGTTTTTTTCAAAATTAAAATATACAATTTGGCTTCCTTAAGTCCCGGGACATTTAGCAACAAAGTCCCGGGACTTAAGACAGCGAAAAACCTTAAAAGTCCCGGGACTTTTGTCCCGGGACGTCTCGACACAGAATCCCTAATGACCACAGTTTAATGAGAAAAAAGATCGAAACAACTGACGTATCCATTAAATTCAAACATGTTAATGTTGTAACTAATGAAACAAAACGTAACATTTAAGTTTGGGATAGGAAGTAAAAAAAATCAGATATCTTATGGCGGACAGACTGAGAATTATTTATTTCACATCACACGAATTGTTACTGACATTAATTAGGTGGCCTTTTCATTATATTGTATTGTAAACAGTTTCCCATTAGCTAATTATGTAACTGGATATTTAAGATTGACTTTGGAACTCATCATACCCTTATTACTTACTTGATTTATACTCCGGTTTTTTTTACACGTTTTTAGTACTTATTTGTAAGTTGTCCTCAACATTAATTGTAGATATTTAGTCACTTTTAAGATTTCCACTGTCAAAACTTAGCGGAGAAACATTATATTCAACAAATTATACACACTTTTAAATTAATTTTACATTTATTAAAAAGTCACTCATTACGAGCATTTTCAACTGATACGAATTTATATACACCAATACAGTTATTTATACTAAGCCAAATACAACAAATAAGGGTCCTGTTAATAACAAACAATTGAATGAAAAGAATTCATATAAAAAAATACAAAGTTATATGGATAAGTGACACTAAACTGACTGTATAGCGTTAATTGCTTGTGGCACCTTGTTATCAATTAGTCTTTTTTCTTTTAAGATTTCGACTGAAGGTGCTCGGTAGAATTTCAATATTAAATTTGAATCGTTCAAATTATGTACATTAGCACAAGTTTTGTCCTGTGTTTCGCCTTTCGGCATCTTCAGGCGTTTAAGTGCATGGGAGAACTTGAACTAATTGTCAGTTGTGAAAAAAATGTGGAATAAGAGGAGAAAAGTGATTTGTTTTTTCATGTTTTCTATGTTTACTTCAACTTTTTCTAGTCGGCTATTTTTTATGGAACAAGTAAAAAAGAATCGGCTGTACAATATTGCACAAAACATTGCACAATCTCTGGTGTTTATGAACGTGTGAACCAGGACTATTAGTTCATATAAACATAAAAATGAACCTTTTGATGGACTGATTCGCAGTATAATTAGGTATATGACACCCTTAATAATTACGCATTCCTGAGAGCTCAAACGTCTATGTGAATACAAATATATAATAGTATCTAATTAAGAACAATAAGAGTTCAGTCATGCAGCCACTACAAAGCATATATGTACACATTATTACCGAAACTGGTATCCCGGTATTTATGATTTTTGAATTCCGAATTATCGGTTTTGAAAATGTAAAAATACCGGAAAGTCAACGAACATCGAACATTGAATAAATATAAATAATCACATATTTTCATAAAATTTTTCGCGATGAATTTTACTATTTGAATTCTGATAAGAGATGTATCCAATAGTGATGGCTTTCAAAATGAGGCTTTCAGTGATGTAAAATTATTTTAAGGAACCGTGAGTTATTGTTGAAAATAGCTCTTTTATGATTATGATATATATTTTAAACGAAAGTATTTTATAAGTGGATTTTTAATTACTCGCCCGGTATCTCAGTTCGCATTATTTTTTATTTTAGCATTTGGACAATGCGGTATTTAATATGAAACACCGGTATTGAAATCCCTACATATTATGCTACAATACAAAGTTACGACGCGCAGACAAAATGGTAAAGTTAAACAAAGTAATGAAAGGCTGCTATGATTCGAAACATAATATCATTATTGCAATGGTAATTCAAATGAGAATTTCATTTGTACAATTTCACCTGCTTCGAGACTAATTCTCTGGATTTGTTGAAATCGTGATAGTTTTGTACTGTACACAAAAGATACAATTTGCGCGGATTAAATAAATTACTGGATTAGATTGGGATTGTAGAATTTCCACTACCCCATCCACATCTAAAAACGTGCTTTGGTTGGCACAACATTATTTATTGAAATAAAATTAGAGGTGCTTAAGCACGCTATATACTACGTGTTAATTTTGAAAAGGTAACTGTAATTATAATAAAGAATGCTTAACTCAGCTGGGATGTTTTGAACATTATATTAAGCTAGATTGTATTAATTACAAGAATGTTTGTAAATAAGTGACTTATATTTTTTTTATTTTGCTATTTTTCTTAATTATATATGTAGTCGTAAATCGCTGCACTCAGAATTGGTCTGGTATTTTCTTATGTGATATATGATACGAAAGCCGAAGAAAATGTGATGTTTCATTTTGCTGTTACGATAAACAATTTAATGCATCGGAGGGCAACAAATCTTATTTCCTGTGTGGACCAGTTAAAAGCTGTCATTTAATAAAATAAAAATAAAAATTACCTTTAAGCATCAACAAAATAATGAATCATGATAATGTATGTATGAATAAAGCATGATTTCTTAGTAAGCTGAAAGGAGAAATAAAATATGTCAAAGACATAGCTACAATATAACTAATCACTACGCGGAATGGATTGAGTAGAATCACATTGCGAACTGTCACACTGTCATTCAAAGAAAAGGTCGTAATCTATTTCAACCTATGGGCGCAGGGAAAAACAACCGGGGGACCTAATAAGCCCCCGGTTAATTTTATAATTAAACATTTTGTTTGGTATCGTTTAAAAATACATTGTTAACATAGATTTAACATAAAATGCATCATGTTGATATGATTTTTGGAAAATAATACATTATAAAAAAATATTTTAGATTTGGTTTGGTTTCCTGATGATAGCAAAACTTAAATTTAAATGGAGCCTGCTTGGAAAAGTTAAGAGCTGCGGATATCCTAACATTACATGGAGGAGGAAAAATTGCCATTAGCATAAGGCACGTAAATATTAATACAATGTTATGATAAAAATAATAAAAGATTTTTAGTACTTTTCCCACATAAATTTATTTGATCAGGACCGGTTTCGCTCATCGCTAGCATTATCAACTGACAAGAAAAATATATAAACAGTGCTATTTATACAAGTTAAATTGAAATAAAAGGTGTAACCAACTACTAACAATGAAAAGGATTTACAAATTACATTATAATTACACAAAATTAAAATGCTCAACACCTATAACATACAATTGTAGGTGTTAAGCATTTTAATTTTGTGTAATTATAATGTAATTTGTAAATCCTTTTCATTTTATAAGTATGTAATTTTATTTTAACAAACGTAAAAATATAAAAATTAATAAATTTTATTTTCGGCATGGAACGCATTATTGTATTTTACATTGTTTTATTTATTCATTTGTTAAAAAATCAAAATTACAGCACATGACATAACAGCTGACGCCAAATCGCCATGCACTTGAAAAATATAATAAGACAATATATAAAATAAAAATACACAGTACATCGAATTCAACATAAAAAATCAAGAAATATAATAGAACAATTTATCCAACAGTTCTCAAATACCATCACTAAAAATGTCCACTGCTCTAGGCAATGCGTTGATTAATCGAACGGCCTTGGAACTGGCGACTCATACCTCCTAAGCGAGGTATAAGTTTTTAGAAATAAAAGTTTTTGCTCATAGTTTCGCCCACGTAAGAATAAATTGGGAGCGTGTAAATTAATAGTCGTGAGAATTTCAGGATTATTAACTCGGCCCCGAAGAAGAAGAGAAAAATGCTTTAAGCTTGAAAAAGATCTTCGAGCTACAAGAGCGTGAAACGATGTTTTATATGGGAACAATTGTTTCGCATAACGAGTAAGACTCAGTTATGAGAGGTTCCACTGTAGTTTGAAATGATTTCTTTGTAAAATTATTCTTATCTAAAAACAAAAATAGTAAATTTATAATAATATTGTATCGAAAATTCACGAGTAAATCTTAGAATGGCTGTTTAATTTTTTTAGTGCTGTTATGAATCAGTATTATTATTTTAGTGAATCCCACGTGAATCCTGGTTAAATAACGCTGCGCTATTTGGTTTGTAGGGACAAAGAGTTGCCAACGCTGGATATAAATGAAGCAACGATGTAATAAATAATTTAATTTATACAATTGATGGAAATATTCCAGATTACACGTGCCGAACTTGATGTCCCTAATGGCAAGCAGCATGCGAGATATATCATCAGTATTCATGGAAAGTGCGGCATAATTCCGTTGCAAATTGCAATGAATACCCAAGGAACTAGGTGGGTTATGAGTTTCGATTGCTTTGGTAGGATGAACATGGTTAAAAAGCGTGTATTTTAATATATACGACGAAAAACAACATCATTTGCATACAAATAGATTTGGATATAACATAAACAACGTTTCCACCTGTAAGGAGTAAATTGGTTAAAATGAATAATCCTCCTACAAAAGGGTGTTCGCCGGGAAGGTTAACTATTTTGTTTGGTCGCCATTTTAATAAAGATGAATTTTGACAATTCATATTTGGCAGTCGTGAAGTATAGACGTAGCAAATTATGGAAAAATAACTAATAATTCAACGTGTTTTAATCCTAAAAACATTTTATCAGTCAATTCTCAAAAAAATTCGCGAAATTTTGGGTAGCAATAATGTACTATCAACTAGTAAATGATTTTGAAGAAAAAGGCTCTGATGTAGGAGATACACACAAGCCTGGGCCACAACGTACAGATCAGTCAAAAACATTGCTGCATTGAAAGTTTTCAAAACAATCCGTCAATCTAAATTCGACAACGTGCTTGTAATTGGACTCCTGCATAAAAATTTGCATTTAAATTTAATTCAGACACAAGAACTTCTTCTACAAGACCATTTACGACGACGTATGTACATGTCAATAAGATGTTAAAGTTTGCTCATTATCAACCTAATTTACATGAAAAAGGTCATACTGAGCGATAAGGTTGTTTTTATTTAAATGGATACGTTGATAAACAAAATAGTCGGTTCTGGGAAATAGGAAATTCACAAATTATTCACCAGTCACCTTTGCATTCATATAAAGTGACAGTGTGGTCGGAAAGAATCATTGGTCCTTACTGTTTTGAACGTGGCGTTATTGTTATCGTAATATGATTGATACATTTTTGACATCAGAATTGGATGCTGCACTTAATTCACATGTGGTTCCAACGAGACGGTGCAAATTCACATACAGCCAATGATACAATTGAATTACTGAGAATATTATACCTTCCCGGTGAACAACCTGTGTATGCTAACATTTTAGACCAAAATGTTTTATTTAATATAACGTGTTACTCGATTTATATCGTAATATATGACTTGTGACTCAAATACAAAATCAATTAAGCATGGTTATTGTGTGGTTATTTTAACATGTTTATAACGAGTCCTTCAATACGCCATATTTGTTGACTTTATGTTTGAACACTAATGAATGGTGGACATACACTTTGACGCGATTTAACCTTCCATGTTATTTATTGGCCATGCTTTGATGAAAAGTTAATTAAAATATCGGAATTTTAAAATTATGTACCTAATACAAGCGGCCGACCAGTCCGGTCACGTGGTCCAGTGGTCAACGTCGTTGGTCACGAGTTCAAGCCCCAATATACAGTTTTTTAATTTGATTTTTCAACCGATGCACAGATTTTTGTTCGAAGGTGGATGTATGCGATGTCTTAAAATACCTATCACCCATCTTATCCTTAAAGCGGACTTAGCGAGAGCGATTAGATTACCATAAGTCTTGCCATAGTCATATCTCTACTCTTTTTGAAGAGAGTTTGAGCAACTGAGTAATAAGTAATTCTCGAAGACACACTTCTGTTGAGATAAATTCATAAATTAAAAAAAAAATGCAATTAAATATGAACCATGTGATCTTAGTGCACATGCACCATATTTCATACGTGGCTAGCCACATACTAGTACCGGGTATATGGTCACATGGTTCATATTTTACATGTATGATTCGACTTACGCGTTGGGTGTTTTCGAAGTTAAAATCACATTTGATATCACTGTTTTTTTCTGTTTATGACCATTTGGTTTAAAATTTTGCAGTAAGTTTTGCAAAGTGCATTTTAAATAGATTAATACTAAAATTAAACTAAAAAAAAACATTATTATCTGACTCAAAAATCTGAAAGTTGGTATCCAACTTTAGAATTTTTAATAATATTTTACTTTCTTACTGTCATGGTTTTGTGTATGGTGTAATTTATATTTCCTTCTATAAGCCTTCTTTTCCGGAAAAGATTTTTTTTTTAAGAAAAAGATATAAAGATTTTTGAAGATGAAAATATAGATATGTTATCACTGTTGTTCCCTGACAAGTTGAAATCACATATTGTTAATATTTTTATTACTATATTAGAAATAGGAGAAAAGTTAGTGAATACTCTCGAAGACTCTCGAGGAAAGGTATGTCAGCTATAAAAAGCATTGCGGAAAATATTAACAAGCCAATCGAAGCAAGTAAAGTCTATGGGAATAAGATGTTCCATCAAATTAAAAGTGATGCATACAAATTCTTTACGTAGTCAGAAAATAGCAAAAAAGAACCTTCTGCACACATTTCACAGTTTTTGGAAGTTGAAAACTTGATCGGATAAAACACCACATTTCCTGGGCTTTGTAGCAACGCGTACTATAAGAAAGCGTCGGCTATCTTGAAGAAGTGTCAAGAACACAATATAAATATATTTTTTAATAAGGCCGAGGATAAACATAAACTGTACCACAAAATACTTATTCATACCTTGAGCATCACACAAAGCACTTACACAATATGAAGTACCAGCAACACATTATTATTACTGGCAGTGATCATTTAATGAGATCATGCTAATTAACATAATCGTAATCGAATACTGACTGAAGTATTTTACTCAAAAATGAAATCAGTCACTGTGGAACAGATATTTTTGAAGAATGGCCATACAATAGTGGAAGTCGATAATGTCCATTTGGTGCTGAAGCATTACTTCCAGCCCCCCATGTACTCTCCAAGTGATTATACATTATGCAAGCAAATGGCTCGACACCAACAGTCGTAGAATATTGAAAATATTCACTTCGATTTATTTAAATTATGGAATCTTAAATACGAATTAACATATCTGAGACCAGGAAACAACGCAAAAGATCCTGTTGTCACAGATTTAAAGGCTATAAAATATTTACCATATGTGCATATTTAAAAAAAATAGATCAGTCAAGGGATTGGCTAGTGATTCTAGAGATTGTCCTCGTTGACTCAGTATAAAAGACTTCTTGCCTTGTCTGAATCCAAATTCAGGCATCTGCATGAATTAAAACGGGTAAAAAGATCATCACCCGTTTTGTGATTCCCTAGCATCAATGTAGGAATTGAAAGAGAAAAAACGTTAATTTAGTTTTTTTTGTGTTGTGAATTATGTTTCAATTAATAACGACAGAGTTGTATACACTTCGCTATGTTGTTATTATTTAAAGATATTACTTTTTGTTTGATTGATAAACGATTTTAAATAAAAATAACATTACAATTGTCTTGTGTCAATTTTTTCAATAGAGAATGATAAATATTCAAGCTTTCACTATTGTTTAAAAGCAACATGTATACAAAATGAAAGAAATAAGAAATATATGACGGCCTACGTACAATAATGGTCTTTTCTTCTCATTTCAATTTGAGTCTGGAAGTTACGGGTTTGATTCCCGCTGAATCGCCAACATGTTTTGCATTGATTGTTTTTCTGTGTAAATATGGGTGCTGCAAGTCTGGGTGCAAGTGTTAATACCCCATGGGAAGATAGAAAAAACATTATCAGCTAGAGTCCAATAAAATGTTTGTCAAAACAGAAAATAAATAAATAGTTTTATAACAAAAAATCATATCCTCTGCATACACAATTCATAATTCCAATGTCATAGTATGTCCGTAACATTTACATACATGTTTTGATAATAGAATATCACAATTAAATCCTGTTAACTTAACACTAGACTATTGTCTAGTTATCAAATTTGAATTATTTTGAATACAATATTTTGACAGCTAGTATTAAAATGGTTCATGTGACCAAAACTATGCATAAAATATGAACCAAGTGCAAAAAACGCAGTAAAATACCATTTTCTTGTTCAAAATAGTAAATATTTGCAATGAATGTATTTTTATACTGAAGAAAATATTTTTCTCCTAATTTTTGCATCCATAAAAGTGTAATTTTCTTTTTTTTAACAGTTTTTATCGATCATCTCAGAATGTACAAAGTGTCACATAGCCCATATTTGATGAGCATCGACGATATCGTATTGTGAGTAAAGACAGAAATGAATTGTAGATAGAAGAACCCATCAGAATATTAACGTAAATTAGCCTTTTCATACTTTCGATGGATTCGGCAGTAACTTTGTGGAAGTTCATTTTAATATAAAATAAAAATAACTTAGGTTATTCCATTCCATATTATTTTATTATAGTATATTAGAGTAGTAATATATTTTCTGACAGTTTAACCCGTCCTAATTGATCCAACTCATTAGATAATCATTTATTAATGTAAATGTCATTTGTATTACCATTATCCCTTGTTTGTTTTTCTATCATCCCCTCCTTGGATCCCATTTTATTTCATTTTTATTATAATATATCAGAATTAGTAAAATTAAAATCATTCGTACTTAAGCAAACATTTGCGAAAGTAGTTGTCTGAAGATGCCTCTGAAAGAGGCGAAACACGTGCCACATTTTGTAACACAATACGTGGAATAATCTAAGTTATTTTTATTTTATATTAGCCTTTTCAGTTCACAATGTCTATACAAGGGTGTGATAGGATGCCAGTGTTCTGTTTTATATTTTGGAAAACGGGTATTCCATAGATCAGACTTATTAGCTTCATTCATATATCTTCGATTTGCTTGTTTTGTACAATGTATTGAACAAAGTAAATGATGACGTTATAACGCTGCGTAGCCAGAGTGACTAAATTGATTAGGTACTCCCATTATTTACATTATATCAGTATACAGAATGTTTCAGTAAGTTGTTTAAATACATATTTTCATTTAGTTATTTCGTGGTTATTGGAGTTATTCCATATATAAATTATGTATATATTTTCAAATTAAAAAAATCACCAGCCAAATTCGAATAAGAAATTTTCACGAGTGAATTCATTTGTGGTAGGTCGGAACTGAACTAAAATTCGAACAAGTTTAATATTATTTCAAGCACGCACGGATCGTGAGGGTCATTTATATTGAATACTTGCCATTCAATACATACGTTGGGTACAGCGGTGGGCTGCCAATATCTTAACAAGGGGCTCGGTTAATCTTATCCATTTTCGCTCCCAATGTGGAGCATATGGCCTCCTAATGAAAGTATCTCAAAAAAAGGTTTTTTTTTCTACGAGAATTGTTTATTACTTAATCGCTCAACCTCTCTTTTCCAAAGAGACTAGTAGGGATAGAATGATAAGACTAAGACAGGACTAGTGATTAACTCGAACCCATGAGGTTCGGCGCGGAAGCCCACAACGCTGAATGAAAAAATTAAGGGGCTACTAAGTCTTGTTTCATAAAAAAATTTAACCATCTACAGAAATTGAATTTATGTGCTGATTTGATCTAAGACGAATGATTTTCTTATCTTAACAAGGGGCTCGCCGGCCGTGCTGAAATTTAACAAGGGGCTCGTGCGAGCCCCTTCGAGCCCCCTCCAGCCCACCCCTGGTTGGGTATGTATATGAAACAAACTTAAAAAAAAAAAAAAATTTAAGCATCATGCGCTCAGGCTACAATACAATATTACTATAAATTTTAGAACAAGTCATATTATTACAAAAGCCACATTTTTTACTTTAAGTGATGAATGATGATGATCCGTAAAAACGATACACCAAAATGCAAAGGGTACCTTCTATGTCTATGTTTGCCGTATCCGAGGTATCCGTATGCCGTATCCGCCGTATCCGAGGTATCGAGGTATCCGTCTATGTTTGAAGATAGATGATTGTGTCAATATTTCTTTCAAGGAATCCCGTTAAAATAGTTTATATTGAATATAAATCGGTATTGTCAATAAGATATTATGTGAAAGGTTTAGAATGTCGAGCTTAGGTCATCTTTGACTACGAGGTCAGTATGCCTTGACCTACGAGTGATACCGGTTGACACTGCGGCAGTTAATCATCGCTAACTTGTCATGTTCGTGTTCAGATATTCAAACAGAAAATAGTGTTATTGCAGTATTTTGTATCCATAATATAATAATACACAAATAACACCTCTGAATGAAACTGTAAGAGAATAATAGAATGTATCGAAAATGCAATTGTTATTTTAAAACTACCATAACAGTTATCACACACCACACAGGAATAGTGAATTTCAATAATATAAAATCATAACCTTCAGTTTTATTCAGATCATTTTGACGGTTTGTTATACGCTTAATTACTTACGATCAATTTCAAAGTTCAATGCCATACATTTTGTTGAATTTAAATAAAACCCAAAGCCAAAAAAAACTTAATGCTGAATGTTGTGTTTTTGAGGTTTTAAGAATATCATTCCATACATTTAAAGCATCAAAAGAGTTTCAATTAATATAGGTATATACAAATTGACCTGAAGACAAACATGACTATTAAAAAATCCAGTCGGTACTGACAATATATTCCGAAGTTAAAGTGAAGCGAAGACAAGTTACGGAGCTGACGGAAGCTAAAAAAGTTTAAATCCCCAGATGAAAACTTCAATTTGTTACATTAATTGTAATCATATCATTCTACCCCATTCATCGTCCAATGCTGAAAAAAACGGAGATGTGCATATACAGAAAGATTGGTTAATACTATTTATTTAACGGCATTTGTATCCTCTCTGATTAGGTTTAGCGACATACAGCTGGTTTTTGTTGAAACAACGTATGCTTGTATGCAGGGCCGGCCCGTGGATTCTTGCGCCTGTGTGCGAGGCGCCTTCAGCCGAAGTTCGGCGCCTCAAAAAACCAAAAGCGATCCACCAATCTGCGCCCCTCTGATTATTTTTAGAGCCGGCGCCTGTGTGCGCCGCACACTTCGCACACGCTTAGGGCCGGCCCTGCTTGTATGTATACTTAGTTTAAAATTTATATACTCTGAATTGAAAATGAGTATTGTTAAAATGTATACATATAAATATATACTTATCGTCACCTTAATGTGTATACAGTAAACCCCCCAATAATGAGCTCCCCGCTAATGAACCCCCCAATAACATTTGCGGCAGGTTTTCTAATAATGAGTTGAATCCCCCGAATAATGAAAAAAATAAAACTCCTAATTAGGCTTTCATAAAAATAGTTCATACAAATCTGTATTTAAAATATGTCTCTAAATTCACGTCTTGGTAATGTGCACGACTTAAATAATTTTGAATACGTATATGCTTAAGTAATATACATATTTATGATCAAATAATTAATTAAAAAATAATATGTAATTCCGCATTTCAAATAAAAAAAAATCAATTGAAAATCTTAACCCCCAATAATGAGCCCTCCAGTAATGATCCCCCTATCTCTTCATTATTGGGGGGTTTACTGTACTTTGGGAAAATTAAATTTACATGACATAAGTTACGAATAAATATGAAAAGAAGAGTTTTGATTGAATGAGGACAAATTTATAAGGTTCAACTGAATTTTGAAGTGGAAATGTAGAATCACATTCAACAGCTATCTCAAACTCATTGAAAATCAAGTTACCTAGTTGTATAGTACTATTGTGATGATATATAAATAATTAATGTACACCTATACTTTAATATTATTTAATTATTAGGATTATCCTATTTATTGGAATCAACTGATCCTGTTATAGGTATAAAATTATTTTATAAGTCTGAATGATTGATCAAAACAGAGGAAAATTACAATGTTTGAAATGTCACTAAAGAATGTGCACTTTATGCATTTCTTTGAGTAGGTATATTATTGATACGGATCATGAAATTGTCTAGGACGCACTGTCAGCAAATAAGTTGAATAATTTATAATACATATTGCGACACATATTGAATTGCCCATTTGCAAAATACACATATATAGTCTGCGCAAGAATGTTTCGCGTATAGTTGAAATTATATAAGTTTTACTACATTGATACGCTTTGTGTATAATACACAGAACGTGTAAGTGTATTAGTATGTATTTCTTCTGTGATTGGTCAAAAGACGCAAGTGTCGCTTTTTTGCTCTCGAAAACAAGGGTGACCATAATATAATGTCAGAAGTAACGAAATAGGATGAGGTAAAGCACTGTGCGGACTAAAGAAGTGGTTATAAATGTGTATAACTACATAAAAAAATACACGAGAATGTTAACTAGGTAAATATTTATTCATTTATTAATGTTTTTAGATAGTAATTACTTGGTGTGATCGAAATTTCTGCATACAGTGCATTTTTTTACATTACATAATAAATATATAGAATTCACATTCTTTGTCGACGAAATCAAAGTCACATACTGGAAAGTGAAATAAAGACTTAGTCTGTACCCACTCTAGCAAGAACTTTAGACAGGAAACTAGGTATCCGCTTCGCGGACCCCACATATAGTTTCAATAGGGAGTAGAGGTAGGAAAAAAAAGATATTCTTATAGTTGTGAGCAAAACCGGCTCCCATCTTATAAAGGAGAGTTTTATTTTTTGAATATTGGACATTCGTCAATTATGCTACGCTACAATCCTAAATATTTTATAAAAATATGTGTGCAATTAATCGACATAACAAACAAAAAAAACTATTATTTATGTATTTTAGTTTAACTTAACATCACATGATATTCTCTTGTATAAATATATATAGTTATAAATAAATGGATAATTTAATTATTAAAAAATATATATTACATCATGGTCACCCTAAAGGCGGCCAGCAAGCTTATATTGTATGAAGTCTACCGTACGACAATTCAGTTTTGTATTTTAAAATGTCTTTAAAGAACACAAACGAATTGTATCTTTTTAAATATCATTACAAATATATCTAAGCATGTATCCACATCTCAAATATAAATAGTTTTACATTTGACACCATTTTTAACAGCTAATAATGAACAAATGATAGCCCAGGCAGTAGAATTGACAAATTGTTGTAATCATTAAATATTTTTTAATTTAAATAGGCAATTTTTTTTATCAATGCATTTAAAAAAATCCATGTTAAAAAAATGATTTTTATTCCAATAAATATAAAATTTCCCACTCTTGGCTTTTATGAGTTTAGTTATTTATAAAAATAGATTTTTTTAGATTTCAAAGTAAGAAGACAGTCCATGAATAAAAGTGGTAAAGAGATTTTAATATGAAACATTCAATATCTATTAATTAAATTAGGATTATGTGAACGGCGCGATGCCAAAAAACCATTATTGACCACGAGAATGAAAAAAAAATGGCGTGATTGGGGTAAGAAAAATTCAAATAAATTGGCAATGTTTTACGATTTTGTTTTTGCAAAACAGTTTATGGTATTGCCGCGTCCTTATCTCAACCATGCATGAGTAGATTTTTTCAATCTGTTACGGATGTGCGTTCGCCCAACGCAGCAATCTTGTGAAAATCATCACGGCTATGGGACTCAACACAATGTTAAAAAAATGAAATCATAAAATATAATTCAAGGTAATTCACGATCAACTAATATGCTTAAATAAAGGATTAATTTTGAAGTAACTGAACCGAGCTTAGGTACTAATCACATTCAGTACTTCGAAATAAGATAATATATCGGCTACCTACATAATAAATAAAAATGGGAAAAACGAAATAAGTTTGCAACAATAATTTTAACGTATGGAACGAAGGTGCACGAGCATAGCCTATATCAGGGCTTCCCAAACTTTTCCCGCAATGTAACACTTTGCAAATCCAGAAATTTAACGGAACATTTGGTTTATTTTTTAGGTCGGGTAATTCATAATAGTATAAATATACATTTTTTTTTAATAAAACACCTGTTTTGACACATTGGGAAAATCTTCTGACAAACTATCAAAATCACTGATAAACTCACTCAGATTTGCATAATCACTTGCTCTGAATTAAGCATGTTGATTTTGTTGTCACGGAAAATGAATTCCAATCCAAGGAATCACAATTATTTGTTTTTGAGAAAATATTGAAAGAGTGATTTTTAAATTATGTTGGTGTTCGCGGAACACCTACTTAGGTTTGGTGGAACACCAGTATTCCGCGGAACATAGTTTGGGAAACCCTGGCTTATATCATAGTTTCTTAACCTTTTTGAGCCCGTGGCACCTTTTGAATATTATATTATTCAGTGGCCCCCATTCCCGTAGTTCTTAGTTTTTCAAGACTCGGAACCAGGGCTGTGGAGTCGTGTAAAAAAAGACGACTCCGACTACAGTTTTAAAAAAAAACTACTCATTTTTTTTTTAATAATTTCATTTTAACTTATATATACATATGTATTCCATCAGATCATATTTAGTCAGCCAAGCATGCAATGTCAACACTATGGACTATTTTTGTAAAAAATGTTTCGAGCCGCTCATTTTTCACGACTACTACTCCGACTCAGACAATTATTTCGGGATTGATGGCTGAGAAAAAAGTGAGAAATTGAAAGGATTGAGGTAGGTAATTAACGATAAAAGAATTAATAATTCCTCAAAATTGAATTTGTATTTGTATAACAAAAATCTTATATTTTTTTCTCCCTAATTAGGAAGAAGACGTGTAATTTCACTAAATGATTTAATGTGTGTTTTTTCTATTCTGTTTTATTTTCTAGCAGTTGATGAGAATTATTTGATAGGTTTGAAAATGTTTTATAACCACTAAGGTGGCTCCCCCCGCAAGGGGGGTGGGAGTAGGTGTTGGTAATTATACATTTCCACTTCCACGAATCTGCCCCTGATACAAGAACAGATACACGGATCAAATCAATAAACGTATAAACATATTTTTAATATGCGACTTTATGATGACATTGGGAGGTTAAACAAAGGTGATATTACGGTCGATAATAAGACATATTAAAATATACATACATAATATTTTTTCGGTATTGATTTCAAATGTTTTTTTGTAAACAGTTACTGTGTGAATATATTCCGAACTGATTAGCGTATAATTATCTTTTAAAGGGTAAAAATATTTTTTCGGAATTTGTAAAATTATAAATTCGATTAAGAATTTCCATTTTGTTTGGCGTTTATAAATTTATTTATTCCTCAAATAGATATATGAAGGTAAAAGTAAGTAATAATAAGATATTTATTTCATTACATCTCTTTTGCCAGTTCATGAACAATGTTTACGGACATAAAAGTGGTCGAAAAATACATATTTCTTCGACTGCCTCCCCTCTAGAGATTCCAACTCGGATATCCGGATATATCCGGCCTTTTTTAACTATTCGATAGCCCAAATATCCGGATAGTATTCGTTATAATTTGTAATGAAATATTTTACAAAAACGACGAAAGATGATATTAATACATACTGGGGTACTACTGTTACTTAAGAGTAGTGTTTTTTTTACCTTCCCCAAACTCGGTTATTATGAATATCTAATCTTGTTATCTTGATACATAACAATTTGACGAATCGGCTAGGAGTCGAGGCAAAAAAAACCCTTGATGATTGTCATGATAAAACGATGTTTACAAGTAGCTGACCTTGTTAATAAAACATTGGCGGATATAAATTTAGATATTGTTTCTGAAAGTGAATTAACAATTTTACGAAATCTGCTTGATATTCTGGCTCCAATGGAAGTTGCTATTAAAGAACTAAGCAATAATAATGCAACATTATTAACGGCCGAGGGTGTTTAATAATTTGTATTTAATAAGTTGGATAAATTTGGAAGTTCATTAAGTGAAGAATTTTTACGTGCGATTAAAAAGAGAATGAACGAACGTCGACATAAAAAAATAATCACACTCGTGATATATCTACAAAGTGGAAATGTTCCCAGTTCTAATGAACATTTTCGATACTCAAATAAATATGAGGTCATTTCTTTAGCACAAAGTATTATTAAGGGAATTCACCCAAATTTTATATCCAGTAATGATGAAATCTCTCAGGACTCTGATGTAGAAATAACACCTCTCTCTTTTTCGACTTCCGAATTGCAACATGAAATGCGTAATTCTATTTTATCTCTCGAGGAAACTGACGACAATACAAATGACAATACAAATAATCTGAAAAAAGATTTTAAATACTTCGATCAATTTAAAAAAAGGACGGAAAAGTTGGACGTGTTGTTTAAAACACAACAATAAAACCAACAACAGCAACGGAACGAGTATTTTCAACAGCAGGACAAATTAAAACTAAAATATAATACATTTAATGCTCTCTTATTTTTAAAATATGAATTGTTAAAATCTGAATAAATGACTTATATTACAAATGAACTCGTTTTTAATGTATTATTTTAGTACATAAATTTATATATGTAGTAATATTTTGTTATTTTCATACTTACTGAAACTATCCGGATATCCGGATCAGTTTGACTATTCGATATCCGGATGGTTGAAAATGACGAATAGTTGGAATCCCTACAGTCCCCTCCTATATTGTCATATATTCCTTGATTTCCCGCCTAAATCATAATATAAAAATCACAGTGATAGAGATTTTTTCAAGTAAATAAATTAGTTATTTAAAATCATATTCTCGGCGATATAATGACATCTATACAATAAAATTAAATTCAGAAAGAAAACGAAGCAAGATGACGTAAAATAAAAATGTATGCAATTGGTTTGTTAAAACTAGTAGGTACCTAGGTAACTCATAATAAAAACACGAACGATGACGATAAGCGGATGCCAAGTTGGTTATATTATGCAATACCTACAGTATGTATATGTGATACAGAATCAAATTTTATGTAGTCTTACAAAAGATTTACAGATGTCGTTCGTGCAGTACATACACATAAGAAAATTATTACCAAAAATAATTAAAATATATAGATATATTGTATTTTATTTAACTAAATCGCAGGAAATAATATTGTCTACTGCAGGGGTTGGGTTACCAACCTTTTTGGACCCTGGAGTGCATTCTAAAATATTGATAGGGCGGCGGGCACCACATTTTTTCAAGGTTATTTATTACCCAGGAATTTACGGATTTGCTCAAAGCGTGACTAGTTTTTTTTAAGCTCTTGCAAGAATTTTGAAATCTAAAATCTCAGGAATTTAACGATTTGCCCAGATTATTTGGCGGGCGCACCGGAATCGGTCGACGGCACAGGGTTGGTAACCGTTGCTCTACTACATATTTAAATAATGTTAAAGTGACATCTATTGAGAAAAAATAGTAAATATTTTTTACAAAAACTCGTGTAGCCCATTAACGAATAGGACGGATAAGTGGGGCGTATTTTTTAAATTGTTCAAAGTTTTATTGAAATAGGATGAGCGGTGTGGCAACGCATAAACTACGAAAAAACAATCACACCTAATGCACGGAACACATTTGAACGGAATGTCAAAATGAAGACCACACGATTTGACAGATTTGAAATATTCCATTTTTAATACAAACAATCGAACGTCAAATTTGAATTGTCTGAATACTGTTTGATCGTCAGTCTACGGTTGCCAGCTGAATTGCATAAACAGTAGACATACAATCATTGATTTTTAATCATTGAATACCTACCTTAAGTTAATTTTACTATGCCTATAACCTTCCCGAAAGTGTAAGCAAAAAGTTTGTCAAAGTTTTATTGCAATCGGATGAGCGGTGTGGCAACGCATAAAGTACGAACAAACAAACATTCATTTTTATATAATAGATTGATATACATACATAAGAGAATATACAGATTATGTACAAATTGTACACATGTATTACATTCACTTAACGCATCTTTTTTTTAACCTATTTCCAAATTATGCAGAAGTTCCATGCCTTGATGAATGCGATGTTTTATATTTTGGAGCCTATTGTCCATTTTTATATGTTCCCCGATTGACGAGAATTCGAATTGGGCGAAATTTCGCGGAACCAATCTACCGCGCAAATCGAGTTGTGGTAGTATGTCTATTTTGTCGTGGCGTGTAACCATGTAGGATTAATAGTAAAAAGTGTATTTTTTGCATTGTATTATGCATTAGTTATAACCAGTGGCGGCTCGTGGGTATGATATTTGGGGGTGCTGTGGGTAGATTAAAATTCAGTAAAAGACCATATTACTTATATTTTATTTAACATATCAAAAACAATAACAATTAAAAGAAAAAGCTATTTGCAAATAAAGTCCATTCGTCTATTTCTGTTATTGACAAATTTTTCTATAACTTTTTTGTTAAAGTTTAGTATTTTTCCAATCATATCATTCTCTATTGAAAGCATTGATAAAGCTCTCAATCTTTCTTGATTAGTTGTGTTCCCAAGGTAAGTTTTAATTCTTTTTAATGTAGAAAAGCAACGCTCAGGTTCTGCAGTTGTCATTGGATTAGTAGTCAAAATTTTTAAGAGCTTCGTCAATTCTCCAAGAACATCGTATATATTATTTCTGTTACAGTTAGAAGCTTGGTTAGATTCATGATTTTTATCCTGTAATAGGGGCAAATGTTATATTTAAAAAAGAAAATGGCATGCAAACTAAGGGCGTAAAACACTTATAAAGAGGTGATAAGAGTATGTATAATACATCATGTATTACTGCAGTGTTTCTCAACCTTTTTGGGAGCGTGGCCCCTTTTGAGTGTCTTTATTTTTCTGTGCCCCCCATACCTTTTTATTTATTTTTTTAGCTCACCTAGAAATCCCCGATTTGATATACTTTTTCCCAGAATATCTCCGAAACACCTTTTTTATTTGGCTCACCGAGAAATTTGAAATATCCGTTTTGGTGTACTTTTTCCCAGAATATCTCCGAACCACCTTTTTTTTAGCTCACCGAAGAATTTGAAATCTCCTTTAATTCTAGGAGGAATAAATCTCGGTGGCCCACCGTTGAGAAACCCTGTATTACTGTACACTCTGTCAGCACAATATACAGTAATGCATCTGAAGAGCGATCGGCGCCCGCTCAGCAAATACGTGCCACACTTTTAAATAGTTAATCGTATAATATTATAGATACAATAAAAGTAAATAAAATTACATTTCTATCACATTTTCTAGGGGGTGCTGCAGCTCCACAGTGTATATGAACGAGTCGCCACTGGTTATAACCATCGAGTATTAGTAAAGTTAATTATCAGTAGAGAAAAAATATTGTATAATAGGTATGTTTTATTAAATTATGGCCCAAGGCCGGTTGTTACATTTTAGCAACATTGTTTCAGATTTGATATCGCGGACGGCTATATTTAGTAGTGTCAAGGATCCGAGCAGTATTTATAGTAAAATGTGTCAATTTTTGCATTCAAATATCCATTCTTAAGTATCATACTGTATTTACTATAGGTAAACAAAAGCTATTATAGGGAGTACCTATGTTAAATTAGTTTATTAGGTTGTAGTTCAGGGTCGCGCCTCACTGTTGCATTAATTTAACATCTGCCTTTTGAGTACTTGAGCAACATTGTCAAACATATGATAATATCGACGGATGTATTGTATTTGGCAGTGGCAAGAATCCTCGGGCGTCCGAATTCAGAATCAATGAAACTATTAAATGTAGCTAAAAAAACAATAAAAATGGTACGGTGATTCTTCCGAACACGATTTCTCCGTACATAGAACCTTCCGTACATAGAGTACTCTGTACACAGAATACTCCGTACATTTCAATATTTTAAATATTAAAAATCATTGTTTATTATAATGTGTAATGTCTCATATCAATTGTGCCAAATATGTTTAAAGAATGAAAACAAGCAAAATATTTAATTTGAATACAGTTTAGCATTTAATTGAAAGTCTCATGTTGCAATTAAAATTTGATATACCTACACATATTTGCATTTGTTAAGTGAATGTAAAATATATATATATCAATAAGATTTAAATTATGTAAAAATACTGGGTATTGTATGAATTTTCAATTTAATATAATCAAAAATATCGGCCCAATACATTTACAATTTACAATACAGTAGATTTTTTCTAAATTAATTAGTCAAAATATGTATTAAATGATAAACTGTTTATATACATTAAAATTAAATATTTTGCTTAAATGTTTTAAAATATCGTGTCGCCAAGTTGGAGTAAATGAAATTATGAGGTTTGGTAGATTTTTATTAGTTATTTACGATTCAGAATACTAGTTCAATCACCAAAGTGAATGATTTGTGTAAATAGGAAAAAAAGAATCTGTAAGAATAATATTTTATAGAACGAAAGAAACACATAGCGGGAGATAAACATACGGAATTTGATCTGTATGGTAATAAAATAATCTGGATTTGCTCTTAAGAGGATATAGTACCTTCGCGCCTGAAAACAGAGTAAATCGATCGTTTGCCGTCGACTAAATCTCGTGAACCGTTCACTCAAAAAAATTTTTTTTCAATAATTACATTTTCCAAACGCTTTTTTACACTATTGCATTTTTTTTTCATGAGAATAGTCATATTTTAAAGGAAACACGGCAAACACAAAAAACGGAATTTGAAAAACTGCTTTACGTTGAGATCATTTTTAGAGATTATTATAAGATACCGAAGTTTAATGTCTTAGAAAGAAATGCAGATAAAGGTTTGTTTAAGAAAGTGAATTGAGCAGAATTTCCAATGTAATTTGTAATGATTGTACATCCATTTGAAATGTACCATTTCTCCCACTTTTTCTGACTGATTTTTAAAGCATAATTGGATCATAAATACTTCTACAAAAAATTGGAATGATAAAACATTTTATTGTTTACATTTAAAAGCAAAAAAATAAATAATAATAATACCAATAAATGGTAACCATTTTTCGGGGATGTCTTTTTCTTACCTACCATTCTTCAGTTTGAGCTCAGTTTGAGATGAGGCTTGGTCTAGAGTGGACGTGTCGAAAATTTCTTTAGATATTTTTAAATCACTGGTCAACGAACATTAGAGATATGAATCAAAGCAATGTATTTTTTACACTACCATAAAAAACGGTTAAATATCGGTTGGGGTTAGGGTTGCGCAAAGCGCTGATAAATAATATTATTTATAATACAATAATGTCTTGTTCAGTCGAAATACTTGTAAAGACCAGTATTACTTTAGTTTATGGATAAGCATTTTGAAATAATTATTCGGCAATGGTTTTAAAAAGAGATTCTATTCAATATAATAGTAACAGTAGTTGAATAAAAGTCATCTAAATGGAAAAAAAACTTCAAAATTATTGGAGAAGCTAAGATGTTAATAGTAAATATTTTTTACATAATATACAGATGGTAAACCATGTTTTTTGCAACGTTAAGTTTTTTTAATTGAATACATTTTTCTGCCGTCAAACGTGTTTTTTTAAACTTATAATTGAACAAAACAGAATGCTAGAAAATATTCGAAATTTATATATGACAAATATATATACATATGTATGGATACATAATAAACTTGTGAAATATTTTTATTCATACATTTAAGTCATTGTTTTGTACCACCCAACAAAGTTAGTTCGATGCAGCCGATATAACTTAACGACTTTAATTTATCTATTATATTAAATGATTGAAGACCATATTTTTTCGATAACTTACCAAATTATGTAACAATGTTATACCAACAATACATTAATATTCAAATCAATCGCATGGTTTGAATTATTTTTAATATTATTAGTATTATGTTTTCTTGATACAACCCTGAATTTTGAACTTATACATTGACGACAAGAGGAGATTCTCAAACATAAAAAAATACGAATATATTTATGCATTCGATATAAATTATTTGAATAGATATAATATTTATTTAGTTTCTTCCTTATTGAGTTAGGCTATATATAAACTTGAAGTAAAAATAAGCACATAATAAAATTTGCTAATAGCTTGAAAGAATTATTAACATGGATTATGAATATTTTCGATAGTTTCGGTAGTCACTTAAGAAAAAGTCATTTTATAACAAATAAACTTTGTTATTCCACTGATAGTTTACAAATTGACACGTATTTGGCTTTTTCGAGAAGCGTTTTCAGACCAACTATTAATTGTCAAGCTATTAGTTAATGATGTTTACATTCATTCTAAGCAATCAGTGGAATAATTAAGTTTTCTGATAAAAAATATTGTTATTCCGCGCATTCAGTAAAATATACACCCAATCCTTTTTTTACGCGATTTATTTTTTCGCGATTTTGAGTTTCCGGGATTTTTTTGGACGGCACCGTTACGCTTTTTCATACATTTTTGGTACTTTTTTACACGATTTTGGAACCGATTTATCAAATTATATGAAAATATTTTGTTTTTACGCACCACTATCTGAAACCAACGGATCATCCTGAGATTTTGGATCCTAGATTCACAAGGTCTTTAGAAATATGGAATCCGCAATACATTTTAGACACTATTAATAAAAAACGTAAAGAATTCACTGTGCGAAATGTTCAATCGATTTGATAAGAAGGATTACTTAACTTACAATAATTAAAAAATATCGAAGTTTTTTGTCTAACACGAAATATTATATAAGACAAAGTTAAGATAATTTTCGGATTAAATACATAGTGAAAACTATAGCGCGAACCAGAAATAACTATCAATTGCAACTTATAATTCTTTTACTCAATACTTTTCTATTTTAATCTTATTATATCAATATTTTTTATGTTTTAATCTTTTTATGCAACAAAATTATTTTTCAAAACTGTATTCATCAATATCAATATCATAACAAATCATATTAAAACAATATCATAACAAATAGGTTATACAAAATTAAAAATAAAAATTAATTATTTCAATATATTAGAGAAAGTTTGAGAATTTTTTATTGTATGGTTTGCTTTGCTTCTCCGAAAACCGTTACTTTATGAAATACGATAGCTTACTGTTGCTACCATGTACATTGCAATACCTCATTACTGTCTATATACCCATTCGTGTCTTAGGTGGTATTGTTATTTTTGTAATGAAATATAAAAATGTTTTGCTTGTTTTGATACTGTAAAAATACGTATAATGGTGGTTACCTATTTCAGTCAGTGCAATATTTATGCTGTAGGTCAAATTAAAGTTTTGCATTCCTACTGAGTCGCCTTAAGGCGTGAAACGCTCCGTTTACATATCGGTCCCTATTCTCATTTATATCTCCACTGGTAAATGCTCTAAATTTTTTTTATTCTTTAGAAATGATCTATTGGCATGTTAGCATGTGGTTTATAAAAGAAAAATGTAAATATTTCACTTAAAACTTAAATAATATTGATTTATAAATTCAATACATATATTTTTCGCGGTATTAAGAATCAATTGGCCAGCACTGTTGTACACGACAATTTTAGAACTCTTCACTCTTGCAGTCTGAAGTAGGTAGGTACGTTTTTCAGATATAGAAATTAATTATTTTAAGTTATATTGCGTATTTTTACATAATGTATGCATATTAAGTTCGTTTAATAATTATAGCGCATGTTTTTTATGAGTGATTAAAAAATCCACTCATTCACCTGTACATCGCGACTAACTGAGATTAAGAGAGCTTTTAGTAACGTATTGGAAGCCCACAGCTGGTTATATAATATAGAATATTTTTTTATAATTTAATATTTCAATTTGTATTTTTTTTAAATAATGTATGATAGACATAAAAAGCTTGAAATAACAAAACATAATTCTATAATTTCAAGAGTGTTACGTTATTTTTAATGAAGCGTTCGAAATTTTTAGCTAATAGTGGATTGGTTGAAAATTAAAAAAAAAACATTTTTTTTAATCTACAAGTGTTTTTTTGCTATTAAAATTTGTACACACGTACATACATTTAATCATGTTATGTCCAATTACAATTAAATTACTCACGCGTTAAGCGGAACTCGTCCAAGATCATGATATAAAATTGCGGAATATGATATCATTTCATTTTTCTACTACTAATTGAGAAAGTTATTAAAACATATAAATGGTAACAAAAAGAGAACACATTTTTATAACAGAAATAACGAATTTATCTCGCGATATAATTAATACTGTGAGGCTGGATTCCTGTCGGCCACAAAATATAAAGGTATATACACTAAATATTGAAGAAACCAGCGTGTGCAATTATTGGATTCCAAGAAAACATAATCAATTCATGATTTTTGTTTTTGTTTGCGCATCAACCACACGACACCATTCGTGACCCAGTTCATTGCAAATTATTATTAATAGACCAGGTACCGATTATATAAGAAGACATTACATTGCCATAGCAAATTAGTAGACCGATTCAAGATCAATAGCATTTTAGCACACATCATATAATAATATCGACTTTGGAAAGGAAAAAGGACGTAACCCAGTTTTTTCAAAACCAGTTTTTTTCGATAATCACAATGTATCAAACTTGATACACGTTCTATAAAAAGGATGCAAGCTGCAAATGCCGAATTAGTGTTTAAATTTAGCTTTTAAGTTTGTAAAAGATGACCTTGTAAAAAGTTAAAACCAAGAAAAAAGACTGAAATGAAAGTTTTTGCTAGACAACTTCTTGAATAAATATTAGATTATGTCAATTAAACACCAGTTTAGAAGTCTCCGTGCACTTCAAGGTTGTGCATAATTCATAATTTGCATATTTCACAAAATCGTCATAAAACGTTTTTAGCGCCTCCTGTAAAATTTGATATGTGTAGGTTACGTCCTTTTTCCTTTCCAAAGTCGATATGCTAATATTTGAAGATATGTCATTTTACGAATATCACACTCTTAAGTTTTGTCTGTGAGCAAGTTATTATATATGTGTTTTTAACTTCAATTGTTTGTCAAGAATATTTTGATTTTAGGGATAAAACACATCGATTTCCACAATAAAAATAATGCTGACAGAAAATCATTGAATATAAATAAAACAATAATAACTTCATATGTAGGTCAATTAAAAATCGTCATTTTTCATTTTATCACATTGTTGTTTTCAGTTACATCTATCTACATGCAAATAAATCGCCTCGAAAAACTTTTGTAAAAATCATATAATATTCGCCTCTATATGTTGTGATTGTTGTGAACTCTAAAATTTTATATTTACTACGATTTTTAAAAAGCATAACTTATTTTGGGAAACTGTTCGTTATCGTATTCAAAAGAAGTGCATACTGAGTTTTTTATAAGTGAAAAAATGCACTATGCACGTAGGAAAAGGAATATATTTGAAACAAAATAATTATTATCTGGGTTTACTGTATACCAGGTAGTGTATTCTGGACAATCTATGAACGCTCAATTCAAAATAAGTAATTAAAAAAAACGGGTTCGTGAGTATCGGGGTTTGTATATTGATCAGAAATATTTTACCAAAGTAATAACATAGAAATAGTTGCATCGATTTTTTAAATATTGAACAATTGAAGTCGTTTTACTTGGGTATGCATTCAAATTATCTTACCCAACAACTAATAGCATTTGGAATTCGTGTTTTCAAAATAAGAATGTCCATATTCTTAATTTGTTTTTAAACTGAAAAAGTGTTCGCCTTAGTTAAAAAACAACTGCATGCTATCTTTATTATACTATTATGTCAGTTATAACTGTGCTGAAAACATGTGAATTTATATATTGAAGCGATCAGACTAGAATAACAAAATATTCTATGGTAATTTGTGCTATTGTGGAGCAGTTGAAAGAAGAATATCTATATGACTCATGCCACAGTTTTAATTATGATTACTCATAAGGTTGGGGAGCAAAAGATTGAATGTGCCTTAAGTGTTTTTCAGATTAAAGCATATTTAATGAGGGTGCAAGTTAATCCAATACCGTGCCGGAATGATGCCGGAATCAATTACGATTTTATAATTCCGGGATCACGGGGCTATTCCCAGAATTGTTTTTTTTAATATTTTGTATTTTGTTTGCAGAAATGAAATTATTGTGACTAAATATTCTACTCTATGGAAGTGAATCAACGGAAGTTTGTCGATGAATTTTCATTATAAAAGTATGTATCAACATACATGTGTGCATAATAATTAAAAAAAACGTGTGTGCTGTTGCCCCTCCCCAACTAGTTTTTAACATCACAATACACTTTTTAAAATTAGCTGTTACTTCAACAACTGATGTTAAGGCGATATAGGTCCTTCACGTCTGAAAACAGAGTAAATCGATCGTTTGCCATCGACTAAATCTCGTGAACCGTTCTCTTAATTTTTACACCATTGCATTTTTTTACGAAAATAGTAATAGTTTCAAGTTTTGCATGGCAAAAGGTTGACCCGGATTTTTTAAACTGCTTTACGTCAAGATCATTTTGGAGTTTATTGTAAGATACTGAAGTTTGAAGTCTTAGAAAGAAATGCAGACAAAGATTTGTTTAAGAATGTGATTTGAGCAGAATTTCCAATTTATCGAATATAATGATTGTACAGCCATTTGAAATGTACCATTTCTCCCACTTTTTCTGACTGATTTTTAAAGCATAATTGGATCATAAATACTTCTACAAAAAATTGGAATGATAAAACATTTTATTGTTTACATTTAAAAGCAAAAAATAAATAAATAATAATACCAATAAATGGTAACCATTTTTCGGAGATGTGTTTTTCTTACCTACTATTCTTCAGTTTGAGCTTCAGTATGAGATGGGGCTTGGTATGGAATGGACGTGTCGAATTTTTCTTTAGATTTTATTAAATCACTGGTCAACGAATATTAGAGGAAATGAATCAATGAAATGAATTTTTTATTGTGTCATAAAAAACATGCTCTATCCGATAGGGTTGTCCAAAGCGCTGACAAATAATATTATTATTTATAATACAATAATGTCTTGTTCAACAGTGATTCTTGAAAAAAACAGTGTTACTTTAGCTCGTGAATTTCCAACCGGTAGATCGCGATCGACCGTTCGATCTCAAAGCAAAATTTGGTCGATCCCGAAAGCTTCAGCGAATTTCGAAAAAATATACAATTTAAATATACAAAAATACTAAAATTGAATTATTTTATAAGCATATACCTATCTAGTTGTATGTATTTCGCATTGAAAATAAACATTTCTAAGTTTGATGAAGGAAAAAACCCTACTAAATAAAAATTCTTACAAGAATCATGTTAGAAGTCGATCTCGAGAAAACTTGTGATTGAAAAGTCGATCCCAAGACAAAAAAGGTTGGACACTCTTGCTTTAGCTTAATGCAGCGATTTCCAACCTGGAGGCGTGTAAAAGGAGTAATTTTGAACTTATTTCTATTTTAGGATCCTTTTCAATATATTTTTTTAAATTGAAACCTTGTTATATAAAGCGTGTTGCATGAAAATATGCCACAATTTACACAACCGTGTTATGTAAAACCATGTTATACGAGGCCCAAGTGTATACTTTTTTAATTTTATATTTTCGTCCAAAAAATTTATTTTCAAAAAGATTTCCTAATTGAGCCTTGTGTACTGTCTGTTTCAGGAAAGGAGCTTGATTTATTAAAATATGATACACATATATTGGTAATTGTGTATTAAAGCTAGTCATGGATTATTACGGCGAAAAACTTCACAAACTGAGCTAAAAACAACGCCACGATTTAAAATGTTTTATTGAAGCATTGATTATTATCTTCGCCTCCATTATTCATTGGCCGCGCGGCCATAATGAATAATGGAGGCGAAGTAGTGAAAAATATTGCATATTTCGCATAATTTATCAGTGCTCTTCGTATGAATGTGTGATTTTAGCGCGATTATCAAGCCATTAAAAATATTTTTAAATCGTGACGTTGTGTTTAGCCTAGGTAGTGAAGTTTTTCGCCGTGATAATCCATGACTAGCTTTAATACACAATTACCTAAATATTATGCAAGCATCCGAAGATTGCCAGAGTAATGTTTAATCGTGTATTTTTTACAAAACCAAAATGAATCTGTTTATTTCTGTCCCAGTATTTAAATGTATCAAAATTCCTTCGGAATCCGTAGATTTCGGTATTGAATCCCCCCAGTTCTAGTTATAACCATGATGAATGTAGTTAGAGGAATAATTAAATTTAATTGAATAGGTATAAGTATCAAGGAGAATATAAATAATTATTAAATGTATTTATATTTTGACAGTTAATTTATATCTGAAAAAAATGTACCTAGTTTACAAGATTTAAGGTGCATATTAATTTATGCAATTGGTGTAAGTAAAGACTTAGTGTAATAGAAAACTGATATTACACATTCTGTATAACATACCGTGTTTGAAGGGTTTTGAGTACCATGAAGTTGTGAACATGACATCCGAAATATAAATGATCGTGTTACATTTTACCAACCCGTTAAAGTAACAAATGGGCAGTAACTAGGACATTTTTGAGCTTGAAGAAAACAATAAGCGCAGCTGAACTAGCGGAGAAAGTAGGTAGGTACATTCGTATTGAACCAAAGTGTGGGGAGGGACTAGGGTGCAATGACCCCATTAAGAAGGGCACCGAATGTTTTCAAATGCAATCGATTTAACTAGGACTTTATAACAAAAAGCTGATTATAGGTATATCTATCTAATGTTGTGGAGGCGGACTGTAATCTATCACAACACACATAGTGCTTAATAACATGATTGCATGAATTGATTTGACACCGCAAGTACGAACTCTACGGATAGAAAAATGTAATGTTTACCTTAGTCTTTCCGTTACTACTAGTCTCTCAGCGTCCAGTCTTTATTTCCCATATAAACACATGTACACTTCTAAACAATTTTAGCTGACATGGCACCACATTACATTTTATATTAAATGTCAAAACATGCGTCAGCATAGAAACAATAACAACTCGCGTTAAACGCCGCCATTTTACTAAAATTAAGTTGACTTTTGTACTTTCCGCTAAGCGGACTCTGTGCATACAGCGCCAAACTTACAACTGCTTTTCAAACACAATGAATATTTAAAACTCAGAATTTTCGGAACTAGGATCACAATATTTGTACAGATGGCGTGTAAGAAAATAATATTATACTAGTTGTAAGCCCGTTGATTTTTGTTGGATTTTTAAGTAGTCAGAAAATTTACTGGCGTGAAAAATAAAAAACTTATTGAACAATTATTTATTGAATAAGCCAGAAATTCTAAAAGTAAAAGAAATATATCCCGGGGAATATATCGACAACCCTACCCTGCAGTATTTAAATTGTATATAATATAATTTTTAGAATAATTGAAATCTTTAAGTTTACTAACAAATATATTTCGTAGTAGCAGAAATAGACCTCGTAAATTATTTAATTTTTGGAATAATGTTTAAGTTTGCTAACAATCATTTTTCGTAGTAGCAGAAATAGACCTCGTAAATTATTTAATATTTGGAATAATGTTTAAGTTTGCTAACAACTATTTTTCGTAGTAGCAGAAATAGACCTCGTAAATTATTTATTTTTGGAATAATGTTTAAGTTTGCTAACAACTATTTTTCGTAGTAGCAGAAATAGATCTCGTAATTTTTTTAATTTTTGGAATAATGTTTAAGTTTGCTAACAACTATTTTTCGTTGTAGCAGAAAAAGATCTAGTAAATTACCTAATTTTTGTAATAATGTTTAAGTTTGCTAACAATCATTTTTCGTAGTAGCAGAAATAGACCTCGTAAATTATTTAATATTTGGAATAATGTTTAAGTTTGCTAACAACTATTTTTCGTAGTAGCAGAAATAGACCTCGTAAATTACTTAATTTTCGGAATAATGTTTAAATTTTCTAACAACCATTTTTCGTAGTAGCAGAAATAGATCTCGTAATTTTTTTAATTTTTACAATAATGTTTAAGTTTGCTAACAACTATTTTTCGTAGTAGCAGAAATTTCGTAAATTATTAAATCTTTGGAATAATGTTCAAGTTTGCTAACAATCATTTTTCATAGTAGCATAAATTGACCCCGGTGCATATATCGAAAGCCCTGCAGTTTTTAAATTGTAAATTATTAAATTTTTGGAATAATGTCCAAGTTTGCTAACAATCATTTTTCGTAGTATATATATTTTATTTAACTAATTTTCAAGTACGCTATCAAAAATATTTCGCAAAAGAAGAAGAAGTCCCGAGGACATCAGTACGCACACATTTGTGAATTGTGATTTGTGAATATTTGTGAAAAGTGATTATTTTATTTACTATTAATATATAGATTGGCAGATTTTACAAAATATGTAACTATATAGGTACCTTCATAAAATAATTTTATTACAAACTAGCTGACTCAACGAACTTCGTACCGCCTCAGAATCAATAAATGTTGTGTTAACTTGATATTTTGAAACATGATGACTTCCGAGCCAACTTTAGTTGTAAATTGTGCGATGGCAAGCCAGGCAGATTCAATGAGTTTAAAAATTCAGTGAGATAGTTGGTTGCTTCGACTTCGTTTGTTACACGGTCGATAGATTTGAAGAAATGTAAGGGACCAATGATTTGATTTTGAATTGTGAAGTTTAAATTATCCACATCTTTGTTCTTCTCCGCAAGAATTGCTCGTTCACTCAACCAATTGTGATTTTTGTGATTAGATGTTTGGGAACATTTTGTTGATGAAGCCGTCCTTCGTTGGGACGAAATTGCTAAAATTCGGCGGAAACGAAATCAATCCGTTCGATTCGTCAACAGGAACACGGTCGTTACTGACGATAGTCAGGAATTGCTTGGAGAAATCTTCGGCAGATGGATCGTTTAGCAATGCAACTCGCATGTTTTTCGTCAGCTGAAGTTTCTTCACACAGCGCCAGAGTCAATGATTTGAGGCAAGCGTTTATTTCATCGGCAGTGGTCGATTTTGGAATGACTGGTAGTGTTTGGCGGAAATCGCCAGATAGTAGAATCATTGCGTCTCCAAAACATCTTGAGTCATTGCACAGATCTTTCATAGTTCAATTGAGTGCTTCCAATGCGCATTTGTGCGCCATTGTCCATTCATCCCAGGCGATGATTGTATTTGCTACCAAAAATTTGGCCATTGCTGAGTGTTTCGCAATCTTGCATGTCAGTTTTTCAGTCGTTAAAAGGTTTAACGGATATTTCAGCACTGAATGAGCCGTTCGCCATCCTTCTATCAACGTGGCCGCTATTCCAGAAGACGAAACTGCTACAGCAATTTCGGATCTCGCACGAACAGTCGCCATAATCAATGACATGAGGAATATCTTCCCAGTCCCACGATGTGGCGTTGGCATTCCTAACTTGACTAACAAAATGCCTCACATGAGGTAACACATGTCTTCGATCTAAATGAAAGCCTGGTTATTTATCTCTTCATTCACCTCGAGATCGGGATTCCCCGAACTGACACGAATTCGATGTAAAATGTCTTCCGGCATGTCATCCTTGTACTTGTTCCACACTTCACATGGATTCGATGTGAAGCATGTCAAAATAATGATAGAAAATAATGTGCGTATCTGACTTGGAGATTCAGAAACAATTTCTTCAGCGATTGTCATGTCCCAATAAGTATAATTTTCAAGCAAATTGAGCTGTTGACATGCAAGTAGAAAAAAGCATTCGTCATTTTTCGGATGAACTGTGTAAATGCGACCAAGAGCATCAATAGTCATTCGGGTGATCAGGAACCGCATCGCTTTGCTTTTGACGTTAAAATTTCTTCGATATAGCGTTCCAAGTGAAATAACGTGTCATCTCAGAGTAAAGCAACGTTCGTGCAAAATATTGTTGTCAAAAATTTATCATACCTAATTATAAACATACCTTATTTCAATATTATCCGATTTTCTTTCGTTTTCATTTCATATCATCGATTTCTTTTATTCTAATCCATATTCTAAATTTAAAATTATTTATAAGTCAATCGTATGCAAAAGAAGCAAAAACAAACAAATATAGAAAACAGTGCGATCTGGTGGATTTTTCTGAAACCAGCATACGACATTTTATCGTTTGAAGCTGTTCGTCATTTGAAAATCTTGTTCTGTATGAAGATATTAATTTTCTTTACAATTTCTTTTCCGTGATATTTTTCCGATGTTTTAATGCTTATTCTGCTATTCTAGGCACAGACAAATTTAATAAATCAAAGATCATTGAAATCCGTGCTGCAATTCTCGAGATATACGTGGTGTAAATAACCCCACTTTGTTTTATATATATAGATAAGATAGATGTTGTCATTGAACTTTTCTGTTTTTCCCGCGTTCATCGTCTTTTTTTTGGAAGGATCCTTAAAAAACGTTAGATCAGAGTTCCACTGTATCATTTGTTATCTTTAATTTTAGAATAGTCTTTAACCTTTTTAGAAAATAATCTTTTTAATTTGTACTCAATGCGTTTAAAAGGCATAATAAATTATATAACTTCATATTATGTTTAGTTGCGATTATGACGATAATACGTGACCAAATATACTTAAACATTTTTATTATGAATCTTGGATATTTTTGTCATTTTTTTTCATTCAAAATGGAGAATAAAATCTCATAACATTTGAAAGCGAAACCTTTTCTACGGAGAAATAAATATTTTATGCGGAAAGGTAAGCTCTAAAAGTAAGCTATTAGGTATTCGCATTAGGTCTCTGGTCGTGCAAGTGTGTGCCCTCTAACTTGACATTGAATATTTCGCCCTTCTTTAACCTTGGTGGTTATCGAAATATGTACGAAAAATAAGGTCTGACAAAACTTTTCTGTATGCTCTATAAAGTGTACATTTTTCCTCATGAAACAGTAGGGACTTAATATAATGATTGTAACCTTGATAAAAACACAGTTTTTGATGGCAAAAATAAATAAAGGTATCTGACCAATTCAATAATGAATAATGTATGGTATTATAATATTTCTCCATTGGGTAAGAGACTGACATTTATTTTCGATTTTTTTTTTTTTTTTAATCCATGTCCGCTCCCAATGTGGAGCATATGGCCTCCTAATGGAGGTATCTTAACAGAATTTTTTCTACGAGAACTGTTTGTTACTCAGTCGCTCAACCTCACTTCTTTCAAAGTGAGTAGGGAAAGAAGGATAAGGCTAGAACAGGACTAGTGGTTGGCTAATCGTTATTCTACGCCCAGTTATTAAAGGATCAGAAGGATTGGAGGAGAGGAAATGATGTGAATTGACATCACAAACACCCAGTCTTCGATCACAACTTTGAATTGAATAATTCTCAAATTCACTGTGATCTGACCGGGAATCGAACCCAGACCTGCGTGATCGGAAGAGCAAGCTCTTACCAACTGGGCCACAGCAGAATAGTGAATAATAATTACGACTCAACCATGTTAAATACAGATTAATATTTATAATATTTTCTTTGTGAATGATTAAGGAATTAATAAAATACTAAATCGAGGCAATAATCACGAAAAGTCGTTTTCGTATTTGTTCAAAAATGATGAACGTCGTATTCTATGTGGTAAGGGGTGTGCGTAGGTATAATGTCTGAATATAGATTATACACCCGATCCTTTTTTAACACGATCTATAGATTCCAGAAATTGACGCGTAAAAAACCATACTTTCATATAATTCGATTAATTGGTTGTTTGCGCCCTAGGCGGTTGCCTATTTTGCCTATATGGTGGCGCCGGCCCTGATTGTTAGGCTAGAAATGTTTACTATTAGTTACTAGTTAAGTTTACTAGTGGAGTTAACTGAGAACGTGTCAATATATATATTTCAACATTTATTGTTTTTTCATTGCATTTGTGATGACACGTGATAATTGTAATAAAGGAAAAACGGACAGTAAAAATATTCAATGTGTACTTCTAAAATGTAATTAAAAAACTCGTCAAAGAGTAATAAGCTTAAGTGAAGACTAAAAGTAAATTCAAACATAATTATAATCTCGGAAATTTTTACAAAATAAATTTATAAAGATTCAATAATAAAATTAATAACTAAACGATTTAAATTTTAATCAATTTAGTGTCACTTATTTATAGTTTGTACTTTTATTTGTAAATTATTTTCAATACCAATAGTTTATTACACCTTTTTTATTTCATTTTTATTTGTATAATTAACACTGTAACATTTTATTCTCATATCAGATGAAAGTGCTCGGCATGAGCGAAACCGGTCCCGATCATTGTAAATAAATACAAGTCGGAATTAGTACAAATGTATATTTTATTTTTTGTATATAATGCCTTTCCACCAAGTATTGACAGCGGACACCCTAAAAGTAACCAAACATTCTATTGGAATCCCTATTTGCGAATATAATAATTTGTCTACTAAATGAAAGTCTATAAGTTTTTTTCAGGTGAACCATATCAAGATAAGTAAATATATATATTATATATATATTAAAATTCATGTTAAGGTTGTAGAGATTTTTACAATTTTGATCTCATAAGTCACTGCCACTGGACAAATTTATTCTTACGTTATATGTGTTATTCATTCACAAAGGTACACAAAAAAATAAATAACATAATAAATAGTTTCATGGAAGTTTATTCATATTTTTGTTACTTAGAAGTTCTTTATACCATGTATTCGTAAGTTTGTAATGTTGTGTATATGGCTCATCAATATTTGTTGGTACTATTTATTTGGATGGTCTTCAGTATTCTATTTTAAGGATGATATGAAAATAAAGAAGAAAAAGTAGAAAGCCTATTGCATGGTTGCTTCGTTGATTTCAAGCATAAGCAGGATGTAAACTAGAGGTCTGCACGGGCCAAAATTTTACAAAACTACCCGGTCCGAGCCCGAAAAACTCACGCCCAACCCGGCCCGGCCCCGAGTCTAATACCGCACTTGTTACCCCTTACTTGTTGTTTTTTTGTTTTTAAATAAAAAAACTGACTTACCGGCTTAAACAGGATTTTTTTCCTAAATACCAATTTTAGTACCGCACAAACCAATGTTTTCAAACACGAAAGAATATTTAGGATATGTTGTTTACTTACATATTACTTAATAGGTGCATACGAACATTACCTTTTTTTCAACCATGTCCGCTTTGTCTAAAAAAAAGTTTTTCTACGAGACCTGGTTGTTACTCAGTTGCTCAACCTCTTTGATTGACAAAGAAAGTAGAGATAGAAAGATATAGCTAAAAAAAATGATTGGTTCACTAATCGTTCTCTCTACGCCCCGTTATTTTTGGATTGGACGGGTAGGCTGGAATCACATGCCTTTGAATAACAAAATAAAGTTTGTGCAGGGACTTCAACACGGATATGAGCCCGCGTTAGTGATGAATATTTACATTTCGATCCTTATTTTCTAACATACTTGCCGTCGAGTAGCCTGGCATGTATGGCCAGTCCGTCACTGACAACCAGTTTTGGGTCATTACATTAATCAAGGGGTCGCTTAATCTCAGAGCTAATAACGGTACTCTGGAGAAGGGGTGGATTTTTAAAATCACTATGATACAATTATATGCAACCATTATTTAAGCAAACGAATGTTTTACTTATATTATGTAACAAATTTTGCCGAAAAGGAAATGAAACAGTATGAGCCTAAAAATATATTTCTATTTTTTTTGTGAGTCAGTCAGAGGCCGTCGAAATTTTCGGATATAAATAAATACGATTTCGATAGATTTTTGCTGCGTCTAGTTCCATTCTTTATTTCACAGCTGCCTGGAGAGAGGCGAAAGGTGGTATGATCCTAATCGGCTCGACCTTGGATTTTGTACTGTTTGTTGCCAAGCAGACCATGCGTTTATAATGTGTCATATTGCCAATTTATAGAAGTCGTATGTGATATTGGATAGGTATAATTGTCGATGGTTTACAAAGCAAACTTTATTGCCATAGTGATGCTTCGAAACAAAAAATAAGTATTTTAAATAAGAAGTTTCTTTTTCAATTTAGTGGTGGGAACATTCCGCATATTGTAAAATAGATTCGGAAGCTTGCCTATTTTTAATGGGGCCAAGTATACAAGTGCACTCAAATGAAAATAAAAGTGTATAAATTATCGAAAGCTACCAATAAGTACACTAGCTATTAAATAAATCGAAAAAATTGTCTAACATGATTTTTAACAGCGACCTCATAGAGTCCCTGAAACGCCATGCACATGAAATAAACCAATGTGAGCTCCCTTTGCACACGTATGCAAGCAAATTGACCACCTTAACTAGGTGTTCAAAAACTCATCAGATACTTCCTTTACCTAGATTAAAACATATTCAAAAGAATTCACAGAAAAAACAAAAATCCATCCGATAAAATATAAATAATTATAAAAATATACTTGATGGTTTCCGTGCCGGGTCTCACGGGTTCGAGTCCCAGTACGAATAGCATTTTTTCAATCGTGTGATGTTTAAAAAACCCTCCCACCTCTACGATCTTTCAATAACTGGGCGTAGCGAGAGAGATTGGTTAACCATTAGTCCTGTCCTGCTCCATCCTTCTATCTCTTCTATTCTCTTCGACAAAATACAAGTTGAGCGACTGAGTAACAGTAACAGTATAAAAAAATCTTTTTGGATAAACGCCACCAGGAGCTTATGCGCTCCACATTAGGAGTGGACACGGGTTAAAAAAAATGTCACTATATAGCAGGAGCTTACAACATTTTTTTATTAAAGAGACAATATTGAAATAAAAAAAATATGGCGGGTCACCCTTTTTTGTAAATATTTTCTATTTATATATGGTCTTTCAATAAGAACGCTTGCTTGTGCAGAATGTCCATCGTGGCATGTGCGGTGTGGCACGTAGCGCAGTCCTGTTGGAACTACATGTTGTCGGTATTCATATCATCCAGTTTAGGCCTCACAAAGTTGGTTATCATCGATATGTAGCGCTCCCCGTTGACGGTTACGGCAATGCCAGTTTCGTTTTAAAAGAAGTGTGGACCGATGATTCCACCCTCTCCATTCCATAGTGTATCTCGTATGGATTGGTATCGCCCCAAATCCAACAATTTTGCCATTCATCCAAAAATGGGCCTCTTTGCTAAAGATGATTTTTTTGGCGAAATTTGGATCAACTTCCATTTGTTCCAGAGCACAATCAGCGAATACACGGCGTTGTATATGGTCGTTTACCTTATTTTCCTGGGTTAGTTGGATTTTATACGGGCGCAGAGTCTATACTGCAGACTCAAGTCCCGACGCAAAATTTGTCAAGTTTAAGTCACAGAAAAGGCCAAATTCTTGTGAACTACGAGAAATTTACTGCCTTAGGTTTTTCCGTACACTTTCACACACAGCAGCCATGTTTTCAGCAGATCTTGCGTTTCGGTGACGTACTGGTGTTGGCCGACATTTACCGCACCGGTTGATTTGAATTTGGCCACCAAACGTCGAATAGTCGACTCGGCAGGACGGCTGTGGCGAGGATAAAAATTATTACACACACTGCGCGGAATGTTTCTCAAACCGAGCAGTGACTTTGATAATAAAACTTGATGATGTGCACTCGTTGTTTATCGCTATAACCTTCCATGGTTATTTGTCGTACTCTACTAAACAATTGACAATAGATTTGACAGATGTCACTTTAACAACATGGCTGCTATAACCTAACAAAGTTCGAGCATCCCTATTGAAAGACCCCATAGAAAACATAAGGCAAAAAATATTTCACTGTGTATATATAATACATATTTTGACTAAAAATACATTTTTCTTTTTAATATAGTATCTTTTTACCACCTGATTTATGCAATTGTTCGTTTGAAACTGAATCCTGCAAGGCTGCAATATATTCTCAAATTGTGCGGTGTGAATACGCAAAACAGATGCGATGTGGTTGCCTGTTAATTTTAATCTTAAGTTTAATTTAAATGCTCATTGTAGAATTATTTTTTTCGCAGATATAGGTACTTCTGAAGAAAGAAGCTATTTTGGATGAACATGTATAATAAATATCAAAATTTCAGATAATTCATTCTTGCCGGAGGATATTTAAGTATTTTTTATATTATGTATGAAGAAATAAATAGTAATATGTACATTGTGTAAAATATGTACGTGGGACATAAATGTCCCACGAAACACACTTTGTGAACCCCTACTATAGAGTAAAGACCAACTAGAATGGTTATGCCGCTGAAAATAGTCATACACGATTCAATTGGATTTTATTTTTATATGATTTATAAGTGCACATATATATGACACTTAATATTGTCTTAAAAAATATTATTTTAAGTCGCTTTGCCATCTAAATTTGCACATACATACAAACGTCAACTCTGCTATATAAAACAAGCGATATCGACTTGGCTGTCAGATCTGCCTCTGTTACTCCACAGGTGATTACATGGTTGCGGTACAGTGACGACCTGATTTGGTCTGTGTTATGTATAAAACCAGTGCACAGTGAAAAACAGCTTGCCCAGACAAAAAAATGACATCGTTTGTTTGGAAAATATCTATGCGCGAAGGTCAATCTGTAACACGGCGATCGGTCGCATTGCCGTCCAAGGCCCACCCGCATTAGGTGCACAATTTACATCGACACGTAATATAATAATTTATCATACTGGGTGCAATTATGTGCTTAAATCAGCCCCAATTTATATCATTCATGTGAAAATATTAATCTCACCTTTTTTTAAAATGTCTTCACATTGTATTCTGATACAACAAAATAAAATATAATAACCTGACGCATTTCTTATTAGTATCCCAATCGATTGCTGCAATACTTTGTATGTATTGAGGTTGCGTAGTTATTTTTTACATGTTTTACAATAACTACAAAGCATCTTTGTGTAATAAAATAATCGTATAGGCGTACACTCGAACATCGTATGACGCGGTTATAATGGTTTCAAAAAAAAATCGTGTTATAAGAGGGTCGAGTCATTATATATAGCTAGTGTCAATGCCAAATATTTTGAAATTGGAAAATCATTCAATATAAATTCGCTGAGAATTTTTGTAAGTTATTAGAAATCAATTAAAAAGAAAGAGGAAATGTATCAAAGATATTGTTTTTTTTAGTTATATCGAAGCTTCTAAAATAGTATATCAGGTGTAATAAATTATTTTGAAAGTTATGGTGACAGTGTAGATTAAATTGTTTTTTTTTTTAAATTTGAATGAGAGAAACATTTAAAAAAGGGAATACATACTATAAAAATAATATGCAATTAATATATTTTTTGAAAAAAGCTTAAATTTAAAGATTTATTTTCCCACCTTTAAAATAATACAAAACACCATTTTGATAATACTGAGTTTTAACGTTAATGTTAGGTTGATAGTGGTTTTTTTTTAATAGAGAAATATTCAGAGAAAAGGTGAGTGCAGCTGTAAAAGTTTATCGGTTTATATCGGAATCGCTGCATACAGTGCCGACGCGAGGTTATTTGACGCCCTAGGCGACGTCTATTAGCGCGCCCTTTTTAACACATCGTCTCATTTTTTTCGAAATAATGAAAAAAAAATCGGGATCATTATGTATTTATTTTTATAAATCCATGTCCGCTCTCAATGTGGAGCATATAGCCTCATAATGGAGATATCCAAACAGAAGTTTTTCTACGTGAACTGTTTCTTAATCAGTCGCTCAACCACTCTTTATTGAATCATATAGAATACGATACATAATTACAACGAGCAAATACAACCGTCAAAATAAAGTATAACTTACTATTATTTATTATTATTAGAGTATATAAAAATAATTTTAATACTCCATTTACGCGCCCCCTAATGGTTTGCGCCCTAGGCGGTTGCCTATTTTACCTGTATGGTGGCGCCGGCCCTGGCTGCATACAATAGTCAATAACATATAATTGTACACAATTCTCAGAAATAATGAATTGATGACGTTAGACACGACTTCGGAGACCATGTGTTAGCTGTTCATAAATATTTTTAGTAAAAATCTTGAAGTCCTATAAGAAAGGAATGAAAAGTTATGTCATCTGAGAAATGAAGATTACTTGTTGTTCGCTGGGGCTGAGTTCCGGGGAACACGATTAACCAGCACAGCACTCGCAGGCCTTGAGCTTTTCATATCACTCTCGTCTAGTTTTTTTGTGATAAAATGCGTAGTGGAATAATGTTTAGATGAAAGCCAATGATCATTAAGCAAGTACAATTGAAAAAAGATATAAATATAATTTTAATGTATTCCGTTTATATATACTAGAGGTCTGCAGGGGCCCGGGCCTGGCCCACGGGATCTTACCCGACCCGGCCCGTGGGCCCGGCTCGGGCGGGTAAGCGCAATCGAGAGTCGGGCTCGGGCCGGGCCGGGCTTTGGAATTTGGGATATAATGTTGGGAAAAATATACCAAATTGAGGATTTCAAATTCCTCGGTGAGCTAAAAAAAAAAAAAAAGGACTTTCGGAGATAATCTGGGGAAAAAGTATACCAAATCGAGGATTTCAAATTTCTCGGTGCTTCGGGTCGGGTTCGGGTAACAAGTGCGGCATTAGACTCGGGCCCGGGCCGGGTCGGGCGTGAGTTTTTCGGGCTCGGACCGGGTAGTTTTGTAAAATTTTGGCCCGTGCAGACCTCTATATTTTCGAATAAAAAATGAAAAATATACACCGGATTTAAAACAGAAGAATTAATGTCACAATAGTTATGAGTACTATTACTGTTTTTTTTTTACATCTATTATATGTCATCAATTTCGTATGATAACTACACGTAAACATCGATTAGAAAAGAATTAATCGCCGCACCATTTTAAAGAGTCATGTGTTTATTGTGAGTCAACAAGAACACCTGAACTATAACAAAAAAATGTTTTGTTTTGACTATAAAATTCTATCAAACGTGATTTATTTATTGAAACAATTAATAAAGTTTTTATCTTTGTATGCGCAGACCTAAAATATATTTATAAAACTTATGTTCAGAGACGAAACTGCCCCGGATATTAAAACCATTATAATATAATATGGATACGCAGTATAATTAATTATAAAGATCGATATAAAATATTATAGATAGCTAAGTGATAATTATGTATTGTTTTTTTCTCGTATCATATAAATTCGTGAACAAAATAGGGATATGGTTATGTACAATAAAAAAAGCTTGCTATTATTACTTTATACGAAATAGTCTGTGAGGAAGTAAAATAATAAATACTTTTTTATAAAAGCAAACATATGTTCTTGTTGAGAAAATTTATCATATATAGCAATTAGACCATCCGATCTCGGACCGTTTTTCTGATCCTAGGATTGAAAAATTTTCATGGATATTGACTTAAATATACAATTTATAAGTCATGATATCAAGTTTGAGAGAAATACATTTTTTTCATTGAAAATATTACTGAAAAAAAAGATGTATCATTTTTAATTAGTATGCTACTATAAATATCACACATAGTTTACATCTCTCTCTATTTTAATAGCAAATTATATTAAAAAATCCTTTATCATGAAATATTAAACAAAGTTATTATTACGATTAATGAAAACTTTTTTCTCTCGACTGTGTTATTGTTGATTTGTCTAGTATTTGAAAAAAATCCACGTATTAATTTCAATTAACCACTAGTACGCCAACGACTCGCCGGTTCGTCGCACGCTTATTGATTCCACACGCCAGCGACGCGCTGGTGCGTCGAGATGTTTTCTCGTGAAAAATAAATATTTTTACAATGTCTTAAAATTATTGTGCAGGTAGCATTTATTAGTGAGCCCTATAATTGCTAACAATGTTATTAATATAATTTTCAAAATTCAAAATTCTTTCACATCTTATATTATTCACCTCTTATTTACATCTTAGTATTTTTACGTATTCACATCTTAGTTTATTCATATTATTTTCAAAATTCAACCAATTTTGAAAAGGTTTCATACCGATCTTTGTGTGCAGCATACGAGGATCGTAAATTGTGGTATTTTTCAGAATGTTTTCTAAAAAAAACTGAAACTATAATTTATAGGTTAACTGCTTCGGGTTTGTCAAATGAAATATTATAATGTAATTTTATAAATCTAAAAATAAAATACATATACAAAATGGCACAAACAATCGATAGTTAATGACGAGTTTTCATTTTGTGTTGAGACAAGAAATTATGTAAGTCAAATACTTTTTGTTCAATTTCAAATGGTACTAAAACCGCTAGCGTGAAGGACTAGATCGATTATTTGATACTAGCATGTAAGTGGTTAACAAAAAAATTAAGCCTAGTGTTGTTCCGAAATACGTCAAAGGCGAAAAAAAGATTTTAATTATATGCATCAAAACAAAATGCTAATAAAATAAACTGTTTGTTTTATAATTTATGAATATTACTTAATTATTCATGAATAGCCAATACGTATTAGGCATGTAATTACTTTTATGAAATCACGACGGTTTGAATGAACTAGATACATATTATTTAAAATGATGCGATTGTTTGTTGCATTTAATATGGTTTAAACTTTTAGTATTTTTCTAAAATGCAACTTTGTGGATATTTTCAATACAGAATTCTTGTTTGTGTCATTTTATAATTGTTTTAACAAATATCTGCTGAGGAAAATGTAAATAAAATACCATCATTAAATTTTCTTAAATTTAAGCTTTTATTATTAAAGTATACGTTGAAAAAAGGACTCGACAGTAAGTACACTGATAATACTCATAAATGTTAACATCAATAATAAATAATAGTACATTTATTAAAAATGTCTACACATTATGCGAAAAATAACAATAACGATATTTAGTTTCACAATAGCCAACAAGTTTTGCTTGACGGATGAAAGAAGCATCCAAACAATAAACCATTTTTGTTTTATTTCCCGTAACATTATTTTTTTAGCAGGAATCACAGTTTCACTAAGAAAGCATTTTTACATGTAATTAAATGAAGTTTCAATAAATTAATCCATAAAAAAATATCTGATATAAGTATGTAATATATTTTTTATCACCTTCATTAAAAAAATATAAGATGCGCGTATTTCACAATAGTATTCATAATATACTGATTTTAAAAGTTTGATTTTTTTATGAGTTATAATAATAATATTTTGATAGCATTGAATTCGATTGTTTTTTGCGTTATACTTGAGTACAGTTTACAAAAGTCAGTTGAAACGTCACACGAAATAACTATAATAGTATAGTTATTTTAAATCGGGATTTGAAAATAGTTAAACGATAATATTGAAAGAAGGCTTGTTTGAATTTGACTTGCTCCCTTGCCTAGCAAGAGATTGAGGTTGAAACGGCCATGAAAGATATACTAAGCTAATAGCAGTTAGGTAAGACTTACAAACAGTTCGAATGTGGTTCAATTCTTGTTATATCAATCCGCCTAGAGCCATATACAACAAGCTCTCAAAACATTATGTATGCAAGTAAAAATAAATAAGACTTATGTTGTAATTTGTACTTCATCATATGCGCTCTGGAGCATGTGTCCAGGTTACTATTTTACACGTTAATCACATTGTTTCTTCACACCTTTGGACACAACCAGAAGAGATTACAGGATGCTGGTGTCCAAACAGCCCAAAGGGGATAATGTCGACTGGTTACAACGTCTCTCGTAGACTATTGCCGTAAGAGTAGCTTTCTGGTATGTTCCCCAATCTACAAATCCTTCATCGAAAAATCATTTATAATCAATATTCAGTGAAAGTACGTATCTTCGAAACCTAATATGCCTCATTTCGCTATCGTTAAGCATTATCACTGAAGTAAAACCGTTGGTCAATTTACATAAATATAGTTTTAACCAAAGCTGTGGAGTTGTGGTCTTTTAAGTGGAGTTACAGTCATAAAACACAAGTGACTTTGACTTTATTTTTTAATTAAATAGATTACAAAACGCAATATATTTAAGTGGATAATAAAAACAGTTCAATATAAAATTTAACATCTTTATTTTTAGTCGGACTATTTGTAAATGCAAGGGTTGAAGTTGCGGTAGATACTTGGGATACAAGTAGTATCTTTAATTTTAGCTGCAACTCATACTTTATCATTAATTGTAATAGAAAATACTTTCATAAAAATGTATGTTTCTGGAGTAAATTCTGGAGCTGGTTGAAGTAGACTTGAACATAGCTGAGAACCACTAAAATATTGTTATCAATATATTTTATATTTTGTAATCAATGAAAAAATACTGAATATATCAGAAATATCGATTAACTATCAAACATAATTATTTATTATGATATATATTTAAATGATTGAGTGTTATTTTACTTTAAAAACTGTCGAAGTATTTTTGTTTATTCAATGATGAAATGAGAATATAATATTGAATTAATTTTCCATTTATTATCCGTCATAGCTTGTCAGATTATTTGCGATTTAGCTTAAATAGTTGAAGAAGCACTGTTATTTTATAGCGTAAAAAGGCCAATAATATAATTTAGCATTTTGGATGCAAAAAATGCTGTAGATTATTTGACGCCTAAATATCTTGTACAAAAAACTCTATCACGAATATAAAGTAATAAGTACGTACCCACCTGTTATCGGGATTGAAAAGCGGTTTCTATCCAGGCTGAATTTGTTCACATGAAAAAATTTAACAGATTCTAGTTGTCATATCTAAATGTCAAATGAAACTGTGCAAGTGAATATTATGGGGATCGTTTCACATATTAAAAAATATTTCTTGTTCAACATTGTGGTACGTTTTGTGGTCAGAAAACTGAACAAAAATGTAATAATAATATCAAATATTAGATTAAAAATTGGTGTTTATCTATGAGAAATGTTTTTTAAAGTACTTTAATATAAATTAATATTGGTTATGTATTCACATTAATATTGTGTGTAGATTTTGTTAAGCGTTCTGTTTTAGCCATTGTGAATAATTATATTATTTAAGTGTTGTTGCAGTTCTGTCTATTATGCATATGATTAACATCACGAATTTTTTTCTCACTATTAAAACAACCTTTACGTAATGGTTTTCTGTGACTTCAAGCCAAACTAAAGCTATTAGGGCTAGACAAATAATTTTATGTTTGCAAATAATAGTCTCACATGTTGGTAAAAGTGAGAGATCGTGAATCGTTTATAGTTTTATTAGTGAGATGTTTTGGTATTCTTCATAGATTATTATTCTATAATAAATAACATGTTTGATTGGGAATTATGTTTTTGAGTATGTTCAAATGACTTTTCTATTCAAAAAATAATATATTCTTTAAAATTTTCAGAAAACGTATAACAATTTATATAGTCAGAAAGCGATTAATAAAAAAAAGTGTTAATGTTTCAAGAAGTTGTGAGAACCATAAATCAGTTCATTAGGGTTAAAAAAATGCATCTTGTCTTTCTTTACTTTTCAGGAGAGTCAAAAAATAGGTTTCCCCAGTAATCTGTTTTTGTTTTTATTTTTTAAGAGGTGCAAATTATTAAAACTATTTTTAAAAGGTGATGCTTTGGCTTCCTGTTTTATTTTTTAAATGTTTTTATAAATTTGTTTTCAGAAAATGTGGTTTGAAACTGCTCCTATTGATATGTCAATGTGATGTGTAATTTTATATCCAGTGCCATATGTAACTAAAAACGTCAAAAATCGAGTTACGTTTCTTTGACCCTAAAATATACAAATATAACATAAATATTTGAATAAAATAATGTTTTTATTGTAATATGCTTCTTTCATAAAATGAATATGAGGAAAATTAATAATTATTCCATAGAACTATTTATATATGTGAGTTCTTAATAAAAGGTCGAAATTGTTTTTATTTTTGAATATTCATAATTTTTAAATAAAAAATCATTGCCAGTAGGCACTATTTCTGTGTTTTATTGATAATATTTGAAAAAAATAACGATTTAAAATTACAGAATATAGCGTCGTTGATTGTGGTGAGATTTATTTTGAATTTCATCGTTTTGTTGAGCGAGAAATATAAAAATATTGTCCATTTTAGGTTAAGTATTTGAGAGACCCTGGAATATAATTTGACCTTCATCATGGCCACAAAAATGTCAAAATAGTGTCTTATTGAAAAAAAATGTCTTCAATTATCATACAACCATTAAATTAAAATATTAATGTATGAGAATTTAATCAATGATTGACGAGATGGATAAGATGATTATAATTAGTATAAATGACAGATTGAAAATAAATTACATTCGTTTTTTTCATACAATTGTAATAACACCGCTTAAACGTCATGAAGTGGGCAGCTGATTGGGTTTTGCCAATGAAAAAACCAGATTTTTCCAAATATATGTTTAATTCAGAAGCATAAATACTTAATAAGTAGGCAGTTATTACAGTTAATTGGTACTCACACAAAAAAACAATTTAGTTTAACAAGTATGAATTTAAAACTACGTTGTCCTGTATTATAAAAGCATTGTTATGATATCAGAATGTTTTGAATTTTCTGGTATTCTATAAATATGTTCTTATTCTTTTAATGAAAAAATATTCGCAAAATAGCATTTACGACGCTTGTTCGAGACCAGTGTTTCTCAATCTTTTTGGGCTCGTGGGCCCATTTTGGGTGTCTTTGTTTTTCTGTGAACCCCATACCTGTTTTGTCTTCCCACAAAAATTTGAATTTCAAAAACCTTCGGATCCAAAATCCCAGGAATTTGCGGATTTCCCAAAATGTTTTTTTTAGCTCTTCTCAGACATTCCAATTTCTAAAACACAACAATTTACGGATTTCGGAAAATTTTCCCGTAGCCTCTTTTAACTGTCTGTTGAGAAACCCTGTTCTAGACTATTGAAGTACCCAATATTCAAGAGAGTATATTTTGAGGTTTTCCCACAAATTCTTAACACTACAGACTACCTTTCAGTTGTTTTTTTTTTGTGGACAGTCTTGGGCGTTTCTCTAACTCAGTTGCAGTGAACACGAGCTTGAATCCCCGAACGGAAATTTTTCATGCATCATTTTTTTAATACACTTATGAATTTGCGCTAAAAAGAATAGATGCCTATGATGTTTGCATTTACTCTCATAGCCTTTTCCCTCTGTTCACATCGTTTCCAATCATAGAAGTTAGCTGATGAAACAACAAAAAGTTTCGTAAAATATTTTTTTATTGAAATGGTATTATATATTATACGCTCCACATTGAGAGAGGATATGATGAAAAAAAACGCTTTTTGTTATATCAATGAAAACATTTTTTTGTGAAATAATAAGGGTCATTCAAAAGGACGCACTTATTGACGAAGAAAGCTACATTTTTCACACCCTTGATATTTCTCATGTATATTTATTGAAATATGTTGCTAAATTATCTCGGACGACAGAATTTCCATTGAAGTCTCCGTTCAATTACTAATAAAGTTCTGCATCATAGTAAGAGGTATGTATATTATCAGAAGATGAATAACGTCTGCAAGGAGCTATATCTGAAAATAAAGATCTTTTTTACATATTATCTTTGTTGAAATTCATTTTTAATATGCAATTAAATTTGATAACTTTGTTACTCCACTCGTTGTGTTACAAAAGTTGACTCATGTTTCGCTTCTTTGAGAAGCATCATCAGACTCAACATTGAAAGGCTTAGGGAATAAGCTGATTTTATATTGACTGATATTATTTTATTATAAACTGATAATATTAGTTTATGCGAGCGATGTTAAGTATAGTGATGCTTCTCAAAGAGGCAAAATACGTGTCACGCTTTGTAACACAAGTGGAATAACAATGTTTTCAAAATTTGATTTTGTATTTTATTTATTTATTAAAAGTTTATGCATGCATCCTGGAATGTAAAGAAATATTTGTTTGAATATTTTTTTATAAAAATACTACAGTGCTATGGTTTCCGGATGCAAGAATTTTCTGGGACAATTTTTTGTCTCGTATTACGTAATATGAAAAAAACCACACGCCAGAATCCCTATCATATAACGGCCACACGGTGCCTTCAAGAATGTTAGTCTCCAGCCACGGTCGTTGCTTCCAGCCAGGTGATACGAGAGTCCTGTTGCTCCACCAAATACGTCTAATCTTTCAGCACTTCTGAATACGTAAATATCTATAACTATTCCTGAAAAATTTAAAGTGTTATGTATTCTAAGATATTTGATACAAAAACAAGAACATAATGTAAATTTTTAAATAGTTTTGAAATTAATTAATATTAATAGCTATAATATTTCAGTTTTGAACAAATCGAGTCACAGTTTGACGTGTCAGTAACTGCTGTAACTGCTGTAAGTGATAGTAAACGCTGGATCTTCGTCCATTGTATAAATTAAAAATAAATATTCAAAATATAACAGTGATAAGTGTGTATATTAAAAAGATAATTATTTAATATTACTAAAAAAATGTATGATATGGTATTGAAAACTGAAAAATACTAGTGTTTTCCATTTTTGATTTAGTTTGTTGAGCGTTTTCTAGCATAATGGTACTGCGCTGGCGTGAGAGGCAAAATTGAGTGGAAATTCTGGTAGGGATGACAGCTACCACTATATCAATCATCACAGGCACCCGGCAGGCACGGGGTTGTGAAGGGTATTGACGAGAGGTAAGGAGGGAGACCGGTCATTTCTGTGGGCAGCAAATATGTAGTGGGTAATATATTATAGATTTGGGATCTGCGTATTATTTGGAATCTGTTAAAACTTTCCGACTATGGTACACGACAGACGGATATCAAATCCAATTTTAATAGTTATAGATTTACTAATAAAATATAACAACTTGATAATATTCGATGAAATATATTTATGATAGTTTTCAGTTTATTTCCGTTTTAGTGATGACATTGTGGAGCTCAGTCATTAAGAATGTCAGTTTGTAAATTCGTTGGAAGTCTTTCATCGTATGTGATGTTTTTCACTTGATACATTGATAGATTATCGATATATTCATATTAAAATATTTTATATGATGTCTGATCGATGTCCAAAATTGTTTTTCTTTTATAAATATCAATTCGGAGCCTGGGCACGTCCACATTCATCCTTCCAGCCAGATCCTCAGTACTCCCTTAGTATAGGTTAAAAGATGATATTGTATTTGTAACTTCTCTTGAAGTGCTTCTATTATTTATATTTTTACTTCTATTCACGAAGAAAATATGTCAATTATTTAGTAAACACGTAAATTATACATTTCTAAATATTATTATTAAAAAATATATACAAAAACGATTTAAAAACTATTTGTTTTGTACATTAACCATGAGATGGAAGGTGATTGATTGACAATGGTAACAATTTATGCAGCAAAGAGCAATAACTAGTAGCATTAGAAAAATTATCAGTGGCTTTTATTTTCATATGTTTTTGTAATACTACTTTGAAATTAAATTATTTCGGAGCCCATCTCAATAAAATGTCTGCATTAAATTTATATTTTAAAACAATGTTTTCCGTAAAAATCTCCAAGCGGAAAATAGGTGGAATTAATATTTATTTCACAAAATTATGACTGTAACTTTGACCTTTGTTATACTGTTCTCATATTCCAGGTTTTAGAGTTGATTAAGAAACAGTTTGCATGCTGCTAGATCTCAACCACTGGATTTGACAAGATCTTGTGCTCATTATAATTGAATAAGCATGAGACTCATTCATTATTGGCATAAGAAGGCAAAAGAGGGTGGATTATTTTTATAAAATTATGAAACTGTAAGTGTTAAACATAATATCAAAATAACATTAATTTTCACAAAATCATTGTATTTTTTAGTCAAATTTAAATTTCTCAGGTTTTTGTGATGTTTTTACTCTACGAATAAAAGTCCCCGCATTCAAACGAATCCTCAAAGTTGTAACCAATATTACCAATTACGATTACCGATCTTTCTTATACGTACCATGTTGAACTATCCAGTGTGAACCTCCGAGTAAAATAAGCTTAAGAAGTTAACATTTATTATAAAGAGCACAAAGAAAAATAAGTTATAAATAATGGCAGAGCTTCCACGAGTTGAGATGGAGTTGAATTGTTGAAATGCATCATTATTCGCTCTAAATGCTACCTTGAATCTTCCCGTTTGATTTCCTCACATAAATATTCACATACGATTTGATATTGCCAAATTTGCAGTATGGAATGTTTACTAAATAGGCAAGTTGGGAGAGCTTAAGAGCGAAGTAACCATGGCCACTTCTGAAATGGCTAGTTCAGTATTCAGGAATCAAAACTTTGGTTTATCCACATCTTCCAGCAAATTCCGTTATCCCTTTTGATTTTTCGAATGTGTCTTTAGCTTTTTTGTTTAGTCTACCTTTGAAAAAAGACATATCACACAAGTATCCATATTTTCATCTTATTGTTTGATTACAACGATTCATAACTAAAAGTTTAAGAGTTTAGAATAATCATGTTATCGCCATGGTGCCAAAACGGTGCTGTCTCAAAATAATCGCTTGATAAAAATGGCTTTAAAAGATAAAAATACGACAATTTTTTTCTCATATTGGGTTTAGTTTAGTGATGGCAGAAATAATAATAAGTTTCGGAATTGAATTATTACTTTATCTCGTGTATTCGTGATTTGTACACTTGTTAGATGGGGTTAACCTTGGTTGTCGGATAGTTACGCTGCCTTGATCCCAAAGAAGTCCAACCAGGCCCAATGCTTCGCCGATTAGGTCTGAGTAATCAGCATAAATTAATTCTACACCAACGATACCAATGCCTTACCCTTTTAGAACAATTACATTCAAATTGAAAACAAATACAAGTGAATGGGTAGCTAACAATTTTTAATTGTCAACATCTAGAAATAAAATAATAACTTCCTTATACAATACCGGACTTACCGAAACCGGGATCCCAGTATTCATTGTGTTTTTCCATTACCAAAATACCGGTTTTAAAAATGCAAAGTACCGGTATTTAGATATTGAAAATCAACGAGAATCAAATTCGGATGTAAAAAATCCATCACATATATTAATATGTAATAAAATATTTTAAATCTGCTGAGAGTTGTATCAATATTGACAGGTTCCAAAATCGATAATGCTAACGATAGCGTCACAATTTTTGAGCATGTCCGCTCCCAATGTGGACAATATTTGTTTTATGAGAACTGCCTGATACTAGCTAAATCTAAAATGGTTAAGATATGAATAGTGGTTAGGCAATTGCTCTCGGTTTGTCTTGTTTTTGGGATAGGATGGATGAGAAGATATTTAAGGCATTAAAGTCGTTAAAGTCACTCATGCAATCTCAACTGAAACTGAACTGAAATCCATAAATCTTTATCATAAAATCATAAAATTTTATAATTTAAGATTTCGACTGAAGGTGCTTGGTGGAATTTCAATATTAAATTTGAATCGTTCAAATTATGTACACTCCCACAGATTTTGTCACTAACGACCCGGGTTTCGCCTTTCGACATCTTCAGGCGTTCAAGTGCACGGATGAACTTGAACTGACGCTTAGTAAATGAGTGTTTCGTGTTTATATATTAAATAAATGTATCACTGAGTCTAAAGCAATTGCTGGCGAATAGGATAAGCTCATGGGAATACTCAAATCTTTGGGTATTCCCATGAGCTTATCATTTTCGGATAGATCGGACATAGATTCGGCGGTTACTGTGTGGAAGTTTATTTTAGATTATACAAGTATTGTTTTAAAGTTAAGTAGTAGTAAATATAAATAATGTGTTTATTAAATAATAAATATTATACAAAATGTAAACTAAAAAAATTAAAAAAATATTTATCAATGTTCTAAACCAGCGCAAAATATAAACGATTTTGCGACATGTGCTAATCATTTATATTTACTACTATTTAATAATCAATATTTTTTGAAAGGTTGTCAAGTTATATTATTTGTGTTTAAAACCCATCATTCCTTCAAGGGTAAAAAATAAAACAGAAACGTTTAGCTGCAAGCATCAGAAATAAAACTAATGTCTAAAATTGTTTGTTTTAATACATCATTAACGCAATAAAACATTATTATTTATTTTTTTATTGTTAATCGGAATCGTAATTAATCCAATGTCACGTATTACAGATTTATAGAACTCTACGAAAACTATAGTTCTCAAACAATGGGTTGCGAGTACCAGTAGTTCATTCTAGCTTTGTCACTTTCATGCATTATGGTATTTTAAAAATTTCAATATATTTTATTACTATTTAATTTTGTCAAAGTATGTATGTGGTCTTTCATAAAAATACGAGATAACAGTGGATTATAAGGAATGATGCAGTTTTAAAATTACTATTTAAATTATAAAAAAACATATTAGTTTCAACAGGGTCGTAAAAAATAGTATCCTGGAAGTGATACACGCGAATAAAAAGTGCGACAAAGATAGAGTGAGAGAAAAGAGTTGCCAATTTTTTCAGTTTTATGAATCTCTTGATAACTTGAACCTTCCCTTGTTTCAGCTTCAAATATAACTTGAATCTTACTTATGAATACTGTTAAGACTTTTTTTTTGTAACTGTATAAGTAAATAATTACAATACACGCTTTATATAATAATAAAAACAAATTACCAGTCTTTACATTCTTAATTAGGTAGCACGCATATGTACACACTAGAGGTCTGCACGGGCCAAAATTGCCCGAAGCCCTAAACTCCTTATTTTAGCTCGCCGAGGAATTTTAAATCCTCGATTTGCTATACTTTTCCCCAGATTATCTCCGAAAGTCCTTTTTTTTTTTTAGCTCACCGAGGAATTTGAAATCCTCGATTTGCTATATTTTTCCCCAGATTATATCCCAAATTCCAAAGCCCGGCCCGGCCCGGGCCCGTGCAGACTTCTAGTACAAACACCCTCTCTAGCCATACCAGCTATTACCAGTCTTTACATTTTTGTCTGCGCATAATTTTATTACAGAATATCAAACGAATGCTGACAGGTGGCACTGTTCCATAGTAATAATTTAATGAAAAAAGTATTAAGATAGTTGAGAACACCTTCTTAGAGTTATGGCTTCTTGTTTGTAAAATGCCGTTTTAATTTTATCCAATAAAATTTATCAATTGACAATAATAATTATTGAGGAAATCTGAAAGATACCGAGTAGAATGATTATAATTACATATTTTATGTAGTCTTTGTATGGCACTTCTAGGTAAGTAAAACGTAAGGTGAGTGAGCTTCAAAGGTATTTTAATCATATGTAAGTAATATGTGACGGCATATATGAGCCGTTTGGTATCAAAAGCAGAATTGTTCCATACATCATGTATGGAGCAGTTCTGATTTTGATACCAAACAACTCATATACACTATTTAATCATACATTAATTATGTCGTCTACGATAAAATACCGTATAAAAGAGTAATTGAAATTGAAACTTTAAAACTAAACGATAAATGAATATGACATAAATAATAACCCGGAATGTATCATATTTTTTTAAACGCGTATTGGATAAACCAAATTAATTTTAATTTTTATATTATCTAGACACATTTAATGACATGTTAATTGTAGTTCAAAATGAACCGAAATACATTTTTGTTTTAATACACATATTATAATAAGAATACTTGTGTACCAAATGAGTGTTTACTTGAGTGAAACAGATTTCAAACACAATTAAATTATATCCAATCTATTGCAGTAATTTAAATTATATTATTTGAACTTAATTCACTGATATTTTGATTTAAAACGTATCATATTTATGATTGTTTTAATCTGTATGTGATCTGGAACTTATATCGGTTTGCTGCCACTGGATGAACGACTGGAAAATCTACTTTGATTCCTTTAATTAAGTCTTAATTTTGTTTGTTAGAATTATAATCATTTTTGTACATTCACTATTTGTATTAAATAACCGCATTTTTCTTTGCTATGCCAAGTCTCACTAACCAATTCTTGCTGACTTGTTTGTAAATTCTGATGTTTCGGGTATGTTGGTATTTTTTAAAAATAAATTAATAATTGCATAAACTGTGATTTTAAGTACAAATATAAATATATCACTGTTTCTTGTTTTCTTTTATATTTTTTTCTACATATAATAATGATTTTATATGAACTACGCCATATTCAAACACTTCTTCAAAATTATTATCACTGGAAGCATATCAATTTTATTGTGCAAAAAATGCCAGCAAATAGAATTATCTATGGTTACGACGGCAACAGCATTACAGCAATGGTGCTATAATAGCCTGATGAATGCAGCCAGCGTGGTGCTCAGCTCTTGCGTCGTGAGCGTCAAGTGCGGTTTGTAAAGCCTTGACCTTACTCAGATTGAGCAGCGGTTCTGAAAGTGTGAATCACTTCAATCTTACGTGAAGGGCGTGGCCAATGAACAAAGCCTTACTCAACCCAAATAAATCGTATTAAAACAACATATTCAAAAATACACATGTTATTAATAAAATTTTGTCGGGTCCTACGGCGCAACGGTTAGCGTTGTAGGCTTCTGTGTCGGACTTCACGGGTTCGAGTCCCAGTACGAACAGCATTTTTTCGATCGATTTATCGATTTCTGTTCGAAGGCATGGGTGTTTGTGATGTCTAAAAGTTCCCTTCCACCCTTTCTGATCCTATAAAAAATATGTGTAGCTAGAGCGATTAGCTAACCACTAGTCCTGTCCTAGCCTTATCCTTATATCCCTACTACTCTCTTTGAATAAGAAAAGTTGAGCGACTGAGTAAAAAACAGTTCTTGTAGAAAAAATCTGATGAGATATCTCTATTCGGAGGCTACATGCTTCACATTGGGAGCGGACATGGGTAAAAAAAATAAGAGTCCATTAATCAACTGCTGTATATTTAAGTCGATTGCAGTTTTGTTCTATAAGTTAAACTTATTAATAATACTGATTATGAGTAAAAAAAACAACATGTGTGTTGATGAATTACATAACGACTATAGAAAAGCAAAAGGCCGTAATCCACATTTTTTTTCCAATAATCATAACGTATACAACTTAATATACGTTATATTAAAAGGATGTAAGCTGCAAATGCCGAATTTGTATCTAAATTGGTATTTTAAATTTGGAAAAAGAAGAGCATGCTAAAATTAAGACCAAGAAAAATGACTTAATTTTTTTTTATTAAAATAATATTTGATTTAATCAATAAAATAAAACCGCCGTTTCCACCACGAATTGATAGTGTAAAACATAAATATTATTGTATGAAAATTATTTATTAAAATATATTTTGCTGCTGACGGAAAAAAAACAATTACAGCATTAGAAACACTGACATGAACGATAGTAGAAATAAAGTCTATATCACCCGAAGTGCGAACAATATAGCAGTCGTGCAGAACGATCTATTTTACAGTGCCAAAGTGATTTTAGTTATAACGAATAACAAAGTGTAATGTATAATATTACTATTTTTTATAAAGATGTTATTGTTTACACGATATTTTATTATTCATTAAAATACTCCAGTAACACGTATTAATATATTAAACATCAAGTTAAACGAATTTAATCAAAACAGCGGTCTACAGAGTCACCTTTAACTAAGACAAATTATTAATTGACTTATTTTCAAACATTCGTGTAGTTTGCAGTTGATAAAACCTAGCTTAATAAGATTTTAAAAACACTGTCGTTGAGTTAAACATTCCGTATATATTCCGGTCTACAGCGTCACCTTTAACCAAGACAAATTATTAATTGACTTATTTACAAACATTCGTGTAGTTTGCAGTTGATAAAACCTAGCTTTATAAGTTTGAATCGTTCAAATTATGTACACTCTCACAGATTTTGTCACTAACGGCCCGGGTTTCGCCTTTCAGCATCTTCAGGCGTTCAAGTGCACGGATGAACTTGAACTGACGCTTAGTAAATGAATGTTTCGTGTTTATATAATAAATAAATGTATCACTGAGTCTAAAGCCATTGCTGGTGAAAAGGATAAGCTCATGGGAATTCCCAAAGATTTGAGTAGTGAGTGGTTTTAAGAATTATATTTATTTGTTTGTCGGCAAAGGTTTTATTTTTATATTTATATAAGGTATAGAAGTGAGATTATTTATTATATAAACACGACACATTCATTTACTAAGCGTCAGTTCAAGTTCATCCGTGCACTTGAACGCCTGAAGATGCCGAAAGGCGAAACCCGGGTCGTTAGTGACAAAATCTGTGGGAGTGTACATAATATGAACGATTCAAATTTAATATTGAAATTCCACCAAGCACCTTCAGTCGAAATCTTAAATTATAGCTTAATAAGATTTTAAAAACATTGTCGCTGAGTTAAACATTCCGTATTATTATATTCCAATAAAATTTGTCTGCAACAAATGAACAGGAAGTCAGTGGTGTGCATTAGCAATTACCTCCCATTTTTTTCCAATAAATAATAGTATCGGACCCAAAACGCACTATTTATTTTATTAAATTTTATTAAGGTTAACACAATCAAATATTATATATTAACATTAACATTTTTTCAGCTTTTATTGGACATTAAAAAATAATTTTATTTTGAAATAGTAACTGTCAAATGGCGAATTGTTACAAAAAATAAGACGTAAATGGATTTATGTATTTGATTTGGTTAGCAAAAATCATGCATTTTAGTTAAGATACGATTTTTTACTGAAAAAAATAGGTCACTCCTTAATGTTTTTGAGTTCGATTTTACCATTCACACTATTTTAAATAGGTCATTCAATCATTTGTCTTGATTATCAGATCAAATGATTATATGTCGATTATAGACTATGTGTCGCTGTGGAGTGTGGACCATTAAAAAATATTTTTAATTGTGGTGATATTTTACAAGACTGTATATATAATGAAATTACACATATTAAAGATTTTTAATTCATCTCACCAGGTTTATAAACATTTCAAGATAATGCATACTATATTTAGTTCATATTCCATATTTTTTTGAATAGCTAAACCTGTTTTGATGTCACAATACAGCCTTTATCAAAGCGTTTCAAATGTATTTGCAAGCCTTTTAATACGACTCTGAAAGTATTTTGCTTTATTGATAGCAAAAAATGATAATAAAGAATACATTTTGTAACTTACTGAACGATTTTATAGAGCAAATATTTATTACATACATACAAGGGTCTCGAATCTCAGGATCCCGTCCATTTTTGTGATCCCGGGATTGTGATAGTACTAATTCCGGAATTTCGGGATTCAGGAAAACAAGTGAAAAATTCCGTAAAAAAATAATTTTGCGCACTGGCAGTCTGGAGTCACTGGAGCTAAAAAAACGTGAATTCTTAAAAATGGAAAATCTGTAAATTTTCAGGTTTTTAAAATCGGCCAGCGAGCGACAATTATTGAAATCTTTTGTAGATTATTTTATAAATCTCTAAATTTCTGCCTTTTTCCTCAGTGATAAACTCCGAGATCCCGAAAAACTTTCATCCCTAAATAATTGTGAATCCCGAAATTTTCCAAGAATCTCAAACAATTGTGACACAATTTTATGGTGGATGATCAATCCCGGAAACCCTAGATTGCAAAAAGAGTCTGGGATTGGATGCCTTAATTCATGCTATTGTTTTGTATATTTTATGTTTATAATATTGTTGAAATATAAAACTGTAAATTTTAAAATAGTTATTTTTGAGTCTTATTTTTTAATTTGTGTGATGAAAAATACTGTTATTTTTTTACAGAATACGGATAGTCAATCCAGCACTATAGATTATCCTGATCATTAAATTCGTGCTCTATTCTAAAGATATTATATTCATATAAAGTCAAAATTTACTAAAATATACTATTTTAAGCTTTTTGAAGGCACCATATGGTTGCGGCATAAGAGAAAATGGGATACGATAAGAAATAGACTGCAAGTAAAATTCTCAAATGCGTTAATTGATTTGATAAATTTTATTATTAACATTTGAGAGATTTTTTAATGGCAAAGGGAAAACTTTAGAAATATTAAAATTGTATGCAGACTATAGATATTATTATTAGATAAATTGTGTTATGTAAAAACTGTTTTATTATTGTTTCAAATGTATTGAACATCTGTGAGGAATAGAATCATTAAATTGCGTGCTATAACAAAGCAGGAAATTTTTTTAAAGATCTGTTGTACATAGTGATGCGTCGGTGGGCATACACTTTTAAATTATTATGTAACACGGCTAAAGGAATTTTGTAATACGTTTCATGGAGATGGAATTTTAATTAAGAAACATTATGTTTCTACATCCATTTATTAGTTGTATATATTTAAATATTTGCGGTATATAATCCAACGCATTAATGAGACTATCATTATTGATAATATATTGATTGAATTACTTTGTTTATCTAAAACAATGCACGGTATGAACATTAAGACGAAGCCATCACTCGGCAACTCTAAGATTATCAGTCGCCCACCAATTGCTATGTTTCGTCCCATGACATACCAATATCATTTACTTCCGCGGAGTTTACCTTATGGATAATATATGACAGCGAGGCCGTCAGAAATTCTACCGGCCGGAAAAAGAGGAATATCACTTAGTTTCAAGGTCTCTTTATGATCGCTGACGTAAATGGGCTCTGCCTGGTGGCCATGTTATGTGGAAGGGTTCAGTTCTATTGGAAGAGTCGATAGTCAATACTGTGTATGGTTGCGTTGGGTAGACACATCTCTAAGCCAGATTATCACCGTCCAAATATAAATTCACGAAGGCCGTCAAATATCATTTTTGTGCAATGGTATAGTTTCACGGACAAATAAACATAATAATTACTTAAACATATTTAACTAAGAGGGATTGCAGTGTTTTTAAGCATTGATTCATGTAAAAAGTGTATTAACATAAGGTATGGTAGTTTTTAATTAGGTATTGTTCAATTTAAAGACCGTTAGTTTATTTTTAAATGTTTAAAATGTACAGATATATGTAGTTAAAATTTTACACTAAAACGCGGGTGAACATAAATTGTTTTACCAAAAAATAGAAATTAATAAAGCACAGTCAAGTAGTTTGCCAATTTAAAATGAGCAGGTAATCTTCCAAATTCTTTATACCTAAAAATATTTTATACTTTATTAGGTTTAACGATGTCTATGTATATATAAAATACGTGTAAGTTAAACAGAAATAAATTCGCAGTTAGTCACTTTTTAATTTAAAGCCAAAGTAGATTTTTTCTCGAATCCACAGCTCTGGTTTTAAGTTGGTTTATTTTCATTTTTAAAGCTCGGTGCTTATAGATCGGGACAGTTAAATAGTTTGAATGCATCATGGACGCTTTTGATGTTTCGTTCGAATTTCGCAAGGGCCCTGTTTTGGATGTCGGCATTTACATGTGTTAATATTTTTTGTCTATGCCAACAGTTGTTATTTCCTTCCATAATATTTACATACGTATAAATCAATACAAGCTCAATTAAACTTTTTTTTGGAGAACGGGGACGATATATGAATAAAGGCCTATGGTAACAAGATTAATAAAATATAATGAGACGCATAAAAATATTGAATAAGTGGTCTACCTTGCCTTTTCAATTAACAAATTAATTACAGCACTTTATATATTTAATAAGTGCTCGACTATTTTGCATATCAATTATTTAGTGTCAACCAATTCATTTTTTAGATTATACACGGGTGGAGTGAAAATTGGTTTTTTTTCAAATTTGCTGTATAAAATATCTTTATGATTTTGTTGCGACAGTCTGAGACATATCCTATCATAATTAGGTTGTATTCAGACAAAATGATGTAAATCTCAACTTGTTTAAAAAAAGCTTATTTTCTTATTTACTTAATACACGCTTTATAAAAATTATGAATTTTTCAAATGCCGAATTAGTACTTTAATTTAGCTTTAAAGTTTAAAAAGAACGATCCGTTAAATTATTTAGAAATATCAGCATGAACAAACTGTTTTTGATATCATATTTTAATTTAAAGACTTAATCAATAAGCAGTTCATGATTAGAAAATTAAGCATGTAATTATTTATTTATACACCTCATTTCAGAATGTATATGATAAACAGATATAAAAAGTGTTCTAAACGAAATATTAGGTAAAACGGAAAGAAATGACATTTTTTGTTATTGCGACAAAAATAATATTTAAAAAAAAAATGATACAATATTATTCTGTTATATAATTTTCCTCGTTGTCTTTGATTGTCCTCCATAAAAGAGGAAACTTTTTGATACCCTTTTCGTAAAACTCTGGTGACTTACTGGCAAAATACAAATCCAGGTGATTTTTCACCCGGTCAGCGTTTGTAAATTTTTTGTCACGAAGTGAATGCTTCATCGACTTGAAGAGATAATAATCCGAAGGTGCTATGTCCGGTGAATATGAAGGAAGTGGCAGAAGTTCGAAATCAAGTTCTCTTATTTTTTGCTGAGTAATTTTTGCCGCATGAGGTCTCGCATTGTAATGTTGTAAAATCCGCCTATTGTTATTGACCAAAAAAGATCGTTTTTTTAATAACTCTGCTTTTAATCGTTCTAGTTGAGCACAGTATAGCTCTGCCGTAACTGTTTGACCAGATTTCAATAATTCAAAATGTATTATCTTCGAAACATCCCACCAAACACACAACAAAACTTTTTTAACGTCAATGTTGGCCGAGGAGTAGGCACATGTACTTGATTTGGTGATAGCCATTGTTTTTTCCCCTGGTATTACTGTAAAGGACCCATTTTTTGTCCCCGGTAATTATCTTTCTGAGAAATGGATCCGTTTCGTGCCTGGACAATAGAGAAGCACAGATGGTCACGCTTGTTCCAAGGCCGTTTGAGAGAGTGTGTGTTTTCGAGAGAGCTTGCCTGTGTTTTTTTCCCAATCTTTTCAGATGATCTTGCACAGTTGTTATTGGACAGCCAATGTCGTGTGACAATTCCTTCACTATTTTACGAGGATCAGCTTCCACCAATGATTTTAGGACGTCATCATCGATTTTGAGGGGTCTTCCTGTTTTTGGTTTGTCCTTTAACTCCCTATCGCCACTTTTGAACTTTTGAAACCATCTAAAGCACTTTCAAAGTTTCAAGACGTCACCGTAAATGTCAAAAATGGTCTTCGTAGCTTTTTTTGGTTTTAATCCTTTATCGAATAAAAACAGCATAAAACAGCGCAAATGTGTTTATTCAATCTCAGGCTTCTCCATTTTTCGACAGCGGCAAAAAAAATATAAAATATGTTGAAATGGAAAGAGTACACACAGAGCTTTAAAATAATACCAACCCCGACGTGTTAGCTCAACGGCAACCGTTGACAAACAGATTTTAAAGTGACGCGCCAGAAAAAATGTCATTTCTTTCCGTTTTACCTAATATAAGAAAATCAGTCACCGTCATTTAGTCAAAATTACAATCTTGTTAACACGGTGTATAACAATAATGGATAGTACAATACAAAAACGTTTTTTTATTTTATAATTTCCCTAGTAACAAGAGTGGATAATATAGTGAATATGTTAAGAGCAATAGCTATGCTCATTAGAATTATTGGAGATATGTGCAAGTTTTTTCAATCATGAAAAAATAAAACCTGATTTTGTGAATACAATAAAATTGTAACAGCTCGTGCAGCGTTACACTAAAGAATTACATTAAAGAATCTCATAACACATGTAGTTAGTTACAGTAATTATTATTTATTGTGGATAAAATGTTGTTTTGATTAATCAGTTACTAAAATGTTACAGATTTGTAAACAAATATAATGAACGGAAGATTACATAGTTAAAATCACGGGTTCATCAATCCGGATAATAGGGTCTTTCCAAATTACCCCCAGTGTCGGTGATTAGTTTTTCACGCTTTTTTGAAGCATTTTAATATAGGTAGTCTTCGACTTGCAATGGATTGACTTCCGACATTTCGCAATTGCGAACAAAATATAAGTAGTGTATATTTAAAAAATTGCTGATATTAGATTTATGGAAGAAATAATAATAAAGTTTACCTATTATGTCTCGTAAACAGAATACGTCTGAAAATAGTGAAAGATTATGGAAAAATGTTTTAAATAATTTTGATAGAATGATCTTTAATTCCACATTTATTTAAAATAACCATGACCATAACAAGCATTTTAACTGATTGAAGGTATTTACTGATTTATTATTTTTCATATTTTTTTAATATAATGCCTTTCCACAAAGTATATACAGTGATCATTCACGTATTTAAAAATATAGGAAATGAATGGCAAGAGAACAGTTAATAATGCATTAACAGAATGTGGAATAAAAGGGGTTTTAAGTATTCTGTACGTATTTACAAAAAGCTTGCTTTCTGCAGGTGAAAAGATCAAACAAATCAACTGCAAATAGATATTTATTTTGAAAAGCCTGAAACAACTTCTTATTTTACCGATGATGAACTAATTAATGGATTGTAATAATATAAATACAAATGAAGAATAATTTTAAAATCATTTAGGTGAATGCGTATTATTGTGTAACTAAAAAATATATATATATATAATATATTATAACTGTGTTTTTCTACTTCCAAAATTCTAAGATTATATGAAGGGTTTCTGGGGTGTAATATATTACAAAAATAAAAATAAACGATTTGTTTTTTTAGAAATTAAAGTTGGTAAATGTATGGGGATATTGTTTTTCAAAAAAAAAACGGATATCGAAGACTTATTCAAAATAAAAGTACCTATTCAAAAAAAGCTATGATCTAGATTTACATTTTGGCGATTTTAAAACGGATATAATTTATATCAATAAGGTTAACTATTGATAGTAAAAGCTATATTTACGTTACATTAAATGCCGTTCTCTAAAAACAAAAACAAAAAAAACAACGTTGATTTATTGCGTTTGCTGAGTATTGTAAATTTATGTTTTACGATATCACGCTTAAAAAAATATAACAACACATTAACGGAATTACATTAATAGTTAATTACTCATATACGTTAATTTGATAAGAATTGAAAGTATTTTTTCATTAAATTGGAGGCTGCGTACAAGGATTGAAAGTAATAAAGTTACAGTTCCAATTTAGTATTAGAAGTATAATAATGGTCAGTTTTAACATGTAACATGACGTGAACACTTAACCAGGGTTATCAAAAATAGTAACACGACTATTCAAATAACATTTTTGCATCCAATGATTTCACTGCAATTCAATTATTGTTTTTTCAGATGATTTAGAAATAGCTGGCTGGATATCTAGCTTAAATGTTACACCTAGTATGACATTTACTAATATTATAACTGTTTGACAAAATAATTACACTGAAAAAAATCCTACCTATAAGAATGGTCAACTATTTAAATATTCCTTTTTTGTATTTTTGTGTTACAGATGATTTTTTACAAACTACATATATAAAAATGTTACCTCAAAATGGCACATTCAGATGTCTTTTGTGGTATTTTGGGAGTTTCAAACTTTGCCACTGTAGGAAGTTATATTATTGGAAAATAGGAATATCTAAAGAATTTTGCTTAGTATTGAAAAGATAACCGTTATAAATATGTTGTATTTGTTTTAAGAACAAAACACTACGAACCATATAAATTGTATTAAAAGCAGCATTTTTTTTTTACCAGTAAAGTAACAACACAAGTGGTGATGCTGACTTACGAGTTCAAATACCTTAATGATTTCTGATCGAATATATGGATGTTTGTGATGTGTGAAATTTTTTCTCATCCTTCTGATCTTAAAAAAACGAGGCGTAGCGAAAGCGATCAGCTTACCACATAGTTCCTTCGAAAAACAGAAAAGTTGAGCAAGTGAGTTACAAACAGTTAATGTAAAACACTTCTAAGGTTTAACTTACTGTTAAGGTAAGCTTTATTAGGAGTCCATATGCTTGATATTGATTAAAAACTACATAACCACGCAGATAAACCATTTTGATGACCCTGTGAATACACATTTTGTACGTCACGGATGATATTATGATTACTGTGAACTTTTTGCAGTCGTTATTATTATTCACAAATAAATATCCAACAATACTGAGCCTGAACAAAGTTTCACAACCACGTACGTACTCGTAACATACTATTATATAAACACTATGATTTCTAAAGAATCGATCGTGAAAAAACATTATTGTGGAAAGGTTTTGTTCTTGGCCTAATTTTGATTGCGGGCAATACTGTCGGCGGTCAGATCCCACAATGTTAATTAATTAGCCAACCGTCAAATACATATCGATAATAAGTAGTGCCATAGGCTAATATTATATGTGTAATAATAAAGTTTCATTGTAAAGTTTTGTATGCAGGGCGACGGTAATTAAATATTAAATTTATCGCGATACCGCAAACATTTTTTTTGCTGAGACCCAAATATAAAAAAATGGAAAGTAATTAACTAACATGTGACATGTTATAAAAGGGGTTATCTGAATGACTTATGAAGTAATCACCCGTAACGACTATTATTTCAATTTGAAAAACTTGAGTCACACACGACCGTTCAAAATTAATTAAAAATAATAATTTTTGTTTTTTTTTTATTACAAAGTATTGAAGATTTTTTGTAGATGTAATAAACAGCTTCTTTATAATTTGAAACTCTAGAGATATCCTAAGTAAATATCAACAACTTATATTAATATTTTCGTTATAATTAATATTAATGCACACAAACATAACTTGTGATAAACTCAATAATAGTTTATCTAAGTTACTTGGAACAACTCAGGATTACTGATTTCGAAGGTGTTAGGATAAATCATAGAATAAAACATATATTTAGAGTAAATAATTGTATTTATAAACTATTATTTAATAATTAAAGCCACGTCGAATAAAACTTATAATGGAGAGAAAAAATAATGTTTATATGTTTATTGAACATTGTATCATCGTTGCACTTTCGAAATCGGTTATGTGAATATTTTTCATGATACATAATAATTGCCCAAACCGTTCTTTAAAATAGAACTTTCTTGGCCTAAACACTAACATTGAAAACTGTTCTCACGAATTTAAAATATTTCGGAAACCAACGTTCTCAGATGCCGTAATTCATAAAAAATCAATGCACCCATTTTCTTTTAAACTAGCCACTTTTCATTCAGAAATTCATAGACTTGTGAGTGTTCCTTTAAATGAAATAAACTTTAATATCGAATTGAAAATTATCAAACCAATTGCCATCAATAATGGATACGATATGTTTCTTATAGACAGTCTTTAAACAAACTAAACTTGCAGAAAACAATGTTATTTAAAGGTAAATTGTCAAAGGACGTAGAACATACTAGGTATTGGCGTAGGTATTTATTTAGAAAATACAAGTTTTAAAATTTAAAAAAAACAGCTGGCTGATAGTGTTAGACCAGTTTTTTTTATTGTAAAAACTCGTTAGGGAAATTATTAGTTAACAATAAAGATAGAATACACTACCTAAATAAATCCGGGATTTATAGATTGCAATGCTTTTGTTGTACACAATTTTATATCTGGAAAACCGAAAAGACATTGAAGACTAGAGTATAAGAACACATGGCAGCCTTTAGATTGAAAAAAGACACTTCTTCTTTTGCTAATCACTTGATTTCGGAAAGACACGTGTTCAATCAGGAACAAGGGATAAAAATGTTACATCCAAATACGGACACCCATAAGCCCCTTTTCCAAGAAATTATAGAAATAAACAGAGCGCAATTGAACAGTCTTTCGATTTTAAATGAAATATTAAACATGGCTGGGTCGCCGCTTTTATACCCTATATAAATATAATTACAAAACCTTTTCCGACTAACAAATAAATATAATTCTTAAAACTACTCACTACTCAAATCTGTGGACATTTCCACGGGCTTATCTTTTTCGCCAGCAATAGCTTTGCACTCAATGATGCATTTATTTCTTATATAAAGACGAAACATTCATTTGCTAAGTGTCAGTTCAAGTTCATCCGTGCACTTGAACGCCTGAAGATGCCGAAAGACGAAGCCCGGGTCGTTAGTTACAAAATCTGTGTGAATGTACATAATTTGAACGATTCAAATTTAATATATTTTTAAGCCTTTTATTCTAAACAAACGTAACGATTATGATAAAACATATTCTGGAATTATTTAAAAAATATGTCGATGTTATAAAACAGTGCTTCTCAAACTGGGGTCCGCGAAGTTTTAAAAATAATTTGCTTGTAACAGAGTTTAATAGATAAGGCGACAGATTTTTTTTTCGTATATTGTAAAACAAGCCTTGGCTATCTTTATGTCTTTTGATACTGCATACAAACTTATTATGTGAATCAGAATTTTCATCATAACCTTTACTAAAAAAATAAGCACAGGTCATGCCATCCAAAGACGAAGATTTCTTGCTTGTAAGCATTTCTGACATTGAACCAGCTATTGATTTGTTATATAAAATAATGCAACCGCATCCACCTTACTAAATTGTTTTTGTAAGTTTCATATACATGTTGTTTATAACTTTTACACTACTAATTTGATTTTCAGGGGGTCCGTCGACTATTTTTACAGATTTTGGGAGCCGTAGCATGAAAAAGTTGGGGAAGCACTGTTATAAGGTACAGACTTATTAAATCACAACTGTACAATTTTGGAAATACACAGAGCCGATTTCAACGACGCAACGACGTTATTAGGGCATAAAATCCCGGGATTCGGGATCCCGTTCAATTTTATGATCCCGAAATCCTGGGATTAACATGGTCGTGATCCCGAAATCGAAAAAGTATACCAAATCGGGGATTTCAAATTCTTCGGTGAGCTAAAAAAAAAAAACAACGTTTGGAGATAATCTGAAGAAAAAGTATAGAGAATTGAGGATTGAGGATTTTAAATTCTTCGGTGAGCTAATCCCAATCCAGGAATCCTGGGATTGGATACCCTAGACGTTATATGTTTCGTTTTCGGTATTTATATATTTATAAGGCATTTTTGCATATAATATGTAGTGATAAAAAACTCTCGTGTCATTCTTCATTTTGATAGGTCAACAAAAATGGCTAAAAACAAGTCATATAATGCTGCAAGTACAAAAAACTAAATAAACTTAATGTTTAAACAGTCAATGTGATATTATAGATCACTGCTGTTAAAAAAACAACCAAAATTTCCGGGAGGCTTCAATTCTCGTGTATTAATTCGAAAGAATTAACTTTACAAAGATAGATATTGTATTAATTACCTTTTGGATTATTTTATAAATGCAACATTAATAAATGCTTCATACTAAAAACGTTTTTTTTTAATATTATTCGTTTTTCCTTGTGGCCAGAACTTATCATATTCTTTCAAACGGCCCGCTAGAGGAAATTGGATCTTGCAAGCTTACTCGTATTATATTTATAACTTATTTTAAAAATCAATTTGATTCTTTAATGTAGACTAAACTCCATTTGTTAGATATAATATGTAGTGATGTTAAACGTGTAATACGCAGGAAACATCACATGTTAAATACCAGCCTCTTGATAAAATAAGCATTTTATTAACAGTTGGAATTCGCAAAGATTCGCATTTTGATGTAAAAAAATCGTCACAAATAGTTATTAGATAATCCCTGGCCCACATATCACTTTGTGAACATCCTACGCATTTAGAGAATGTTTCCACAACAAGCAACTAACTGGACACGTTTAAATTTCCATAAATGTTAAAGATTTTTAATTAGATTAATTACTGATAAAATTGTTAACAGACAAGTACCTAGAATGGCAAACACAACCTTCGCACAAAACTATATTATTATCGTATTTATAACTCATGATTATATCAAATGTTTATTGTATTGTAATCTCTTTAATAATGTCAAATTTCAATTATTAGTTGAAAGATATGTATATTAATTATTTAATATATATATATATTAATATATTAATAATTATTTAATATATTGTAACTAGGATTCGATTCATTCAGTATTTTCCAGTGTTGTAGTGACTTCAAAACACGACTCCGATTCCCACTGCGACTCTGACTTTGTTTTATTTTTTCCTCACTTGAAATAATATTTATTTTTTTAACAACCTTTCTTTTAGTACAATAGGCCTATTTTCGACTATATTTGGCTAAATACTGTATGTGCTTAAGGATTAAAACTTCCTAGCTGGTGAACATTGAACATTAGTATTTTATATCAATATCTCGATAAAGAATTGAGATATCCTTCCCTGAGTTTTTGTAATCTTACGAAATACTATTAATTTATATTTTTTTTGGTGGGTTCAGACCACTAATATATTATTGACGGCTTAGTATCATGGAGTAGCGCCTTTGATTTTAGCAATTTCTAAATGAAAAAAATAAAAAAAGAGTTAGTTTTTTTCAGACTCCACCACCCCGGTTTAATTATCTCGTCAGTGAAAACATTCTCTCAATGATTGAAATCGTTCATGAATATATATTTATTGGTCAATTACTAACTGATCTTCAGTATTATTGTATTAGTATTCATTCGAAATTTACTGTAATCGCGAAAATATGATGATGAATTTGACAGCACTTAATTGATTACTTCTGAAATTATTTATTAGAAAATTAATGAGGTTTTCTAGGCATGAAAAAATAGTCACGAAACGATTGCGATCGAATTCACATTGTTGTGAATGGCTAACATTTGCTAAACAATGAAGGATTGACTTTGCAAAATTAATAATTGTAAATATTTAATTTATAAGCTAGGCTAATGAGGTATTACTGTTTTTTCGAGATATTTCACTCTCAAAAAATAACCGATATCTTGTAATTTTTAATTTCAATACATACTAAAATATCTTTTCATTCTCTGTCCGTGCGGGACGTCATACAATGTGATGTAATGCCGACAACATTGAATTTCGTGTACAATGTATTTGAAGTTCATGCATGTCAATACAATTTTGGGAAGACACATTTTTAAAACTCTCATAGATGGCAATCAATCTCGATCCTATTTTGACAATAACTGTTTTTGCGCCCCGTAGTAATTTTATTTCTCATTATGTCTCATTTTATGTCTCATTTTTTTCATTTTCATTTTCTTTAATTAAATAAATAAAGCAAAAGGCAAAAATTGAAGCTTAAATGATTATTTCATAACAATATCCATATATATATAATCAATATCATTTTTGAATAAAATATCTGATTGTGTGACAAAATAAATGTATATTATAATATATTGAATTATTCCTTTTGCTTATTTCGTTAATTGTTTTCAATTATGCGGATTACATGGGTACAATTAACTAAAATCAATTTTAGTTTACATGCATTTTTTTACTTGCCACATACATTACAAAACAATAATTGCAGTCTTGCTGTTCGAAGGATTCTCAATTTTTGAAAGTGAACGCAAAAAACCAGCTAGCCACATTGTCATAACAGTTTCAAACATTGTTTAACCCAATTTTAAAATTTACTGAAAACTGTAAAGTCATTAAAATACCAATGGGCATTAATTTGCACAGTCGTTTTAATTTTAGAAGAATTATTATTTAGAAAAAATCAGAATTCTACTACAATATGTAATACAAGTTTTAATTTTTTTTTACTAAATTAATGCATTATCGTTTTGATTTCGTATTATTTTATGCAATAATGTGTAATTATTACAAAAAGTGAATTATTTTTTTGAATATCCAATAAGATCATCATTGAAGATGGCAATCTGGGGACTATATGCAAATACAGGATAATCGGAATGTTGAATTCATGTTGAAAGAACGCAACTTTAAATGATAACATATCGACTGTGGAAAGGAAAAAGGACGTAACCTTCAGTTTTTCTAAAAGAGCTTTTTTTAGATAATCACAATGTATACAACTTGACACACGTTCTATCAAAAGGATAGAAGCTGTAAATGCCGAATCTATATATATAAAACAAAGTCGGGTTATTTACACCACGTATATCTCGAGAATTACTCCAAGGATTTCAATGATCTTTGCTTTATAAAATTCCTTTTTGCCTAGAATAGCAGAATAAGCATTAAAACATCGGAAAAATATCACGGAAAATAAATTATAAAGAAAATAAATATCTTCATACAGAATAAAATTTTCAAATGACGAATAGCTTCATCAAACGATAAAATGTCGTAAGCTGGTTTCAGAAAAATCCACCAGATCGCACTGTTTTCTATATTTGTTTGTTTTTGCTTCTTTTGCGTACTACTGACTTATAAAAAAATTTAAATTTAGAATATGGATTAGAATAAAAGAAATCGATGATATGAAATTAAAACGAAAGAAAATCGGATAATATTGAAGTAAGGTTATATTTATAATTAGGTATATAAATTTTTGACAACAATATTTTGCACGAACGTTGTTTTACTCTGAGATGACACGTTATTACACTTGGAACGCTATATCGAAGAAATTTTAACGTCAAAAGCAAAGCGTTGCGGTTCCTGATCACCCGAATGACTATTGATGCTCTTGGTCGCATTTACACAGTTCATCCGAAAAATGACGAATGTTTCTACTTGCATGTCAAGAGCTCAATTTGCTTGAAAATTATACTTATTGGGACATGCCAATCACTGAAGAAATTGTTTCTGAATCTCCATGTCAGATACGCACATTATTTTCTATCATTATTTTGACATGCTTCACATAGAATCCATGTGAGCTCTGGAACAAGTTCAAGGATGACATTTTACATCGAATTCGTGTCAGTTCAAGGAATCCCGATCTCGAGGTGAATGAAGAGATAAATAACCAGGCTTTGATTTAGATCGAAGACATGTGTTACCTCATGTGAGGCCTTTTGTTAATCAAGTTAGGAATGCCAACTTTAAACTAAATCGAAACTAAATCTTCAATATCCATTTAAAAAAAAAACTTTTAGGAATTTATGTCTCATGTTCATCACCGTCGCTAAAATATATACTGAAATGTGAAAAGTCGAATGAAAGTACATAAAATCAGAAGGTATGTAAAAAAAATCAGTATACTTTTCATGTATATTATATTGTTATAGAATACTATCAAATCATTATTTTATTTTTGATCCCCATATACAGTCAATCCTGTTTTTATGTGGTTTTTTTATGCGATTTCGAAGTAATGCGGTTTTTTAGAAATGCATTTTTTTAGATGTACCATATTTTACGATATAACTTGGCGAAGAAAGGTTTGATACCTTTAGCGAAAATTATATCGACGAATTACTTACAGATAAAGCTATAAGTGACGAAGATGTTCATAATTTAAATTTAATTATTGACAAAAAACCAGAAAACAATGACGAACTGAAAGAAATTCCAGTTTCTTCACTGCAAAAATAATTGAAGAAGGTATCCAACTTTTCAGTAAATTAGAAGATCATTTCTTTCTAAATGATTCAAATTCTGATCGCGCATTCAAGTTTCAACGATAACTTTAAAATATATGGGTATAACAAACTGCATAAACAATTAATTATCGAAAAAGAAAATCTGAACAAACTCTGATCACTAATTTCATTGTTAGAAAACAGCCATAGTTTTATGAAATTGATGCGCATACTATTTCTTCCGAAAAAGAGTGATTTAGAACCACATGCTTTAAAACACACATAGAATTTTCATACAGTGATTATTTTTTAATATTTTTACGCCGTGGTTTTCCCCTTATTTTCATATACTTTGCGATTTAGTGTATATTTTAACTCGCTGTTTCAAAGTTATGCGGATTTTACAATTTAAGTAACGCACCCCAATTTTTGTATGGAAGTCAAGTTTTTTTATGCGATTTTTTTTGTTGCGATATTTCGTGGAACGCATCTACCGCATAAAAACAGGATTGAATGTATAACTGTTGGTATGTGTGGAACATTAAACAAAAAAATAATATTTTTTTTTCTAATGAAAGATAATCTCATAAATATAATATTGAAGATTTAGAAAATGTTGCGTTCTTTGTTTTAATGAGAATTTATATCATTTGGTAATATAAAAAATATGAAAATTTAGAATGAACTTTCGTAAAATTATAAAAAAGGTATTATTTGAATAATTTTGAAAAGATCCCTGTCATTATGTTGGTGACATGCATAGAGAACAAATTTATCCTACCTAAATTTAATAGTCTTTGTTTGACAGTTACTGTCAAACAAAAGTAGTCGTTTGTCAACATTGTGAAGATGTAATTTTATTATTTAAAATACAGTGAAATAAAGAGGTATTAGCTATGCCAAGTATTTCTAAACCAATCAGTAAGAGTGCTCGAAATGGTTTTCTAAGAGTCTTTCAGTTCTGTGAACATGAAAAATCTGAAAAAAAAACAATAATTCCCTTCGGGTCGACGTTTCGAATCATTTCGAACTGTCAATGGCGTCGTATTCCAAACATTTCGTGCCGCATGTCAATAGCTCAATTTGCTTGAAAACTAAACTCATTGGGACACGACAATCGCTGAAGCAATTGTTTCTGCGTCTCCAAGTCAGATACGCACATTATTTGCTATCATTTTTTTGACACGCTTCCCATCGAATCCACGTGAATTGTGGAAAAAGTACAAGGATGACATGTCCGAAGACACTTTACACCGAATTTGCGTCAGTTCAGGAAATCCCGATCTCGAGGTGAATGAGGAGATACATAACCAGGCGTTGCTTTTGATCGAAGATATGTGTTACCTCATGCGCTGCATGATGCGTCGCCAGATCGAGGAATGAACGACGCTTTCAATCGAGAATCGGAACGTAAACGTGAATATGATCGAGATGCATTGAACCAATCACTTCGAACGAATGTACCACTGTTGAACCCCCAACAGAAAGTGTACGATACTTTAATGAAGGCAATTGATGAGGGAAATGGTGGCTTATTTTTCCTCCGCATTGGAAGCACTCAACCGAACTATGAAAGATCAGCGCAATGACTCAAATGTTTTGGAGGCGCAATGATTCTACTATCTGGCGATTTTCGCCAAACACTACCAGTTATTCCAAGATCGACCGCTGCCGATGAAATAAACGCTTGACTTAAAACATCGACTCTGTGGCGCTATGTTAAGAAACTTCAGCTAACGACAAACATGCGAGTCGCATTTCTAAACGACCATCTGCCGCAGATTTCTCCAAGCATTTGCTGACTATCTGTAACGGCCGTGTTCCTGTCGACGAATCGAAAGGATTGATTTCGTTTTTGCCGAATTTTTGAAATTTCGTCTCATCATTGCTAATCACAAACATCATAATTGGTTGAGTGAACGAGCAATTCTTGCAGCAAATAACAAAGATGTGGATCATTTCAACTTCACAATTCAAAATCAAATCGTTGGTCCACTGCATTCCTTTAAATCTATCGACTGTGCCACGTGAATAACATCATTTCAATGTAATTAAAATACTTTTCATTTTTAATTTTGCACATTTATTGAACTTAATTCATTTTGAGTATTCATTCAAACTGAATTTAACTCATCCAATAAATTAACACATTATTTATTGATTCTGAGGCGGTACGAAGTTCGTCGGGCCAGCTAGTTGTTATATAAATTTAGCTTTAAAGTTTGAAAAATATGACCTTGTAAAAAGTTAAAACCAATAAAAAAGATTGAAATAAAGGTTTAACCTAGACAATTTTTAAAATTAACATTAGTTTATGTCAATTAAACACAAGTTTAAATTTAAGTCTCCGCGCACTTCAAGGTTGTGTATAATTAATTTGCATATGACCCAAAATCATCAAAACATGTTTTTTGCGCCTCCTGTACAATTTGATATGTGTGGGTTACGTCCTTTTTCCTTTCCGCAGTCGATATGGTAATGAAAGTTCTTTTGTAATATTTTGATTATATTTTTTTACAGGCAGTCAGTAGTCAGGATGTTGGGTTGTTGGCGACTTTTGGCTGTTGGTTTTTGGCTGTCTTAAGTTACGGGACTTTTTTGGAATTATGACTGTGATCTATAATGTGCTAATAACATGTAAATTTTAATTTTGAAAAAAAACAATTCTTGTGGTTAAGAAACCCGCAAAAGGACTGATGTTTATTGAATGAAAGCAGACATAAGAGAGGAGCCCCAAGAAAAACGGACACGACATGGTCGGGACGTGACACTTACCCGGGGTCTTAACAAAATTAATTAAGTATGCATATATAAAAGGGAACAGATGCTTGGGATTTATAATTTCGTAGAAGTTTCAAACACAATGTGTTTATACATATCGTAATATAAGTGTAGCAAAGGCAAATTACAAAATATTAAAATTAAATGTTCATACCTGATGTCGTTTTATATAAAAATGTTTTTTTACTATTTCACAAAATTACATGTGTCTCAATAGGACAAAAAAGGTCTAAAAGCTGTATTGTGAAGTTACGGTCATAAATTTACTCCTGACGGCGGCTTCATTGATATTTTTTCATTGCATATACCGTTATCATCCCTTCTTAATAAAAATTAACCGTAAGTATTGCACACATCCATAACATAAGAAAAATAATAATTATTAAACAGTGTATTAAAAAAATGCGATTTTTACTAGTGCGTACTTTCAAAAGGCGCCAAATGTATGTACTACATAAATACATACAAACGTACATACATGCATGCAAATAAATTAACAAAATTATAATTTTATTGAAGGGGAAATAAAAGTCTCAAGTCTCGGTGTGTCTCGGGACTTTGACTTTATCACGCCTCGAGTCCCGGGACTTTGAAAACCCCGAGACTTCAGAATCCCTAATGGGTAATTTTTTTTTCTGCAAATGCAATAAGGATTTTCTAGATGATTGAAAATTAAGAGATTAGTGAAGAGAGCTGATAAACCAAAATACAACTTGTCATTTATAATATTTGCATTTCAAATCCTTTGTGATGTAAAAATATTTTTTGTTCCAATAAATCAGTCGCACGAGACGTGTTTTTTTTATTAATTTTAATTGGCTGATAATAATTTATAGCAAGCATTATAATAAGATTGAAGCAAGCATACAAGTTAAAGGGTGAGTGCAATGGTGCCTACACTGTCTACAGCGACACCTATAATTATTATAAATTGTTTGACAATTAAGTGACATTTAAAAACATTCGTATATTTGATAACATTTAGCTTAATAAGATTTTCAAAATATCCCAGTTGAGTTGAGCATTCCTTATTATTATATTCCAATATTATTTATCAGTTAGTGGCGTGCTTAAGCAATGGAATTCTATATTTTTATTCAATTGTTGCCCAAACCTATGTTTAGGTGACCTTTATAAAGATATTAATTCTTTAGAACAGCTGTAATATGTATACAATAGTTTACGAACCAAAAAACTAATAGTCTGATTGTATATCAAAGATACTATCTAGAACAGGCGTCGGCAACCTATGAAGCGCGGGTCACCGAGTGACCCACATGATAATTTTAAGTGACCCACTTTTGTTTATCCCAGTTGAGAAAATAAAAACACTATAATATATAAAACTATATGGCAGCACTGAACTTTTCGAGGCCCGTATAAAACGGAAGATAATCTTCTTCTCATGATATCAACACGTTGGACCACTTTCTACAAAGTTTTAATTAAAAAAATGGCTACTTCATTTCGACCTCGTTCAGTTCTACTTATAAATGAAAGGAAATATTTTTACACAATAAATAAAATTAACTTAAAAGAGAAGCATCATAATATAAAATTTAAAATAGCTTTAATTATTCCACGTATTGTGCTACTAACTGAGACACGTGTTTCGCCTCTTTCAGAGAAATCCTCAGACAACTACTTTCGCAAAGTTTGCTTAAGTTATGAAGCAAGATTAACTACCGTAAACTGACGATTTTTATGTTGAATCTTTAAATGACAAAATATAAGCCGGACTCAACTGAATTGACTTCACAAATTCAGCATCATGGAATCAGCTATGGAACAGTTTCGGAAAGTTTTTACTGTTTTATCTATATATTAATACTCGATAATGTCCGTCCGTCTGAATGATTGTCCGCGATTTTCCCTCCCCCTCCTCCGCCCCAGCCCCGCTGTCACCATTTTTTTATTCATACCAAATACATACTTTTTTCGTTTGTATATGGTCGCGATTTCGCCTTTTCGATGACGTCAAGAAAGACGGTCCTCCTCCCCCCCCCCAATCCTGCTCCGCTGTCGCCATTAATTATTTTTTTTATTCATACTAAAGACATATTTTCCAAATACACTGTTTATTATTTGACGAAACAAATCAAATAGCTGAAAAAATTTCATACAAAAAAACGCCGCGACCGTGGATCGAACACAGAACTCTAGATTACCAGTCGAGCTCTCTATCAACTGAGCTAACGTCATAAATATCAAGGCGATAAAAATAGTGTATTTAAAATAAAAATTTGAAAATGGAACGATATTTGCGATTCCTACTGACTTCGATTGTTTGTATAAAAGATTCAAAAATGGAATATTGTCAAATAATGAATGACAAGGTAAATTTATGCTCAAATAGTAATATAAATAAAGTAAGCGAAATAGTTTGATAGATTGGGGTCAACGAGATTAAAATACGGCAAAGTGAGCTAAGTTAGGATGATGGGAAAAAGTGAACTGAACCCACCCTTTTTATTGCATAATTTCAATCATTTTTTCTCTAAAATACATTGTTTATGCTTTCGATGGATTCGTCGGTAACTTTTTGGAATTTCATTTGAATATAAAATAAAAAATAACTTAGATTATTCCACGTATTGTGCTACAAACTGTGACACGTGTTTCGCCTCTTTCAGAGGCATCCTCAGACAGACTTACTTTTACTTACTGAAAGTAAGTCTGTCTGAGGATGTCCTGAGCGTTTTTTTTTGGTTTATAACATTTTTTTTTTTTGAAAACTTTCTTTTTAAATCACATTACATCTTGATCGTATGAAAATAAATGCTATCAAAATAACAAAATCCGATTGACTAGCCAAGTAAGTTTTTCAAAAAATAAATATAAGACGCAATTATTTCAAGATTTGTTTTTAATCTAGATACATAGGTGGTATAGTTAGTTGTTGGCGAAAGCATAGTTTCAGTATGATTAGTAAAATAACATCAGTAAAAATCATTATATATATTCTAAAAAACAAGTTCTATTTGGAGAATAAGTCAAAATTTTGATAATTTTGTTTTGATAAAATGTCCAATTAATTTATAATATTTTGCATGTGAAAATTGCATTTTTTATATAAATATAATTTAATTATTTGCCCATTTATTTTCCGACTTTTTTCTCACATTCCATTGAAGTGAAAAAAAAGTTCAATAGATATTAAATTATTCTAAAAATTAGAATATTAGATTATTCTAAAAATTCCAAAATCTATATATTAATAGTCGATAAAATAATCACTTTTCACAAATCACAATTAACAATTCACAATTCACAAATGTGTGCGTACTGATGTCCTCGGGTCTTATTCTTTTTCTACGAAATATTTTTGTTAGCATACTTGAAAATTAGTTGAATAAAATATATATACTACGAAAAATGATTGTTAGCAACCTTGAACATTATTCCAAAAATTTAATAATTTACAATTTAAAAACTGCAGGGCTGTCGATATATGCGCCGAGATCGATTTATGCTACTATGAAAAATGATTGTTAGCAAACTTGAACATTATTCCAAAGATATAATAATTTACGAAATTTCTGCTACTTCGAAAAATAGTTGTTAGCAAACATAAACATTATTCCAAAAATTAGGTAATTTACGAGGTCTATTTCTGCTAATAGGAAAAATAATTGTTAGCAAACTTAACATTATTTCAAAAATTAAATAATTTACAATTTAAATACTACAGGGCAGGGCTGTCGATATACGCCCCGATATATTTATTTTATTTTAAGAATCTCTGGCTTATTCAATAAATAGGTTTGTAATTTTCTGACTACTTAAAAATGCAACAAAAATCCCCCCGTTGAGGTCAACGGGCTTACAGCTAGTCTATTTTTATTATTATTGGAATTAAAATTTTCTCAACAAAAATAATTTTATTACATATAAACTAACATACTTTTTCAATATGAAAATACCCACTTACCTGAAGCGTCTTTTTATGACACATTTTTATTGATTTTTAAAAGCAGCAAAGGGAGGCTACCGACGCTTGATATATAATAGTATATTAAACTGCAAGTTGATTTATTAGTCAATTAAGAATAAAAAAACATTTATATTGTACGATAGAAGTTTTTTATTATATTATTATTCTATTATTACAAAAAACACTGATAGTTTTGTATTACGGTAATAACAAGTATAAAAACATGATGACTTAAATACAATTGAACTTAATTATCCTGGAGTATGTACCTCCGCCTGTGTGGTCGAGTGGTCAACGTCGTTGGCTTCGGTTACGGAGGTCGCGGGTTCGAATCCCAGTACGGACAGTTTTATAAATTGATTTTTCAATCGATTTAATAATTTCTGTTCGAAGGCATGGATGTATGTGATGTCTTGAATTCCCCCCTCTCATCCTATCCTATGAACGGGGCGTATGGAGAGCGACTACAACCACTAGTTCTGTCCTAGCTCTACCCTTCTATTCCTACTCTCTTTTGAAAAAGAGAGGTTGAGCAACTGAGTAACAAGCAGTTCTCGTAGAAACACTTCTGTTGAGATAAACTCTATTAGGAATCCATATGCTCCACATTGGGAGCGAACATGGTAAAAAAAAAACTGGTATGTATCAAGTAACGAAATTTATTAACATTGTTTTTATCGATTTTATGAAACTTATTAATTATAAACTAAAACAGACATTCGTACTTATATTAAAGGATCAACTGTAGAAAAATGTTTGTTTAAATAAATGTTAGGTTATAATGTATGTATTTAAATTTATTTTTTGTGTATTAAGTGTATTTTGCATATTTTTTTGTTATTTTTAAATTGATTTTTAATTGATTAAATTTATAATATCTCTTCCCCGCAAGAACAAAGTTTTTCAGAAATCACGATTTAGTCGTACTTCTGAAAACCAAGTTCGAAATTTTCTACTCTGAGCTTGCTGGTTTTGTAAAAGTATTCATCCCTTCCTTTTACAAATCGTAGCATTTTCAAATCTGTAAATTTAACCTTTTCTGATATATATATATAATATATATATAAGCGATTTAGTTGGTTATCGACTTCAATTCACATATCGTGATATAACTTAAAAATATATTTATCAGATGTATATTTTTTATTAAATTGCATCGGCCTTTTCAGTACTTTTGTAATAGTCAACTCAAAAATATCAAAATTTGCATTTACGTCGTTGTTCTGTCGGAGAAGCGGAATAGTGATGTCAACACTTCACCGGTGCTTAAAAATACTTCCGTTATGTGCCGGCCCTTTAGAAATTAAGTGAAAAGTTTTTTTCACTTGGTTCTTTGAGGCTCAGCAACATATCAGAAGTATTTTTAAGCACCGTGAAGGAAGTGTTAAATGTATTGTTATTGATATTTATGTGAAATAATTTCTAGTAAAAATATATACTAAACATTTTTTATGATATAAAATACAAAAAAAAAATTAAAAATCAATAAAAATATGCGTCCATATTAATACACAAAACTAATTTCACTATTTTGGAACCTACCCAGTTACGGATTTGAGTAAGACTGCGTTCTTGTAGTAAAAATCTTCCGAGTGTCAATGGCAATATTTACTTATTATACAGGTTTTAAAGAATATGGATTATATTTCACTTTGATACATTTTATTGCCCAATAATAAATAAGCTCCAAAGCTGTTAATTCCTTAGCAATTGATATTTGATTACTACTGATAACAAATTTAATTGCAGTGTCTAATTAGGTTAGTGTTTTATTATCACTCCAAGGTAATTCACAAAACGTCGTATAAGCCAAATAATCGAAATATACATTCTGCGTTTACTATGCGTGCACTGTCAAATTAATACTGACGAGCTGTAATCCCGTTGCCCCAACCAGAGGATCTTTTTGCATTTTAAAAAAAAATCAGAAATTTTCCGACATGAACAATCCAATGCATACTTACTTATCAAATTAATCAGAATGAATAAACTTTACTAATTCGTCAAATGGAACTTGTTTTTAGGAATATATGAGCCTTTAAGAGGTGAAGTAAGCCAAATAGCAAAATGATGAAACTTTTTCATTTGACTTTTGAGTACAATTACGTTTTCAATTATTTTTCGTGGGAACTGTCGTCAACTTTTAATTTTATGTCAAAGTTTATTGAATAAATAAGCATAAATAAATTATTTTAGAGAAAAATTGATTGTAATAAAAGGTGAAGGTTCAGTTCACCATTTCCAATTATCCTCACCTGGCTCACTTTACCGTATTTTAGTCTTGCTGAACCCAATCTATCAAACTATTTGGCTTACTTTATTTTTAATGTAATAAAAGGGGTGAGTTTAGTTCATCTTTTCTTATTATCCACACTTGGCTCACTTTACCATATTTTAGTCGTGTTTACCCCAATCTACCAAACCATTTGGCTAACTTTATTTTATTTTTGTCATGTTTACCATTATAGTAAACTTATTTACGTTTACAAGAAACTTTCTTGTCTTATGAGGCTGGCTTATAAGCCCTCGGTCTCCCTGAACGTTTTTCTGCACATTTTAAAGATTTAGATACGCATCATAATGTAATCTAATTCTAGTAAAAATTCTTGTAAAGATAAATAAATAAATACACACATAAATTTACCTTGTTCAAAGCATAGTCTCATTAACTCGTTATTTAAAATGAAAGATACAAAACGGTATCGGGTGTCAATACCCTCTGTTAAAACTTAAAATATTTCATTAACCTTATCAATTCATTAATTATTGTTTAAACCATCAGCATGTATTATGTATGATATATATGAAATATTTGCATTTAAATGTCGAGATTATATGTAAAAATATATTCTGAAGATTTGAATGAGATACTATAATGTACACATCATACAATGGAAGAATAATTAACTCATTTTCGAGAACTACATTAGTAAACTCATTTATTTTGAATTTATCACACCTAATGCACGGAACACATTTGAACGGAATGTCAAAATGTAGACCACACTATTTGACAGATTTTAAATATTCCATTTGTAAATTTTTAATACAAACAATCGAACGTCAGTTTGAAAATTGAAAATAAAATATCTTTCGGAAAAAGAAGAATACGACCTCGGGATATAACTATTAATATATAGATCTCTACGTAATTCAGATTAATATAAGAATACATTATCATAATCGATTAATCACTGGTCAAAGTGATTCTTAGCAATATTGTTATTGAAATTAAATAAATGGAAATGTCTTCATTATCAGGAGATTTTTTGTGTTTGTGCTAAAAAAAGTTTTATTACATGCTGCATTACATTATTTTAAGATTGCGAAAAGTCGTTGAAAAATATCGCGATTCCGACTCCGATAAAAACAAAATTTCCTACACCAAAAATAAAATGAGTCGGAATTCACTACAAAACAAAGTTATAATCTTTGTAAATGTATAAATCTTCGATATTATTGAAGAATATCTTTGGTTTAGCACCACTGATGCGGCGTAACTAAGTAATAGATCCCGCCGCATGTTTTTATGACTTTTTTATGGAGATTAACTCAATGTTTTCTTATTTCATTAAAATATGATTAATTCAGTGTAATAAATATAATTCTAAATCAAACAAAGGATATCAAAGTAAATAAAAAAGAAAAATAATATATTTTACGCTTTATGTAACTATGTTTAAATTACTAGATCGTTAAAATAAAACATAAACAAAAATGGTCATGACTCACATTGCTATTTAAAATAATTAACTGATTTTATTGAAATCGAGTAAAATTAACGACTTGGAAAAAAATTGTAATGTGTTTTCAATTGTTTATTTTACCGAGAGAAAATGCTTTAGTGGCGAACTTCGCTGAAATCTAAGAAATGAGAATGATTCTCATAAAATCATTTGTATTTCAAACTAATTGCATCTTTTGCTATTACCCTTTATTAATATCACACATGGAGCGGTTAAAAAAATATTTCAAAACAATCGGAATTATAACTTTACGCATTAAAAAGAAATATATATTAATTTTGGCAAAAATATATTTTATAACAAGTAAACTTAGTGATTCCTGTCGGATCCATGTCGCAGCTGAACGTCATTGGATTCCGTGTCGGACCTCACGGATTCGAGCCCCAGTATGAACAGAATTTTCCAATCGATTTCTGTTCAAAGACATGGTCCATTAGTCCTGTCGTATCCCCATCCTTCTATCCCTACTACTTTCTTCTAAAAAAAAAAGTTGGGAAACTGTGTAAGAAATAGTTTTTGAAGATAACGCCGTATGCTCCACATTGTGAGAGGACATGGATTAAAAATGGGATTCCTCTACATAAATGTATTATATATGAAAATATGTACAGTTAAGATTGCCATAGAACTCGGCCCCAGCAACAAATAGGCTCCAACTATTTCAGACTATCAAAAATATTGCAAACCATCGGCTGAACATTTATCTAAAACTAAATAACATGCCATTTTGGTACCAATACGTTGGGTTAGTAACACCGTATTACTACGGGCTGTCGCATGACGTATTATGTCAGACGACCAGCCATTCTCCTTATATTTAAAATACAATAAACAAAATAAACTGATCCAGTTTTTGATAAATGACGTTGATTGGTTAAAAAGCAATCAATTCCATACATTGTTGAACTGCGCGTTGCTGCCACGGCGCTTTTTAGGGGGCTCGTTTGCCCAACCTCAGTTTTTTTGATCTGGCAACAAAAATGTTTTTTTATTATTTGAATATTTAATTGGATCACCAGTTAACGCACACATTATGTATACCAGTCGCCAAAACGGCGATAGACCGGTCTAGTACGTATATCACATGCCTTTAACAAGGCTATTTTTACTTACTCTTTGTTTTCGCTATCTGACGCGGCAAGCAACCAATTTATGATAATAGTTTTCAAAAAATGCCATAAAATTCTTTTTGCATATAAACCAGTAGCTAAAGTGCTACATACAAACGTTAATATAATATTAACAATAATTAATTTTACTTTACTTCAAAAACCAAATCAAAACATGTTCTCACACAAACTTTTTATCCATAATAAGGTGAACAAATATCAAATATTATTTTATATATTTTTGTTGGTAGCTATTTATTATAAGCTTATATTAGCTATACATACTAGCTTAGAAGAGATGTAGAAGGTGGTGCTGGTCCAACGTTGAATACATGAGACAAGTACTCTTCAATCTTTTTACATCCGCGGACCGGTAAAAAATGGAAAAAAATATTTCACGGACCGGATACGTCAACTAGATACATATACATTTCAGACTCAGGACGGAGTATAAATTAATAAAAAATCTCCAGATTCTGTCAATATTTTATAAAATAATATTTAACCGCGCGTGAACCACATAAATATAAAAATTGTACGCATATATATATATATAGAGCTACATATATTTATGTTTAATACCGTTCTATTGAATTTATTTCAAAAGTCTTAAAATATTTTTTATTTGTATGAAATTCGACTTATGACCGTTCGACTTACGTCAAAGTTGGCGGAACGGAACCCGTTGGAAGTCGAGAATACACTGTTTGCTTAGGATAAAAATTAAAAAAGTGACAATAGAAACATCAATACAATGTTAAATAAAATGTTATTTATTACGACATCTGTTGCTACTTTTTTGTAATCAAATTTTCTGATTTTCAGTAAAAAAATTACTGTCGAAAATTTATACAAACATGAAAGTTGTAGCGGACCGGCAATAAACTCCTGCTGACCGGTTTCGGTCCGCGGACCACATTTTGAAGAACACTGCTTTTGGCATTACCTTGAGCCTAAGAAATGCTGAAAAAAAACTGAATAAAAGAGATTATTAAAACATTCAAAACCCATATTTTCATGTACAGTATTTAAAGTTTCTCAATGCTCACTTATAGATACAATGACACCGGTAAAATTAGTGTTACTTTCTATTATGTATAAACATGATAACAGTAATTATTTTTTATTAAATATGTCATTTTTTTCATAAAAACATGATATCCAATTTAAAATATATTTATCACCAAGTTATAAAGAAAACTCTTAGATATATTTTGAATATACATAATATAATATATCTATAATACTTCACACATTCATCAACACATGTAAGTTTTCTGTATTTTTAAATTACATAGATTATATGCTTTAAGATACATATCTTCAGTTGAGTATAGTATCTCATATTTTGATTTCGGATTATTTTTATTGACATTAATTTACATTATTTGTCTCGTAAAAGACTGAGTAAATAGAAGAATAAACATTGGAATCCTTTTTTATCGCTCTTCGGTCTGTTGTCAGATTCAAAAAGAATGATTATAAAAACATTTATCTATTGATCGTTTTTAATCAATTTATTTATTTCTATTTCTAATATTTTTCTAGATTTATTGCGGAATAAATATGTAATGGAAAACAAAACCGTGCATATGAACTTATGTAACTTGATAAACATGGATGACATATTATAATAAACATTTAAAACCGTTTTTAAAGACCTCGGATTCCAATTTTATCGTTTAGTTCATCTGGCTCATAAAAAACGGTATATCAAAAATTTACTGTACTATTAATTCGATAAAACAGTTTTGAAACAAGTAACTGAAACATGAATATTAAATATTGGACCAAGAAATATTATTAAAATAGACATAACGTTAAATGAATTTTATTTGGACAATGTTTAGTCTTTTGCGAATACTATAGGTACAATTCTAGTTGGTGGATAATAATATAATAAACTATGCATATTATTTATAATATTATATTTTTCAAACACTTCAATGGAAATGAAAAAAACAATCTCACAACCATAATAAAACTTGATAGTATTTAAGTTATGTAAGAAAATCAACCAAGAAACAATATCGGATTAAAATTATGACTAATAATTACATTTCTGCAAATAGTTTTAAATAATAATCTTTTTCATTACAATAAACGGAAATAGAACGATGATTGGTTTATACTCGCAATACTAATAAGTGAACAAAGTATAAATATTTACACATTTAAAATTAATTATCCAACTTGTTATAAAAGCATTCATGCAAAATAAATTATTGTTTCATTATCAATAAATTACACTTTTAAATAAAGAGGAAATTACTATTTTTTAAGGATGGAAGTGCTATAAAACGGTCAAGAAAGAAAAATTTGACATTGGACTATTTATTGAAAGAAATTTTTATGAAATAAGTTTATTGTTGTAATAGGGGGCCGGTTAGTATGGAAATTTCAATTGTACCTACTCTCGATTATAATTTGAGCATTGAGAAACGTACAGAAATTAGTATGCACATAAGTTACTTGTTTATATAATATTTAATTTAAAGCTTCCTTGAAGCTAATATCAAATAATTTTTCGTAACTTCCATTGTTAAAGAATCATTACATATGATGATACACATGAAAGTTGTCGATTCTTTGGTCTGGAAAAAAAAATCATATAAAAAAGTTTCATTGAAATTTTGTCGAATAAAATATTCTGTTGAAATTGAATCCATATTTTGATTACTGAAAAAGAATTATGAAAATTTATATGAGTTGATCACCGCAAGTTTCTGATTTAAAATGTCGATTTCTACGCCACACAATCAAAGAATCGTAATCAAATATAAATATTGCGGTTAATCGTACTTTACAGTAGTAGAAAAAATGCACGATAAAGCCTAGATCAGCAGTCGGAAACATTTTTACTAAGATGCACACACTTAATGGATTCCATATGGCTTTATCTTATATCTTTTTCTGGATTAGTCATTTGTCGAAACTTGTACAAATCAATTGAATAGTGATTATAAGGTTTGCACCCAGAAAAAAGGTTAAAAAGGCTTATTTTAAGTTTATTGTTACATTTAATTTAATCATCACAATTCGTGACCGCATTATTATTTTATTATTTAATTACACTAATTAAAAAAATAATTTCAGAAATTTTCAAATTTTGAATTTATTGACAGAACTACTACGAAGTTATCGTTCATTGGTAAGCACAAAGTCTTCCGATCCCGGGATCAGCAATCTCGATCAATTTGGCGATCCCTTAATTCCGGGATAGTCCTAGTACCAATCCGAGGAATTCGAGATTCACTATAATATGTAAAAATAAAATATTCATCAGGGCTGGAATACTAAGTCAATTATTCCGGAATCTGTCAATTCGTTAGTTTATTCTCTAGAATTTTTGGAAACAATGGTAAGTGACCAATCCCGAAATACCGGGATCAAAAAACGGGTGCGGGATTGAATGCCCTAGTAAAGAGAGGCCATCGTTCAACTGATGACTGAATTAATATAAATTACAATTGTTTCACTTATCACGACATTTTGGTTACATCAACAGTTTGATATTATAATATTGATTACAAACGGCAATTTTAATTTTAATATCATTTGTGTTTATCGAATGAATCGATCCTTTGTCGAACGCAATCTTCTAATGCAGCTTCTTAATGAAATCACGTTTTTGATTAGAATAATAATACGGTATGATCTTGAAAAGCTTATCTGGTGCAGGTACTGGATTGGGGTTACGTGCCCAGTCACAAGTGGCAAAGCGGATGTTTAATGACATGCGCAGGATACTGATTCAAGTATCCACCGCCTATGCATAGATATAATTAGGTATTTTGCGTCTATTCACGGAACTGCATAATTCAAGGTTCCTGTTGTCTACCGCCAATGGTTGCGTAATATTGTTGTATACCTGAGTTCGACTCCACACCACGGCGGCATTATTAACCCAAAAAGACTACAAATCTACGTGAAAATATATCTTTGTCTTATAAATAGAGTTTATTTATATAAATCGTTGGTTAACTATATGGCCAGAATACGTAAAGTAAAAAAATGATTGGTAATAATTTATAAATACGGATCGTTAGATTTAAACACACTCTATCACCTGAAAACACAAATTCATTCATATTACATTTATTTATTTCAATATTTAAAAAAGAAAAATGAACTAAATCAACTTCGTTGTAAGTTATTGCCAGCAGAAGCGTATAGACCAGTGGTCGGCAACCTACTACCCGCGGGTAATTGAATTACCCACTTCGCATTTTGAATTACCCGCCAAGAAATTATGATCAAATTACTTATTTAAGAAGACCAAGGTATACAATAGTATATGTGTGTTTTGTATTTATACATATATATATAATGCAAATATATTATGTATTATATATAAATATATGTATTATTTTCTAAAAATGATTTTTTAAGAGAATAAATGGTAGACAAATATTTTTGAATTTTATTTTATTTACTTTACTTTATTTTATTTTTCAAAACATTTTTTTTTACCCAGTCTCAAAAAAGGTTGCCGACCATTAATATAGACTATAGACGATTAGACGACTAAATATTTTTGAGTTGTAAACATTTTGGTAAATTGTTGTCATCCTCTGGTCTAGTTATAAAAGCTTTACGTTGGCGATAAAATCAGTCTGAGCTTTATAAAGTTTTGGCAATGTCAATATTATATTGAGATTTAAGATCTTGGACATGGGTGTTTGTGAGGTGCTTTATCCTCGAGTTGATATTGGGTGACTAGCTTATCTCTTCTGATTTAAATTTTCAAAATATTAGGCACATTTGTACTTATTAGCTGTGATATTTAATAGTTGTAATGCTCTTTTTAAATGTTATAAATATTTTAATCATTATATTATATAAAGATATATTTAGTAGTAAACAATTTCCCAAAAAATAAAAAGTGGTCCAATTGAGATGGAAGGATTAGAGAAATACAATGATTCAATTATGCTATTTATAACATAAACTATGGTTGGAGAAAGATTCAATAGCAGATTTTCTATTCATTCTTTAGGCGTAAAAGCGTCTGATGACTGTGGAAACAATTGATGCACCCGATTGTAATATGTAGTTGAATTATAAAAAAATATTTTCTTATAAATTATGAAGTCATATTAGTAGGGAGGCCTAGTCAATCGTATTTTGTTTTTGTTATGTAATATAAATTCTTTGAAAATGATAATTTATGAACTCATTAGAAAATTTTTGAATATAGCCCAATGGATTTTCTTGTCTACGTAGCCAATTAAATATTTAATTTTTAAGTAACGAATCTTTTTTATAATGTTTTTATCTTAGACTAAATATCTTACATAACATATAAAAAAATATAATTCATTCTACAAGGTTACTATTGTATATAAAAAAATACGTATAGCGAAAAATATCGCAAAAACAGTCTACATATAAATTTAGTGTAATATATTTATTGTTTCAAATAGTCCATTTGTATTAGATAATCAGTAAAATATTCTTCTAAGAAAAACCATAATAATGATTAAAAAAAATGTAACATTGAAATAAAATTATTGTTAAGTCTATTTAGGGTTACAAAAGACTGTCTTAAAAAAATATTGCAATACCGGTTGATCAATAGTGATCATTTCAATATTTAACTGAATATTACCGGTTTTTAGCATAAATGTTGTAAATCAAGTCCTTTCTTAAAATTGATTCGAATTAAGATAAATGCTTGATGTTAACAGTTTTTTTTTGTAAATGAAAAATAATAAAAAAAACTGTACCTAATTTATATTTAAGTAGAGCAATGTTATTGTGAAATATCGACACATTGTTATATTATATATATAACTATTATATATTACAGTTTAATTTAAATGAAACAATCTAACAATAAATTTGTAGATAAGTTCAATATATATGCCAAGTCTATAAAAAATATTAGTCACGTTCATAAAAGAAAATACTTCTTAACACAATATATAGATATTCGTTAATTGACAAGTGATTAATTATACTAATTCATTTTGCTATTTTTTCCATTTAGAATAAATAATTGTTTATTTTTGGGTAAAATAAATCACTCTCAAATAGGGTTGTTCTACAATGTACATTATATTAAGTAAGTCTGATTTGATCATTGTTGGGTAATTTAAATTCATTTTTTTTTTCATCAAGTAACCTAGTTGCAGTATTGAGGTGGTGATATAAAATTCAATGCTTTTTTTCTATTTTCAGAAGTTCTAAAGAAACTTTTTGTTCACAGAAACTAAAATAACCCATAGTTTCTGCGTACGATATCCCTTTAAAAAAAACATATATTTTTACATTAGTTTACGATAATGAATGTGCGTTTTATACACTGATAATATTATACATTAGATGGTAGTGCCACCTGTTAATTCACCCGGCGCTCTCTCTTTGTCTGCACTGATGCGTAAGTCGTGTTGTGCTGTGTGTTAATCAGATATATAAATCAAGACAAATATATATTGCAATATATGAAAGAATCAGATTCTTTATTTATATAAGTTAGCAGGTAGATGGTATTATTTTCCAACATTCCTTTATTTAAATGCGTTTTCTTTTCATGAGATTCTTGGATTTTATTTTAGTAAGAAATGTATCTTACAAGTTTTTCTTATTAAGAAAGAAACAATATAATACATTTAATGAGTGATGGGATTGGGAGTAGAGTCTCTAATCCCGGGATTCACTACAGCACGTAAAAATCCCTAAGTAGAAAAAAAAAACTTCTCTCAATTTGATTTTTTTTAAATCATTGAGATAAAACTATTATCCATTGAGCTGTCCCAGGATCCTGAAAGTCCAGATCTCGAAAGATCAACGAAAGGACCCAGGATTAGATACCATAATTGATAGATTGAAAAATTTTATGTCGGGATAGAAAAGTAGTCTTATTTAATTAAAACACATTGGTTTCAAGTGAGAATGCAATCGTCCACTGAGACATTAGTGACTCATAATAACATATAAAAATGGTAACCACAAAAATCGTTTTAGCAAAATCTTAGAAATGACAATCGAATTGACACATAACGTGTGTTTATTTAAATGCATGGCAAATATATTTGAAAGTTCAAAAACTCAGTAAATCGAATTAGGTACTATCTATAATTTAATTTATTAGTGGGTACGCATGTATGTTTTATTGTGAGATTTTTGATTTAAAAAAATGTACACAATATATAATGAAGCAAAAACGGTTTAAGTAGGTGTGGTGATAAATTACTTGTCCATTAAAAATAAAACAATTCAAACTATGGATAATACGAGCACGGTAAAGAATTTCAACAAAAAAATATTCATAGTAACATGCAGTTTGTGATTTTTTGTGTTCAGTAAAAAAACTCAAATAATTTTAACGCTGTATTTAATTATCTTTTATATGCCGAATAAATATCTATTTTTAGGATCATAGTTTTTGACGTGGCAACGAACTTAAATGAAAATGAAAATTATTTTATGTATTTTTTTTATATATCAATATTATTTTATCATATATTGTCTAGATATCTTTTTTAAATTGTCGAAAGTTCAAGAAAAAAGAATCAAGAAAAGAAAAGGGATACTAAAATTGGACTCTATAGCATTCCTGAACAGATAAGGAGTCCGTAAATATAACATTTTTGTTACAAGACCCAACCGAAGGAAAACACGTTTTTGGAAAATATACAATAAATTGATTTTATAATGCACACACATTTTTGTATCTCCAAATTTTTTTTGTAAAAATATTAAGTTCTTTTATGATTTTTTTATTACCTGTACCATATTAAGTGCGCTAAGACAAACGTCCCCACAAACGACTTAGTGAGCTTTTTAATATTAATCATTTGTCACGACTTTGTGTTTTTTACTCGCTGCTTTTTGTATTTATATGCTAAATTTACAGTTTTCATCTTTTTGTAAAAATAAAAAGCAGTATGTTAATTGTCTGTTCACTTAGACGAATAAACCATTTTTATATACATGGTTTTAGTAATACAAAGAAATAACTTATCAATATAACACATTTCCTTTCTATATTTAAATAAGAGTCATTGAACAGTCTATGTTTGATAGGTCTACATCAGTGATGCACAAACCGCAGCCCGCGGGCCGCATGCGACCCTTTTTCATTTTTGTGTCGGCCCTTAAATCTTTTTCTCAAACATGTTTTTTTCACGTAAAACATTTATTTAATCAATGTAAGTAAGCTTTTTAAGTAAGAGTAAATTGGTCCATAGAAACAGGCTTACAAATATTATGTCAAATTAAAAAAAAACTAGTTAAAAAGACCAAGAATGCATTAACTTATGAATTGCATATAAATGATACATAAATATTTAACAATGAAACGATTTTTAATAAGCAAGTACTCATTATCCTTTTTTTTTGCATGGCTTATTTGTTTTAGAAATAACACGGTCAAAATAATATAATGGAACCAATTACTCATTTTTCTAAATTCACTTAATCTTTTTTACACGCTTTTAAGGCTGTTTTGTTCTGTATAAAAAAGAATTGAGCGTACTTTAAATCATTTTTTTCTTTGCGGCCCGAATCCACAATAATTTGTTTTATGCGGCCCGCTGGAAAGTAAAAGTTGTGCATCACTGGTCTACATAATTCAAGAATAAAATATACAATTTAAAACTATGCTAAATAGTAAAATTACAATTTATTAAGGTTGCATTTTTATGATAATAATGTAATTATATGTTAATTAAATGAGACAAATAAACTAGCGAAAGCAATACCGGGATCCTGGTATCCATGGTGTTTTTCAATACCGAAATACCAGTTTCGAAAACGCAAAAATACCAGTATTTTGGTTTCTTTGAAAATGAAGCGAAACTGAATTTTGAATGTACAGAAACCGACACATATTGAAATAAAATTGTTCACTATAAATAGTCATATTTTAATTGAGATAAAGTTGTATCAATATTGACAGATACTATGATTGAGCCTTTACTGTATTATTATGTTTGAAAAAAATCCGTTAGTGATGATATATTTTTTATTGACCATATTTTATTTTAAATTTAAAAATATTAATAAAAATATTTTGATTTACTTACCTGGTATTGCGGTTCAAATTGCAGTATTTTTTTTTGCTTTTTGGTGATACCGGTTTTGTGATTGTAATCCCGGTATTTAATATGAAATACTGACATACCGGTATTGATATATGCTTCCGGTATAGCAATCCCTAAAACAGACCAATTGGACGAGGTAAGGAAAACGAACCAGTATTAAATAACTTCCGAATAATTTAAAAAGGTTTAGCCTTTAACTTATAACAACTCTTATGCAAGGTTGTAAAAGACATGACAGAATAAATAAACCTTGTAATGATCATGTCAAAAATGTCACCTGCTTCATAGTAAAGCGAAACAAAAAAGTATTATTTCAATAATGAATCATCGTATTAAATCAATTTGCAATGCAAAAAGCCTTGTATTTTGATAAAAATGAACTGCGCTTTACTCCAGTATAATTTCGGTAAAACCTTTATATTGTTTTGATGTTAAAAGAACACGCTCATTTTTTAGCATTGTTTCAAAGACGTACTTAAAATTCTCTGTATTTCATTAGCGTATATGATACAATGAAATAATAAATTATGATGGCTTTTTAAGCATCAGTTAGCGTTATTTAAATTCAAGGCGTACCGCACCTAATTATTACATTTAAAGAATTCAATAAAATTGTTAAATCAAATTAAGTTTTTTCATCCGAAAATAAGAAAAAGAAATTTCACGATGAAAATATTACAAATCAATACATAATTATTCGTTAATTTTCACTTAAAAACCGTTCACTAAACATGTTCGTTTCCTTCTACTAAGAAGCAATAGCTCAACGGATTTTATTTTCTGAATAACAGATTTTCCTACTCGTCGATAAGGTCTTCACCTGCTGTCCGGCTTTCTAAATATATTTTTTCCATCATATGTAAATGACGCAGCCAACTCGTATAGAATTGTCAGGTGGACTTAACAAGATTTGGACTATTGTATTCTGACATCAAAAGGACAGCATACTGAAAACAGTATATTTTTAGACCTAATGCTATGAATATCGTCGCTTTTGTGATACAGATACATATAATATAACACGCGATATAGGGATTTGAAAATATTTAATTTAACGAAAGTATTGGGTATGTTAGATACTTAATAAATATAAAAACATATTTTTTAAAAACATTTGTATCATTTAAAGATAGTTATATACTTTTTGGGTAATAGGTTCGCTACCTAGGAGATAATATGTCGTTTCGTATAGTATTTCTTCTTGATATAATTCTACGTTTGTGTAAAATGAAATTGTGTATAAATACTTTTATTCGATTTCATCTAGATTTTTTAATAAATTTGAATCGTTCAAATTATGTACACTCCCACAGATTTTGTCATTAACGACCTGGGTTTCGCCTTTCGGCATCTTCAGGCGTTCAAGTGCACGGATGAACTTGAACTGACGCTTAGTGAATGAGTGTTTCGTGTTTTTATATTAAATAAATGTATCACTGAGTCTAAAGCCATTGCTGGCGAAAAGGATAAGCTCATGGGAATACCCAAAGATTTGAGTAGTGAGTGGTTTTAAGAATTATATTTATTTGTTTGTCGGCAAAGGTTTTATGATATTATTTATATAGGGTATAGAAGTGGAGATCCCGGAAGGTTTAATATTTCATTTAAAATCGGAAGGCTATGCAACTGTGCCCTATTGATTTCTAAAATTTCCTGGAAAAATAGCTTATGACTGTCTGTATTTGGGATTATAGATATTTTATATTTTTTTTATTATTTACAAGACGATATTTCACGATGCTTAAACATATTTGTTTTATAACGTTGTTCCTGTTGAAATTAACGTTACTCTGTTAAAAATGTCACTTAGATCGCCGTCTCAAACATGTCAATATAAATCAGTGATGAAAAAATCCACTACTCAAATTTTTTAAATTAAGATAAATACTTGCGGATATTTAATAACGAAAACAAGTTACGCATTGGCAACGTCGTGATATATGAGCCACCGCCCATTTTTAAAAATCACTCTGCACTTAAATTTTTCGTAATGCAAAATAATTTAAAACGCTTCAAGCATATTTGCATTGGACTCATATAATATATTCATCTTGATTGCTTTGACACACCTATCCTGTATCATTAATAGTAACAGTGGGTAAAGCAATATCTCGGCTGTGTGATTGGTCAATGGTAGATACATATCAAAGCCAAGTTGAGTCTTATATTGATAATTTAACTTTACTATCACAATTAAAAAAACCCATTTTTTTTTAAATTTAAGATTTCGACTGAACCCCCCATGTTTTATTGTAGTAAAACTAAATAGCATGTTAACAATGCAATCAATGTTAGCTATAATGCTACTAATAAAGGAAAATAATTGCAATCGGATGAAACAATGTTACAGCATTGACAATTCATCTTCGCAGATTACCCATCCAACAACTCACCGCATTAACAATGTATGTATATCAAACAATCCATCACTTAAAAAGAATTGCCACAAAAAATTGAAAAAAAATAATAGCTTATCCGAATATTATGATTTTTCAATGTATAATGAATGTAATAAGCTTAAATAAACTATGGAAAATATAAATAAGTATTACTTTGCAGAACGTGTAATATGAATTGCTAAAACATATAATTGCAACTTTATCGATTGCAAAAAAAGTATTATTTTTCAAGTAAAGCTGCAGACCATTAAATTAGTTATGTATATACTTTCGTGGATAACTAAATAATACTACCATTTTGGTAATGAATTTTCATAGGGTTTATTTTTAGCTGTACGTTGTATCAGCGGCGAATTTTAGTGTCATTAATTTTTGACGTTAAAATTTGTGTATCAGAATGATAAATAATTGTTTGCTGATTATAATCAGCAAACAAGAATAAATAAAAGCAGATATTTTGAGGCAGGAATCAAGCCGTGAATATGGTAGGAACATGATTCCATTTTTTTAGGGAATCAATGCTTATCATGCCTTGGAATCTTCAGAAAAAAATGTAAATGAAGTCTTTTTTGTTTTATTGTAACAATGACATTAACAAAACTTTGGTTTTGTTATACCGCGACGTTAAAAACTGCAGTTTACTCAATAAAAAAAGATGCAAAGGTCAAAACCTCAAATTATTATTGTTCAATGCTATTTTTTCTGTAAGGTCTTTGAATCTGCGATGCATTCTTATGTAAGTATGCAATAAAAATAAATTTTTTCATAGGGCCAAACGATGACTTTAACATATATTATGATTTAATAGATGTAAATGAAATGTATTGGTTCTCACCACCTTGAAAGGTGGAAACACCATGTATAGAATAGACATATTTTATTTGAATTACGCATTTGGTTTAGGTATAAACAGTATGATAATAAAATATTGTTACAATTTAAAATTCAATTAATCGGTAATAGTTACATTGAGTGATAATAATATTTTTATTCGAGCGATATAGAAATACATACATGATCATATGTGATAAAGTGATTATTAAAAATGATAGTTAGTATGAACGTGTAAATTCATCATTGCATAAAAAACAGTATTTTTCAGCCTATCGAGTTATTTGAAATTACAATCAGTGGCGGATTAACCACATGGTAGGCCCTAGGCGCAATAAAATTTGGAGCCCCCATTTACGTTAACAGGAGCGGCCAATACGTTAACAAGGGGCTCGATTAATCTCGAAGCAATTCTCGGTGTTCTGGGGAAGGAGTAAATATTGGTATCACCCCTATGCAATTATATACATAACATAAATACGAAATCGATTGATACTTAATACACATATATAATATTTAAAAATACGCCATTTACTGTAAACTTATCAATCTAAATGGCTAAAAATGTACTACTGTGTATACTGAAGCTGTCGTAGATTACATATTTATATGTCAGAAATTGCAACTTTATCTGATAATATTGTTTTCTCTTAAATTAACAAGGGGCTCGGCAGTCTTAATCAAATTTAACAAGGGGATCGCGCGAGCCCCCTCCTGCTGGATTATCTGTACTTTTATATAAAAAGTGTACAATAGTATGTTTGGTATAACCCAATATTGGTGTCACGGATGTAAAGAATGACTGGACTGCGTTACATTTTTCCTTGAATTTGAATATTTCTAACCATATTTTGTTGTCAGCTGTAATACTGTAAAATAAATGAAATTGAATCTCAAAATATGTACTTCTGCCATCTTTAAGGTTTATTGTCACATTATTTTTTTATGTTGACTAAATTTATAAATAAAATAATAACAGTTTTTTTACAATGTAACGAATTCATTTGAAACCTTTTGAGCAGTAAGTTTCCTTTTATTCAGTTTGGTTTGGACGTAAATTTTAATTATTTACAGTTCAGTGAAATCCTGTTTTCAAGTGCCCGTAATTTTTCGCTATTTGCGTATTTTGTTTTGCAATCTCGGTGTATTTTAGTTCTTTTAGAGAACTGGGTAAATTTGAAAAAAAATCCATTTAGAGAATTAATTACGTTTAGATCTTTTGGTTTATTCAATAAATAGGTTCGCATTTAATTTTTCACGCCAGTAAATTTTCTGATTATGTAAAAATGCAAACGAATCCTCCGTTGAGAGCAACGGACTTACAGCTAGTGCATATATTAATATGCAATAATACAAATTACAAGATTTGTTTTATATGTTAAGAAAATAAACTTTGTGGTCAACTTATATTTGTGATTGATTCGTTCAGAGAATATTGTAGAGCTAACCTGCAGACGCAGAGAGATCACCTCTGTATATACATACGTCTGTTTTTCTGTTTTTTAATGCAATCACAAGTGGGTCAATAACGCTTCAACGTGATACAGTACCTACTTCATTAAATTTAGATAAATTTGATATGTTTAGGTTATGTAAAACGATTTTCGACAGATAATTTGAATAATTAATTTCGACTACAATTTTTTTTATTGAAATAATGAATTTGTGATAGAAGTTGGTTGCCCCACCACCACCGTTTTTGTATATACGGCAAAGTCACGATCAAAAAAACAAATGAATTAACTCTTCAAACGATCGATATAGGGCAGTGTCTGCCAAACTTTTTTACTTCACACTGGTGAATGGGACTTGTTCCGCGGCACACCAAATAAAAATGTTTAGAAAAGGAAATGTGGAAAATGTGTCGCGTTGACCACTATGTACGAATGTGACAAATGTTTATTTGAATATGTAGATCTTAAATTTATTTGAAAACTTAAATGAATAGGCATTATTAAAAATGAACATTTTTTAAGCTTTTTCCTCCGCGGCACACCTGAGACTTCTTACGGCACACAGCTTGGCAGACACTGATGTAGAGCTACGCAAAACCTTATTATATGGTGAATTTGAATCATTAAAATTATGTACATTCACACAAGTTTTGTCACTAACGACCTGGGTTTCGCCTTTCGGCATCTTCAGGCGTTGAAGTGCAAGGATGAACTTGAATCCCGGGTCGTTAGTGACAAAACTTGTGTGAATGTACATAATTTGAACGATTCAAATTTAATATTGAAATTCCACCTAGCACCTTCAGTAGAAATCTTAAATTATTATATGGTGGTTGAAAAATAAAAAAGTACTTAAAGAATCATATGTTTATCGAATATATAAAGAATACCCCGTTTTCTCTAGGTTCGTTAGGAATTATTTACTAATAATTTGTAACAATGATAGTAAATAATTAAATTCAATAATTTTTCTTTTTTTGGGAGGAAAGATTCGTACATTAATAAAAAGCAAAAATATATACAAATGTACATATGAATATAAGTTATTATGCAGAGGTATAGGTAAAAGCTATTAATATGATATATATTAAATTCTTAGATCATTCATAAGGATATCGGAAAAACCTTCAAGTATTATATTTACGAAATAGTGTCACAAAAGCGAAGCCACGATTTATGCAGAAATGACAAAGTTAAGTTAGCTTAGTCAGATTATATTATACTTATATCTATAAGCGGATAAATAGATCAGTGCTAGAGAAAGTAACAAAGTTGTCAATATTTATTATGACGAATGTGTCGATGTAAAAATATTAGATAGTGAAAAATAAAAATATTTAAATACTCCATATGTTCTGTAATAATAAATTATTAAAAATGAACAGATTATAGTTTATGGAAGTTAATAAAGTCATCAGTAGAAATTAAACAATAGTAAATTACATTTTAAACAGAACAAGCGAATCACAATTGTTGAACTTATTTTCTTGAGATTTACCGTCTCTAGTATAAGTAAATGATTTATAATTAGTACTACCAATGTTTGTATTTTACATGCTTATTGCGTTTTATAGGAAAGAAAAAACCCCGACTTTTATTTAGTAATTCTTTACTGAAAAATCTATCCATTAACTAATGATTTGAGAAAATGTTCAAAAGTTAGTAAAAAAAACGTGTCTCTTTCCTAATTGTTTATCACTCTCTACAATGTGAACATAATAGAAAATTCAACGCGTTTGTGGCAACGGGCGGTGAAAAAACACTATTTGTTTGTATTGCGCTAGTAAATATTCTAATATAATTGAACATTTAAAATATATACAGATCCACTTAACTACTTCCTTCAACATTGAATTGTTTTCTGATACGGCTGTATTGTTTTTATCAAGATAAGTTACAAATATTCTGCTTCTCGTATACGTAGTGTGTGACATAAAATAAATTAAATATTTCATACATGTCGCAGTCGCAGACGAAACCCACTTGGATTACATTTGAATAAATAAAGAAAATCTACCAAAAGCTAATATTCAATAATTTTATTTTATATTTAATTATGTGTTAAAAGACATTCCAGGATAAATATGTACACGTTATTAATGGTAATTTAAGGTAAATCAATAGATTGATTTACATGATTATTCAATCATGAACGACGTGTTATAACCGTTAATTTTTCGAAGCAAACAATCTTATCTCAGCGTTACCGTTGTAAATATTTTAGACAACTAAATTTTATGAAAAAATATATTGTATATGTTGATTACTAATGTATCTTCGTCGGATGTAAGAAACAACTACTTGCCTCCATAAAGATACATGCTAGCTATAATTATACTAAGTGCAACAGAAGACTACGTCGTAATATATTGCTGATTTGGATAAATAGCTTACGGAAAGTGTAAAGGAAAATAGAATTTTTGTGGATGTAAATTAATTTTATATTATTTTTTTTGTCGTTTTTTCTCAGGGAGGTTAAGTCATTTTTCCATATTTTTCTATCATGATTATATAAAACAATCGCCATAATCTTTTGCTGTACAGAAAATAGAAATAAAATGAAGTAAGTGGCATCAATACTGTGTAAAAATATTAAATAGTTAAAAATAAAAATATTAAAATACTCCATATGTTCTGTAATAATAAATGATTAAAAATGAACAGCTTATAGTTTATGAACATTAATAAAATCATCAGCAGAAATGAAACATTAGTAGATTACATTTTAAACAGGACAGGCGAATCACAATTGTTTAACTTATCTTGAGATTTACCGTCTCTAATATTAGTAAATAATTTATAGTTAGTGTTACCAATGCTTGTATTTTACCCGCTTTATGCGTTTTAAATGAAAGAAAAAACTCAAATTTTATTTAGTAATTAATAAATAAATCATTTTTTTAATATAATGCAATAAAAGTATATATCTCACACCATAGAAAAAAAAAGCCGGACAATTATTATCAACCACGGCACTTATTTGCGAAACACATCGAAAAATGATAACCGAAATATAGACTGATAAACGAAATATAGATTGTGAGAGTATGTACTTCTCAAAACTTATGTGAGTAACATAATAGTGGTATGATAAAGAAAAAAATAGTTCAGACAACTTGGTGCTTATTCAATTGTCATGGACATGGGTATTTGTAATTTATTTTCTCTTCACGAGTGACTGTGAAACAATTCTCATTAAGTATATCTAACAAAAAATCTGGAACATTGGCAATTAGCTGTAATGCCAACTTTTATATTATACAAAATGTGTAATGAAAAAATGTTTTGTGTGTGTAATAATAACCATGTAATGCATAATATCAGTTTAAATTTTGAATACACTCTTAGGCAGTGGTAACCAACATTTCTTTTGTAGCTCGGACACCTTGAATGACTTAAAGCGCTGTATTTCAATGCCGCTGGATAAACAAAATCGACTTATAAAAATAAATTAGCCGAACTTTTTTAACAATACATATAACTAAAAACCATTATTAAGTTACTTGTGTAGTAGATTATTACCTGATTTTTCATAATCAGGTGATAAACTTCTCAGCTTGGAAAGCACTCATGCACTACTATGAGTCGTTAGTGAGCAATATACTCATTGATCAATCTATCCAATCTGAACATTTATGTAGGTATTGCTTGACTGATACAACCGAGAACAAAAATCACCGTCTGATTCGATATGTCGAGGGCGTAATAGGCAGAAAATCGTAAATGACTATTTATAAATTTTACAGAGGATTTTCTTAAAAATAATTCCATAAGTGCGGTTACTAAATTTGAATATCCTGCTATTACAACTATTTTTTCTGACTATTTTCAGTTATCTAGATCAGCGTTTCTCAACTGGAGTCCAAGTGGAACAAACGATAATAAGTCAAAACGCTAAAATGCACAAGTCCTAAAAAAGATAAGGTGAATGAGATAACGCTCTATATTTTTTATTACTGACGCCTTAAGCGATATTGAACAATTATTATCTTAAAATGCAATTTACCGAATTGTGTCGCTTAAGTTCTTTTGCCGATTATGGGTCGAATATAACATAGCTGTTAACTGAATTTGTTGCAATGCTGTAGTATTCGTATAAATTATCACAATTTGAAAAGTTTATTTATGTAATGGGCATTTAAGATATTATTGGTAGGCACGTGGGTGCCCGCGAGTTCCGGGTTGTTGAAAACTGTTCTAAGGTTTGGGGTCGCAAAGACGGATGAAGTCACTCACACACGCTGCAGGCAATCGTTACACGATTTGAAAGTTCAATGTAGATTATATTTTTTTTATTGCAAATGTAAAGATAAGTCGAGTTCTCAAGAACCTATGAGTATAAATTCGTTGTACGAGACAAGGTGACCCCATTGTGAAAAGCTTGCTTTTGCAAGTACTTATTTCGTTTTGCATTTATCAAGATAAAATGTTTCTATTGTGTGTAGTTAAACTTCAGAAAATTATATAAATTTAAACCTTTGATTTTATGAAACAGCAGCTTTGATAGGATTTTGATAAATTATTTAAATAATCATAATTTTGAATAGTAATTGATTTCAGAAGTAGTCAAAACGTTTTATGTATAAACTATTTGTAAATCAAATTTGACTTGGATTGTAGAAAATATTATACTGTTTAAATTTTGAAAAAAAATTCTCGTATGAAATAAACTTGATTTTGTAAATGAAAATCTAATAGGTATGTATTTAAAAATAAATATATTTCACAATATTAGTATAAACGAGTTTATGCGGTATTTTTTGAAAAACAAAAAAAATACTTAATTTTACCAGATGAATATTTATAATAAATGTTTTTCTTGATTTATTGTATTTGTTACGCAACACATACAATCTCACTCTGTTAGTAAACTACACGCATTGAGCTAATGTTGACATGAGGTATTCGTAATACTGGTAGCACTATAATGACTTTTTTTATAGATCGAATAATGTACTATTAATAGCATGTATAAAAGAATAATTCGTGGAGAGATACTCTTGTGTTTTTATTATTAAAATAATATATGTATGCATATTAAAAAGTATTGCGAAAATAATCTGATATGGTTTTTATTCTATTGTGATGTAACTATATTATTAAACATACGTAATATGAAAAATCATAACAAAAACGGACACTCCCCCTTTGGTAGCAAAAAAAAATGAATACACCTTTCCGAGTAAAGGTATGAACGTATTTTAAAAAAATGGCGCGATAAAACTAAGCATCAAACAAGTTTTAGATATTATTAAATTTGAGGAATGCTTTTGCAAACGCAATAATGGCCAAGTATTGCGTTATCCTATTTGGTGTGTACAGGATGTGACTATCCCCCGCCTAAATTTTAGTTTTTAGTATCCGAAACGAGTGAATAATAAATCTAACGATACATCAACGGGTAAATCAAGAAATCATTAAACAAAAATATCATTTCTGTAAAATCATTAATATTTAAAAAAGTAAATAATTATTTTTATTGTTATTGTCATTAGCACCACTAGTATGAATGCCCATATTACGTTATTTTCTTATTATATTTATTGAAAGTTACATAAAGCATCGAATGTTTTCAAATTTCGAGAATATGTTATTATGTTAAATATTTATATACAGTAATTGTTTTGTATGAAAATATTCAATTTTCAGCGACTTACACGCTGTCTCTGATTATCAAAAAAAAAAAAGTTTCACCCAGTGCTGCAGTAATTGTGGCCTTCATAGTGCTTAAAATATTTTCTAAAAAAAATCCGTTAAGCTAAAAGGTATTATCTGTACAATGACGCAGGGTTGTCAAAAAAAATCAACAAAATGGCGATGTTTTGAAAAAAAATCCAAATTATGCTTTAAAAGTCTGATGATTTTTTGCATGGCAAATTGTCATTTTTTATGATTTGTATTAGAGTTAGAATAAATTCAACGATCAAGTGATTCATCATAAACAAGGGTATTGGTTTGATTTCGTGTGTCTAAGTACTCTACATGGTCATAGTAAACACCGTTTTCTATTGATTCCACTATTCATCCTTTTTCTCCTTGAATATCGTCAAATTTCTTTTACTCAATTTTGGGTAAAAAGGATACAGACTTCAGTTAGTCATGAGCTGTGAGGACGAATAGGACTACCAAAATCACATGCGATTTTTTGAATATCCGCTTATTTTAAATGGACTTTTTGAAACTGTTATTATTTTATCAAAACATTAAATTATTTACACTACTTTTACTAATATGTTTGTGTTGAAATAGTATTCATCTAAAGAGCTCAATTTTGAAATATTTCAAGTTATCTATATTTCAACCCCGAATGTTTATGTGCCCGTACGGCCACGCTCGTCCTTACTACTATATGTAAACGATATGACATGGTGATATAAGGATGAGCATGACCATATAGTCAAGCGGGATTTCTATACAACGACTTTGTGTTGATATAAAAAAAAAATGTTAGAAATAAAAGTTGTCCGTGATTTCAATATGGCTTAGAAATCTCTCGTCTCTGGAGGATTAATAGTATATTGCATAGGTTCCCAACCTTTTCCGGGTGGCGACACCTTTTTATAAAATACATGTGACCCGCGGCCCCAATGCAATTGAAAAATGCATTTTTTTTTTCAATAAAGTAATTTTAGTTGACTTTTTTGTTATTCAAATCCAAAATCGAAAAATTTGGCGACCCATAGGTTGGGAACCCGTGGTAACGTGAAAATGTAATACAAGTAGTAAAAGCAGTAGAACCAATCTTGAATATGTTATATTGTAAAATTTTGTAAATGTCGGCAAATTATTTACAACTAAAATAATAATCATTCTGTATATTCACAACATTTTTTTGTAAGTAAGTTGTTGTTAAACAAACGGCTTTCATTTGACCATTGTGTTTGTCACGTACGCCAGCTGACCAATTGAAAAACGATTTGCATATTTCGAACACTTTAAAACGTTGATCCTAGTTATTTTTTTAATATTGTGAAGCTTGCGAATGAAGCGGATTACGTTAGTTATCTTACAAAGAATGCGGGAATTGCTGATTCGTTTTTTTTGTCAGTAATAAAAGTGTAGCGCAGAAGTTTTCGACAACTCTACTTAATGGCCTATAAAATCAACATTAGAATACATATATTACAGCTTCTTTATAAAATATTCTTTAACTTGTATTGAATACAAATGTAAACAATGAAATCTTTCAATAAAATATTAACTTATCATCTTCGTTTCTCAAGGGATATTTTTTTTACATATAATAAAATTATAAAAAAAAACTTTCTCTAAATTCATAGAATATACTAAATATTTAGCCTATTTTATTGAGAAAATATTGATCAGAAAAATTATGCCAAATAAGATAAATGTAATATATAATTACGGGGTTGAATCACAGTACCGACAATATTTAATTGTTATTTGTCCACCGCAGTGGTCATGACTTTCGTTCGGTTGGTCAAGGCTTAAAAAAGCAGTTGAAAAATTATATTGTTGGATTCAAATGTATGAAGTGATTTTCCTGTCTGCGTTCTATTCTAATTTTCTTCTTTTTAATCGTTTTTTTTTTAAATATAACGATTCATTTCGATCAATCAATCATGGCCAAAGAGAGGTTGGCAACCCTTGTTATTGTAAGTGGTATCTGATACATAGTAAAAAAACTTGTAAAGTATAAACAATATTAGTTAGTAATCTATATACATATTAATAATCGATATAGGTTGGCAACCCTTGTTATTGTTAGCGGTATCTGATTACATGGTGAAAAATCTTATTAAATATTATATATACAATGTTATTTAGTAATCACAACATTTACAATCAAAAATCTATTTATCTAAGATGATTCATTTATTTTATTTTAAAAACAGTTTTGGAATGCGTATAATACATTGCAACTTTTAATTTATAAAACAATAAATTTATGTATTTAAATGGGCGCAACTGGTACTGATTATTTACGGGTGTGTTGAAGCAATATTGCAAATATTACAAACAGGTTAATCGAGTAAAATAGTTAACTGCTTTTTTCTTAACCGGTTAACTGGTTTGAAAGCCATAGATTCATCTCATCGTAAAAAAGACTTAATTTTTATTTATATATACCAAGACAAGTGTTTCTAAATATTTTTTTTTGAATTACTGTCAAAGTAAATAAAAATAATATTTTGTTATGAATTTATTTTTTTATTCAAACAAATAGGTTCCATTGAACGAAAGCTTGACTAAATTTTTAATATTTTTTAGAGTCTTACATATTGATAAGTAAATATAATACATATATAAACGTTTATTCTAATCTTCATATTACACCTAAAATGCATAAAACTTAAAAGACCTTTTTCAATTGTGTTAACAGTAATTACACTATATAGTTTCTATAAGAAATATTCGTATAATATATTATTTACACAAGCAGAATTTTTATAATTTAAAGTATTTGGAAGTCTTAAAATAATATTATATCCGCTGTCTTAGGTACCCACCTGAGTGGCACTCATCCGTTCTATGAAATAAGCGACGACAAATCTCTGCGACTGGGCCCGAAGCCGAAAGACTCCAAGGTTCACCAAATCAAAGTTAATTGGACAAGAAATATAGCTGGATGACAGGCATTCGTATTTACTAAATTCATTCCACTTAAGACCTAATTATACAAAGACTATATATACTAAATGATATAAGTCTTTTCCTAAATCCCTAGCCTAGCTTACTATTAAAGTTTTATCCTGAGCCTCTATTTGAAAATAAATTTGGGCAATGTATGTTTAAGATATCTTAGAAGAAATCCATATGCTTCATATTGGGAGCGGACATAGTTTAAATACAAGGTCAAATAAAAACAAATATTACTTTGAAACCAATCTTATAATGTACTATTTTGATTTACATGTCGTTTTCAAGGAATCGATTTACCATGTCAATCGAGCTATATGTTTGTATTTCCCATATTAAAGTCTGGAATGGTTAAAAAAAACGATAGTTTAATAATTATTACACGCAATGTAATATTTTCTGTTTGGTGGCGTGCCCAATTACCCAAATACAATTAATATCTAACCTTAATTTGAAGTTTGTAAATATGTTTATTTTTGCCGTCATCCGATCAGATAAAAAAAGTTTACTTCCTTTGGTTCAATCAGCGCATAAACAACTCGGCCACAAAGCAACATTATACGATTATATCAACAAAACTTATACGATGACCGCTTGTTTATTAATGTTTTAAATACGGATTGAATTAATATAAGATTTTTAATAACTTAGTCAAATATGTCAGAATGGAAAAAATAAAATCATTCGTACTTAAACAAGCATTGTGAAAATAAGATTGTTTGAGGATGCCTCTGAAAGAAGAGAAACACGTGTCACAGTTTGTAGCACAGTACGTGGAATAATCTAAATTATTCAAAATCTTGTATTAAATGAACTTCCACAAAGTTACCGCCGAGTCCATCGAACGAATTAAAGTTTCTTGTCAACTTTGAATATTTAATTATACCGTCAATATATTATATTTAGCACATATCAGTTAATCATTAACATGATATTTGATTATTAACAAATATTTTTTTGATGTTTGCATTTTAAAATATGTACACACAAAAATTATGTTTTTCAGTTTTTTAGTGTACCATATGTTCATACTGCAATGAATTATATTATTAAAATGTGTTACTTAGCATATTGTTTCATAGTAAGGAACGAAAGAAGAAACATAACAAATAAACTTTCCTTTATTGTTTAGTTTTTAGAAAAAAATAAATCGGCTATATTGGATAAACTTACATTTAATTTACAATTTATTTACTAAAAATTAAGTTGAATGCAGTGATTGCTCAAATACGTCTTCAAATGTAGAAAAATTCATAAGCAAAAATGAAATTGCAAATCTTGCTGACCACTCAAAACGGTAGCTTTTAATATTAAATTTGTTTTCTTTGAATTCATTAAATTCATACAATACTTTTAAAATGTCAACTGGTATTCTTGATGCTTTAAGTAGAATTTAAAAAATAACCCGTTTCACGGATCACGACCATTAAATGAAATTGTGGAATTGGTATATCAAATTGTGTTTCATGTATAATTAATTATTTTGTTAATTCATTCCCGTTCATCTTATCAATATAATTTATCGCGATCAGATTTTAAGAATGGACGATTGATATATATATATATATATAATAATATATTTCGAGCACAAAGATTATTAACCTAATAAATTAAATAAGTCATATATGATATTTTAAATAGGTTTATGACATTTAAGTGCATCGCTCACTTTCCGTGTTTATAAAAATACACTTGGAAACAAAAAGTTAATCCAGCACAAACGGAACAAAGCAAGGACGTAGTATCTGTAACAATCTTTTTGTAATCATTTTTATATCTTTTAGCAATAAGTTGTGCATAAATCATTATCGACTCAAAAAGAAAAAACATATTTTATAAAATAACAATCGTATACGTAATTCAGCCTTTTTTCTGAAACATAATACAGTAAGTCCTTGACTTACGCGATTTCGGACTTACGCGATTTAAAAACAAATGCATTTTTTACTTCGCTGATCTTTATTGACAAGTGTCGCGCTCGATTTTTTCCTTCATAACATTAATCCATAACCCTTAACAATGCCAAACAGTGATAAAAGAAGTAGAAGTGACATTACTATGGAGACGAAAATTAAAATTAAAAACCAATTCGAGAAAGGCGAAAAGATGGCAGACGTCACACGCTCTCATAAAATCGTACCATAAATTTAAAGCTCGTAAAAGCCTACACAACATTAAAGTAACCGGTGAAGCTGCCAGTGCAGACTTAGAGAGGGCTACGAATTTTATCAAAGGTTTAGCAAATATCATAAAAGATGACGTAGACGAAACGGTATTATATTGGAAAAAAATCTCAGATCGTTCATATATATCCTAACTAGAACATACTTCCAACTAGAATATATAGGTGAACTTGTAGAAATGACCAAAGAACTGAATCTAGATCTGAATGAAGAGGATTTCGTCAATTTAATCGAAAGTTATTCAACAGAAATGAGTAACGAAGTTTTAATGGAACTCAACGATTTGACAATAAAAGACACTTTTTTAGAAGAAAACGAGGAATCAAAGCTATTTGAAACCAAGAAGGTGGCTGAAAATTTAAGCATGATCGAAAATGGTTTAGCTGGTTTCGAGGCTCAAGACCCTGATTCAGAACGATTTGCAAGAGTTTCAAAATCAGTGCATGATGCTATTTCATGCTATACTATCATTTATGAAGAAAAGAAAAGGGCTACAAGGTAAACAAAACTGGACCAGTATTTTAATAAGTAATCTACATAAAGCTGAATAAACCGATTTATATACTTTACTGAAAAAATAATATTAATATTAAAAACAATTGTTTTATTGATTATTTATACATGTAATTCTATTATGACACATATCGTATAAAAATTCTCAAATTTAAGGTTTGTTCGACTTACGCGATTTTTCAACTTACGCGAAAACCTTCGGAACGAATTAATCGCGTAAGTCGAGGACTTACTGTATGTACTTTTAATCAAACTTTATCAGAATGATGGAATGGAAATAAAAACAGAAATCTGCAAGTAAATATTTTAAAAAATATTGAGGTTATTTTTATTTGTACCTTCGGATAAGGTGACAACAATAATTTTTAATAAAATGGATCATTTAAACACCTGAAATGCATTTAATTAAACCAATGAAGGTAAAAATAATTACTACGATTTAAATAATCTATATTATTAAACATGGAATGGAAAAAAAAATACTAAACCTAAATCTATAATAGAGACAGTAGGATAGTGATCGCTTTATTCACTTCCACGCACGACGTCTACAGATGTTAGGGTGTTTATTTTTAGAGAGGAATCTTCAAGACAAGGATGTTGTATGCAGTATACAAAAAGGATGAAATATTTTTTTGTTATTCAATCTCTATATGACGCTGCAAATGAAAGGATTTTTACTGATTAGACTGCTTATTTATCACCCTAGCTTTCCATCGAGTGAGTCAAAATTAGATGAATACATGGATGACCATTAAAAAAAAATACGGTTACGTATCATTCATTGTGATATTTATTCCCATTGGCAGCGAGATCGATCAGTTTTTCAAGAGTATTAAATACATATATTCCTTTGACACTGTGCTATAGTATATATATAATGTATACAATACTCGTCCAACGTAGTCAAATGAACAGTTTTTTCAATTAATATTATTAAATTATAACTTAAATGTATTATGTATGTTGATCTCAGTTATAAAAACAAAAACTTATAAAACAGTTATTACGTAATAATATTAGCTACCGAGACACTGAGAATGTTTTCTTATCGGACAATATTATTCGCAAAAACCCGGATATGAGATACGAGAACGGTATCAGGATGTCATACATATCAAGACATACCTACATACATTGAAATTCTTATTAGTTATTATCGTCTATATGCGATGTTGGAAAAACCGTAACACTCTAAGATATATAAATACCCACCTTCCCACTAACGCAATAAACTATTTTTTTTATATAAACTGTGTTGGAAGTTACGACGCTATTATTCATTGCTTATATAATTTTACCGCTATATCGAAAAGATTTTTAAATACACTCGGCCCTCGTGTACATCTATATAATATAGTAGTTCTAGAAAACTTCGTGCTATGTAAGTCGATGTTATACGAGATTTAAAGACAATAAAATTGTAGGGATTTGTAGTTGTTTTTTAAAGAGTGAATATGTAACTACTTTATTTATTTTAATATGAAAGTGCAACAGACAAAATATAAAGAATTAAAACTACCATAATTTATCACTTTTTTACTTCACTTTTTATTATGGAATACTGCGTTAAGTTATCTGTTAACTTCCATCTTCGAATTCAAGAGAATTCAATTAATTATACTCAAACTAGGTACTTTATACAGATTAAAATTACATCGATTGCTTACTAGTTTGTAATATAAATTAAATATGATTTTTTCAAAATGAAATAACTAGACACGAAAAATAATATATGTAAGTAAAATGTGTAAATGCAATTTGGATTCATTCAGAAGGCCGCACGTAATGCTGTTCAATTACGCAGGTTTCCAACTTCTGCTTGAGCCTATATGAGAGTTTGAGAGTTATTTGATAGAATTAATCAAAATTTTAATAAAAATAAAAATCTTGAAATACTCTATCTAAGAAATTATAAAAGGTTACAAATGAATAGCTTGGGGTTTTTTGAGATTAATAAAATCATCAATAGAAATAAAACAATAGTAAATAACTTGACGTTGGAAAAGATCTCTACCGACTAGTTGGGTTTGGGCTCGATTTCCGGTAAGGTCATTGTCAAGTATAGATTTTTCGATTTAAATTCAGACCTAAGACGACTGTTTATGACTCCAATCTACGTCAAGTTAGCATCGAGTGACTTACAAAAGAATTATCATCGAGTTTTTCTCGTATGATCTTTAAAATATTTGGCCCATTAGCATTAGCTTTAATGCCACATCTTTTTCTTAAATTTAAAAAGATACATCTTTTAAGCGCGAAACACGCGTCATTGTTTCGAGGCCTTAAAGTCAAACAACACTATCTACAAAAGTGTAACTTTTCAGGAGAGCCTAAAAACGCTTTTTATTATTTTATAACTTTACAAATTAGATGCTAATTTAAAAACTAATGTTCACATTTTATATATATTTTTTGGACTGTATGTTTATATTGTTAACGGTGATGATAAAAGTGTTGGGTAATATCTTAAAAAACATTTAAAAAAGACAACTTAATATAGTTGACATTAGACTTCACTGGTGATTTAAGAAGAAACTAAAAAAGATTGGCCAAATGTTGTTTGACTATGATGTAGCCGAGAATGAAAAATAAAGTAATCGACCAAAACACACTTTTTTGTGGATAACGTTGTTTCACTATAAGCCCCCGGTTTGTGGCACAACAATTGGAGTAAGAAAGTTACCATATTTAATTTTATATCAACGGTAATATTAGTCATGTTATATGATGAATATTTCAAAAATATAAAGATTTTTTTATTGTAAACGAACGAATTAATTTTACGATTCACTTAAAAATAAAACTTGCTAGTATTTGTTGAGTAATGACATTTCCATTTTTTAGCCGATTCGAATGAATGAATTCAGATAAAAATAATACTCTCTTGACGTAAATATGACCTCGAGTACTCGAGCCTCATAATGCCGGTCTAAAGATAATAAATATTATATATCAGATATTTGAATTAAACGTAGCATATAATTACTTTTTAAACGCCTTTATAATATAAAAAAAACAAATAGGTGACCCGATTTAATCATCTCAAAAGCGTCAACTTATTATTTAAATTAATAACAATTAAATATTACAACCAATATTTCAATTATCATAAATAAATCATAAATGTAGTCCAGATTTACGATTTGTATTTTTTTTATGAAATAATAATTATTCATTTAATTATACAGATTAATTGTGATTTTTTAAACAACAGTCATTTGCAATAAATTCAATATTCTTATTGAATTAACCAATAGCATAAGTTGAATCAGTGGTCGACAATATTTTAAGACACAATTACGTAGGAGCTAAAAATTAATAAAAAGTCATGGAATTTGCTTATTTATAATATTGATTTAATAAGTTTGAAATATTTTATCATAATTAATATTTTTTTAAACAAATACGAATAAAATATATGAGACATATTTTTCAAAAAAACAAAATTTTCTCAATAACGGACAAAAGTTTTTTGTTTAATTTGTAGTCTTTGAAATAATTATAACATCAATAAAAGTTTCGGTGTTCATTTTCAATTTATAATTAGATGCAAAACATCGCCCATGCTTATGATTTACAAAATTCAAGCAAATGAGTATTAAGTAAAAAACGTATTTTATAAATTTTGAATTTAACTTTATTGTTTTAGAAATTTCGTTTCGATGGAAAAGAAAGCTCCTTAAACGAAAGGTTTTGTATCACTACATAAACTTATTGAACGCAATACTGCGGTTTTTTATCCTTGTCAAATGACACTATTGTATTAATAGCAAAAGGTTGCGATCTTGAAAATATTTTCAAAAATACGAAATGAAGGCCTTCCTGAAAGAATAAATCTGCGTAGTAATTCTCGCGCTGAAAACAATTCCGTTGTACTTGCGAATGGCGCAACCTTGCACTAATGGATATAATGGTTTGTATAAAAAAAAACGATGGTTTCCTTCCGTATATTTATTTACGGGTAGTGACGTTTAAGGGTCAATGAAAACCGGATGTCATTTAAAATAATGAAAAAACAATTCATGTAATAAAGAAAAAATGACAATCATTGTGATATGGCTGAGGTAGATATTAGCACGTATTTAGTTAGTTTGATTCTTAAAATTAGAGTGTGTCCAAGGTAATTAAAAAAGTTGAACATACTTCTTAGAACAAAATTATTTTTTTGTATTAAACTGTAATAATAAGAGTTCTAAATTTATACAATAAAATATTCTCACAAATTTTAAAATAAAACGTAAAGAGACTATAAATCCGTACAATTTATATTCTTTTGTTAAGGTTTGATGATTGCATATTGAATGTTATATAACTTATTAATAATAATATTTTGTGTTTTGATTTATTGATGTACGTAATTTTTTTTAGCTTAATTGTGTAAACAAATACATACAGATTTTTAGTCAAATACAACTTTAAAAAAAATATATATATATATATATACATATAAAAGAATGACCAATGTGCTTTATTTTTAACACATAAAGATTAACACTAAATTGATATATTTTAGATCCTGGAATCCGAAATCCCGAGTTCTCGTTACGGCTTCACACTCTTTATATAGGGTGTATTCCGTAGCGTAACAACGTTAGTCGTGTTCAAAATTTTGCCAGAAATGTCCCGAGAAGAAATTCCTCAAGACTTGGTTGCATGCACTACAGTGTGCAGAAATGAAAAGTTAATAATAAATGCATTTGAAAATGTTAGATTTTATCTATTTAACTCAACTATTTTTCCAAAAGACGCGGAGAATTCTTTAAATGCCCTATAATTTGCCTTAGATGCAACCAAGTCGGCATGACCGACGGGGCCGACAGATCCGATAGATAGTCGTTTTTGGAATTGCGGAAATTCCTGGATTTTTCAAATCGACAATTTTTTTTTGAAAAATCCCTGCGAGAGCTAAAAAAAACCAGGATTTAAAAATCACCGAGCAAAAATTTCTCAATTCCGAATCCCGAATCAATACATGATTTTATTGTGAATGTTGTATCCCGAAATCCACTGATCACAAAAAGGGTCCGGGATTGGATGCTTTAGTTATAACTACTGAAATCGGAATTTTGTATGCAAATGCTCTTTTTTGAAATTGTATATTATATTTCATTTTAAAACAGTGACCAGACAGAAGTGAAGAAGTTGAATTATTTAAAACAAAGTACATGACACATTTAGTAGCTTAATTGGATTCATTTCATTAAAAATATGTTTTCGTTGCCATATGTAATAAAACAGCTGAATATAAAATAATTTTGGTTGCATATACATATGCTGGTAACTTTTTATATACGCGAGAACTTACAGCTTTGCATTTCAAAGATCAATATCAAATACTGGATCTCGATTGTAGAATATACATGCAATTATAATAACCGAACGTAACAATTAATAGAGGTTATTGACATTATTTTGATAAAAAAATGATCTTATATACTATGAAAACATTTTAGATCTATAAAATATTCTTGATTAGATATCAAATTATTGGAACACAGACAATTCACCAGCAGTTCAATCAAAAATTTATTATATTTCGAACGACACAGTGATTAAGTATTCCCTTGGACATTTTTATTTAAGATTCAAGAAAAAGCTTCAGATTGTGTAACAGTGAATTTTATTGATTGAATTGGCATTAATTTGTAAAACTCAATTGTGACAAGATAAAAAATAGCAAAATATTTAGTTATACATTCTTTTTTAATGAGTAAAAAGAATTGACTGATAAAACATATCGGCTCCTTTCTACTAAACACTTTTCCCCCTATTACAATGGAGTTCTATTAATTTAATAACATTTCAGCCAATAAATTGAAATTTAAATATAATAAATAAGTTGCTATTTTTTTTGAAGTTATAAGTGTTTTTGTTGACATTAAAGTTAGTCAATGTATTACTTTACATACCATTCCATTAATCTTGTTCTGTACAGTGCGTATAAGTCTACTTCGGTGGAAAGGCTATTATCTTTTACCATCTTTCTGCATCATGAGTACACTCGAAATGATTTAATTTTATTAAATTTAAAAAAAAACTCGAAGCTACCTTAGGCTATAATATTTTGGTAAAGTGACTTTTTTTTTTAACCATGTTCGCTCCCAATGTGGAGCATATGGACTCCTAATGGAGTTTATCTCAACAGAAGTGTTTCTACGAGAACTGCTTGTTACTCAGTTGCTCAACCTCTCTTTTTCCAAAGAGAGTAAGGATAGAAGGATAGAGCTAGGACAGGACTAGTGGTAAGCTAATCGCTCTCGATACGCCCCGTTCATACGATAGAATGGGTGGGAGAGGGGAATTCAAGACATCACATACATCCATGCTTACGAACAGAAATTCATAAATCGATTGAAAAATCAATTTATAAAACTGTCCGTACCGGGATTTGAACCTGTGCCCTCCGTAACCGAAGCCAACAATGCTGACCACTCGGCCACAAAGGCGGCTTTTATTTAGTATTAAATTTTGATGTGATGTATGAGAGTTTTGGAAACAATGGCGATAGTGTGAATGTTTTGTCAAAAAGAAGGTAGATATGGCATCGCGTAGAGCTGTTAATATATAAGACGGTAGTAAATAAATAATAATAAAAAATGTAAATTGTTAAGGAATTAAAATCGAGTTTGTTACAAAAGCGATAGTATACATAGTCCTGTATAGCACACGTGGAAGTTATTAAGCGAATTTAATAAAACAATACAAATTATTAGCAAGATAGTAAATATGTAATAATAAGAATATTTTACATCACTTTACTTTTAATTGATTTGGCAATATTTTAGGATTATAAAAACTGCTACTTTTGTTTCCCGAGTTTTCATATATACAGCAGCATTGTTATGAGACATTAAGACACTGTTCAAAATTCCAATCATACCATTTCGTTAAAAAAAGTGATTCAAATTAATAGAAGAATAAATAAAACGTTTATTGAACAATATATTTGTATCAAATATGTTATACAAATCCAAAGAAACTTTTCTGAATAACAGGGCTTATGCATAAACTGTATTTTTTTGTAAACGCATAAAATACCTAATACAAATAGATCTTTTTTTTTGACATTCATAAAAGTAAGTAAAATATATTGCAATAATTAGTAATGTTTTGTATTAATTTCATTATTATAACCGGATAACGAATTGTTTGTAGCTGAACATTTGTTTGTGGATTCACTGTGTACATACAGTCTTTTTTGATAAACATAAAATCACTACCATGCTATTGTTTCAAGTGGTGAAAATAAATCAGGTTCCAGGTTCAATATACTTTGCGTTAAAAATCCAGTTTGGTATTCTTGCACGAAAAATTCAATGCTCAAATCACGCGTTAACGTTTATTTAAAAGCAATCGAGTGGAGTAACTTTTTGACATAGCGTACCTAGTGCTTTAATCATATTGATTGATTTTCGATATTTGTTTTAAAATGTATTTAGTTTATAAAATAATAAAAAAACCGTTAACAATTAATAATAAAAACGGTTACAATAAATATATTATATTTGATAAAAATATCTTTCATGCAGAGTTTTGAATACGGTAATAAAACTGTGTGAATATGAACGGCATTAAAGTATCTATTCCATTTATCGAACATGTTGATGAATGACAATTTTCCAACCACCATTCCTTTAAAATGACACCCTCGTTTTTCCCAATCTGTGGTTTCACAGGAAAAACATGAATTTTACCACCGGTTATTATTTATGTGTCACCTAATATAATTGTGACATAGTTAGATTTTAATATGAACTGCCCAGAATGAACTTGTTGTAATATTTCTTGCGTTGAATTATTAAACTTAGTGACATAAAGTTGTAAAAATAGTCTATCACGATTTGAAATAAGGTTAAGGTTAAGCACCTGCCAATGGAGCTGCTACAACAATAAATGATATGTATCGTCAAAGGCCAAGAGAAATATTAACGTGATTAACTATTTACAATCGTCAGTGGAAATTTACAATCTACTATTGAAAGTATTTTTATACCATTTAAAACCTAATTACTTTTTATGAGTATTTGTGTACCGACATAAATAAAAGGTCGATTTCTAAATAAATAATTTAAAAATACCACTTATCTACCGTCCTAGACCTTTCAGATATTAATATATGATAGAAATATATATATATATATATATATATTAAAGTAACGACTTTAAGTTATTTGATGTAAATTTAAAAAATATTTTTAATATCGTTAATTAATTAATGTTTTATCTTGGTTGGGTTGTTAGGTTCATAGGGAGATTCGATTAACGTTTTTAGACAAATTTTTTTGAAAATATATCAAAAATTCTACTAAACATTGAAAATAAAGAGAGACTCAAGCTAGCTTGAAATCCCTCTCATATATTTATGTAATTGTAGATTAAGTTGTATAAGCAATTGTTAATGTCAAATTAAAAAAAAGAAGCCATGCTGTTAAGGATTTGGGATTATGGCAGGAGTGAGCTGGGGGGGCTCGGGGGGGCTCGCTCGAGCCCCTTGTTAAGTTTTGGCCCGGCCGGCGAGCCCCTTGTTAAGTTGAGAAAATAGGTACTTAACTACTTTTTCAGTATACGTTTAAATTGCATTATAAAACATAAGACTTCGTTGGCCCTTTAACTTTTTCGTAAAATGAATTTGTTTCGGCTGGATAATAAAAAAGACCCTTGCCGGGTTTTTGTCTATTGTCAAACAATGCTGATGTTTGATAATTTATAGCTCCGATATCCGGCGTCACAGTTTTATTATCCTTACTTACTAACTTACTTAACACATTTTTCACCTTTTTCATTTCACCTTTCACACCATTCACATTCAAACCTTTTTCATTCACACCTTCGGTCTTAATTAATCATTCTGAAATTTTTGTTAGGAACAAGGTTCCAATATTTATTTTTAGGTTTAATTTAAAATTTCGACTGAAGGTGCTTGGTGGAATTTCAATATTAAATTTGAATCGTTCAAATTATGTACATTCTCACAGATTTTGTCACTAACGATGTCCTTTTCGCCAGCAATGGCTTTAAACTCAATGATACATTTATTTATTATATAAACACGAGACATTCATTTACTAAGCGTCCATTCAAGTTCATCCGTGCATTTGAACGCATGAAGATGCCGAAAAGCGAAACCCGGGTCGTTAGTGACAAAATCTGTGAGAATGTACAGAATTTGAACGATTCAAATTTTATTTTTAGATTGTTTTGTGGTCTTCTTCTTGGAAGTACACAAATATATTTAACACCATACGTATAAGCTGCAAACAATGAAATGTATTTATATTATTAAGCCTATTGGAATCTTTTGTAGATTTATTTGATAATGATTAAAATCAACTTTAAGATTTTCACTGTCAACCCTTGGTGTAAAGCAGGCATGCACAAACTTTTTCATCTATTCGGCTGCAAAAAAACAAATTATGATTTCGGGTCGCAAGTAAAAATGAATTTTAAGGTATGCTCAATCCTCGTTTTACACGCGGATACGTTTCATGTAATTCAAATAATTTAATTAAAAAGTTGACGAACGAACTTTGCTTTTGTAAAATCTTAAATAATTCTTTAGAATCTGTGGTATTAAGCTGCAAAATCAGTTAGTCTATTTCTATGAACCGCTTTATTCCGCATCGCCAACGAAAAATCTCGCTCACATATGTATTAAATTAAATAATTTACTTATTATTTTAATTAAAAAAATAAACATTTGAGAGCCACAAAAAAACAAGTGGGTCGCATGCCACGGGGTACGCCTCATTCCTGATGTAAAGGCATTATGGCCGAGATTAAGCGAGCCCCTTGTTAGAATATTGGCAGCCCACCCCTGGATTATGGTAAATAAGCTGATGATCTGCAATGGCAAGCGACAATTTTTTTATACTTAGGTTTAAAAATAAAGGTATAATGTGTTTTAAAGATCTGATTAGAGTATGCTTAGTGAATTTTATGCTTTATAATAAACGAGGCAGTTGAGATGACCGTCTCAATAAAAAAAATGATAAAAATGCCATCCTCTATATCAGTGACATATGTTTGTATTCATCAAGCATCCAGCGGAAGCAAACAACTGTTTATACTTTATACCACATCAAATTATGTGTCGATTTAAGTCGAAATCCGTGGAATACTAAGCTTGTAACACAATATTTTTTTCTGGAGATAATAGATTAATATGACCATACATTTTTTGACATTTAACAATTCTCTACTCGATAGTTATTATTTTAATACGTAATTATTATCTATAAATAATTTATTAAAGCTGATTTATTGAGAAAAAGATAATGATGACATTAATAAATTTATTTTTGTTAGTTTTTAATACTATTTTCATAAATGAATAAATTGGATGTCTGTAAAGTCGGTTTACGGACGATAGTTTAACGTGACAACGTCATAAGAAAACATTGATGAAATGATTGCATACTTTTATGAATAAAATGGAATCATTTTTATTGAATTATCATTATTTTGTATGGATACGAAGAAGGAGTGAAATGAAATCTACAATTTTTTATTGATATATTTTATTCGCACTCATTAATTCAAATATGTTTATTACTTTGATGAACAGTTTATTTACAAGTAAAGTTGTGTGCTGCCGCTGTCTCTTTTCTACTCAGACGCATCGACCAATCGAGTGGAAGAGAGATAGATGCGGCACAATCCGAACGGTAGGCCGATCGTGCCTCTCTATCGCTTATCCGCGCTCTCGCTCGCACGCTTGCCTTCGGCGTAACGCGACAAACGGGACAATGAGTCATGTTTTTTCGTGCGTGCAGCGGGCGTTCATCGATTAATAAGACGTTGTCACGTCAAAAAGCGTTTTGATCTAGTTGAATCAATTTAAAAAAAAACCTTTGATAATTTTTCTATTTCATAGATAGATATTGGCGTCATCGAAATCTAAACCTTTTCACATATAATTAATAAGTGTAAAATATTTACAATCGAATAACAAAAAAAAAAATCCAAATATATATACAGAAAACGAAGAGCCCATATTATAGTCTTAACGACATATCATACATTAACGTTTTAAAAAAAATGTGTTAAATGAAGTAAATGTACAATTTTCATTAAAAAATAACAAATCTCATGTCTCGGGTTTTTTATTTAAATGTCCCAGGAACCGAGACTGACAGAAAGCGTCGATTTTCCGCAAACGTATTCTCGACTGGCCAAATAAATGACAAATATTATATTATAAAGCTATAAAATGCATTTTAAAAGTATTTGCTGAATTCATCGAAAAATGATTAATGTTTCCTAATTGTATTTCTTAACTGAAACGATTGTTTTTTTGAACGGCATACGTACTAGTTTGGATAGTTGTAAAAAAAAATATATTATTTTGCCGATAGCGTTTCGTTGAATCTTGCAGTATGTGGGCTTATTTAGTAATTCTAGAATTCAAAATCGTAAAAAGTAGCATGAATTATGAATAAAAAAACTTGATTGAAATTGAGAACGATAAATCGAATCGGTCTTGTAATGATCGGATACGCAGAAGTAATTCAAACTTATATTCAAATGACGTACATATGTGAACATGAAATTGACTTTGTGTGCTTTTTATAAACAATCACTTAAAAATCAATTATGTATATTTTTGCGAGAATATAAAATAAATATTCAAATTTATTTAGAGTTCTTACATATTAAGTAGTCAATTTTGATACAATATCATAGATTTTAGTGTGTTAATGTGTATAGTATTAATTTAATAGTTCATTAAAATAAAAATACAAATAATATTCATCTTATTCTTAGAAGAGTTACTTAGTATTTTTAATTACTAAAATATGAAATAATAAAATACTTACGAATTATATTTTATACACCTACAAGAAAATATATATCGATATTTGTAACGATCGTTTAGCATATATGAACCCTCGAGAGGTAAAGTGAGCCAAGTAGTAAAATGATTAAACTTTTTTATTGGACTTTTAAGTACAATCACGGCTTTACTTGGTGTTTTGGTGAATTGAATTTTTTTATTTTAGGGAGATGACACTATTGCAATGTGTAGTTACTGAGCTCACTTCACTTTTGCGATATTTTAAGACATGCAGAATATTATAACGCATCTAACATAATTTTTCCTAAAATACCACATAGATCACTTCACCTCATGGGCTAAATTACATTATGTCGATAGTGTTTAGTGTAAATAAGAGTAAGTAATGTATGTACTATAATATATTCGATGCATTCGGCGGCAACTTTGTGGAAGGTCATTTTTAATATAAAATTAGATATGATAACTTTGTTATTCCACTTGTGTGTTAAAAAATGTGACACCTGTTTCGTCTATTTAAAAAGCATCATCAGACTTAACATCGCGTGTCTGATGATGTTTAAGAAAAAGACGAAGCAAGTATCACATTTTGTAACACACCAAGTAGAATAACGAAGTTATCACATTTCATTTTATAGTGATATACTTATTACGTTTATAAAAAAATCATTTTTCAATTACCTAATTATATTATGGTTTTATAATATGATTCGTATTAGTTGTTGAGGTATTGATAGTTTATCCATTTATTTATTTCAAAAAATATATTACCACTTATTAGAGGTATAAAAATGAAAAATGTTTTGCAAATTCACAAACTATTAAACGTATTGCATATGTTATACAATACGTTAAAGAATTTTATTAACACCATAAAACATTTAAAAAAACAATTGAACTTTTAAAAAAGTTAGTGAATAAATAAGAACGCAAATTCGCTTTCAATAAAAAACTATGTTTTCTAATGCAGTGTCCAATATTACATGTTTTCCGAAGAGCTGAATGTGAGTTAATTAATTACTAAGCATTTTACGCTACACAGTTGTTAGTGAATAGTTACAAGGCAATACATGAAATAATGAGAGCTGAATCATTTTTTTTCTTTAAGATTGATATCACTTTCATTGTTAATAATGATCGTAAGAATTTAAAAATAATTGATTACAGAGCTAACTTTTGCTTAATCGTAATTGTACATTTGTGTTTTTAATAACTTTAATAAAGACGAGATGATTAAGTATTTGATTATGATCTTTCACATATAAACGGCGGTATTTAATATGTGTATAAGAATTTATTGGTCTCTTGGTAGCTATTAATTAATTATCGATTTCCTATGAGAAATAACGTGACGTTTAATGTCAACAACTGTATACATTAAGCAAATACGTAAGGTTAAGTAAATACCTTCAAACCTACTGGGAATACATCTTGTGAGATTGATTATCAATTATACACTTAAGGCTCACTGATCAGTAATATAGATATTAAAAAAGCATGTATTTTTGAAAAATAACGTTAATTAAATACGATAAAAAGATATCACTTATGAGTAAATATAATACTGTGCTTTTGATTTAAATGTTATATATCTGAAGTACGTAAAAAAATATTAAAATATAACATAATCGTATTCAGTAGCGGTTTGTGATTTAGGGTGTGCTTAAAATTTTAAGTTAAAAGGTTTAAAGATTTTAAACTTTTAAATTTAAAGCTGATTTTGAAATGCAATTTTTAATGAGTAGGAAATCACAGAGAATTCATATTACCATATAATATATATTTGGATAAGTGGATGTGTATAAGTTGTATATTTTATATATAATTATTTTAAAATATTTTTTGTTGTTTTCATGTATGATTGAGATATTTTATATTCAGCCCGCCCAGTGCGGTTTCAATTTTAATACAATAGTAATTTAAACCAGTTTGATTTGGTTCATCTTTTGTGCAAAGAGAAAGAGAAAATTCAGTTGAGACATTTCTTTGATTGACATCACATTGCCTGTAAATTATTATTTGTTGGAGTTTTTATGTGTGGAATATTCTATGTTAAAGCTCCCAGCTCGATTTCAATGATTAGGAAGAATTATGTAAAAACATTTGTTTTACTAGGTAGTAATTTTAAACAAGCCCAGCCTGACTTCTTATTCTTAAATATCTATGCACAAAAAAAAATGTTCTACGATGGTAAATTATTTTTTCGTTTATACATCGGCCGATTGCTGTTTGTTTTTATTAGGTCACCTTATGATTATTTTTTATACACATTTCCGGAGAAAATTTCAGGTCGTGCTGAGCCCACCTAGCCCATTACGTAGAACCGCCACGAAATTCATAAGTAACGAAACGGACAAGGAAGTTGGTCAGTGGCTAAGAAGAGATACTGGAACTACCTTTCCCTTTCAGATTCTGGCGTCTTGAAAATCATCGAATAATATCGATGAGGTGTATTCGGTGAAACTAAAAGACGTAAGTATTTCATGTAAAGAAAATATATAATTGGCAAGAAACAGGAAGTATTGGAAATGCTGCGTTGTACCCAGGAAACGGATATGGTCAAAGAGAGGAAGAAGAGAATTATATATTGTTAATTAATGGTAATGACACAATAAAAAATATATCAAAAATTTCTACTGTAGATACGTTTCCAATATTGTATTATGTAAGAAATATGTTTATGTGAGATTACTTCGAGGTTCTGTAATATTTTACTACTATATTCTGCTATATATTTATATATGTGCTAAAATCGTAGATATTGTACTATAATGTATCATTATGTTTGGAAATGATAATTAAAATCAAATAATAAAGTTAACACAGTGATAATTATTTTTAAATATATAATTAATGATTCATAAAGAAGACTGTCGTCTTACAGCTTGCATGTAACCTTTTAGTAGTTGTGAGCAAAAACATTTACATTCACTATATTTGAATTTCTATTTTTAAAGTCAATCGCAATTCGTCATTAAATGAAGAAACTTTTAATTTGAAAAGTGTACGGAGTTTATAAAAGATACAAGTATAGTTTATATATTTCTTGTAAAATTTAAAACGAAATTGTGAATTTTAATGAGCAAACGTCACGTATAAGATTCGTCGCCGAAAATGGCTAACATGTCACATTGTCATAGGATTGCTAGAACATGGAAAGACAACATGTCTTCGGGACGATGATTAAAAAAAGTGTTTTTGACCTACTTTCTACTTTGTAATGTGCGCCACGATTTCGAGGTCGATTGAAATTTGAATTTTTAGGATTTTCATTCCAATATTTTTAACCATATTGCATCCATAAGTGGTAACGTTTTATTGATAGCGCATTTAATTAAAAAAATTAAATGTTCAAGCCATTACATACCTAAATGGACATTTCCACTTACATATATGCGAAGTTGTCAACTGTTTCCTTCTACCCAATCTTAAAAACAATAATATCACAAATTGTTCATTTATTACTTTAACCTTGTAAACATGGATCGAAAAACAAAAATTGACGATGAGTGACCAATTTATAACCAGTTCAAATAAATTTATGTTAATAAAAAATCAAGATTGTTTATACCAAAAAATAATCATTTGCTCTATCGCTCGATTGAAATATAAGTTAATATTAAAATACATTTAAATGAGATGAAATCAGATGCGCGCGAGATTTGAGAATGATTTGTTTTCAAGGTTTTCCACTATGTTGTATTAGTACGTGTAATATAGATATATCAATATTTTTTTTAAAAAAAATATAGATTTTTATGATTTTAGTCGATGCGAAAGAATTTGTTTTATTTAGAAACAACATATCTGCAATGATAGCGTCAAACGCTGTTCTTGGTTAAGAAAAGGATAGCCATGAAGCGACAGTATAATTGTCCATCTTTTTTGCAGAAGATACGTTTTAAGGTCAGAGGAACCTTTTCTTATTATCTTCACCGGTCGTTGTATTTTGTTAGGTGGTTGCAGAAAGCTAAAAAGCAATTAATAATCACTAGAATGACGGATTATTACCTATTTAAGTAGTGCATGGCTAAAAGATAGGTCATGTGCAGCTCTGTATCGGGTCAAGAACACGAGGAGTAAATTCGTTTCTTTTCTTGATCGTATTGCGTTATGGAAGGCGGCCGTGAAACAGCTGCTAGATCCACATAACGAGTGGTGGTGGAATAATCAACAATCAACTTTAATTTTCAAATCAATGATGAAAAGCATTCATTTATCTTCTTCTATAAAGCGGCTAAATAGTTCGTAATATTTTATTTAGTGAATAAAATATAAAATTGTAAATAAAGGTTATATGACAGATAAAAAAGATTAAAAAATCGAACGCAAATCAAATAGTGGGAATAAATGTATTGAAGATCAATAAGCTATATTGACATATAATATACAATTTATCAAACTCATAGTACAACACCGCTACAAACCGAAATACATATGCTGGTTTTTAGGTGTGAATGCCACGCCAACCAACTGATCAAGTATACAAAGCTGCTATACCTCTAACTAGTAGTATTTTAAAGTTATAACAGTTATTTTTTCTTAAACTTAAAACAGTTTAATACAACACTGACATAATTAAAATATGGTTTCGGTAGCACCAGGAAATATGTTATAAATATGCCTTAAACAAAATGCAATACAGTCATATTTTACTAACATATATGGCCGTGTTGCTTTTAAAAGTACATTGTTTTTATAGTAGAATTACAAAGCAACACAGCCACGGTTTGCTTTATGGTAGTGTACGTCTCAAGTCGTATAAATTAGGGCCTCCAATCCCGGGATCCCAATCAATTTTGCGATCCCGTAATCCGGGTAGTGTCTTAGTACTATTCGCTGTATTCGCAAAAATCCATAAGGAGAGCTAAAAAAAGGTCTTATATTTTTCAATAATGGTGGAATTTGTCAATTCGTAACTTTTTCAGAGGAATGAGTTAAAAAAAGGAAGTTCTCACCATTTTGAATAATTAACGAGTCTATCAATCCGTATTTTTTTTCTTCATTGATCAATCTCGGGATCTCGAAAGCCCAGACCTCAAATTGTTGTCAATCCCGAAATTCCGGGATCAAAAAAGGATGCCCTAGTTTAAACCACCGAGTCCACCATATTTTCTATTGAGTTGTGTTACACGGTGACTGTAACACCGTCTCATTAAGAGATGCAGTGGTGTTATAGGGGATGGTTTAAATCTAAAATCTAAAAGCATACTATCGTGTATCCACTTTGTGGATGGTTTAATAAGATAAGATTTTAATTATGGTTAGAGAAACAGATAAATAAAGTTGAAAACCCCAAATATGATAAACGCAAAACTTGTCGTTAGGGATTGTGGCTGTGTTGTTCTAGAGATGATATATATAGATGGTTTCGACGGTAACTTTGTGGAAGTTCATTTTAATATATGTATATATTTTTTAAAAACCTATACTCCATTTTGTAATTTCATAATTTAAAATGTTAAAATCAATCTTGCTTCATTACTTAATTACATATATCAATTAAGTTTTACGATGATTTACAATGATATACGAGATATAAAGACATCGATATTTATCAACCAATATGTTAAAAGTATTTTATTGGATAATACCTATGTTAAAGTCTTTAGATTTTTATTGATAGTTTTCTCTCTTTATATGATCAACTAATTTTAAGAAACATGATTTTATAGCTTCGTTATTTTGGATGCTATTATGAAATAATTTGGAATGGAAAACCCTCTGTATATTTTACGGGAATTTGATTGCTTACTTGTGGTTTGTTTTGATGACATAAGATTGGAATGAAATCAAATACGCCATAGACTATCCCGATATATTTGTGAATCATTTCAGACAGAGCGTAATGGTAGCTGGACAATTATACCACGAAACCGCAACGGATATTCAGACAACCTCCAATTCTTGATATTTAATACGTTTATTTTTTTATTCTCATATTGTTTCCTTAAATTCATATACAATGTTATCTTTAAAGACAACGGAAAAAATAATTTTACATGTCATCATTTGTAGATGTTGCCATTCAATACTAAACCGCAATGATATATTCGCACGTTGACCTATCAAAGTTTGTACATAAATAGTACGATCAATATACTTTTTTAATTTTTCCTTTTTTTGTCATCAAAAAAATATATCCGTTCTATTTTGTCTTTTCACCATTATGTTTTCATATAATTTCTACACGAATTGCACTTAATATATTGAGATTTCCACTTATATCTATTACACTCCAGAACTGGGCACATAAAGTAATAACCAGTCGTCACTAATAAAAAAAAATACAAATAATATTTTTCTTATTCTTAGAAGAGATACTTAGTTAACATATGAGATTTTAAATTACATCGTATAAACTTTTATACATTAATATTTGAAACAATTGGTACAAGAAAGATATTATGTTTTAAAAAAAGATTTTCATTTATGTAAATTATGATTTTATAATATAATAAGTATTAGTGACGTTGAGGGTTTGATTGTTTTTTTGCGTATGAAAAAAATGACAATTATATATGTAGAAAAAAATACAAAATATGATTGTTGTGCGAATCCACAGTATTATATACCTATAAGTCGAAAAAGTTTTTCAAAAATATTGAAACCATAATAAAATCAATTGTATGATTATATTAATATTGATTGATCATTATAATAAAATAGTCTGTATAAAGTTTTTTGTAAAGTATATTTTAAAATGAAATAATATTTGTCAAAGATACAATTATAAGTACTACTCCTGTAAATAGGGTATACACGTGTTATTTCTACAAATGTCATTACAAAACTGTACAATTTAAATTAATGTGACTTTTTAATAAATTATACCGTTTTAATACAATATTTTATGTACTAATTATGGTTCAATTAAAAAATATTTAATATGATCAATTATTCATATTTTTAAATTATACATTATCGTAATACATATTTTTTCCACGTCATAAAGTCTTTTGTATTTTTTTGTTTAGTTTTTTGTCCGATAGATTATTACAAAACAATATTGATTCTGATCTTGAAAAGTCTTTTGATAATAATAATAATAAAAAAAATAAATGTCATACTCTGAAGAAAAACAAATCTGTTTCAATCTATTAAAAAATTTCAATGAATCAATATTGAATAATATCATTTATATGCTATATCTTACTAAGTGTTAAACAAACCCCAAGGGAAAAAAAATGTACAAGATTAATCAAACTAAAACATGATTACTAATGTAATACATAATTATTAACTTTATATAGTATTTGTAAATATATGTAGACCACCCGATGGAATTAAAAAAGCAATTAATCATAAAATTGTTGGCTGAAGAAGTTTATACGCTTATTGGTGATACCTTGGCATTATTTATGCCATATATCAAATAAAAAAGCATTGCAATTTCAATAGGTTAATTTGTTTTATGGATTTGTAATGAGCAAGCATAAAGAAAATCGATAGTGGTACAGTTTCTGTATATAAATATATTTTTAATAAAGATGAAAAAACAAACATAAATTATAAGAACCTTATTCAAAGCGGTAAAAAAAGACAACAAAAAATTACTCTAATACATTTAATCTATTAAATATAGTTTGTAAATATTGAATAATTGAATCGTTGTGTTTTTTTTAATATAAATATTAAATAATAATGTATAAATATTCCAACGATTAAATAATAAAGAGTTGAAAGCAGAGTGCATAGTTTTCTCGGAAATAAATAAAATGATTAACTTAAATCAATTATTATTAAATGCAATTTAAAAAATGACAGGAGGCTCATCACTATTAAACTTATTTCCTACACTCTACAGGATTTACCTGTCCAATCTAAGTTATCTATTAATTTATTTTGTAAAAAATATTATTATACTGATATTTGAATAATGCGTCGCTCAATTTTTGATGTGCTTAATACGCAAACGTTCGACATCAAATTACTCACTATAACAATAATTGTTGTTTTTTTATTATTCTGTTTTATAAATTCTCATAGACTAAATGAGTCAAAAATAATAATTAAACATTTATAAAGTCTTGTTTATAATTATGTTTTAATTGATAGCTCGTTACAGATGCTGGGTATGTATGCAAGCGGTTTGTAGATACTCGGTACTCGCTATCGGTACTTTTACGGTGAGACAGGTACTATAGTTGCAATTCTCCGGTTGATTGAATGACTAATAGCGCAATAACTAAAATTGGCAATGTATAATTGAGTGAACTTCACAGTGTTAAATAATACGTCGTTATATTGGCATTGGATAAACGAGTTACATGTTCTTACGCAGTTTATATCAATGAAAATATGTGTTATATCCATTATCAAAACAAGTTATTATGTTTTGATGGACACGAATTAAAATTCTCTTTATATAATAATATTATATAATGTGGGTCATACAAATTGAGATTTCAACAAGAGATAGTCATCGTTATGAAAATAAAAGTATATTTAAAGAATAATCCCGCATCTTTATGGCTTATGCACAGGGGTGGGCTCGGAGGGGCTCACGCGAGCCCCTTGTTAACTTTTATTAAGGCCGGCGAGCCCCTTGTTAATTTAAGATAAAACAATATTCTTAGATCAAATGAGTACTTAACTGCAATTCCTGACGTATATATTATCTAGGACAGCTTCGGTATACACAATAGTACATTTATAGCCATTTGCATAGATAAGTTCACGGTAGATTGCATATTGTTACATATTATAAGTAACAATCGACTGCTTATTTAAGTATTCCATCGGAGTGATATTAAGCGAGCCCCTTGTTAATGTTTTAGCAGCTCACCGCTGCTTATGCAACCCTCAGTAATCTATAATTGATCGATAATAATTACGTACCATATAAGAGATATTTTTAAACATATGTTTATTTTTAAACATAGAAGTTTTTGTCGATTGTGGTTTAGAACTTCTCAGTAATCGCCAATTTACCCAACATATCGTAATTCAATTCAGTTATGGGACAGAAAATATCCTTAGTTTACCATTTTTGAACAGAAGAAAAAAAATGAAATCTATTATATCGACTGTGGAAAGGAAAAAGGCCGTAACCCACACATATCAAATTTTACGTTAAAAACGTGTTTTGATGATTTTGTGACATATGCAAATTATGAATTATACAAAACCTTGAGGTGCACGGATACTTCTAAACTGGTGCTTAATTGACATTACCTAATATAAAATTTAAAATAACTTTGATTATTCCACGTATTGTGTAACTAACTGTGACACGTGTTTCGCCTCTAAGTAAGGGTAAGTCTGAAGATGCCTCTGAAAGAGGCGAAACACGTGTCACAGTTAGTTACACAATACGTGGAATAATCAAAGTTATTTTTAATTTTATATTAAAATGAACTTCCACAAAGTTACCGCCGAAACCATCGAAAGTATGACATAACCTAATATTAATTAAAGAAATTGTCTCAGAAAAACCTTTATTTCAGTGTTTTTTCTTGGTTTTAATTTTTTACAAGGTCATCTTTTTCAATCTTAAAAGCTAAATTTAGATACTTATTCGGCATTTTCAGCTTCCATCCTTTTGATAGAATGTGTGTCAATTTGTATACATTGTGATTATCGAAAAATAGCTGTTTTGGAAAATTGAGGGTTACGTCATTTTTCCTTTCCACAGTCGATATATTATTATCAAAATAAGATTGATTTTGTGTGTTTAAATGTACTATGTACACTTAAATATAAAATAAATATTGTTTAGGAGAAACGGTACACAATCTAAACAAAAATACAATAGTAAGTTAAAAGTAAATTCCAATTTATGGCTTGCTGAGATATGTATCTTCATAACCTCTCGGAATGTGGGAAGCATGGACTACAAATAGAGCTTTTCTCAGCAGAAGCTTTTCTTCGCGAACGGCATGACACGGTTGACAGTTGTTTAATTTCTCTCCTTTCCACGAGTGTACGGATAACAGGATAAGGCTACGACGGGATTGATGGTTAGCTATCTGTTATCACTACTTTCCGTTTTTAAGATGCAAGGAAACTGCAGAAATCGCTAACATCCATGCATTTAAACACATATCAATAAATCCATTAAAAAAATAGTTTATGAAAGCAGTCGATGAAAGCAAGATAAATTTTTTTGACCAAAGATAACGATATTACCCAATCAGTTAAGGTTTAATTGACACATCATACTCCAGGTGGCTTTGCTAAAGCTAAACTCTACTAATCTCGACTGTGAAGTCGATAACCGGTGATGAATGACATACTACACGATTTTACTTTCAGCTATAACTATGGATATTGGATATACTCAAAACAGGATATAGATAAATATAGATATATGACAAATATGCATGTCGAGTCGGTTCAAAAAAAGGCATGTACAGTGATTCCTACAAGACTGCGAGAAACTACGGTAATTCATATTTCCGATTAAAAAATGTATATTTACATATTTATTATCCAAGAGGTGCGTTGCAATTTGATGATATACAAAAAAGTAAAAGAAGAATTGTATTTATTTAAAAAAAAGAGTATGAAATACTGCGACTTCGATTTTTGAAATGATAAACTGTTTACCTTATAATAATATAGTTTTATTAGTTTTCCGCATATTTTGATCCGTTATAGAATCGAATCAATTAATTGAAATTCAATAAATATAATGAGAGTCACGTCGTGTCAAAGGAGATTTAAATGTACTTAGCTGATATAAATGCGTTTCCTTAAGCGAAGTTAATACTATTAGACTATTTCATGACGTTTACACCATAAACTTGGATGTACATATATCTTTATATATAATAACAAAAATAACCCATTTCTAGTTTTATATTTAGTAAAAAAAAACGTTTTTTTATGCATGTCCGCTCCCAATGTGTAGCATATGACCTTCTAATGGAGATTTTTTTTAAAATATAAAAACATATTTGACATTACTGCTAACGCCAATGCGTCAAATATTTTGAAGTTGAAAGATCATACGAGATATACTCGATGAGAATTTTTGAAAGTCATATGAGATTAACTCAAGGAGAATTACAGAAATTTGTCTACGAGGACTGTTTGTTAGTCAGTAGCTCAACCCCTCTTTTCCAAAGAGAGATACGGATAGAAAGATAAGTTACTACAGGACTAGTGGTTAACTTATCACTAATCACGCCCAGTTAATGAAGGATCGTAAAGGTGGGAGGGAATTTTAAGACATCAAAAACATCCATGTCTTCAAACAGAAATGGATAAATCGATCGAAAAAATACTGTTGGTACTGGGACTCGAACCCCTGAGATCCGGCACGGAAGCCAACAACGCTAACCGCTGAGCCATAGGACCCGAATTTTACAATTTTATAATAATATAAATTATCTGCTTGTATAAACATTTTAATCTGATAAAGTAAGCAATAATGAATGATAAAATATTTATAATTTCACGTACAATTCGCAAAACTGTACTAACAGTGGAATGGCACTAGAGAATAAGATACTATAACTATTATCGTTTATAAAAAAAAATGCAATACTTGCAGTCTTGTTACATTTTAATATCATTTTTGGCATTGAATTTACCCAACGTATTGCATCGATAACACAAAACAAAAGGATTATTCTAAAATCAAAAATCCTTCAATACGACGTTGATTCAATCGAGACAGATTATAAGTCGGTTATAGTATAATCCAATTCAATACAGAGTTGCCCATTTATTTTGAATTTATTTTATCCAACAAGAATCAGTAATCCATAAAGCTTTTGTTCTATAAAAATAACTGGAAATGCAATATCACAATTCGATATCAAATAGTAAATTATATCATTGGTCGCGGCATCTCGATATTTTTTGATGTTTATAATGAATATTCGAATTGATAGATCTCAAGAATAAGATAATTGTTTTCTAAATTTATTATGAATATAAAAGGTAGCTGCACATATTATATAATTTATTCATATGGTAATGGTCAGATTGAATTGGCATTTACTTGGTAGAACTCCATTGTAATATTAAAAAAAAAGGATTTTAGTTCTACAAATATCGGCTTATGCATTGATCAAAACTATAAGAAATAATTATCAAAAATATTAAAAATATTTTTTGTAGAGCTAAAGTACTTCGATATTTTTCTCCTTATATAAATGTATCTTTTAATTTTAAACATTTTTATCATTTTTTAACGAAATTTAGGTGAGACGAATTTATCTGCTGTCTTGAACGAATATATTTTATATATTTATTGACTTAAATTTCTCGAAGAATTTTATTTAAAAGATCTCAAAATATGATAATCTAAAAATTTCACTACAAAATACTCTCAGTAAGGAAGAATCATATTTTCACGGTTTATCAACAAATATTGATTGCAAACTATAAAAATTGCAATCTATAAAAAAAATCAGCCGAGGGAAACAATGCGTAATTTGTTAACATGTACTGGAAATTGGTATCTTGAAATACATTACTCAATGATTCTTTTTTGCAATTACAGTTCAATCTATGAATGTGGTCGATGTGGCTACATAACCAATGCTATTTTAACGGCTTAAGCTGACGATACAAAACGTGCAGCTTAATTTACCATATCTTTGAAGAATTCATCAGATTGCAATAGAATAATGGAAGTCTGCAATGTTAATGCCAATTCAATCGAAAAACTCTGTTCATAGTAATATTATTGGTGAAAAGGAAAGATAAGATTACCTGAATCATTTTTTCAGTGAGTTGTGGTGTAATAATTTCACATGGCTTCATAATTTTTATCGCTTGATTTCCCCTTTCATCATTGCTTAGAATATAATTCCAGACAAAAGGTGCATTCTGTATAACATACATATCTAGTCGATAGGAGTAGGTCGATAGGTAGGAGTTTTTAAGATAATCTGGGGAAAAAGTATAGCGAATCAAGGACTTCAAATTCCTCGGTGAGCTAAAAAAAAAAACGACTCACCAAAACTTTCAAATTATACACGATTTCACGTTGAGTGCCCAATCCCGGGATCCCGGGATTGAAACTTAATCAATCATCCGGCTCCGGGATTGGATACCCTAATATCGACCCATAAATCGATGACGACCAATAATAATGTCAGGGTAGGCATTGATTATATATTACTATTTACCAACCGAACCTAATTGAAAAAAAACTTTTTCAATTAGGTTCCGATTTTCTGCATAATTTCGTGCATTTGTCTCGATTAATTTGATATTAAATTTATAAAACACAATGAATAGCATTAGAAAATGTTAAATAATATACAATATTTAAATTTTATCAATTTTAAGGTGTCACTGTCAATATTTGGTGAAAAGGCTTAACAAACTTCCCCTACGGTGGTAACAAATGTTTCTGGCCTTTTAGGAACCAAGTAACAAACAAGTTTTTTTTAAATATACGTCCAGGGTTTTCATCTTCCATTAAACGGCCGTAAGTGTCAAATCGGAATTATTGTTGAGCATAGTAGAAGAAGTGTTAAAAAAACACTTTATTTTACTAATTCGACACAAATTACTATTATCAGGACCAGTTTCGCTTATAGCGATCAGTTCAATTTCAACTATCAGTTGAAAATACTCATCACGAGTAAACTGATTATGATTATATTAAATAAATGTGTACAATTAAAACAATTATCACATTTATATTATTACCATTTACACAGACCTATCAACCCTACAAATGCCTACACTTTTAAAGTCACAAAACATATATATATATATAATGTAACCGTAACTATCAATGACGAACAAATATTTTTCTAGCATTTTGATTCAATCAAAAATAATACATTTGTGTAAAAAGTGCCACCAGATACTTCATTTATTGAAACCTCTCTACCAATAATGATTCATGATACATTTTGGCATTTGTCATACCAAAACAGAGGCTGCACACTGCCTCTGTTTAAATATATTTAGGTTTTTGATCAGGCAGGATTAAGTCGCTTGTTTTTAATCTTTTATGGCTTCACTGCAATAAGAACCAATGCACTTTCAAAATATAGAATGGCACAATAATAATAATAAAAAATGATTTTCTCAAAACGTCCAAATGTAACATAGATTGGTGGGGTGGATTCAGCTGTGCATTATATAAACTAACTAACATTTGTAATTACAAACAATTAAATTTAATTAAGATAAAACATTCCGTATCTCATTAGTAGTTAAGTACCAAGGTGAAAAAGGGTTAACCACTTAGTCATGTCATGAAGTTAGTCTTTGTTATAATCTATTCTTGAATAAATATGTGTAAATTAAAATTGTATATAATTAGTCTAATTAAGAGTCTACCTTATTTAAATAATAATTTTTAATATTAATGGTATCTCTCCTATGTATTTAAGTACCATTATGTATTAATATTCAATATTACCGTTGATACCCACCTATTGGCAAACGTTTATATAACTGGAAATTTTTACACTATTTTTTAATGTAAAGAGATAATGAGTAATATCATTCGTTGTCATTAATCATTACAGAGATTCCATGAATTTTTATGTTAATTAAATAACCGTTTACGATATGATCACTAACTAGTGTCATATAAACGATTAAATTTACTATTTAACATTATTATTTCCTTACGAGACGGACATTTCTGGTACAAGTACTTCAAACCATACTGAGAATACTTAGTTGAACTTTAATATAATATTAATAAAAACAAATAAATTCGAATAAAAAACCTAACTTTTCAGTGTGTATTTTGTTATTAATATTTTAAAATATCGAAGTATGTATGTAGTTACATAACATATGCGCCCATTAGAGGTGAAGTGTGGGACACACAGCTGTACTCGATTAAAACCAAATGCCACTTATTCAACGCTTGCATTCTGACGGTACTGCTTTACGGTTGCGAATCATGGCACCTGACGAAGACTCAGAAAAACCGTATACTGAGCTTCGAGAACAGATGCTTGCGTCGGATAATGGGGGTTAGGTGGTTTGATTTTGTGAGGAATTCAGAGATAAGGGAGCGTACAAGACAGCGTCCTGTCACGTCAGTGGTTATGGAGAGACGTTGGAACTGGCTGGGTCACGTGCTGCGGATGCCTCCGGAAAGCCTCAATCCTGCCTGCCTTTTCTTTCGACCGGTGGGATTTCGGTGTCCCGGACGTCCGTCGGGTACTATCCATAGGATGTACTCGGCGGAACTGAGGGATGCTGGCATGTCATGGGAGGAAGCAAAGCAATTGGCAGGAGACAGGGAAACATGGAGGTGCCGCGTGGCGGCCATATGCTCCACATAGGGAGCGAACATGGCCAAAGAAGAGGTGAAGTGAGCCAAGTGGTATTTTAGAAAAATAAAAGTTTGATGCGTCGTAATATTCTACACGTATTAAAGAGTATCGTGAAAGTAAAGTAACCTCAGTTTATACACATTACAATAGTGTTATCTCCGTAAAGTTAAAATATAAAATCCACCAAAACACCAAATAAAGATGTTGTTGTAGATACTTGAAAGTCCAAGATTTTTAAACATTTTACTAGTTGACTCACTTCACCTCTCGATGATTCTTCTTCTTCTTAAATTACTAATATATTAATTTAAGCATTATAAATACAAAATTAATGTTGGAAACATCATTGAACACCCATTAGAGGTGAAGTGAGCCAAGTGGTATTTTAGAAAAAAAAGAATAATTGATATCGTGTAATCAGTAATTTTAACAATCCAAACAGAGTTTAAAATTGCAATAGTGCAAGAATTTGTAAAAATCAAAGTCAATCAAGGATTTGGAAGGTTTAGTTATGGTGCGAAGCAACACAGATAAAACGTATTATATAATCAAGAGTACAAATCAATTTGCCGTAACGTTATGATAAATAAAATTGTTTATGATTAGGTGTGTGCTTTATTAATTTATTATACAGAAATTCCGTTTGCAACACTAAATTTTTAATCTATGAAACTATTTCATGTCTTGTGTAATTCAAAGTAAAGCAAAAAATGACTAAATAGGTTAATGCATTGTAAGAATCGCAATGGCAGTTCGATACATTTAAAATGATATTGTTTTTTGTTATTAGAATATTATTTATGACATGTTTCGCCCACGACTCTACCGGTAACTTGTCATGAAAGGACGTTGTATTAATTTTATTCCACATTTAATTAGATTTGCCAACAATCTGATGTATACATTGACACTTAAATGTGGTGTATTTTTTAGCTGTAGAATTATGAAACTATTACAACTATATTTTGATATTACATTTATACACAATCGATTAAGCAAATTGGCGTATCATAGATTTTATCAACGGTATAACTTTTAGCTCACATAAGGGTCAAAATGGTATCATTGAATTTAGTTTTTTAGTAATATAGAACAAATAAAATGACGCCTTTAAATAAAATGAATAGAGAATAAGACATTGTTTTTTTTAATCATTTTAATATTATCCGATAAGCTATCAGTGAACAGAAATGAGAAATCTAATTTTATTATTATTTTATTTTTGCTAAAATCAATCATGGATTTACAATATTGCAGGTGTGCATTATTAAATAGTGATACAATAATAATAAGTCTTTCTGATATATTTTTTAAAGGATTCTAGTTTAGATAAATAATTTTCCAAGCCCAATGCATTTTTTTTGCGAATATTGGTTTTAAGAAAATCACTCAAGGTTTCTTTTTCGAAAATGTAAGTCGAGCAGTAGAAAATTAGGAACGACTTGTCTTTAAATGTAGCAAAGCGAACGAAAAAATTATAAAATTATACTTCTGGAGTAAAATACGATTTGGTTTATTTCATCAAACTCGCGAAATATGGCTCACCATCACTGCACTAGTGAGAATTTATGATTGCCATTTTTTTATGGTACAAAATGATTTTTTAAATATCATTCAAACCATCACGATTTAAGGGAATATCGGATACATAATATGGGCCCATTAGAGGTGAGGTGAGCCAAGTGACATTTTAGAAAAAATAAGTAAAATGCGTTATAAACACATCTTACAGTATCGTGAAAATGAAGTAACCTCAGTTGAAACACATTGCAAAAGTGTTATCTCCATAAAATAAAAATATGTAATCCACCAAAACACCAAATAAAGACGTGATTGTACTTAAAAGTCCAAGCAAAAGGTTTTACTATTTTATTGGTTGGTTCACTTTATCTCTAGAGGTCACATATTATGTTTGCATTTTTAACAATATCTCACATTGCATGTATGTATTATATGTATGCTAATAGCAATTTTATTGTAGTAGTATCAACATAACGGATACAAATACAATTAAATTTTATGATATTTTAAATGCATTGATTATTGATTTTATATAACAGCGGAATTGACGCTCACGAACAGAATATATAAATATTTCTAGCTAACATGATAAGCATCACTTATTCTATTATTATTATATAACTTTTTTTATTTAATGAATATCAAGTTTATTTATATCCACTGTAATTTATTATATCAAAAAATATTTTGCATATATTACATCGCAAATTATTTGTTATGAAGTCTTTCCTGTGAGATTTATTTTTGGAAATAGTCTTTTTTTTTTTTAGAATCAATAGATATAATATATTCTATACAAAAATATTCATTTATTTTTTAATAAGTTTTACACTGGAAGATAATGAAGTATTTTTCTGGGATAAATAATCATCAATTAATTACATCACGTAATTAATAATAAAGCTTTTCAAATTAATTGAATAATGATGTTCATCGAAGGCAGTAGATCAGGCACGGGCAAACCGTGGCCCGCTCCTTATTTTTCTGCGGCCCGCGAGCAATATTATATTTTAGAAAAAAATCACGTTTTTATCTTTTAACACCTTCTTAAAAAAATTGAAAATAAATATAACAATCGTTATTTTTGGATCAACCTATATATGTGAACAAATATTTTCAATCATAAACCTCAATAAAAACTCTTTATGATCAAACATCACCGATGAACATTTAGCTACAAGCAGTTTTAAAAATCTCAAATACAAAATTAACACCAGAATTTAAAAAAAATGTTAAAAGATGTACCTAAAACAGTTCCATTCCTCTCATTAGATTGGTTTCTTTTCGTGATAATAAATAGTGTACATATAAAAATGGTATTTTACTTCCGGCCCGCCGCTGATTTTTAATTCCTGAATTTTGCCCTTCATCCGAAAAGTTTGCCCTCCCCTGCAGTAGGTAATAAAAATGAAAATTCTTATAATTTGACGGTGTATACAAATTGCAACTAATAAGTAATTCCAAAAATGCATTTGCATTACGCAGTAATTTGAATGAGTCAATAGGCACTTTTTTACATTTAATTTTTAAGATACACAAACGACTTCATTAAACAAAGCTCCCGCCTCCAAATATTTCAGATAATAATTGTTGTTTAGACTTGCCGTCATACAAGATAATTACCTGGGAATCCCCCGTACGTTATTTTCTTATTGCTCTAAGAGAGAAAACGAGTTGGACGAGTTTGTAGGTGTGACAAATGTAGGCGATATTCTATTAACTTGTTTGAGATCTTGATGCATGAAAGTGTATGAGAAAAATACAAAATTGCTTCTTTATAGAAAACAACTTGCATCGCTATGAATCGGAAGAAATTGGTTCAACTTATAAAGGAAGCACGCATTGAAAGATGTACGCTAAAGTATTGTAATTAACTGTATTTCAAAACATTAATTTAAATCAGTAAATAATAATAAAAAACAATTGAAAACAGTCTTTTTTTATAGTAGGTGTGGAGAGTCAAATCTTCGGACGTTGAAGTTTTTGTTGTGCATATATAATATGTACATAAATTTTAAGCATGTTTACAGTATTATTTTTATCTTAATTATCACAAACACGCGTATGGATATTTCAATTTTATAAAAAAATATTTACAGAATTTCAAACAACATTGGAATTTTCCTCACCTTTAATAATGCCGTTATAAATAATTATACCCATTTTACACAATTCTTGACAAGAAAGGATATTCAAAATTTAATGACTAATAAAAATAATATTTTCAAAACATTAATCTGAAAAATAAACTTTTTGTATAAATTTTCATCAGTTATTCGTATCGTGATGTTCCTTACTTTAAAATACTACAGTTTTTTTGTTTAAATTCACAACGTTTATATAAAAATCTTAATATATCAACTGTCAACTGGTTTCGACAAATATTATATTTTTGCTATACATTTTTTTCTTTTCTCTTAATCTTGATTAACTGTCTGAATTAATGAGCAATAAAACGAGTGTTAATAAAATTGAATATCAATTAGATATACAATTATCAATCAAGTTTAACATTTAAACGAAATATCAAACATCAAGATTCGTAATATACGATGGATTGAAAAACGAATGACCTAATTGTTCCATTAAAAAGCATTTTTTAAATATTGCTATACTCATTTCGTATTTATAAAGCGTCGCTTGCTAACCCTATTGAAGATGCGATATTGTAAATTACCTTAAAAGTGTGTTAAAATAATGTATTCACGCAAGGTACTGCCAGAGCATTGCACTTTGCGCAATTATTGGCTCTCGTTCACGATTATCTAATTTATGTCTTTAAAATCCAAAATCAACAAAAAAGGATATGTACGATAATCGTATAAATATTTTCAATACCACATTTTATTATGCTATCCTGCATCAAATTGCAAAAACAAACACCGAACAACTTTTTTTTGCAACACAATATTTCGTTATACGTGCATACTTCGATTGTATGAAACGGACTAATTTAAGGCTTTAAAAATGTTTCAATGCTTTTATTTGGATTGTGCTAAGGTGTATGCTTACTTTTGAATCAGATTTATATAAATATAACAAACGATTGTATTTTTCTAGGTTAAATTAAAACACATAATTTTTTCTCCGTTTTTTTATTTGAGGTCATTTCAAATAGCAGTCTTGTAATACAATTGCACTTTTATACGATCAGGGTCGGTTTCGCATATAAAAAATGACTACTTAAAAACTACAAAAATATGACTAATGCTGTTGTTAATAATGGTAAGTTTTAAGGCTAAATTGATGGTTTGTAGTTGAATTTCAGAAAAAAAGTTTCATCGCTTAGATTAGGTATAATAATATAACTTTCATTGTTATAAATTTCGTGTTATTTATAATCATTTATGTATCGTTGAAAAAACATTTTTCGTATGATTCTGTTCTGAATATTTTTTGCGTAATACTCATTCATTCACATTCACAACCATGTTGATAAACTGCATTTTCTAGCAAATATTATTTTTCAATTATAGTTTGCATATTATAACATGTCAGATACTTTTCATAAAGAGTATGTTATTCTCAAGTGGTTGAATGTCTTGACTGCACACAAATGTGAGTTGTAGGGAAATAACGTAAAGTTTACGATGGAAGAGAGTTTGTTAAATAAATTAACTTACTAATTTATTCATCAACTTTTGATGACGCATTTCAGCTTTCTTGTTAAACGAGGATAAACATTCACTATACTGATTAGTAAAAATTATAAAGCGGTTTGTTAAACTTAACTTGATTCTGATTTCAATCAAGGAAAATACTAGAGTATTTCTATGGGTTTTATCAAAGCGAAAAGCTTTCTCAATAAATTGCATGACATGCATAATGTGTTGTAAAATATTACGCTGAATTTAATAGTATAGAAATAATGTAGTTTATCTAACTGATTATTTATTTTGCGTAACCAATTATAATATGAAAGATGCTTTTATTTTATTCACTAAAACAAATATTGTAGATCTTAAAAGTGAATAATAAATACCTTAATTTTACATATTATTTATGAAAAATGATCGATTGCAAGTACATATTGTAGTAATAAAATTAGTAGATAAAAGAAAAATATTGATAAGTCGATGATCCATATAAAAAGATGGCATGAAGAGAGCATCTATGAATCACTCTACCACTTCATAACATAATAAAATATTATGCTATTTCTCAAAAATGTTAGACTCTACGTAAGTGAGTTCTCTTGAAGACATCGAATGAAAAAGTTAGTCCGAACCAAAAACAATGATGGTTGAAGTATCTTTGAAGATATACAGTATCCCTAGGGGAACGGTAGTGGAAGGAGATTGCGACTGATATAGGGGAGAATATCCACGTTTGTTTTCGGTGCCAATGATTGTAATTCTAATAAATATTTAGCTACTATACCTTTATTTAACTGACATAAATAGTGAAATTTAAATATATTTTATACCATCGTTTAGAGCAGGGTTTCCCAAACTTATTGTGCAATGGAACACTTCGCAAATGTGGAAATGTTACCGGAACACAGCTTATTGTTTAGGTCACGTAATCATAATAGTACACATATTGAAAAAAAATGTTATTAAATCACTTATTATTTATTGATTAATTGTTTTTAAAGTATCTAACATAGAAACATGAGTACGCAAAGCTCTTACTGATTAAAAATCTCCACCTGTTCCTCGATATTTGACGTTTTAAACATCAATGGAGATTTTCCATCACTTGACTTTTAATATAAAGTAGAAGATGCTTAAAAGTGTTGCAGCGTACATTACTAGGGCATCCAATCCCGGGATTCGGGATCCCGTTCAATTTTCTGATCCCGAAATCCCGGGATTGACATGGTCGTGATCCCGGGATTTCGGGATTGAGAAATTTTGAGTAAATCCTGAAAAGTGAGACGAAATTGGCAAATAGTGGATATCAAATTCCTTGGTGAGCTAAAAAAAAAAACGAGGTTTTGCGATAATCCTGGGAAAAAGTATACCAAATCGTCGATTTCAAAATCCTCGGTGAGCTAAAAAAAAAAAACGAGGTTTCGTGACAATTCCGGGGAAAAGTATACCAAATCGGCGATTTAAAATTCCTCGGTGAGCTAAAAAAAAAATACCAAATCGGCGATTTAAAATTCCTCGGTGAGCTAAAAAAAAAAACAAGGTGTTTGCAGATAATCTGAGGAAAAAGTATAGGAAATCGAGGATTTCAAATTCCTCGGTGAATTAATCCCAATCCCGGGATCCCGGGATTGGAAAAAGGCTCCGGAATTGGATACCCTAATTAATATTAACAATTTTCGCGAAACACCTTTTTAGGAACATAGTTTGGGAAACCCTGGTTTAGAGACTCATAACAAAATTGTGTATTTTTTCAAATAAATGTTTTTTTATCCCATTTCAATTATCATATTATTAAATAATATATTGTAAAATTGAAGCATTAAGTATTAATAAATATATTCGGTATTTTTTTAAGCAAGAGAGTCTTTGAAATGTTTTTTTAGGCTAAGGCTTTTAAAACAAATAACATGTAATAATTACACAATAATGTATCAGATATATTATATCGTTTTATATTTAAGTGCTCGTATATAGAAATAGGTAATCGGATCAATGTGAAGTGAGTGTGAATTGTGTGTTATAGTAGCTTAACCGTCAATAATTGCTTGACATGCAAGGTCTAATGCTGCCTTTTTAACCACGTAGACCACGATGTCAAATTAACATTATTAAATTAAGTTATCTAAATATATTTACACTCCTTAAGTTTTGTAATAAAATAACTCAAACAAAAATATATAAATTGAAAATGTATACTAAGCTCAGCTTATCGTAAACATTTTCAATAATCTTATATTTGTTGAACGAATCAATTTCTGAAATACCTGACTAACAGTTTTCTTCTAATAAAAAGTCTATAAAATCCTGTATATAGTACATATAAGAAGAGGTGAAGGCTTGAAGCACGTATTGGTTGTTCTCGTAAAAAACCGTCAGCCCCGTAGTTAAAAGGGTCAAACCTGAGTAATAACGATTTGCGCGGCCAAAGACCTGAGCATTGGAATGAAAACATTCACACATTTTAAATAAAGTTTTCCGTTTTTTTTATAACTTACACACTATGGCTTCCAAGTCCCTGAACCCCGACCAATTTTGCGATTCCGGGATCGCGTTAATACTATCCCAGAATTTCGAGATTTACTATAATATGTGAAAATCTGTAAGTAGAGCTAAAAAAAGCTAATTTGCGTTGGAGTCACTGGCAGTCGTAATTCTTTGAAAGTATGGAGCTAAGAAAAAGGTCTTCAAGTTTAGAATTATTTTGGAGTCTCTCAAATTCCTCGCTCTTTCTTGCCAGTGATCAGTCCCGGGATCCCGAAAGCCCAGATCCCGAAATAATTGTTAATTTAGAAATCCCGTAATCAAAATATGGTTCAGAATTGGATGTTGTGCACACATTCTATTGTATTTGGTCACGAAAAATCTGAGAAAGAAGAGAATATTTTCTTTAACGTGATATATCAATGATCGGTTATTTATTATCATAAGTAAAGATGTTGGACTAGTACATATAAAAAAAAAACACTAATACTAGACTGGTTCTGTTTGGAGCGAGACAAGTACTGGTTTGATGATCATCGATCGATACCCAACGCAAGACAAACTCAATTTGTTTGGGCATCATGTGATGTTTAACTACGGCAAAATAATTACTTAAAGGCTTAATCCGTCTTTCCTAGACACTGAATGAACGAGTTTTAGTCAAAATAAATTTGGCCGTATACGAACCATTTTATTTCACATAAGTAGTTTATGGCTCAAAAGAAAAAAAGGAAAGAAAATATGTTCAATTATGCTTAACTTTTGTGTAGAACTATTCGCAAATAAAAATAGTATAATTGTAAGTAATGAAGCATTCGTTTGAATAAATTTCTTCGACAGTCACTCTCCACCCTTGACCAAATTCTTGGGTAGACGGATTGATTCGCCTGACCTCAGGTTAAGCACGAAACCATGTTCTTTACTAGATCATAGAATTTCACGCCAATAATAACGATTGACGCGATAAAAAGTAATATCAAGTGATCACCTTATTTGTATTCATTCATCTCCTAAATTAACATAATATAATATAGTTTGACATTCATCAGTGTCAATACAGATTTCATTAATCAAATAATCTATGTGTGCGCATTACATTATATGAATTTATTAGCTAGTTAGTATATTAAAGAACTTAATTTGATAACTTTGTCATTCCATTGGTTGTGATACGACGCGAAAAACAATTCGTAAAACAATCAGTGGAATAAATTCATATAAACTATTTTTTTATTAAAAAGAAATTTCCAAAAAATTATCGCCGAAGCCATGACAAATAGCTAATATATTGTTTGTTTAATATTTCAGGGAAAAATGAATTTATAAGACGGTATGAATATTATGTTTATACCAAACTAATTCTGTGTTTAATAACTTCAAATGATAAGGGTTATTTTGGACAAACTTTGTATTTAAATTGAGTCGCTTATTTCGATTATTTATCATGGGTGTAACGAGATACATAAAATACGAGCGAAGATATTTTTCCTTATACAACTTTGTGAATATACATATATATGTATACCCAAAGTCTTAATACGTATATTTGTAATCAAGTTTTTCGTGCACTAAAAAAACTGTATCGTTATTTTTACATATTTTCATTTTCCCAAACTGTTCTAAATCTTTGTTACTTACTATCAGAAAGGTACGATTATATATTGTTATATTTTTCATAGGAACTTTTAAGACTAACATTTTTTTGTTATTCTTTCTGATCACATTATCAGTGTATGGCAGTTTCATACAGTTTCAACCACTGTCAGTACTTGGTGGAAAGGCATTATATTAATAAAAATACGATATTCATTTGTACTTTACTTACACTTTATTTAAAAAGGTCAGGACCAGTTTCACTCATGACCTTTTTAAATAAAGTTTCAACCAGGTTATTTTTTTGTATTACGTTTCATATTTTGTGAGCAAACCAAATATTTAGTAATCAATTCATTCTCAGTGCATTGATTCAATTTAATAATAAAATAATTTAATTGTATTAAATTGTATCCCTTTTTTTCAACCTTTAACAATAAATATATTTTAATTGGCTATTATATAAATTTTCGTGAATCTTTATTATCGGGTATTATTATTATAAGACTATAAGAAAACAAAATTTTAGTTCCGTTGGTAAATATGTACGTAACTTAATTAAATTTTCTTTTGAATACGTAATTTATAACCGGTTAGGCCGGTTATCGAGTGGTCAGAGTCGTGCTATTTGGTTGCGGTATCGGCGGGTTCGAATCCTTATACGAACAGTTATATAAATTTATATATCAATCGATTTATGGATTAACGTTTGAATGCTTTGATGGTCCTCTCACCCAGCACATTATAAAATTACAGGGCGTTGTAAGAACGATAAGCTATCCACTATTTTTTTCTAATATTATATTATCCTTCTATAATATGTATATACTGACTTGAAATAATATACTTGAAATTGAGTGACTGAGTAACAAGCAGTTCTCGCCGAACAACTCTTGTTGTGGTAAGCTCCAACAACAGACCATAAAATAACGACATCGTCAGCTGAAATATACAATTTCTGTTTATAAAATAATAATATTTAGTATTTTAAAATAGTATTTTTGTCAAAAACTAGTATAATTATTGAAGCATATTATAGGAACGCATGTCTTTGTATATTGTTAGTTTGTGTATTTATGCCAAAGCAAAAGGCTTAAATTTTAAATGCACTAAGTGACTATACCACTTTCCAAGGTCGTGTGTAAACGATTCCTACCACGTTTACTCACTTACAGTTAAATTCACTTTACAGTGTGACCTAGCAAAGTTGGTCTATTGCGTTTGAGAAAACTACAATAAAAACAATGATACATTGTTTTTTTTTTAATATAAACCATTAACGGCTTCAATTAGCTGGTGAGTTTTCGTAAATGATCATGAATAAAATCATTTAAAATTGATACGAAGTGACCTGGTTGCTTAAATCTTCAATAAATTACCTAAGCATATTATTCAAATTTATGATGCAAAAAAGATAAAATTCTTTAAGTAGTTTCACTTTCACTGATATCGGGTTCATGGCACAGTGATCGTTGGTTTCCATGCCGGACGGATTCACGGGTTCGAATGCCAGTACGAACAGCATTTTCAAAGGCATTGTAGTTTGTGATGTCCAAGAATTCCTCCTTACTCTTCCAATAATAAAAAACGGGGCTTCCCTATCCTTTCTTTCCGCACTCTCTTTGAAAAAGGAAGATTGAGCAACTGAGTAACAAGCAGTTCTCATACTGTTCTGTTGTAGATAATTGAAAACCACATTGATAGTGGATATGAATTAAAAAAAAAATGAAACCGCTAAGATTATGCAGAATTGAAAATACTGTATAATTTATCGGTTTTAAATACAATATTCAAAAGAGAAAGTTGATGTATGTTATTAATTATAAAACACTGAAAAAAAAATCTTATTCTTGTCAAAAAAGATTCGATTCATTTTAAGAAGTAAATGTAAGTCTATCATTTATTTCAATATTTTCTCTCTGGAAACTATAACCATTTGGCAGTGTGGAGTTTGCGCCACGAATTGACTCAACACCTTAATTTACGCACACGTACTCTCTGCGCATACGTCGATAATGTGTGTGATTAGGGCGGGCTACAGAGAGATAAATAAATTACGACAAATATTGTAATATTTCAAGACAATAATGAAGTTAAAAGGGACAAGGCTATTAATATGACGACAGTTGTATTTGGTTTATTGCTGCGTTATTATTATTATTTATATGATCCATTGTTTATATCATTTCATCTTAGTATATTTTGTTTGCTCGATATAGAGCAGATCATGAAACATGTACTTTTATTAATTATAGGTACCTAATTGATTTGCTAAGATCTATCCATCATTGTTCGTTATTGGAACTTCTATAAATATTTCTTAATACAGTTGAATAAACGCAACATTAACAAAGTGGCAGTGACTTCCAAGAACATCTAAGCGTGGTTTTTCCAGTAAATATGTTTGTAAAGTAAGCTTCAACTTGAAAAATCTTTTCCTCCCAATTTCATGCCATGTGTTTAGCGAAAAGCATAATTTGGCTAAATATGACTATGTCAGATTTAATTTAATAGTGTGTTAATTTATTCCAAATATCGCATTTGCGGTTTTAGCTCGAGATGCTTTGCGATATTTTGAAATTGATTATTCTGTGGTTTTGAATTAATAAAATCAACTTTCAATTTCAATGATACCGATTGCTAAACTGAGCGAATTGACATTCTTATTTTAATAACAACAAATTTAATAATTATATGAATATGTACATACGTAAATTATTACGTACATAATTAAACAAAACAAACTGACTAAATTAGGCCAAGTTACCCCTTGCAGAAACAAGGTCCTCTACTGTTACTGAGTCAATATTTTAGTTCACAATGCAATTTTTTTTTTATTATGCTAACTTCATGTGCAATATATTTGTATTCATTGCACCGTATCTGTAACTCAAAACACACACAAACTATCTCTCTCTGTTGGCGCATCGTGTGTATTGAGCGATTTTCAAAAGGTTATATATTAGATTCGTTGTAATATATTATCGCCATTTCACAATTATCTATCGATTAATATTTGTAAGCACAAAGATGATAATCAATGTATATAATAATGTCGGGTCCATGGCATAGCGTTCAATGTCGTTGTTTTCCATGCCGGATCTTGCGGGTTCAAATCCCAGAAAGAAAAAGATTTTTTCAATTAATTTTTCGATTTCTGTTCGAATGCATGGATGTTTATTATATCTAAGCCCCCCCCCACTATTTCAATCGTAAAATAACGGGATGTAGCGGAAGTGATTAACCATTTGTTATCCTTTCTATCACTACTATTCTCTTCGAACAGAGATTGAGTGACTCAATAACAAGCAATTCTCGTGGAAAAATTCCTGTTGAGATACCTCTATATCTTCATATTGGAAGCGGATATGATGTACAGGTTTACATTACATTACATGTTTCCAACTGCTCACATAATATATAGTGCTTAACCTCCTATGGGGTAAATACCAATAATATCTAGCTGATATTTATTGTAAACTACAATGATACCTCAATCAATGCAATGCAAATATTAAGAAAATTTGTCTGAGGTCACTTTGTACCCCGTCGCTCTTCGATCATATTTTCAACGTTTCGGTACTCGAGTGTTAAGATAATTAAGTTGCTCAATACCTCGTTATAAAAACATTTATCCGTAGCCACTGTAATTAATTATAAAGTTATTTATTATCAGAGAAAGTTCGAACATATTTATAACTATTATCTAGTCTCACATGTCACCATTCTTTTATTAATCGTAATGTATAACCATATAGTATCCGTTGGGTAATCAAAATTTGTATGTCCAGTAACTCTTTTTAACACGGTAACGCTATAAATTGTTTTATCTACTGTTTATGTTTAAGAAATATGTGTATTTAAAAACAAAAATTTACTATTGACGTCATGATGTAAGTTGCATCACACCGTGGATTGAAGTGGTTTCATCGGACATGTCTCGTCGATGCGGCGAGCTTATAAAGGAGAATGATTTTTAATTTTATTAGAGCTTTGCAGTGTCAAAGTAAACGTACGAATGAAACTTTGTGTGCGCCCGGTTGTTAATTAAAATTGCAATTGATTGAATTGTGCAAATCAAATTTTGCTAGGGGTGACACATGTTTTCTTCCGCATAAATGAAATTTATAGAAAATAAATCGTAAATTTATTTTATTTTTGCTAGCTGTATCAACTTGCTAGAGAATTTTCCATATCATATTTCTCACAAATAGAACATGACGGTTATTTATTTTATTGAAATGACCTGAGATTTTTAAATTAAAGACATTTCGAACCGAATTCATTGAACTGTACAAATCGTTTAATACTGTACTATGTTAAGATATGTTTATATTTTGATTCCATGACGGGTCTCATGAGTTCAACTCCGATCAATATCTGTTCGAAGACATGGGTGTTTGTGATGTCTATTTTTTTTTAGTTTAGTCAAATGGCCAATTAGTTAAAAATGCTAAAAAACAATAAAAACACAAAGTATTCAACGTCAATTCTTGACGGATGTATTTGTATTTGTATTGTAAGAAAACACTTTTTTGTTATATATAGCCCCAATTATAGATTTTTAAATAAATAACCGCAGCGCTTTTTAGTGATAAACTAAACTGGTCCAAGTATTTATAAAAAAATGTTGAATTCGTTTAAAAAAAGTGTTTAATTTTTGAAATAAATAAGCAAATGATTGTAGTAAGTGGTTAAAAAATGATAAATATCGAGCATTGTAACTTTGAAGAATTGAAGAAGTCATCTTGTGATATGAGAAAAAAATATATGTTATATGTTTTTACAAAAGCTTATAGGTGTATAATTTATTATAAGTAAAAAGTCATCAGTTAATATTATATTAATAAAACTACGTTCATTAAAAATATTGGACAATAATAATTTCCGCATTTAATTGACCATGTAAAAACCAATTTATAAAAAAATGAGATTTGCTTTTGTAGAAGAGAAGGGAATATTTCTAGTATATTGGAAAGAAAAAATAATACGAATCAATCAAATATTTCGATAAAATTAGTAACAAAGAATTAAAAAGTCTTTATTACTGAAAAAATATTGTTGTCTACTTCCGGAATAGTATTTCCTTGGAGTGATTATGGAAAGGGCTTAATATTAACAATAACCAGTGTACTTGTAATTTCGTACATTTAAAAGTCGATGGATTAAAGAATAATTGTACTAGCGATAACCAGTTTTGGCCGGTGTTGATGTTTCATTTATTTTTCAATGTTATTTCTATAGCCGAAAAGAAGGGTTTAATGTCACAGACTCCTAAATAAATTTCCATATTTAATTACTTCATATGTCGACAACGTGAGTGTATTTAATTTTTGAGCCTCTTCGTTTTTTTCGATTCCTTTTTCTCGGTATATTAAGATATACACTGAATATTCTTACGTAAATAAGTTCCCCAAATCAAGCGTTTCTTTCTTATTATTTATTTTAAAACTTCTCTAACAATTAATGTTAGTCAACCGAAGTTCTGGATTGACGTTTTGGTTGCTTGGAATAATACAGATTTTTTTAATGCGATTTTATATGACACTGCAATTAGCAGTTTTTAATATTCTATTAATTTTCATATAAATAGAATATAAGTTATTCTATAAAAACACTTAAAACTTTAAAATCTAAATATATTTTTTCCATGTATGACGATAATAAGTAGATAGCGGCTGATATTATGTAATGCATTCTGGGTTAAAGACACACGCAAATGTAGTAAAAAATGTTAATATTTATCATAAGTTAGCTCAGATGTACGAAGTATCATTATGTTAACGTCATAGTGTAAGAAATACTAAAACCGGTTCAATAAAATTCGTGCCGTCGTTCGTTTTGTAGAATTGACGTGAAAAACATCAATGACGATTTTGCTGTTGGCGATGTTTGAATAAACAATGTGTGACTTGAGACAGCATGGCGCTTAAAAGGCGTCTAAAACGATTTTTTTCACCTGATGCAGCATTGCCTATTTGCCTTTATGACTATGTAAATCTACTAGCATGATTATCAGAATAAAAGGATCACAGTCGAAACTGCAAATCTACCTGTAAACTGTATTACTTAATCACAAGGAACTTTATATTAAATAATACAACTTATCCCAGATTTATTTTTTAGGAGCGGAATCGGAATAACGAACATTTTAAGCTGATAAAAATATAAATTAATACTAATTTATACTAATTCAAGTAAAATCATAAGGGTGTAACAAAAAATGGTAGTTGAAAAATTAATAGAGTTTATAGATAACGCATATGTACATAATTTGTGAATAAGTTATGCTCAACTGACTACAATTGAAATGTTGAAAACCCTTTACAAATAAATGCTACTTATTTGCAATTGCATAAAAAAACTATTGAAAGAAAGATCTACAATAACAATAAATTTAAAGACAAGCAAGCAAAAATAGAATTACAAAACAAAAGAGTGGTTTATTTTATAATGTCTTTCCAACAAAATGTATTGACAGTAAACAACAGTGATTTGGAGCTTAAATCAATGGTGAAACTTTATATAAAAATATTCGTATCCTTCAAAAATTTTTACGTTATTCTGTCATTTTTGTGAAATAGTTTCAACATCGCTGCACTAAAATGTATGTAAATCAAAGTTTAAAACGCAAATTATTTATAAATAAAGATTACAATTTGTCGACGTAAGTAAAAATATTTTGTCATCGATTACTATTTGTGTGTGAATTGGAAATTTGATATTTATCGTCATTTTTTTAATACTTGTAAGCTAATATGTTATTTAGATTTTTTAATGTATTTATAAAAATCGTTGTTTTTGTATTTACTACAACAGTACAGGTTTCAGGTTCACTCTGCGAATTTTATGCTTCATCAGTTCAAAAAGATAAATCATTTTAATCAAAATATTAACAAATTTGTTTAAAAATCATTCATATTTAAGACAATCTCTTGAAAAATCTTGCTCTTTAGTTTAAGAATTAAGATGCGTTTCATTAAGCACACAAGACGAGCAAAAAAAAAACAAAACTGGGTTTAACTTTCCCATAACATTTTCTGTAAATTATATTGGACTATAAAAAAAGAATGATGATTGAAACTTTTTTTAAAAAACATGTTTAAATTATGATGTAATCAATCTTCTCAAAATATCGCAAAATAAAGATAAAACTTGACAAACTTTCATATTTTTTTCCAAATATTTTATTTTTATATAAAATAATAATAAATACATTGAGATCATCTTATGAGTATATAACCAAAAGTAATATTAATCAAAGGAATTTGGAACTAATATTCAATACAATATGTATCACGAAGCTGTACAAAAGACAATCTGTTTTTTTGACTACAAAATAAAAACTATGACGTATAGAAAAAAAATATTAGCATATTTATTATGTTTTTTGATTAGTTTAAAATACCAAAACATGTCAGAAAATGTTCTTACAAGTCAGCCTTCCAGATTAAAAATAATTAGCTCATATAAATTTATTTCTGTACCAATAAAATGTTTTAGTTACAGAATCGCATTGAAAGAAATATATTTATTTCAATTATGAACAAAGCTTTTGTGTTTATTATTGATTATTTTAAACAGATTAGACTAAAATATCTATATAAAAATATTCTACTTCATTGTTTATGTGTCGCGTGCTGTATTAATAATAAAATATGAAAATGTATTCCACCAAAGAAGTTTCCTTATCAAATCGAAGTATTTATAAAAACTTGAATATCTAGGTAAGAAAAATGCGGTCTGTCATTGGCTATAAGTCACGCGTTGCAATTTTCATAGTTACAATAATCGATCAAACGTGTGACACCCAGTTAGAATATTACCGTTAAGGATTTCCCTGTTTTGTTTATATTTTGAAAATGGTCTTACAACTTAATTACGCAATGGATAAACCCAGAGCAGCTTTGTCTGTAGGAAGTTAAATATTATTAAATTCTAAGAATTTTGCATTTTACGTGCAATTATGCGATACAACAAGGTTGCGAAAATTGAATTCTGATATTTCCTACATTATATTCAAACATATAAATGAAAACTTTAATCATTATTTTATGTGGATACTTTTCAAATTGTAAACATAAAACTCAAGTTTAGTCTAGCTTTAAATTCTACTAATCTAACTAAGTAATTAATGCTATGCAAGACTTTTTTGACTTTAGTGTAAAAGAAATCTGTAGAACTGAAATACCTTGATATTTTACCCTATTTAAAGAAATCAAATTAATCACCGAAAAGCGAATTGGGTAAAAGTCCAGTTTTAATTGTGAAGTAATTTAATGCTGTAGGATGATTTCGTTTTTACTGATTACCATTATTAATTGACGATACATTTATTATTGATTGAATGAGTTTTATACACTTTATTGAATTTCACTCAGAAACTACTCGAGTAAAAATTTGAATAAAACTAAATATCATGTATTATTTTTAAAAAACCTGTGTTAATATTGAAATTAAAGCCTGATATCGCAAAATTGTTGTTTTCCTCGTCGTACATAACCGTCAATATAAATACAATTGATTAAAAATCTTTCAAGTATTTTATAAAATGACTGCACAATAAAAAGTATGATTTCTTACAATAAACATTGCTTGACGTCATAGAAGAGTTCATGCCAACCATGTTAATAAAGTTCGGCTAAAGTACTTTGCAGTAAGTGACCGTGTACTGTAAAATATGGAAGCAGTAATGGCAGGCATAAATTAATTTAGCAACGGATCGAAAACTTTTACATGCGTTTTTGTCAAAGTATTTTTTTCGTGTACAATAGAAAACAAATACTTAAATTAAACGTATTATATCATAGTAATAATAGTATAAAATCTTTTTTTTAATCATAAATTATTAATCGAGAGACAGATGTCTGTCGAAAACTTCCTAGAATACCTGATTTGAAAAATTGGGTATCTCGCAGATACTGGTATTTGATTGGGTTGTATGTAATTAATAATGTATTAAAATTCTTTACAACTGGTTAAATGAGAAAATAAATAAATATTATCCTTCGGATATCGTACAGATACAAGGAAATGTTTAAAAACAGAAATTTAATTCATATATACTGGATTCTTGGTAATGAGTTATTTATAAGAAGTATTTCTAAATAATGTCCGTTTGAAATTGTGTAAAATTTATACATTTTTTTAAATGTTAAATAATATTTTCAGAATGCTATGCAATTAAATTTGATAACTTTGTTATTCCACTGATTATGTTACAAATGGTGACACGTGTTTCGCTTCTTTGAGAAGTATTCTCAGACCAAATATCATGGCTTTTTATTCTTGTTTTACAAATTAAAAAATGTATTTTATATTAAATAGTTTGAAAATTGCCTTTTCAAAAAGCAGAAATATGTGAAAATTTTGTAACACGGTAATACGAATTTATCAAATTTAATTTATATTGAAAATGAATTTTCACAAAAATACCGCCGAATCCACTGAAAATATCTTTCAGAATGATTCAAACCAATAGTAAGTCGATATTTTTTCATATATTGATTTGCCACCTTTAAATCCAAGCCATGCTAATCGTTTCAACACATTGTTTAATTAGTCAAATTTCTGAGAGTTATCACCCGATTCAGATTTTTTGCAAATTTGTTAAACATTACTCATTCGATGTATTCAAATTAATCAATAATATACACCCAATGTTATATTTGAAGCTCTCCTGCTTGTAAAAATCATTCAAAAACCTTTGTTTTCAAACCTGATATCTAATCCTAATGGACTCAACTTTTGAGAAGATAGCCAGATTGAAATTCAATCAGTGACGGATAACCATATAAGCAAAAGAGGCGCGCGCTTGGTTCCTTCGAATCCAAGGGACCTTAAAAATAGCGTATATAATATAACCCATATAGATATAGATATAGATTTTTATATATTTTTACTATTTTACTTTTCTAATTTCGGACATTTTTATGTTATCCGTAAAACAGGGCCTCCAAATTTTATTGAGCCTGGGACCTCCCATGTGCTTAATCCGTCCCTGATTTTAATTGTACCAAAGGAATGAGTGACTCTCCGAGAACTTCTTCTAAATTATTACCACTGTATAAATAAATCATTCAATAAGTTGGCATTTGAAAAACCTAGATACTAGTTACAAAACTAAATATTTATCTTAATTTATGACGCGTAAGTAATGATGGTGACGTAAGCATTAATCAATAACTATCTTTAACGATTGAATAATTACTAAAACTGTCATGGACATTATTGAGAAAATATGTATGGGTAGATATACAATAAGCGGATAATATTGACCGATTTTTTTTTTTGTTATATTTTAATCGGTATGTCTAAAGAAATATTTTGAGTACGTCGGCTTAAGTAAATTTGATTTAGATAATTAGCAGAACACGTTTAAATTTGGTAAATAACGATTTTATAACATATTTTCTAAAAACGATCAGCAACCTTCATTTTTTTAGTCCAGAAAGGACAATATTGGCAAAAGAAAGTATATGCCAACTTATGAATCGGGGTATGCTATAAAAATGATGAATAGGGATTTATAAGGAAATCGGTTAAGAAAGGCTTTTGTTATTTTGTGTCACTATACACAGGGAAATTATGATTTTACAGTATTTTGACAATATCTTTAGAAAATACTTTGAAAAATATTGTTGTTAAATCGAATATTGGAACTGATAACATTTTTTAATATTCTACTGAATTTAAATAAATAACCATTATACTGCACCTAAAAATATATATAATATAATATCAATTTCTCATTTCATTTTTTTACACATCCAGTTATTTAATTATAATGAGGTTTTAATTTAATTTAAATTTAAAGTGTAGACGATCGATTGCATTTCTACGTAAAAAATGCAATTGAATTGCGATTTAGGATATGCTTGCATAAAACATAAGTGAATAAAGTGGCAGTATAAGAATATTTCATGTTTTGATTGAATTGGCAAAAACCATAACTAGAGCTCCATTGATTTAAAGATATACATATTAAAGTGTCACATTTTTTTATAACTATATTATTCAAAGATTTAAGTTCAAAGTAAGAGGTTTGACTTATGGTCACAAAAATATTAAAGTAAAAAAACATTGCAAAAGAAGTGATGGAGACTAGGGTATCCAATCCCGGAGCCTTTTTGTGATCCCGGGATTTCGGGATTGACTTATTTTAAATCCCGGGATTGGGCACTCGACATGAAATCGTGTATAATTTGAGAAAAGTTTTGGTGTCTCAAAACTTTTCAAAAATCTCAAAACCCAGGAATTTACCGATTTACCAGAAATACCAGCGTGAATCGTTTATTCTTTTTTAGCTTTTCCAAGAATTTGAAAATCTTAAAAGCCAGGAATCTACCGATTTTCCCAACATAACACCGTGACTTGTTTTTTAGACGTTGGAAATGGATGGTTCAATTGCATAGTAAAAACATTATGTATATAATTTAGTTTATTTGTTCAATTGTTAAGAATGGAGTCAGTGTTAAATAAATACGGTAGACTTTTAACCTACTCAATAACCCTGATTGCAACGGAAAAAAATGGTAGCTTGGAAGTATGTATATGGTTAAATTTAGCGCTTATTAAACATAAATGTTTTTGTTAGGCTAAATATGGTATGGTTATAATTATTGTCTTACACTACGTGATAAATGGGTCCGTGTTAGGCAAAGCACTTAATCTCATTTCTATGTGCAAATTAATAATGGTCCGCTGGAGAGTAGTGGATTTTGCCGGCTTTTGCCAGGATAGTAAAGCAATTTATTTGTTTCCCAATGTGTCGTGACTTTTGCAAGAGCTGGATTAAATGCTGAAACTCAAATGGTGATATTGACAAGGTCAAATTCCGCCAGTCAAAACCGCTACATTTTTTTCGTCAACAAAACCGGATATGGAAAATAAATTATTGTATCAGAACTAGTTATGTTGACGTACTTCACTTTGGTCTCAATAACCTCAGTGGATTTATTATGTCATGTGTTTTGTTAAGCACTCTTAGATACTATCCGATTATATTCTGAATTACCTGTAAACTTAAATTACACAGCAAGAATTATAACGATATCTGAAATTTACGATAAAAAATATCATGAACATGGCTATTTCTGGTAAACTTATTCATTTTAAACCTATTTTCTTTAGCCGTTTGGGAGAAATTTTAAACAATAAATAAATAATACAAAAATAAACATGTTCTACTAAAAATACTACTATAAATAAACCTGACTGAAATTTAGTGTTTGGCAAACGGTTATCTTGAAGAAGAAACAAATGTTTAGATTATTGGTATGTTGACTATTTTGTAGAGTCGTGCAACTAATTCATAATAGTCCTAAAACAAAACCTAAAATTCTTTAAATATGAATATAAGGGGAATACATCACTTAAAGAAAATTGTTTTCATCCTTGTCGAATTACATGTGAATCAAGAAAAGCTGTAAACTATTTACATTTGCGCACATTAGAGGTGAAGTGAACCAAGTGGTATTTTAGAAAAAATATGTTAGATGCGTTGTAATATTCTACACGTCTTAAAGTATCGTAAAAGTGAAATAACCTCAGTTAATAAACTTTAGTGTTATCTCTGTAAACTTAAAATATGCAATCGACCAAAACACCAAATTAAGACATGATTGTACTTAATAGTCCAAGAAAAAAGTTTAACCACTTTACTAGTCGGCTCACTTTACCTCTAGATATGTACATATTATAACAAATACGTTTGGTGATAATAAGCGGAAGCTTACCTGGTTAACGATATTAGAAGTAACCGTTGACAAACCAACGGTGCAATAAAGATGGCTGCTAAAGTCCTAACGATAATAATATAAAATATGTAAATAGATCGTTCATTTTCAAAATTCTTTTTGTAAATTTTTGTAAATTCACAAAAAACGTGTCTGAAATGTTTACATTAGAAAAAAAGATTTTTTTTTACAGAAGATACAATTATACATATTAATAATAATGTGAATTTTTGAATTGCGCGACTCAAATATTGTACGTATTGCCTAATTTTAAAACACGTATAGGGGTTACTGTTAACAATTTTATCATAATGAGTACATTTAATTAGAAAAACATTTCAAATATTGAGGTGAAATTTCTTAAATGCGACCGTGCAGTAGATTTGATATTTAGATAACATATTTATGTGTCATGACTTATCATAATGGGTTAACACGCAATAACATTAACTATGAAACAATTTTAAAGGAAATACCAAATTTCGTACAGGTAAGTGATGTTTCAAAAAGCCCATATTGCGTATTCTTGTGTATAAATGTATGTTATAAATAACTAATTCATACCAGGAAAACGTTTCATCGGAAATTATTATCTTTATAGTATGAAGTTCAAGTTTAACCACACCGGTGCGGTTTTCCCACAGCCCTGATTTCTATCCTGCTGACTATGTACACCTTAAAAAAGGTTCTTATTGTATAAACAGGGAATTCTGTGAAATAAAATTTTCCAACATTCTTTTTTCATTTTTTTCCTATTGATTACAGACTTTAAGCCCTTCCAGTTGACTGAAAATAAACACGAGTAATTTTACAATTATATAAAATACCATAATAAAGTACGATCGAATTTTATAAACAAATTCGCCATTATTTTGTATTCGCCATGTCTTATATTTTTAGTTAATATTTAATAGTTTTGTATTATATACAAATGAATGAATATACATATGACTTTATGAGAAGAGAAAGAAAAAAAATGTTTTTACAGTGTTAACGAAATGAAATGATAAGTCAAAAGTCAAATAACAGTTTTATATTTGAAAAGAAATAAATTGTAATTTCATGAAGCAACTGTCGTCAAAAGAATAAGTTAAAGTTTCACTTTAAACTAGTCGTATAAAAAACAAACTACACATATATTCTCGAGTGAAAAGCAAACGTCAATCTCTTTCATAGCATACGTGATTTTGAATATTGACGATGAAAAAACAATAAATTAATGTTTCTTTCCAATATATAATTATTTATTTGTAATATTTTTCATGTGATTTTTATAATAATCAAGATAATCATTGCAATAATTTATTGTACAAATGTGATTTAATTAAAACTGTAAGTATGTGTAAGCGATTTGAAATACCTAATGGTTTAATTGTGCGGCGCTTGTAGAAAAAATGCCCAATTATTATTGTTTACGTTACTACTTTTATGAATCATATAACAACAAATTCTACGAAACGCTGAAAAGTGCAGCGGGAAAACCACTTGTAAGAAAACGTGTTACCTGTATTGCGTACGCACTCGAAATTAGCAGAAAACTGATCTCACATGAAAACTAAATTATATCGTTTGTTGTTTATTTTGAAGCCCGCAGAGCTTTACGAATTAATTAATAATTGAAATAAACACCGAATTGGTAATTACGTGGAAATCATTTCAAATGGGTTCGGAGAATCGTCATGATTACGCGAAGATAAAAAATAAATATTTACTACACATTTATAATCTACAGTTTTATCAAAAAACCCGGCCGGCTTTAATGTTGTGAACAGCATGGGAAAAAAATATATTCCTAACATAGTTATTTAAATATGATAAATATGATGAAAAAACTATACACAATTTATTAATTTATTTTAAACTACATATTCAGAAATATTACGACAAAAACAATTTTACGTTGGAGTTTGGAGAGTATGTAGTATTATATACATAAAGATTTGTATAAATAACTTCTCAGACCCTGCAAGAATATAGAAGTTTGTATTGTATTTCAAAGATATACATTTAAAGTATTTAATGTCTCTATATTTATATGTATAAATATTTAGTATAATAAAATAATATTAAGTAATAGGTTAATATTTTATTGCAATTATAACATTCACATTTATTAAAGAAGTGAAAAAATACCAAATCGTCGGAAATGGGGTACAATTGTTATTATGAATATAAAAACTGATACAATATATATATATTTATATACTGTTGTATATATGTATATGATTTCAAATGATTTCAAATAACCGAACGAATATTTAATTGTCGTAGTTTGATGAGTTTAAAATAACTTAAATATTCAATGTATAACTGATAACACATCGGATTTATTTTCCAAATATAATAAGTATGAGTGAGAATATGCAATAAAATTAAAGTGTATTTATAAAAATGTCAAAGTTTCATTTGACGGAAGTGTTATTTTACGTTACAATTTTCAAAAGCACTGTAGACTTATAGGTAAGATGACGATGGATTGAATAAACCTACCTGTTATCGAGAGTCCGGGTTCGACGTTTTCTTGTTGGGCTTGTTGTCGTTTTTTATTGCCATTTTTTTGGTTGGGCAATCGTAGTGTATCAACAAGTCAGGGAGATAATGTTAGCAGTGTATTTTGTTGGAAACGGAATCCAATATTTTTTCTACGCAGATTTATTAGACTAGCTTCCGTAGCGCATTTCGTCATTTAAAAAAATAAATAAAAGCCAGTATTGTTGGCGTGGTTAAAAAGGCATACAAAAATGTTTTGGTGTATCAGCTGGAAAATTTTGATACTCTAATAATGATTATTGCTGAAGCTGAAAAAATTGTGCCAAAGATCTTTAAAAAATGAAAGGAGCGATTTTATTAAGTGATATATTTTTCAGTCAACGATTGTTTATATTATATAAGGAAAAACTATCCTCTTATTAAACATAAAAAATAAATCGCTTTATATTTTTTTAATTGTTAAATATATATACGTAACATAACAAAATATAATGTTAAAAATAACTTAAAACATTAGCCATATATCCCGAACGTATTTTATAGTAATATTACAAAATTTATTAGCCTTACTATTTTTTAGGCTAAAATACAGTATTTATATAAATAAGTGCTTTTCGCTGAAATAATATATGATATTATTGTACTTAAGAGAGAATTAAAAAAAACTGAGGATCTCTGCAAACATTAAATTTAAGAGATATTCCAAGACTTTCTAATATAATTAATTTAATGTAATTTAATATGTCACAATCTATTAATTTTTATTAAGCTTTAAGCCCGGAATTCAAAGCTTTTAAATCCTAAAATATATAAAATGACACTATTGAAGAAATGTTACATAATAGATAAATTGTGGTTTTACACTTTTAAATTAAAATTTGTTATCTGAATAGCCATGAACTTTACATTATAAACCAACGATATTATAGAAATAATTAATTAAATAATGCATTATAAAGGTATTATAATAAAGTATTCGTTCTAACTTCTAAGAATAATTGTTTGTATCTTCTGATAATTTTATACATTCCACTCTTTTTAGATCGAAAGTTTTCCTCAACATTGGAAATGAGGTAAATATTATTTGACAACATTTACGTCTCAGCGAAAACGTTTTGTCATCACGAAAGAAAAATAATGTTATGTTTATATTTTTGAATATGTTCATAAATACGTATTTTCTCGACATAAATACGTATTTTTAATAAATCCACATCTGGAATACTTAAAATAAATCGTAAATTCCATGAACGATAAAAATTGGACTATATGTATTTTCTATTTATCGAGAAATTATCAATGTGATATAATTTTTGATATGATTCAAATACGTTATTTTGGTAATTCATAGAAAATTGTGACTATAATAAATAATCCAAGTAATTAATTTTGAAAATGACACCAAAGACTATTGGGTATTATCATGTGATATGAAACATAAATGAAAAATGATGGACTGAAAATTATTGTTAAGCCATATGTGATTGGTTTGAGAGTAAGAAAATTAGTCCATATAAGTATGTATTTTAATTTATCTCTAGAAACGTATTCAAAGGACAAATACGTTCCCTTATGACCTTCTTTGATCAGGTTAACCTATTGTTGTCATTGGGAAATATCAGACGTTTAAATTAAATAATCGTCGTTTTTTAATGTTGTCGTATAGAATACAGTTCATTGTAATATTACAATATTTTCAATACAATTTAAAATCGATTTGTTAAATAAAGCAGAGAGAATAACCGATAAGATTACAATAATGATCGGACAAAAACATGTAAATAAAATACAAGGAGTAAATTTGAGTATTATTTTTGATATAATTAAAGCAGTCATGCTATTATGCTTTTTCCTGATAGAGGGATTAAATGATAATTTTTCTTAGTCTGAAAACTTCAAATAGGGTAAAATTAAAAAAAATCTTTATTGATTCATTTATACTACGAGATAACAAATGTATGTATGTATGTACATAGAGTTTTTCAAACATAATTTCAGAATGAAAAGTGATATTTAATAACAATATTTAAAATACAACAACAGAAAGCTATTTATATGTATATACATATATATAAACTCATAAACACATCAAATAATCTAATTGCTTACGACCAGAAGTTTTTTTATAAATTTAAAGTGTTCAATGTTTATAATATAGAAATATTTAAAAAGTAAGCAGGTGGCAAGATTTTTGAAAAAAATAAATCCTGATTGATGTTTTAAGTGCTTTAGAATAAACCATTCTGTAACAAAATATGTCACTAAAACCTTTGTTATGTTTCATAAAAAAATAATTTCGATTAAATCTTAACCTCTTCGGACCCAAGGTTTTATGTAAGGATTTTTTTTATTTTTAACATGATTATTTTGAAAAATTCGTAGAACCTTATTTTTTTCATAAAGTTTTCCGTTTTTGAGAGAGCGGTGGGGTGGTATCATATATGATATTTGGGATCCTATAATACAAAAAATGCATTTTTTTTTTAAATTTAGTATAATTATACTTTCGTGAATTTCGTCTGAAAATTGAAATGTATGATACAAAATAGAAAAAAAAAACAGTTAAATGATTTTTTTTTTTACTTGTGAAATAAAAAATAGTAATTACGACCATAAAGTATAATTTACATTGTGGAAAATATACAAAGGTCAGAAAAGAACAACCAGGAAGTCTGCATTTTGATCGATTTTTCTATTCTTATTTCATCACTGGTATGTGTAATGTTCTTTTTTTCACAAAATCCACATGAAGTATTTAATATACACAACTTCATTTTGAACGAGGTCCATCCTCATCAATCTTTCCATCATCAACTATCTAATAATCATCACTATATCCAGCTATAAAGGAATTCGCAATTTGCAATTAAAAACCATAGTAGTCGAATATGTATTTTTTGAATTTCTTTTTAGGTTGATTGTGATATTCCAGCCATCCAACAGCACCAGAAAAATCCAAAAATGCTTCATCGACATATGTAGAAATATTCTGAAGGTCTTTTTAATTTGCTATCCTCTACAGTGCAAATGGAAAAAATATTATGAGGTAATTGGTAGGGGGGTGAAATTTTTGGAATGTTTCCAACGGCCAACTGGGCTGGGCAAATATGACAATCATACTCATCTAGCGTCACGCAAAATACCAGAATCAGTTTACTGGTCTTCTGCAGATTCATTCTCATCGTCAGATCCCTAACCAGATGCACACTCCATTTTAGAGTCATTAGGATCTAAAGGTAACTCATGAAGAATTTCATCTTTAGTAAAATCTAAAAACCACAAAACTGATGACATATAAACCCATAGTATCACCTATGATACTTCATATAAATAACACAATAAAAATCGATTTACAATTTTTTTCATGCTGTTACGTAAATATTGCGGTAAATTAAGATTTATTTTAACAAAAGATTAAAAATAATAAATAATACGGTGTATTGTAGAGAAAATATATAGATTAAATGCAGGTAGTATTTAAATATCGAAATATGTTGACTACCGAAAAGTATCAACTTCCTTCAACAAAAATGACATCTAAATTAGTATTAATATCGTCCAGATTAATTCAGTTGGTAAAAAAGTATCCTACATTATTTGATACTTTCGGTATTTTTACAAAAAAGTTCAATAGCCGAGCAGATTTTTCATAAACATGTTAAGTATCTAATATAACATTTTAACAAAGATATATTGTTTAATAATGTACGCAAACAAATAATTTTAGGAATTATATATATATATTTAATAAGTTATAAAAATTGAAAAAATATATTTTTTAAGCTCTTCGATTGATGTAATTTTTTGGTATTTTTAAATTTAAACCTTTTAAAAAGAAATCATAAATTTAGTTATCCAAATGTATACGTATATTCCAAGAAATACGTTTCCCTTAAACACTTTTTTAATACGGTTTTGGTAAAAAAAATATTCGTATTTTTGGAAGCTTTTATGTGAAGAAATCAACATGTTATCTGATTCGGCAGTCGATTCCGAGGAAATGTTGTGACGTACGGCAATCGGCATACACAATGTTGGAAATGTGGGGATATCCAGAGTGGCCGCGGCGTAGCGTCGGCCGAATTCGGTAGCGAGAAAATGTGGCGCGCGAGTCCGCGAACCGCGAGGCGCGGGGGGGTGAGCGCTCGCGACCAGGTTGACGGGCACCGGGTGACGCACGCGCTCGCGCCGTGTACTAACACACCAAGGGTGGGGGTTGGCGGGCCGCTATTTAAACTGGCCGCGACGATCCAGAGTATGCATTGATTTGTTTGCAATCGCAAAGCAGTAGTCGTCATCTTTTAGCAATTTGTAATCGTTCGCTTTTGTCATAGTTCGGCAGACAGGCTCTCAGTCACAAGCCCGTGGTCGTAATTTTCGAAAGCATCCGCAGACTTTGCTAATTGATATTTTCTAAGCATATACAGCAGTGACGCCGACGCGCTTCAGGCTGTTATTTTGTAACATTAACCCTTTGCGAATCGCGATACAGTTCAACAGGGACAATATCCCTAGTGATTTCTTTGAAAGTTAAATAGAAGAAAACAACAAAGCACAAAGATGATGGCCGTAGCAGCAGCCCAGAAGAACCGTGAGATGTTCGCTATCAAGAAATCATACAGCATTGAGGTAAAAGTCACTTTCAATTATTACACATAAAACCACTATAAAAACACAATACAATCCTGATTAGAATCGTGTATATTATTATAATCGTTTGGTCACCCTACACTATATCATATATATTTTGAGTAAAAGAATTCTGAATTTTTTTTGTTAAATTAAAAATAGACTCAATAAAATGTCGATGTCCGTGAAATTAAACAGTAATTGTTTAAAAAAATTGCAAACACGTAACCGTTTGAAGCAGCAATAATAAAAGTACAGCATTTTAATTATGGCATAAAGTTGGCCTGCAGCTAAGCGGCTCGCCTGGCCTTGCCCCTGTAGCGAAACGCTCTACTAACTACCTATCAAAACGATCGTATTTCAAATCACAAAATCATAAACATCACACAAAACACTTGGCTGCAAAATTGGGTTCACTAGTTTTTCACCGCGCATTTACGTGATATTCGAAATTGGAGCGATTCGATTATATATACGCCAATCGAATCCGCCAATTAACTACACTACTGAAAACCAATTCAATACATTTATTTTGTTAACACGTACAGATATATAAACGTTTGGGCTTGTACAAAAACCGACAATACTAATTATCTTCTGTCCTAAAAAATAATTTTTCAAGAACAAAATTTAATGAAATAGAAAATAGTAGTTTGCTGGCTAATGAAGTAAGTCGAATAATTTTGAAGATATTAAAGCTGTTGTTCATTTGTTTATACACCCGTATTCAAGTCAAAACATACAGCAAAAATAATTATAAAATATACCAACATATTATATTTTCAACGCATTTTACTGACTATATATTTTATGACGTTTTGTATGTAATTGTAGCAGTTTAAAATCAAAATAATAAAATTTGTAGTCAAATTTAATAATGAATAAATTATGTTATAAACCGCGTTTAAAGTTTTTTAAACCCGGTTTTATAGTACCGACAAGCCATAATAAATGTTATTTAACAATGCCGCGTGAGCGATTTTACATGAGATTCGGTGTTATCAGTTTTACGAAGTCGAATTTCCTTTGTTATAAAGGATGCACTTTTGATGTATCCTCAATTAAAATTCATAACTAGTTTTTAAATTATTGGATATCGCTATTTTTATAACCTTGTTAAAACAGTAAAAATATAATTACCGCTGGTTGGATCAAATGAATAAAATATTGCTAAATGTAAATTACCGTACTTTTATCTTAACTACTATTGTTTCGTAAGTTAAATAGTAATTATTTTAATACAATACCGAGTCTTATTACTTCACAGCATCCCCTGAAGGTTAACTAGTTGCAATTATACATATTTATAGCGTTCCTTTGAATTAACCTTACAAACAATTACAATAGATAACTCATTTTTATATCAGTAATATATTAACAATTCCACAATTGATAAAATCATTGTTAAATACCGTTTTATTTCAAATAGGTCAGTTATAAATGATAATCAATCATAAAATTGCGGTCAATCAATCAGCACGCCCCTTTTAATAATAAAGAGCGAGGCAAATAATTAAAACATGTATTTTGTCGTAATAATTATAATGATCAGTAGAGTTATTTGTAATATATAATATGTAAATCAAAATAAAGCTTCAATGCAAATCATCAATCAGGGTCATTTGGTTATTGATCAAGTAACGTTATTATTTTAAAGGTAACCAGTGTTTGTAATAATTGTAACAGTATATAGAGAAAAGCTTACAATTGATTTGCATGATGCATTTAATAATAATACAATCATTAGAGTTGGTAAAATTGTTTAAACTGATGTTTTAACAATCTAAAGTTAAATTTAAATGAAGCTTATAATCACATATTATAAAATATTACAGAATAATAATATTCAATCGAATTATGATTTGGGTTGATCTGATAAATCCGCTTCCGAAGAAAAATGTGCTAGATCGTTTTAATTAATCGGCGTGAACGTCTGTGATTGAACACTACGAGAACAGTTGCAATATAATAAATAATTATATGATCAGCACGCCATGTAGGCCCGCCAAGGTTGTCTTTGAAACGAGATCAGGCTGGAAGCCAACAGGTGGATTGAACAATAATAAACTCGACACCGTCATTGGCCTGAGTGACATCTCCTGATAATCGTTTACTCGGACAGTCCGTCTCTACTATGTGGGTGAACGACTCGATGTTTAGTCCTTGGATAAGCTAACTAACCGCAAAATTAGATTAAAAGTAAAAGTAATTCCATTATCTATCAAATAATTGTCGTGGCTAGTTTGTGATCGCACGACTGTGTCAAAACTACACGTGATTACCTGTCTAATACACATATTATTTCAACGATGACGTAGTCATGAAATGATTACATCAAAGAAATATAATAGAAAGCGTAACCTATTGCCCTAATGATTCGCATGTGACTCCCCGATCGGCAATATCAGAATCGTCGTGTAATTAATTTGGCAATAAATCTTTCGTTGATTCGCAACATGTAAAAGTGTTGTTTTTATCTTCTGCCGCGTAAATAGTTAACGAATACTTTCACCAGTAATAAAATTGTAGTCGAAAAAAAAATATTTCACACACTAACGTTAAATGGTTTTACTTATGCTGTATAATATCAAAGACAAATCGAAAGATTCAATACTTTATTAGTTACGCAATATTCAAATATAACCAAACCGGTGTAATCTTGTCACCGCTTAGTCAAATTTACCGTTGCCAATTTCTTTTTGTTGCATTCGATTACGTATTTCTTCAAATCTATTCATAAAGTCTTATATTCGTTAAAGTCTCCAAAAATCTATTCCAATGACCAATATAGTAAAATGTTAACCGGTTTTATTGTATACGATGGATTTAAAACAATCAATACGTCAAAACAAAAGCACGTTCGTTGAAATCTAATAATGTTAAAAAACATTTTGATTTATATCCAATCTTTAATCAATATTATATATACTGAATGTAATTTATTTAATATCTTGATACATTGAAAGAAAGCGAAGACTCATACAAACGAGGTCATCATTATATTGTCGCTGGCCGGATACATAATAATAATCTCAAAAATCTGTTTCATGCATATGTACTTACCATTAAATAAAACATAATTTGCTTGAATAAGGTTAAAGCATACCATTTTCAATGTCCGTCTCTCTTTAATTTACACAGTTGTTTCAATATATATATATATATATATATATCCTTCTGTTGTCAATGATAAAATAATATTGTGCATTTTCTTGGATGCCCATTTTGTATTATTCGCAATTTCCCCAGGGGATAGAATCTCAGGGATAAAGGTACTCCGCTACATAAATCAAATTTCATTGGGTAAGACCATATTACTGAAATTTAATTTAGCGGATTTACAATTCCCAATGCGACTTCGGGACTTATTGATAACGTGCGACTTTTTGTTGATGAAATAAATCGGAATAGAATTATGACCAAAGACTTTTTAATTAACTCGGAAGAAAATCTAAAGTATGTCAATATAACAAGCTATTTTATAGTTTCAATAATTTTCAAATTAAATGGAGTATTTGAAAATGATATACACGATTGTGTATTAGGGGGATTTTTAATCCAAATCTCTTCGAAGGATGAAAGCTGTTACATGAAATGGCAGTAATAATTTTGATTGAAAAAGTTTTGTAAGTTTTATTTTATTTTTGGAATTGAATAAGGTTAAGTAACGTCGCATTACGAGTTGAGCTTTTCGCGAAGCATTGCTAACGGAGCGTATAATAGAGACCACTTTGAGTAGAGCACTCCGGAAATCAGACAGAGAAAAGCCAGAAGTAAGAGCGTAGGCAGCTAGAGCTAAAATGTCCCAAAGCGGACGTGTCTAGATCTCTAATGAGCTTACACTATTGTGTGTGCTTTATGGCAGATGTTTGGAAACTTTTCAGCAATATATTTATGGGTAAAAAAATCAAGAATGATACATCTCACGATTGTAGGAAAAAAGAGATTTAATTCATTGTCAATAATGCTAATTGTTTTACAATTGATTCCTGATTCCTTTTCACCACAAAAAAAAACATTTATTTTATGTGAATTAAGTTTATTATCTGCTCAAAATCTAAATAACTTCATTCATATACAATTTGTAAGACTTAAATGAATGGCTTATGGCCAATTGCGGCTTTTACTGACCTTTTCGGATACGGAAGAATAAAAGATTTATGGAAGCGTTAATAATCATACAAAGTGAAGTTAATAGTTGGGAAAAGGGGCGTCGGGACGCCTATGATGTCTCACCGCTCCGGGCATCGAATGGAGTCCTGTCGTCCGGTCCATTTGGATTCACACTCAAATCTTATTGTCACTTGCACAAAGCACCCACTTCAAAACGCTCGGCGGAAATTTGACGAGTTTACAGGGTGTGTAGGAAGACATTATTGAATATTTGAATTAATTTGTTCATTTTTTGTAATTATTTCAGAACGGATACCCGTCTCGTCGCCGCTCCCTTGTGGACGACGCTCGTTTCGAAACACTGGTTGTTAAACAGACAAAGCAGTGCGTTCTCGAGGAAGCCCGCCAGAGGGCTAACGGTAAATAACAACTTTTTACAATTTAGCACTAGTTTTGAGTTCTTATATTGAGACTGTATCAATGGTGGATTAATTATGTTCTTAAGAAAAGACGAAATAAATATTGTTACTATTATATCATAATTGCATTACGAAAATATCGTCATGAAATTTTGATATTGATTATTATCATTCTTAATTAAATATCTCATTCAATAAGTCATTAAATTTTTCACAGAAATAACTGGAATTAATGATATATTTATTCTGTAGCAGAATGTAATAAGTAATCTATTATCACCACTGATTAGGATGTAGAAAAAATAAAGTATATTATCGCATGTTGATGTTTTTGTGTTTTTACATAACTTTTTTGTGGATAGAATTACTTTTTTGTTATTTTTTGCATGTTTTTATTTGCGTAGATTATTTAGTTTGCATTGTTTACCTATTTAGATTCCAGCTTGGAAATCGATCATGCACAAGCTCAGGAACAAATTGAAAACAAAATTCAATTGGAAAGTCCTACGGTAGAAGATGCGAAACTGCAGGACGACGCCAGCAATGGCGGACTAGGTACGGATAACAGCATGTTTATTTTTTATATTTTTTATCATTTAATTTACTTAAATAAAAGATTTACGCGATTTATTTACAAAACAGTGCCGCTGGTGTCTGTATTGTTACGAATAATTACATTTTAATTAATAATAATTAGATGATTTTATACATTCAATTCATTGCTAAAAGAAGTATAGAAAAACCTAATTGATTCATAACATTTAACGACTTCAACAGATAACAAGTTTTGTAAATAATTAAACTGTTTATTTTTGTTAAATTTAAATTTTTATTATCATTTCACGAATACAAAATTACGTAACATCTTGGGATTTTTGTTTTGTTTTTAAGCGCATGTTTTTATTATTATTTTTATTTTTAAATAGCCGATGTCCCAGTCAATGGCGAAGTAGGCGATCACCATAACGACGTAGGAGATGGTACGTATCTGTTTCTAGAATTGTTATACAATTGAATATGATTTTGTTTTCTATCAAAAATATTGATTTATAAAAATACCATTAAGCGATATAGCGACGTGTTGAATATGGGTAAAAATATCAATCTTTTGATTCTTCAAAAATAAATTTAAGATGATGATTGAATACATTATTCTGAATAAAAATAGACTAAAGCTTTTAACTGAACGCCTCATCCATTGTTCATAAGATAATCCAATGATTCGCGACTCTTTATTTCCCGGCGATTTATTGCGTCGGCGTGGAAGCTCTGGATTATTATTTTCTCAATGGAAACGAAGTGCCTACAGTGAGAGCACTCAATTCGTGACTTTCGCTACAAAGAAATAAAATAAATGCCACTCTTGTAATTTTCACATCCTCACGGTAGGCAGCGGTGGCGAGCGCACTCAGCGGGAATTATTTTCCCGCCTCCGTGCGCCTCAAACTACTCTGTTCCATTTTCAATTTTAAAAGCGTCCGACTCTTTTTAAACTTTTATCACGAAACAGTATGGATCTGATTTTTACTCGTCGTTTACAGCGATAGTAAAATTTCTTTCGATCGTCAAATAAACTCGTATCATATAATTTAAATGATTTACAAAGTATCTCAGTGCGTATAAGAGGTTGTTAAAGATGTAATTTTGCTCTGCAGATTCGGGACTTACCGAAGAGGAAGTGATCTTGCAAAACGCTGCCGGAGAATCTTCCGAAGCCGAGCATGTTAGCCAAAATGCTTCCCTGTTGTTGCGCATGCGCGATGGCATGGGATCCCTTGGCCGCATCCTCAAGACAATCGATAACTACAAGGGTGTCGTCAGTCACCTGGAGACCCGTCCTTCCAAGGCCGAAGGAATCCAGTTCGACGTCCTTATCTCCACCAACATGTCCCGCGCCAACCTCCTCCTCCTTATCCGTGCCCTCAGACAATCCTCTTCCTTTATTGGAGTCAACCTTCTTAACGAAAACAACACATCAGTGAAAGACCCCTGGTTCCCAAGACACGCATCCGAATTGGACAGCTGCAACCATCTGATGACCAAGTACGAGCCTGAATTGGACATGAACCACCCCGGCTTCGCTGACAAGGAGTACCGCGCCAGGAGGAAGACTATTGCCGAAATCGCCTTTGCATTCAAATATGGAGATGTCATCCCCCACATTGATTACACCGCTTCCGAAAACCAGACCTGGGGTAGGGTTTTCAACACCGTCAAAGACTTAATGCCCAAACACGCCTGTCTGGAATACCGCAAGGTGTTCGCGATGCTTCAAGCCGATAACATCTTCGTTGCCGAACGTATTCCTCAACTCGAGGAAGTGAGCGCCTTCTTGAGAAAACATACAGGTTTCTCCCTTCGGCCAGCAGCTGGTCTGCTGACCGCCCGCGACTTCTTAGCTTCACTCGCCTTCAGAATCTTCCAGTCAACCCAGTACGTGAGACACGCAAACTCACCCTACCACACCCCCGAGCCGTAAGTACAATATTTATCTTATCGAATTAACTACACATAAATAGTAAAACAAATATCAGATTTTATAAATATACTGTTAATATCAAATTTATGATAGATTCTTATATTATGGGACATTCTTGTGTACGTTTCATTTAAATTACGGACTCATTACAAAGATGATAGGGGAATGGGAGTTGTTAGTACTCAAAGTTAGGGAGTTTAAATGGAGCCGACGGTGTGACATAATGGACCGATAATTTCATTAGACTTCAGCGTAGCCGCTATATCTATCATATTCAAAGACCATTTGAAACTCCGCTAGTCACTTGAAAGTTTTATTAGCTTTGTGCATAGCACCAAAACTATTTCAAATTCATTTACGGAACGTGACTATGCACTACGAAATACTTCGACTACAGAAATTCAATTACTATGAAAGTTTTCCCGATATATGTGCATGAATTTATTTATTAATCAATATTTTATTTCTTTAGCGACTGCATCCACGAACTCTTGGGACACATGCCCCTTCTTGCTGACCCAGGATTCGCGCAGTTCTCTCAAGAAATCGGTTTGGCTTCTCTTGGAGCATCCGACTCCGAAATTGAAAAGCTTTCCACCGTAAGTCAATACATATTTTCTTTGTATAATTGCATACGAATACAGCGAATTTAAATCGATATAACAAAATTATATGACAGCAGTGTATATGTAGCTTTTTTCAAAAAAATTGCATGGCGCGTAATTAAAATGAATACTTCTTTGTTGAATCAATTGGCACATAATTCTTAATGTATTGTTGTATAATATAAACCTACAATGAAATTGCGATTGATTGCTAATACAATACATTCATATTAATTTTCATAAGTAATGATTAGTTTCAACATAGTTTAATAGATGCACTTTAATAATTACTTCTGATGAATTATATTGCATTTAATATTACTATTAGTATTAAAAGTGTGCGTAGAGTAGGTAAATATACATGTATTGATTTTAATATTATAAATGCGCGAATAATTATTGCAAATTATCTTTCATACCCTTGTTTTATAAATGCGATTGTAAAACTGAACACTGGAGTCGATTTTAGCAAGGTTATTGTAGAGTCAAATTCAACATTTACTTTAGCAAGCGGGCTACGATCTATATCGTTGAATCGATTTATTACATCATTCAAGTCACGCTAACTATTTAATTGCACAAAAAAACACTGAGAACCTTTTAATTGACATTGATAAATTATTACTTTTTTAAAATTGAAGACTTTCATTATAAATTAAATACTTCGATTAGGAGGCACTTTGGTTATTCCGAATAATTATGTATATTATTGCAATTATTTGATGTCTGTCACAAATTATAAGGTTGAAATTATGCGCGATTATTTATGTTGCATTTAAAGGTTTTATGATTTCAATTTATGAATGTGTAGCTAGGTGTACTTATGAATAATTTTCCATCTTTCTAGGTATACTGGTTTACAGTTGAGTTCGGTCTCTGCAAGGAGAACTCTCAAGTGAAAGCCTACGGTGCCGCTCTCCTGTCCTCGTACGGGGAACTCCTTAATGCCCTCAGTGACAAACCTGAACTGAGACCATTCGACCCCGCTGCGACTTCCATCCAGCCCTACCAGGACCAGGAATACCAACCCATCTATTATGTAGCCGAAAGCTTCGAGGATGCCAAAGAAAAATTCAGGTAGCTAAGTGATCTGATTGTATTCAAATATTATTTTGAAACTGAATCATTTTTTTAAAATGTGTTATTTAATGTAGAGTTAAAACTAATTTATGTAATTTATCAACAGACGTTGGGTATCAACCATGTCTCGTCCATTCGAGGTGAGGTTCAACCCACACACAGAACGCGTTGAAGTTCTGGACTCCGTCGGCAGCTTGGAGACACTCGTCTCACAGCTGAATACAGAGATTCTCCATCTCAACAACGCCCTGAACAAGCTCAGATCAAAGACCTTCTGCTAAACACCTCCAAGGAAGTCGACCAATACCGACGAATCATCTAATATTATAATTATTTTATTATTAGCACCATTCCAATCACCCGGGGGATCAAGTTTTCCTATAGTCTGAATAAGGTTTAGTATCCTTATTCGATAATTTTAGTTGCACCACCAAAATGCTACTTCACAATTTAGCCGACCTTATCACAGGAAGACGGCAAAGTGACTGTTGCCGTTGTACTTTGTTTTGTCGGCCGATCCCCACTCGACTGTCGCATCTATCATTGTATAAAGTTTTCATTTATTTTATTGTATAATTTCATTCACTCATTTGTACTAACACTTGAAGTATTTATATGAAAAAAAACCCTCAAAACGATGACGCTGCGTTCGGAATTGGCCAATCCTTGCCCGGTGCGGCCGGTTCGTTAGCTTTGCTATTTGCTATCAAATAATTTGTGGTTACATAGTCAGATCGTATTATTTTGAAAGTATTATAAAATATAGGATACATGCTTGGAACGCAGCTTTTAAGAACAAGTGTGCATGAACGACGAGCCAATGCTGGTAGACAAAGATCTCAAGGTCGAATGATTTATTTTTCGCGATTTGTGAACAGGCAATTGTGGGTGACACACTCTGGCTGTATTTGCCCTTATAGTTATTGTGTGAGATTCGCAATTCCTCTTCAACGGTTGTACTAACCCCGAGAATAAATTTATTGTAGTCTATTTTTTGTTCCCATCACGTTGTGTTTATAGAAATTGACTGCAGACACGTGTGACATGTGAATAAAGAGAAATATAAAAAAAATATTTTTGTTTTATTGCTATATATTTTATAAATCCCACTGTTTCAATGTTTTTACGAATAATTACTTTGCCATGCGAATAAATTGCTTGCGAGTGCGAAAAAATACACATTTCACAATTACATTGCTAATTAATTACACCACACACTTAAATAAAATTAGTATTTTAAAATTAAGACATATTTTAAAATATAGTTTTGTGATACACATTATTTTCAGCTACTTATAAAATACAAATTGCGTTGTATATTGTAAACTGAAAATAAAAAAGAGACGACCAAGTCGTATAATTTATTCAATTAATAAAATATCTGGCCAAAGTATACAAAGTATACAATGATTATAAAACAAAAAATATGTAAAGGAAATCAATTTTATCCTTAAAAAATCCATACTGATAAATAGCATTTATATACATCCTTGTAATATCACAATAATAACTTGAAGTTATTACTGATACTGGTTTTTTACTTCGTAATTACAGTTGTCTTCCACAATATATACTTGATCGAAATATTGCAGATAGTTGCTAAATTGCAGACTTTAAGCTGAGCAAGCATTTACTTTTTTCTGATATATAACAATCAATGTTATTATTTCTCCTGAATACATAATAAACTATGGATTTTAAAGATCATCATTCTGTTCGCTTTAATAATATTACGTGATAAATTATGTACACATTGCTAATTGAAAAATAAATGCCTTAATATTCCTATGAAATTTTATTTTTAGTCGTTAACAAATTTATAGATCTCCGTATTAATGCCACATTCATTTCTTCAAGGTCTTGCTAGGAGCTTAAGTAAGTGAACACTTAAAATATGATTTTAAGTCGGTATTACACTGACCAAATACTATACTTAACGATCCAAAATATTTATTTCGCATATTACTCAGAATTAATGAGTAGCTCGGTGAACCGGTTACTAAAACTTCGACCAATTTAAACTATTTCATTACATATAAAAACAACTGTCCTCATTAACGACTATATGCAATTAAAATTAACATTCTTATTATAAAAAAATGTACGGTAAATTGAATTAAAATTTTAAAAAAACTTAAAAACAAATTCTTATGAATACATTTTGGGTAACACTCTAATTTTGAAATAAATAGTTTATACAATACAAAAAGTATCAATATTCAATTTAAATGCTATTTATTCTGAACTAAGCTTGATACAATTACCAACAGTGCTAAAAGTAATTGATAATTTTATAAAATAATACCTATATATTATTAGAAAGTATAAATTATAACTGAGTTTATTAATTTATTTAACGTTTTGGATATGTAACTTAGCTATAACACTTTCTCAAAATAATCTTAAATGATTTATGACTGATCCAAAAATGCTAATTCAAACGAATACATTTACCTTTTTCGTAAAAAACGAATTTATGCAATGGATGAGAAATTTTTAATTTCAATAAAAAATGTGCCATAATAATTGATAGTTGAAAAAATAGTCATTAATCTCTTCAAATAAACACTATTAGTATGAAAAGATATAATATACGTGAACAATTATTTATCTTCATATAAATGACTTATAACAGTAACTGTCGATATTGTTTATATTCTATAATACTAAATATATAAATATTTACTTGGATTGGAAATCCAACTTAAAAATTAACCATTTAAGAACCTGTTAATAACAAAACAATAAAAACACTTCACTTTTAATTGGTGGATTTTTTTCCGGCAAGAATGTGTAATAAAAACAATAATTGAAACGCGCAATTTGTAATTGAAAATCGTCAATAATTAATAATTAATTATGCATACAATAAAATAAGAATTATTTCCGTTATGACTAGTGAAGGTATAATGCAGGATATCATATTTTTATTTCAATGTCATTTGTATGTTTTAGAAAAAATATATGACTAAAAACATTAAATGATTTTTATTTACATCAATCAACCTATTCACGTTGTTATAAGATTTCCTAAATATAGTCGGCTAGCTACTTTCCAGGATATTAAAAATAATAATTAACGGATAGTGTAATAATTTTACAAGTGTGTCGGATTAAAAACAAAAGTTTATTCATACTCAACATTTTTTAAACTTGAATATAAAATAAATATTTATAGCTTTATTATTTCAATTGTTGTGTAACTAAATGCGACAAGTAAGTCGTTTGACAATATTTTTGTAAAAATTGTCGAGATATCATAAATGGAAATAAGAATTTTTACTCTGATATTTTATTTTTGTAAATAAATTATATGGTTTTTGTCCCCCTTTTAAATATCCTTGTTTTTTTTAAATGTAAATGAATACTGGGAAAAGGCTAGATAAAATTGTTCAAAATAGTAATAATTTAGTTGCTAAGTGGAGAAAACTATGTTTTTTTTTAAAACATTTTTTTTGTTTTCTCATAAGAGTCTTTTTTTTTAATTATCGAGGGCTGCCTTGTAACTTGTAAGTATCCACAAAAATGATCACAACCATGACATACAACACAACTATTAATATATGTGTAGGTATAGGCGAACTACATTGTTTTCGGATTAAAGTCATTTTTTATCGTTATCAAATTGTTATGTAATAATTACCAGCGTGGCAAAGTAATAATTTTGGAAACTGGTTTTGAATGTAAAGTATATTGTGCGAACGGCAAAGTGTGCTTCGTATGACATTAAACATTTTAAAATCGTATTTCTAAATCAGGGTCAATATTATATTAGAAGGTCACTTTTTAGAAAATTGTGATTCAATTTATTATTGAATACGTTTATGATAAAAACTACATTAGCCACTGAAGGTTATTTTTATTTTAGTATCCAGAGAATTTGTTTTACCTTATGCGTCATTCATACTAAGACATCTTGTTTGAAAACTATGACAACAAATAATAAGTTTTCAGCGTTTTAATCATACAAAAAATATATGTGAAGGTAATAATTTTAATTAGTAAGAGAATTGTCGATTGACACTACATTAATATCGAGCTGTTTTAAGAAATATAAATATATGTTTCATTATAAACTAAGATTCCTTTTTTATTTATTAGGAGATTTCAATAAATACAAACATGTTCATGTAAAATAAATGTAGGTGTGTATAACATTTAAGATCAAAATTCCTGCAGCCACACCACATGTATTAATTCAAAAGCTTTGTTAATATTGAAAAAAAAATAATTTCGCGAAGTATGTGCATAATGAAATAAAAACCTGTTTAATAAATTCGAAAGGTCATAATAAAAACAACGGCATCTAGGTATTACTACTAACACTACAATAAATTTTCGAAACGATTACAATAAAGTTGCTGCCTAATGTTGAAGACGTCACTATACATATTATAGTATGTAATATTATTATTTTCCTGAGACTTGTTTCAACGAAAAATAGACTAAAAATATGATATTTACAAAAAAAAACGATTTTTTCTTTATGATTGTTTTATTCGCATAGAACTCGCAAAAGCGTACATTGACATCTAGTGAAGTTTGCTTAAACGTTCACGAGTAATACTAATATAGTCAACAGCAGAACTAACGTTTCTATTTGACAGAGAGCTATTCCTAATGTACAAAAATATTTGAATTATTATAAATATGATAAAATATTTAATTCTTATAAAATGTTATATAATTAACACGATAAGACAACGAAAAAATGTGTTTACGAGGTGAACAAATAACAAAGTGTGTAAGTTCTACAAATATCACTTTTAAGGTGTGCACTGTCAATACTTGGCAAAAAGACACAATATTCATGTTTACTTATTTCCACTTTTATTTACTAAGATCAGGACCCGTTTCGCTCACGGCGAGCATTATCAACTGAACAGTTTTATATTTTTTTACATCGTTGATGGTTATTTTGGCGTATGCGTACATCAGAACTAGTTAATGTTAGTTATTAGATCTTTATAAAAATGGAGTTCTACCAAGTAAATGCCAATGCAATCAATAAAATGTTTAATGTTTATTTTTTACACTGGTCATATTTTTGTTTTTGAAATAATATAATGGCTTGCGATTTACGGCGCGTTTGTAAAAAGACAAGGCATAATAGGTATACCTATGTATGTACATATTTATACTATCTTTTGCATGTCGATTTTTTGTCAATAAATGCAAGTTTTTAACTTTTTTCCACGATTCAATCGTTTATTTTAAATCAAATCAACAGTATAATTTCCATTTGATGCACTGATTCTTAGCCACCATTTTATCAAATAATTTATTCTTCATCAGTAAATTTCTTCTGGTTTTGTTGCAGAAAATAAATCAAATGATAATTTTAACTGATCTCTGCTGTACCATATTTTTATACGTTTAAATAATTTTGTACTAACCTAAACAAATGATAGTTAGGAGTAAAAACTATTGAAGATATGTATGTTGGGTGCTTATAAACATCCCAATTCAATCAATTTTATTTGTGTTGGAACACCTTGGAAAAACTTTTTTAAAAAATTCATCCACACATAATAATGAAAAAAAAACAATTATTTGCTTAGTATTTTAAAGTAAAAAAGTAGATGAGTTAATTTAAACTTGAAATCAATAAAATTATATTAAGCGATAACAATTTATTTTTGCCTCCCTTTGATTATCATAATAACTGGCATTAATTTGAGTTGAGTCTTTGGTATAATAATAATCGACCTACGAATCAAACGGTTCGAAAATTAGTTCTGTCTACTGGCACACAATATGTCATTGAATACAGACGCCAGCGTGTAAATTCGTGTAAACTAGTCTTTAGCGGCGATAATGTCTTTACAGTGACAAGACGTACATACAATTTCAGTCTAAATTAATGCATTCAGTTATTGGCGATCTCAATTTGTGAGGAATTGATTGAGCGATAATCACATAGCTTCTGTCCAATAATATTCAGAATACTGTCATAACGCTAGGGTTCATTGTTAGCTCCTAACAATTATTGTAATGATTATTATACCACTAAAACGTCTTACAATATAATTTGAGAATGTATTCATCAATATAATATAATGTGATTTCTTATTAACTATTATTTTAAGAGGGTATTTTCAAAGTGGTTTCATTCCACTGATTGACGAAAATGAGTTATTAATGTCAAATTTTAAAGGAAAAAATTTTGAACAAGTGTTTTTTGTATACAAAAACCTCAAAGAGTGTATTCCGTTATAAAAGTAATTTTCAAAGTCCTTGTTGGTAACAACAACAAAAAATATTCCAAATCAACCAATCCATGGAAAAAAGACATTTACAATGACGTCCTGTCAAATCAATGCTGTTATATGTCATTCATATATGATACTTGCGTGAACCAGCTGTCACAGCAAACACTGATCGCACATTTCTGCTTCGCCTGCATGAACCTGTCAATACTGTGCTGCCCTGCGTTGTGTCGCTTTTATCTAAACATACACCAAGCTGTTGTCCGGATAAATATATCTCTTTCGTAAATTCTATTATTCGAACACATGTGATCTATCGGTTAATATGAATAGGCTAAATGATGCTTCAACGCCGTAATTGCTATAACATGTTTGCAGAATTAAATACAATAAAAATAAATTAAATTAAATTAGAGGATCGCAAATGGTTACATAATAAATATTATTGCCTAACTTGCATTATCCGTTATAAAAATATATTTTTTCGTATAACGTGCTTCATTCATTTAAGTACTATAAATGTTATAAAGGGTAGTAGATTTACAGATAAAAAAGACATATTTGAAAACATTACATAACTATTTTACGTGATATAAAAATAAAACATAGCTGTGTTTGTTTTTGATTTTTCCATTGTTGGCCGTCTTATAACAATTTTCCAGTAAAACAAATGCGGCCAAAATGCTCGTCTTAATATTTTGACAAAGTTTAGCGAGGGAGAAACTGAATTAGTTTATTTTATTTGGAAAAAATCTATTAAGTTTAGTATGAAACCCTCATTAAATGCGCCAGTTTATTGCTTCGCAGTAAATATCTTATAGAAAGAAAGTATAGAATGGTTTCGGACAAGTGAGATATTTTTTGTTGAAAAGTATATAGGAAGATAGCGCACAATAATAAAGCTATAGCTAAGGTTTTTAAAACTACAGACATGCATCGAAGTTTTGGAGTATTGCCGTAAATTTCCGGGTATCCGTGATTTTTTAAACATAATTTAAAAAAAAAAGATTTGATCTTAATAAAATGTTATAGCGCTGACACAATAATTTTCAGTGAAGGAAAACAATTTCATTTTTATGATGTCAGTTCTGGATTTTAATGAAGGTGTAAGAAAAATATTTAAATAAATGCCTAAAACTACCTATAAATTTCAGCTCGTTCAAGCAGAAAAGTTTCCAAACAGTATAGAAAGATGAAATGTTCGAGACTCGAGATAAAAATATTTAAATGTCGAGATATGCAAGATTTCCCGGGAATATTATTATGGAAATCCTATTAAGAAATATGTGTATCTTGAGAAAGGAAAGCAAAGCACTAAAATAGGTACACAGTAGCTTATATCTGAAACAGACAGTACTGTTATTGATAAATCAATAATACAAACTGCTCGTCAATAACAATTGCATGCTTATGCAGCAGAATAAATATCTGCTTTAACAAGACAATATACTATATCAAAACTACTCACGGCAACGTAAATGATCGGTGATTTCCAATTCCAATATATAACTAGGTACCATCAATGTTGGTAGTGTTGAATAAGATAATACTTATACTGTTGGATATATAAGAAAATAAAAGAATTTAAAAATAACGATTTTGTTAAAATATAAACATTCATGAACCGTCATTGATATTTCTCCAATGCGAAGACCTCAATTTAATTTAAAACGTAACAAAAAAAACCATTTCAGTATGATAATATATGAAAGTTTTAGAAACAAGGGAGACAGTTTTCATAATCCAAAAATTTTGCCAAAATATATTATTTTTTCTTGTAGATAAACGTCGGAAAGAAGTAATGTTGAGTACTTATATTAGTATCTTGTTATTTTGATACAATTTTCATTTTTTTGAGAAATTCTTTGAGCAACTGCCGTGTTTGATACACATGATTATGAAAACTACCGCTTTTGTTACAAACTTGATTTTAATTGTTCAAAAATATATACATGTCAAACCGATTTTTAAAAATTTAACCTACATATATACAAAACTGCCAATGATGACGATGGCATATCTTACTCATTCTCGAAAAAATATAGAGACTGCCGTCATTATTTCTAGACCCCTTAAACCATTTTTAGTGAAAATTTGATACAACCGGCTAAGGATTTAATATAATAAACAACGCTGTAAAAACATCCTGTTATTGGTATCCATGCATAACTCCAAGAATCACAGACCGTTAACAATACTCGGATTATGAAAATCGCGTAATGATACAGCTACGATACAAATCGAGGTATGGGTGTTTTCACGAAGTTTCAATGAAAAGAATATTAAAAATTAAATACAGTTTATTTTTATTAAATACAGCTATTATTGATTTATTAATTGACATAGATTTTTTGTAGAGAAACGGAGTGAAAGTTAAACAGTGTTACTTTATTAAGGTATCACTCATGTATCAGAATTCTGAAGTTATATAAGCACCGCAATAAAAAACAACTGGTATCGCATACTTAGTTATAACAACGGTAAAAAGTCAACCTTTTATGAAGACAAAACTGTAAGCGCTTAGTTACAGTTAGAAGGCTCCAAAAGGTCGAGAGCTTAAAGCCCCTAACCGCGAAGACGCTAAGAAAATCTAATTTTCTGCGTAGACCGCAGACTTTTCCAACTATCAATACTATTTTGCGATATGGCCCATTGATGTCGTTTCTCATGCAGAAAAAAGGTAACTCACGTACTGCCTTGGGTGAACCTTAACGTCAAATGGTTGGCTTTTTTATTACATGGATTTCGAAATGATCTCGATTACCTTTCAGAAATATTTGATAGAATCAAGTTTTTCATATATCTCAGAGAACCAGAATATTTAGGCGTGAATATGACATAATTTCGTAAACAAGTATCTATATATTATTATGTAATTTAGTTTGTTTTTTTTTAAATATTTATTTATTAAACAATATATAACATAAGTTAGGTATAGTTAAGTGCGTTTATGAAAGTGTAAAAATGAAGTTCATAATATGAAATGATTTACATATTCAGTGTGAAAACTTTAAAATTTAAATGACTTAGACTGAAATTATTATTTATACGAGATAAGCAACAATAAGTATCAACTTCCCGGAAGATATTTCTCGGGTCGTCTCAACACAGAATCCCTAGTTACCTGTAAACAATAATTTAATCCGGAATTATGTAAATACATATGTTGTCTCATTTTAAATAATGCTTAGTAATAATCTTACCAGTAGAAGGTTATGGATGTTAATTATTGAATCATTATAGCAAATGGAATTAATGCAAACAAATAATTATTAATATGAAATAAGTATTCGGTGATGTGAATATTGACGATTTATTGATGTGGATATGATCGGGTATAAGTTGACAATATAAAGACGTTATGATTGGTTGGTACTGTTGGTAGGACACGTGTCTATACTAGGAAACTACATGTCTATTTTTACCATTTTTGATTACCTTCATATATCTGTCGTCGATTCGTTAGAAACGTTTCGGGCTAGTAAACTTGAGATCTTGACTCATTGGTCATAACAAGTCGTGGGTATATTTTCGTATGTGTTCTTATTTCTGACATATTTTACGAAAATCTGAATTTGATCGCTGTTTATATTTTTCAAATCTACACAAGCATATCCAAGGAAACAAAACTTGCCTTCGGCGGTCTTTCCCGGGGTATCAATTTTGTTGTTTATTATTTTATCAAGGTACTGTGGATATTTCACCAAAAATAATCTTCCCCGAAATAATGTATACTTTGTTTTAACACTCAGCAACTGATGTACCTACGTAAAATATTTATTTTTCATTTCAGAGGAAACTTTTATACTAAAGTAATTTTGAAAAGTATCATTGGAAATGATTATATTTATTATATAAATACAGTAATCTCGCTTGTATGTGATTTTCTTTCACCTTCCATGTTGGCAAATCTGGAATTATATAATTCATTTATATATTTTACAGTCAAGGTATGCACTTAACCAAAGTATCAATTAACTAATCATTGTTTATTTAAACCAGTCTTACAGCTATTGGATTACCATTACAGTTATTATCTCACTTTTAGGGTGTTTACTGTCAATAATTGGTGGAAAGGCACTTTATTCAAAAAAGAAAGCACTCATTTGTACTTATTCAACTTTTATTTTATATCATGGGAACCGGTTTCGTTCACGATGAGAATTATCAACTAAATTTCATCTGTATGACAAATGAGTGCAACTATTTTTTGAACATTATATATATGTATATCTTCACTTTTAGGGTGTTTACTGTCAATATTTGGTGGAAAGGCATTATAAAGGTTTTTATTAACATATATCTTCCTGCATTATATTTTATTGCCACGTTCGCTCCTAATATGGAGCACATCATGTATGATGTTTTTCTGTGAAAACTGTTTTTCAATTGTTCAATCTGTCTTTTTTCAAAGAGCGTAAAGATAGAAGAATAGAGGTAGGGAAAGGGCATGACCCTCGCTATGTTGGAGAGAATTTAAGACATCATCGACATTCTTGCCTTTGTACATCAACTAAAAATCGAGAGGAAAATCATTTAATATGTTTTGTATTTTGGTAGAAAAATAAATTAAATTAAAATTATTTTCAATATTATTGTGTGTCACGATTTCCTTATTGAGTTATCTAAAAAAAAGGTTTGAAGTATTTAAAATGAATGTACATAAAAAAATATTAATCAGAGTTGAGAAGTCAAAGAGACACAGAGAAATACACAACATATAAAGATTTCAATTGATTAGCAAAATCGTCAGATTCAACTGTTGTCAATGTAAAAAAAAGGTATAGCCAATAATGGCATTATCAATATTTTTATCTTTTCTTTAAGCATTATTCTACTTTTTTTTTGGATGTGCTGTTATTATTTTACGTGTCTTTATGTGAAATCGATTGATGATACAATGAGCCGAATGTTTCCGAATATAATTATTTCTTTTCGTTTCGGATAAGTTTTGAAATATAATGGCCAATAAGTGTTCCGATTTGAGGTTATAATATGACTTCAAAACAAAGTTTGTTCGGCTGCGGCCTCTCTTGCCCGGAGATTGCAGTATTTTTCATACAAAACGGAAGTCGATAAATGTAAGATGCGGTTTGAACAATAAACTATCTTTGTTCAAATCGGAATAACAGATAAATAATAGAAAACCCTTCGAAGACGCAAGTTATCCATATTATATATTTTTAAGGATGTTCAATCATAATACAGAGTTTACAAATACTGAATCCAGGGCCCTCAAAATTTAATTCATACAATGCAAAATAACAATAAAAAGTTTTTATTTACTAAAATTCAAAAATTCGCAGTTTAAGAGTATGTTTAAGGTATGTTTATGGAATGGTGACAAATACCTCAACTCCGACTATGGTGCTGATTTTCAAAATAAATAATATTTAATATTCATTTTTTTTTGCATGACTTTTTGTATTTTACTGTCATTTGTTTGTTTTCGACTGTTTTCGTTTAACAATCTGTTTTTTTTTCTAGTGATAAACTTTGCTTTTCATGATAATCAAAATGCCCAGATTCCCCACAATAAATTTGTATCTATGGATTATTTTAGTATGTATACTTCATTTTCAATGGAATTTTTATTGCGTTTTTATACTAAAAGCGCTTGACGTTTTATTGAAGTCGGAATTGCATTAGCACATCAAACAAATTGGAGACCCCCGGAAGGGCTTAAAAAACCGGTATTTTAACGTTAATACTTGCTTAAGCCCGGTTTTCGAAGTTTCAAATAGATAAAAAAAAATACTAAATTGTTATTCGGTGAAAACGAAAACATTGAATGATAACTTAACTTATTCTTAGTAACGTAATTTTGTTACCAAAAATTCCTAAAATAAAAAATACCCTTTCGTTGGGTAATGAAGTGGGTCTATAGTTTTTAAGGTATGTAATAGAAAGTCAAAACTTTTTGTTCTTTTGTTTTTACACTTGTCAAAATGCACAACAAAAATATTTTAAAAATAAACCTCAATTTAATATTTTCAACACATTTATTGATGTTTACTGATTATTAATCTATAAATTTCATTTTATTTGTAACTATGGCTATTTCAAATAAATATATTACCGTTTTTCAATAAATTAATTACTACATATTCTTATATTAAAACCGGGTTGCTAAGTTAAAAAGACCGGTTTTCGAATGTCGTAAATGTTGCTAGAAAACCAACAGGCCCTACTACCGACGTAATAAAAAGAAAAATCTAAAAAAGTTGTTTTGACTTAACTATTTACGTAACTATAAAGTCGACAGCAAGATCATCCTTTTCATAGAGGGTTAAGATGTAAGGGAAGGTGTAAGTAAAGCTTAGTACTATCTCACCCCGTTTTATAAATCAAATATGGTATGGATGAATCAACGAAAACAACACATAATATCCATGGATATGAAATCAAACAGCAATTGATAAATCCACGCAAGTATGAAAGTTTTCTTTTGAGAATTATTATGAGGCGTATTCCCGAAATAGTTATTAATTGAGTTTTATAATAATTATTGTAGAATTCAAGCAATTTACAAATTAACTGACACAAACCATAAATGAAATCAATACACTTCATTAAAAACTATATTTGTAATTAATATGTTGAAAAAATTCTCGGTTTTATGTGTATTGTATAATTAAAATGAAAAATACTAAGGCGGCAAAATATGATTACTTTGTAGAATGGTCAACGTCATCGGCTTCGGCGACGGTGCTGACTTGTTCAAATCACAGTAAGAATATCATATATTGAATTTCAATCAATTTATGTTTGTAATGTTTTGAAAATTTCTTCCACACTTCCTATCTAAAAACAGGGCACAGTGAAAGCGATTAGATAACCACAAGTCCTGTAGTATTTCTATTCATAGTCCTTTTATTTATACTCTAATCGAAAAACAGAGATTGATCAAATGAGTAACACACAGTTCTCCTAAAAAAACTTCTGTTGAGATCTTCATTAGTAGTCTATATGTTCCAAATTGGGAAGCGGACATGGCTTAAAAAGAAAACAAAACTTTAAAAAACTGAATTAGCATGTGAATAAAAATATCCATTTTTGATATTTTCAAGAAAAGTATGCAAAAAAAAAACTAAGTGTATACTTATATCAAAAAATAGTTGGGCGTTAAAAATTACTTTAAACACTGTTAAACCCATTGCCAAACATCACTATCGGTGTCTAAGCTCACATTTTTAAATTCATACTATAATATGGTTAGAAAGAGCCAGCAGTGATCAGTATTTTTTTTATGGTGTAATAGTATAGTATATTTTACATCTTATGAAATTGCTACTTTTCACTTGCGATAAATATTCATGTTAATTTTAAACTTGTTAAATAATTATGAAAAATTGTGCTCCTGTGGTTTTTTGCAATTTTCTCAAAACTCGACATTTGGATAATATGAATTTTGATACTAAGCACCCCATATAATAAGACGTTGCATTCCCAAAAAGACATTTGAATAAACAAAAAATGTTTACGTATTATAAATAAATGATTTCCAAAAAATGTTGTTGAGAGTTCTGGATTTGGAAAATTTCTTTAGAGAATATAGTGCATCACTCATTTTAATATTTGTTTTGTCTGGAAGTATACTGAATGTACATATATTCCCTGGAACTTTCGATCATATATTCATCACACGAGATACAGTCATGTAAACACTTGCATCGATACCCATTGAAGCCTTTAGGAAGATATTTCGTTTTAAATATTACTTAAACACGATTGGAATTCATTTTTTATTTTAAAGTAAAAAACTTCTTTTTTGACACTTAAAATAACTAATGTAATTTGATGAATTAGTTTCTTGGTGAATTCATTAATTTTCATTTTATCAATGAATTTTTAACAACGACGGAATGAAAATGTATGAAATTATAAAAATAAAATTGAAAGAGACTAGAGTATCTGTGACGTTTACGTATTCATGAAATGCTCCATCAGATGGCAATACTTATTAAAAATTACTACTGACAGTATCTTGCAATCATTTTCCCCATTCGTCTTAAGTTTTCTTAGTTTCTTGTTCGTAGGGATCGCAATACCGCTATTAAAAAAAAAATATTTTGGAATCTTTCAATTTCTCACTTTTCCCCCCAGTCATCAATCCCGAAATAATTGTGTCCCCAAGTCTTGAAAAACTTATATAATATAATATTAAAAATATGAGACTCAAAAGGTAGCACAGGTTATAAAAGTTTGAGAAACTATGAAGTAAACAGTATGCATCTGTTTTTGGTCTACAATAAATTAAAGTTGTAATGGTTAATGAGAGATTGAGACTTCACAATGAACTTCGCCTAAGGTAAGATATGTGTATAAACGGCTTAGAATTTAATATTTAATGCAGTTCGTGGGTCAGTTCAGAGGAGGTTTACTTATTTGCTAACCGAAGACGTCTTTATTAGAAGAAATAATATAAACCAGACAGAATTCAAGGTACAGAATGTGTATGAATGAATCAGTGGTGAAACACTGTGGATGCTGAAGATAGACATGTAAATAAAATAAAATAGTATTTTCGTGCACAAAATTTTGTGACAATTAAAATAGTATAATTTTGTAAAAAATATATAAGTCGCTTTACTTTCTACATAAAATGATACTTTAAATTTCATTTACACGGCAAAAGAAATGCTGAACCTTTCTTGATATTGCCATTTATTCATCGTTGGTACACTGGTAAAAGGCGTTTAGTTAAAAAACTGACTGTTTTGTGTTATGAATGCGGACAGATAGATTTTAGCACGCAGTATTTTTTGACAAAATATCCCCACTGTGGTCTAGTTCATTGCTTCCAAAATGGGGGGCCGCATGTTTTCTTCGGGGGATGCCGCAGAACATGTTTTGTATTGAGGGGGGCCGTGGTATGATTTTTTTTGGGAAGCACTGGTCTAGTTGGTTAAAAAATGCTCTACCGATCTGGCGGGCCTGTCAATGTAAAATTTAAATTTTATAAATTAATTCAATTTTGAAATCTAAAGAGAGTTTGTAATGCCATGTTTATCTCGTATTACCTTTTCATTTCAAAAAAATTGGCGCATTGGCATATGCTGTAATGCCAAACTTAAAATAAAATAAAAAGTAAATTTTAGTGAATCCGAAATATAGCATAATGTCGATATACGTTCATATATAATCATAATGAACTATGATTAACGTCGGAAATTATTTATTATCTGGTGTGAAAATAATCATGTTTTAATATAGCCGGACTTCATTGGATACAGATTAACAAACTCAACAGTCACGAATATTCACACGTACAAATGTATAAACGGAACAATTATTCTTAAGCCAGGCGTACACGATTAGGTCTTGTGTATATTCGTAGCGATTCTCGGATCGCGAAACATTTGCTCCGATTAGGCCGAATAAGCAGTCGACGGATTCGATAAATGTGCTTACACCACACATATCAGCGGACCAGACGTAAACAATGTGACGGGATCAGTCGCTTCGCTTTTGGCCTGTCACAAACAACTCGGGAAATAATTCTGAGATGAGCCATCGTGCATCGCGACGCTTACATTCGCACTTACTTTACACCTATAAACGACTAGGGCTAATACAAAAATTGTATTTTGAAAAAAAGGCACCGAAAACTCAGTTTAAACCGGCTATTGAAGTTTCATAAAAAAGTCCATTAATTTACTATAGCGAAAAAAAACATATTTTTTTAACTTTGTTTATTTACTATAAAAAGTGTTTAAAAAGATACTAAAGTTTATAAAAGAATTATTCAGTGTTTCTGTATTTTAGCGGTGAACTAATTATACCTACTCTACAAGAAAAGTCTATTCAAGTCAAAATGTAGAACTAAATTATTTTAATAAAATAAACTTAAAAATAAGATTATCAAAACATTCATCGATCTATCGTTAACAGGGGGTGGAGAAAAATTTCATTTCTAAAGGACAAATTCATTTATATGATTCAATATAAGACCGCAGTAAAGAAAACGTTGGGACCCCTCCCCTTTTTTTCAACTGTCGAACATACAATGGGTTGATTATGCTCTTTTTCCAAACGCTTGCGTATAATTTTTTGATCAAAGTGAATATTTTTATCAAGTCAAAAGGCCGCAGGTTCTCCTTCACTGATCTATACCGACTATTCACTACATGTTTTATTATATTTTATTTATAACCAAGGCAAAATACTTACGTAAAATTGAGTAATAATACGAAATGAATAATAATTCTAATATATGAAACCGGGTTACCAAGTTGAAAAAACATTTTGCTTATAAAACCAGGTTTTTACCTACGAATATAATGAAAAAGGAAAAGTCGAAAGATATGACTAAATTAGAATCTAAAATAAAAATAAACAAATGAATGATATGGGATAATTATTCTCATTTCAGCCAGGTCGAGTTTCAAAAAATATGTATATTATTTACATCCGTGAATTATTATTTTGCAACCTTACCCAGCCATTCTGAAAACGAGTGGGAACGGACGAATGTACAATATTTTAATTTTTTATTTTTAGATATAACCCATAAATAGATCTATTCGAGAGTTAGAGTTGACCATCTAACTAAGCAGACTCAATCCTAAAAGTCAAAATTCAAAAGCTACTAGCGTTTACGTTGGGTAGTGTGTCTAGGGTGTTTTATATATCTTTATTGTTTATTTATTTTTCCAAGTTATGCTATCATAAAATGTAACCGATCGGAAAAAAAACGGTCATAGAGACACCGTAACCGGACAAAAAATCTAAATACTTTGTGTTTTCTTTCACCGCGTGCCACATTAAGACGTGTAGAATATTACAACGCATCTAATTCATTTTTTTCTAAAATACCACTTGGCTCAATTCACCTCTAATGGGACACATATTATATATGTACTTTATAAATTATTTGTGTAAAATGAATAGTAATTTATATTGTTGATGAACATATACATGTATTATATTCCAATCCGAGATTGTGAATTATGTAGCCGTAGAAAAAAACAATTTAAGATTTTTTTAGACATTAAAAACACCCATGCCTTCAAACGAAAATCGATAAATAGTTTGAAAAAAAAATCTCTTTGCAGTTGTACTCAAAAGTGAAAACTGGTAAGCGGTATTTAAATCTAATTTCTAGCGTTTTGTTACTTCACACATTTACGTTCTTTACAACACTTTAAAATTAAAGTATCAACCGTTACAACAAATTTCATATTGTGTTCATGATATTTTTTATAGAAACAATGTTTTAAAACTGTTTTAGAAAAACCTTGCGATATAAATCTTGCAATCTAATAGGAGATAGTGATGAAGGTCAATATTTAACACCAAACACTCTCTGGTTGCCCATTCCTCCTTACCAATGCGTGGAAGTTTTGAGTCAACTGCAACCAGCAGCACAATCATCTTCTCCGGGTCTTGACAATCTTAATAGAAATAAATACTCTCCATCTTCCGGTAATATTTTGAGAGAAGTAAGTTCTCATTGTAATTAAATGTTATTACAATTATCAATAACAACAACATCTCTTAACTGCTTTACTTAATAATTTATGATATTTTTGATTCCAGGATTATCAATATAGGGAGGACGGTAATCTTGCAGACATATTCCCTGACTGCCATCCATCTACATCAGAAATGGGGTCTAGAGTTTAACGATCAGTTTCTATAGGGCCAGATACTATTAAAGAGCTCAGTCATGATGCCAAAAAAAATATGATAAATCAATGGAATGATCCAATATGTAAGAATATTTATTTTTAAGAATCAACGGAAGGTAACAAAGTTGACCGCTGCTCCACGGACCCGAAATTTTAAATGTATTATGTATTAAAATGTATCAAATAAAAAATCAACTTAAATACCTAACAAATAAAACTATCATTAAAATTGACTACTAAATACTAAACTAGACGACGATGTCTTTACGAGTGTTATCACTATTTTCTTTTGAAATTAATTTCCGTATGTAGTTAATTTACTCGGCGTAGAATATTTTTGCTAGTGAAACTCGAAGTTTATTCGGCTCCTCATATTAAAAGCGCGTTCACCAACCGAATAACGATAAAGTGGGCCAATGTTTTCAGCACCCGTTTGGTAGTATAATTCAAGGTAAGCACTTTACACTATACCGAGAAAATTTCCACGCCGCTCAAATTTTTGCGCTGTGAGCTTAATGTTATGCGAAAACTATAAAGTCCACATTGAAGTCTTTCGCTACCACAGCTGAAACACTGAGAAAATATTATTTTCATATTGACAACGTTATTTTAGTATGCTTAACAAAACCTATCGTATTTGCGACGGTAACTTTAGCAGAAATCATTTTCATTTTGAAATTTCAATTTATAATTTTGTTATTGTAATTGTGTAAAACATTTTAAAAGCAATATCTTACCGCTAAAATATGTACGTTATAAATACTTATTCTTATCAATTAATTTGTTGGGTCATATGACGCAGCGGTTAGCGTTGTGGGATTACGTGCCGGATCTCACCTGCTTGAGACCCAGTACGAACCGCATTTTCCCGATCGATTTCTGTTCAAAAGCATAATTGGTGTTTATGATGTCTAAAAATTCCCTCCCATCCTTTTCGATCCTTTAATAACTGGTCGTAGCTAAAGCGATTAATTAAATACTAGTCATCTCCTAGCCTTATCATTCTATGGAAAGTACGAGAAGAATCATCACAATAAATTCTTCGTAATAAATCACTGCTATCATTAATTTTCTAATACATCTAAACAAACGGATATTATTCAGTGGCAATTATATCAATAAATAATAATAATAACAGTAAATTAAGTATTAAGATGTTCCCAATGAATCTTTTACACCTGTTAAGGAATTTAGTTGTTAGACATGTAAGACTGTAACGTCAGAGTCGTCAGAAATCATCTGGAAATGCTATTACGCGTAAGAAAACGTCGCACAAATTTGTTAACACAGAAGTATGTAGGTTTTTAATTGATTCTGCGGCCTTGCAAAGTAAAACAACAAGTAAATCGACAAAGGCCAACAATTTGATTTGTTATTTACAGTTGTAATTTTCAAAAATGAATTCTTTACTTTTATTTCTCGAAAAATTAAATATTTATCTTCTTCTTTCGTAGCTGGCTTGGACACGTGTTGCAGATGCCTCAGGAGAGTTCGATGCTGTCTGTTTTTTCTTCCGGCCGGTGGGATTCCGGCTTCTTCGAGTTGTTTTATACATCGGATGTATTTGGATGAACATTAAAAAAATCATTTAAATGAAAATTTGATGTTTATTTTCGTCTAATTATCAAAGATATTATGTTTTTGTTGGGTTGCAAATTTGCTTCTGTATCATGATTAAACTGTTGGGTGTCAGCGTTTTCAAATATGTTTTCCAATTTTGCGTATTGTGCGAAACAAGTAAGGTTACATTGTAATTGAGAATACGTTGAGTCACGTGATACGGACATTTTGAACTCGCAGAACTGTTTGCTACAGTCCAACCTCAGATTGGCCTGATTAACCACACTGGATTAATTGACATAAATTTTTAACTAGAATAACATTGATAAAGAAAGAGGTGTAGGCAGACAAAGCAGAAATGTGCAACCAGCGTATACTATGACAGTTGCGTCACTCAAGAAACATAATGCTCTACAATAACTTTTTAAATGTATTTTGAGAGTAGTCTACTTGAGTAGTATCGCACAAAAAAAACTCAAGTTCACACTAGATCATTAGGTAATTTTTGCGGCAAAACCATAAGAATAAGTCCAAACATGCACAAGTCTGAGCCGGATCTACAACGGTGCACAGAGCGGGGCAGAAGCATGTATGCGTCACACGGATCAGCGTTATTCATGTAATACAAAATCTGAGCTGCGTCGCTTGTGTCTCGGCATACGTTTAGCCTAACTGTCGATGGATGTCGACATTGAAAACTACATACATATAAGAAAAATATTCACGCAAAATAAAATCTGTTTGTCGAAAAAATATGGTCTCGTTCAGTTTAAAAATAAAAAAAAATAATGAATATTTTTCCAGCTTAATCCTAATTGACTGTCAAATAATATTATGAGATATATAATATTTTTTGGATAAATATGCGTGTAAAATTAACCAAAGTATAATATCAACGAAAAATATTATATTTCACAGAGTATTTATTTACTAAGTTTTGTCGAAATGATTTAAATTTAATGCGTAATTATTTGGATAACAGCCATATTTAATATTGATAATGAAACTATATTCAAAACTCTCTTGAAATGAACGAACGCCGACAGATTGTTTAATTTCCAACCGTTTTAAATGTTTAATATAAAATGAAAAATTAGAGAATAAAATTTAATTTTCATTATAAAACGCTGCCTTGTTAGATACAGAATATAAATAAAGAATTTATTAATATGTTTCATTTCTAAGAGTTCTCAAGTATAATACTAATTTTTGAACTTACTTAAGTAACTAAAAACATATTATAATACTTTTCTTAGTGTTGATAAATAGATTCAGACAAGAATTTGTTTGTGAATTAATTTATGATTTTAATAGAAAAAACTTCTCGATGTCTGATTGATCTATTTGTTGAACAGTTTTGAAATGAAAGTTTAACTATATACTTTCATAAATTTTGAGTTTTATTGAAATTATATAAATATAATAATACACAAAATATAAGATATATTATGATTCGAGTCAGCTAGCCTAAGTAAAAGGTCATTTTTTTATTAGTAGTATACGTCGAGTTAGTCATATATAAATCTAGTAAATAAGATAATACTAGCAACAAAATATTACCGTGCTTCCCCCCAAACTTGTCGCATTATAATTACAGCAAGACCTACCTAAGTTGTCTCACCTTCCCGTTATTAAGATTTGTCGTTTTTGTAGATTTATTGGAATCATAGCACACTAAATAACATAAATAGTACAAAAGTTGATCACGTGGACAAGAACAAGAAGTTAAAAAGGTGCTCGAAGAAGATACGATGTGAAACTTAATGATTCAGTCTTTTGAGAAACTGGATCATCAACTGTTTTGTTGTATTTACATTTGTCGGTTTAGTTTTGAGACCAATAAACAGGTCGCGTTATAGTCGAGCTTATATTACATACATACAATATTAAATATTTATATATTTAAAAATTGTTATTTGAATGAATCAAAATTACAATGTCCACTCCAAATGGAGTTTGTTTCAACACAAATGTGTGTTGAAATAACACAAGTGATTAGTTACCCACTCTGTCTTAGCCCTAGCCTTCTACCAATACTATATTCAAAAAAAGTGATGTTGAGCAACTGAGTAACAAATAGTTATCGTAAAAAAACTTCTCTTCGGATACATCCATTAAAAGAGGCCACATGCTTTAGATCACGGTTTCTCAACGGTGGGCCACAGAGATTTATTTTTGTTTTGGGGAGCCACAACACAGTTCAGGGGGGCTACGGGCAAATTGAGGATTTCAAATTCCTCGGTGAGCTAAAAAAAAAAAGGTGTTTTTGGAGATATTCTGGGAAAAAGTATACCAAATCGGAGATTTCAAATTTCTCAGTGAGCTAAAAAAAAGGTATGGGGGCCACAGAAAAATAAAGACACTCAAAAGGGGCCACACTCCCAAAAAGGTTGAGAAACACTGCTTTAGATTATGAAAAATATAAAAAAAAAACATCAATAATAAAAGCAGATTGAAGAATCAATAAATAATTCACTGACTATACTGGGATATGTGCCCATGAGCGCCTTAAGCGAAACCAACGACGTTGAACACGCGAAAACAAATCAGTATTTAAAAAAATCAATAAAAGCGTCAGTTGGGTACGTAGTATATATTTTTTTGATATTTACATATACAGTGGAACCTCTCATAACGAGTTTAATTCGTTTCAGAATCTTACTCGTCATGTGAAACACTCGTTATGCGAAATAACTTTTCCCATATAAAACAATGTAACATACAATTATGCGTTCCATGCCGAAAAAAAACATTTTTTATATTTTTAACGTGTATTCAAGTAAAATTACATACTTATAACATATTGCAAAATGCGATTTCGATTTGCAAAAAACGATAAAAAATTTACTAGTTTATTATTTATGACAAATAATTAATTCTTTTTTACTAACAGACATTGGTTTTTGCCGACGCTTTAAAATTTGGTTAAAATGTGACAGCATTATCATTGAATAAATTTCTAAAACGCATAACCACCTCCGTATTAGGGTGATGCTTCTTAATGTACGACGCAACAGTTCCACATGCTTTCAGCATTTCTCTTATTGCGCCAGAAGATTGTTTCTCTGCTACTTCCTCCTCCTCCACTAATAAACTCTCCTCCATAACTTCTTGCTGTGAAAAACAATGCAACTCCATAAGCTTTTCGGTGGTCAGCTTTTGACTGTACTCTTTTACAAGCTCATTAATATCGTTGTTATCCACCTCCAGTCCCATGGTATTGGCCAAAGATGCAATAACGCTGACTGTAGACTCCACAGGTACTGTTTCAAACCCCTCAAAATCAAATTCGACAACGCTCCTTGGCAAAGGTTCTTCCAAGCCGAAGTGAGGGTTCTCTTGGTAACCCATTCCCACACCTTGTCAATCATCTTGAGGCAAGTAACAATGTGAAAGTGATCTTTCCAAAACTCTGCGTCACTCATGCGAAATATCCCTCGTTAAAGGGAGCATTTTTTCCGCAATCTGTTTTGCTCGTTATGTGAATTACTCGTTATAAGAGGTGCTCGTTATGAGAGGTTCCATTGTATTTTCTCTTTAAATAAAATATATGTATGTTATTAAACGACGAAATTCCACTTCAATAATTTTAATGCTGGCATATTACTAATTGTATGCCAATAGGTTGTTGTGCTGCGTGGGCGTAATGGATGACTTGTATTGTAATTTATGGACACATAAGATCCTATTATTTGCATGGATAACGGGCGTAAGAATGTTAAATCCTAAGTTTAGATGGCAAGTAAAATAAACATATCGGCGTTGCGGCCGTCTACTGACCAGTCGTCGGTGACCAACTTGCGGGAAATGGTGAGGCGTGGGATAAGTGCGCGAAATAAGTCACCGTGTGATGCTCGGCGTTTATGAAAATATGTGGATGTTTTCTGGATTTCGATCACTCTGCGGAAAATTCGGCGCCGATATATTTTTCGTTATCATCTTTAAAATTTTCATTTCAACAAAATTTTAAATCAAACAGTGTAGAAATGTATATTATTCGACATGAAATGTTAAAAAGTTATCAAAAATATGTGTTAAGAATATAAAATATTTGAAAAATCAAGTATGTAAATAGTTTGTGTAAGTTAAGTGATGCAATATATTTTATATTGCATCACTATGTATGTGTTATATATAAAAAAATGGTTTGAAAATGATGATTTTGAGAAAATTACAAAAAAATATTCTTTTTTGTTGTCGTTTGTAATCTTTTAGTAATCTTTTGATTGCTTTGTGATTTATATAAACTTTTAAGACATATACTTTTTTATGTATATTACAACAATTTAATTGTATGTGAGTTTTATAAAAAACATTAATTGGAAAACGATGCGTCAGTTTGTGGAGTAAAACGAGTTATCATTTGAATATAATTAGTGTTGGTCATTTTTGAACACAAGATAACAAATTGTTATTTTTTGAAACTTGTTTTGAATTCACTGGTTTTGTCACACGTAGTACAACCAATAAGTTTATCAATTTTAATTGTATGTCATTATTTTTCACTATATTAAAACAAATATGATTTTAGTATACGTGGGACACAAAAAAGGAATCATTTATAAAAATTTTGGTTTATTTCACAATTTACTATATAAATAAACAACAAGACTAATAATAAAATAAACGTCTACTTATAAGCCTGTTCAACTGGAAATTATAAAAAAGAATAAAGATTTTTTTATTAACCGGATGGCTGCCACAAGCGTCTTAAGACGCGAACATTTCCGTGAACGGTACGCCAATCATACATAAAATGACGTCTTTGGACGCACGCTTTGAAAGGGATTTTACTAACGTAAATCAATTATGTTAAACATACAACTGTGTCGAACACACTACGACATATATTGGGAATATCGTCCTATACTCACAATTGAAACAGTTTTCGTTTTTACTACTTGAAAAAACGATAAATTAAAAAATATATATAATTGCAATTAAACTCGTGGTGTGCGAGGTACCGCCATACATACACCTGCTGGCAGTTAAAAGGTTAAATCGTTTGTTACATATCGCTTTGTTGGCTGGGCCGCAAAAATATGTAGTGAGACGAAAGTCTGGCCTATTTAGTGTAAAATGTAAAGGTGTGTATAGGACCCTTTTTGCGATCCCGGGATTTCAGGATTGACAACTTTTCCAATCAATTCAATCCCGCGATCCCAGGATCCCGGGAATGAATTGAATTGATCAGGATTGAGTAAATATAATATGATATCAAAAACACCATGAATGATACTTATAATTTGAAGCAAACAATCAGGCCTCTGGTCAGAGAGGTGCTTACGTCATAGTTGGCCAATATCGTTGTTTTATGTTCAAATCTATGGATTGGCTGAAAAAATAAATTGTTTATTTATGTGGTATGTATGCTTGGTAAATATTTTTTCGTAGTTTGACTGTTCAAATGAGCGGATATTTTTTCATCATGTTATTTTTTTATTACCATATCTTTGTCGTTTTAAAAAAAACGTTATGCTGGAAAGTAAATCGATGTGGGATATTTTTATGCTCAATTAAACAATGTATATTATATTTCGTAAAGGCTTTTCGTTTTCCTATAAGGAGCATTTGGCTAAAATAATGGAATAATATAAATGATTCCATTCAGTTAACTGTGACAAAAAATATTACTAAAAAGTTTTATTAGATTATATAATAAAAAGCTAGAACTGTTGTAGCTAGCACTTAAACTGTACGGTGTAATAATCAATGAAATTATTTTAAACGAGTGAGTTTCGTCAATTTTATTAATCCTTTTACACTATTCACGAATAAAAAAAACATATTTCTAAGCCTTATCCGAAGATTAAGTTAAATGTTTAGTTGAATGTCTTTAACTGATATTTTTTTTTGAAAAAGTTGTAAGTGTATAATAATTAATTTAATTACAAATTGCGTTTTATTTTTAGAAGAATGACGATACAATTTATTATAGACACTTATAAATATAACTCAGGTATATTATTTAAAGGATTACTGAAATCATATTTCACAGAGCGATCAGTAGATAAATATCACGATGCTAAAGATGTTTGAGGATAATTAATTTTAACAACGACAACTTGTTGGCGTCGGAAATTTTCTCTGCGATGTTTTGGCAAAATAAAGGGAATACTGTTTATTGCAGCCTGACAACACAAGAGAACAGTGGTTGGTTGGTACTGGTTGTTGGCGAGAAGAGCACACCTACATTTATATATAATAGCATGCGAGCCGAAATGTTTATGATAATACGTATTTTATTATAGCTTTTGGTAATGCATTGCGCGGAAAATAAAATATGAAAATCATCTGTCTCCGCCGCCCCAGAAAGCTTTTTATATTTTGTTTTGGTTTTTCTTGGCAGTGTGTTTTCATAGTTTTCCACGTTTTCACGTGTTCTAATTATCATATTAAATCAATTTATGATATAAAACATCAGTTATCAATTTTGTTATTTTTATATTTCACTAAATAAGAAAAATGTGCGCCCTCCGTGTTTTCCATGTTATAAGATTTATAACATGAAAAAATGTATCTTTTTTTTCAGGCAAAGGTCTTCTTCGAATTGACGAACAATACTATTTTTATAAAAAGGTTGGTTTATAAATAAAATTATATATTACACGCTTGTCAAATCCTATGAAAAAAAAATCTTTTATGTGGCGAAGAAAACATGATGCAAATAATTTTCTTAGAAAAAAAATAAGTCCCTTGTATATATTTAGACAGAGGGGTTTCAAAGTTTCAATATAAATATATATTTGTGAAATTCTGCATGCGCATTGCAATTTTAGTTATTGGTGCTATTTTTTAATGGAGAAAAAAATATAATACAATTTAATATTAAAAGCAGTAGAAAAAAATGGCAAAGAAGTCAAATGAGTAAGCTCCAACGAACTCTACTTGATTCATATTGGTTAACACTTTAAATTATGACACTCGACAAATAAAGTTCATCAAAACTGGCTTAAAAATATTTCTTAAAGGCATAACGTACTGAGGATTGATTTTGTACACACTAAAGAATGTTGATCATACTCTAAGAAGAAGTTGTGGAACTTCTTCTTGTAAGATCAGTGAAATATCACTAATGTTTCTTTTCAATTATAAACGATTTAAAATGCTTAGTAACTTCTGTTTTCGGTTCACTTTGCTTAGAGCCACACCGTAGATATTTTGAATTCTGGCAATATCACAGATATAATTTACAAATTTGATATTCAGTGAGAGTCACCCACTTTACTTGAAAGTTTTTAAAAATCACACACTATCAATAGATTGACGAAAAATAAAATTTTGTGTTTCGTAAAAATATTTACCGCCCCACCGTTTGAGAATCCGGGCCCTCGACGTTTATAAGTACAGCTAAAAATTAGTACTAGCTTTCAATGCCACCTGTCATGCAATACGCTTTCAGTGAATTATACGTAGACAGACGAAGAGAGAAAAAGAGACAAGGTGTCCTACGTTATAGATAGACGATTTATCAAGACAAAATAATGATAATAAGTACAATAAGGTGAAAAAGTATTTATGTAACTTAGTTATATAAATATTATTTATATTAACTATTATAACTATTTTAGATCGATGTTCTGATGCCCTAAAAGCTATGAAAATAAAATCAAATATTAAATACTATATTTTTTCCACCTTATTAAAATGGAGTTATATTAGTATTATAGAACAATAATTATGAGCATAAACAATCTGAATTACAATGTCGGGAATGAATTTATTATAAAATATGGTGGTTAATCCTGAAGTTTGTATTTAGATTTAAAATTTGATTTTTTACATGCTATGGTGAATCCCTAAGCCTCCGGGATCGGTATTAGAACAATCCCGGTATGCCCATGTTGTAGCTACTGTTTTATAATTAAATATGTTATAATTTATTATTGATTTAATTAAATTATATTTGTAAGACAGAACAATAGGTTATGATTTGATGAACACTCGACAAGATTCAATGACTGAAGTGACCGAAGGAATTCACTAAATCTGTTCAAGTGTTTCACTTTAAAATTGGATGGTGGTAAGTTAGGTTCACAAATCAATATAATACTTATTCGATTTATCTGGTTTTCAAAGTAATAATTTATTCTAAGCCTGTGGAGTCAGAGTCGGAAAACAAATAACAACTCTGACTCCTTTTTTATTAATTTGTATTAAAATTGGAGCCACTCCATTCTACTAAGCCTATAAAATATTAGACTTTTTAAACAATAAAAATTATTTTGTAACAACAAAAAATCAAAAAATAATTTTGCAATTTTTAATCGTGATAATGGAAAAATACTGATATGAAGAATTCTTCGTATGTAATATTAGTGAACAACAAATATTAGAAAATTAGCCTATTCATCGTATTGGTAGGTAAAATAATGACTGTTTTTACTAAAAGAATAGGAAATAATTGAAAAAATTGTAGACCATTTGAAGGGAAAGATTTTTTCAACCGAATGAAGAGTCGGGGTTGGAATAGGAGTCGTGTTTTAATGTCAAAGCTGTCTTTACAGCCCTGATTTATTCCAAAATAAATTTTATAAATGTATGACTAATGTATGATAACATTTGATTTGCAAATTGACACTTTTGAAATTAAAAAAATAATTTGCAAACCCTGTTCAATTTAAGCCGGTTAAAAAAATTAAACTTTAATTTCATTTTGTAAAACAATATACATTTTAAAAGTATTTTTAGTTTTAAGTGACTTTGGAATGATATTTTGTATTTTATCAAGCCAATTTGGAGACTGCTTTCAAAAAATAGTTTTAAAATGCATTTATATTTACTAAATTACATTTAAGGTTCATTTTTCACCAATTTAGGAATGAGCCGGGTTTGCGAATAAGTTACCGTAAAATAACTAGTACAAAAAAATGAGATAAACTTATCGAATGACTTATCGAATGAGCTAAGGAGTATCAAATGTTTATGTTTTAGAGTAGCATCAACATTGTTTCAAGCTGTGACGTCTAGAACAGCGGTGGTTAACCTTTCGGACCACCATTGCTTGTAACAAAAATTGTATTTTTTTATAAAATTTATAGAACGATCATTTAATAATAGCATATAAATAAGTGTGATATTTGTCGCTGCATGGAAATAAGTTTATGGATTCCTGGCTACAATGGCGTAACAGGAAAACTTCGCGGACCATCGGTTGGCAGTCGCTAGTCTCGAATCTTCATTTGGAATAGATATGCTTAATTTTTTTTAGTAATATTGTTTTCAATTGAAATGAATACATACATATATTTAAAATTTTAGTCTCACAACATAATTTGATTTTCATATTGTGTATGTTGCTCAACATTTTTTTAGGATATTTAAGAATTATACTATTCAATTTCACATTATTGTTAAATATGGATTGACTTAAAAATAGTATTTTAAGAGCTTTTTTATGATTATTTTACAACGTGATTTAAACTTCATCAATAAATAGGTATGTTTCTTGATCAGTGGTCCGCGAAAATAATGATAAAAACAGAAAAAAACCGTGAAATAGTGTATGTGATCTATTTAATTTGGATTAAATGTTATGTTCTCGTATTTTTCTTTTTTTTTTCTCACCGTTCGATTTTGGTACTGCGCATTTTTTTTATTATGATCAAAAGGTGGCATTTTGGCCGGAGTCGGAGTCGTGAAAAATGAGCGGCTCAAATTTTTTTTTTGAAAAATATATGTAATGTGTTAAATTAACAAAATAGTCCAAAGTGTTGACATTGCATGCTTGGCTGACTGACTCTGAGGAAATTATTCAATAATTTCATTTTAACTTATATACATATATGTATTCCATCCATCGTCAGTCAGCCAAGCATGCAATGTCAACACTTTGGACTATTTTGTTAATTTAACAGTCGTTTTTTATTGTAAAGCTGGAGTCGGAGTCGTCTTTTTTTACACGACTCCACAGCCCTGGTAATAAGAGTAAAAATCTGACGAATACATTTTGAATAAATCTTGTGAATCGTTGAAAATGATATTGGAGGTTTGTTTCACATAACATAACATAGCTTACTGAAATTATGAAGTGAACATTTATAACACTTAAATGACTTCTTTAGTATAATTAGCCTCACTATTTTACAAATATATTAGTACAGATTGACATATTTTTTTGGGTGGTGTTTTTTTCCAACTTTTTCCAATTTCTGACTCGCAGATATCGCACCAGAGTGTATGTACGTCGGCCGAAATGACGATTTTATGAATAACGGTTTTACGAGAAGCAGTAGTAACCGCCGAACAAAGAAGATAGTTACCGTAAATAAACATTGTATACAAACTCACCGCTTTGATATATTTCTTTTCTTTTTCTATTTCAATGATAACAAAAAGACGATAAATTTCTTTCGAATTCGTATTGACTTATTGTAAATTTGTATGTTTCGATGAGGCTAAAATTAAACTTATTACTATTTTAATGTTTATAATGAAATGAAAATCAAGATTATTCGACACCAATATTTCTTCTAAAAACATACGTCACGAGAGTTAATGATGTTTATACTTACATAAGCAATTTGTACATCAAAAAAAATATTTTCCAAACAGGCTGTTTGGAAAGTAGTATCGTTTTTTCCAACAGAGAACTTAATTGTATTTTTTCACAGCCAACTTCACACTTAAGCCGCATAATAATTATGTATTTTGACAGTTGATATAGCAAGGCTTTCATGTGAAAAAGTTTGATTGATTCAACGATGTAGTTTTTGGTTGGTATCCTTTCAAATATGGAGAAAGAAAGGTGCATTTTCGGCATATTTTACTTTTTTACTGTCGAATACTTGGTTTGCAAAATTTTGATCCGGCAATTTTGACTTTGAAGATGCACCACGTTCTGGAAAGCCGGTTGAAGCTGATGAAGACACAATAAAGGCATTCATTAATGCAAACCGACGATTAACAACTCGTGAGATTGCTGAGAGATTAAATTTATAGAATTCGACCGTTCGTGATCATTTGAAACGCCTAGGTTCTCCTACACTCCTCCTCAAAGCTTAGAAAAAAAACGAAATTACTTTCTGGGCAGCATGTTATATTAATAGTTTTGCTGGTTTGTCACTTTCTTTTAAATTGTTTTCCTTGAAACGTTTGCCTTTTTGAATATAAATGTTGCGTTAATATCTATATGTTGCTACTTATGTTCGCCGTTACGTATAACGTACTTCATCTTTGGTCAAACAGTACAAAACCTAATAACGATTAAAAAATACCTCGGTAGTTCTTTTAAGACAGAATTTATATGACGCAAACATTCAGGTGTTTACAGATCTTCAGATTCAGTGTTGTGAACGGTAGCTTTCGTCGCTATCGCCATTTCTAAAAAATGATCTTAAGCCGTTAATGCACTCAAGATATGAGATTGGCCGTCGATTCGAGCACGTCTGTGCAAGTGTCGATTAGCAAACCCGCTGAAGTCGTGGGATTCTGCCGCCGTCTCCGTATTTTTAGACGCCGTTTCGTCCAAGAGAAGCGTCCCGACGGCTGTCTTTTCAGTAGCGGACCCACTCACGGTCCACGCGGTCATTCTGCTTCGAGCCCATGCCATTTTCCTCATCTAGGCGCTGCTGTTGTTATCTAGTGAATGCGCCGTTGACCGCTCACGAATACATCTCGCATTGTTTTATTTTCTCCGTTTTGTTGTGACCACTGTGTGTAAGGACTTTTTTTGTTTAATCCTAGCGGATGTCAAGCGCAGCGTGTGTAATGCACACGTTTTGTATTTTAGTCAAACAACGCATTCAAACACGAGTGGAGTGCGATATTTTATTGCTCTAAAAATTTATGAGCAATAATAAGCTACTAAAAATTCTCTCACGACGTTAACTCTCACGAATGAATGAAACAATTTGACTAATTTCCATACTAAAAATTCCGTGAATTTGTTTATGTTTTTATCGGCAGTAAAATACAGTTTAGTACTTTGGTGAGTGTTAGGGTAGTGTCCCATGATTTACTGGTGAAATTTTCTTTTATCCCTCTTGCGGAATTCGGAGAAAAACCACTATGACGTCACGTGGCATAAGGCGCAAGAAGTCGTCGCTTTCCGAGGTGAAGGTTGCGGTGATCGGAGCACCAGCTGTCGGCAAGAGCGGTAAATATATATAAATAAATAGTATGTATGTATTCGTTTTCCCCAACTTTGTGTAACCATGTTAAACTAAGTAAGATATTGTAAATTCGATCCTTCGCGCTTTCGAACAAAACTTCATACCTTCATTTTGTAAATAAAAATACAAACATGGATTCATGACGCTTTGGTAAATTTATCGTTCAATGTAAAGTTAGTACTTAGTTTTGACTATTGTAAATATTTTAATATTGCAAAGCGAATGAAATATAATCGTTTGCTGGCATTGCTATCATGCGGAAGGGATAAAACTACTGTTTTTTTTCAGCATTTAAAAAAGGTCGCGGCAGCAAGACATAGATCAATCATACATACATCAACAATACAAAATCGTGTCCGGGAAACATTAAGAGACAAATAAGATTAAATTTTTAAAAACAATATGCTTCACTGTGTGAACCATTTTGCTTCATAAACGGAGTCGAACCATTTTGCTATAGAAATTATATTTTTTCTCTATACTGAATCTTTGAAATATGCCAAAAGTACTGATGCCGTTCGAACTGAAACGTCTTGTAATTGGTTTGTTTACATGTATGTAAAATCAACTGAAAGATTTCAAAATAGTTTTACTCTATATCTAAAAGTTTATGACACTTGATGTTTAAAAACGATATTAGGTCTAAGAATACCAATAATCTTATATAATGGTTTAGTTTTATATATTAAAAAGTCTTGTCTAAAATCATTAGAAAATTCATTGCTTATACAATCATATCACTTATAATAATCCATGGCAACCAGTTATGCACTCATCAGCTTATGTTTTATTTTGAGTTTTTAAAGTTCATATATATATAAGAGTTATTAAAATAGGATCTTTCTACAAACTGATTTATTTTAGAGTATTTTGTAAGATATGCGAAACATCAATATATAAAAATATTGTAATGTGCAATAAAAAAATATCTTTCACATAATTATGATTATCCATGTTTTCATAGGAAAAACTATGTTACAAAAATTCTCAAGAACGGAAAAGCGCGGTTAATAGACAAGTACAATTAAACAATTTGTTGACCTTTTCAAGAAATCACAAGATCTGCTTTTAATCTTTTTTTTCAAATACTTTCGTTTCTGTAACCAATATATCGTCAGTATACTGTCAGTAAAACGTCTCGTGTTTTGAGTGATGAATACAAATCGATAGAACTCACTCAAGTGTATTTTTTTTCTTGATATTTAGAGAATACGAACTGTCAATTTCGTTGAAAGATATAACAAGCAGAAACTTATATATAGATTAACGCCTATAATCTGTAATATTTCTTATTTCTACAGTTGTCCATATACAATTAGACGACTAAAAGTTTTTGAGCTTTAAAGATTTCGGTCAATTATTATTTATACACTTGTCTTATTGTCTTCGTTCACGCTAAATTTCAGTACGTTTCATGAAAAGTCTATTATCTCAAAGCAAAGTTCTTTAAACTTAATGTTTTCTGGCAGTGTATCGACTGTATTGTTTTTTTTTATTATTATGAATTAAGATTCTGAAAGAAGAGAACTATTAAAACATGAACATACGCATTCAGGAAAAAACATGTAGTGACGATATATCAACGTTTGATTTGTTAAATGTCTGGAGTACAAACTGTACAATATTATAATAGTATTTATGTGGAGGTAGGATATGCTGATAAATTTGAGTGTTTTCTCGCTTAAACGAGGGATGTAGTTTGGAAGCGGTAGAAAACAAAAACGCTACGAAAAAGTATACGACTGGACGAGACTGTTATTCGGAATGAGCTCCTCCTATCTAATCTTTATAACTTCCACAAGAAGACAACGAATAAAAGTACCCATCACAAAGAAATGAACAACATTTTCAATCAAAATGTATCATAATACTCTTCATATCTCAACAGAAATTTTTCTAAGAGAATTCAATCAATTAAACGTAATCGAAGCACTTTTTTTTATTTAAATACCTACGATCTTTTTTATAACATGAAATTGGGCAGTTCTTAGAAAAATTAAAATATTTCAATAAAGATAAAATGCAATTTATATAAAAAATGAGACTAAAAATCTTCATTTAAAAAAAAATACAAAATGTTCAAAAACGCTCTACTTTACTCAAAATAAATCTTAAATTTATGAAATAAGTCCTTATATGCTGCATTGTGTTTCTAAAATTCAACGATCATATCGAGTTCAATCATATGGAACGCGTTGGACTTTCATTGCATTCTGCTATTTGAATTTCGCATGGCATAACAATGTTTAATATGAATAGGTAACTAATTCAAATATTTATATGTCTACTGTAAATGTGTTTTATTTGAAAAAAGATCACAGAGTTGTTATAAATAAATCAATATTTAATACATAAATAAACGTTTTGTTGATATACTTATGTTGGTAAATTGGTTAAAGTGACTTATTTAAAGAAGCATATTAGTAATTTAATTCTACTCCTTTATATGTTAAGTTTTTTTTATTTACACTTCTACGTATACTCTGGAACATCTTACAGCACGGATATTATATCGATCCAGGGTATGAAATACATATTGGTACTCAATATTATAAAAATTACGGTTGCCACTACAATAATTTTATTATTCCCATCAAATAGAAATAACAAACGCAGTTATGTTGTTCAAATGATTTCCTATATTTATTTGCGTTGTGATTAAATATAGAAAATTATTATAAACACAAATTATTAAAAGGAATTATTTATTGAACATGAAGAATAAGTTATTTTAAATATGTAAAATGAAAACGGAATGAACATAACAGGAAGTAATTTGATAACAAAATAGCATAGAATGCAAGAAATAAGAATAATATTGAAGTCGGCTAATGAAACAATTGAATCATAAAATATTATTTCAAAATTTTCATACGAAACAATAAAAAATGTATTTAATAATTTCTCAGCATAAAAACAGCTATACTGTAAGGTCAGTTCAAAAATAGCAATTGGATATTTCAAATAATTTGTATTTGTAAACAAAAGTCTACGAAGAATTTCTCGATGTTCGTAAATGATATTAAATCTGTTGTCTATCTATCACCTTGACCTGACTTGGTGTCTGTTATAAATCGGTTTATTCTTGTAGATAAACTTTATTTGTTGAAAAAAACAACTGTTTTAACGCATATATAAACACGCCAGATAAAGTGAAAACCTTTAAATACGACTTTGATACAGTAACTGGTAAAATACGTAAAATTAAATATAAACATCAGGTAGGCTTAGTT